>OX276417.1:4050000-5300000 GCA_946251805.1 Cybosia mesomella
GTATCACACCAAAATACATGTTATTCGTGAACAATATTTGAAGCTACTTAAGCGTGGCGCTGTAAGTTACTACGGAAACTATTATAATCAAAACATGGCAGTAAGATTTGTATGTTCTTCTGTCAGGTTCATGTTTACTCTGAGTAGAGTATGGGGAATTATATTTACCGGATGTCTCGGTGTAATAGGGGGAAGATGTATGAAAATCTTCTAATGCCTATTTAGACATAGGAAGGACCATGATATACCTATACACAATACAAGTGGAAGGGTCCTACTGTGGCTGGCGTGATATGGGGCCACCACCTCGGGGGGAAAATCCAATATAACTAGGTACTATTGTTAGGGGTCACCACCTCGGGGGGAAAATCCAATATAACTAGGTACTACTGTATAGGGGTCACCACCTCGGGGGGGAAAATACCTAACTAGGTACTTTTGTAAAGGAAAGTAATAGTGAGCAAACACCTTGGGGAGGAAACCTCAGAATAAGCAGGTACCTTTGTTTGGGAAAGTGAGCGTCAATAAAGTAGTAATTCAAATGAAGTTATTAAAAACATCTAGATATAACCTATAAATTCTTGTTGTTCAAAGTACTAGTTTAAGGGAGTAGGCATTATAGGAATAAGAATTAGTAAGTTCTAATCAATAAAGAAGTAGTCTAAATGAAGTTATTAAAAACGTCTAGATATAATCTACATGTTCTTGTCGTTCAAAGTACTAGTTTAAAGTAGTAAGCATTATAGGAAGAGGAATTAGTAGGTTCTAATTCAACTGATATTGCTATACTTAATAAAATCAATACGAGAGAAGCAGTGAATGATTAAAGCGGTGAATTGCAGGTACCTATGTAGTTGCAAATAGTTATAGGTATCTAAATAAACGAGGTAAATGTCCGGAATGCTTCAGTTCCTAATAGATATTTTCTAGCATAGGTTATTTCCATCCGCTCCCATAAAAGTCACTAAAGGGTATTACGGAGATTATGGAGGAAGGAGTTTATTGGTTACATGTTAGGTTGAGGAGAATGAATTAGTATAGGTTGTTTTCATCCGCTCCCATAAAAGTCACTAAAGGGTATTACGGAGATTATGGAGGAAGGAGTTTATTGGTTACATGTTAGGTTGAGGAGAATGAATTAGTATAGGTTGTTTTCATCCGCTCTCATAAAAGCCACAAGGGGATACTACGGAGAATACGGGGGAAGGACTTCGTTTGTTGCATGTTAGGTTGGGCCGAATGAATTAGTATAGGTTGTTTTCATCCGCTCCCGTCAAGGTCACCAAGGACATTAGGTTAATCCGGAAGGAATTTGTGTAAGTATAATGGAATTTGGAGGATTGTTAGTAAATACGGAAGGAATGAGGTTCTAATTATGGGATACTTGAATGAGACTTTTGTTGATTATTTAAGGAAGTACTTATGTTCGTTCACGTAATGTAAGTTTTTGAACTACCAATGACTAGAGGTTTTAGGAAGACTTATTTGGTTATTTCATGGTTTAATATAGTGTCATTAGAAGCTGTGTGAATTAGATAAAAATGAAATAGGTACGTATTGGTTAGGTTGGAAGGTAGGTTGTAAGGAAAGGTTAATGATGAATTTAAATGATAACGTTTCAAACAAAATAGGTTTACAGTTTAATGTGAAAGAGTAAATTAATTGGGATTTGCGATTATATATAGTTGGAATTAGGTTACCGTAGGTTTAAGATAGGAGTCAGCATTCTTCACCTTTATAGAACTAGGGATACTAGGTATCATGATAAGGGTTCCTTTTAACCACTAGATTGATCACAGGCCAAGTTTATTAGAAATAAGTACAATTATTCAGTGAGTTTAAGTAGGTTGGTGAGTTATTTGAATGAATCATACATGATAACAAGTAGGTGGAATAGGAATTGGGATAGCCGTAAGAGAGGAGTGAATGAGTGGTAGATATAGGTAGTTATCTAGGGCAGGAAATGTGAAAAGGATTGAGTGAATGAGTTGGTTTCGGAGTAGTAATAGGAGTAGTAGGAGTAGGGAAAAAGAATTTAGAAAAGGGGTTTAGGAGTTAGAAAGGGGGGGGTACAACTAATCAGGCGACTTATGTATGGTGTATATATACCAGACAAATACTCGTCCTGAGCACTCGATAATTCGTGTTCAACATGAAGATACTGGCTGTTACCTTACTGGCGCTGGTGGCCGTCGCCAGCTCCAGGAGCATCGACCACGAAGATGTGATCGATGTGCAGGACCTCACCGCCTACGATTACCACAACAGAGTTGGCATACCCACAGCCGAAAAGATTCGGGCATATGAAGCTTCACCGCAGTCCAGAATTACGGGTGGGCAACATGCTAACCTCGGACAGCATCCTTACCAGGTATAAATATTGAATATACATCCATACATACATATATATTGTCACGCTGTCATGCCATTTTCCAATTGGGCAGACAACATCTTTCCACTTGCTACGATTCTGTCATAAGCCGTTCGCTTCTTTTAGGTACTTCCATAATAAAATTGTTTTCATAAATTATTTATGCACATCCTGTTGTTGAAAATGTGTTGTGTCCTGGGTCCTTTAACCGGGGCGTGAAAAAGCAGCTGATGAGGTCGTCAAGCTTAGAGCCATCGTTGTAACATTATCGGTGTCTGTAATGGTGACTCTCATCCCTGAGACTCACTGAGACTCTCATCGAATTTTGAGCATCACATGAAAACAGATTCAGCTGAATTATTGTATGAACATTTTTCCGTCTTTCATAAACTTCCGCTATTATTATTATTATTTATCGAGTTATATCACGCCTCACCCTAGAGTAAGGGAGAGGCGGCGAGATAACCCTAGCGAGGCAAGTAGCAGTCGGCCAGGGCATTAGGACGATTGGCAGACAAACCGCCGGACTATTCGGGCATATTGTCAAGCAAGACCGCTCTCTGCATCGTGGCAGCCACTGACTTCGCACTAATCCCGAGTCTCCCTAGATGGACTGAAAGGCTCCTTGGAATCCAACCATATTATTATTATTATCATCACAGCGTTAGTCCCAGCCGCCTTCAAAGCATGTGTCAGCTGTCCTACTCTTTCTCTTGTGACTCACTGAGATGACGAGTGTATTAATACTGTTTTTTCTTTGCCTTAGGCTGGTCTCTTGATAGATTTGGCGCGTGGAGGGACAAGTGTTTGTGGTGGTACTGTCCTTAATCACTGGAGAGTGCTTACAGCTGCCCATTGCTGGTTGGATGGCTTCACTCCTGCTCGTAGTATAACCGTCGTAGTCGGTTCTATCTTGCTGTTCTCTGGTGGTCAAAGGCCTTCGAGTAACAATGTGGTCGCTCACCACGCCTGGAACCCTAGCCAGATCCGGAACGATATTGCGATGATCCGTTTGCCATGGGCTTTAGGTTTCTCAGGTAAGCAGATATTTAAAACATGCTTATTAGTCATCATCTTTTCAATCCCCGTTGAATCCAAAGCTTGCACTGGATCTCGGGATCTGGTCTACTACTTGGAGGAGGAGAAATAAGACTTTCATTTGGACTTCCGTCTGCCCCCGAACCCCGAGAGGAAAGCCAGCACTAGAGCCTCATCCGTCAATGAGCTGGATGCTGAACTATGGGCAAAAATCTTGCCAATGTACTTCAGATGCGCAGTAACGAGGATTTAGACTTCTTTGGTGGTGAACGCGAGGCGCGACGACGGAAGCGCGCCAATCAACCAATAATAGATACATAAAACTAATCTCGGGCTCAAAAGGCTCGGGTTATTGGTTGATCTGTCCTTTTATTGTTTTTTTGGTTGGCCAGTTAGTGCACGTGCGCTAACTTTCTGACGTTTGTTCAAGATTTTTTACTCAAAGTATTTTTTTTTTTATTCGTGCGGGAATCCCTTCGGATACCCCCCCGCCGGCCAGCGGGGGCGGTTATGTCGGGCTTGAACCGACTAAAACCGCACGCCGTCTCGGGTCTTAAGACGCCGGGGTGTAATGGGCCGACTCGACCGGGGAAGCACCACCCTCTCACAGAATATCGACGCCAAGTAACAGTAATTGAACTGTTGCGTTCCGTTTGGTGAGTGAGAGTGCCGGAGCCCAAACTCCTTTCCCATCCCCTCCCAAGCTCCTTTCCCATCCCCTCCCAAACTTCTTTCCCATCCCCTTTCCTTTACAGGGTCGGCAGCGCGAGTGTGACGCCACTGGTATTGCACACGACCATCGGCCGCGGTAACCGCTTCCCATCAGGTGGGCCGTGTGCTTGTCTGCCACTTTAGTGGTATAAAAAAAAATAAAAAAACAGGTTACCCATAGAGCATATCCCTCGCACCCATACTGACCCGGGGCCATCTCCGGTTTCGAGATGGCCCCCTTACTTGCTCTCCACTGTGGCATCTGCTAATCAGAGGGACACTTGGAAAGCTTCCGAACAGCCCTCAACAGGGCCGTCCTCGCCTCGGTCGAAGTTGGCCGTAGGCGGCAGCGTCTCTCCCACCCTAGGAGAGAGGCGCTGCTGTCTCCGTTGCCCAGGGTGCACCGCGTGGAGGTCCCCAACCAAGCACCACTACTCAATGTACCTATATATCGGCTTGCAGGTGATTTTGGCTTCGGTCCCGACGATCTTGATAGGGACCTACATACCAAAAGGCCTGCGCTGTGACGTGCATGGCACGCGGGCGTGCGACCAAATCGTGTGACGAGCGACCCGCCTAACACGGCGCTGCCCTATGTATTTGCATGAAAGACAACACGCGCATGCAAACGGGTGCGCGTGATATCAATCTGATTAGAACGAGAATCATAGAGAAGCTTTGATATTCCGTATGATCTGTCAAAACAAAACTTACCTGCAGTTTCAGAATCACTCATGATTTGAATCGTGTTCAATTAGATTTTGAAATTTCAATTTTATAAGTTTTTGTAAGTTTTGAAATAAAACATAAACATAACATAAACTCACGCCTATATCCCCGAAGGGGTAGGCAGAGGTGCTAGCACCCACATTTCGCCAGTTTATGTTTAGGTCCCAATGTAATAGGTGGCGAGCCTATTGCCATTAACCGGGCACTTATAAACCTGCGATAAATACACACATAACTTCGAAAAGTATCGAAAAGTCATTGGTGTGTGCCATGGTAAAACCTGGGATCGAACCCGAAACCTCGTCTCAGCAGTCCATTACCCATACCACTAGGCTACCGCGGCTTAGTTTTGAAATAACACGTGTTAAAATCGTAATTTTACTGAATCGGGCCCTAGGGCGCCTGGCTGTTGACTTTTTCTGAAAATGTCTTATTATTGTACACAGCTCACGTTGGACACATGGCCTTGCCAACTGGTCGTCAAGAACAATTGACTTTCGCCGGCTTCACGGCAACTGCTTCTGGATTTGGTGGAACTGGAGATGGTAAGAGTAATTTACTATTGAAATCGATGATTGCATGCTTAAAAAAGGTAGATATGATATCTCAATACTATCGCCACATAAAAAAAGGATTGTGTGGTTTTATGAAATCACGGTAAAAGTGAAACTTTTTTTCACATTATAGACATTTAACAAAAAAACTTTGGAATAATATTCCATTAAGGGTATAAAAATCGCTTTATCAATCTTAATTTTATACTTAATAAATAACAACATTTACATTAAACACTGACAAAAACAAACAAAATAGCGTGGAGCACTGGCACAAATGAGTAATAGTATATACACTACACGGTCAGCTGCTGCGAACTATAGATGCAGCCATATTGGCCTTGGCTGCTATGACGAGCGCCTTTCACTATATCCCTACTCCGCGGCCGACCGTCACGCGACATGCAACACACAGACGAAAAAGTTTGAGACGATGTAATAAAAGTTTCACTTTAAATAAGTGTTATCATGTGGCTTCAGAGACAGAAGTCATACTTTGTTCTCGGTCACACTCAATGATTAGCGCAAACATTGATTGAAATCAAATTATTGTTAACGTATTGTATCGCGATTATATTGTACTGATTTATAGGTTGGTAGACACTTTCCGATCTTATTTCATCATCTTCTCAGCGTTGTGTCCTGATTGCATCCGAGGCCTACACCTCGGATCCCGAGGTCTTTTTTCCAGCTTTTCCTTCTCTACTTCGCACGATCGTGGGCATCCGTGGTAGTGAGACCATTGGCACGCATGTCCTCTCTTACGACGTCAAACTAGCACTCCTTGGGTCTCCATCTCCTAACGGGATCCGGCGGAAGCACCATGGCCAGCCATTTGTTATCCATGTAGTCAGGCGGAAGAAGTGGCTGCACCGGCGTAGGCGACACTCCTGCAGTTTATCAGCGATGTTACGGACAAGCGATCTTCACGCGTGACTCCGCACATCCATCGCAGCATATTCATCTCCGTAACACGCAGCTCCTGCTTCTGTCGTTCTAGCAACGGGCACGCTTCACACCTTCAATTTAACCGGCATTTTTGGGTCACAGATGATACCAGTCCTCTCTCGCTGCTTGGGCCATGTAGCTGCAATGCATGCCTTAACGTCGCTATCGATGTCACCAGTCGCGTGAAGTACAGATCCCGTGCGCTCGAACAAGACTTCGCCTATGCGGACAGGATGTGGAGATCCCACATCCCGTCCCGTTGAGTTCCACGTCCCACGACCTTATGAAGTGTATAGTTATCTCCAAGTATCTAAACCATATTATTGATGTTACTGTTTACACAGAAGAGCTGAATGTTGAATTCTGAGTAAGAACTTAACTAATAATGACTAATTTAACAACTGTACAGGTCATCCCATCACCCAGGCTCAGCGCCTAAGCACCGTCAATTTGCCTGTGATCAGCAATGCAGATTGTGCCCGAACATATGGTATCATCTTTGCCAGTACCCTCTGTGTGAGTGGTGCAGGAGGTAGGAGCACTTGTGGAGGCGACTCCGGCGGGCCTCTCACTTGCGTCGAAAACGGCCAAAGGATACTGGTACATGTTTTTTTTAATGTTATCCATTGAAATAAGTGTATTAATAAATTGAGCCTCAAAGAAGTTTGGTTAGGGCTCTGTACACGGGGTGTATGTTGGGTAACCTCCTCGAGTGTCGTTCCGATTCCGATCCCGCTGGAGTCCGGGGGGAACGGAATCGGAGCGGCCGGTACACCCTGGGCGGCGGTCAATGGCTTCCCCTTCATGGGGCTGGCATTGATCGTCGGCCAATACCCAACGTGGCGGGAACACATCGCTCTCCGTACTCCTCTGCTTTCAGAGGAGACTGGATGAGCGATGCTGTTAGTGGTGGAGGCCACCGTAGGATCCTGGGGGATCCAGGGGCGGGTTGGCCCACTGCTCACGCAGGGGCCGACGGGCACTTTTGCCGCCGCCGGTGAGAGAGGACTAGCCATCCTCTCGCGTTCCGTAATCGGCAGGTGATCAGCAACGACCTGACTGGTGGCTCCAGAAGGGTACGCTGTGAACTTGCCGACCGGAGGGCTTGCCTTTATTGGCCGGCCCACGACAAGGAAAAGTCTATAACACCCGACAGCGAAGTCGTCAAAACCTATGGATACCAGCCGACCTCCATAGTATATAGGCTTATCCAGGTGCAGGGGGCTCCGCCTGGATGGACCATCTTTCCCCCATACTCGTGGGATATACTATGAATAATATCACAAATAAAAAAAAAAACAACAACCGGACGATACAAATAAAAACGACCTTGGCGCGGACAACGGCATCCGAGATGATGAAACGGAGGTAGCGGGGGGTGAAGAGGAGGTGAGGCGGGGGCCTCACTCGCGGTCTGTCAAGGCCGTCTTCACCAGACCCGCTACTCCGTTACCAACAGGTGGGGAAACGGACGCAGACATTGCGTCTGCGGCGTCGACGGCGGGTACTGACAACGAGTCAGTATCCAGCCGTATGGAGACCGAGGAGGGTCTCCGACGTAAGCGGCCTCGCTCGGGTGGACCGTCCCTTGACCGGAGCAGAAGCTCCGGACAGCGGACGGTCTCCTCGAGTGAGGATGATCGGCCGGCCAAAATATTGGCCACCGCGGCGACCAGAACGCTGAAGCAGCCGGTGCACGTCCCTCCACTACCCAGTGGCAGGGACCAAGGCGTCCCGCGGCGAGGGAACTCCTCGCAGCGCTTGCCCGCATTACGGACACCATTAAGGGGTCCAAAAATGTGGCAGGCAAAAAGAAGACGGTGGCAGAAAATGTCGCCGTTGCCAGGACGGCGCTGGAGGAGCTCCTCGGTAGGAGCGTCTCCGAGGAGGAGGCGAAGCTCAGGGCCCGGGTCACAAGCCTGGAAACTGAGCTGGCCAACTCCTTGGAGCAACAGCGGGTCCTCCGGGAGGAGGTCAGGCAACTGACCCAGATGGTCAGGGGATCCCCGGAGGCCCAGAAGGCCCCAAGAGCCCAGGAGGTGGCGGACCACCCGAGGGCTCTTGCGCCGCTAGGGGGGGCGTCTACGTCAACGTCGGCGCCAAATTCGACACAAAAGCCGGCGCCAAAGTCGGCACCTAAGCCGGCGCCGAATTCAGCGCCTAGGCCGGCGCCCAATCCGCCGCCAGAGACTGCGCCTAGTGTGGTGCAGCTCTTGACGGCTATCGAGAGGCGGCTCGGTGTTCTGGAGGACCGGGCTTACCGTCCCTCACTGGCACGGCCTGCGTCTTTCGCAGCTGCTGCCGGTGGTAAGCCCGGCCCCGCCACCCCAGTGGCCCCAACGCCACAAGGGAAGGGGAAAAAGCGCGGCACCCCCACCCCCGCCATACCCGCCACTCCCGCTGCACCCGAGCGTTCCTCCAGAGGGGAGGAATGGGTGGTAGCGGGAGCCGCCAAAAAGGCGAAGAAAGCCGCCAAAAAGGCGGCTAAGAAGGTGGCAAAAGCCGCTGCGGCGAAGGCGCCGAAGAGGCTCCGCGCCCCACGCTCCACTGCCGTCGTCCTGACGGTGACGACGGAGGGTGTGGAGAAGGGCGTGGGGTACGCCCAGGTCCTGAGGCAGGTTAAAGCCTCAGTGGACCTCAAGGCCCTCGATATAGAGGGGGGGCTCCGGTGCAAAACAACTCGCACCGGAGCTCGCCTCCTCGAGGTCTCCGGCGCCACCAGCGGCCCCAAAGCCGACGCCCTAGCGGCCAAGCTGAGGGAGTCGCTGGATACCGAAGCCGTCCGCGTCACCAGACCCAACAAATGCGCAGGTTTGCGCATTTCGGGTCTAGATGACGCGGCCACGACGGAGGAAGTCATCTCCGCCGTCGTGGAGGCGGGCGGCTGCCCCCGTGATCAGGTGAGAGCTGGAGAAATCCGCTTCAGCTCCACCGGTCACGGCACAGCAGTCGTCAACTGCCCCGTCGCAGCGGCGCAAAAAATTGCGGACGAACGGAGCCTCCTCGTTGGGGGCTTCCTAAAGGCGCGGGTGCAACTCCTGCAGCCCCGCGAGACCAGGTGCTTCAGGTGCCTGGCTGTGGGGCATGTGGGAGTGCAGTGCACAGCGGGAGACACCGTGGGGGATCGGTGCTTCCGCTGCAGTCAGCCCGGGCACAAGGCCAGTGCTTGTGATGCTCCGCCGCGCTGCTACAAATGCGTAGCGGAGGGCAAAGCGGCGGAGCACCGGGCGGACAGCAGAACCTGCGCCGCCTCGAGGCCAAAGCCCCGTTCGTCCGCAACGGGTAGCGGGGGTGCCGCTCAAGAGCGGCCACATTCGAGGCGGGATGCGGAGATGGACGTCCATTAATGGACACACCAATCCGCATCCTGCAGGCGAACATAAACCACTGCACCGGTGCTCAGGATCTTCTGTACCAGAGCATCGTGGAGTGGTCTATCAATGTGGTCGTGGTCGCTGAGCCGTACTGGGTCCACCCCGGAAGCCCGGTGGACCTGGACGGCGTAGCGACCGTCTTCGGGGGTTCCGCCGCGGACACCTCGCGCCTTGCACTCATTGCAAGGTGCAGAGGCTGCGTCGCGGCGGACTATGAGGGCTTGGCTGTCGTGGCCGTCTACTTCTCGCCAAGCCTTGACCAGTACGAGCTTGAGCTAAGGCTCGCTGCTGGAACTGGACATTGTTCTCGCTGCGTGCCGTCCTCGTCCTGTCTTGGTCCTGGGAGACTTCAACTCCTGGTCTCAGGCCTGGGGCTCCCGGGAAACCAATGACAAGGGGCGAGTACTGGAGGACTGGGCCAACACCCGTGGTCTAGAGGTCCTCAACCGGGGGAGTGTCGCCACCTGGGAGCGGCGGGGGCTCAGTTCGGTCGTGGATGTCGCATTCGCGACCCCTGCTCTCGCCCGCCGCGTCCAGGGTTGGCGTGTGGTGGAGGAGGAGGAGACGGATTCCGACCATAAGTATATTCGGTTCGACGTCTCCCCTCCAACTAACCTGCCGCCGACAATTGCGAATCCCCCGGATCCACGTTGGGCGCTCAGACGCCTGGATCGGGAGGCTCTCCTGGAGGCATCAATAGTGCAGGCCTGGATTCCGTCACTGGCCAGGCCTGCCGATGTCGACGCAGAGGCGGAATGGTTCAGGAGAGCCATGTCGCATATCTGTGATGCGGCGATGCCTAGGGTTAAGCCCGGCCCGGCAAAGAGACAGGTGTACTGGTGGTCAGCGGAGATCGCACAGCTGCGAGCAGCGTGCGTGACCGCTCGCCGCCAGTACACCAGGTTCCGCCGGAGGCGTCGCCGCCCAGACGATGTGGCAGCCCGAGAGGCGGAGCTATATGAGGCGTACAAGGGGGCCAAGAGGACCCTCCAGGTAGCCATTAAGCAGGCCAAACGGCGGGCCCGCGAAGAGCTGCTGGAGTCTCTGGAGCAGAACCCATGGGGGCGTCCTTACCTTGCGGTCAGGGGCAAAATCCGCCCAAGGGCGCCCCTACTGACCCAGAGCCTCCAGCCGGAGCGGCTGGAGGGGATACTGGGCTCCTTGTTCCCAGCGAGAGCGGAGGAGCACGGCCCTCCGCGTATGGCTCCGCCTCAGGCGCCTGACGCTGATAATAGCGAGAGCGATGTGCCCGAAGTCAGGGAGAGTGAACTGGGGGTAGCAGTGCTCCGGCTTAAAGCCCGGAAATGCACTGCCCCTGGACCCGACGGCATTCCAGGCCGAGCATGGGTCCTGGCCCTGGAGGAACTAGGGCCTCGACTGGTGGCGCTCTTTAGCGCATGCCTCGAAAGGGGCCAGTTTCCAAAGGCTTGGAAGACGGGGAAACTGGTCCTTATCCGGAAGGCGGGGCGGCCGGCGGACCAGCCATCCGGATACCGGCCGATCGTGTTGCTCGACGAGGTGTGCAAGCTCTTTGAGCGGATTATTGCAGAGCGCCTCGTCGAGCATCTCACGAACGTGGGGCCAGATCTGGCGGACAACCAGTTTGGTTTCCGCCGGGGGCGCTCCACCGTGGAAGCGATCATGCGCGTTAGGCGCCTGGCGGAGGAAGTAGTCTCGCGGGGTGGGGTGGTGGTGGCGGTGTCTCTCGACATCGCCAACGCCTTCAACACCCTACCCTGGAGCTGCGTTAGGGAGGCGCTCGCGTATCACAGAATGCCTCCTTACCTCCGCCGCATTGTCAAGGCATACCTATCCGAGAGGGCCATAGTTTACCCGAGCTGGCTAGGGCCAGGGCGGCGAGAAGTGTCGTGCGGTGTTCCACAGGGGTCGGTCCTAGGGCCACTCCTGTGGAACATCGGATACGACTGGGTGCTGCGCAGTTCGTTGCTCGAGGGTGTCAGCATAACGTGTTATGCTGACGACACCCTCGTTATGGCGCGGGGAGCAACGCACCGTAGCGCGGCACTAAAGGCCACGGCAGGGGTTGCTCAAGTCGTGGGTCGAATACGGCGGCTGGGACTCGAGGTGGCTCTCCACAAGTCCGAGGCTATGTGTTTCCACGGGCCTCGGAGGGGGCCACCTGCGGGAACCAGCATAACCGTAGGGGGCGTAAGCATCGGCATCGAGCCCACGATGAAGTACCTTGGGCTCGTACTCGATAGCCGATGGGACTTCGGACCTCATCTCCGAAGTCTGGTTCCGAAACTGAGGGGGGCTGCGGCCGCGCTATCGCGGCTGATGCCCAACGTTAAGGGACCCAACGCCCCCACTAGGAGACTGTACCTGGGGATCGTGCGAAGCATGGCCCTGTACGGGGCCCCAGTATGGGCGGAGACTCTGGCGGCCCGCAACGTGGCTGTATTAAACAGCCCGTTAAAAGCGATGGCCGTCAGAGTCATCAGGGGGTATCGCACGATCTCCGTCGAGGC
The DNA here is from genome assembly GCA_946251805.1 of Cybosia mesomella. Classification (NCBI taxonomy): domain Eukaryota; kingdom Metazoa; phylum Arthropoda; class Insecta; order Lepidoptera; family Erebidae; genus Cybosia; species Cybosia mesomella. The sequence goes on from OX276417.1 coordinate 4,062,215, forward strand.
GGCATGTCTCCTAGCCGGGACCCCTCCATGGGACCTGGAAGCGAGAGCCCTTGCGCTGCTGTACCAGTGGCGCAAGGAGGCGCTGGAGCGGGGCCATAGGCCGGAGCCCCGAGAAATCAGGGCTCAGCGGTCCCTGCTCCGCCAGGAACTCATGGAGACATGGAGGGTGCGACTTGAGCACCCAAGGTGGGGGGAATCCACCATTGCGGCGGTGAGACCGATCATGAAGGAGTGGTTGGAGAGGGACCATGGGGACCTCTCCTACCGGATGTGCCAGATGGTTACCGGACACGGGTGCTTCGGTAAGTATCTGTGGCGCATCCACCGGGAGACAACGCCGCAGTGCCAGCACTGCGAGGATCCTGGCGAAGACACGGCGCTCCACACGTTGGTGGAGTGCCCTGCGTGGGCGAGTCAACGCCGGGATCTCGTTGCGGTCCTGGGCGTGGACGTTCTCTCGTTGGAGACCATGGTGAGGGCCGTGGTCTCCGACGGGAGCAAGTGGCACGCCGCCGCCTCTTTCTGCGAGCAGGTAATGCGCGCGAAAGAGACGGCGGAGAGGGAGCGGGAGAGAACCCTGCCCCCCGAGTTTCGCAGTCTGCGGCGAGGACGCCGCAGACTCATCTACGCCCGGGACTACCGACCTCCATGATCGGGGCCTGAGGACGGCAGTTGGCCGACTCGCCGTCCTTACAGAAGCAGGCCGTGGCGGAGGCGTGTCGTGTGTGCCCTACACACGCCTGCCAACTCACCGAAGCGGGATAAAACCCGACCCCACCAGGCGAGGCCGCGGTGGCGGCCAAAGCCCGCCGGCAACCCTGGGGTTATCCTTTCGAGGGCTTACCCGGGGTGCCCGGCAACGGCCACTTGGGGAGGACACCGTGCGGTTTTAGTCGAGACACGACATAACCACCCCCGCTGGCCGGCGGGGGGGTATCCGAAGGGATTTCCGCACGTTAAAAAAAAAAAAAAGGGCTCTGTACACCTTAACTAACTCAAAGTAAACCTAAACCAAAGTTAACTCAGCTCAAAGTTAACCTAGCTCAAAGATAACCAAAACCAAAGTTATATAACGTTCGTTAACGTAAATTTATATGAAAATTTCTTTACTTTTGAAGTAAGAAAGAGGAAAGAAATTCAATGTTTACACAAAAATGACGAGCGAAGCTAGCCAATGTTCACATATTTTCATCAAGACAAGATTAGTTTAAGGAAGAAAATTCACAATTAGATTACTTAATTGTTTTTTTTTTTATAGGTCGGTGTTGTTTCTTTCGGTAGTGCAAGTGGTTGCCAGCGAGGCTTCCCCGCTGGCTTTGCTAGAGTCACATATTTCTTACCCTGGATCCGTTCAAATTTGTAATCGACAATGTAATCGAAAAAGTAACGACATTATTGAATAAATTATTCGTTTCCTAATTATATCTCTTTATTTCCTCATGTTTTTACCTTAGCATAGCTTAATGGTAACCTTACGATTGCGAGGCCCCAGGTTCGAATCCTGATCATTGCACTTCTGACGTAAACACACTAATAATACAATCAATTTATCTTAGCTGGAGGGGTTAGGAGGCATACTTATTACTGTTTAATAAAATCCGTTTCCTGAAAAAAAATGTTTAGATAGTTCCTCAAAGTACCTTTTTTTTCTTTATTTTTTCGTGCGGAAATCCCTTCGGATACCCCCCCGCCGGCCAACGGGGGCGGTTATGTCGGGCTTGAACCAACTAAAACCGCACGCCGTCTCTGACTTTTCGTAGTTATATGTGTAATAAAAATGTTAATTATCGCTCGCTTAGTAATGCGCCCGGTAGATGGCCCCTATTACATTGGGACATAAACACAACTGGCGAATCGTGTAATACACTTCTGCCGACCCCTTCGGGGATACATGCGTGAAGTTATGTTATAAAGTTTTGTTATGTATAACTTAAGGATGTCTAACAGGCAGCTACGACTGGACTACAGTAGAGCCGAATCCTAAAGTTACGTATGACAGCTCAACCACAGGTCGCTATAACCTTGTTACGTCGTCATCTTTTCAAATCAAAATTCAATAATACCATACCTCCCTAATTAATTACAAACAAAAGATATACATTATTGTGCACGACACAAATAGACAATGGACACATGTGCCAGTGACATGTACATAAGTAAGCGTGAATGTAATGAACGAATTGTGAAAAATGTTAGGTTTACGTAAATTAAAACGTAATTATGTAATTATTTTAATATTAAGCTAAGATGAATAGCTTATTACTGTTATTAATTAGTTTTCTGAGTAATTAAGTATGTTAGAGTCAAATTTAATAAAGAAAGTCCACTCCCTGAAAATCATAAGTAGCGAATATAATTACGACTATGCATTACTCAGATTCTAACATAACTTCCTATGAATAGGAAAGACGACATTGTACACTAGTATGTAACCTTAATTACGGCCCGCGACTGCCTCCCACGACGTGAGAAGCGAATATGCGCTCCCCCGGCTCGTGCCATTTTATTATATAGTAGCTCGCGGGAGGCAGCGGCCATATATAAGCCGGAGGGGTCATTCCGCCCGTCATTCAGCGGCCCGACCTCGCGCGGTACAGGCGTAAATACCTATTGTTGTACAACTCTTATTGCTACAGGTATACATATATAGTATATGTCGGAGGGCTGCTACACTTCAAAACAAATAGGGAACGAAAACATGTGTCCGGAATAACCTCAAAATCAAATCGGATTGTTTATTGTGATTGGGTAATAAATCGCGTTTAAAAACATTAGAGTAACGGATTAATATTGCTTATAATTAGATACAGATTATTTTTGATGTATTCTGTTTGTAAGAGAGCTGCATTTCTGATGTGAAAACATGTGGTCATTGTTTTATCACGTGTTAACATTAAAAATAGATTCACACATGCTAATAGCTTTTAAAATAATTTAAAACGTTTTGATTATCAAATTGTAACATTTTATAATGTAAAAACTATTTTATTGTGCAAGGATAGGTGTTTTGTTCAAATGAATGACTCACATAGTTTTGCTATAAAAGGCCGAGCGCACGCTGAATCGGGTCATTCTCGCTTGAGCGGTCGTAGTGATCGGACCTCCTCAAAAGTTCGAAAATAAATTCAAGAAAGTATTACTTGTGTTTACTTTGATCACTGAAGATGAGCGATAGCCCTGACTATGGAAGTTGTGACGCCAGCAATGCTGGTGTCACGCTTTTTAAAAATAATTACGGAGACACTCCTTCGTCATCAGAAGTGGGATCAGAACAAGCTCTGGTCCCTACCACATCCTCAGCGACTTCGGTTCAACCTGTCACGACTGGAACAGCGCAGGGCAGTACTAGGCTGATAGACACTGCCTCGTTGAACACTTCAGGAGTACCAGCAAACAACTTTAACACCGTGCAGCCCATCACAACGGGAATTTCCACAGGCACGACGTATACACCGATCACTGCGGAAATACCAGCTTCCGTAGGGGTACCATTCACGTCAATGGGACCCACATCTTACAATCAAGAAGTATACCTTCCAGGGGGCGGTATATATACGGTACCCATCGCTGCTGGATCATCCAACACAAAGACAATGCATCCATCTACTCCAATAGTCGGATGCCCTCCCCAGTTTATGATACAAATGATGGAGATGATGCAAAGGATGTCCGAACGGTTGTATTCTCCTCCAGAACCAAGAATCAGGATCAAGGACATCTATTTACCGTCATTCGATCCCGACAGTCATGTTGGAGTCCGGGAATGGTGCCAGCACATCGATAAAACAGCTGCCAGCTACAAACTAAATGACCTGGATCTACGTACTAAGGTGTGTGGATTACTGAAGGGACGTGCTAAGATGTGGATCGACGATTGGTTGGTGTCTACATCCTCGTGGGAAGAGTTCCGCGAAAAACTGATTACCACATTTGAGCCAGAGAACAGATACTCCCGTGATATACTACAGTTTCGGGAGCATGTGTATGACTCAAGCAAGGATATTTCTGAATTTTTATCCCGCGCCTGGGTTCTCTGGAAAAGAATCACGAAAGATCAACTGCGTACTAAAGAAGCACGTCATCGGATTAAAACCGGTGAGACAAAATTCATTATTTTTCACGATATTTTCAACTAGAATCTACAAGAATAAAATGTCTGGAGAGTGGTACCTCTGAGCTAAACCATGAGTTACCCTTGAGCTAACCACGGATCCTTGATGCATCCACAAGTGAACCCTGAGATACCGTAGGGACGCCTTGTGGAACTATGGTTAGACACGTATACACCACAGATTCTCAATTAATAAGGCAGTACACTTAAGATGTCTTTGTGCACTGTTGTAACAACAATAACTCTATAAAAATAATCGACATGGGTCGCTTACTGATACCTACTTCAAAGAAAAACGTTTTCAGGCATCAAACATCACACGTAGGCAGGCGCAGAGCACGCGCCGCCTGTCAGAATGGCCGTGTCGGCGGGCTGCTACACTTCAAAACAAATAGGGAACGAAAACATGTGTCCGGAATAACCTCAAAATCAAATCGGATTTGTTTATTGTGATTGGGTAATAAATCGCGTTTAAAAACATTAGAGTAACGGATTAATATTGCTTATAATTAGATACAGATTATTTTTGATGTATTCTGTTTGTAAGAGAGCTGTATTTCTGATGTGAAAACATGTGGTCATTGTTTTATCACGTGTTAACATTAAAAATAGATTCACACATGCTAATAGCTTTTAAAATAATTTAAAACGTTTTGATTATCAAATTGTAACATTTTATCATGTAAAAACTATTTTATTGTGCAAGGATAGGTGTTTTGTTCAAATGAATGACTCACATAGTTTTGCTATAAAAGGCCGAGCGCACTCTAAATCGGGTCATTCTCGCTTGAGCGGTCGTAGTGATCGGACCTCCTCAAAAGTTCGAAAATAAATTCAAGAAAGTATTACTTGTGTTTACTTTGATCACTGAAGATGAGCGATAGCCCTGACTATGGAAGTTGTGACGCCAGCAATGCTGGTGTCACGCTTTTTAAAAATAATTACGGAGACACTCCTTCGTCATATATGATTAATATGTATAATATAAGTTATATGAATAAATGGAAATGCGGGGGTGAGGTAGTTTGGATCGCGGGCCAGCACTATCAAAGACTATAAAAGCAGGGACGATTTGTTAGGAAATTACTCTCTCTCAGTACGCGGTCAAGAACAAGGAAGCTCAACAAGGAATAGTACATCAAGGGTAGTGCTGAGCCAAGACCATCCAATGCCTCGCTGACGTCATTCAAGCCACCCATCCAAAGTGTTTTCATTCTTCGACCAACATCTAAACATTCAGTCCACTGAAGTCAAGTCAAGTAGTGACAGTCTATTCGGAACCGAACTAGGGGTAGGCTGTCACGAACAACTGTCGAGCAACTGTTGAAGAACAATTATCATAACTCTAATCTAAAAAAATTGTTTCCTAATATTAATATCATTTGAAATGCTAGAAAGCATTTTATTACATAAAAACATAAAAACAAACTCACGCCTATAACCCCGAAGGGGTAGGCAGAGGTGCTATATAGCACCCACATTTCGCATTTTATTACTCATTCTGTAATACGCTCCTGCTAGGTTATATCGTTCGGATACATATATTTTTAATTGCTAGTGATGTCACCTCAAATAACAGTATAGTAACAAATAGTAGTAATAGCATCCTGTCAATGTTGAAAATAATAGTATAATTTGTTTTTACATTTGATTTGCTTTTTTTTGAAAATAATAGTTGGTCTTCTCACATAATTTACTTTTTCATAAAAAAAAAATTGAATCATTCATTATTTCGATCGGGATCCGATTTTGATCGGGACGTCAGAATCGATAACATTATTGAAAATGAAATAATTATATATGTCACTGATGACAACACTGATAGCGATAGTTCCGACGATGAATCCGAATAATAAAAGGATTTATATTATTTTAACTTGTTTTATTTTATGTACAAAAACCTGTAAAACAAAATATAATAAAATTAAGCCAAATAAATTAAAATAACCTGTTAATTACGTACTTAGTATCAAATAGTCACAGCGATACAAGTATAGAGTATGGTTAGGTACATCACTAGTAATGCCAAATTGACATACGTCATACGTACTTTTAGGATTCGGCACTACTGTAGGTGTCTGACAATGGACGACGTGATTAGTCTGGGCCCCAAGGGTGTTGGCAGGGCCTTATACACCTCTTATACCCTGAGTCTGGAAACACCACATCTACCTAGCACCATCTAGCGATAGCAAGTTGAACTACTTCGAAACAAGTTGAACTTTTACTGGTGGTAGAAATTTGATGTCACAAATTTGTCACAAAATTCGGTCGGGTGGGTACCACCGTGCACGATTGAGAAAAACCCTCCGTAGTAATCCAATTTCGGTTCGATTGCGTTCAGGGGTCAGCAAGTGCATAGCCGGGCAGGGGGATTGTGGTCGCAGCACTAGTGGGACCGGGGGGTGTCACGCGGTGCTGCGACGACAATCCTCTTCTGATGAGGCCGTCAAGCTGAGTGCCACCATTGTTAACATGGTACGTGTATGTAATTGTGACCCTCTTTCCAGAGACTTTACCTTCAGCTTACCATCAGGCGAGGTGAAGTCAAATTGACGTGTCCTAAATAAAAAAAAAAACAAATTTGTCACATAATTCGGCCGGGTGGGTACCACCGTGCACGATTGCGAAAAACCCTCCATAGTAATCCAATTTCGGTTTGATTGCGTTCAGGGGTCAGCAAGTGCATAGCCGGGCAGGGGGATTGTGGTCGCAGCACTAGTGGGACCGGGGGGTGTCACGCGCTGCTGCGACGACAATCCTCTTCTGATGAGGCCGTCAAGCTGAGTGCCACCATTGTTAACATGGTACGTGTATGTAATGGTGACCCTCTTTCCTGAGACTTCAGCATACCATCAGGCGAGGTGAAGTCAAATTGACGTGTCCTAAATATAAAAAAAAAACAGAGTGTAATGTTGGGTTCGATTATCAAGTGAAACACTAGATTGATGAGTAAATACTGCCTTTTATTAAAGACTAGCTGTTGCCCGCGGCTCCGCTCGCGTGGAAGTTGCTCATTGCGTCCACTTCCACTCACGCTCCCACTTCCACTCTCACCCCACCCCCACCTTATACAGTTATAACAGATATTTTGTATCATACTTTTTGTTGTTTTTTTTAATGTACCTAAATAAAAAATAGAATTATTGCAAGGCTTCTCTATAAACTATATTTCAAGTGCTATTCGTTTGGAGCAAAATAAATAGATTTCGCGGAGATCCAACACGGGACATTCCAACATACAGCTGCCCATGGGAAAAACACTCTTTTTTTTTAAATCAATGCCGACCAGTGAAAAGGTTTGACCCTGGGACTTATTTATTGTTAGTGCAAATGAAACTTTAACCGGGAACTGAAGCCTCTTAAACGATATAGGTAAATCCGTCGGAATCATCGGAATACGCGGAATATGTGCGAGCTTACCGGCTGCGGGACCGGTGATGATCGTAGCTACAATAACATTATCTCTTAATTCTTTAATCAAAGCTCTTGTGCCGTTGCAAATTGTAGGGGGGTTTAAATTTCTTAATAACATGATTGGGGTTCCAACTTTTAACTTGAGGGCGTGTGGCGGCAGACCAGGAGGATTTAAATAGTTCAAAAATTCTTGAGAGTAGTGAGTGCACTGTGTCCTCAATATTGCATACCGTATCAATGGACATGTAACATTTAATGTCTCCTGGTACTTTTTGCAGTATGATATCATTTATTTCATTAACCGAATCATTTCGTGGTGACACAATTGCTCTCGAACAAAGCCAGTTGTAATTCCTTGTAGGTAGATTTTCGATTTCGGGATAAATAGCATCAATTAGATGTTCTAAGCTATGAACAATTTCACCTAATCCATTATCCAATACTACTTGGTGGCCGTTTGCGGTAGTGGAGGGCAATTTGCCTTCTCCAAGTTCAAGCAACTTATCTGGAAAATCGTTATCATAATTATTTGATTGCCGTGCTCTCATATTAGTGCGCAAATTGAGCGTTTGTACCGAATCCCATAAAATAGATGATTTAAGGCAAGCCTTCACGATATCGGCACGTGTTCCTTTGGCAATAACAGGAAGTGTTTGCCTAAAATCTCCAGCAAACACAAAAGTTACACCTCCCATCACACCACTTGAGTTACGAAGGTCTTTTAATGTCCTATCTACTGCTTCAATATGAGCCCTATGGCTCATGGTACATTCATCCCATATTATCAGCGACGTTTTTTGTAAGAGGTTTCCCAATGGACCATTTTTACGAATGGAGCAAACTGATTGTTGCTCCAAAGACACGGTCAACGGTAGTTTAAATGTAGAATGGGCAGTTTTCCCGTTATTTAATAGAGTGGCGGCAATTCCAGAAGACGCAACCTATTGAGAATAGTGTGGACCTATAGATATTAAATTATTTCACATCGTAGCGTAGAATTGATCCCAAGGAAATTGATAATAACACTGCGAACAGCTAGAAATTTGCATGTAACATTTTTTTGTACTCGTAGTTACTTCTAAATGGAAAGGGAAACTATATATTGGATAAGGGATATTAACGTAATTCAAATTTGACCTACTTTAGTTGCTGGTTTTGAGCACGTTTTAGATATATGGTTGTACCTTTTTTAGCATATCCCTCGCACCCCGGCTGACCCTGGGCCATCTCACCACTAACAGCATCGCTCATCCTGTCTCCTCTGAAAGCAGAGGAGTACGGAGAGCGATGTGTTCCCGCCACGTTGGGTATTGGCCGACGATCAATGCCAACCCTATGAAGGGGTGAAGGGGAAGCCATTGACCGCCGCCCAGGGTGTACCGGTCGCTCCGATTCCGTTCCCCACGGACTGCAGCGGGATCGGAATCGGAGCGACACTCGAGGAGGTTACCCAACACACACCCCAATATATGGTTGTACCGACATATTAATAATCTAAGGTTGTACCTATATTTAATTGTGTCCCGAGTTACATAGATCTGATCTTGATCCGCATTTCTATTTGAATTTATTTCGCCGCGCTTGTTACATATCGCGATAGCTCTTATACTATTCATTGTAATGATATAGTGTGAATGGCAATTTTGATCTACATTAAATGTACAACGTATCTAAGGTATTTAATTGGATAAGGAATAACACTGTATTGTTATATATAGCTTCGAAAATGACACATTAGTTTTTTTGTAATTTGTAAAAGAAAAAAATGGTTACTGTGGGGTACCCTTATTAGATAGACATATGCTCTCGCGGACTTTTATGTAGACCTTTTCAAATTATACATTACCACAGTACATTATTTTGTTTTATCTTCAATAGTTTTCGCAGCGCACGCGATGTAAGGTATTTTTTAGGTCATTTTTTTACACCTTGGGTTACATTATTGAAGTTTTAGTAAGGATCCCTAACTTTTTTGAAAATGTAATACACCTATGTTAGTCAGTGATAGTGCAGCTTTCTAACGTTAAAAGAATTTTTGAAATCGGTTCAGTAGTTCTTGAGTTTACTCGAATACAAAGATTGAAATCTTATAATATTAGTAAAGATGTATAGAAATCTGCCCGATTTAATAACATTTATGCTCACTGCTCCGCTCCCTTTAGTGGTAGCGTGTACATATAATTGATTCCACACACACAAATATATGCATTACATTACACACTAGATCTCAAATTAAAACAAAGTTTTTATTTTATTATGACATACATCCCTCGCACTCCGACTGACCCTGGGCCATTCGCAGTGTCCCCTCTGATAAGAGCAGAGGGGTACCTGGAGCAACCACCCCCCTCGCGGGCCTTGCAGGCCCGCCATACCCTCTTGGCCGTTGACGTTGACGCCAGCTACTCCAGAGGAGCAATCAATGATGCGCCATCGCCCACGTTGCCCAGGGTGCACCAAACTTGGAGGTGATCCAACCAGTCGCACCCCTGACTAAAGTACCTATTTATGTTTGTTCATTTTTTGGTATTTTTTAACCCCCGACGCAAAAACGATACTGTGTTATAAGTTTGACGTGACACAAAAAAAAATTAAATCAAAATCGATTCACACATTCGGGAGTTCCGATGCCACAGACAGGGCATCGGAACTCCCGAATGTGTGAATCGATTTTGATTTAATTTTTTTTTGTGTGAAAGGTGAATAACTCGGGAGTGTTCTTAACTATGTCGAGGGTTTTTAAATATTTAATTTATTGTTATTTATTCTGTACATGTTTCATTATTTAATATTTAGTTAATAAGTTGATGGACTGATAGGCTGATTGGCATCCATGGGTCGCAAGGGGCCTGGTTTTAAACCAGCGCTAGTCACCAGTCAGGTACATGCTGGATCAGCTCCTATTCGGCACAATCATTTTGTACGTATGTGTCTCAAAGGCCTCTGAATATTTTTTTTCTATTGATTTCACCCCGCTAGATGGTATGTAGCTTCATACCATCTAGCGGGGTGAAGTCTCAAGAGTGAAAGCCTCCATCATAGATGCCAGCAGTGAGTAAAACTAAAATGGTGGCCGTCAGTTTAAAGGCCCTCGTAAGCTGTTTTTTCACGTCCCGCTTAATTGTACGAAAAAAGAAAAATACGACACGCACTATTAAACATAGATTATTGAATATTGGCCTCTGTGGCGTGGCGGTGGTGCATTCGACTGCTACGACAGGGGGCACGGGTTCGATTCCCGCTCAGTGAAAATATTTGTATGCATAAATATGTCTATTTGCATTGGTATGGGTGTTTCTATGTATAATACGTATGTATTTACAAAAAAAAAGTATTTTTATTAAATTTTTAAGCATTTTGTATGCTTACTTTTTCTAAAGATTTAGATCGGAATGTCGCCTTAAGACGCCACAAATATTACCAACAATAGTTTCAAGCAATATGATAGGTATATTAGGTCGGGGTGTGTGTTGGGTAACCTCCTCGAGTGTCGCTCCGATTCCGATCCCGCTGCAGTGGGGGGGGAACGGAATCGGAGCGGCCGGTACACCCTGGGCGGCGGTCAATGGCTTCCCCTTTACCCCTTCATAGGGTTGGCATTGATCGTCGGCCAATACCCAACGTGGCGGGAACACATCGCTCTCCGTACTCCTCTGCTTTCAGAGGAGACAGGATGAGCGATGCTGTTATTGGTGCGATGGCCCAGGGTCAGCCGGGGTGCGAGGGATATGCTCGACGGGTAACCTTACACCCCGGCGTCTGAAGACCCGAGACGGCGTGCGGTTTTAGTCGGTGCAAGCCCGACATAACCGCCCCCGCTGGCCGGCGGGGGGGGGGGGGTATCCGAAGGGATTTCCGCACGATAAAAAAAAAAAAAAAAAAGGTATATTAGGTCAGAATACATTGTATAACTAAGTAAGTGGGTAATTGAATACATGTAAATAATAAAAATAATTAGAATGTCAACAGAAATATAAACTAAAATTATCACTGGTCGATCAGGATTTAGTTAAGAAACAAACTTTCCCATTTCATACAGTTTCATAATATTAAATATTTTATAATAGTGTAGATGATGTAACTATGATTTATAGTGTTCGTATCTTTTTTTTTTTTTCTTATCGTGCGGAAATCCCTTCGGATACCCCCCCGCCGGCCAGCGGGGGCGGTTATGTCGGGCTTGCACCGACTAAAACCGCACGCCGTCTCGGGTCTTCAGACGCCGGGGTGTAAGCTTACCCATAGAGCATATCCCTCGCACCCCGGCTGACCCTGGGCCATCTCACCACTAACAGCATCGCTCATCCTGTCTCCTCTGAAAGCAGAGGAGTACGGAGAGCGATGTGTTCCCGCCACGTTGGGTATTGGCCGACGATCAATGCCAACCCTATGAAGGGGTGAAGGGGAAGCCATTGACCGCCGCCCAGGGTGTACCGGCCGCTCCGATTCCGTTCCCCCCGGACTGCAGCGGGATCGGAATCGGAGCGATACTCGAGGAGGTTACCCAACACACACCCCTATAGTGTTCGTATCTAGTAATGAAATAGCCGCTCTAAGATTAACTTCACATATATAACAAAATATCCTTCCTATCAAAAGTGCTCGAGGCTTGTGTGCACAAACAGCTCTCACCTTTCCCCTACAATCAGGGTTTAGACCCGGACACAGTTACAGCTCTTTTAAAAGTGACTGAGAATATTAAGGCTGGCATGCAAAACACAAAGCTCACAATACGCCAGGTCGATTTGTCAAATGCTTTTAATACAGTCAGCCACGACCTTCTTTTAAACATCTTATCACATTTTATGATCTCACCGGATTCACTGGAATGTTTCTCAAGTTATCTTCAGGGGCGTCAGTAAGCTGTTCGTCGAGATGAAACTTCATCTTGTTGGTGTAACACTGATGTTGGCGTCCCTCAAGGCGGTCTTATATCTCCATGATTATTCTCAATCTTCATTCGTCTCTTAACTCAAAATCTTCAATGTGCGTATCATTTTTACGCCGATGACCTACAACTACACGCCCACGAAGGCGTGGAAGATATTTAAACTGCAATAAATAAAGTAAACCAGGACTTAGAGCACATTAACAGCTGGTCGAGTAGATTCGGACTGACTAAATCCAAGCAAGTGCCAGGCCATTATTGTAGGGAGTCAACGTTTATTGGGTTGGGTTTCAATGTCATAGTCATATGTTTAAGCCCTATAGTCTTAGGACCTTGACTTATTTGTAGATTCTACCCTGAACTGGAGAGACCAAGTATCACATTTGTTTCGAAGAGTTACTTTTATTTGCTTCGAGCATTTTATCGTCTGCGGAATCTTCTACCTACTAATACCAAAACAATGCTCCTGCAGACTTTGCTATTTTCTGCACTCGATTGTGGTGATGTTTGTTATTTCGACCTGAATGCAGAATATCTTAACAACTGTATTAGATTTGATTTCAATCACCGCAAGTATGATCATCATCAATTAAGTTGGTTGCAACAAACGTGCACCTATAGCACTGTTTACAATTTTAAATTCTCCTAATTCTCCTTCTTACTTCCGATATCTTTGCTCTAATCACGACAGAGACCTACGCTCTAAAAGTAATCTCGTCTTGCTCTGTCCTGCTTATATATCCAGTTTTATTCACTCTTCTTTACCTGTTCAAGCTGTGCTTCTTTGGAACGCACTGCCTCTTGAGATCAGGATGGTTACTAGCCATCATATGTTAAAGATGAAGGTTCGTAAATTCATGTTGAGCAAATTGGCAGAATCTACACAGTAAATACTCATATGTAATTAAACTTGAATGTAAATATATTTATGTTTGCGTGTATTGGTATTATGTAGGTATGTATACCTACTTTACGGTTCGTTTGATATATATAATTCAATAATTTTACTTGCCTGTGGCATTAAATCCGCCTGTGTACATTATGTGCATGAGGTTTTAATAAATAAATAAATAAAATAAATTATGAATTTAAAACACTTGTTTCTTTGCCAAGCTTTCTAGTAAGTGCATAACCAGACAAATCAAATAACCTCGAACATGACGGGTTTATCTTGTTTACTTCAGAAGTTACTATGACGACCTTCCGACTCCATCATCAGACCAGCGTCATAGTACTATATTGTCGTTTTGTCAGTAAGTGGTTCTAACTGGCTTCCAAGATTTGACCCATATTAACAAACTAACAAACTCGCAGAGCCAGTTTAATGAAAGCTTGTAAATTATTTCACGTCTAGCCCTGACCGCCATTATATATGTTTCTTTGATAATTACATCCTCTGCTTTCGCGTAGCAATATCGCCTCGGCTGTAATTTTAACTTGCGGTAAGTTACTTATATCATAATGTACTATTACAGGTCGTTTTATCTGGAAATAAGGTATTGTAAACTTACGTACAAACTTAATAGTACCTTTTTTTTTTGTGCGGAAATCCCTTCGGATACCCCCCCGCCGGCCAGCTGGGGTGGTTATGTCGGGCTTGAACCGACTAAAACCGCACGCCGTCTCGGGTCTACATACGCCGGGGTGTAAGGTTACCCATAGAGCATATCCCTCGCACTCCGACTGACCCTGGGCCATTCGCAGTGTCCCCTCTGATAAGAGCAGAGGGGTACCTGGAGCGACCACCCCTCCCGCGGGCCTTGCAGGCCCGCCATACCCCGACCCCCTCGTGCAATGGGGTCAGCTGGCCCTGAAAAGGGCCGGTTGGTCAAACTCTTGGCCGTTGACGTTGACGCCAGCTAATCCAGAGGATCAATCAATGATGCGTCAGCGCCCACGTTGACCAGGGTGCACCAAACTTGGAGGTGATCCAACCAGTCGCACCCTGTACAAACTTAGTACCTTTTTTTTTTTTTTTTCGTGCGGAAATCCCTTCGGATACCCCCCCGCCGGCCAGCGGGGGCGGTTATGTCGGGCATAGTTTAGTTGTTGTACCTACAATAACAATACACGTAAGAATTTTGATTTAACCCTTATTTTACACCTTAAGGGTGAAATTCCTGAAAATCCTTTGATGGTGAATGTTAACAACATAAAAGGCATCAACTGCGAAAATATTAAATATGTAGCCCTAGCGGTTTAGGCTCTACGTTGGTGAATAGGTCAGTCAATCGGCCAGTTCAGGGGTACAATTAATTACTATTATGTATAATAAGTAAATATTTTGCGAAGAGACCAACTAAATTCAGTTTTATTGGTAATCCCTCAAGCCACAACCCTCGGCAGCCTAACTTTTCAAAGTTACGCCAGTAATATATCCCCGCTCACTACAGGCAAAGTTGAGCAGGCGTTGCAGGAGAGTGGACCACGTGTGTCGATGGCAACATGACTTTTTATATAGCGCAAGGTCTCAGTGCATAAATCACAAGACATTTTGCGGTCTGCAGTTTTTAATAACGAATCATCCTCGTCAATCAATGTCGTTTAATGAATGAAGTGAGAATAAGGCATGAAGAAATAAATAGAATCATAATCAGGAAAAAATAATTTATTAAATAATGTCGTTACAGGTTTGAATTGATAAACGGCAAGAAATATGTGACTCTAGCAAAGCCAGCGGGGGAGCCTCGCTGGCAACCAGCTGCATTACCGAAAGAGGTAACACCGACCTACAACAAAAAAAAAAGTAAGTAGCATACATAACTTCACGCCTGTATCCCCGAAGGGGTAGGCAGAGGTGTATTACACACCCACGATTCGCCAGTTATGTTAAGGTCCCAATGTAATAAGGGGGCGAGCCTATTGCCATCTACCGGGCACATTGTTAAGCGAGCGATAATTAACATTTATTAATACACACATAATTACGAAAAGTCATAGATGTGTGCCCGGGGCGACTGGGGATCGACTCGAGACCTCGTCTCAGCAGTCCGTTACGTACGCCACCGGGCTATCGCCGCTCTCATAAGTAAGTAATCTATTAATAAAAGTATCTTAACATTTTTTTTACGTGTGGTAACCCCTTCGGGCTTCAGCCCACCTGGGCCAGCGATGAGGTGGGTATGTCGGAATCGAACCGACTAAAACCACACGGTGTCCTTGCCAAGCGCCCATTGCCAGGCACCCCGGGTACGCCCTCGAAAGGATAAAGCTTCGATCGGAACTTTTTTCGTGTAAAGTAAAAAAAAAAAACCATAACTTTACAGTCATTTCCGCTTGCCGAGATTTATGAAATATGTATGCATATACATTTATAAAAATATAATAAACTAACGGCCCGGTTCGTCAAATTCAAATTCTATAACCAGATTGCATCGCCACCTACCGAGTCTAATTGTAAATGTAAACCAGTACCAACTTAAATATCGATTTTTTTTTCTTGCTTCTTACTTCAAAAGTAAATAAATTTTCATATACATTTTCTACTTCTACTTGGGTGGATTATGGTTATTACCATAGACCAATATATTTATTCTTAGTCTATGGTTGTTACGAAAAACGCCGATATACGTTTAAGCAAAATTTATTTATAAACAAATGCAAGTATGAGCGAATTTCGTGCTTTACACATTGTAAATGATGGAGACCCATACACACTTTCAACCCTTATTTCACACCCTTAGTGTGCAATTTTGTAAAACGCTGACACACGTATTCATATATTTCTACCTAGAAGTAGGTACGTATATGAAATTTCGTGCTTCGTAATTTAAAAATTACGGACTTCTATACAAACGTTCTTCCGTTATTTTTCCCTCTTATTAGGGGTAAAATTTTGGAAAACGCTAATACACGTGTTCTGTTATTTGTAAGCAGAACCAGGTGTATGAAAATTCGTGCTTCTAATTTTGAAAGTGACTGATTTCCATACCAACGTCCATCCCTTATTTTACCACCTTAGGATTGACATTTCCAAAAATCCTTCTTCAATGGATGTTACAAACATGAAAGGCGCACTACTGCAAAAATATAAAGATTGTGGGTGTAGTTGTTTAGGCTGATGGTGGTCTGTTTGATGAAGTCAGTCATCCGGGAAAAGTAGGCAATTAAATACAGGGTTTTTTTTTCAAATGGTGTTCAAATTTGCACAGGAGGTTCAGACTTGGTAGTATAATCGAGTAGCGAAATAAAATCTATCGATTGAAGAAAAAAATTTTTTTTTCAAAAATTTTACCATATTATTCCTTTAAACTCAGAATTTGTTGACAATGCAGGCGTCATTCATAATTGCGGCGTAGCGGTAGTGCGTTCGACTGCTACAACAGGGGGCGCGGGTTCGATTCCCGCTCAGTGCAAATATTTGTATGCATGAATATGTCTATTTGCATTGGTCTGGGTGTTTCTATGTATAATATGTATGTATTTACAAAAAAAATGTATCTAAGTATGTTTATCCGCATTCTAGAACCCATAACACAAGCTAGTTAAGCTATGCTTACTTTGGGTCTAGATAGCGCTGTGTAGAATGTTTTAGAATATTTATTATTATTAATTACAAACTCCACTAGCGCTTTTTTTATATATATACAAGCATACATATCCTTGAAAATCAGCAATAATTGAAACCACCTTCCTGTTATCCCACTGGGGGGTCTACTCAAAGAAGCATTCGGAAACCAGTTAGTGTAGGTACTAACAGAACGCATCCCCTTCTTCAACCCAAAATGGTATGTGTGTTCTGCTAAAGAAGGATAAGTGGCTGGTATGCACAATTCGTCTGCCCAAAAGTTTCTTTAGCCCAACACTATAGAGACCGATATTCTTAGCAATCCATGGATTCTCCGTGCGGGTCCATCGCGTTGCTGAGTTGGGAACTCGGGACAGTGCCTGGGACTTGCGACCCAAGTGTAGGTTTAGAAGGGGCCCCTTTTGTTGATGTACATCAACACTCACCTTCACTACCCAAGTTCCCCTCCCTGCCTAACCAAATTTGATACGAACCTACTAGTGCCGCTTAAGACATTCGTCCTAGTAATGAGCTCATTGTAGCTATCGATAGGCCTAGATCTTTAAGTAGGTTATAGAGAGATTTTGCTGGTATACCTCTCGCTCCCACTTCCACTGCATATAAATTAACCATGTAACCGTTTTTGATTAATTCGTTTGTGAGCTTGTTTGCTAAGCTCAAGAAGCATTTGTAAAAACTAATAAAAACGATGTATGTGCCCATAAATCACATACACACACTCATTTACCTTTTTTTTTTTTTTTTTGCGGAAATCCCTTCGGATACCCCCCCGCCGGCCAGCGGGGGCGGTTATGTCGGGCTTGCACCGACTAAAACCGCACGCCGTCTCGGGTCTTCAGACGCCGGGGTGTAAGGTTACCCATAGAGCATATCCCTCGCACCCCGGCTGACCCTGGGCCATCTCACCACTGACAGCATCGCTCATCCTGTCTCCTCTGAAAGCAGAGGAGTACGGAGAGCGATGTGTTCCCGCCACGTTGGGTATTGGCCGACGATCAATGCCAACCCTATGAAGGGGTGAAGGGGAAGCCATTGACCGCCGCCCAGGGTGTACCGGCCGCTCCGATTCCGTTCCCCCCGGACTGCAGCGGGATCGGAATCGGAGCGACACTCGAGGAGGTTACCCAACACACACCCCAAACCTCATTTACCTAACATTATTTATGACTAGAATGTCATAAAAATGTTCGGGCACCCTTAAATAAATGCCCCTGTACACAAGTATTTATAATATATGTATAAAGATACACATTCATGTATCATATTGTTCGTTTAACATTTTTGTAACATTTTCTTGTAAATCGACAATTTGATTTTGTTTATTATTCAACTTATTACTATTACTGTGGATAACATAAAATAGACATACCAGTATCCGTCGGTTGCTCTCGACAACTGTAAGAGGCCCGCCGGAGTCGCCTCCACAAGTGCTCCTGGCCCCTGCACCGCTCACACAAAGGGTACTTGAAACGATGAAGCCGCCAAACGTTCGAGCACATTCTGCATTGCTGATCACAGGCAAATCGACGGTGCTTAGGCGCTGAGCCTGAGTGATAGGATGACCTGTACAGTTGTTAAAATACTTAGTTATTTGTTGCAAAAAGAAAAGTCACCTGCAGCGGGCCTAAAACGACGCCTCCACGCCAGGCAGGTGCCAACGTTGACATACGCGGCTCCTGGCTCGGTTCGCGACTCACATGCTGGCGTCTGGAGCAGTTTTTGGCGTCCTCCATAATTGATAGTCCAAAGACTATTAACCGCATCACGAGAGTGTGAACATAATGGATTAGCTCGCGCCATAGCTCACATGACACAAGCTGCGACGCGAGCCGCGAATGTAAATAAGGTATTATAGGATCACTTGGTTGCCCATCTGCCTGTCTGTCTGTCTGTCAAGACCTTTTTCTCTGGAATGCGTGGAGGTAAATATTAAGTTGAAAATAATAATAAATTAATCAGGTCTACAACCTCTTGTAGCTGTAAAGAAAACAAACTTCTACGTCAACACCAGCAAAACATGCAGTCATTTATGCAGCATATTTAGACACTTGTACGAGAATCAAAATCTATAGGGCATCCAATATATCCGGGCTACCGTTCTCAGTTTGTCAGTCAACGAGCTGGTTTGGGACCATCAGTCCATCGATAAATGTAGCCAGCCCAGTTTGTAGATAAGCCCTTCATCAGTTTCTTCAGCAACGTTAAGTTCATCCTTCAATCCAGTTTTGTACGGAACCCTCAGTGCGGAAGTTAAACTCATACTTGGCCGATTTTTTAAACCTAAGATCATCGGTTTCAATAATCAAATTACGCTTACCATCTCCGGTACCACCAAATCCAGAAGCAGTCGCCCAGAAGCCCTCGAAAGTTTGACCTACTTGATGACCATATGGCAAGGAAATACTTCCTACGTGACCTGTGTATAATAAATTAGACATTTCAGAAAAAGTCAACGTCTAGACTTCCTATCAACGGCCAGTCTCAATAATCTACCTACAGTTAAAGGTAGAAGCTATCCCAGATAAACAGTCAACATTAATCTATCTGTAACTGCGGTTTCAATATTACCAGTCATTTTCTGCTTATCTTTGTTTATTGAAACAGAAAAAATCCCCGATAGATACTAATGGTAGCTCCGAGGGGACCATCTCGAAACCGGAGATGGCCCAGGGTCAGTCGGGGTGCGAGGGATATGCTCTATGGGCAACCTTACACCCGAGACGGCGTGCGCTTTTAGTCGGTTCAAGCCCGACATAACCGCCCCCGCTGGCCGGCGGGGGGGTATCCGAAGGGATTTCCGCACGAAAAAAAAAAAAAAAGGATACTAATGGTAGCTATTTTAACTGCTGGTAAAGGATAGATGGATTATTGAAACCGGCTGTAAGCTGACATACTGGTCTACATACATCTTAGGGCTAGGTGCACAGGGCCCTACCATCATCTTCAGGGCCAAGTCAACCCCACCTGCTAAGTGGTGCATCTGCTAAACAATGGACGAGGCTTTGGCTTGGGATGTCAGACGGTAGTCGCTCTCGTGAAAATCAACAAACCAAAAATTGTTTACCAGACGCATAATTTGCCCAATGTAAGACCAAAGTCTCGTATAGGTCTTGCATTGGGCAACATTTGAACTCTGGACGTAACCGGGAAATCGCTAGGAGGATGATAATGCTGATACATCTTAAAATCAAGTAGGTACTAATAACCGCTGCCCGGCGTGGGAGGTGCCGAGGCGTGACCTCGTGGCAGCCATCGGGGTGGCAGTCCTCTCGCTCGGCAGCATGATTGCGGCCATGGAGCGGAGCGCGAGTGCGTGGGCCGCCGCCACCTCCTTCTGCGAGCATGTGATGCTCGCGAAGGAGATGGCGGAGCGCGCCCGGGAGAGGTTCAGAACTCTCCCGGCCCGCCGAGCCCGCAACATGCTCGCCGCGCGTCGCAGGCGACTCAGGCGCCGGAGGTCGCTTAACGACCTCCGTCCTCCATGAGCGCAGGCCTGGGGGTGGCAGGTGAGGCCGCCCGACGGTGGGGCGACTAACGCCCCTCCCCCAAACCGGGGCAAGACGGGGACACCGTGGTTCCCAAACCCGAGGGGGCCATCTCGAAACCGGAGATGGTCCAGGGTCAGTCGGGGTGCGAGGGATATGCTCTATGGGCAACCTTACACCCCGGGGTCTGCAGACCCGAGACGGCGTGCGGTTTTAGTCGGTTCAAGCCCGACATTACCACCCCCGCTGGCCGGCGGGGGGGTATCCGAGGGGATTTCCGCACGAAAAAAAAAAAAAGGTACTAATAACCGCCTCCGCTTGCCGGAGGGGAGGTTTCCGAAGGGATTTCCGCACAAAAAAAAATAGTACCATTTTTTTTGCGTACACAAGTTTTAGGTGTATCTGGGCCCATCAAAATCGTTGAGCCCGAAGCTAACCTCACCAGTAAGCCGGTTTACCTGTAAGCCCGTTCACCTGCAAGCCGGTTCACCTACAAGCCGGCTCACCTGCTGATAGACGGATGAGACTCTTGTGCAGGCTTTCCTCTCAGAGTTGGAAATAATAAAGTACGATTACTTTCTTGAATCCAAAGTATAAAGCTTTGGATTCAACGGGAATTTGTGCTCTGATGATGATGACTAATAAGCATGTTTATCTAATTACCTGAGAAACCCAAAGCCCATGGCAAACGGATCATCGCAATATCGTTCTGAATAAGGTCAGGGTTCCAGCCGCCGTGAACGACTACATTGTTAGTCCAAGGCCTTTGACCACCAGAGAATAGATAAATAGAACCGACTACGACGGTTACCCCACGAGCTGGAGTGTGGCCGTCCAACCAGCAATGGGCAGCTGTAAGTACTCTCCAGTGATTAAGGACACTACCACCACACACACTTGTTCCTCCATTCGGCAAATCTATCAAGATACCAGCCTAGGGCAGAAAAAAAACAGTATTAATTCACTCGTCATCATCATCTCAGTGTTGGGCCCCGCTTGTATTCGAGGCCTTCACCTCAAGAGAAAGAGTAGGCCAGCGGGCCCCGGGCTCTATAGTACACGCGTTGGATGCGACCGGGTCTCACACTGTCATGATCACGATATAATAGCGAAGCCGATGACTACACGGAAAATGTTGCAATACAAATATACAAATACAATATTTTAGCTGAATCTGTTTTCATATGACGCTTGAACTTCGACAACCAACAGATAAGAATTCTACACAACACATTTTTGACAATAGGGCGTGCATAAATAATATATGAAAATAATTTTATTAAGAAAGTAAAAGAAGCATACGGCTTATTCCAGAATCGTAGCAAGTGGAAAGATGTTGTCTGCCCAATTGGAAAATGGCATGACAGCGTGACTATATATATGTATGTATGGATGTATATTCAATATTTATACCTGGTAAGGATGCTGTCCGAGGTAAGCATGTTGCCCACCCGTAATTCTGGACTGCGGTGAAGCTTCAAATGCCCGAATCTTTTCGGCTGTGGGGATGCCAACTCTGTTGTGATAATCGTAGGCGGTGAGGTCCTGCACATCGATCACATCTTCGTGGTCGATGCTCCTGGAGCTGGCGACGGCCACCAGCGCCAGTAAGGTAACAGCCAGTATCTTCATATTGAACACGAATTATCGAGTGCTCAGAACAGGTATTTGTCTGGTATATATACACCAAATCATGGGACTTATGATAGTAAGTCGTCTGATTAGTGTCGAGAATCATTAATTATTTGATTAGATAATACTTAGTATAGTTAAATAATCCTATCTAGATATAAGTATTAAATTATGAAGTTACTAACCGTTGCCCGCGACATCGTCCGCGTTAAATTCGGAAAAGATCAAAGTATGTTCACTTCTGCAGTTTCGAACCCAACACGCATTAGGTTACCTATTTCATAGCCATATTTCATTTATCATGAAGAAATAGATTTTTACATATAACATCGAAATAAATACTGCCCGGTACCCTAGTATAATAGCGTGATGATATTGATTATGAAAGGTTGAGTTTCTAATCAACTATATCTTTTACACGTTTCGAGAGTTCATACTTGACTGCTCATCACATTTTAGCTATATCGTGATGATTTATAGTCCGAACGTTGACTATGTCCGAGTTCTATCGAACTGCAGTATTTCGTGATAATCTGCTTTGTGATAAAGGAATGATCAATAATAGATTTGGTCGATTTTACCCTGCTGCTCCTATCACACACACGTGATGATATTTGGCGCAGTTTATGACCATACCCTGGAAGAATGTTCATGCAAACTTTAAGCTGGATGGGTTCAACAGTTTTCAAGTGATGCTCGGACATCGATGATCAAAAACAGACAAACAAACAAAAAGACAATAACTCTAAAAATCTCATTTTTGGCTTTGGTATCGTTCCTAGAGCACAACTATTAATTTTTTGAAAACTATTCGATGTTCAATTTTCACCTCGTTACGAGTTTTTTATGTATATAGATGTATAGATTAGGGATCCGAGGATATGAATTCGAGAAATAAGTACTTAAGTCAGACTATAGTGCTGTGGTTTTCCCAATTGATTAAAATATGGGATTTTCCAAGAGGGTATTAGAAGGTTTATCAGTTTCCGTAGCGCGAGTGTGACGGCCCTGGTGTTGCACACGTCCGTAGGATGCGATAACCGCTTCCCATTAGGTGGACCGTGTGCTTGCCTATCACCTAGTGGTGTAAAAAAGCGGCCAAGTACGGGTCGGACTCGCCCATTAAGGGTTCCGTAGCAGCAAGTAACATAATAATGTATTTTTTTTTAATATTTGAGTTGATTGAATGAAAGGTAAATTGCGGTTTACGATTTAAGACGTTTTAAAAAAAAACTACTTAGGTACTACTAGATCTCGTTGAAACCAATTTTCGTTGGAAGTTTACATGGTAATGTATGATGTACATTACCAAACTATTCAGTTTAATCATTTTTTAATACCAATCTATAGATATCACACACGTATGGGTTTGATGAAAAAAAAAATTGAGTTTCAGTTTTAGGTATATCCCCCAAAATGTATTGTTTTTTTTTCTATTTTTGTGTGAAAATTTTAATGCGGTTCACAGAATAAATCTACTTACCAAGTTCCAACAGCATAGTTCTTATAATTTCGGATTAAGTGGCTGTGGCATACTGACGAATCTATAAGGGTTCCGTTTTTTGCCATTTGGCAACGGAACCCTAAAAAAAGATACAGGTTACAGGATACAGGGGCTGCAATAGAATCTTCGGGATGCAAGCCAAAATCACCTGCAAGCCCGTACACCTGCTGATTAACAGACGTTTCCGCTTGCTCCTACTAAGTTCTCCCACTGGTAGAAGCACGAGGATAAACCTATTCCTCGTTTTATTTCCTGTTGCTCACACTCTTTTAAAATGACCACTAGTTTGACAGATTTTTTAAATATTCTTAGCTTGTTTTAGAACCAGTTGGTGCAGTATATTCAATATAGCTTCTGGGTTAGGTTAGGTTAGAACTGGTGACCCCCAGAATCACTAGTCCGGAAAGTTGGATTTTGATAGTCCCTTCGGATACCCCCCCGCCGGCCAGCGGGGGCGGTTATGTCGGGCTTGAACCGACTAAAACCGCACGCCATCTCGGGTCTACAGACGCTGGGGTGTAAGGTTGCCCATAGAGCATATCCCTCGCACCCGACAGCAAGCTAGTACCTAGTGTTAATAAAATCTGTCAAACTAGTGGCCATTCGAAGATGTGTCTTGTCTAAGTATTGTCTGTCGAAGTAGTGGTAATTCGAAGATGTGTGTTGTCTAATAATTGTCTGTCGGCATTGATAGGACAATCTTTGTTAGTAGGAGCACGAGGATATGCTTATCCTAGTGATCCTACCGGTAGGAGCCTAAGGACATATTGGTCTTCCTGCTCCTACCGGTAGGAGCATCGAGTAGGAGCAAGCGGAAACGCTCTGATTAACGGACTAGGCTGTAGCGCAGGATTTTTTGTCGGGATTCGAGCATCAGACGGCAGTCTCCTGTAAATGCTAAGATAGACCATACCAGTTCAAATAAGGATTTGTATTCACATATAAGGTCTATTTCTTAGCTAGCTTACCTAGAATATTTATTTATTTATCAGAAGGAGCGGGCGTACAGCCTCCGTCCTCCATGAGCGCAGGCCTGGGGTTGACAGGTGGAGCCGCCTGTCTCCTTAGCAGAAGCAGGCCGGGGCGGCGGCGCGTTGCGCGCAGGGTACACCACACGCACCGGGGCAGGCACACCCGGGGGCACCGGGGTTCCCAAACCCGAGGGCATCTCGAAACCGGAGATGGGTGTGAGGAAAATGCCTTGCCACCATACAAACCGGCGTCCGAAGAGACGAGACGGTGTGCGGTTTTTGTCGGTTCGAATCCGACATAACGACCCCGCTGCTGGCCGGCGGGAGGCTATCACCACGGGCATAGCGCCACGCTGTGTCACATTGCTTAGGTACTATACAATTAGGTATAGGGTTACGACATCAGCGTATAAGGCTATTATAGTAAATAAACGCCATCGGATGCTATGTTGTTGCACGTATGTATAATATGTATGTATTTACAAAAAAAAGAAGTATATAAGTATGTTTATCCGCATTCTGGAACCCATAACATAAGCTAGTTAAACTATGCTTACTTTGAATCTAGAAAGCGCTGTGTAGAATGTCGTAGAGTATTTATTTATTTATTTATTTACGTATATAAGACACGTTGACAGACGATTATAAGGAACGCTGCGTTTATAAGAGACTATAGCATTATACTATGGATTTCATAAACGCCATCGGCCTGAAAAAACGAATACTTTAGATATTATTTAATGCATAGGTGTAATTTTCATTAAATAATTTATGAGGGGATTAACGATCTGATTAGCGTAGACCTTGTCATATATTTTCGGTGTAGCAAATCGCGTGGTGTAAAGATATTACGTATAAAAATGTATAGGTCACTTGATAACATTTAATCCTACGTACTTCCCACTCGTAATGTTCATAAGTTTGTTAAGAGTTACCCCCGTTCTCTGTAGCTACCCTGTTTGCCAAACTTCTCAAACGTCCTATATCAAACAGAGATAATGAGTTTGAAACTTGCAATCCTTGGGTTTAGACCCCTGGACTGGAAATTTGTCTACCTACGACGTTAATGGCCCAGTTGGTCGAGCTGGGTAAATTGCTGGAGAGGATTCTCGGTGCCCATCTCGTCCAGCACGTGTACGAGCTCGCCCCCGATCCATTGGACACTCAGTACGGTTTAGGGCTGGGCGTTCGACAATCGATACCGTAATGCGCCTAAGGGCCGTGAGCGAAGAGGTAGTGTGCTGTGTCAAAAAATCTTCTTTCGTAAAGCGTTTGTTCTGGTAATAAGTTCCTGTGAGAAAAATAAATAAGTAGGCGAAACAGAGCACATAGATGCACAAAAATTCAACCTCATTTTTTTATGGACGAAGTGTCATTATTGGAAATTCATTTTGACGTTGCATTGACTAATATGTAAGTTTTTATTTATAGGGATTTTCTGTAGAAAAGCCCTATTGCTATCGAGTTGTCGTCGTCGACGTCGTCGTTGCCAATTCTTAGGTTTTGGGTATGAAGGAGATGAGCTATCGAGTTGCTGTTTTCGGTAATAGATTCGTGCTGGGGTGAACCATTGCAAGATAAAGAAAAAATCGCAAAAAATCGCAAAAAAAAGAAATCGCTAAATCGAAAATCCCTTGTATTCGGCTGAGGAATTCAACTTGTTATATGATATAGCCGCTATATAAGTGATTAAGCATAGAGATGTTGCATCATTCTGCCCCACCCGGGTACTTTGATACAAAAAATAGCATGATCTCGCTCCCTCTGATCCGCTGCCCAAAAGTGAAACGCATAATTTGAGCTGTCAAAAGCTAAATGATTATTATATTTTTCACGTAACATGGGTACGGTGACATTTGACTAATTCCATTTCATGCATGATTCATTTCGAAACAATTTACCTAACGCGGAATACAGGAAACAACACTTAATACGAAGATAAAAAGAAAACTGTTTTATTTTGCATTTTTAACTTAAAACTATTTTTATTTCTCCGTAATTATTTAAACTTTAAATATAAACATTCCAAATACATAATTCTTGATGCGTGAATCGGAACAGGTTGCGTTAGAGATTGACATAGTAAAATCGTTATAATCGATAAATTGTCGAATAAAGTATCATAAATCGTTAGTTGTATTTTTAACTAAAATACGATTATAAAATATAATTATGTAATAATAAACTTTAAACAAAGCATTTTTGTCTTTGTGGAGCTTTATTATAATATAGCAACACTGCTTAAGCATGAGCTGGCAGCCATCTTGTTATATCAACTCAGTACGAGTGCGTCTGCCTTGTATGCGGTCTGTTTTCTTTGTTTTGAGCTTGCGTGGTGTTTTTGTTACTTGTTTTTGTTATTGACTATCGTTGTGCTTTGTTGTTTTCGTTACCGTTTTTTGTTATTGACTTTTGTTTTGTTGTTTTTTTTTGGCAAAATGCCAAAAAGAACGAAAAAGACTGTGCTTGGTAGTCAAGCCCGTGAATTTGTAGTTCGATTGCGGGATTACTTTGAGCGGGAACGTGAGAATGGCGGAACGCTATTGCCTGTGTCCAACGTTTTGGATCGAGTGGCAGATGCGTTAGACATTGGGCGGAACACGGTTTCTCGAATCACTCGAGAAAAATATGGTGCTCACGATACAGAAGAAAATAAGTTGTCCACCCCTAATAAAAAGCGAACCAAAAAGGCATCTGTAACAGATGTAGACAGTTTTGCGGCCGATGCTATACGGAGCCACATTTATAACTATTACCAGAATAAAGAATTACCGACGCTTCTAAAGCTGGTCAAGTCTTTAAAAGATGCTGATTTGTTTACTGGAAGTCCTACATCCTTGTGGCGCGTATTGAAGGACATTGGTTTCCAATTCAAAAAAGTAAACAAAAGAAAAATTGTCATGGAGAGGGGTGATATAGCACTTGCGCGGGTTACCTTTTTGAAAAAGGCTAAAACGATTACCGATTGGAGCAATGTCGTCTTCCTGGATGAAACTTGGCTGAATGCCAATCATACGGTCGGTAAAATTTGGACTGACGATACACCTCATGCCTCGACCAAAGTGCCAGAAGGAAAAGGGGAGAGATTGATTATTTGTCACGCAGGCACATCGAAAGGATTTGTAGAAAATGGGCTACTTGCTTTTAAATCGAAAAAGACGGGAGAATATCACGAAGATATGAATGCGGAAGTATTCACGGAGTGGTTTCAAAATATGCTTAGCAATTTAGAAGAACCCAGCACAATTATTATGGACAATGCCCCATATCACTCCGTGCAATTGAACAAACCGCCGACTTCTTCCAATAAGAAGAGCGAGTTGATCGAGTGGCTCCAAGCCAATAATGTGGAAGCCGATGAGACGAAATTAAAGGTGGAGCTAGTGAAGCTCGTAAAAATGCACAAGCCCCAAACGACATACAAATTAGATATGATGGCAAACGAATATGGTCCCGAAGTCCTGAGGCTTCCACCGTACCACTGTCAGTACAATGCCATTGAATTAATTTGGGCCCAAATCAAAGGTAGCTTGTTTAACCATAGTCTATTTACATACTGACAAAAATATGATTATGTTTATTACTTGAATTCTATGACTCAATTTGTTTTTTATCTTGTTTCAGGATACGCTGCACGAAAAAATACAGCTCCGCCTTTTACAGCCACAAAAATGATGGGGTTATTGAAAGAGGGATGCAAAAATGTCACTGGCGATGACTGGAAGAAAGTAGTGGAGAAAACCAAAAATCTAATCTTACATGACTGGGAGCGAGACATTAGAATAGACTGCATAATTGATTCCCAAATAATTATTCACGTCGACGAGTCAGATGACGATGATGATGATGATGATGATGAAGATGATGAACATGTTTGATTTTTAATAAATAATTAAACAGGTTATCAATTTTGTTTTACTTTTTTTCTTCAAAATTATTAGTTAATAGAATCGATTTCTTCTTCATTAATAAATGATCTCGATAAGATATATAATCGATTTTATTTCATGCGATTTTATCTTGACTACATCTCTAGTAACTTCAAATCCCAAACGTCACCGTACCCATGCTACGTGAAAAATATTGTAGACAAAGTATTTGATTATCATCAAGTTAAGATTGATATGTATAACTATCCTGCACCTTACTGAATCAAAGTGCCCCAAAGGATTTTTTCACAAACAAATTAATTATTAATGTTGTACTCAAAAATATATAAAAACACCCTTGAATATATTCACTTACCTTTTTGTAACATAAAACAACAAATCAACTAAGGTAAGGCGGTGCTGAGACACGATCGAAGTTCGGGTAAAATTTTAGTAGACGGCAGCAACACAACAACAAATTTTTACCCGTTGAACACGACGAACGAGTACGTCGGCGAGTGGCGTCACAAATATCACAATTGTCAGTTTTGTGCTTGTCATTGAGCATTCAAGTGACATTGCTCGTTTTTTAAATATAGGTACCTACTGTATAAATATGGTGTCCTCCTCCTACCAACCCTATTTGAAAAGTAAAAACCACGCGACAGAAGTCACGGGTAACACTTAGTAATCTTATTAATTAAAAAGATAAGAATTATACAGATGATGCTCTTCCAATTAGTCCAATCCTCTCCTTTCCCATTCATAACAACACGTACTGAGGTGTCACCCTCATACGGTGAAAACAATTCCATCAAGAAACAAACAATTCGGCGACTGTTTTCTTTTTGGTATTGAGCAGACAAAAATATAAAATCGTGCGGCGCGTGAAATTTTTATCAACAATGAACCGCTCACATTGTTATAAATGCTTTTTACATATCTACTCAGGTTACGATACGTTCCACGATATTTTGTATTATAACAAGAATTTAAAAATTATAAATCACCGACACAAATTCATTTATAGCTAAGAACCATCTCGACCATATCCGCTTTTGAACAAAAAATTCGCACCAAAATTTGTTCATCCGTTCCGGAGCTACGATGCAACAGACATACACGTGAAACTTATAACACCCCGTCGTTTTTGCGTTGGGGGTTAAAAACCGTCAAGGTTCAAAAATATTTTTTGAAATTTGATACCCATATTTGAATTGTAAAAAAAAACACATTATCCGCTATTTTAATGGCTTCAATATTGGATTTGCATTTTTTTAAATGGTTACAGTAGCCGCTAAAATGTTGAACAAACGTCAGAAAGTAATCACGGGCTAAAAGAGCTCGCCTCATTAGTTTATCATTCCTTTTATTGGTTTTGCGTAATTAAGGCAATTTTCTATTACAGGTCAAAGAAGAAATAGTAGATTGTTACACAAGGGTTGAAAGTCAGCCATTTCACCAGAGATATTTCAGGCGCTCGAACGAAGTGAGAGCGCCAATAGTTCGAGGGTGAAATGGTGACATTCAACCCTTGTGTAACAATCTACTATTTTTTCTTTGACCTGTAATAGAAAATTGCCTTAATTACGCAAAACCGGTAAACACTCTACTTTTCATTTCGACTATGTGAGGAAATTAAAATACTACACACACATTTAATGAAACAGGTATATTGATTATCAGTTAAAATTTAAAGCAAAATTAGAACAATTTGAAAATAGATTACTAACAACAGCTTTTGCCTGTTCTTAAATCTCATGGGAGTTAAATTAATATCCATGTCACTGGAATCACTTTCCGAAACCATTTTTAAGCACAATTAACACAAGGTATTTATTTATATTGAATCCTGTTTTGCCCCTAATTCTTTAGCAAACTTAAATTGTTCTTTTTTAATACTGAATAAAAAGTTATAATTCACGTAAATATTGCCAACATTAGAAAAGTTTCGAAAATCGAATCTATTGGTTACATTGTAATCGAGTTGGTCACGAGATTACATTTAGGAGGCCATGTAAAAAAAAGGCGTCACGATATCAAGGCATTAGGTATGACGTAATTAAATTATCATGGACTCCATGGCAAAACTTAAAATTACAAAAAAAATTACTTTCCACCCTAGGGATGAAATAAGCTGCTTTCCACCCGGCTATCTACCCATGAAAATTAAACTTTCCGAACAGGAGAGATGAAATAATACATTGTTACCCTAGGGGTGAAAGTAATTTATTTAGTCCCGAGACGAGGTTTGGCGCCCGAACGAAGTGAGGGCGCCAATAGTTCGAGGGACTAAATAAGTCTTTAACCCGAGGTAAACACTGTGCTTTTCATTACGAATACAAGGAAAGTAAAAATAAAAATATGAATTAGCTCAAGAAAAAATGAGTAAAAATGAGTAAAACCTTCAAATCGAAAAACAAATTAAGATCGAATTGCCGCTTTTCCGCCTATTTTGTTTTTTTCTTTTTTCTGTGGCCGGCCAGCTATTCAGCCATTATTTTTCATTTTCATCATTGAAAAAATGGTAAATATTTTGCCCAAATCTATGCTATTTTAAGGAAATTGTTGAAACTAAACTAAAGTAAAGTTATTTAAAAAATATATATTCTTTAATCAATACTTAACTTTATTTTATTTCAATTTTACATCGCGCTGTAATTGAGTGGCTGTTTAGAAAGTTGGTACATTAAAAATGTGAAAATAGAATTAATTTTTTTTTAATAATTTGACAGCTGTCAGTTGAAAGCGATTCTCCCTAGGGATTAAAAGTATTACTTTCATCGTTTCATCCCGCTCCTCAGGCAACTTCAGACCTACTTTCAGAGTATGAGTAATGAAAAACATATTACAATGTGGTACGTTGGCACCTGTACTAATATATCTAAACGTTGTATCACAGGTACCAGGTGGTCACAATCGTAACGTGACTAACGTGAGCAGTCAGTGGATTTCAATTAGTTAACATTGAAAAAAGAGCTGGCATAAAATAAAACTAAACCAACGTAAATATGTCGGATAATACGAACGCGCGTTACGGTACGATTGGTCAATCCGAATAAGGGGGTTGATCACCTCATAAATTATAAGGGTAGTTCAGGGGCCCAGCCAGAACAAGCTTATTCTGGCTTTGCAACCGCTACATCTCGGCAACGAAGACATCTAATGAAAAACTGTTTGAAACAGAATTAGTCGTTAGTTGGTCGAAGTTAGTTGCGGGTTGTAGCACCCAGAAATATTTGGTTTTCAAATTAACCAAGCGTGTCCTGGCTGGGCCCCCCGCACTACCCTTATTAGCCTAAACCACAGACCAACTAACTCTCATCTTTGGTGATTAACTTCTGAGAGATCAAAATCGAAATCGGTGATGGTAGGTCAGCCAGAAAGGCCACAGTATTCTAAATTTGACCAAAACAAAAAAAAATAGGGCAAGCTAAATAAAACCATTGAATTATTCGCGTAGACCCTGAAAATCATCAAAGATTGTGTTACAATCTGCAACCGGGGAGATTCACTCCCCTACACTT
Organism: Cybosia mesomella; assembly: GCA_946251805.1. Taxonomy (NCBI): domain Eukaryota; kingdom Metazoa; phylum Arthropoda; class Insecta; order Lepidoptera; family Erebidae; genus Cybosia; species Cybosia mesomella. Next base: position 4,094,147 of record OX276417.1, read on the forward strand.
TATTGAGCGAAAGAGTGAGGCTCTCTCTTAGATTACTAATGTTTTCGGTTGTTCGCTACCTTCTCTCTAACCAACCAACCGATTTAGATCAAATTCAAATCAAAGATGTCGATCGCAGTGATCGACGAAACGTTTGCAACCCAAGTTTCATACAGCCCTGATGCAGTATATTCTACATGGTTTAAATTATTTTTATAATCAAAATGAAGTCTCCTTTCTGTAAAATTGTCTATCTACATTGTTTTTTTTTCGTGCGGAAATCCCCTCGGATACCCCCCCGCTGGCCAGCGGGGGCGGTTATGTCGGGCTTGCCCGCACCGCACGCCGTCCCTGGTCTACAGACGCCGTGGTGTAAGGTTGCCCATAGAGCATATCCCTCGCACCCCGACTGACCTTGGGCCATCTCTGGTTTCGAGATGGCCTGTTTTAGATTTGTATATAGATTTACAAGAATTGCTCGTTTATTGGATTAGATAGATTATATAACCAATGCAAAAGTTAAAAAATAAAACAAAAGTAGCCAGTACCTAGTCAAAACATTTATTTTTGATACAAAATATGTCTAGAATTAACAACTATAATATTGTACTTAATAATATAATCAGACGTTAATCGTTTACATTAAATTGGCTTCTAAATTAAAGAAGATTATTAACCAATTAATTCTATGTACGGAACATAAAATTTCGTATCGATTTAAAACCACCACTTGACCAGCAACTAATACGCCATGTTTGGTTTCTGTCATACAGACGACATAACAAAAAAAAAGGCGCGCTATATTTACACAAATAGGTATCAAAATTCATTGACACATTTATCTACTTTCTGTGTCCCGTTCCAAAATCAAAATTTATTCACGCCTCATCAGGAACCGTGACACAATTTGTGTTTTTAACAGCAGCTCAACAGTGTCTAGTAATGTACTACATATAAACGGAATATATTCCGTTACCTGGAATGATAATTTCGAAATCTTTCTACTGATAGACGAAGCATTTTGGGAAAATATAATGAACTAAACTGCTTGTCTAGGAGTATTCCTGACAAGCAGTTCAGAACAAAAAGTGTGTCACAATCGGGGGGGGGGGGGGGCTGAGGCGAGAACGGGGGAGGGGTACGCGACACCTCACCATAGATTCATAATTTTGGCACCCTTGCACTACTTAGCCAATGCCAGGTGATAATCTCATATAAAATCGTATAAAATAAATTTAATCTACTCTGTGGCTATGACAGCAACAAAAAGTGGCGCCAAAGTTGCGTTTAGTAGCATGCAAAAATCTATGCCATGTTTTTTGTTCCGAACAGCCAGTCTAGTGTACATAGAAGTAAGGGTTTTGACATAACCCCGACCCCGAGAGAGACCCCGCGCGAGAGCCTCGTCCGTCAGTCGGCAGGTGTACCTTGCCGACACTTGCAGGTGAGGTTGACTTGGGCCCGAAGGTCTTGGCGGGGTAACACAAGCACCCTCTGTTTACAGTGAGCATTTATCAGTTGTTCGTGTGACAGCATTAGTAATGGTAATGGCGAAAAAATACCACGCTCGGTTTTTATACTATTTATAGTTAGGTGCAAAAATCTTGACATTGACAATGTACAGTCAACGACTAAAGTTGATTGACACTAAAATGTTTATAAACCTTTTTTAAATCGAAATACATGTACCGACAATTGATGTATCAGCAGTTTTATAATCCTCAGATGACAAAGTTAATATATTTCATAGTTTGTTTATTATTGTATTAAAGGGTTAAGAGCTAAGGTGATCAAGAAATTAGAAATTGTAAAGGTACTTTTGTCGTTGACTGTACTCTAGACCCGCAGTACGGTTTTTAGGTCTCTTTGGCGGTAAGTGCGGGACGCGACGGCGGAGGCGCGGCAAATAACCATTCATAGATATAATAGGTCTTCACCTATGAAATTGCCGAAATTTTCTTACAAATTCATGAGTTCGTTATTCCTGTAATTTAATAGCTATTTCCATTATTTATATTTTGTTTGAACTCTCTGTAACACAAGAACAACTCTGTATTAAATTTTGTCTTTATTGGCCGCTTTTTATTTTTTACGTGCGGAAATCCCTTCGGATACCCCCCCGCCGGCCAGCGGGGGTGGTTATGTCGTGTATCGATTAAAACTTTGCGCAGAGGCAATATCGTAACCAATGAGGTTAATCCGAGGTGCGATTATTGCTAGTTGAAAACTTTTATTGGCCGCTTCATAAATTAATTCGATCTTCAATAACAGTGCTTCCTAAATGCTATCCATTTTAATGATAAATTTCGTATTACTTAACGGCTGTCACTTTTCAAAAATGTAATAAAAGTTGCTGTTTGTTAGCTTAATATTGTCTCATTCATACATAAAAAAAAATCATAAAGTCTGGATTTGTCATTCCTAAAAAAAATGCAAAAATGTTAGTACTGAAAATTGGGTTTCCTCCAATTTCTTCAAGAAAAACGGCAATTTCATATGTAACGACCTAATATTAAACTAATCACGGGCTCAAAGGGCTTGTGTCATTGCTTGATCTGTCCTTTTGTTGTTTTTTTTATTGCATCGATAGTGCGCATGCGCGATTTTTTTTATGTTTATTATTTTTTTTTGTCTCGAGGTATACTTTACCATCTGTCAAAAAGCATCTAGCCTTTTGACAGATGGGATTAACAGATGCTATTATAGATACAGAACGCAACCTTGCACGATTTGAATGATCGTGTTAGTGATAACCGGGATAAACTCAATAACAGGTGGACCGATTTTCATGACCTTTGATTTTTTAGGGTTTAGGGTTCCGTTGCCAAATCGGAAAAAACGGAACCCTTATAGATTCGTCATGTCTCAATGTCTGTCCGTCCGTATGTCACAGCCACTTTTTTCAGAAACTATAAGAAATTTTGGGGGTTCCCCATAATTAGAACTGAAACTCAAAAAATTTTTTTTGTATCAATCCCATACGTGGTATTTATGAATAAATAGGTCTTCTAAAATGATAATGAGGTTTCTAATATATTTTTTTTCTAAACTATTAAGGTTGCGCGAGAGACACTTCCCAAGTGGTAAAAAGTGCCCCCAGTGTAACTTCTAAAATAAGAGAATGATAGAACTAAAGAAATGATAAACGACGGTTGTCAAATGGCACCTTTTAAATCATTGAGTTATATTAAGTACTAGCTATCGCATTGGGGTTACCTATAATGGTAGTTTTAAGTAAGATTAATAAATAAATCAATTTACGGCTACCGCACATTAGAGACAAGGCAGTCTACAGACAGTTGTGTCTCGACTTGACTTGTAGGTAATTAGACAGCTTTGATTTGTACTAAGTGTGCGCACTTTCATATGTTTCTGTAAAGCAATAGTCTGTCTTAAGACCCTCTTGTCTATAATGAGCTTTAGACTATCGTCCACATGCAGTATCTATCCTAATAAATATGTGAGTGGGAGTCTCTACAGGGCAGATAGTAAATTACTCCGAGGGATCTTATGTAAGTGGTATTTACTCCAACAACATGGGATCGTCCAGTTGAAGTTGAACCATTTGGTTGCCATTGACAAGGACCCCATCCCGCAATAATAGCTGAAGGTTCAGCTCTGGCATTTCCTGTAAACAAAATTAATTTGTTAACACGTCAGAGTAATTATTACTTAAGTAATAATAATAAAACCCGGTGCCCGATAGATGGCAATAGGCTCGCCCCCTATTGGGACCTTAACATAACTGGCGAATCGTGGGTGTGTAATACACCTCTGCCTACCCCTTCGGGGATACAGGCGTGAAGTTATGTATGTATGTAATAAAAAGTAAAAAAGATATGCTACGACATTCTACACAGCGCTTTCTAGACCCAAAGTAAGCATAGTTTAACTAGCTTCTGTTATGGCATCCAGGTGGCGTGTCGTTGTGCGTCTGGTCGTTCGTTGGTGTTTTAACAAATGTTTTGTTTTCATAGTGAGCATGGCCAAACGTGAGCCTATCAATAATACAAACCATAGCCTTTTTTGCGTCGAGTGTACCATTTCCTTGATCAAGCTAGCCCATTCGTACTGGTAATAGCATAATCGTACTCAAGCTGACTGACCAGGTTACTGACCTCCCCTCCAACGTTGACAGCTAGTGGGTAAGCAGAGGAATCCTGAGAACACATGCCACGTTGCAATATCTTGGGACGTCGTGGATTCTTCGCTATACCTCTCCCGCGGCGTGCAGGTTGAAATTCATCCACTGGAAAAAACAATGGTTTTTACTTAAACGTTTCCTGAAAGTCTCTACCATAGCTAGTGTTTCGATGAGTTCTACCAATTAATCCCACCCTCTCATTTCCTATACAGAAAAGAACTTTAACGTCTCCTCAAAGCCTCTATCATGACGGGTGTTTCGATGAGTACTACCAATTAATCGCACCCTCACCTTTCCAGTACAGAACTACACGTCAGAACTAAGGTGTCACCCTCATATGGTGCAACCTATATCATCCATGACTCAACAGTTCGGCATCTCCTATCTTTGCCGCATCATAGTTAGTTTGTAATTCTTTCTTTAATCCCGGTTCCTTTAAGCGTGAAGCCATCTGATGAGGCCGTCATATTGAGGGCCACCGTTGTAGCATTATTGGTATCTGTAATATACCTTCATTCCTGAGACTTCCCCTTTAGCTTACTATCTGGAGAGGTGAAGTTGTATCGACGCGTCCAATAAAAAAGTGCTCACAGAGAAGTCCGATTTCAAGCATTTCTAATAATGCTTTTTCTTAAACCACATAGCTACACGTACTCCCCTACATAGCTACAGGAGCTCCCCTACATAGCTACAGGAGCTCCCCTACTTAGCTACAAAAGCTCTCCTACATAGCTACACGTTCTCCCCTACATAGCTACACGTACTCCCCTACATAGCTACTGTAAGGTTCGGACCTCGTTCGATCACTACAGTTCGTTGACCTGGCCAACATGTGTCAGAGTTTAAAAATAAATATTTTTATTTTGAAATAAGTCTAGGGAAGAAAAACAATCGCTTGAGGGACAAGCGGCTGACAGCGGGCGACTTGGAGCGCCGGCCTCGCCCGCCGTCCGGAGAGAAGTCCTAAATATACTGATGTAGGCTCAATCCCTGAGCAGAATCCGCGATCCCCTACAGTTCGTTTAAATATAAATATATTCGCGTAAAAACCTCCCTAAACTCGATATAGGAAGCTTTGTTGTATAAATAAATGCCCATATTACTATTTATTCTTGTGTTTATCTTTTCATCAACATGAGGTATTGTGGCGTCCAACCCCCGGACGCTACACTACACGTACTCCCCTACATAGCTACACGTACTCCCCTACATAGCTACACAAGCTCTCCTACATAGCTACACGTACTCCCCTACATAGCTACACAAACTCTCCTACATAGCTACACGTACTCCCCTACATAGCTACACGTACTCACCTACATAGCTGCAAAAGCTCTCCCACATAGCTACACGTACTCCCCTACATAGCTACACGTACTCTTTACATAGTTACACGAGCTCACCTACATAGCTACACGAACTCCCCTACATAGCTACACGTACTCTTTACATAGTTACACGGTCTCACCTACATAGCTACACGAACTCCCCTACATAGCTACACAAGCTCTCCTACATAGCTACACGTACTCCCCTACATAGCTACACGTACTCCCCTACATAGCTACACGTACTCCCCTACATAGCTACACAAGCTCTCCTACATAGCTAGACGTACTCCCCTACATAGCTACACGTACTCCCCTACATAGCTACACGTACTCCCCTACATAGCTACACGTACTCCCCTACATAGCTACACGTACTCCCCTACATAGCTACACGTACTCACCTACACAGCTACACAAGCTCTCCTACATAGCTAGACGTACTCCCCTACATAGCTACACAAGCTCTCCTACATAGCTACACGTACTTCCCTACATAGCTACACAAACTCTCCTACATAGCTACACGTACTCCCCTACATAGCTACACAAGCTCTCCTACATAGCTACAGGAGCTCCCCTACTTAGCTACAAAAGCTCTCCTACATAGCTACACGTACTCCCCTACATAGCTACACAAGCTCTCCTACATAGCTTCACGTACTCCCCTACATAGCTACACGTACTCCCCTGCATAGCTACACGTACTCCCCTACATAGCTACACGTACTCTACATAGTTACACGGGCTTACCTACATAGCTACACGGATTTCCCTGCGTAGCTACGTGTACACCCCTATACGAGCTACATGTACTTACTTACCATTACCTGCGTAGTCTGCCCTACAACAGTTACGTGGACTCCCTTACCATTTGCTACGGCAGCGCCCATACATGTGTTACGTTGTCTCCTGAACATGGCTACGTGAAATCCCTTACATTAGCTACGAGAGCTCTCCTACATAGCTACACGGGCTCACCTACATAGCTACACGGGTTCCCCTGCGTAGCTACGTGTACACCCCTATACGAGCTACATGTGCGTAGTTACCATTACCTGCGTAGTCTCCCCTACAATAGTTACGTGGACTCCCTTACCATTTGCTACGGCAGCGCCTATACATGTGCTACGTGGTCTCCTCAACAGTTGTTTCTACTCACTTGACGAATTTGTAAAATGACATAGAGGATGCATGCAATGAAATTTTTCTTTTTTATGAATATTTGTAATTGGTATTATATTATGTTTTTGTAAATAATATTTGCAATGATGGGTACATGGTTCTCTATATGCACAACTTTTGACATGTTCACTTCTCTAATTTAATTTAATTTTTATCATTTTTATTTATTTTTTTGATGCAATATAATTTTATCAATTAATTCTTGACATCATAATTAATAATGTATTATTTAATATTTTAATTTTATTTGATTTGTTTTATTTTTTTTTTAGCTTATGATTTTTGTGTTTTTATCTTAAGTTTGTAATTTTCAATACAATGTAAATTGTTTATGAAATAAATAAATGAAACATGGCTACGTGAAATCCCTTACATTAGCTACGTGGGCTCTCCTACATAGCTACACGGGCTCCCCTACATAACTACACGTGCTCCCCTACATAGCTCCACGTACGGGGAGTACGTGGAGCTATGTAGGGACACACGTACTCCCCTACATAGAATTGTTATTATTATCACACAGTTATTACAAATGACAAATTGTGTACAACAATATTACAGCTCAGGCAAAAGTACCTATTTTTTTTTCGTGCGGAATTCCCTTCGGATACCGCTCCGCCGGCCAGCGGGGGCGGTTATGTCGGGCTTGAACCGACTAAAACCGCACGCCGTCTCAGAACTTCAGACGCCGGGGTGTAAGGTTGCCCATAGAGTATATCCCTCGCCCCCCCGACTTACCCTGGGACATCTCCGGTTTCGAGATGGCCCCCTCGGGTTTGGAAACCACGGTGTTCTTGCCCCGGTTTGGGGGAGGGGCGCTAGTCGCCCCACCGTCCCGGCCTGCTTCTGCTGGGGTGACAGGCGGCCTCACCTGCCACCCCCAGGCCTGCGCTCATGGAGGACGGAGGTCGTTAAGCGACCTCTGGCGCCTGAGTCGCCTGCGACGCGCGGCGAGCATGTTGCGGGCTCGGCGAGCCGGGAGAGTTCTGAACACAATCTCAGCCATCTCCTTCGCGAGCATTCCATGCTCGCAAAGGAGGTGGCGGCGGCCCACGTGCTCGCGCTCCGCACCTTTGCCGCAATCATGCTGCCGAGCGAGAGGACCCAGACAAAAGTACCTATACATTATAATGTGAAACGTTCGCACCTGTACTACTGTACTTAAACATTGTATTAGAGATGCCAGCCAACTTTAGCACGTACCTAGTGACTTTAATAGGGTATGTTTTTTTTTCTTTCTTTTTCCTTCACTAATAATAATATAAAATGAATAAATTAAAATTAAAATAAAAAGATAAAAAGAGCATGCAAACTATTTCTTTTCTTCTTTTTCTGTCTTTTCCTTTTCTTCTTTTCTATCTTTAAGCTTGTCATATTGAAATAAATGTATACTTGTACTTTTCCACTATAATAATAATATAATAATGGAAAAGTACAAGTGATACATTTATTCCAATATGTGTAGCAAATTCCACTAAGTCCCATCAATCAACAGTATAAATAGTTTTAAGCTTGTCATTTATGGTGTATGTGTGATCATGTGTATTTGTGGTGTGTATGCGAGGGTGCGTGTATGTGTAAGTGTCTATGTGTGTATGTGTGAGTAAATTTTCAAATCTACGGAAGTGAATGATAATACCTTATCAAAGATAATGTTATTCAAGGTAAAGAAGTAGTGTTTCAGTGCTGAGGTAATCTTGTTTTAGCAACCAATGCGTAACCTTCAGTTTTAGATTGGGCCTATCTAATTCTAAAATGTTAAGATTTTTGTGTATTTGTTTACAGAGATAAGAACTTATTACGTAGTAATGGTATTTTGCGAAGGAAGTTTTATGTTGAACACCTGGTGGTAGATTCCTTCTCTTTTGGGGATTCAGAGGGGAAAGGCTAGTGTGTTTCCTCAAAATAGATTGAACCTGAAATTGCGGAACCGCTAGAATCCTGCAATCAAAGTAGAGTTGGGATGTTGAGTATCTTAACGGTTTTCGTATCATCACTTTCAGTACAGCTCTCTGTGCTCTCTCCCCTCCGAGAAAAAGTGTTTTGTGAGCACCGCCCCACACAGGAATACAGTAACCAATGATAGATTGGCATAGCGCATAATACACTTTTAGAAGACACAAATGAGACGCATGGATCTGTTTATTACAGCAGTTATGTTTATTCCATTTCAGGCCATCATTTTGTTGCACTTCCAAATATATTTTTGCTACACAAGTTCTCCTACATAGCTACCAAGTTCTCCTACATAGCTACGCGTACTGCCCTACATAGCTACACAGGCTCCCCTACATAGCTACACGTACTTCCCTACATAGCTACACGTACTCCCCTACATAGCTACGCGTACTCCCCTACATAGCTACACGTACTCCCCTACATAGCTACACGTACTCCCCTACATAGCTACGCGTACTCCCCTACATAGCTACACGTACTACCCTACATAGCTACACGTACTTCCCTACATAGCTACACGTACTTCCCTACATAGCTACACTTACTCCCCTACATAGCTACACGTACTCCCCTACATAGCTACAGGGGCTCCCCTACATAGCTACACGTACTCGCCTACATAGCTACACGTACTCCCCTACATAGCTACAGGGGTTCCCCTACATAGCTACACAAGCTCTCCTAGATAGCTACACGTACCTCCCTACATAGCTACACAAGCTCCCCTATATAGCTACTCGGGCTCCCTTAGGAAGTACGAAAGTATTAGGTTACGCCACTCACGGTTGAGCGGCGGCGGCGGTTTACTGCACACGACGTGCGAGCGCGGCACGTCACCCAACGTCGCCAACGCACGCGCACTGCTGGGCACCACGCTGGACGTGCCCTGCCGTACAGTACAACACTTTTTGACGTTAATACGTCTTTAAAATTGCTTCCATAGGAGGTCATATAAAAAAACAAATGATAACAAATATACCACCTCCATCCAAAATTCAATTACACCTAGCTGAAGGATCAAAGAATTTATTACGCTAGGTAAGGACGCACACATCACGCGCGACAGTGGGGGATTTTAAAGTCATTTTGCTGCGTATTACCGGTTTGTATTCACGTACACACACATGGACATGTCCATGACATATCTACTTCCCATTCTTTTTTTGAAGAGTAATATAGTGAGAGGAAAGCTTCCTGACAATGTACTTTAGCCGCGCAGAACGCGTTTTTAGGTCTCTCATGTGATAAGCGCGAGGCGCGACGGCAGAGGAACGCCAATCAAACAATCATAGATTATATTTAACTAATCACTGGCTCAAAAGGCTCTCGTCCTTGGTTGATCAGTCCTTCTATTGGTTGGTCAGTTAGTGCACATGTACAAACTTTCTGACGTTTGTTCACGAAGTTGGCCGGCTATTATAGCTGAAATAACTAGTATTCTTGTTGAGTCCTCCAGCTAAACTAAATGGCTTGTGTTAGGAATGGGTAGTGTAACTGGATTCGAACCTGGGGCTGAGACCTCTCGATCGTGAGGACAACTCCTTTCCGATGGTTTTTTTTTATTTTTTATTATTTCATTATCATCATCCGAGCGCACATTCCAGTTGCATCCAAAGATTTCACTATGGAGCCCAGGGTCGACACTCTTACTCTTCTTTTTCTTATGGCGTCTGTCGTCTGACCGCTAAATCCGACAGGGAAGCCTGTACCTGAGTCTCGTTCTTCAATCAGCAGGTGTACCGGCTTGCAAGTGTGGTGGCTTTGGTAGACCCTTTACATCCTCCATTCATATTAAAATTACCTGACAAGTCAAACGTTACGTTCTTTTGGCGACGGGGTCGTGTCTCCCTTGGGGGAGACAAGGAGATGTTGCTAGTGGCCGTAACGCCCCTAGACGGGGGAGACAAATCCCCTCCATTATTTCTATAATTTTATGGTGGTTTAGTCTCTCTTGTGCTTTAAAATGTTTTACAACTAGTTACGTGAGTGAAAAGACAAGGTATGACGTCACACCTTTCTGACAAATTCTTCTGGTTAGAAATATTCTAATATTCTATATATCTAAGCAAAGCTTAACTAACTTGTGTTATGACTTCTATAATACGGATATACATACTTTTTTTTTTGTAAAGACACACATACATAGCACACAAATATTTACAGTGAGCGGGAATCAAACCGACTTAGCTAAAGTTAAACTATGAAATTAAGTTGTTATGTTCAGTAGTATGTAGCAGCTCGCGAGTGTTATGTAAAAAAATCGATCCGCCATCTTGGATTTTTCAACTTTTTTTTCAAAAATTCAAAATCAGAAGCCTCGATTTACTCAAAAATGACACCCATGTTGCCATGTCATCAAAGATGGCGGAGAAACGACCACCATGTTGGCCGCCATCTTGAATTTTTTGACATTTCGGATTTTTCCCATAGTCACCTCAGCTCTCTCTACATTTTTCCCATACATCATCCATATCCCCCATTACTCCTTCTAGGAGAACAATTGTGTCAGTGAGTGAGTGCTTGGTAATCGATAGTTTGTGAGTGCAGCTGTACCCTGCATTATAAGGTTTGAGGAGTTGGGACTTGAAATCTAACCATGAAGTCGTTGCTTGGTACCGTTTTTTTTTTTTATATAATATTAATTCAATATGAACACTTTCTGAATCTTATATCTCATAACCTTGGGCCTAGGCGGGCAGTAAACTTTCAGCATCAGGATTAAGGAGTTGGATCCAGAATGTTTTATGGGACCAAGACGAAAACTTCTACTGTTTATTTAAAAAAAAACTTTGCAAATCGGTCCAGAAACCTCGAAATAATCGGTGTACATACATTGAAAATAAACGCGCCGTTTTGAGAACCACCTCTTTTTTGGAAGTCGGTTAAAAGCATATCAAAGTCTTGCATATTTGTCTCTTCAATATTCGCCTTATATTTTGCATGGAAAAATAAATTTCGCCATTTTGAATTTTTTTCTATTCATCGAGTAGACCTCTAGGTCCTGATCATCTTTTGCCAAAAAACCTCTCTTCTATCTTCTATTATACTTTGTGAGATAGACGCTGTCGAAATTTGTATGGGCGCCATCTTGAATCTGCCATTTTGGTTATATTCTTAGCTCACTGGCAATTGGATGAGATTCCGAGTGGTTTTTATTTGAGCACCCCCTACCTCTCTTCAATACCTTGGCCGTGCTCTTCACCCGTCTCCAAAATCCTCAATCATCAGCTCCCTCCATATTTTTCCTCCGAATGAATTTTCGTCCTCTATACGAAAGCATCAGGGAAAAAAAATTACAGCAGAGGTGGACTGAAACACAATTCATCCATCTTTAATACTTTCTGAGAGAGACACCCATGACATTTGTGTTGACGCCATCTTGAATCCGCCATTTTGGATTTATTTTCATCTCCCTGCCAATTGGCTGCGGTTCCGAGTATTTTTTGTTTGAGCAGCCCTCACCTATCTTTAATACCCTGGCCATGCTCCTCACCCATCTTCCAAACCCTCGATCATCATCTATCTCCATATTTCTGACTGAGAGTTCTGCCATAAAAACATTCTGAAAAGGAACCATATCAAAGTCTTGCATAGTTCAAAACTTGTAGTCTATTCAATATTCGCCATACATTTTGTATAGAAAAATAAATTCCGCCATCTTGATTTTTTTTTCTATTCATCGAGTAGACCTTTGGATCCTGATCATCTTTTGCGAAGAAACTACTCTTCCATCTTTTATACTCTCCGAGAGGACACCGACGAAATTTGTATGGCGGCCATTTTTTTTTCGCCATTTTGAATTTTTTTTCAGGTCACTGGCAATTGAATGACGTTTCGAGTGACATTTGCTCAAGCACCCCCAACCTATTTTCAATACCTTAAGCGTGCTCTTCACCCTTCTCCGAAATCCTCAATCATCAGCTCTCTCCATATTTTTCCTCCGAATTAATTTTTATCCTCTATACGAAACCATCAGTGAAAAAAAAATTTTTCATACAAAATTGTTCAAGAGAGGTGATCAATGAGTCAGTGAATCAGCACGAGCAGCTATATATATATTAATGGGCTACAGCTCTGCGATACCTCGAAGTGGTATCTTTGCTCGCTACACTTGTCAAATATTATTGAGAGAGTTACTGCGTATAAATTATCGTGTGCAATATAGAAACTCAGTCGTCAGTACAAACAGGCCTACATTGGTAGATAAATCCACCCAGACAATGGAGGTAAAAATTAGTCTGTTGTATGCCCTAATGATATAAACGGTGTCGAAATAAACATACCTAATCAATCCATCAGGAACCCATTAACTACGCCAGACACTAACACTAAGTTTTTTCGCCAATAAAATTATTAACATCGTTCATCAAAATATTGATGGGCTTATAAGCAAGTTAAATCTGCTGAGCGTACACCTTGCAAATTTGTCAGATGATAAAGTAGATGTAGATATAATATGCATAACTGAACACAATCTGATTAGGCAAGGCATATCTCTAGTAAATATGCCATCTTTTACCATCGCCTCTACGTGTGTAAGAAATACTAGGTATGGTGGTTCTTGCATACTTGTGCGTAATTGCCACAAATTTAAAGTAATAGAAAATATACACAAGTTTCAAGTAAAAAATATAATGGAGTGTAGTGGTATTGAATTTAACAACTATGATATTTATCTAATATCCATATACAGATCACTCAGTAACATTTATGAGGACTACGACCTTTTCTTCTCGAGTCTTGGTAATCTTTTGCAACACCTGTCTAAAAGAAAAGAAAATCATAATATGTGGTGACATCAACATAGATACTTTGAAAAGAAAAAATAACTCATTATCCTATATTTACTACCTACATTTACTAGCAAGATTCAACCTTAAATGTATTATAGAATCCCCAACACGGTTAATCTCCGGTACTTGTATTGATCATGTTATCATTAATAATATTAAAGGGTATAAAAGCAATATCTATGACTTTGGTCTATCAGATCACACAGCACAGCTATTGCAGTATCCAATTAAGAAGATTTGTAGTTCAGAGTCTTGGTATGTTGAAAAAAGAGATTATAGTAAAGAAAATATGAATAAATTTCAGAAATATATCAGTTCCCTATCTTTTCTCGACGTATACAGCAGTGATGATGCTGAAACGTCGTTTAATAATTTTTACGACATGTTTTCTTTGTTATACGAGTTGTGCTTTCCTATCATATCAATTTAAAAAACTACTAAACGAAGGCAAAAATGGCTCAGAAAAGGCATTAAGATGTGTTCGAAAAGGAAAGGCCATTTATTATGGCAATATAGAAAAAGTAAAAGTAAATCAGATAAATTAAAATTTAAAACCTATTCAGCTAAGATGAATAAAATTATTGCATTAACTAAAAAATCACAAAACAATTTCCATATTAAAAATAGTAAAAATAAACCCAATATTATAAATATTTGGAATGTTATCAATAATTTAAAGCCTGAAATTCCCAAGGACTCAATTACACGTCTAAAAGTAGATGGTAAAGTGATAACTGACCCATTAGACATAATCAAATCATTAATCAAATCAAATCGTTGACATCTATAAAAAATCAAATATTAGATAATAATTCAACATTAAACAGTAATTTGACATTTAACAGTAACTTGACATTAAATAATAACCAGACATTCAGAAACAATGTGTGTAACTTCAGAGGATACACTGGAGCTTAGTAGCTCAATGAAAAGATTTCTTGATGCAATGAATATCAGTTTAATGCAGTTTTAACAATTGTAGACAAAAGACTTGTATAATAAAGTAAATCGTAGTTGCACATATGACAATTTTTGTGAGAATAAAAAAAAAAGGTATATATTTTTTAACAAGACCAAAAGTTACATTTTTATCGAAGTACCGACATATAGTATCGCCTGACTGGCGCAAGGCCGCATAGGGTCAGAAACTCCAAATATCACTATGTGATTTAATCCAGGCGCAAACATCTTTCCCCCCGTTAAAAGTCCCTGACTTTTAACCTTCAATCAGGTGTTCAGTAGCTGGCAGCGGGCAGAGACGCGTGAAGGATCTTCTAAAGCTTCCTTTGCTAGTTTGTACGTCGGCAACTCTGCATACGCCGTCAGGCCCCGGAAAGAGCTTGGTAATGCGTCCCAGACGCCAGCATAATGGTGGAAGATTCTCCTCATGCAGTAAGACCAAGTCTCCAATGGCTAGCTGCTTGTCTTCCTTGCGCCATTTTGATTTTTGCTGCAACTCCGCCAGATATTCATGTTGCCATCTTCTCCAAAAGTGCTGGCGGATTTGCTCCAGTCTCTCATAACGTCTTAAATTGGTTGAATTGCAGTCGACGAGATTTGGTGATGGTAGTGTGGTCAAAGGCCGACCAATCAAAAAGTGCCCCGGGGTTAGGACGTGTAAATCATTGGGGGATGAGGACATAGGATAAAGTGGACGGCTGTTCAAAATGGCCTCAACTTGTGCAAAAAGTGTAGATAGCTCTTCGTACGTTAAATGGGTGTTTCCCATTACACGCCTAATGTGGAACTTAGCCGATTTAACCCCGGCCTCCCAGATACCACCAAAATGGGCAGCGTAAGGAGGAGAGAACAAAAAATGTATCTCTTCTGCACCAGTGAACTCACTTATTGCTTCGCGATGAAATTTAAAAAAAATACCGATGTCCTTAGCAGCGGCTACAAAATTACGTCCATTGTCGCAAAAAATCTCAATAGGCTTGCCACGACGTGATATAAATCGTCGCAAGGTAAGAATAAAGGCGTCGCTAGAAAGATCGCTGACTGCTTCCAAGTGGACACACTTGTATCTTAAACATATGAAAATGCATAGATAACATTTCGAAGTACGTGAACCGCGCCCTTTCCTATTTAATACAACGAAGGGTCCAGCAAAATCTATGCCTACACTGCGAAATGGGAAGTCAACCGTAACACGTTCTGAAGGCAAGTTTCCCATTAAGGGGGTCAAAGTCTTACCTTGCACTCTTCTACATCGAACGCAATTGTGCACAGTTCGTCTTGCGAGGTGTCGACCATTAATTGGCCATACGTATTCCCTGACGCTCGCAAGTAGAAGCTGCGGGCCAGCATGCAGCTTGTGTAAATGCTCACGTTCAAAAATAAGTTTGGTGAGATGATGAGAAGAGTGTAGCAAAATGGGGTGCTTCCCATCAAATGACAGAGAGGATGCATCCAAACGGCCTCCTACACGTATTAGACCGTTTGTGTCAATGAAAGGTGTAAGAGATAAAATGCTGGATCGGGAACTGAGGGGCATTTTCTTAATTAATGTGGCATATTCATCGTGAAAAGATTCCTGTTGTGCCATACGACATAAAAGGTTAAAAGAGTTACGCAACTCTTGTATTGTGAGAGCTTCTGATACCTTCGAGTTAGGATTGCGCATGTTGTGTACAAATCGCAGCACGTAAGCATAAACTCTTTTTAACCTGAACAATGTTGAAAATTGATCGAATGGTACAATGGGTACGGAATCGTTATCGATACGAGTAAGATGTGATTTCAATTCGGGTAAATCACTCTCTTGCGGATAACTATCGTGCAGAGTGGGCCAGGATTCTTCCTTTAAGAGTAAGAAACTTGGGCCTGACCACCATAAATTATTATCCTTCAATTCAGCAGGATACATCCCGCGGGAAATAAGATCCGCGGGATTATCGGTAGTACGTACATAACGCCAAGAAGAAGGTGTGGTTCCTTCTAGAATTTCTGAAATTCTATTGGCAACAAAGGTCTTTAATTTTCTAGAACTAGTGTGCATCCACGACAATACTACGCTGGAGTCACACCAATGAAACTTGCGCTCTATAGGGACTCGAAGGTTTTCAACAACTGCCTTACATAATCGAACCGCAAGCACAGCAGCACACAACTCCAGTCTGGGTATTGTACAAGGTTTAACAGGTGCCACCTTTGACTTAGAGCATAAAAGATTCACATGAACATTACCTGTGGCGTCAACAGACCTGATATAGATACAGGCACCGTATGCTCTCTGAGAGGCGTCACTGAAAGTATGAAGTTCAGTTAAAATGGGAAGGTCGCATAAAACTCTTCGCGGTAGGGTTATTAAAGAGAGATGAGATAAATGCCTATAGAATTTAAGCCAAGCCTTTTCTGTCTCACGGGGCAGAGGATCATCCCATCCTACCTTGTCCAGCCATAACTGCTGCATTATTAATTTAGGAATTATAATACAGGGGCTAATAAAGCCTAGCGGATCAAATATTTTAAAGGACGTTGATAATATGTAGCGCTTAGAGATAATATCATTGCTAGGCGGGAACTCAAAAGAGTAGTGCAAACGATCTGTCTTGGAGTCCCAACCCAATCCAAGAGCGCTTGCAGATTCGCTTATAATAAACGCATCTGTGGATTTGGATGAGCAAGACTCAAGTAGCTTAATGGAATTCGATTTATATTTACGTAAATTAAAACATCCTGCTCGTAAGGCTTCCGATACAGATTTTTGAATTTGCATTAATTCAGTCTCAGAATTACATCCGGTGATAATATCGTCAGCGTAAATATCGTGCTGCACGATAGTTTTAGTTAGTGGATCCTCGCACTCCTCCCCCAACTGCCAAAGACACCTCGTACTTAAATAACTGGCACTTGCAAACCCATAAGTGACAGTATTCAGCTGTAAGGTTCGTAGGGGCATCAGCCCCTACGAACCTTACAGACCACATGAGATTACAGACCACATGGAGAGATCTCTCCTCTCCATAGGATAACTTGTAGGTGCCGATCAGACTCGTGCACTACGATTTGGCGGTACATTTTTTCTACATCCGCAGTAAAAATATACCGATAGTGACGAGCCCTGATTAATATGGAGAAAAGTGAGTCTTGAATCTGAGGCCCTATCATTTGCAAGTCATTCACAGAAAATCCGGAGGATGTGCGAGCTGATGCATCGAAGACTACTCTCATTTTAGTTGTCTCACTATTTTGTTTAAAAACAGGATGATGAGGTAAAAAATAGTATAGATTAGTTAGAGGTTCACTTAATATAATTTCAGATAAGTGACCTAATTCCTCATACTCCCTGAAAAATTCGATATATTGAGACTTGACTTCCGGTTGTTTCCTAAATCGTTTCTCTAAATTATAGAACCTTTTCTTAGCTATGGTATGTGAATCTCCAAGACAATCAGGAGAGCTGATCAGAGGTAGCTTGACACAAAATCTACCACCTTCTAAGCGGCAAGTGTGCTGTAAAAAATGTTGCTCACATGCTTGCTCACTGTCACTTAGAAAGGTCTTTGTTGGAATTTCTTCCAACTCCCAAAACCGGTTTAGACTAGATTCCAGGTCATGATTTTGTAAAGACTTAGTAAGAATATGATTGCACAAGGTAGTATTCTTATTCCGCTTACTACGTGGCAAGGGACCTCCAATCAGCCAGCCTAGCCTTGAACTATGCAACCTGGGGTAACCAGATCCTAATGACTGCTGTTCACAACCAATGATATCCCAGAACAGGTCTGATCCTATAAGCACATCAACATTAGATGGCTCATAAAATTTGGGATCAGCTAACATTATGTTCTTGGGGATTTTAAATGAACCGATATCTATGTAACTATTGGGTAGTAGACCTGTTAAGTCCTTCATGACATAAAAGCCAGACACCACATTAAATGATGTATGTTGGGACTTTATTTGGGCAATGCAATACTCAGTCACTATACCCGAAGTATTGTTGCCAAACCCAATGATGTTTGTTGAATTTGTAGAACAGGGTGTAAGTGAAAGCCTTTGCTTTAGGTTTGACGTGATAAAGGATGACTGACTACCACAGTCAAGTAGGGCGCGTACGATTTCGGTCTTACGCGTCTTAGGGTTTTCGACAACTATGAGAGCTGTAGATAGAATTGCTTGGTTGACAGGTTGATTACTATAGCCAACCATCGTCTCCGATGTATTGGTAGTATCGACTCCCTTGTGCTCACTACTGTCTGTATTAACAGGAAGATGCAACATAGTATTATGTCGCTTATTGCATTCTCGACAAGGTCCAAAACGACACTGACGTACTGTATGACCGGATCTCAAACAATTTCCACATAACTTTAATTTAGATACCTCGGTCATACGCTCACTAATACTCTTTGCCTTGAAGGATGGGCAATCATATATTCTGTGATCAGTAGCATCACAGCAGACACACTGATAGAAGTTTGGTTGTTGATTACCTTTATTATTGGTGCATGTGTATGACTTCGTGTGTGGCCGCTCTGGTTTACTAGCAGGTGCCGCGGGGCGTGGTTGCGTACCAACAGCTTTAGCGGCGCCACCAGCCTTACCACGGCGCAGAGACTCCAGAACAGCTGCACGCTCGTTTAAAAATTTATGAAAATCCCTTAATGTAGGTGCGTCTGCCGACAACGTATTACGGTGTTCTTCCCACTTCCTAAAAGTGTGATTGTCTAATTTAGAGGCAACTAAATGAATAATCATTACATCCCAGTGCTGCGTAGCTTGTCCTAAACTGGAAAGAGCACGTAAATTCTTCGTGACATGGTCCACTAAGAAACGCAACGATCCTTCAGACTCCCTATTAATAGAATTAATATTAAATAAGGCACTGAGATGATGATTTATCAACAATCGTTTGTTGTCGTAGCGCTCAAGCAATAGATCCCAAGCTTCTTGGTAATTATTTGATGAAATCTCGAGATTGGAAACAGACCGTGCTGCTTCCCCTTCTAAGTATGAGACTAAATAGTGAAATTTATGAACTACACTAATTCTCTCGTTTTCATGTATTAAAGATTTAAATGTATCTCGAAATTCCATCCACCGGAGATAAGATCCGTCAAACTTGGCAATCTGAATTAAAGGTAGCTTGAACCCCATTGAGTTGTGATCGGAAGTACAATGGGTTACGTTAGGAGAAACAAACGAGTCACGACGATCCTCAGTCTTAACATATTTTTCCAATAAGTTTTGAGCAACAACAACACTACAAATAAATTCCTGCTCAATAGCTTCCCGTTCCTTAAGTTCATTTACTAAATTATCGGCATTATTAACTTCTATATCACTCTGCAAATCGTCAAATTTAGATGATAACGCTTCGAATTTATTAAGTTTAAGTACAAGTTCTGCCCTCTGTGACGCAGTTACAGTCTCCAGTCGTGACAATCTATCTAAATAGTTTTTAAATTTAGTTACTTGACCTTTGATAGAACTGCGTTTAACAAGTAACTCGGGCAATTTCTCGTTTGTCATTTTGGTTGGTAATCGAAACCAACAAGTGAGTCTCAGGTGAGAGTAAGGATAGTAAGGAAGTAGTTTAACTAAAATGAAGTTAATGTTACGCTCACGTCCCTTCTTGATGGTATCTGCTGCACGGAGCCGGGGTGGCAGTCGCTGGCTGGCGCAGTAGGCCGCCGCGCCAGTCGCACCACTATGGTATTATTGTATCCCGAATTCACCCTGGAATGTGGCGGCAGAATAATCAATATACGGCTATCACGGTTATGTACGATAGTTTGCAGAGGCGTTAAGAGTATCAAGGAAAACAAGATGTAAAATTACTATGGTGGCTTAAGGGAGGGAGTGTGTCCTAAGGAATGGCACTTAGCTGTAATAGTCTGCTGCGCTGCGGTCTGACGCTTATTGCGTCAATATCCGGCGATACACTAAATTTCCTCGTGCTTATATTTCCTCGTTATAGATGCTTGGCTGGACACGGCGCAGTGCTGGTCGCTTATTGCTGCGATGCTGTTGCTGACCAGTTCCAGCTTCAATGAGATCGCCAACTTCGCCAACCTTGATATTGTTCGCAAATTCTGTCCTGTCACGGTCGCCAATGTGTAACTTCAGAGGATACACTGGAGCTTAGTAGCTCAATGAAAAGATTTCTTGATGCAATGAATATCAGTTTAATGCAGTTTTAACAATTGTAGACAAAAGACTTGTATAATAATGTAAATCGTAGTTGCACATATGACAATTTTTGTGAGAATAAAAAAAAAAGGTATATATTTTTTAACAAGACCAAAAGTTACATTTTTATCGAAGTACCGACATATAGTATCGCCTGACTGGCGCAAGGCCGCATAGGGTCAGAAACTCCAAATATCACTATGTGATTTAATCCAGGCGCAAACACAATGTGACATATAATAACACTCTGACATTTTGCTATAACCTTAATTCAATTTTTATGAATCCTACGACGGCATATGACATTGACCGAATAATGACTACACTTAGGAATACAACGAGTACTGGTTACGACGGTATTACAACTAAAGTAATAAAGCATGTTAGTAAAACTATATCACCGGTATTGTCTCACATTTTCGATTTATGCATACTGCAAGGTATTTTCCCTTCGTTCTTTCCTACAGACCAATAGCTCTGATACCAGTAATATCTAAGATATTGGAAAAGATTTTATATGAGGCACTTTACAAATATTTAGAAAAATATAACATAATTACGGATTCATAAACGGGTTTTAGAAGAAATATGACTATAAATAAAGCCATTTATAAACTTATCAGTGACGTCATGGTCCATATAGATAATAAAACACCAGTTTGTGCCCTTTTGCAAAGCAAAGCCTTTGACTGTGTAGACTACCAAATTCTAAAAACTAAGTTAGATAAATGTCGCATTAGAGAGAATGTATTAAATATTATTATATATTTCTTAAGCAATAGAAAACAAGCGACATCCATTAACCAAATATGTGCGTCAAAAAGAATGGAAATTACTCATACTTCGGACTATGAACAGGTAGAATATGGAGGCCCTCAAGGCAGTGTACTGGGTCCCTTATTATTTCTAGTGTACATTAACGAGTTTCCTAAATCAGTCACTGTGCCAATGATTTTATTTGCAGATGACAGCACTTTAATATTTTCAAATAAAAATCATAAAATACTTAAAGACACCTTAAATAATACACTCTCTGACGTAGTTGAATGGCTGAGATCGAATAACCTTACAGTTAACTTCACCAAGACCACTATAATGGTATTTAGAAATAGAGTCAGACCGCCAATTGACGTAGCAATTGACTACGCGGGTACAAATATAAAAGAAAAGGACACGACAAAGTTTTTAGGTTTAACAATCGATTGTAACCTTAATTGGAAACCACATATTGATAATGTTTGCACTAAGCTATAAGCTATAAGCTATGCTGGCAAAAACCGTAGACTTAAGTACTTTAGTGACCATTTATTATGACATCACATATTTATTGACATTGTTATTATTTATGAAAATTGGATTTAATGTGTATTTTGTTTTCCATTTGGTATAACTCAATTGTATTGTGTTTAAATCTTATTCAGTATGACATTGATTATGGTTTGTTTTTATTATGTTTCAATTTTACTCATGTAATTATGATATTGCATATTTATTGACATTGTTATGAATCACTAATTATGAAAGTTGAAATGATTGTGTAAATTTATATGTAGTTCATTGTATTATTTAAAATTAGTACGTATATTTGCATGCCTTGAGGCGGAATTTGGCTGTTTAAAAAAAAATCATGTAAACACCTTATGTACCCATTTTCGCAAATAAATGATTATGATTATTGTGCACGACACAAATAGACTATAGACACACAAATAGACTATAGACACATGTGCCAGCGACACGTAGATTAAGTAAGCGTGAATATAACGAATAAATTATGAAAATGTTAGATTTACGTAAATTAAAACGTAATTATGTAATAACTTTGATATTAAGCTAAGATAAATAGCTTACTACTGTTAGGAGTTAGTTTTCTGAGTAATTAAGTATGTTAGAGCCAAATTTAATAAAGAAAGTACATTCCCCGAAAAGCATAATTGCAAATATAATTACGTAAATGCATTACTCAGAATCTAACATAACTTCGTATAAATAGGAAATACGACTTTGTATACTAGTATGTAAGTTTAATTACACCCCGCGACTGCCTCCCACGCCGTAAGAAGCGAATATGCGCTCCCCCGGCTGGTGCCATTTTATTATATAGTAGCTCGCGGGAGGCAGGGCCCATATATAAGTCTGAGGGGTCAATCCGCCCGTCATTCAGTAGCCCGACGTCGCACGGTACAGATGTAAGTACCTATCGTCGTGCAACTCTTATTGCTACCTATGTACATATATGCTATGTGATTAATATGTATAACATGAGTTCTGTAAATAAATGGAAATGCGGAGGTGAGGTAATTTGGATCGCGGGCCAGCACTACAAAAGACTATAAAAGCAGGGACCATTTGGTAGGAAATTATGGGCATTGGGCAATGGACATTGGACATTGGGCAACAAGTACACAACAAGAGTCTCTCAAGGAACTAGGAAGCTCAACAGGAAGTAGTAGATCAAGAGTAGTGCTGGGCCAAGTACATCCGATGCCTCACTGACGTCAATGAAGTCCACCCATCCAAGTGTTTCATTCTTCGACTCAACATCCTCAAAATACAGTCCACTGAAGGCGACCGCGAAGTAGTGGCAGTCTATTTGGAACCTTATCAGGTCATAGCTGTTACGAACCACGGTCCTTAACAATTATTATGATTATGATTAGCAGTCGAGCGATCTACAGCTACGCCACAAAGGTCATCTCACCTTTACATGTATCGGCGTTTTTCAACCCGTATTGCCTGTACTCACCTTTGCGAATGACATCTTGGTGATTTCGATAACCTTGTCGTGAGAAATATTGTGCATCGCTAGGTGTTTCATAACTTCATCCGGTGACGGATTAAGACCTTCCATCTGTAAAATATGTAGATAGGTATGTAAATAGGTGTGGGCCGCCGCCACCTCCTTCTGCGAGGATGTAATGCTCGCGAAGGAGATGGCGGAGCGCGCCCGGGAGAGATTTAGAACTCTCCCGGACCGCCGAGCCCGAAACTTGCTCGCCGCGCGTCGCAGGCGACTAAGGCGCCGGAGGTCGCTTAACGACCTCCGTCCTCCATGATAGAAATTTGATGACACATATTTTTCACAAAATTCGGCCGGGTAGGTACCACCGTGCACGATTGCGAAAAACCCTCCATAGTAATCCAATTTCAGTTTGATTGCGTTCAGGGGTCAGCAAGTGCATAGCCGGGCAGGGGGATTGTGGTCGCAGCACTAGTGGGACCGGTGGGGGTCACGCGGTGCTGCGACGACAATCCTCTTCTGATGAGGCCGTCGAGCTGAGTGCCACCATTGTTAACATGGTACGTGTATGTAATGGTGACCCTCTTTCCTGAGACTTTACCTTCAGCTTACCATCAGGGGAGGTGAAGTCAAATTGACGTGTCCTAAATATAAAAAAAAAATATATAAAAAAAAATGAGCGCAGGCCTGGGGGTGGCAGGTGAGGCCGCCTGCCACCCCAGCAGAAGCAGGCTGGGACGGTGGGGCGACTAGCGCCCCTCCCCCAAACCGGGGCAAGACAGGGACACCGTGGTTCCCAAACTCGAGGGGGCCATCTCGGAACCGGAGATGGCCCAGGGTCAGTAGGGGTGCGAGGGATATGCTCTATTGGCAACCTTACACCCCGGCGTCTGTAACAACCCACTGGCAATATCGAAGTTCTGTATAGACCTGTTGTCAGACTTTTTAGGGCTCCAACCACCCGTAACGAATATCATAGATATTGACATTTAGCCACGGGCCCCTATGTAGATGGTAGAGGAACGGTGTGTGATGGTCCTATGACACGAAGAGGACATCATCCGACCAGGCAAGGTGATCACGTCTGGCGGGCTGCGTCCAACAATTGACGATGGGATGTGTTTTATATATATATATATATATATATATATATATATATATATATATATAAATATATATATATATATAAAACACATCCCAGAATATATATATATTCTGTCCAGTGCGTGAACTTAACTTTCGCGATTCAGGATCGGTAGTTTTGTAGTATTGCGCTAGATGGTGCTGCGTAACATGTGGTATCGCTACACCATATTCAACAATCAATAACTTGAATCATCTGCTTGCATTTTTAACGTGCGAAAACGATTTCAGTCTCCACCTTACTGGGGTTAAGGTTCAGGTGATATATAATATGTGGTTATATAATAAGTCTTATCTACACCCCGGAAACTCTCGGCAAAATGTATGAAACAATCGCCTAGTAATCACAACATACATACTAATACATAGGTCGTTTACATGTAAGCTGATATTAATATGTGAGTAAATTAGAAATGTCATGGTTGGCATTATTTCAAATTTTACACATCATCCGAGTGAAATGGCGTGATTTTTCGCGGGCGGTCGGCACATCACTTGTACTGATACTTGAATAGAATAGTCTTCACATCAGTTCAATTATCTATTCAGATACATCTATCGCAATAAAAACTTCTTGACGTTCATAAGTGTTACTTTGTGACTTACATGATTAAATATATATACATTTTTGACATAGTTACGACTTACCTCAAACACGAGTAAAGTAGCGGGGTGCTTAAGCCGCAAGTGCGTGCGCAGATCGGAACGAATCCTGAACCGTTTCGGACATCGCCCACAGGCCCAGGCTCTCACTCCACTGTGGATGAGGCGATGGTTGCGCATCGCAGTCGATCTGCAATAATAATAAGTATATACAGCGCCATCTAGACCCAAAGGAAGTACAGTTTATATTTTATGTATTTATGTTTATATAATTATTTCATATTAACAGAAGGAATACTGATTCCCAAGTTCCCACAGGCGATCGCTTAGTATGGAAAACAGGAAACCCAAAAATTTCCATAGTGCTCAATTTCCCATCTCGGTCTACGGCGTGTCCGCGCGGGGCTACTGTCGCGTACCTGCGGAAGGCGACCCCGCACACGTCGCAGGGGAAGGGCCGCTCGCCGGTGTGCACGCGCAGGTGCTCGTTGCGCATGGACAGCGTGCGGAAGGCGTGTCCGCGCGGGGCTACTGGTGCGTACCTGCGGAAGGCGACCCCGCACACGTCGCAGGGGAAGGGCCGCTCGCCGGTGTGCACGCGCAGGTGCTCGTTGCGCATGGACAGCGTGCGGAAGGCGTGTCCGCGCGGGGCTACTGGTGCGTACCTGCGGAAGGCGACCCCGCACACGTCGCAGGGGAAGGGCCGCTCGCCGGTGTGCACGCGCAGGTGCTCGTTGCGCATGGACAGCGTGCGGAAGGCGTGTCCGCGCGGGGCTACTGGTGCGTACCTGCGGAAGGAGACCCCGCACACGTCGCAGGGGAAGGGCCGCTCGCCGGTGTGCACGCGCAGGTGCTCGTTGCGCATGGACAGCGTGCGGAAGGCGTGTCCGCGCGGGGCTACTGGTGCGTACCTGCGGAAGGCGACCCCGCACACGTCGCAGGGGAAGGGCCGCTCGCCGGTGTGCACGCGCAGGTGCTCGTTGCGCATGGACAGCGTGCGGAAGGCGTGTCCGCGCGGGGCTACTGGTGCGTACCTGCGGAAGGCGACCCCGCACACGTCGCAGGGGAAGGGCCGCTCGCCGGTGTGCACGCGCAGGTGCTCGTTGCGCATGGACAGCGTGCGGAAGGCGTGTCCGCGCGGGGCTACTGGTGCGTACCTGCGGAAGGCGACCCCGCACACGTCGCAGGGGAAGGGCCGCTCGCCGGTGTGCACGCGCTCCATAGTGCTCAATTTCCCATCTCGGTCTACGGCGTGTCCGCGCGGGGCTACTGTCGCGTACCTGCGGAAGGCGACCCCGCACACGTCGCAGGGGAAGGGCCGCTCGCCGGTGTGCACGCGCAGGTGCTCGTTGCGCATGGACAGCGTGCGGAAGGCGTGTCCGCGCGGGGCTACTGGTGCGTACCTGCGGAAGGCGACCCCGCACACGTCGCAGGGGAAGGGCCGCTCGCCGGTGTGCACGCGCAGGTGCTCGTTGCGCATGGACAGCGTGCGGAAGGCGTGTCCGCGCGGGGCTACTGGTGCGTACCTGCGGAAGGCGACCCCGCACACGTCGCAGGGGAAGGGCCGCTCGCCGGTGTGCACGCGCAGGTGCTCGTTGCGCATGGACAGCGTGCGGAAGGCGTGTCCGCGCGGGGCTACTGGTGCGTACCTGCGGAAGGCGACCCCGCACACGTCGCAGGGGAAGGGCCGCTCGCCGGTGTGCACGCGCAGGTGCTCGTTGCGCATGGACAGCGTGCGGAAGGCGTGTCCGCGCGGGGCTACTGGTGCGTACCTGCGGAAGGCGACCCCGCACACGTCGCAGGGGAAGGGCCGCTCGCCGGTGTGCACGCGCAGGTGCTCGTTGCGCATGGACAGCGTGCGGAAGGCGTGTCCGCGCGGGGCTACTGGTGCGTACCTGCGGAAGGCGACCCCGCACACGTCGCAGGGGAAGGGCCGCTCGCCGGTGTGCACGCGCAGGTGCTCGTTGCGCATGGACAGCGTGCGGAAGGCGTGTCCGCGCGGGGCTACTGGTGCGTACCTGCGGAAGGCGACCCCGCACACGTCGCAAGGGAAGGGCCGCTCGCCGGTGTGCACGCGCAGGTGCTCGTTGCGCATGGACAGCGTGCGGAAGGCGTGTCCGCGCGGGGCTACTGGTGCGTACCTGCGGAAGGCGACCCCGCACACGTCGCAGGGGAAGGGCCGCTCGCCGGTGTGCACGCGCAGGTGCTCGTTGCGCATGGACAGCGTGCGGAAGGCGTGTCCGCACACGGGGCAGGCGTGCGGGCGGCGCGCGCAGGCGGAGTGTGCACCAGCCGCGCCGAACGACTTGCTACAAGAGCCGCACGACAGTTCCGCCTCCACCTTGTGTACTTCTCTGCGAGAAGAACCGGTGTTAGCGGAGAGAAGACAGAGAGGTATTGTAATTAGATTTCCCTATGAAATAACGCGTGACACCTAAGGGGGTGAGGGTGTAATGAAGGGGTTTAGTTCCCGCCCATTTATAATTTGTGTAAAAAAAGAGTAGGTATTTCTAATGAAGAAAACATCATACATTTTCTTATTTTACAAATACTTATTGGAAGTTCGATTAGGTAATTAACCACTTGCCTTTTTATAGGTTTATTGCTATTCCTATTTAACTTTTCTTATTACTTTGTCCCTGAATCCATCTCCCCACCCTCATAAAAAAAATCTGCACAGGTTCTCTACTAGATTACATTAAAGTTTTCGATAACAGGAAATGATGTGTATACATACGTACTTGACATGCTTGTGTAAGTCCGGTGCATGTGTGAATGTGGCCGGACAGTGTGCGCATGCGTTTGATATCCGCCCCTCGCCGCTGAATGTACCTTTAGCAAAAACGTGCCTGTGTCACCCGAGTTATTTTTCACAAAAATATGTAAGTGTCATCGGAACTACTTTTCATAAAAATGCGCGTGTATCATCTGTCACTCGAGTTACTTTTCATAAAAGCACACTTACATGTGTCACCCGAGTTACTTTTCACAAAAACATCCCTGTGTCATCTGAGTAAAGTTACTCCGCCAGTGCGGATTAATTTCTTTCCACAGTGTGTATACATTTGTTTCGACATACGTCTGCGCTTCCACTCTTTCCACGGTGCGTCAACGCGGGCCATAGACCAAGTACAGAGAAGAGGTGGTGTTATTAGATTACCCTATGAAAGAACGCATGACACTTTGCGGGGATGAGGGTATGGTGAACAGGGGGCAGATTACGACTTCTTTATTTTCCATCTACCGGTCAATAGAAAACTAGTCCCTTTAGTTACTATAATCACTATCTAACAGGGACGTACTCAGACACACAGTTTCGCCATCTAGCATTGCACTGAGGTTAAGTGCACAGTGGGGTGTGTGTTGGGTAACCTCCTCGAGTGTCGCTCCGATTCCGATCCCGCTGCAGTGAGGGGGGAACGGAATCGGAGCGGCCGGTACACCCTGGGCGGCGGTCAATGGCTTCCCCTTCACCCCTTCATAGGGTTGGCATTGATCGTCGGCCAATACCCAACGTGGCGGGAACACATCGCTCTCCGTACTCCTCTGCTTTCAGAGGAGACAGGATGAGCGATGCTGTTAGTGGTGAGATGGCCCAGGGTCAGCCGGGGTGCGAGGGATATGCTCTATGGGTAACCTTACACCCCGGCGTCTGAAGACCCGAGACGGCGTGCGGTTTTAGTCGGTGCAAGCCCGACATAACCGCCCCCGCTGGCCGGCGGGGGGGTATCCGAAGGGATTTCCGCACGATAAAAAAAAAAAAAAAAAAAAAGGTTAAGTGCACAGTACGAACGCCGACGGTACACTAAGTTCACGCCTACTATCTTGACGTCAG
Source organism: Cybosia mesomella (assembly GCA_946251805.1). Taxonomy (NCBI): domain Eukaryota; kingdom Metazoa; phylum Arthropoda; class Insecta; order Lepidoptera; family Erebidae; genus Cybosia; species Cybosia mesomella. Next base: position 4,122,996 of record OX276417.1, read on the forward strand.
GACCTAGTTGAGAATCACAATGCAGTTCAGTATTTGCTCTGTAGTGCATACTAAACCGCGTACATCCGCAGAATCACGAACCGTGGAAAGCTGCCTTCATAAAGGAAACATTATTTGCGAGACAACCTTCAACATAAATTGAGCATTATCGGCTAGAACTAAATCAAATTTCTTACCCTGAGCGTTATTCGTCCGCGTGGCAGACAAATTACTGTCACTATGTTCTTTCTTCCTGTGCTTATACAAAGCTGTCTTGTTTGGGAGAATTTCTTCGCAATCTCGACACGGTATCCTGAAAAAGAAATGCATCGTTCGATCCTCAGGGCAAAGAGCTTTAGAATCAAAGAAAGCAAAGATGGATGGATTGCGTGAATTATGAACAGTGGGCTAATCACGACTCGCTTAAAACAATTCAGTTTTGGACAGTTGAGCTAGTGGACATTGGAGCTATACACAGGTCAACCATCCCTCAACGCCGCTGAATTGAACTGAATTGTTTTAAGAACATGGCTGTAAATGGAGCCACTCTGGAGATGGTAACAGGAATGTATGAAAGAGAATTATATGTTGCGTCGATCCGAAATACATCGTGTATTTGCAGGCAAATGATGACGTTTTCGATGAAGATGAATTTGAGAATAATCATACTGCGTTTCTTTTAACACGCTTTTATTGGCTTGGTATGTATATTTTGTAAGTTTGTATGTTTGTATTGTAACTGAATTTTTGAAGACGATATTGGAGCACTTAAAAATGTGGGATTGATTTGAAATTTTGTACACTTATCAAATACTGACACTGATGTGCAAAAACAATACTTATTTTAAAAAATAACCAAAAAATTTAAAAAAAAATTAGGAGTATAATAATAAATGTATGATAAAAAAATTAGAAAAACAGTAAATAACTAAACATTTTATTGTTAAAAAACCGTTCCCGCAGGGGGAACGCACAGGTAGATTTCGTGAAGAAATTAATATTATTTTATATAGAGAACTACATACGGACTTTAAACAGTTTAATTATTTTTTCTCGAAAACGGTAACTTTTAGCGATAAACTTTTCAGACATTTATTTTAGACTTAAAAATGGCCTATCGATTAAAAATGTTTCCCACAGCAAGAATGTTCACCGGTTAGAAGTTATGATTTTTTTCCCGAAAAATTTTGGTTTTTCCCCCCTCCACTTTTAGTTAAAGTTTTAATCTTATAGGTTTATAATTAAAAGTTGTTGGTATTCATGTATACTATGGGATAAAATTAGAACGGTTCGAATATCTTTCATGGAATGTGAAATTTTGAGGAAAAACTGATTTCACAAAAAGTGAGGCCCTACCGTCCCCTTAGGCCGGATTCCACCCGTTCACGAACTTAAACTAAGTTTACACCCAAGCAATTTTTGACCGCAGTTTGAAAGCGATCGGGGTAAAAATGCGACCGTGAGAGTGCCGCAAATTTTGGGAAGTGGAACCATACATACATATATACATAAATATAAACTTTTTGACCAGTGGTCATTTCGGACTCAGGGGGTCATAACTAGACCTCCTATGAAGAATTTTTTTTTAAATTCGACAGTAGTCAAGAAACCAATAGGTAGATCGATTTCATCGAAATCTACCTAAAAAGCGTGGGGTGCTTACAACAATCATCATCGAGCACCCGCGCTGATTATAAAATAAGTATATAAGGTGTCACCAAATTAGGTCTCTGAATTTGATGAGATGACTTGGTATCGACAAAATATGTATTTGAAACAAAAAAAAATCGTGTAAAATAAAAAATAAAAAAAAAAAATAAAAAAAAAAACACCAGCAGTGTGCATTGTGAATATTAAACAAGCCTACTCTTGTAAAAATGGACTCGTCTGTCCACAAATTTTTTCTGGTCGGATCTTCCACTAACCACGTACAAAATCTTAACCGCGGATCAAAATCTGTGGTAAGCTCTTGCACCCGCAGAAAGTGGTAGGCGTGCAGTCCTTCTCCTCGCAGTATTCTCCAAACGGATGTGTGGGAAATACCTAAATCGCGACCAGCGTCCCGTGTGCTCGTCGCGTCACGTGACGCTGGTCGCTAGTGGTGTTTTTTTTTTAATTTTATTTTTATATTTTTATTTTACACGATATTTTTTTTTGTTTCAAATACATATTTTGTCGATACCAAGTCATCTCACCAAATTCAGAGACCTCATTTGGTGACACCTTATACAATATATAATAAGTTGTGTCTGTACATTGGAGATATTTGTAAAAAAACTTGGCTTATGTTAAATGAACGATTCTGAACACTAAAATATTTCTTTGGAATTCTTGTCTGTTTGTTTTCGATGGACGCAAAAATTATTGACTGAATTTTGATGCGGTTTTTTTATTAGAAAGGTCTTAATCAGACTTAGAATAACTAATATTTTTCTGCCGTATGTTTGATTGCAATTGTTTAAGTAGAACCGGAGATATGAACATAAAATTGTATATATTTTATATTTTTTAGTTGTTAGAACAACTATTATTTATTTTTAACTAGCGATTGCACGCGAGGAAATCTGGTGCCGTTTCCGCAACCCACGAACTAACCTATTCCAGAGATAAAAAGTAGCCTATGTGTTATTCCAATTACAACCTATCCCTGTACCAAATTTCAGCCGAATCCGTTCAGCCGTTAAAGCGTGATTGAGCAACAAACATCCAAACTTACAAACATCTTCACAAACTCTCACATTTATAATATCAGTAGGAAGATTTTAATTATCTCGAGTGATACCGGCCACTTTTTAGATACATTTTTTTTTCGTGCGGAAATCCCTTCGAATATCCCCCCGCCGGCCAGCGGGGGCGGTTATGTCGGGCTTGAACCGACTAAAACCGCACGCCGTCTCGGGTTTTCAGCCGGGGTATAAGGTTGCCCATAGAGCATATCCCTCGCACACCGACTGACCCTGGGCCATCTCCGGTTTCGAGATGCCCCCCCCCGTCGGGTTTGGAAACCACGGTGTCCCCGTCTTGCATCGGTTTGGGGGAGTGGCGCTAGTCGCCCCACCGTCCCGGCCTGCTTCAGCTGGGGTGACAGGCGGCCTCACCTGCCACCCCCGGCGCTCATGGAGGACGGAGGTCGTTAAGCGACCTCCGGCGCCTGAGTCGCCTGCGAACTGATACCTATATATTTTTTATTAAGTTACCTGTAATCTTCCCTGGCAGTCTTATTACTTGTCCCAGGGTCATCGGGCCCTGTTTTGCCGTGCACTTTCTTACGATGGTACGACAAACTCCAACTGCAAAAATAAGTAAAAATTAAAAACCCGACTGCTGCTATCAAGACCAAAACAAATCTGATACCCATTTAAAAATCATAAATAAAAACCGGCCAAGTGCGAGTCGGACTCGCCCATGAAGGGCTCCGTAGCAGCAAGTAACATAATATTTCTTTTTATTGTTTACATTTGATATAGATATGATTTATATTTAATTTTTATATTTGAGTTGATTGAAACGAAAGATAAATTGCGGTTTACGATTTATGACGTATTAAAAACGAACTACTTCTCTCTCAAACCAATTTTCGGTGGAAGTTTACATGGTAATTTGTACATCGTATACTTTTTTAGTTTTAATCTTCTCTTATTTTAGAAGTTACAGGGGGGGGGGGGCATATTTTACCACTTTGGACTATTCAGTTTAGAAAAAAATGATATTAGAAACCTCAATATCATTTTTGAAGACAAACAGACATGACGAATCTATAAGGGTTCCGTTTTTTGCCATTTGGCTACGGTACCCTAAAAAGAATTCCTGGGTACTGTCTGCTAGCAAACTTGTTTCGGTCTTTTTAGCAGCAATCGGGTTGTTTTTATTTATTTTTATTTGCAGCTTTTTACTTTTAAGCATACAAGATAAACGAAAACTGGATTAAGTACAGAGGCTTGTAATTGTAAGCTCCATAAACGCTTTAATTTATAATTTCTCATTCCAAATTACATTACAACATATAAGTTGTATATATTCTTTAAATCACCTTTTAAAACTCTTAATTTTGATACCCTACTACACAAGATTAAGTGATTTTTTTGACAATATACATTTTAGCGTCAAAAATCCACTATATGTATAGTTTTGGTTCACATTTTATTAGTAATTTCGGTTGCTAATATACTTGATTAAAAAAAAAACTAAGACGTTGTTTCTGATGTCATCCGAAGGAGGGAGCGACTGGTGACTGACCCCCCAACTCCGAGAGGAAATCCTGCACCAGAGCCTCGTCCGTCAATCAGCAGGTGTGGTGTACAGGAGAGGTTGGCGTGGGCCCCGAACACCAGAAAGTCATAAAAGTAGGGCTTTAAAAAGGACTCACCTATTAGGGAAAGTCATTTCACACTGATTGCACTTATATAAGAAATTCTCGTTGGCGTGTTTCATACGACGGTGCACTTGAAGGTATGTCCAGTGAAGGTAAGAACGGCCGCAATCCTGGTAGATATAGATACATTAGTGTTTAATATTATATACTCATGGAAGGACATAGCTATGAAGACTATGTACTTAATTAAGAACAAAAACTAAATAAATAAACTCGTTTAATGAAATTTTGAAGTAATTAGTATGCTAACTTTTCCTATAAATTTAGATAACAAAAAAACCCCATCCTGGATGTTGAATTTTTGCGATGTAAATTTATAAATTTAGTCAGCCATACTTTGGACAACTCAAAATGCTACCATAGATTATTCCGAGTAACCGCCTTTCGGGTCCAAAACGTCTATAAAATCTTGGTGTACCTTAACCTTAACCTTAAAATATGTACTTTTTCAAGGACTTAGTTCTGTCCTTATTCAAGGACATCCAACTAATGTTACACACGCGAAAGTTTGCATGTATGGATGTTTGTTACTCTTTCACGCAAAAACCGCTGAACGAATCTAGCTGAAACTTGGTACAGGGATAGATAGAGTTTAGAATAACACATAGGCTACAGATTTCCACGCGGACGGAGCCGCAGGCAACATAAAGTTATGTATATATTATAGTATGGCCGCTGAGTTATTACCGATTTGACACATGACGAATTGACAATACTAGTGAAGTGACTGAACCAGTAACCCTAATATCATTTGGGAACAGTTTGTTTTTAAATATTCTAGTATAGTGTGTAATTAAATAAAATCAAAACAAATAATAGTTAAAGACACAGGTTCTTTATTAGGTGGAGTATCCTTGATGGGCGTAGATAATTGGTCGAGGACATATCAAAATAAAACAAATTTGTAAACACTGTTACACATTTTAATGAATAGAGTAGGTACAAGATGTTTTAATAAATGACTACCTATCATTTATTAAAACAATTATTCAGACTCTGAACCAGATTCGCCAGAGCTGTCATCGCTATCAGTCAGTTGTATGACAATTTCATTGTCTATAATGGTGTCCACTCTTATATCGCGTTCATAATCTTCTGTTATTAGTTTTCGAGTCTTTTCGACGACCTTGACCCAATCTTCTTTCGTTATTTTGCTGCAAGCATCTTTTAATAGACCCATCATTTTATTAGTACTGAATGGCGGAGTCGTAATATTACGAGCTGCGTAACCTGTAATGTAAACATTAAATAACGTTAATTTATTACATTAAATAAATGAAATGTTACACAATTACCTACATGTAAGGGACATGAGATATTTATTTCTTAGTTATGTTTCTTTTTACTTATATGCTGAATATTGGATGTTATAATAGTACAAATTATCCATATTCATAACTTATGCGATAAAAAACAATACCTTTGATTTGTGCCCATATTAGCTCAATGGCATTGTACTGGCAGTGATAAGGAGGAATTCGAAGTACCCGATGTCCATGTGCCAGAGCTATCTCATCTACTTCATAACGGACTGTTGATGATTTATTTTCGCGTACCAACTTTACTAAGTCAGACTTTAGCAATTCGGCAGTAGTTTCAATTCCATTTTGGTGTAGCCATGCTAGGAGATCAGCTTTCTTGTAGGCCTGAGTAGGCGCTTTATTCACTTGTTTCGAGTGATATGAAGCGTTGTCCATTATTATGATAGAAGGCTATGGCAGGCTGGGTAATAATTGATTTTCGAACCAATTCGTAAAAGTGTCTGTATCCATCTCCTCGTGGTAATCGGAAGTACTTTTTGACGCGAAAGCCAGCAGTCCATTTTCAAAGAAACCACTTCCAGCAGAACCGGCGTGACAAATTATCAGTCGCGATCCTTTTCCAATTGGAACCTTTGAGGTTGATGCTTTTGTTTCGTCAGTCCAAGAGCGTGACACAGTGTGGTTCGCATTTAACCATGTTTCGTCAACAAAAACGACGTTGTCCCAAGACTCGATTTTTCTGGCTTCTCTTAAAAAGTCACTCCTTTTAATTATTAAATCAAATCTTTCCATTAATATTTTCCTTTTATTCGTTTTTTTATATTCAAACCCAATTTCGTGCAATAGTTTTGACAACGCCGTTTTACCGCCTTTAAACAAGCCAGCTTCTTTTAAAGAGACCAAAAGCAAACGTCTAGTTGGAAACTCGTTCCTAGTATAATAACCATATATGTGGTTTCTTATTGCATCTGCATCAAAAACATCAACACCTGTCACGGGCTTTTGTCTTCGTTTTTTCTTAGGAGTGCGTAAAATATTATCTTCACTTCCAGAAGCACCAAATTGTTCTTTATTTATATTATATAGTGTTTTTGCACCAATTCCAAGAGCTTGTGAAACCCGATCTTTCACTTGAGTGACAGGAATCAAAGGGCCGCCATTTTGTGACTCACGCTCAAAGTAATCCTGTAGCTTTAGTACAAGCTCACGACATTGACTATTCAATGTTTTTCCTCGTTTCGGCATTTTCAACAAAATTACCAAACACAAACAAAATTAGTCCAATAAAGCGCAACGATAAACAGGAGAAAGCCGAGTTAAAAAACAACGGTTACACAAGAGAATGTAGTCTGTGCGCACGAGAGTACGGAAGACGACTAAACAGATTAAAATAGCGGTGGTAAGGATGTTGCCAGAATAGCATCGCCAATTACTTAAAAAATACACCTATAACATTGCTTAATTGAGGGAGAAAATTATATTTATTAAATGTTGTTTTATATATTATAAATGTTAAAAATTATACATAATCATTTTAATTATATTTATTTTTAAATCATAGAAAACAGTATTTCTGTCTTTGGATCACACATAAATCTTAAAAATCATAAGATACTGGCAACACAGTGCAATTAAGAGACGCAAAAAAATGGTAGCATTATATTTAGTCTAGTTGCTCGAAGGAATAAGTAAAATAAAAATATCCAAATAAAATAAATATCATATCTATTCCAATGAATTCCGACCGAATACTATCAAGCACATCACTATGAAAACTAAACGCACGATGTAACTTTGAACAAGCGCGCCAAAGAACAAAAAATAAATGTTTTCATATTATTTACAAACTATTTTAAGTTTTGAAACAGAGTTTATTGAAAAATTACTTGATTCTGACATTTTGACATAAAGTTTTATATTAAAGAGGTATTCTAAATCATTCGGCAAATGTGTCGCTCGTGCAAGGTTATATCGATTAATTTAAGAATAATCTGTCAAATCGGTAATAACTCAGCGGCCGTACTTTAAGTACACATTAACTCACTTCGCACAAGAAATGTTTGACGACAGGAAAGTCTCCGTATCCAAGTATACCGGTGGCGGATGTTGGTCCCGTGTCCTTTTGGGCCGACCCATCAGCTTGCTTCTTGGCGTCAGCCAGGGAACGCTTGTAAAAGCCGTGTGTCGTCTTGTGGGTTGTACACCTAAAACCATTATATAATTGATAGGGTTTAATAAGATAGAAGCTACAGTAGCCGCTGTCGATTCGGCAAATCGAGAAGAAGAGTGAGTTCGGCTAAGATCGGCTAACTTCGGTTTTGTAGAGAGTTCTCTCTATTGCACAGCGCATTTTTACAAACATACAACATAGAACTATTACGAACACTTGGGACAGATTCACCATTGAAACAAAAAAAAAACAAAATCGGTTCATCCCTTCGGGAGCTACGATGACAGCAGACAGACACGCAGGTCAAACTTATAACAGCCCTTTGTTTTTGCGTCGGCGGTTAAAACCGAAAGTTGAGTTTAATCTATACAATCTATACCCTATGACCGCGGGTTAAAGTCCCATCCAGAATGTTGACTTTGTCTCATTAGAATTTTTATCCGAAATGTTCTAAATTAATTTATGATATGTTTCTTACTCCTTCACGCAAAAACGGCTGAACGGATCTGGATGAAATTTGCCGCAGATTATAGTCTGAAACTTTTATCCCGAGAATTTTAAGTAAATTTATGTAAGGTTCCTCTGGTTCGCGGGCATGCGATCAGATATTCACGCGAGTAGAGCCACGACCAACAGTTAGTAATACATAATATAGGTGGAATTACCTGGAATACGTAGCGAAGCTGACCTTACATATATGACAAGTAAAGGGGTTCTTCACACCCTTGTGTATCACGCGATGGTTGTTCAAACCGGACTCCAAGTAGAACACACTGCAAAAACACAAACTGATATCTGAAAACTACAGATTTCGGTAAATTTTGAAGTGAAGTTTCGGAGCTCATGCCAACCTGACCTGCACCTAATCGGTACACCTGCTGATTAACCGACTCGTGGACAATGACGCATATATGCGTCAAAAAGTCGCAGCCATACCAATGACGCATATGTGCGTCATTTGAACAATCTTTGTGGCCAGTGGTAGCCATTGTTAAAAATGAATCGGTTAACGGACGAATCTCTGTTGCAGGCTTCACTCCCGAGATTCTTTTTTTTTTTTAGTAAAAAAACAATGATGGTGGTACTCACTCTTCGCAGTACTCGCACCTAAACGCCTTTTCGATCTCCACGACTCGTATCAACGCCCGCGCTTCATCAGCTAGCTGAGACAGTAATGGTTCCCCCACTTCGTTGGTTACCTGGCGTTTGATCGGCTTTGATAGCTTTGGTGATTCTAGAAGATGAAATACGGAACGGTTATGTGATCATGAGGGGTGTATGGAGACCCTTCAAGCCTTTCCAGCCAACCTCTCTTGCTGATTGACGCATGAGGCTCTGACGCAGGCTTTCCTATCGGAATCACTCCCGCTAAAACCAATATAAACCAAACTTTGGAAAGCGACTACAATATGGGGTTCTTCAAGAAGGGCATTAGGTTTTTACAGGGTCGGCAGCGCGAGTGTGGCGCCCCTAGTATTGCTCACGTCCATATGCCACGGTAACCGCTTCCCATCAGGTGGGCCGTCAGCTGGTCTGCCACGTAAGTGGTATAAAAAAAAATAAGAGCCTAGAGTTTTATTTTCAAGAAATTCTACCATTAGGTAAAGGTTTCTAATTCCAAAAATCCCCCCAATTTAAAGGTTAGAAATTCTAGTATGAATATTTTCTAATTAAAAAAAAATCCGCTATCAACGCTTTCCAGTTTCAAATAGTCCCGCATTTTATGGCTTCCAATTTCAAAAATTCCCTCAAATCTTTCCAAATTCAAAAACCCCAAGCCTCACCAATAATCTGCACGGTGTGCCGCACGAGGCCGCTGGTGGGCGACAGCTGCACCGTCATCTCTTCGGTCTCTTCCTTCAGCTCATTCGCGAACGCCTCTATACATTCCGTCGATTTTGTTGTATGTTCCTGTGCAATAAATGTTAATTTTTAACTTATTGCATCAATGGTGTTGTTTTTTAAATCCTTTTTAACACGGTTTTATTAGTATGTTCGTGAGGTATGTTTGCGTGTAACAGACTTTGAATTCGATTTTTGAGCATTTCTAAACGTGGGATTAATTTGGTATTTTGCATACTTTTCAAGCACCGATGATAATACAATAAGCACAGGTCCCACCGCTTCAGTTGGCACATCGCGAAGAAGAGAGAGAGAGATGGGGTAAGATCGGTTTACCTCGGTTTTGTAGAGCGTTCTCTCTGTCGTACATCGGACTGACAGTTTGATACGTTTTCAAGTTGTCAAGCTGATGTGATTTAGCACACTTATCAAGGTCCGATGACAATACAATATTTATGTAAAAACAAAAATAAATAATATCTGAAAAAAAAAAGCTTTAAGAGAAAAACCATTAAAGGGTAATAGTAGATTGTTACACAAGGGTTGAAAGTCAGCCATTTCACCCGAGATAAATTTGGCCACCAATAGTTCGAGGGTGAAATGGATGACATTCACCCGAGTTAAACACTCTACTTTTCATTTCGACTATTTGAGGAAATTAAAATACTACACACACATTTAATAAAACAGGTATATTGGTAATCAGTTAAAATTTAAAGTAAAATTGTTAAAATTCGAAATACTAATGTAAAACTACAAGGTATTTATTTATATTGAATCTCGTTTCCACGCTAATTATTTAGCAAACTTGAATAGTTTTTTTTTTAATTCTGAAATAAAAAAGTTATAATACACGTACATACTGCCAACATTAGAAAAGTTTTGAAAATCGAATCTATTGGTTACATTGTAATCGAGTTGGTCACGAGAAGTGCAACCAGGTGCCCATGTAAAAAAAAAGCGTCATGATATGAAGGCATTATGACGTAACTTAAATATCATGGACTCCATGGCAAAACCTAAAATAAAAACTACTTTCCACCCGGACTTCTACCCATGAAAATTAAACTTACCGAACAGGAGAGATGAAAAATATAATTGTTGAAAAGTGTGGGGTGCTTACAACAACCATCATCGAGAACCTCACGTTTTTAAGAATTACTTTTAATTTGTTACTATTACTTATTTGCCGTACGGGGCGGGGCTAGGGGTGGCGCAACAAGGCGTTGGCGACGCGCGACTGACCTGCGCGTGCGCGGCGTCCCGGAAGGCGCGCTTGCACACGGCGCACACGCGCACGAGGCGCGGCGCCAGCTCCTCCTCGTGCGCGCGCACGTGCATGCGCAGGCGCGAGCGCCGCGTCAGCTGCTTCAGGCCGATGTGGCACTGGAACGCCGGGGCTAGGGGAGGCGCAACAAGGCGTTGGCGACGCGCGACTGACCTGCGCGTGCGCGGCGTCCCGGAAGGCGCGCTTGCACACGGCGCACACGCGCACGAGGCGCGGCGCCAGCTCCTCCTCGTGCGCGCGCACGTGCATGCGCAGGCGCGAGCGCCGCGTCAGCTGCTTCAGGCCGATGTGGCACTGGAACGCCGGGGCTAGGGGAGGCGCAACGAGGTGTTGGTGCCGCGCGACTGACCTGCGCGTGCGCGGCGTCCCGGAAGGCGCGCTTGCACACGGCGCACACGCGCACGAGGCGCGGCGCCAGCTCCTCCTCGTGCGCGCGCACGTGCATGCGCAGGCGCGAGCGCCGCGTCAGCTGCTTCAGGCCGATGTGGCACTGGAACGCCGGGGCTAGGGGAGGCGCAACGAGGTGTTGGTGCCGCGCGACTGACCTGCGCGTGCGCGGCGTCCCGGAAGGCGCGCTTGCACACGGCGCACACGCGCACGAGGCGCGGCGCCAGCTCCTCCTCGTGCGCGCGCACGTGCATGCGCAGGCGCGAGCGCCGCGTCAGCTGCTTCAGGCCGATGTGGCACTGGAACGCCGGGGCTAGGGGTGGCGCAACGAGGTGTTGGTGCCGCGCGACTGACCTGCGCGTGCGCGGCGTCCCGGAAGGCGCGCTTGCACACGGCGCACACGCGCACGAGGCGCGGCGCCAGCTCCTCCTCGTGCGCGCGCACGTGCATGCGCAGGCGCGAGCGCCGCGTCAGCTGCTTCAGGCCGATGTGGCACTGGAACGCCGGGGCTAGGGGTGGCGCAACGAGGTGTTGGTGCCGCGCGACTGACCTGCGCGTGCGCGGCGTCCCGGAAGGCGCGCTTGCACACGGCGCACACGCGCACGAGGCGCGGCGCCAGCTCCTCCTCGTGCGCGCGCACGTGCATGCGCAGGCGCGAGCGCCGCGTCAGCTGCTTCAGGCAGATGTGGCACTGGAACGGCTTGATCTGCGGACCGCCGACACAGTACAGTAGTGCGCCTATCTTATACCTTGGGGGGGCGTGGGGCTACCATAAAACGTACATTTCCTTTATTTTTGACCCCCGACGGCGAAATACGCCGCTCCACACATTGGTCGAGTGCCCAGCGTGGGCGAACTGAACTACTTGCAATGAAACATACGGCAGATTTTAAGTCTGACTAAGACCTCTCTAACCGAAAAAACCGCATCAAAATCCGTTCAGTAGTTTTTGTGTACATCGTTAACGAACAGACAATTCCAAAAGAAAAAAAAATGTGTTCAGTATCGTTCATTTAACATAACCCAAGTATTTTTTTTACGATCTCCAATGTTCAAACAAAACTAATTTACAATTTTATAATAGGTATAGATAGATTATTATTTTGCGTAAAATTTTAGAGCTAAAGCGTCCGGTAACTTGGAATGTGTTAATCCAAAATATCGTCCCAGCACGAAACAAGAACAAAACACGTCTGAAACGCATTAGTAATTCATTTACAGAAAGTTATATAGCTCCATTTATATATAGACCATTGTAGAATGTTGTCGATCTGTCTGTATAGCTAACAGTACATATAATAAAGTACAATAAGATCGAGCGTTTGGGTGTATGGGCCCCACCAAGACCATCAGGGCCAACACCAACATCATCTGCAAGCCGAGGCTCTGGCGGGGGTCTCCTCTCGGGGTTGGGAGGTCATACGGAAGTGGGTTCCGTATAAGTCAACTAAACCAAATCATGAATAGTAGGAATATGAAAGCGGACCCTGGGCTCCAAAGCTTTGGATTGACGCTCAGATGATGATGATAGAATTAAGGACAATATGGATTTACCTGGAGATGAGTGACTCCATGCTCATCCAATGTCTGCTTATCCAGGAACCGTTTGCCGCACGTCACACACACATATCGCCGCGTGTCTGTATGCGTACGACTGTGTTTCGTTAATGTTGCCCTAGGAGAAATTATAAAAAATATGAAGTTCTTAGAAGTTTCGAAATAAAATTAGTCCATTGAAATGTTACATTTTTTAGGCCTAACCTTGCGTTTTTTAGAGGACGCAATTTTATTCTTTTGATGTGTAGGGGGGTCAGTGTAAAGCTAAACCCAAGTTTATGGGGTCGCCACCCTTGTCGAACGGCCGCCATCTTGAAAATAGGGGTTGAAATGGTTTTTACGATATATCTCTTAAACTATTTATGTGATAAAAAAAATTTGTTGACATTTTTTGTTGCTAATTAAATTCTCTACAACTTTGGTCCAGTAACTTTTGTGTTTTCTTTTTATTTTGTTATTATAATTTTTTAAATTATTAGTTTTGCAATATTATTACATAACATGAACTAGTTTATGTTATGTAAATTAATAATTTAAAAAAAATTATTAATTATTAATGCAATATTATTAATAATTAATTATTGACTCTTTTCCCCCACCACACATGAGGAAGAGTCTGGAGGCGCGTTTTTTTTACGTGGTATCCCCAATAGGCATAATCCACGGTGATTTTCTAAACTTGAACTACTCCGTCCTCGGTCTTTTCGATGGATCAGGCTTCGGCTCAGCATCTGATCGGCTTTCTGAATTAAATATCAATGGGAGAACTGGAGAAAGAAGGGGTGTTAATGTCAGCGGTTCATCATCAAAGTCATTTTCATTTATTAATTCTGAGAGCCCCATTACGTTGCTGCAAGTCTCTCCAGAACAACGGAAGCACACTGTAGAACATTTCAGCCCTGCTTTCCGACATCCACACATTGATCCACAGTTTCCTTTGCATTTGCAAAAGATCAATTTTGGAAGCTCAGAGGGTGCTGGAGGTTTAGAGCTCTGCACTGGCATCAATAATTTTCCACATGTTTTTCCAGCCCCAGTCTTCAAGATCATTATTATTGCCAAGCCACGACTGGACCTGATGGTAGACTCGGAAAGTATGAAAGCGACCTGTGTATTGTATTGGAGGAAGTGAAGATAAGTTAAATGTGCTTTTTGTCACTGCCTTGGCAAATTGTTTGTATCTTAGGCTGTCAAGAGAATTATCATCTTCATTACCACCGTATAAAGAGATAAAAAAAGTTTTTGAACATTTTCGCCTTTAACTTTTTTATTTATAGTTCTACGACAACAAGTTACTGTTGTACTAGTGTGTACAAAGTTGTAGAGAATTTAATTTGCAACAAAAAATGTTAAAACTTGTTTTTATCAGATAAATAGTTTAAGAGATATATCGTAAAAACCATTTCAACCCCTATTTTCAAGATGGCGGCCGTTCGACAAGAGTGGCGACCCCACAAACTTGGTTTTAGCTTTACACTGACCCCCCCTACACATCAAAAAAATAAAATTGCGTCCTCTAAAAAACGCAACCCCAAATGTAACTTTTCAATGGACTAAATAGTTATACACTAAAATATAAACGCAACCTTTAAATTATAATGTGGGTTTGTTCCAAGGTTGCTGTTTATCACCTATAGTTTTCAATATAGTAATAAATATTTTAATAGACAACATTTCCACACACGACAAGAAGTGGGGCTATCGGTTTAAGCTAAACGGTAAATATACGGAGTCTATCCTCGCATTCGCGGACGATTTGGCAATACTGACTCGTAACCCAAAGCAGTGCCAGGACCTACTGCGTAGAGTAGACGATTTCTGTACATGGACAGATGGAATGAGAGCAAAACCTAGCAAATGCTACTGTCTATGTCTGGGTAGGCGGGGTACCAGGTATACTTCATATGACCCAGGGCTTAGTATAGGCGGGGAAAACGTTTCAACTATATCTGAAACCGTGCCTTTTAAATTCCTCGGAAGAAAGATTGACAACAGAGGTTGCACTCCAGCTTTGGACGAATTAATTGATAATTTCATTATCGATTTAAAAAAGGTAGACCAACAACCAATAAGTAATGTTAAAAAAGCTTGGGTCTATGACAATTATTTAACCTCGCGTCTTAACTGGCCGTTTCTTATATATGATATAAACCAGAGCCTCCTCAAAAAACTAGATGCGAGTGTCACGAAGACACTGAAGTCGTGGCTAGGGCTAGCTCAGTCGGCCGACCCGTCGGCACTATATAGATCCGCGAATAATTTTGGAATGACGCTTAAGAAGCCATCAGAACTCTATAAACACCTAAGCGTAACTAAAATGCACGTCTTATCGGAATCTAAAGACGAAATAGTAAAAGTCCTTCCAAAAGATAAAAATGCATCGGAGCTCGAATCACGCCTCCAGTTCCATAAAAGATTCATGATAGGCTCGCAGACTGGTAGAGTAGGTCTAGGTAATATTCAGAGACAAACAGATAAAGAAATAACAAAATCTTTTCTTCAAGCAGACGAAAACAACACCTATAAGGTGCACGCAATGAACCTAGAAATGCAAAACGAATGGTTGACCCTAGGTGAATTTTGTATTCCCATAGCCTTAAAATGGCGTACCATAATATACGACTGGTCACCGGCCTTACTTAAATTTTACCTAAATGCATTCCAGTTGACCCTCCCCGACCAAAGCAATCTGGTCAGATGGGGAATAGCCACAGACAAAACATGTAACTCATGTGGTGAAGCAACTGGTACGGCTAGGCACCTACTAGTGGGTTGTAAAACGCTATTAGACCGGGGTCATTACTCGCGCCGTCATGATAAGGTATTAGAAATCATACGTGAGGCTGTAAGTTTGGCGGTAGCTAGAGCGAAAAAAGGATTAACCACAAACCAAAGAAATGACATTGCGTTTGTAAAGAAAGGCTGCTCAAAGAAATCACCTCAAAAGCCATATTCAATTTTGATAGCTGCCGTTGACTGGACAATACTCGTAGACACGTATGAGAAGCACTATAGGATACCGGAGGATATCTGTGCCTCATCATCCAGACCCGACATATTCCTTTTTTCACGATCGCATAAGCGTGCAGTGCTTGTAGAACT
Source organism: Cybosia mesomella (assembly GCA_946251805.1). NCBI lineage: Eukaryota > Metazoa > Arthropoda > Insecta > Lepidoptera > Erebidae > Cybosia > Cybosia mesomella. The sequence continues at coordinate 4,138,955 of OX276417.1, forward strand.
CACAGTACCGTGGGAAACTAATATACCTAAAGACCACGCTATAAAGACAAACAAATACTTTGATTTGACAAACGAGTTAACCAAAAACGGCTACGTGGTTAAACTCTATGCCGTAGAAGTAGGAGCAAGGGGAATTCCAGCTAAATCCCTGTACAACTTACTTAAAGACCTCGGATTGCCAAGAGCTTCAGTAAGCTCTTTATTAAAACGTATATCAAAAGCGGCATTGTTAGGATCTTACCAAATTTGGATAGGTAGGGGGGGGGAACACTACTGACGGTGGAGGTGAGCGCTGATGCATCACAAGGTGGCCACCCTAAACCTACATCTGGGTCGCAAGTCCCAGTCGCCGTCATGGTGTTCCTCTCTGTACCACGCGATGGACCCGGCGACCGCACGGTGAATCCATGGAGTGCTGAGAATCGGATCTCTCTCTGTGTCCTCAACATTGATCACGCAGTGCAAATAAATTATAAAAAACATACAATCCATACATATTATACATTTTTCATTCACTCATTAGCCATTCATTCATCGTACATTCTTTCGTTCATCTGTTACCGTTCACCTTTCACCATTCGTCAATCACTATCTGTCATTCATCATTCACCATTAATCATTCGCCACTCATCATTCTCCATCTACTCTTTATATCATATTCTGTGGTGCATACCTTAAAAAGAACGTCTTTCCGCACCCCTCTACAGGACACTGCCACCTCTTCTGCTTGTCGTGCTGAAAGTGCACGTGGTCGAAGAGTTCCGTCTCCGTGGAGAAGTTGGTTCCAGTACATTCCGTGCACAAGTACCTTCCATCTGATAACATCGTGTTTGTGCTCTCGTGGAACTGCCTGGAACCAAGAAATGGAAGATTATGTGTATGTCTGTCGCTATTAACCTATTGATTGATGAATGGTATATTTTAGTTTTACAAAAACAATCGCGGTTGAATTTTAGTTTTTGTCTTATACGCGGCATAGCCGTTTGTTGGTGACTGAACTCCTCCGTAACCAATCCCGCGATCTTGACCAAATTTACCACGTTGATAGTGTGGACACTGAGGAGTGTTTTGAAGCGAGATGGTTCATGTCCGATGTACCATTGAGGAATAATCACCGAAATACAGTTTCACGAGCGCGCGACCGTAGTAAGATGTCTTATTTTCAAGTGAGAGTCCTGCTCGCTCAGCTCAATTTATTTCTTACTTTATTCCGCGCACCCTCAAGCTGTGGAATGATGTCCCTGCTGTGGTTTTCCCAAGCGACTACAATATGGGGTTCTTCAAGAACTAGAAGGTTTTTACAGGGTCGGTAGCGCTAGTGTGATGCCCCTGGTGTTGTACACATCCATAGGCCACGGTATCCGCTTCCCATCAGGTGGGCCGTGAGCTTGTCTGCCACCTGAGTGGTAAAAAAAAAACAGTCTCACCCTGCATTGAATTCCTAGTTATCTGCTTGCTCTATCGCATATCGGACGGACAGTTTGATACCTTTATAAAGTACTTAAACCGCATTATGTTTGTAAAGTATTGACAATATGACTACGGTTTTATAGTCCAGTCAATAAAGGAGTTGTAGAGTGCATGAGTGGAACTCTAAGCGATTTCTTCTAAAACTCGTTAAGGGTGCATACGATATGAACATACTAAAGTCCTGTCATCTCGGCGGTGAGCATCAGAAACGGTGCGTCCTAGGGAAAAAAATCCTAGTACTAAATGACACCTAATAAACTGACCAACAAGTTTTATTAACACACTTTCTCCGAATACCCAATCGTTTTCGAGATGCACGCGCCAAAAAGTGAAAATTAAAGTTATTCGTGATGAGTCACTTTAAGAGACAGTTAAAGTATTCATAATTAATTTTTCAAAACACTAACTGGGCCCCGCAGCTTTGCCCGTGACATAATTCCGTGATTTAACCCAGGGATGAACGTAATTTAATGTTGACATTTGTGATTACTGCTCCGATCTCCTCGGTAGTAACCTGATGATAACCTATAACCTTATAATCCTATAACCTTCGCCGATAAATGGGCTATCCAACAAAATATAATTTTTAAATTCGAACCAGTAGTTTGGACACAACGTATCCACCCGGTATATGTTGACTACGCGCCCTATAATCCCTATTACTAGGTGTTACTTACATGTGGAACTTCAGCCGCACTTTAGATGTGAAGGACTCGTTACAGTTGTGGCACGTGACGATTTGTGGATTCCAGGTCACCTGCTTGTTGCGGCGCTTCCGAGAACGCTGGATAAGGGAAACATCATAAATATACTACTAGACTGGGTGTACGAGAAAAAAAAAATTGCAACCGAAATTACTAGTATTCCCGCTAACTCCTATAGCTAAGCTAAATTGCTTTTGTTAGGAGTGGGTTTACGTTGTAGTGTAATGGCCAGGATTCGAACCCAGGACCTCTCGATCGTAAGGCCGACTCATTAACCACTAAGCTACCGATGCTTTCGCTATCGCGATAAACTACTACTTGAAACAACGATACGCAATTATTGTAGCTGTCATAGAAATGCCGTTACAAAAAGGTGCGCTTTGCCTATACAGATATGTGTCGAAATTCATTATCTCATTTATCTAGTTTCTGCGTCCCATTCCAAATGCGAGATTAAAATTCATTAACTCATTTATCTAGTTTCTGCGTCCCATTCCAAATGCGAGATTAAAATTCATTAACTCATTTATCTAGTTTCTGCGTCCCATTCCAAATGCGAGATTCAAAATTCATTAACTCATTTATCTAGTTTCTGCGTCCCATTCCAAATGCGAGATTCAAAATTCATTATATCATTTATCTAGTTTCTGCGTCCCATTCCAAATGCGAGATTCAAAATACATTAACTCATTTATCTAGTTTCTGCGTCCCATTCCAAATTCGAGATTCAAAATTAATTAACACCTCACCCAGGAACTAAGACACAATTTTTGTTCTAAACAGCTGGTCAAGTTAGTTTACATAGAAGTCAGTGATACAGATCCATTTTTGTACGATACGATTATATAAATTGTAATAAACAGTAGGCCTACCCTGAAATGTACATTCACAATTGTGGACCCGCACGAAACAAGTGTAATTTAGGTGTCATGAAGTTACTTCAGATTTCGTTCTTTCGGTCGGAACCATGAAGTAGTAAGTAATTCGGGTAGTAGTAACGTAAGTAGTTCAGAAATGAATCAAATATATCGAGGAGGCCAATAATTAACTATTTATAATAAGTATTATAAACCAACATATTAAGAAATACATACCTTTATATTGGATTATACTAACCTTTCGACCTTTTGAAATAAGTCGTATAGTATAGTGTTAATTTTAATTTTGTTTTGGCGGGCTGTCGAAATTATTTTCGCTTTAAGCCATGCCATGCCGTCTTCGGACCCGATTGCGAGATAAGAGCGGTTCATGGTACCGATTGCCCGAGATTTTGGTCCGCGATTGCGGATGTACGTTTCATGGTAGGCCTACAGATATACTCACAATCACAAGTAAATCATTGTCTCCTGTTGTATTGGGTCTAGGACGCCCTTGGGCCCTCTGAAAGAAGCACAATATCTATCTATACTCGTACAAATAAATAAAATGAAAGTATCTGTTATAACGTTAAAATAGTAATATGTATTTCTGTCTGTTTAAATTAAGTTATCTCTGGAACGGCTGGGCCGATTCTGACGGGGCTTTCACGGGTAGATAGTTAATATTACAAGGCGTAACATAGACTACTTTAATTTTAGTAAAAGAATAAGGGTTGGATATCTCATTTATCAATGATGGTTTGATCCCGCTACTACCCAGGATGGCGGAGCAGTAAAGAAAAATGTTAATAAATCGGGCAAATTTCCAGACAACTTATAAATTAAGGGCATTTATTGGCCGCGGTGCACAGCTAGTACTATATATTTTATTTAAATACCTCCAATGTACTATCTGTACATTTGGGGTATTTAAATAAAATACTTAGGTTATGTTAAATTACCGATTCTGAACCCAAAAATATTTCTTGTTCACGATGGGCGCAAAAACTACTGAACAGATTTTGATGCGGGTTTTTGACTTAGCAGTCGAATGCCCTACTGCTACGCCTCAGGGGTCGTCATGATGATGATGATTTGTACCTTTAAAAAGTCTGCTTCCGTTGGTATACATATTAGATTTTCATCCTTAACTTTCCGCTTCCTGCCTCTCCGTTTACACCGATGAGAGGATAAACTCTCAGCAGTTGGATATACTTGACTATGGACAAAAATTAAGTTTTTTAAATAAAATACTTATAACCAAATTACTAGTATCCCCTTAAACCCTCCAGCTAAGCGAAATTGCTGATTAGTCCCGGTGTTCACCACCAATTTGGCCACCACTGGTGGACAGAGAGACAAATTATGAAATTATGTTCCGCTGTCCACCAGTGGTGGACATAGCAACACCGGGACTAATCGTATTACCTGATTAGTCCCGGTGTCCACCACCAATTTGGCCACCACTGGTGGATATTTCGCACTTCTTGCCTCGCTCGGCTTATATTCCGAAAATAAGTAAAATGGGTTAGGTTAGAACTGTGACCCCAGCCGGAACCACTAGTCCGGAAAGTTTATGGTAAGAAGTGCTAATATTCTTTAAAAAAAAAAATAAAAAAAAAATACAAAAAATACCTATTAAAATTATGAAAGAAATTAATTGGGGAATGTTATGTTATGTTATGAAGAGAGATCTCTGTGTTAAGTGCTTCCTATATACCGAGATGTTTACAAACAATGATTTGAATTTCACATTCGAAACATCAGTCCATCGATTGATAAATATAATATATTGTAGATAATATATCAGAGTATAAATGAAAAATATAAATTAATTTAATATGTACACCGCAAACTGCCCTAGTTCTATTCACTGATTCTCTCCATCCAATGGTTGCCTGTAAGAGATTGCCCTGTGCGATAAGGCCGCCAATTGTATATGCCGCATAACTATGTATACCAACTTTATGTTTCTGTAATCTTGATCTTGTGTACATACAATAAAGATATATATTATTATTATTCCCATCAAAGTAATTCACGCCTCCCCCTTAGTTTGGGAGAGGCGGCAAGATAACCCCGGCGAGGTGGGCAACAGTCGGCCGGGGCGTTAGGGCGATTGGCAGAGGAACCGCCGGACTATTCGGGCATTGTTGAGCAAGACCGCTTTCTGCATCTTGGCCACCACCGACTTCCCACCGATCCCGAGCCTCTCAAGATGGACTGAGAGGCTCTTTGGGATCAAACCATTCGCTGAGATCACAACTGGGACTATTTCTGTGGACCCCACCCTCCACATGTCGGTAACCTCGTGCGCCAGGTCCAGATATTTGGTCTTTTTATCTGCTTCGGCACGGACGAGATTCTCGTCATAGGGGATAGTGATGTCCGCAAGAAATACCCGTGACAGTGCCCGGTCCATCAGCACGATATCAGGCCTATTCGCTAGAATAGTCCTATCCGTGATGATGGACCGGTCCCAGTAGAGCTTGGCGCGGTCGTTTTCGAGTACGGCTTCCGGTACGTACTTGTAGTAGGGCAGCCTCTGTTCGATGAGGCCGTATTTAAGGGCAAGCTCTTGATGAAGTATCCTGGCTGCTTGGTTGTCTCTGTGCAGATACTCAGTGTTAGCAAGCATTGAACAACCGGAGGTCACGTGTCTGAGAGATTCACCGGGACGGTGGCACAAACGACAAACGTCTACCGTTCCATCTCTCAGTATGTACCTCCTGTAGTTGTTCGTCTTAATAACCTGATCTTGTATCGCACAGACAAAACCCTCGGTTTCCCCAAAAAGGTCACCAAAGCGCAGCCAGTGCACGGAGGCCTCTCGGTCCACGTGAGGCTCATGTAAAGCCTTAAAGAAGCGTCCGTGCAGCTCTTTACCCTTCCATACGGCCTCACGTTCAGAGGTACTAAGTACTGCTGGTGCCCGCCACTCTGTGTTAGCCAGGGCTAGCGGGGTTAGTCCTTTATCGCATTCAATGACCTCTCTATGCATCTCACTGTCCGTCTTCGATAGGAAATATTCCCTGAGACTGCATATCTCGCGATTGTGCATAACCTTGGCACTGAGAAGGCCCCGGCCTCCGCACTTTCGCGGGATGTACAATCTCATAACCGAAGACTTCGGGTGGAGCATTCTATGGAGAGTCATAGTTGCGCGGACTCTTCTATCCAGGGCGTCCAGTTGGGTCTGAGACCACCTGACCACGCCGAAGGTGTACAACAGGACGAGCATCACCCACCCGTTAAACGCCCGTGTCTTGTTCACGCCCGATAAAAGGCTGTTACACACTTTTACCAGACGATCCCAAAACACGTCGCATGCAGCCTGTTTGATGTCCGCCGCGTCGACACCCACATTCTGCGACATGCCCAGGTACCGGTATGTTGGGGTGTGTGTTGGGTAACCTCCTCGAGTGTCGCTCCGATTCCGATCCCGCTGCAGTCCGGGGGGAACGGAATCGGAGCGGCCGGTACACCCTGGGCGGCGGTCAATGGCTTCCCCTTCACCCCTTCATAGGGTTGGCATTGATCGTCGGCCAATACCCAACGTGGCGGGAACACATCGCTCTCCGTACTCCTCTGCTTTCAGAGGAGACAGGATGAGCGATGCTGTTAGTGGTGAGATGGCCCAGGGTCAGCCGGGGTGCGAGGGATGTGCTCTATGGGTAACCTTACACCCCGGCGTCTGAAGACCCGAAACGGCGTGCGGTTTTAGTCGGTGCAAGCCCGACATAACCGCCCCCGCTGGCCGGCGGGTGGGTATCCGAAGGGATTTCCGCACGATAAAAAAAAAAAAAAAAAAAAAAGGTACCGGTATGTTTCACCCTCGGAGAGTGAACGAAGGCTCACCCCACCAGACACTGGTATACGATCCGATGAGATAATTCTCCCCCGCTCCACATGAAGAACCGCACACTTGTCCACTCCAAGCTCCATGCCGATGCTGCTGCTGAAATCACAAGTGATATCTAGCAACCGCATCAGACCTGCAGCGTTTGGAGCAAACAACTTGAGGTCGTCCATGTAGAACAAGTGAGACACCTTCGGGCCCCCTCTCCGAAGCTGAAAGCCCGTCCCTGACTTACCCAGCAATGTGCTTAGAGGATTCAAGGACAGACAAAACCACAATGGACTCAGACAGTCACCCTGAAAGATACCCCGCCTCACCTTTATCCGGTCTTCCGCATCCGACAGTCGCACCCCGGAAAGACTAAGCATTGTGCTCCATTGCTCCATACAGGCACCGAGGAAGTCTCGAACTGTATGATCAATTTTATACAGGTCGAGGACCCTCTTTAGCCATGTATGGGGGACCGAGTCAAATGCTTTCTTGTAGTCTATCCAGGCAGCGGAGAAATTACGTCGGTTGCGTTTGACCTGCTGGCTAACTACCGCGTCGATTAGGAGGAGTTCCTTGGTTCCACGACTACCACGCCGACATCCGTTCTGGGCATTAGCGACGATGCAACAGCTGTTTAGATGCCTCGCTATTTTTGCCTCCAGAACAGATGTCAGTGCCTTGTAGGTGGTAGGTAGGCACGTTATCGGTCGGTATTGCGATGGGTCCGTGGTACGCTCCGACTTAGGAACCAAATGAGTGACCCCAGTAGTGAGGAAGCTAGGGAGCTGTTTCCTGGCTAGGGCCAGGAAACAGCTCCCTAGCTTATTATTATTATTATTATTATTAAATATAAATATTCGAAGAATCGTTCAGTCGAAGCAGCGTTTGGCGACAAAAAGTCGTTTCGCAATAACACAAGTTTTCAAAATATATTGCTCTGTCCACCACTGGTGGACAGCGGAACATAATTTCATAATTTGTCTCTCTGTCCACCAGTGTTGGCCAAATTGGTGGTGAACACCGGGACTAATCGGAAATTGCTTGTGTTAGAAGTGGGTTTACATCGGTAGTGGTGTAATGGCCAGGATTCGAAACCGACGTATTTAAATTTGCTTCAATATCAGCTACATTGCTCATTCTCGGGGTTGCGAGGTCAGCTGACAGTCGCTCCAGTGAAAGACAAAATACCAATAAAAAACCATAAGAAGACTTTGGACATAACGGGGAAATCGCTATCGCTATATTAAGATACGAACCCACTACCTGAGACTGATGATGCCAGTATGTATTCTCTGCTCTTCTAAACCTTACCTGCAATTAAAGCATTTGAAACTCTTCTCTTGTTTAGATGGCTGCACTTCATCTGTACCCTGAAATGTTATGTATTATTTCAAATTTGTTCCTGATTGCACCTGCATTTGGATGCATTGTGCCCGAAATGCGGGTTCAAGTCCCGTCCTAGATGTTCTCTTTTTCCGATCTAAATCTAAAATGTCCGATCTAAAATGTTATTCCGCAAATAGCCATATTCGCAAAATCCCAGGGGATGCATAATGTTAGTTACGCATAATCCAGGGGTGTGTGTTGGGTAACCTCCTTGGGGTGTGTGTTGGGTAACCTCCTTGAGGTGTGTGTTGGGTAACCTCCTCGAGTGTCGCTCCGATTCCGATCCCGCTGCAGTCCGGGGGGAACGGAATCGGAGCGGCCGGTACACCCTGGGCGGCGGTCAATGGCTTCCCCTTCACCCCTTCATAGGGTTGGCATTGATCGTCGGCCAATACCCAACGTGGCGGGAACACATCGCTCTCCGTACTCCTCTGCTTTCAGAGGAGACAGGATGAGCGATGCTGTTAGTGGTGAGATGGCCCAGGGTCAGCCGGGTTGCGAGGGATATGCTCTATGGGTAACCTTACACCCCGGCGTCTGAAGACCCGAGACGGCGTGCGGTTTTAGTCGGTGCAAGCCCGACATAACCGCCCCCGCTGGCCAGCGGGGGGGTATCCGAAGGGATTTCCGAACGATAAAAAAAAAAAATTACGCATAATCCAGCGGGGGGGGGGGAGGGGTCGTCAAACTGAGCATTGGGGCATTATCGGATATACAATGGTGACTCCCATGACTGAGTTGCCATTTAGCTACCATCACCATAAAAATGCCACAATTGCAAAATGCCAGAAACATGTGGGTGACATCTCAGTCCAGCACGTGTCGTTCTGGACAGGAGAAGAGAGGAAGATACTTACCTTATTGTTAACAACCAACAGTTTCTCCAAGTCCTGGCTGGTCTCCATGTCCGCGGTCTGCACTATCCAGATCTCATCCTCACTACTGTCTACTGCCTCTTGCTTTACCTCCATTTTTATGAGGGGTGGCTCTTGCTCGCTCTAGAGATGTTAACTTTTTTATTTCATTTTATTTACAAACAAACGCGCGTTTTTTTTTGTAGCTGACAAATGACGCAAAAGGCACGCTATTATTATTTGTAAAAATTTCCTTCGATAGATGGCGTGAGGTTCGAGTTACATCGCGATATGGTTTCGTAACCGCTAAGTGTATATAATCTTAAGTGATCATATTAGTTTAGAACAATTACATAGCTCAACTAAATACGAGTTTTGTTTTCATTATCTCCAACTTTTGTATTCCCATTAGACCAAATTGTTCCAATTAAAGTGACAGCTAGTCTGCAACTTTAACAGTTATCAGAATTCGGTAACTCATTTATTTAAAATATTTAGTTTCTGCGTCCGTTACAAATTCAAAATTCATTCCCGCCCCTACCAGGAACCGTCAGCGTCTTTTTCTGTTTATAACTATTTGTAACTAGGGTCGGATTTCAACAGGAAAAATATTTGTGTACAAGTTCTACTAAACTAGATTCTAACATCTTACTCATAAAATTCGGTTCCTATCATTCTAAACTTTATCAAAACTCTAGGAATACAATTTACTAAATATATTAAACAACTAATAATGAACTTTACAACTAATTGTTACAGATTTGGTATCAGTTTAAGACCACAATCTGACCATTTACTTTTCGTAGTATGTACGTCGCTTACGTACTACGAAAAATAGTACGTTGTATCCCGACTCAAATTAGAATGTGGAACCTGATGCAGGAACCAGATATGTAATCCAATGAATTTACACATCTATTTGTAAAAGCATAGTGCACCTTTTTGTAATGTTGTCTGTTTGACAGTAACCAAAAGTGGCGCAATGTTGCTGGTCAAGTAGTGGTTTTAAATCGATACCATTTTTTTGTACAGCATTCTAGTAGTACACATATAAATGATGAATACATTTTAAATAGTTATTTTTAACTAACCGGAGTCATATTCGATTCAGTCTTTATTTCGTCTGAGGTCTCGTTTTCTAAAGACCAATACATAGATACAGTATTATCATTCACGTCTATTCTATTATAAAATTGTAAATTAGTTGTGTCTGTACATTGGGGATAATTAAAAAAAACTTGGGTTATATTAAATTAACGATTGTGAACACATAAAAAGGTTTTTTTTGGAATTCTTGTCTGTTTGTATGCGATGGACACAAAAACTACTGAACGAATCTTCATGCGGTTTTGCTATTAGAAATGTCGTCAAACTTAAAATCTGCCGTATGCTTATGTCTAACTGTTAGCTTGTATTGTTTGTCCATAAATGAATAAATATTGTGTAAAAATATTACCATCGGTTAAGTAGAATGCGGCAAGCTGAAGACAGGGCGCTATGGCGCTCATTGGGGGAGACGTATGTCCAGCAGTGGACTAGAACAGGTTGATGATGAAGTACAGAATACAGCTTTAATTAATGGCTTCTGCAGTAGAATCACCGCAATTTCGCCAATTACAAGTGAGATATAATAAATGTTTATAAATGGACTGCTGAGTAGCTGCGGTAGCCTAGTGGTATGGGTAATGGACTGCTGAGACGAGGTCTCGGGTTCGATCCCAGGTCTTACCATGGCACACACCAATGACTTTTCGATGCTTTTCGAAGTTATGTGTGTATTTATCGCAGGCTTATAAGTGCCCGGTTAATGGCAATAGGCTCGCCACCTATTACATTGGGACCTAAACATAAACTGGCGAAATGTGGGTGCTAGCACCTCTGCCTACCCCTTCGGGGATATAGGCGTGAGTTTATGTTATGTTATGTTATAAAATTATTAATGGCGAAGACGCCAATGTCAAGTTTTTTGGTATCACCACCAGTATCTTGCGCCAGAGCCTCGTCCGTTGTTTAGCAGGTGCACCACTTGCAGGTGAGGTTGGCTTGGGCTGATGATGAAGTAGAACCGGGGATATGACCAAGAAACATGTTAAGTGTCAAATATGTCAAGAAGGTTGTAATAAAATTTTGTTGAAAATATTGTTTTTTTTTTATGTCAACACCATTTTTGACATTTGGGAGATCGACATGAGATCGAGACTAGATTGAGACTAAATTTTGAACATGTTTTTATTACGAGAATTGGCACTCAGATTCGTTCAGCCGTTTGAGCGTGATTGAGTAACAGACAACCAACAAACGCCTAATTTCTCTGCCCGCCTTTTCGAGAACGTTCGTTTACAAACAAACACCAATTGAAGTGGCTAAATGTTCAGAGTATGTAGATATGATATTTTCGGAAGTTCCCGCGAATGTCACACATTCAAATAAAACTATTTTTAACGGATTCTATCGCGATTTATTTTGATGTTATACAGTTATGTTTTATACAACAACCATCTTTAGTCTCCCCGTGACCATCATGGCTGCTGAAACGCAACCGAAACGTCGGGATCAATGTAAAATATAAAATAACATCAAAATAAATCGCGATAGAATCCGTTAAAAATAGTTTTATTTCAAGTATGTAGATAGTTACATTAAAATTTAAAGAAACGAACCTTTGCGTTCTTCATCGCTTCTTTTATTAGAACTGCGGGTCCTATTCGCTATAGGTGAGTTCACTTTGACAGACTTTGAATCCGGTTCTGACAATCAGTAAAATATGTCAACATTATTGACGACCTCTGTCACGTAGCAATACAGCGTATAACGGGTAAGTCAGAAATCGCGGGTTCGATTCCCGATCAGTTCAAATATTTGTATGCAGGAATGTATATATTTGCATTGGTCTGGGTGTAGCCATTTATTTACAAAAAACCGGTCAAGTGCGAGTCGAAAATTGGTATTATCTTTTGTTAGTGACTAAGTTTTAAATATTCTAGATTTTCGCGAAAACTTGTAAGTACCAAAATGTACCTTAATTTTCAACTTTCTTCATTTTTCGGAACTTTACCTTTAGTTTGTTTTTTTTTAGATGTAGTTAGCAAGTATATATGATTTTTAGATTGACATGACGTTTACGACACACAACACTCACAGTATCGGCTCGCGCGGTTTTCGGAAATGCAGTTTGTTTAGGCCTTGTGAACATACGGATCACTGGATGCCAGACACTCGACAGTTGAAACCCATCCTCCCGGTTAAAGTTCTTGTACTTTTTAATTTCAATTGCTTCTTTCACCATTCTGGGTATGTAGTGGCGTGCTGTCGAGAGAATCTGAGGGTTATGTAACTCAATCCAGTGATTCGTCCCCCAAACAAACTGCATTTCCGAAAACCGCGCGAGCCGATACTGTGAGTGTTGTGTGTCGTAAACGTGATCGAGTGCGTAGTGAGAACGCGGACAGTGGTAGTGGTGACGCGCGTCAGAAACGAGTGAGGAAGAGGGTAGGCCGATACGGTTTGCCTAGTACAACTGGCTCGCAGAACTTTAGTACATCCGTGATCATGGCACTTGTAACAGTGCCGAAATATCGGATACTCGAAGAACATAATAAACATGGTAAATATCCCATATATAGTTAGCAAGGTTTAAGTGGCTTTTGTTGTGGGTTCTAGAATGCGGATAAAGATACATAGATACTTTTGTAAATACATACATATTATACATATAAAAACACCCAGATCAATGCAAATACACATATTCATGCATGCAAATATTTGCCTTGAGCGGGAATCCAACCTGCCACATCTGACTTAGCAGTCGGAAGTCTCTACCGCTACGCCATATAAAGGAACTCACCGTCTTTGATTTCTACCTTCAAATTCTCTCCTTCGGTACTTGCGTTTCTGTCATGTGCTGCTTTCAGATGACCCTTCAGCCATTTTAAATGGGCATAACCTTTTCAATAGAAAATAAACAGTTATTTTAGTAGTTGGTGGTCAATGTCTGCCGGAGTCCCTAGAGAGCCTATATCAGGGACCTTGCGTAGGTGGTCCTACGCAAGGTCCCTGATATAGGCTCCTATGATAGAACACTGAGTGACTTTAGTCAGTTCGCTTGGCAGTATTCTATCGCATTTTTTTTTTATATTTAGGACACGTCAATTTGACTTCACCTCGCCTGATGGTAAGCTGAAGGTGAAGTCTCAGGAAAGAGGGTAACCATTATATACACGTACCATGTTAACAATGGTGGCACTCAGCTTGACGGTCTCATCAGAAGAGGATTGTTGTCGCAGCACCGCGTGACCCCCGGTCCCACTAGTGCTGCGACCACAACCCCCCTGCCCGGCTATGCACTTGCTGACCCCTGAACGCAACCAAATCGAAATTAGATTACTATGGAGGGTTTTTCGCAATCGTGCACGGTGGTACCCATCCGGCCGAATTTTGTGACAAATTTGTGTCATCAAATTTCTACCATAGACCAGTATACCATTGTGAATGTTCCGATGAGCTATTCCTATTGATTCCTCCTGCTCCCTTCTTGTCCCGAACAACACGTGCAGGACTTAGGTAGCATCCTCATACAAGTACTCCAAGCTGTTTGGTGACTCCTTTTTTTTTCGGACCATAAAGAACTGGTACGCTTTACCCAAACACGTGTTCCCTTCTTCCTGCAATACTGGGTCCGTTACGCGGGGCGCGAAAAAACATCTGTCGAGGCCGTCTAGGTAGGGGCCACCATTCTAGGGACAATCTCTGGAAATGGTGGCCACTACTTTTTCGACTTCACCTCAACTTACCATCAGGCGGGGTGCAGTCAATTTGACGGACTAAGTATAAAAAAAAGCTCGATCCAACAAAACCAGTGTCTGTGAGTTTTTTTCGGGCAAAATTAGGACACCGTGATTACCGAGGAGGCCATAGATGGCCCTGGGTTAGCCGGGGTGCGAGGGAATCGCCTTTTTGGATCACCTTACTTACACCTCGGGTTTAGATACCTGAGACGGCATGCGGTTTTGGTCAGTTCGAGTCCTACATAACCACCCCCGCTGGCCGGTGGGGATCTCCGGACGAAAACAAAAAAGTATTTTTGTGACACAATTGAATATAGTTTTTGATTTCGACTATTGTAGCAAGGGCGCAGCTCTGCAAGACTCGCGCTTGGCAAGCCTGCGGATAGGATCAGCTAGTGGATTTACCTCCCTGATCCGCTCTGCTGTCTCCTTCGGACCAACTGTCACTAGGGGCCATGGACCAAAGGATGGCCGGGAGCAAAATATCGATTTCGATATACCAAGGTATTCAAGCTTCACCCTAACGACCTTGGTCCTCGATTAGTACACTAAAATGTCTTGTCAGATTTGGTGCCAAATAGTTGCAGGGTTCTCAATGGCAGTAGTCTCATGGCATTCAGCCAAAACTAGTAGCCTCGGGTAAAAGGAAACTTACCATAATTACACAGCGGACATGGGAAAACTTCGCCATCTTCTAAATCGTGTTTATGGGCTTCACAGTGCTCCATTACTTCGCCCACATTCAGGAATATTTTTTCGCAGAACCTGGACAAGAGTTCGAATAATGTTATTGTATTGGTAGTTTGGAAAAAGTCGACTGCCTAGCTACGTAGGTGACAAATGTCTGGCCATGCCGCTTCCACTGGACCCCGGCAGGAAAGACAGAACCAAGAAGCCTTGACGTCGTAAAAGTTGAAATGCGTGTCACTGGTCTCTCTATTCTCCGTAAGACAATTTTCATATCGCGATGCCAAGATGAGGGAGAGTGGACCTGAAAAAGATAGGATGACCTCCGCCACTTTCTTCTGCTACGCCATCAATAAGTTTGTGTGGGGTCCTGCCAAGATCATCGGTGCCCAAGTCAACCGCACCTGTTAGCTGGTACACCTGCTAATTATTAACTAATTAACGGACCAGGCTTGGTTGCAAGCTTTCCTCTCGAGGTTGGGGACTCCGACGCTAGTCTAATAACTGAGAAGAAGGAAAGTGGTCCAAAGTGCAAATTTTGCGCAACAATGATCATGACTACGTCAACATTAGATGAAAGAGTAAGCGTAGCATTTCTCTGGACGACGCCTCCTCCTTGCCCATTTCGTGCTAGATGGTTGGATCTACTACCTAAGAAAATATAAATCCGTAAAGAGCCCTTGAAAAATTAATAACATTTGAACTTACCTGCACTTAAGTTCAGCTACTCCATTCGTATCACAACAATACTTTCCTAAGAACTCTTTCACTTCTTCATCAGCTTCTTCTAAATTGTCTATGAAATTATCTATCTCTGGTTCCGGCTCAATTATTTCCACATCACTCGAACAGCTCTCCTTTTTATCATCTTTTACTATGATGACATCGTCATCCCGAAGATCGTTGTCTATAGGCTTGGTGATAATTTCTCCATCAGAACCGATTTCTACTTTAACAAATTCTTCTTTATTCTGTTTAACTTCTTTAGTATCCTTCTTACCAAAACGTGTGAAACTAAAATTCTTAATCTTTTGAAATATATACTGCTGATTGTTTCTTATAACCAGAAATTCATCTGGATTCAAAAATTGATTAGCACTTTTCATTCTACATGGTCTGAAATTCTCGTTCAGACAACATTCGCATATAATTTTAAGTTGGGTCGACATTTTCTTTTGAGGTGAGCATCTGTGAACCCTCTGATCTTCATTATCGAAGAGATATAACTTATCTACGTTATTATCAACGTGTTTCCCACATATAAAACATATCTGACTCTCGCTTTCACCGATTAGAACACCATCTATATCTACGTAGGTCATTGGTTTATTCCAACTCTTATGCACTAGCCTTGAAGGATCCGTTTTTCTAACATGTCTTCTTTCGCTATATCCTTGATCATAAGGCAGTGACGTCATAGGAGAATCTTTAAACATGTTCAAAATGTCCTCTCTGGTATACGAAAGACTGTCGCTTCTTTGATAGCTATCATAGTTTTTAAAGTTATCTTTAATTAAGCTTTTTGGCGACTTATTCCTGATTGTCACAGGGTTCAAAGTTGCATATGTTTTGGCTGTATTTGCTTCTAAGTATTTAGTGAATTGTGCTTCGAATCCAGAAGTGTTGTTGCATACAAGTTTGAACGGTAAAGAATTTACGAAACTGCACTTTGGACTGGAATTTTTGCTGGACCACCTTGATACAGGACTTTCAACTATGTTAATCTTTTTGGTTTCCTCAATAGTGAAATTTTCAATATCTATATCATCAGTGACGTCAGCATACTTAACGAAAGGTATCTTTTCTGCTGTTAAATCAATTAAAGGATCATCATTATCGAAATGTATTTGCGATGCCCTGATTTGAGTCCCATCGTCCAATATGTACACCAAGTCGTTGGCGTCAGCGCCTTCATTGGTGCTCAACATTGGGTCTAATGTTTGAGATAAGCCCTCTGGCTGTATACTCTGTTCTGCGTTCATTAGGAACTGGTATACGTTTTCGGTTAGAGATACTGGTTGGTTCTTCGTTATAGAGTTTACGTCTACTTCAAAACCTAATAGTGATCTGAAACATGGTGGACGATAGGTATTTCGTTTAAATTAGTTGTGGTTGCCTACGGAATATAATAGGTTGCCGATTTAACCTCGCTTCATAAATCTATTTCGTCAATCTCCTTTCGTCCGTCCTCTCTACACTTCTGAACCATCTAAGCATCCCTTTCTTTCTATCTAGGTCGCTACATCTACCATACCACAACATTCTCTTATCATGTTGTTCTTCCTTTGTTCCATTAACAATATAAACACATCCAATCTAATATTATCAAACAAGTAATTCTTGTAAGTATCCTACTATCCTATCCCGCTATCCTATCCTACTATCGTATCCTACTATCCTATTCCCTACTATCCTGTGGAGGAACGAGGTGTGATGTTCCTCCAACAGAAAGGGAGGATCCTCCGACCAGGCAAGGTGATCGCGCCTGGCGGGCCGAGGCCCTAACTGTCGAAGTTAGGATTCTGTATATATGCTACTCAGCGCGTGAACTTCATTTCGCGATGCAGGATTGTGACGTAGGAATCACGTGGAAGTTGTGACTTAGTAGACGGTTGTAGTTCAGCTTGTTGGTAACTAGATGGCGCTGATTTCATGTGGTATCCAAGTAGTTGAGCTTAATGTTGCTAGACGACGCCTGGGTTCATGTGGTATCGCCACAATCCTATCCTACTAATATTATGAACTACCTTTTAAAATTATTACAAATTAACTATTATAACTAGCTTCGTCTACGTGGAATTCTGTTCCCGCTCCCGCTTCCCATGGGAATTTGAATGTTAGTTACTCTATCATGCTCAAACAGCTGAACGGATCTAGCTGAAATTTGGCACAGGGACAGATTATAGACTGGAATAACACATGTGCTACTTTTTATCCCTGGAAAGGGGCCTAATGGGCCGGACAAACAGAACGGACGTGAGTTGCGGTTGCGACACAGACGCATCGCAGCCGGGTCCGCTTTGATGTATCTCAAACAGACGGGGCACGGACAGGGTACATTTAGCTTTATTGCGCGTTTGTTTTTTTTTAGTACATAAAGTTTTGTTGTTTAACTTTATACACATAGGTACGTGTTATTTATATAAAAACGCAAAATATTGTAGAAACACGATTTTAGAAGTGTGGATTCACGCGTAAGGATCGCATGAGGATCTTCATGTCCGTCACATCGCAGATAAAATGTAGGAGAGTCGCCTTCGCTGGCACGGCCATCCCCAGGCTACGTTGGTAACAAATGTCGCCCATACCACCTCCAAGATGTGCCCTCCAGGGTAGACCCAATAGGTGCTGGCCTGGCGTCGTAGAAAATGACATACGTGCCAAAGGTATCGTTACCATGGATGATCAAGACCGTGCGAAGTGGAAATGTAAAAGCCGGATTGTAGAATCAGTATATATCTTTACCTAATTTCAACACGCAACTCAATGCCTTGAATCCTACTCATCATCAGTTAAGCGTAGTCTCCAGTTGCATCCGAGGTTTTCACCTCGGAGTCCAGGGTCCACTTACTACTTATTCTTCTTTGGATTTCAGCTTAGGTGGCTTTCATGGTAGCGACTGCCATGTGACGTCCTAACCCCGAGAGGAAAGCCTGCACCTCATACGTCACTCAGCAGGTGCACCGACTTGCAGGGTAGGTTGGCTTGACCCAAAAGCTATTGGTGGGACCCCATACACCCTCCTTCACCCTGGTATATCTATCAAAAGTATAAAGAAACTTACTTAGCTTTGTCGAGGAATGTCTGAAAGTTGTCCTCTGGCTCAATCTTCAGTGCTACATCCTCTCCAGTGGCATTCTCCATCCATATTATTACTGGAGGCTGGGGCTCAGACATGATAAACGCACTGTAATGAAAACCAACGTCAGAGGGGCTGTTCTCATGAACATTCATCTCAGACTTGGAGCCTGCAGGAAACCCAAGGAAAGAATAGCATTTAGTCTCCATGATGTTGCTGGGGTACGAGGGCATTGCGTTATTGGGTTTAGTCGGTTTGAGTCCTTGCGGGAGGGTACCCTTGGGGATTTCCGCACGAAAAGAAAGTTACTATATGTTACTTTGCTTTTCTTTCGATATGATTTATGCCGAACGAAATATCACGTGCCATTTTCGGGCCCTAACGCGGGATTTATACGTTTCGTATTTCAATTGGTTGAAACTTCAGTCTGCAATTCCACATGTACGTTTCGTGGTAGTCTTATAGGTCCTTGTGGTCTGAGAGATGCTGAACAACAGGAACTGGGTTCTTGTTGTTATTGTTACAGCCGTGAGATATGGGCCTTCCTTACATTATTTATTACAACAGTTTTTATTTTTCACAAATGACTGCTATGTACTTCACTCGAAACCGGAGAGCTAGCATGAAAGGTTTAATGATAGTAGAGGAAGCTCGTAAAGTATGCAAGCACAGAAGCTGATGGCAGGCTGTTATTTCTGCCTACCCCAGAGGGAAAAAGGCATGAGTATATGTATGTATATATAGACTAGACTGGATGTATGGCACAAAAAAAAATGTATCAGGAAGTCTTGACTAGAAACAATGTGCAACTTTTTGTAGCTATCATACAGAAGACATTACAAAAAGGCACACTATTAAATAATTATAAATTTGATTCCCTACCTATATTTACAAATAATGTCTTGGGATTTTTTTGTATTATGCAGCATTTAATTGGTCTTTCTTGCTCTCATATGCTTTACTGTTCTATGTTTTGTTATCATCATGATCAGAAAGGTGCACCTGCTAAACAACAAACGAAGCGCTCGCACAGTCTCCTCTCGGGGTTGGAAGGTCAGATGGCAGGTACTCCTGTACACTCAACAAACTAATAAAAATAATAAGTAGACCCTGGACTCCAAAGTGCTAACTTTGAACGCAACTAAGAAATCACTAGGAGGATGATGAGTTCAACCCTGCCTACCCCAGAGAGAAAAAGGTAGGATGTTTGTAAGTAATAGTAATATTAAAATATATTTTTCTATTATGTGTTTAAAAAGGAATAAAAAGAAAATTTTAATATTATTTAGATGTTAAAGGAAATAAGATTTATATAAGTTTTACTGAAAAAAAATCTAATCGACTTTGAATGGAAAAAAATATAGAGTTTATACCTGAAATAATAGGTGTTGCAATTTAGATTTACTGATTAAAAGTAGTTGTTTCCTAAATATTATAGTTCATGTTTATATAAAAGCTTTAAGTATTTTTTTTTTATCATAGTTATTTAAATTAGAATAATTATGTGCTATTTATATGCCTAACTAAAAATCAATTCTTTAAAATGCAGCTGTAGGTGAATGATATTCATTATCATCTTGTTTACAATAAATGCTTTTATTTTATAACATGTAATATAAAAAAATTATACAATAAACTGGAACTTGAATATTAATTTATACTCTCGCGACAAAGTTTGCGTACAGTCGTTATAAAAAATAATTTTATTAATAATTTCCAGCCTAGCCATTAAAAACCAAAGCATAAAAATAGAAAACTGACACTGGCCATCGAATAAAATAAATGCAAACGGCCAGTATCAACATGCTATCAGTAACATTTTTGTATCAATAGGACCCCAAAATCACCTCGGAATTGGATATTAAAGCTGAAAATTACAAATATCTCACCAAATCTGCGATTTCAATACGAAATTGATCACTTTCTATGAGCAACTGGCACATCTTTAGAAAAATAACAATTGAAACAATAGAATTTTCCTCATTCATGTCAAATTTGAAAACAAAATAATTTGAATTTTCCATAAACAATTCAGATTATTTTCCTGTCAAATTTCAATATTTAATATACATTGCCGCTCTAAACCTACAAAATGTTTTACTCAGTAATGTAATTAAAACTCTTTCATTCAGGTTTACGTGTAAGTGTGATTTTCATGTAATTTCGATTGTGTGAATAGTGATGCAAAGCACAAAAAATTTAAATTTAAATTCAACCCTAAGAACTCAATTATTATATGTATTGTATAACTGTGTGCATGGAAAATAAGCCAACCAAAAGAGTATGGATTTCTGACTTAATAGCTTCCAGGCATAATGTTCTTTTACATCCAGGTTTAGGTATGAATACAATTTAATTGTAATAGCTATAAATGATATTGATTTAAAACAATGAAAAATCAAACACAAGAAAACTTATTCATTTTACCTCATTTTATCCATGGAAATGTAAGCTCTGCTAATAAATTACGGTTATTATGCTGGATCAGCCTCGACTGGTATAATTTAGAATAAATATTTAAAACAATTAATTCATAATAATATGTATGTATATCGTATAAAATTTATATAATTTAAAAGTGTACATATAAAAATGTAACGAAAGGTATTCAAAATAAAATAAATTCATGCATCTTTTCGAATTCTATCGGGGAGAGACAAAGACAGCAATGTTTTGATTTGTTGAGTGACAACTGAACTGTCATTCATTTCAATATGGCCGATAGTTTATCTAAATACGGAGCGTATTAATTGTGCGCGAATTTATAATTTACTATATTAATGTTAAGTTCTGGTTATTGATGATTTAGTGAGTGAAGTGTCGAGGCATGTTTCCTCTAACTCCACCGATAGTGAAACGGCTGCTAGGGTGGAAAAAAGGACCCGAAGGGTCATCTGCGGCTGAGGATAAATGGTCAGAAAAGGCAGTTAAGAGTTTAGTGAAGAAATTAAAGAAAAGCGGAGCCCTAGAAGAATTAGAAAAGGCAATTTCAAGCCAGAACTGTCATACTAAATGTGTAACAATTCCCAGGTCAGCTCCTTATTGATTTAATTTTTTTGATAAGAATCGTTTCGGAATATGACGTTTCCGGTGGATATTATATGCTATCATTGTTGTTACGCTTTATTCCTTAGGAATAGGATTGTTTTTTAGTTGTCACAGCTGTATTACCTAAAACAGCTCAGCTAATCAAAGAGCCGTTCGTAAATCATATAATAAAGAAATTGTTGCCAAATTCCAGTAGGTACCATGAAAATGGTTTCAGTAGTAAATAACATTCATAAAAGGCCTAGATAAGTTATTCCCATTATATTCCGTTATCTATGGAAATATGTAGCGTGGTATAAGAACGATTTCTTTCGTACACCAATAGTTAAGTATTTTGGTGAGGCCTAGAACCCGGCAAAATCAAAAAGTCATGTGTCACACACATTGAAGCGGTAAAGTTGAATGACCACCGCGTTTTAGTTGCGTTATAGTTTACAGGACGCAAAATCGGAAAGGTCAAGACACCGTCAAAACAAATCGAAGCCTCTTGTCAATATGGCGGACGTGTTTTGAACCTTGTGATTTTTTCATAATTGCTAATTCTGTCACGGTTATTTACTAAACGTATTTGTTTATTGTTCTTGTGAATTTGTGACCATTCTGAAGGACATTCGTGCATCCTTTCGTCCTTGGAGGTAATTTATTTCATGCTTAAACTTCCGTTTTCTGTATAATGAGTTTTAACATTTAATTTATGCAACAATTACGGTTTTCGGAATTAAATAACGTGTTGCGTACACACATGGGGTGAGCATCAACATTGATTAGTTAAAATAATTCAATAGTATTTGTATAAACTATTATAATTACATTTATTTTTGTACCTACTTTATTGTTTGATATTGGTTGTAGTTTTTACTTAACATTCTGTTATATTTTGTGGTTACTTAGTCGAGACAGATTGATGTTCAAAACAAATTAGACAACATAAAGTTGTAGGTTTCTATTTCTTCATTCTTAACATATGAATATCTTAACAATGGAGCCATTATTGAAATTAAAAACATTTGTGAATAAAATAAATAATTTTTTTGATGGTCCAGTCATAGGCTGGATTTCTGCAGTGAAAATCAGTTCAACTAAACTAACTTCTCACATATATGAAATGTGACCACGCAGCAGTTTCTATTGTTGGTGAAGTCATGCATTGGCTGCAACTGTTTAATTTTGATTTCCAAGTTGAGCAAAATGTTACTGGCTTTTTCAGTTAGGGCATGAACAATCAGATGTTAAATAAAGAAATAAATAAAGACATAATGAAAAATATGGCCAGTGTTATGTGCCTATTATCTAGGACCAAAAGTATTTGTAGTGAGTTGAGTGTTTATGTATTTTTATTATTCCCAATGGGAATGCGGGCAACTGGATGGATGATCCACCCTCTATGCTTGCGGGCCACTTAGAAAGATCGTGGTTGGTCCAACATTCTCGCAGCACCCTGCAAACCTTCTTGTATCCTTGATACATATGATAATGTGTACCACCTTCAGTTTACTAAGGTCTTCCTTGTCCAGTCTCCCCGATCCTAGGAGTTCCTATCTGGTCAATGAGTACATGGAGCATTCTACCAGCAGATATTAGTAGTTATAATACAATAGACTCTACATACCCATACACATGGTATAACAATAGATAGTAATCAATAGAAGTAAAAGCCAGAAAGCAGACCCCGGACTCCGAGGCGAGAGCCTCAGATGCGAAAACTAACGCAAAAATTATGTTAATGACATTTTTGTTTTACTAATAGTCCATACAAATAAAAATTTAGTCACGGTTGGAATGACATCCATACCAAGAACATATTAAGCAAATAGAAATTTTAATAGTTTGCAGCTTTATTTCCCACAAAATAACATCTATAAAAGTTAAACTTTTTTTTTCATTGTTGTAGTCTTTGTAATGTGGGCCCTTTAAATAAAAGCCTCCTTCATCTCATTCCACCTTTCCCTATCTTTTGGAATGTGCATCCAATCCTTTCCTGCTTTGTTTGTTATATCATCAGCCCGTCTTTTCTTCATCCCTATATTTCCTTTGCTTTCTGAGTCTACCCACTTTGTTATTTGGTGAGTCCAGCACTTGTCTTGATATAGTTATTGGCAAAAATCTTGAACAATCGTCAAAAGGTTTGCCCATGTTGTGTTAGTACAGTTATTACTGGCCAACCAAAAAAAAACCAATGAAAGGCCTGATCAACCAATGATGTGACCCCTTTAAGCCTGTGATAAGTTCAAATAATCTATGATTGTGTGATTGGCGCGTCTCCTGTGGAACTAGAGTACATTGTCAAGATTTTTTGCCCCTAACTATATCAGGCTAGATGTCCTACCCAGGGACTCACAACCTATCACAATTTTCAAGAACTATCATATTTAGTGCTCCAGTACATACCACAGGAAAGGTAAAACATAACAGGAAAAGCTTTATCAAGGTTATCTTGATAGATTATAAATATGATTGAATAAATTATCTATGTACTAGATAAAAATTAAAGATTGAGAGGTCATTGAAACCTATATTGATGTAATAATATACATAAACCGTGTTATCTTGTCACTTTGTCTTCTACTTAGAGAACACATGTATATTCAAGCTTCTTTCGTACTGAGGTAGGCAGACGTCACATTGTTCTACTTGCATTTATTTTCTTTTTTATAAACCCACATTTTGAACACTATCTCACATATCTCACATATGACGACGCGATGGAGTGAACTATTAGGTTAGCTCTCATTATAGACAAAACCGTCTTGACACACACACACACTTGCACACACTTAGAACAAAACAAAGCTGTCTAATGACCCAGAAGTCAGGTCGAGACTCAATTATTTATGGACTATCTTGTCTCTAATGTGCAGTAGCCCTCACTGGAATTGGTCTTCGATTGTTATTATTTTATTGTTTTTGTTAATATTATTCAGACCATCACTTAGGGTGCCTTTTTTTTTTTTTTTTTTTTTCATGCGGAAATCCCCTCGGATACCCCCCCGCCGGCCAGCGGGGGCGGTTATGTCGGGCTTGAACCGACTAAAACCGCACGCCGTCTCGGGTCTGCAGACGCCGGGGTGTAAGGTTGCCCATAGAGCATATCCCTCGCACCCCGACTGACCCTGGGCCATCTTCGGTTTCGAGATGGCCCCCTCGGGTTTGGGAACCACGGTGTCCCCGTCTTGCCCCGGTTTGGGGGAGGGGCGCTAGTCGCCCCACCGTCCCGGCCTGCTTCTGCTGGGGTGACAGGTGGCCTCACCTGCCACCCCCAGGCCTGCGCTCATGGAGGACGGAGGTCGTTAAGCGACCTCCGGCGCCTGAGTCGCCTGCGACGCGAGGCGAGCATGTTGCGGGCTCGGCGGGCCGGGAGGGTCCTGAACCTCTCCCGGGCGCGCTCCGCCATCTCCTTCGCGAGCATCATATGCTCGCAGAAGGAGGTGGCGGCGGCCCACGCGCTCGCGCTCCGCACCATTGCCGGAATCATGCTGCCGAGCGAGAGGACTCCCACCCCGATGGCTGCCACGAGGTCACGCCTCGGCGCCTCCCACGCCGGGCAGTCCGCCAGCGTGTGCAGCCCTGAGTCCTCGCTCGCGTCGCAGTGATGACACTCAGGCGTTGGCTCCTTCCTGATCCGATGCAGGTGGTCCCCGAAGCACCCCTTCCCGGAGATCACCTGCGTCAGTCGGTACGAGAGGCTTCCGTGTCGCCTCTCTAGCCAATCCTCTCACTTAGGGTGCCTATTGGACAAGTACAAGTCTAATACAGGTGTTTCTAAAGAACTTACTGTTTTGATGATTAATAAGGAGATAATATCAGAGTATTTATTGCAGAGTGAAACCTAATGAAAACATAAATGGTCAGTACCGCAAGGGATTGCCGCATGTTGTCTACTGCAGGCTGTGGCGTTGGCCGCAGCTACAGGTAAATCTTATTACTTTATTATCAACATTCATTGATTCTCTGCTCGGGTTTGATTTCTGCTCAGTGCAAATATTTGAATGCATGAATATGTTTGTTTGCATCGATGTATAATATGTACGTATTTACAAAAAAGAGTATGTTTATCCGCATGGAACCCATAACACAAACTAGTTAAACTATGCTTACTGTGGGTCAAAATAGTGTTGTCTAGAATGTTCTAGGTTATGTACTTATTTATCATCGTCCAAAACTTTTTCCAACTCAGTTGAGGATTTTCTTGACCTTGATATTTTCCATGAAATGACTGACATCTGACGTAATGCCTTTGAGGCACGGAAGGGGTGATTACTATATTATGTGTAACAGTATTATTGTAAATGACATGAAAAGTTCAATGGAAACATAACCCATATTTAATTTTGAATCATCATTACAAAATTGACAAACTGGATGTGGCAAGCGAAGTATACGGTGCTATTGGTCACATTGAAAGAGGTCTATGTGCAGCAGTGAACTGCACTGAGCTAATTGATTGACATTTATCAGCATTCTAGAACCCATATCACACAATTTCAAATTGGGTTTAGAATGTCTAGGCAGTGCTGTGTAGTGTTCTAGAATGTTATTATGTAATTGTGTTTTTTAAATAAAAAAATTTGTTTTTAATTTCAGAGCCAGCATGAACTGAAGCCAGTAGACCACTGCGAGTACGCATACCAGTTAAAGAAGGACGAAGTGTGCATCAACCCATACCATTACAATAAAATCGACTCGCCAGGTCAGTAGGTGTTATACATGCAGATGAGACATGCTAATGAGGCCTTCCGTTGCTCTATGCGTGCGCACGGAGTGGGTAGCTGCGCTGCGTGCTGTTTCGTGGAAATACGAAGAGCAGCGAAACAGGCCGCACGCGACGAATCACTCGAAAGGAGCTGTTTTTTAAAAATCAATGAGCACCGTCTCCCGTGTCATACGAGCACGGGGCTCTGTGCGGTCACATAAGGCAGCGGACGCGGTCTAAAACGCGAATTAGCGATACAGTATTTATTCAATAACTGACGGATCAAACATAAAAACATGTGGCTATCTCATGGACACGGCCGTGTATTGTAGATACCGCGTACAATGTGTCATAGTCCTTACTTAGCGGATGAAATTCTTTAATCCTTTAGCTATCCACTGGTGTAATTGAATTTTGGATGGAGATAATATATAATGTAGCAAACTATATAACACCAAACTATGCCTCAATTTTAAATATTATTGTATTGTATTCACGTCAACAACTGACAAGCGATGGATTGCTCGCGGCAAGAAGCATCATACAGCAGAAGATAGCAGTTTGGATCGCGCGAGGCACGTCCACACCAAACGCTATTGTGTTACGCTGCTGCCGCATGCGATCAGAGCGCGGCGGATCATGTGTTGTGGATCTTCCTATTGATATCTCTGGCTAACGTGAAACCTGTTCCCCCCAGCGCTGCCCCCGATCCTGGTGCCGCGCTGCGGCGACGCAGACGTTCGTGCGCCGCCGCCCTACTCCGACTACCACCACGAGCACGAGGACGCGTGAGTGTACCATCAAGTACCTACCATCATTAATATGACAACCATAAGCATATCATCCTCGTTTTCCCAACTCAGTTGGGATCGGCTACACTTAGCCTGCCTGGACGTCGCCTAAATGATAGTTTTATGCCTTTATGGTGTGCGTCGTCGTAACACACTTCGGGCACGCACTAGCGGGGTCGCTATAGAAGTATTCTTATATAGTTACAGGCCCCCCCAACAAGGCGCTGAGTATGGCACACCGCAGGGGTTTTATTGTGTTAGAGCCACAAATGACCGCGGCCTGCCCACGTTGCGCGGTATGCCGTAGGACATTACCCCTGGCGAAACAAAAAGTTACATTTAGCCACAAGTCCCTCCGACCTCAACAACTATGCACTAATACCTTGTAAACTTTACAATGATATTTTAACAGCTCACGGTTATGACGTGTCGTATTTTTTATTAACAAAATACGTCACTTCATTGGCGTAAGTCTGAATTGAAATAGGTACTATAGGTGGACTTGGACTTTTTACGACTCCAACTACCCGTAACGAACAGATTTTCGTATGGCAAACGGGACTGACGGCTTAACGTGCTCTCCGAGGCACGGAGAGGTCTCAATGTGTCCTAATGGTCACCCACCCTAAGACTGATCTGATTAGTATTGCCTTACCACGCCTCCTAAGTTACCACTTAGCTACTAGTCCCCTTTTCATAGACGAATGCGCCAGAAGGAGCGTTGTTTTTCGATAGTATGTATGTATGATTTGATTGTTAGGCGCGCTCTGCAGCCTGAATGGCTCTATGGATTTTAGCTTGAGAGGTGTCGTTAGATTCGTATTTACTGTGTTACAGTGCTATGTCGAAATAAAAAATACAAAATGGTGGTTTTTTGGCAATAAAATGTATGTTAAAAAAATATTTTTACTCGAACTTATCGAATAGGGTATCAAAATGAAGGGCAGGCGGGACCCATTACCAAATCATAAACCGAAAGAAAATTAATCGGTCATGCCAGCTATCAAACTTTTTTCGGTGTCAGGTCTTCAGATGCTGGGGTGTGGTGGGTCCCATAAGCCATTAAAAAAAACACTTTTTTTTAGAAGCAGTCCAGTTTGGTACTTTGTGAGTAACTTTTAGTGTGGTTCCCCAGTGTGATGCAGCAGGGCGGCGTGGTGGGCGTGGGCGTGGGCGTGGGAGCGCACAGCGCCATGTACCTCGAGGCCACGCTAGCCCAGCAGGTGCCCAGCAACACCACTGTCCATGTGTAAGTACATCACTTTTATTCATCATCATCATCTTCATCATTTTAGCGTTGTTCCTGGTGGCATCCTGTTGCAATGTTGACATGTTTATTTGTTAGTGCTGTTATCCCTGGTAACCCTTTGGTTGCTGTAGCTCTGTGGCGTAGCGGTAGTGCATTCGACTGCTACGACAGGGGGCGCGGGTTCAATTCCCGCTCAGTGCAAATATTTGTATGAATGCATATGTCTATTTGCATTGGTCTGGGTGTTTCTATGTATAATATGTATGTATTTACAAAAAAAAAAGTATATAAGTATGTTTATCCGCATTCTGGAACCCATAAAACAAGCTTAAACTATGCTTACTTTGGGTTTAAAAAGCGCTGTGTAGAATGTCGTAGAATATTTATTTATTATTTAACTATTGTGATATTTACACTTAAGTTACGCTTTAGGGACCTGTTTCCATGGCCCGCTAATAAATAAAAAAAGAATGTGTAAGTAATATAAAGCCTAATGCTTTAAGGACCTATATCCATGGCTGTTAAACAAATGAAATGTGTAAGTATCGGTATCTTTCATCATCATCTTAGTGTTGTGCCCAGTTGCATCTCAGGCTTTCACCATGAAGCTCACAGTCCGCTTACTCATCCTCAGTTTGGTTTGGCTTATACAGCTTTTATGGTAGCGACTGCTGTCCGGCCTCCCAACCCTGAGAGGAAAGCGTGTGCCAGAACCTCGTCGGTCAATCAGCATGAGTACCGGCTTGCTGGTCAGGTTGTCTTGGACTCCGAAGATCTTGAGGGTGCTCCATACACACTGCTCCCCTATTCATTCTTTGACTATTATAATACCGTATAATTGTTTATTTTCGACAGAAGTTCGTCTTCCGTGGAGACCCCCCCACCTGGATACATCAGCGAGGACGGTGACCCCATGGATCATAACGACAACTTGAGTGAGTTTGTTGACAATTTTTTTACTTTTCCTTATATATTTTAAGTTGTAAAAAACCGTCCCGATTACCTTGTGTGGCAAGCGAATTTTTCAATAAGTGTTGAATTTGTTTCTTTTAAAACATTAAGGAATATTTCCGTTGAGTAATATTTACCATCTCCAGTATTTAATCGTAGAGTATTTAAGCTCTGGGTGTGGTTCAAAAATTTCACCATGTATAAGGGTTGTATGGGTAT
Organism: Cybosia mesomella; assembly: GCA_946251805.1. Lineage (NCBI taxonomy): Eukaryota > Metazoa > Arthropoda > Insecta > Lepidoptera > Erebidae > Cybosia > Cybosia mesomella. The sequence continues at coordinate 4,168,294 of OX276417.1, forward strand.
GTATGGATTGTATGCAGACCTGACGCCGCGCCGCCCGTATTCACGTCAAAACGCGTCTACATCGAGGCAAAAATCTTGAACAAACTTCAAAAAGTTCGCGCAGATGCACTTGCTGGCCGTCCAATAAATGTACTGATCAAACAATGACGCGAGCCCATTGAGTTGATTTTATGATTGGTTGATTGGCGTCTCCGCTCTCGCACCCCGCGCTTCCCTGCAAAGATGCCTAAGAATGCGTTCGGCCCAGCTAGAGTACATTGTCAGGAAGTCCACTGAATATTATACTGAGATAGATGTTGAATGGGGTGTGTGTTGGGTAACCTCCTCGAGTGTCGCTCCGATTCCGATCCCGCTGCAGTCTGGGGGGAACGGAATCGGAGCGGCCGGTACACCCTGGGCGGCGGTCAATGGCTTCCCCTTCACCCCTTCATAGGGTTGGCATTGATCGTCGGCCAATACCCAACGTGGCGGGAACACATCGCTCTCCGTACTCATCTGCTTTCAGAGGAGACAGGATGAGCGATGCTGTTAGTGGTGAGATGGCCCAGGGTCAGCCGGGGTGCGAGGGATATGCTCTATGGGTAACCTTACACCCCGGCGTCTGAAGACCCGAGACGGCGTGCGGTTTTAGTCGGTGCAAGCCCGACATAACCGCCCCCGCTGGCCGGCGGGGGGGTATCCGAAGGGATTTCCGCACGATAAAAAAAAAAAAAAAAGATAGATGTTGAATAACACCGCCCCTCCCCCCAGACCTGACGCGCCTGACGCCCTCTCCCCCTGGCCTGGGCGTGGAGGCGGCGCCGGTACTGTACCACGAGCCCGCCTTCTGGTGCAGCATTAGCTACTACGAGCTCAACACGCGCGTAGGGGAGACCTTCCACGCCTCGCAGCCCTCCATCACCGTCGACGGTTTCACCGACCCTAGCAACAGCGAGAGGTGAGTTAACCTTGAACCTTTCTATTTTTTTTATATATATAGAATATTAGTAACCGAAATTACTAATATTCCCCTTAACCTCTCCAGCTAAGCTAAATTGCTTGTGTTAGGAGTGGGTTCACGTCGGTAGTGTAATGGCCAGGATTCGAACCCGGGACCTCTCGATCGTAGGGTCGACTTCTTAACCACTAAGCTACCGACGCTTCTATGGGTTTGTGAGGTAAGGACAGCAAACATAGAGAGGAGGAGGCCTAAGTAAGTGTGCACTGTGAAATAGCTCGAGGTTAAAATATTGAAAAACGTCAATAAGTTCGCCCATGTGCCAATCAAAAACCCAATAAAAGGACTGATCAACCAATGACGCGAGTCACGGGGCCGTCTCTTTAAGCCGCCGCCTGTCGCTGATCACCCCCAGTCGGGCCTCTGTGAATACAGTCTCACCTGGCTGGGGTTGACCGCCGGCGGCGTGAAGAGGTGCACGGCCCTCACGCAACGACCAGAGGGCAGTACCCCGCCCCCAGGACCTGCCGTTATCCAGCGGCAGAGAGCCCGACCCCTCCGCCAAGGTGGCTCTAGCCCAAGAGCGAACTCCTCGCGGCCCTTAGGGGACGCCGAGAACACCACGTTGTGACTCCAGTAGATACAATAGAAAGAAGTGGGTGTGATCAACACCCTCACCCCCGCAAACTGTCACGCGTTCTTTCATTGGGATATCCAAATGCAAAACCCCCTGTATTTGATTTGAGAGAGAATGATGGGTAGGAAATAGGGGAGACCTATTTCTCTCTTTCTTGATAGTATGTACAGTCAAGGACAAAAGTTGATTACCACTACAGTCAAATCATTTTTGTCAGTGCCCTTTACTTAGGCAAAGTTGAACATAGTAAGTGAACGCGGGCTTCGCAGTACAAGCGTTAGATGCATTTTTTTTGTATATTTAGGACACGTCAATTTGACTTCACGTCGCCTGATGGTAAGCTGAAGGTAAAGTCTCAGGAAAGAGGGTCACCATTACATACACGTACCATGTTAACAATGGTGGCACTCAGCTTGACAGCCTCAGAACAACAGAACAGAACAGAAGAGGATTGTCGTCGCAGCACCGCGTGACACCCACCGGTCCCACCACAACCCCCCTGCCCGGCTATGCACTTGCTGACCCCTGAACGCAATCAAACCGAAGTTGGATTACTATGTAGGGTTTTTCGCAATCGTGCACGGTGGTACCCAGTACCCACCCGGCCGAATTTTGTGACAAAATTTTTTTCTAGCACCAGGGTAGAAATTTGATGATACAAATTTGTACTCCAAAGAACTCCTCTCAACACAGTATTAGTACAATTGGTACTAATACTGTGATTCATATCCATATTTTATTCATCCAAAATAATGTTTAAATGTAAAAGTAACTCTCTCTGTCTGTTGAGCTTTCATGCATAAACCTCTGAACCGAATTTGATTAAATTTTGGTACAGAGATGGTCTAGAGCTTGGGAAAGGACTTAGACTACCTTTTACGACGAAAAGAGGGCTTAAAGCGTTTCAAATAGGGGATGAAAGTTCGTAATTTTCGAAGATATCGCCATGAAACTTTGTATTATTATAACATAACTTCACGCCTGTATCCCCGAAGGGGTAGGCAGGTCCGCCAGTTATATTAAGGTCCCAATGTAATAGGGGGCGAGCCTATAGCCATCTACCGGGCACATTATTAAGCGAGCGATAATTAACATTTATTAATACACACATAAGTACGAAAAGTCAGGTGTGTGCCCGGGGCGACTGGGGATCGAACTCGAGACCTCGTCTCGGCTGTCCGTTACGTACGCCACTGGGCTATCGCTGCTTTTATTTATTTTTTGTATTATATTGTATTATTATAAGCATTTGATAATAAATAAATATGCTATAGAGCGTTTTCGAATTTCGACCTGTGTGTCGATGACTGACATCCACGCGGGCGAAACCGCAGGCAAATGCTAGTATTACATATATTCATACTTTATTCATACTTCATTCATATTAACTTATTTTGCAGGTTTTGCCTGGGTCTATTGTCCAATGTGAACAGAAACGAGGTCGTGGAGCAGACTCGTCGACACATCGGCAAGGGGGTCAGATTGTATTATATTGGAGGTGAGTAATACCCTTTGTACATATATTGTGGCCATATTAGTGATGAAAGGTTTGGAAACCATTCATCTCTAGACCATATCGTGGCCTTGGCATTTCATGAAATGCCCAACTGAAACTGGTCAAATCTTTTGAACTTCAATATTTGGTAATCTGTGAATCCACATTTGGTTATATCATTAACTAGCTGAAGCCCGCGGCTCTGCCCGAACGGAGCCCGGTTATCGTTTTTTGGTTATATCTCCGGCTCTTCTTAACCAATTGCAATCCGACATACGGCAAACTTGAAGTCTGACCAAGGCCTATCTAATAAATAAAAAAACGCATCTAAAAACGTTCAGTAGTTTTTGTGTCCATTGTGACAAGAATTCCAAAAAATATATTTGTGTTCAGAATCATTCATAAGACATAACTCGATTTTTTTTAAATATATCCATACTTACACTACTTATTTATAATTTTATAATATGTAGGATGTCCATAATGATATCTTTTTTTTTTTTCGTGCGGAAATCCCTTCGGATACCCCCCCGCCGGCCAGCGGGGGCGGTTATGTCGGGCTTGCACCGACTAAAACTGCACGCCGTCTCGGGTCTTAAGACGCCGGGGTGTAAGGTTACCCATAGAGCATATCCCTCGCACCTCGACTGACCCTGGGCCATCTCCGGTTTCGAGATGGCCCCCTTACTTGCTCTCCACTGTGCCATCTGCTAATCAGAGGGACACGTGGAAAGCTTCCGAACAGCCCTCAACAGAGCCGTCCTCGCCTCGGTCGGAGTTGGCCGTAGGCGGCAGCGTCTCTGCCACCCTAGGAGAGAGGCGCTGCCGTCTCCGTTGCCCAGGGTGCACCGCGTGGAGGTCCCCAACCAAGCACCCCGTCCCTAACCAAGCACCCCTCCATAATGATATCTGAGGTTTATAAAAAAATACAAATAAAAAAAAGGTTCTCTATCTTATGTGTGTTGAGCGAGGTTGCATTCATAGCTTGCTCTTCGGAGCCCGGAATCCGTTCTCCTACACTTTCTCTTGATTTGCCTTAGGGGTGTGACTGCCATCTGTCCCCCAATCTCGAGAAGAAAGTCAGCGCAAGAGCCTCATCCATTAATCAGGAAGTATCAAGTAAGTATCAGTAAGTTTATCTGAAGGATAGGATTCATCACGAATACATCCGACAGAGAACCAAGGTTATCGATATAGCTCAAAGAATTAGCAAGCTGAAGTGGCAGTGGGCCGGCCATATCTCGCGAAGAACCGACAACCGCTGGGGTAAACGTGTTCTTGAGTGCAGACCGCGACTCGGCAAACGTAGTGTAGGACGCCTTCCGGCCAGGTGGGATGACGATCTGCGAAAGACTGCGGGCAGATGCTGGATGCGGCAAGCTGAATACAGGGCGCTATGGCGCTCATTAGGGGAGACCTATGTCCAGCAGTGGACTAGCATAGGGTGATGATGATGATCGGCTTGGGCTCTGAAGATCTTGGTGGGGTGGGTCCGTGGAACTATGCACAACTAGTCTCATCATCCTCACAACGATTTTCCAGTTGCGTGCAAAGTTTGCACTTTGGAGCCCGAGGAATTGAATCATTGAATTTGATTGGTATGTCGACTCTGGAGCAATGACGTCTGACCTCCCAACTCTTAGAGGTGCAGCTGCGCCTGAGCCTGCTCCGTTGCTTAGCAGGTGAGTTTGGCTCGATCCTCAAGGATGTTGGTTGGGCCCAGTACACCTACACTGGACGCCCGCCCCATTTTTTTTTTCATGCGGAAATCCCCCAATTAGGCGGGGGTGGCTATGTCGGACTCGAAGTGACTAAAACCGCACGCCGTTTCGGGTATTCAGATGAAGGTGTAAAGTGGCCCATAGGGCATTTCCCTCGCACTCCTTCTGACCCAGGGCCATCTCCAGTTTCGAGATGGCCCCCTCGGGTTTGGGAACCACGGTGTCCCCCTCTTGCCTCCGGAAAAAGGAGGGGAAGTGTTAGCGCCGCCGTGCCGGACACCACCCGCCCCTATACATTTAGATTTAGTCTAATAAGTGTGGTTGTGGCCAGGCGAGGTGTTCGCGGAGTGCCTGAGCGACTCGTCGATATTCGTGCAGAGCCCCAACTGCAACCAGCGCTACGGCTGGCACCCCGCCACCGTCTGCAAGATACCTCCTGGTGAGTCACGACATTGTGTCAATCTGACTTTTTTTTTTTCATTAAAACTAGCTGATGGCCGCGACTCCGCCCGCGTGGAGGTCGGTTATCGTTTATGATCATATCTTCTCTCCCAATACAATCAAGAATACGGCAGATGATATTAAGTCTGACTAAGACCTTTCTAATTGCAAAAACCGTATCAAAATCCGTTCAATAGTTTTTTCGTCCATCCCGAACGAACAGATAAAAATTCTATAAAAAAAATTTTTTTTAGAATCGTTCATTAAACATAATCCAAGTTTTTTTTAATATCTCCAATGTGCAGACACTACTGATTTACTTTTTAAATAGTATAGATAGATGCACCCAGGTACTTCAATGAGTAAACGTATAATTGTACTTGGGTTAAAATGCTCCATCGCCAAAATGTACAATAGTCAAATAGTTCATTAATGAGCAATTGTTAGGAAAAGCATATGACAAATTACAAACGTGTCAAATGGTCACGTTAATAAGACTTTATCTCACCTGGTGGTAAGCTGAAGGTAAAGTCTCAGGAATGGGGGTCAATATTACAGATACTGATGATGCTACAATGGTGACCCTGAGCGTGACGGCCTCATTAGATGCTTTTTTACCCTGCTTAAAGGACCTGGGACTGTAGTCGAGATGGTACAAATTAACTTTGTATTGCCAACGTGGCGTAGTAATTGATTTCATGGCGACGCTGCCACTCACGAAGAAGACCCGAGCATAGGTATCACTCTTCGCGCGTAACGACCTCCGTCCACCATGAGCGCAGGCCTGGGGGTGGCAGGTGAGGCCGCCGGTCACCCCAGCAGAAGCAGGCCGGGACGGTGGGGCGACTGGCGCCCCTCCCCCAAACCGGGGCAAGAAGGGGACACCGTGGTTCCCAAACCCGAGGGGGGCATCTCGAAACAGGAGATGACCCAGGGATAGTCGGGGTGCGAGGGATATGCCCTATGGGCAACCTGACACCCCTGCGTCTGTAGACCCGAGACGGCGTGCGGTTTTAGTCGGTTCAAGCCCAACATAACGGCCCCCGCTAGCCGGCGGGGGGATTTCCGCACGAAAAAAGAAGGTATCACTCTTCGAGAAGGCTTACTACGTCCCCTCGTCTCAATGATATACCGTTGAAATGATGGATTATGGACGGCCGTGGCGTAGCGGTAGTGCATTCGACTGCCACGTAATGGGCGCGGGTTCGATGCCCGCTCAGTGCAAATATTTGTGTGCATGAATATGTATATTTACATTGTTCTTGGTGTTTCTATGTATAATATGTACGAATTTCCAAAAAAAATATGTATTTGCTTATCCGCATTCTAGAACCCATAATATAAGCTAGTTAGCCATTCATACTTTGGGCGCTGTGTAGAATGTTGTAGGATATTTATTATATTATTGGTGTTATAAGATTAATTTCCATACAGGTTGCAATCTAAAAATCTTCAACAACCAGGAGTTCGCAGCCCTATTGTCGCAGTCGGTGTCGCAGGGCTTCGAGGCGGTGTTCCAACTGACGCGCATGTGTACCATACGCATGAGCTTCGTCAAGGGCTGGGGCGCCGAGTACAGGTAACATACAAAAAAGTACTGAACACACTGACTTATAAATCTGTGGCGATACCACATGTACCCAACGCCATCTAGCGACAGCAAGCTGAACTACTTCAATATTACCACAGAACTAACGGGCCTATATCGCACAGTTGCAGATCACGCGCTGGATAATATACAGGGTGGAAATGTTAGTGAGATGTGTAATTAGAGAGGACGATACTATTATTTCATCATTTTCACTAGACTACGGCACAACCTAACGTCTGACTTTTCGTAGTTATGTGTGTATTAAAAATGTTGATTATCGCTCGCTTAGTAATGTGCCCGGTAGATGGCAATAGCTCGCCCCCTTATTACATTGGGACCTAAACATAACATAACTGGCGAAACGTGGGTGTGTAATACACCTCTGCCTACCCCTTCGGGTATACAGGCGTGAAGTTATGTTATGTTCATAGTAAGGTTATAGCTGTCTATGTATGTTAGTACGTATGTTCCACTTTAGCCCCTAGGATACTGAACTGATGGCAATGAATGAGGTGTCAATCGATTAATTCTTATGCTCTGGGTGCAATAGGCTATATTTTATATGAATAACATTATGATCCCATTCCTGCTTCACATTCCAAATTAGAAATTTAAAATTCATTCCCGTCTCACTCATGCACCGGGACACAGGGGTGCGACTGGTTGGATCACCTTCAAGTTTGGTGCACCCTGGGCAACGTGGGCGATGACGCATCATTGATTGCTCCTCTGGAGTAGCTGGCGTGAACGTCAACGGCCAAGAGTCTGACCAACCGGCCCTTTTTAGGGCCAGCTGACCCCATTGCACGAGGGGGTCGGGGTATGGCGGGCCTGCAAGGTTTGCGGGGGGGTTCGCTCCAGGTACCCCTCTGCTCTTATCAGAGGGGACACTGCGAATGGCCCAGGGTCAGTCGGAGTGCGAGGGATATGCTCTATGAGTAACCTTACACCCCGGCGTCTGTAGACCCGAGACGGCGTGCGGTTTTAGTCGGTTGAAGCCCGACATGACCGCCCCCGCTGGCCGGCGGGGGGGTATCCGAAGGGATTTCGCAACAAAAAAAAAGGCACCGGGACACAATTTTTGTTCTAAACAGCTTGTCTAATATCATCATCATCAACCTATGCTAGTCCACTGCTGGACATAGGTCTCCCCTAATGAGCGCCATAGCGCCCTGTCTTCAGCTTGCCGCATCCAGCATCTGCCCGCAGTCTTTCGCAGATCGTCATCCCACCTGGCCGGAGGGCGTCCTACACTACGTTTGCCGAATCGCGGTCTTCACTCAAGAACACGTTTACCCCGTTTGTCTAATATACATAGAAGTAAATATGTGAATAAGGTTCATTGTTCCACAGACGACAAACAGTGACGTCGACGCCGTGTTGGATCGAGTTGCACCTGAACGGGCCGCTGCAGTGGTTGGACCGGGTACTCACACAGATGGGATCTCCCCCCCTGCCATGCTCCTCTATGTCATAGACATCCGGTAAGTGGCTTACCCCCCATAGCACGGCCTTGGGCGGAGCACTCGCCTTAGAAATGGCCGTAAAATGTGAAAGAGGCACCATCTGTAAAGATTTGAGGGTGACCTCAGGACTCGCAATTACGCTGTACGTCGCAGCAACCTTTCTAGAGACTGCTTCTCCCCCTCTCCCCATCCTCTCTCCGACCCCTCTTCCGCTTCCCTTCTTTCTCCTTTTCAATGAATGCATATTAATATTAATGTATACCCTTGTATAATTACAACAATTTTGTTTTTTTCAACTTTTGTCTGTTTTAATTAGGTAATCTCTGAAAGAGCTGTGCCAATTTTGACGGGATTTTCACTGGCAGATAGCTAATATTAGGGTTCCGCGCTAAAAAAATAAATCCTGAATCCTAAGTCCACACGGACTATGTCATGGGCACAGCTAGTAGTTACCTCTTTTTTTTTTTATATTGCTATTTTAAAAATGAGATAAAATTTGTTTATTTTAATTCCAGGCGCATCCGGTGGATTAAATACGTTATACTCAGACACAGTCGCGTGCGAATGCAGAGTTTAGCTCAAAACAAAAAATACCTCCTTGAGTCTTAGTGTTATATATATGAGGGTACCACGATATTTGTATACAAATATTACGGACAGTTGACGGTACTTTGTTGTGACGTCACAGTATTGTTGTTATGCCAATGGAAATGAATATTTGTGATTTAAAATCGAACCAAAAAAAAACATAAGTTTTCAAAATAAGAATTAAAGATGGCGATGTTTCTATCATCTTTTTGAATCAAATTCGAAAAATGTATGGTACTGTCAACAAAACTGAACTCAACCAAATTTTTATTTTTAAAAGTTGGTTTTAATTGCTTCGTTGCTGACCGTACTTAGACTTCAACAAAAGGATGATAGTTGAATGAGAAGTATACGGTACTGTATACAAAAATGGCTGGGTAATGTATAATATAAAAATTTGGTTTTATTTTGTAGGCTATCTTTGATGAACAGTTATTTGTTGCTGACCGTACTTATATCCTTTCTTCTTTATTACCGTTACATGACATGTCTATAAATATCGTTGTACCCTCGCTTGCAATATTTGATAATAAACAATTACGTATAAAATGTTTTAATAAATTAGATGTTTTAACTGTGCAAAAAGTATACAGTGTGTTGTTAAAAACAATCAGAATATATGAAGGGATGGCTTTGGGGTCAATAGGTAATTATAATTACATTATGGCCTATGATCTTATACCGGGTACACAAAACGGCTGACGAACGGCCCCTGGTTATACATAAAAATTCACATCTTGCATTCCCTTACCCATAGGAGTTCAATCGGATGGATATATTCGGTATAAAAACTTCGGACATTTCTTTCCGGATGTAAGTCTCTTCGGACTTCGGCCACTACGATGTATATTTACCTATTGGTTTTTAAAGGTACCTCTTCGTCATAATAATTAGCTTGTGTGTACTTTTTGCACGGACACACACGTGGTAACTAGTCTACGACTTAAGTGGTGTATTGTTGATTAAAGGGCCAATTTTACCCTAATACTTTTTTATCTATGGTCCTGCTGCTGGTCAGTGGTCTCATATACTACCGCTTCTATATAATATATTACAAAAATTGGAAATTTGTTTTTTTATACATATATATTGACATTTTCGAGATTGAAGACGTTTTACAGAAATGCCTTCAGGTATTAAAATAATTATTGAAGTAGAAGTGAAAGGCGAATGCCAGTATCGTAGTAAGTGCAAAAACTTTGTCTCTGCCTACCCCAATGGGAAATAGGCATGACTTTATGTATTTGTGTATGTAAAAACATTTTATATTTTTCACGAAAGTAGTAGGGGACGGAAAAATTAAACCTCACAAACTATTGGCGAGTTTCGTACATATTCATGCTTATATAAAAAATTCAGTTACCTCTATAACCTCACAGTTTTGAACGAAATCGAAATGAAATGTTAAAAACCCGTGTTTTTATAAAACAAGACCACTAGACCAGCATTTGGTCAGTCCTTTATCATAATGTTATTCTGTAATATGTCGATACAAATACAGGTTCTTTTATTATAGTAATTACCTTAAACCACGAGGACTTAAGTCGTATTTAAAAAATACTTTTCTATTTAAAAATCATCAACGTTTTACAAAAAAGAAACGCTACAGAATCGGTCGAACCGTTTTCGAAATAGCAGCGTTTAAAAATAGAATTCGGAAACATCCGTCGTTCAGAGAAGATAAAATGGCATGGGCTACTGTGATACATGTATTGATATTTTATTTTGTTACTCTTTGAGAAAACCGTACGACGTTGCCGTTAATTTGAAATGCTTAGATTAATATAATTTTATAAACATTTACTATATATTTTACTTGACATTGACGAAATTGCGGTGATTCTGCAGAAGCCATTAACTAAAAGAAGAAGAAGAAGAAGTGATACATGTATGTATCACTATTTGTCAAAAGATCGCGTGGTTTAAGGTACCTAATATAATATTAAACACCCTGTATTCAACGAATAATTTATACTGTACTCATTTTTATAAACAAATAAATCTGAGTTTGTTCTAGCCATTGCTGTATGCATTTATCAACGATTTTTATTATGTATTAATACATTTATTTTTATTTTTCACAAATAGTTGTGTGTTAAAACTTGTATGCTTTGTGAGAATAGCGCGTAGGAATGCATTGTTAGCTCGTGCATTGAATTAAAAAAAAAAAAGTATTTTGTACGTTTTTAACGATTCGATCTCTTTTGCATTTTCGATTTACTTGAACAATTTTTTCATATTATTGAACGCTTTATATGACGATTGATATCGCATAATTACTTGCGATTGTTAAGCGGCTTGGAATAATTCACACAAAACATACGAGCAATAAAATAGGCCTGTAAATACGTTTTCGTTTTTTTTTTCTATTATATAATCGTAACAGTTATCTATCGAATTTCTACAATCGATGAAAGTTGAAGCGGGTATATCGATAAAATAATTTATGCATCATTTATTTATATTCGCGTTCTAGAATCCATATGTCAAGCTATGCTTCAACCATCGCCAATCAACCAATCATAGATTATTAAACCAATCACGGGCTCAAAAAGCTCGTGTCATTGGTTGATCATTCCTTTTATTGGTTTTTAGGTTGGTCAGTTAGTGCACATGCGCAAACTATTTGACGTTTGTTCAAGATTTTTGTCTCGAGGTAGGTATATCGTACACATTCAATAAATCGATAGTTATCGATATATCTGTCCGCTGCAACTTTTATGAAAGAAGCAAAGGGATTTCACAGACATCCTTATACCCTGGCACGTAGACAGGTTATCGGCACGTATATTATAAATGAAATTAAAAAAAGCTAAAAAAGAGGTTATTTTCGAAAGTTTTTAGAGGTATGTATAGGTGGACAATGAATTGGTGAAATGGGGTTGTATATTGACGGTGTTTTTTTTTATTTATCCTACTAATAAATTTGGAAGATTGGAAACATGTTTGGATATTTATAGCTCAATCACGTTCTAACGGCGGAACCGATCTGGATGAAATTTCGTACAGGGATAGATTAGTCTGGAACATAGTCTACTTTGTGCAAGAATGGGATCTAAATTCCACGCGGGCGAAGCCGCGGACAACAGCTAGTTTATCATAAACTTACTGCTACCCGCGGTTCCAACTGCGTGTAGTTTTGTTACCGTTCCTGCAACCCATGAAAACCTATTCCAGGGATGAAAAGTCGTGTGTTGTTCCAGACTATAATCTATCCCTTTACCGGATTTCAGTCAGATCCGTTCAGCCGTTTGAGCGTGATTGAGTAACAAACATCCAAACACCTTTCACATTTTTATAATATTAGGAGGAAGTAGGATTCTGTAATCTATCTGTCATGAGTAATTGATATTTATTATGTATTTAATAAGAAAAACACCGTCAATTCGTTTAGTAAAGTATAGAGAATGTACGATTTGAAAAATCATTACATGTATATAAAAAAAAATATCAGAAAATCGAAATTGCCATATAATTATGTTATTAATGTTTATTAATGGTTGACACACAAACATGTGATGTTATTTATATACTAGAGTTTCGGTTACAAAAATATTCTCCTTTCGAGCGTCAGTTCCGGTTGATCGGCTCTCATTTCATCTTTTTAATGATTTTAATGTTGGCTTTTACGGGAGCGACGGTCGTCTAACGTGTACCGGCTTGCAATTGTAACCCCATGATTTTAATGGAGGCCTCATTCAAAATATTCAATCGGTCAACATGATATTTTTGTTTTCGTAGGTATAGAAAAGAACATAGGGTACCTTTCAGCCAGAAAATAGTACTGTTTTTTAGGGATAGAAGAATATTTTTGGACGGTCGTATATTAACGCGAGCGAAACCGCTGGTAAAATCTAGTATATGGTAATCTCAATAACATTGGATGGTTGTGTGTTGTCTTTTATATTATATTTGAGTTGAGTTGAGTTGCAGATATTACTTGACTAAGCAAGTTATTCAGTATGTAAAGTTACATATTTCTACAGACAACCGTCAGTGGCTTAGTGGCTCAGTCGGCTCTACGATCGAGAGGTCCCAGGTTCGAATTCTGGCCATTACACTACCGACGGAACCCACTCCCAACACAAGCAATTTAGCTTAGCTAGAGGGGTTAGGGAGAATACTAGTAATTTCGGTTACTAATATTCTTTATAAAAAAATCAGGTAGCCAAGTAATTTTTGCAACAATCATTCTAAAATCGAAAGTATAAAATACATTCTCTGTGGAACCGTTTATATCGTTGGAAGGTGCTATAGTTGGATTTGGTGGGAGAAAAATTGGTTGTTGTGAGGTCGCTGCTAAGCCATATTGGGCGCAGAAAGCAACTTGTGTATTAAAAGAAAACTTCGATCTTAATGACAGATGACAATCTGTCATGTCATGTGATAGTGATGACTTGGTCGGCAGAGTACACACTTGATGAACGTGATCGACTAAGTAATCACTTGGTGAACGTGATGACTTGGTCGACTAAGTGATACCGCGATGGGATTAGCGATAACTTAGTATGCTTAGGCTTGGTTCCCACTGCGTTGTAATGTTTCTTTTTATTGTAAAATTACTGTTCTTTTTTATCTCGATTATTTGTAGTAATTGTGTCGTATTTTGTTTTTTCAAACAATTTTTCTTGGTCTTGGGCTATTTTCACTGAGTTATAATTTATTTATTGATCAGATTGGGACACCTTTTAACTCAATTTTTAATCATTTGTTGGTTGGTACATTCTAATATAACTAAGTCCTCGAAAGGCGTGTCTAGTCTAGTTGTTTCCAAAATAGTAGTGACAGTTGATAGTGCGCAATTGTGAACAAGTCCTTAAATATTCAAACCCCCAATGCTTTAGACGGGATGATGTATCAACTATAAACAGTGGGAACGCGACCTCAGTGATACTTTGATTTTGTTTTGGGTCGAAAGTGATAATCAATATAATTAGTCAATTGTTAATTTGTAATGCATTTCTTATGTTTGTTAAATTATTTAATTAAATCAGATTGTAATGTTAAATCTTACATTTATATATATAATATTGTCAATTAAATTGATCATTGATTTCGACCGTTAGTGATATATTGGTCGGCAGTGACGACTTGGTCGGCAGTGATGACTTGGTCGACAGTAAAAATATGCAATTTTTTCAAAGTTAGCTTCTGGGCCCCATGTTATTTAAAATGTTTTGTTTTAAAAATTAAATGAGTTAATTTTTTATACCATTTATATGTAAAATGTCTTATTTTATATATTGACTTGAATGATAGCCAAATTGTTAACTTAAGATTATAGTAAGATCATAATTGATTTTTGGACATAAGGCAGCAAATTCTATGTGCGGTGGTAATATTTTGCAGATGTTTTGTGTTTGTAAAGCCGCGGTAGCCTAGTGGTATGGGTAATGGACTGCTGAGGCGAGGTCTCGGGTTCGATCCCAGGCATTACCATGGCACACACCAATGACTTTTCGATGCTTTTCGAAGTTATGTGTGTATTTATCGCAGGTTTATAAGTGCCCGGTTAATGGCAATAGGCTCGCCACCTATTACATTGGGACCTAAACATAAACTGGCGAAATGTGGTTGCTAGCACCTCTGCCTACCCCTTCGGGGATATAGGCGTGAGTTTATGTTATGTTTGATGCCGGCTTTTAATGTGGCATGTTGGAATGAAGGGTGAGAGTCTGGCTTGCGTCGGTTTTGTACAGCGTTCTCTCTATCGCACAATGCGTATCTACAGCTTGATATATTTTAAGAGTAGTTAAAACCGAAGCTATAGTATTAACATTTTATAAACACATTATTACTCTATAGAGGTATCATTATGGTAGATCATCCGCCCGCTCGCCGGCGTACCCGTTGGAAGCAATAATATAATACTAGAGGTATTAAAGTATCAGTCCAATGAGCGAAAGGGACAACGCTCTACAAAATTAACAAGCAGATCTTGGCCGAACTCTTACTCTTCCGTGCCAAAGCCGGGCACTGTACAGTCACCTCTATAAATATGTATACACGGTAGGGTTCCAGGAACAAGTAACCGGGGTTAACTTCGAATTTTTGTTTACAAAATATATAGCCAAATGATGTAAACTCTTAATATTTCATAAAAATGTAACCATTATACGCCTCATAAAATGTATCAATTAATGCTTGCAAAAATATATCCACAATCAACGGTTCAATTGAATGGAAACATGCTATAATTCATATATATGTAAACACGTACTTTCAAAAAAAATACTTTCAGTGAAGTTCTGTAGTCTGTAGTCTAAAATATGTAGTCGTCTTTCAAGCCATTAATATATAAACAATTATTAAATGTGAAAGGATACAAAAATATTTATTTATGCTACGGAAGAAGTGTTTACTGTACTAAATCGTTTACTGTTGTGGCTGCACGCCTATGGAATGCGCTACCGGTGTCTATTAGGCGAGCTCAAACGTTGGGATCATTCTAAAAGTTGGTGACTGAATAGGTACTATCTGTCAATATAAGTCAGTATATTAATTATACTTCATAACTGTACATGTCTGTACAGGTATATGGTGTATATATATATATATATATATATATATATATATATATATATTGTATGTATTGTATGTATTGTATGTATTGTTTGTATTGTATGTATTGTATATATTGTGTATGGGTATTGTACGTACTGTATGTAGGTATTCATGTTCGTTATTATTATTCCATTTCAGTAATTGCTTTCTTACACCAAAAACCCACTTTTCATTACTATACACTCCTGTCCATCCAAAGGTTGCCTGGAAGAGATTGTTGCTTACAATATGGCCGCCCATTGTACATTATTATGTAGACAAATTTCTATTCTTTTTCTTTTTATATTTTTGTGTATTTTGTCGTACAATAAAGAAAATTTTACTTTTACTTTTACTTTTTACTTTCAATTCAGCAAAAACTTTTGCCCGTGATTCTCCAAGGGGTGTCCCTCCTCCATGGGTACCACAAAGAAATAAAACATGATATTATTAATTAATACTATATTTTATATTTAAATCTAACTTAGCTAACACCGCTCACTGAAAACATTATAAACATAAAACAAACTTAGCTTGATCAGTAAAACTTAAAATTCTATTATTAAAGTAATAGGTAAACAAATAAATTGAATTAAAATCTTGTATATCCACCGTTATTATTAATTACGTCCTGTAATCGTTCTGGCATAGAAGAAACCATATTCGAGCATATTGAGGAACCTCTAAAGGAATCCCACAGCTCAAAAACGTGATCTCTTAAATTATTAATATTTCTAGCTCTAGTGGACTCGAAGTCCTGAACCATTAATCCCCACAGATTCTCTATCGGGTTCAAATCAGGACTTTTGGGTGGTAGTTTAATTAATTCTAAATTATCTTGATTATCAATCCATCTTTGTACTAGTCTTGAATTGTGTACAGAAGCACCATCTTGAATAAATGTTATGGGCCTGTTACCCCCGAAGGCTGCGTTGGCCGTTGGAATAAGAACTTCCGATAAAATATCCCGATAATGCAGACTGTTTAAACGTGTGGTTACTTCAATGAGTTCACCAGGACCACTCCAGGACATCCATCCCCAAAAATTAAGCGATAACCTACCGCTTCTGCGGTTAGGTAAAACGTTGTTTTGCAAATATCGTGTGTTATTGGGTCGCCATAATGAGACTCTTCCATCTTGAGATGTACAAAACACTTTTTCATCTAAGAATAACACAGTGCTAAAATCATAATTCAAGTACCTATTGGCAAAGTTCAATCGCTGTAATTTATGCCTTTCAGTTAGAATCGGCTTTCTAGCAGGCTGTCTATGGTGAATACCACTGCTGTGTAATCGGCGACGAATTGTAGACGGTGATACTTCATAATTTGTTGCAATAATAGAAGTGCTAATAAAAGCTCCCTGTCGAATATGATCAATCAAATGCCTCTCTTGATCCGCCGACATTTTACGTGGACGTCCAAATGATACATGATTTTGTATTACTCCCTCATTTTCCCAACGGTTGGACCATAAATAGACAGTTTTTCTCTGTAAAAATAATATACGTAAGTATGATATAAAGAAAACTTCTTACATTCATTTATTTAAACAGGTTAAGAAAAAGGTTGAGTCCACTCTCGACCCCTAATAACTAATATGTCCACTGGACCTCAAACTATGGTCTAATCTCGACCTTGGGGGATAGAAAGTGGTTTTTATTTTCCAGTCCGATTTTAGTTTCTTCTCGACCCTTAATATACACTTCATTGTAAAATCGTCAGTTTACACTATAGTTGCGTAGTATTTTACTAAAATATCAGCGATATAATTTGTATCTAAATCATTTGCCATTTATTCATTTACCCAAAATTTAAATTTTAGGTACACATTTTAAACTAGGGGTTCAAAGTGGACAAGCTATACCTGACTTTTGTATGAAAACCAGTTTCGAACCCTAGGGGTCGAGTGTGGACTATATTTAGGGTTGACAGGAAACAGATAAACAAATCTTTTTTTAGGAGTCGAGAGGACAAGAGTGGACACAACCAAGAAAAAAGAACTTACTGATATTCCCAAGGTTTCAGCTATTTCTGTTATACTTAGCCCCTCTTCCTTCAAACATACAATGCGATGCTTGGTATGGTTGTCTATGCGGTACATGATATTTTTGAAATAAAGTTATAATCGATCTCGTCAATTTTAATGTTGTGAACTGCAGATGATAGCAGATTATAATATATAATATTGAGAATAAATTAAACTAGACATTAAGAATGACATTTGACATCACTTCAATAATAAATCATTACTTACGATCTAGACAAATAGTTTGTATACCTACAATTGTTTAGGTATTAATGGCTTGAAAGACGACTACATATTTTAGACTACAGACTACATAACTTCACTGAAAGTATATTTTATTGAAAGTACGTGTTTACATATATATGAATTATAGCATGTTTCCATTCAATTGAACCGTTGATTGTGGATATATTTTTGCAAGCATTAATTGATACATTTTATGAGGCGTATAATGGTTACATTTTTATGAAATATTAAGAGTTTACATCATTTGGCTATATTTTTTGTGAACAAAAATTTGAAGTTAACCCTGGTTACTTGTTTCTGGAACCCTACCGTGTATACATATTTATAGAGGTGACTGTACACTCTTGTTACTGACTGTACAAGAAACATTACTTTTTTTTTGTACCTGCGGAATATTACTATCATGTCTATATAGGATGTTGAAATTATTTATAATTATTACTTGAGGTCTGGACTGTTCGACTATTAGGCAAAGCAGATAAAATTATTTCATTTTATTTTATTCATATATTTTATAAGATTTTTGTTATGAATTGGTTTACTGGTTCATTTTTGTCGTATTATGGCAAAGCGAGTTGAGTTTCTGGTCACCTAATGTGCGTATTAGAAATTAGTTATCGTTTACTTTACAAGTAAGTTCGCCTTTATATAGATTTAGATCGGAAAAAGAGAACATCTAGGACGGGACTTGAACCCTCGACTAGTCCATTACAGGGGGAATGCTCTGACTGAGCCACCTAGACACGTCCCAGATATTCGATATTCTCCGATATGTTATATACGTCTTAAGCCGACGAGCATTCCCCCTGTAAGGGACTGGTCACGGGTTCACGTCCCATCCTAGATGTTCTCTTTTTCCCATCTAAATTTATTGGAAAAGTAAGCATAGGTACTAATTGCTTTAAAAGTTAATTGAATTCACCTTTAAAGTTGAGAGTTCTTTGAAATATTCTGACGGTTTACCAACAGGGTTATGATCTCTTTCTATAATGTTAGGACAGTGACTTCTGTGTAAGAGCTAGTTGTCAATACAAGAGCGCCTCGTAGTGGTTGAAACCTATGAAAACCTTCGAGAGCATTTTGGAGAACATTACTACAAAACTAGTGTCCGATCCGTGAAGGTGTATTTAGGGTTAATATATTAGAGTCTGTTTGTGTAATCCTTTTTGGAAAATAAGTTATAAAGAATTACCCAAAAAAATAGCAATAAAATTTAGTTCGATCAGGAAACTTACATGGCAATTCAGAAGGGTCAATTTGTGAAAAATCTCTAAAAATAATGAAAAAAGAACAACAGGGCGCGGGGTTTCTTAGATTTTGGGGGATATTGGATAATTATGATCTGCCTTTTGCCGCATTTAAAATTCCAATGATAATTATAGGCATTATGGTTATGTATTTAGGCTATCTATGTACCACTTAATGAACGGACACTAGTTTTGTTACAAACTGTATAAATGTATATATCTTTTACTCTCACACGCAATAATCTAAGTGTGTGTACAAAGACATTCGAATCCGCAGTCATGGTGGAGACTAGATTTCGCTTATAAGTCAGTTTCTCAAATAAAAATTATCAACTGTTATTTATTCATGTTATTTTTCTGCTATGATCTATTGGCGAACAGTTCAATACACGTACTATGTATTAGATGAAGCCGTCGCAACATTCATGAATGTAGTTTTTTTAGGTCTACCCTCATTTTTCTGTTGAAGATTTTTTTGTGTCGAATTTCACGTAATAATAGTTTTTCAATGATGCGAATCATTGATCGATTTGGCCGATGTAGTACGTAGTTCTATCGTCGATTGAAGGTGAAAAATACTTAAGCGACAATGACCGTTGAAAGGAATGTTAGCTGATATAAAGATGCGACAATGTTGTTTAACACGTTTTCTTTCAAGCAAGTGTTGCTTACTTTTTGTTCAACGTCAAAACAGCGTAAACGACATCAGTGGTTGTTAAAATAATATCTGTTGTAAAGATTCTCTTATAGAAAATAAATCTTAAACTTGACTTTGCGATAGCATGGCTCTCGCACAACTCTAGCGCGCGTCAGGCTAGCCATAACCTCGCCTTTGTTGTATAATTCACGCCTTACGTGGTAAGCTTTTGACATCGCAATTTTAACTGAAAATCATTGAGTTCAAGAGTGATTGTCGCTTGAGTACTTTCTTATTCAACCGCCGATAAATATCGTTGGTAAACTCATATATTTTAGTTATAAGTTTACGTTATGTGTAGTATAAGTTGTAACATATTTATGTTTTCTGTATAACATAGAGGTACAAGTGGCTTCCATACTAAAGTTCATTATTTGCAGTTGCGATCTCACGGGATCGACGTGGGATGTGTTAGGAATATTATATAAAGCAACTACAATAAACATGTGTGGTTTTTTAATTTGTTGTTTCATTTTTATCCTTTGGTTTCGGTTGGACCCAATCCTGCATGGTTTGTTTTTTACGCAAAGAATTGGCTTTGCCGTCCAACGTGGCAATGCCACCAGCCTTTTGGGTACGTTACCAGTCGGCAACGATGTAGACACCTAACCTTTTTACCCTTCTGGCGACTTAGGACGGATACCATTTCGGACGAGTTCCACATTGGGCGGAAACAGTACAGTATCGTTTTATTAGATTCTGCAAATAGTTCTCCTATTACAGCAAAATAATAGGGTAAGGTGGGGGAATGCCGGTCAGCGGGAAATGCCGGTCACTATGGAATACTAAGTTCCTGAATTATTTAAGAAATGATACTTATGCTGCCATCTAGTCTTCACTGGGGATAACTAATTTACATCGCCGCGGCCATCTTGTATTGCACGTCCGTATGGCAGTGCGTCGTTCATGTTTCGGAGTGTTTTGTTGTTAAAAATTGGAATTTTCAATCAAAGGTAAGCTTAAGTTTATTATTTACGGCTAGATTTGCTTTTATCACCAATTATAACAAATTTGTTATCACTTTTGATGTGCCGGTAAAATTTTTGATAGCTTATTTAGATTTTTATTGAATGTCAAAGAAAACATTTCTTTTGTTTTGGGGTTATCCCAGTTACTCGAACTGGGTAATGGCAGTCACCGACCGGCATTACCTCATATGAAAATATAGGGCTAATTTACCTCAAGTTGAGAACGCTTTTTTGAGCATTTTTGTGAAAATAGTGGCTAATGAATGGTTATTTTTGTTACATAGATGCCGCGGAACAGACCTAGAACAACAAATAAAGCAAAATGGACTAAAGATGACTTAGAAAAAGCTGTACGAGCTGCGCGTGATGGAGTTTCTATACGGAAAGCTTCCAAGATATTCATGATACCCTTCAGTACTTTACAAGAAAGAATCAAGAAGAATCTTCCTATTACTGCGCCTTCTCTAGGAAGACATGCCACTTTCTCACCAGAAGAAGAGAAAGGTATGGCTGAGAATATAAAACTTTTGGCTAAATTATATTATGGCCTCAGTCCACTGCAAGTTCGCCGTGCAGCTTATGTTTATGCTGAGAAACACAATATAAAGCACACATTCAACAAAGAGATACAAATGGCTGGGAAAGATTGGCTTTATGGTTTTTTAAAGCGAAATCCTTCGATAACTATCCGTCAGCCTGAGGCAACTAGTATTAATCGCGTGACAGCATTCAATAAAGAGGAGGTTTCCTTGTTCTTTAAAAATTTGGAAGACATTATGGAAACGTACCAGTTTGCTGCATCAAAAATATATAACATGGATGAGACCGGCATCAGCACCGTGCAAGACCCTGGTACAGTCATTGCTGAAAAGGGACAGAAGAGAGTAGGATCTGTTACAAGTTATGAAAGGGGAAAAAATATCACGGTCATTTGCGCAGTGTCTGCTTCTGGATCCTACATACCTCCAATGTTTATTTACCCACGCAAGAGGATGTCACCACAGTTGAGCAAAGATGGTCCAAATGAAGCTATTTACCACTGCTCGAAAAATGGCTGGACGAATCAAGATTTATTTGTAATATGGCTCAAACACTTTGTGCACTTTGCGAGACCGTCTTCGGCTGAGCCAGTGCTTCTAGTTTTGGACAATCATTACAGCCACGTGTCTTTGGAAGCATACACATTCTGCCGAGAAAACTTCATTGTTGTACTATCCATCCCACCGCACACCTCTCACAGAATGCAACCGTTAGATGTTGCATTTTATGGCCCCTTGAAAGCTGCCTTTCGAAGGCAGTGTGATTTGTTTATGAAAAGCCACGCTTTGCTAAAAATAACTCCGTACGATGTGGCTTCTATATTCAACAAAGCCTACTGTGACACGGCTACAATTCAGAAAGGAGTTTCTGGATTTAAGGCGAGTGGAATTATGCCTATCGATCCTACCGTTTTTGGAGAAGAGGATTTCTTGGCCTCAGACTATCTATTGGGTTCCCAAAACGACACTGTTACTGTGATGAATGATTCCACAGCTAACCCTATGGACCATGATCAAGCAACATCTACCTTTCCACTTGAGGCCAATAATTTTCCAGAACCCAGCGCCCAAGTACAGATTGCTCCTGAGGCAAATAACTTGTCAGAAACGAGCAACCAATTACTGGATACTCCTGAGGACAATAATTTGCCAGAAACGAGCGCCCAAATACAGACCGTATTGTCTCCGTTGCCACTTTTGCCAACTCAAGCTAGAAAACGTGCAAATACCAAACAACACTCTGCTATCCTAACAGCAACACCCCTGAAAGCAGAATTAGAAAACAAGGAAAGGAAAAGACAAGAGAAGTTGTCAAAAGATAGCAAGAAGATTGACAAGAAAACTGAAAAGAAAGTTAACAAGAAAACTGACAAGAAAACTGATAACAAAAAGATAAACACCACTACCAAACGAAGACAACTTAAGACCAGTAAGAAATCAAGGATCGATCCAGAGTTTTGTTCCTCGGATGAAGAAGTTTTGGCTTCTAAGAAGAAAAAGAAAAATCTGAAATCTACCAGGTCAATCCCAGACTCGTCAGATGAAGAAAACCTTGAAAGTATAGACGATAGTGAGCAAGAAATATGTTGCATTTGCAAAGAATTTGGGAAAAATGAAATTTGGTTCAGATGTCGAGGTTGTGGAAAGTGGGCACACAAAGAATGCTCTGGAGCCGATTCTCCTGAGAAATATGAATGTGATTCATGTGTGCGTATAAATAAAGTTACAAAACGCCTTGATTTGTAGCTTTTTAAATAAGATTTTTTTGGTTAATTTTTTTAATTTTGCTAATCTTTGGTTAATTTTTGTAATAAAAACTTTATGTTACATTTAAAACATTCTTTTACTGATTTCTAGTCATTATTATTATTTTGAAATGCAAAGCTCTGCTGATTTTGAGCGACTGTTATTACCCCGCATGGTGACTGCCATTGCCCGCAAAGTGCGGGCAATACCAGTCAGTGAAAGGTTTTAAAAATTTATAAAAATAATTAAACTACTTAAGCTGGGTTATTTACAACATGGCAATCATAAAGTGTACTAAATTAACTATATGACAGTTTAATTACTTTTGCGCAAAGCTCATTAATTAAAGAATTATGTCGTTTTTCGCTTAAGTGACCGCCATTCCCCCACCTTACCCTACCTTTTTTACCTTTGACACTACTGTTTGGGACTAGCAGTAAGTAGTGTCATGGGTAATTCTACTTTCCCATGATACTACTCTAATACCATAGCTACAATAGTACGATATAGATACTTTGTATTGGATATCCTAGGATAATAGATACGATCGTAGATTAATAGGATGTATATAGTTTATACAATTTTGTTTTTAGTATAACAGGCCTTTTTTTAATTATAACTTTTATTTAACAGGCCTGTGCAAAAATATCTCCATCAATACATTTGAACGTCAATACATTTGTTCGTAGAACTTAACATAGATTTTTTAATTATTCCACTGCGAATTCGCATAAAGCATTTACACTAATAGAGGCAGAATTTCACGCACTATTTAAACATTTAGCATTTATTAAAAGAAAAGTTCCCTTTCTATAAGAACTATTAGTGTGCGTTCGAGCAGCGGAATGTTGTTGAATTTAAAGATTTGAATCATGCAGATATTTAGTGTATGACGTCGTGTAATTGTATATGGCAAAAAAAATGGTGCATGCAGCCATTGTTGAGAAATTTGCTAAAATCTGATTCCGCTGGGCGAACGTTGTCCTGGCGGAACTTTTTTAAATCCATGGACTTAGAAGAAAAAAATTGTGTCCAAAAATTAGTGTGTATTTGTGTGTGATTGTGTATGTATGAATAAAACTAGTGCATGCATAAACTTTGGAGAAATTCAAGTTTCCGCTACGCGAACGTTTGGCCATTAGCTAGTTTTCATATAAAGCGCTTATATAGAGAGCTATAGATTTTTACATACGTTGTTTTGAATTTGTTTATATTTGTTTAAAAAACAGATATAGAAAAAATCGTAGGGTTTAAAAAATAAACGTAAAATACGCTTATTAGGTCGTAGTTCGTAATGTATGCACTTTGGGGTCTAGATTTTCACGTTTATATGAACCTTGTAAGAGTGTCTGCAACATGTTGCTAAGTATCAATGATGTTCCGTTAGTAATTAAAGAGTTATAGGACAATTTACCATGAATAGACCACTGTTTACAAAGCAGTCAAATATCACAACGTTCTAAAGGAATTGCATAGAAAAATGTATTCCAATAATTAGTGTATTAATTCAACTACTCACATGCAAAATCTCATCTCATTAAATTCAGTAATTAAAGAGAAACAATTAAAATACTGACAAAGCATCGAAACCTACATAACCCGACCAAGTTCGGATAGCTATAAAAAGCGGCCGTGCAATATATTTAGGTAACATTCTAAAGTTTACAGTTCAATACCGGTATTGAATTGGTACAGGTGATAACACAATTGTTGTTTCGATATAATTTATAGTTCATTTATTTTACTACACTTGCTTTTTTAAATGTATTTGACAAACATTTTAAGTCTATTGCTGTCTCTAACCATTGACAGAGTATGTTTAGCAAGCGTTGCGCTGCAGCTGCGCTCCCTGAGTTGTATGTCAAAATCTGCCGTTGCTGGGGCGCGCGCCCCAGGGATTGTCATAACTAGTCCCTAAGAGGGTTAGAAATTTTGAGGTTATATTCTGTATTTTCATTCATTCATTCATATGCTGACGGCTGTTGTCCCAGAAGGGGTAGGGTTTCTGTGAAACCCACATTTCGCCAATTTTTGGGTTTCTACTTAACAGGTGGCGAGAAATAAATAATAAATACATAATTATTATAAAACATAAACTGGCGAAACGTGGGTGCTAGCACCTCTGTCTACCCCTTCGGGGATATAGGCGTGAGTTTATGTTATGTTATGTTATGTTTATTATATTATTACATAACATGTTATGTTCTTATATGTAATTAAAAATATTTTAATACACGTGTTTAATTAGAAAAGTACTTGTTAATTGAAGATTTATTTTTATCGTAGATGGCGTTATTATTTTAAAAAAAATGATTCAAGAAATGCAATTGTTTTATTTTTTCCTAACGCCTGTGTACGCAACTGTACCATATTAATAAATACTATACTGGAAGGTTAAGAACGTTACTTAGATATATAGCACGGCCGATTTTTTATAGCAATCCGAACTTGGTCGGGTTATGTAGGGTTTCGATGCTTTGTCAGTATTTTAATGGTTTCTCTTTAATTACTGAATTTAATGAGATGAGATTTTGCATGTGAGTAGTTGAATTAATACACTAATTATTGGAATACATTTTACTATGCAATTCCTTTAGAACGTCGTGATATTTGACTGCTTTGTAAACAGTAGTTTATTCATGTTAAATTGTCCTATAACTCTTTAATTACTAACGAAACATCATTGATACTTGGTAACATGTTGCAGACACTCTTACATGGTTAGTATAAACGTGAAAATCTAGACCCCTCAGTGCATACTTTACGAACTAAGAAGTATTATGCGTATTTTACGTTTAAATTTTTATCTTTTAAACCCTACGATTTTTTCTAAATCTGTTTTTTAAACAAATATAAACAAATTCAAAACAACGTATGTAAAAATCTACAGCTCTCTATATAAGCGCTTTATATGAAAACTAGCTAATGGCCAAACGTTCGCGTAGCGGAAACTTGAATTTCTCAAAAGTTTATGCATGCACTAGTTTTATTCATACATACACAATTACACACAAATACACACTAATTTTTGGACACATTTTTTTCTTCTAAGTCCATGGATTAAAAAAAGTTCCGCCAGAACAACGTTCGTCCAGCGGAATCAGATTTTAGCGAATTTCTCAACAATCGCTGCATGCACAAATATTTTTTTACCATACACAATTAGACGACATCATACACTAAATATCTGCACGATTCAAATCTTTAAATTCAACAACATTCCGCTGCGCGAACGCACACGAACTATTATGAGTACGCTGCCATAACGCCAGCTCCGAATGTCATTGAAAAGTCTTGTTCAATATCTCTGTTCCTACAAGAGCAATAGTTATGAAATTTTGCATAGTGGGAGAAGTATTAGAGCACTATTTTTGTGTGTAAGCTCTGTTGCTTTACAATTAGCAGTTTTCGAGTACGGCCATGTGTACGCTAGCTTGATCGTGACGCCAGCGTACACAGTGAAATTGGTGTTTATTTCCTAGACTAAAGAGGAAGAGTTTTTTTTATTTTTACACTAATTAGGCAGTATTTACACAGAGTTTAATGGCATAGTAACCAACTCGATATGGCTCTTGTGTACGCTAACATAACGGACACAATATAATGAGGTTTTCATTGTGCTAAGTTGTCATCATGGACGTAGGCACTATTCTCATATTATGCACAAATAAGTAGGTACGTGAAGTGTCGCTCAACGACCTCCGTCCTCCATGAGCGGAGGCCTGGGGGTTGCTGGTGAGGCCGCCTGTCACCCCAGCAGAATAATAATCAATATAAATAAATAAATATTAATATTAAATATTCTACGACATTTTACACAGGCGGCTAGCGCCCCTCTCCCAACCGGGGCAAGACGGGGACACCGTGGTTCCCAAACCCGAGGGGTCATTTCGAAACCGGAGATACTCGTAGCCCAGGGTGCGAGGGATATGCTCTATGGGCAACCTTACACCCCGGCGTTTTAAGACACGAGAGGGCGTGCGGTTTTAGTCGGTTCAAGCCCGACATGGCCGGCGTTGGGGTGGGGGGTATCCGAAGGGATTTCCGCACGAAAAAAAAAAAAAAAAGGTACGTGAAGTGTTTAGTCAATTACATACCATATGCTTTTCAAGTGTTTATGGTCAAGAGTGAATCGGAGGGACCACGAGCGAATGCGATTTAGGTACTCGTGGTCCCCCTAGGGGAACATCACAGGGTGACCACGAATCTGGAGGGGACTCACCCATTCAATATTCCCATATAGGGCTGTCCCACTGGTCTGCTATGGTGTTAAGAATGCTTTATGCATGAGCATGAATCAAACTGCAGTAGCGGATCGCCAATCATCTGGCGATCCGCAACTATGCTATTTTCGAGGTTGGATGGGCAGACGGCAGTTGCTTCCGTGAAAGTCTAATTAAAACAGAGTAGGAATCTCGGGCTTCATTCCTCGGTAGAAGAACAGGCAATTGTTAGTAGTAGGAATTTAATAAGAAAAATCTTCAGTAACGTCAGTTATTGGTTAGTGATCTAGCCAGGACTAGGGATGGCCATATTGAAGTGCAGACCCGTAGTCACACTAAGCACGTGGAAAAATGTCTGCCTACCCCAATGGGAAATGGGCCTATGTATTGGCTCAAATGAGTTCCGCCTATATAAAGTGAAGTGTGAAACTACTAAATCAAACTCGTTAACTGTTTTACTTTGCAGCCACAGACACTTAGTATATGCATCTGTGTCTACATATTTATGCATAAAACTTAATGATTTATCACAAAACATTATACCAAAACTCAAATTACATTTTAGACAAACCAAACGAGACAAAACTTGGGACTTTTACGAATATTCAACAAACTTAAAATGGACGCACACGGGAACACTTACACTCGAATTATTTTTGTTCCCGGCTCCCACTTGTAAGGGTTAATACCGGTTCTCACTTTCTTCACAATATTGTTCACAACAGATGGTTTTTTGACTGATTCCAAAGACGTATAGTATACGATGTTAGTTGCAGGATCGTAGCTTAAACTCTCATCAGATTTTCGCCTTGAAATGTCCGAAAAAGAATCTTGGGTAAGAGTCGATGAAGTGTTAATTCTTCTTATTCCACTGTGGGATCGGTCTACACTTTGAACGTTAATCTTGCCATCTTCAGATATCATGTCGACGTGGTTCGACGGTCGGATATTGAGGATACCAGCGCAACTGTGGAACTTTGAGAACTTGTCATGTACGCGGTGTTCTAGGTCCACGTGTAAGCTGAGTTGACGTCTGTGGAGAAATTATTTTTAATAAATAGCCTTGTTTGCAAAGAGTGCCTTTTTTCTTCGTGGGTTGTTACTGTCGAAGGGATTTATTTCATCCCCTGAAACACCTTACTTCATACTGTTATTCCTAAGAGAATATAAATCGATATTTCAGGAAGGTCTACACAGCGCTACCTAGAGTTCCAGAATTTTATAAAAAAACCCTTTCTTCATCTGAGCAACAATACCGGTTCCAATGCCTCGGAGCCCGGGGTTCCATCTCCTATTCCTCCTTTCCAGGATTTGCTTACATCAATTAGATTTTATAGGCTATTTATCCCCCCTAACCCGGAGAGAAATGTCTACGCCAGAGCCTCGTCCGTCAATCAATAGGTACCCTGGCCAGGGGGTGGCTGGTGAGGCCGCCTGCCACCCCAGCAGAAGCAGGCCGGGGCGACGAGCGCCGCCTCCTTTCCGGGGCAAGATGGGGACACCGTGGTTTCCAAACCAGGAGGGCCATCTCGAAACCGGAGATGGCCCTGGGTCAGTCGGGGTGCGAGAGAACTGCCTTATGGGCCACTTTAGACCCCGCGTCTGAAGACCCGAGACGGCGTGCAGTTTTAGTCGGTTCAAGCCCGACCATAGGTGGGTGGTATCTGATGGGATTTCCGCACGACAAAAAAACCCTGGCCAATAAATAAAATTAGGTCAACCTATTTACAAATATGCAGGAATTTAACCAATTTACCGATAATCGAATTGTTCACCACACAAATGGCAGGCGATAGGAGTAACACTTGCGCCTTTTGATGTCACCGTTGACTCACCAGACGAGTACTTCGATACATTAGGCTTGCGATTTAGGTTTACCAAGCTCACCGTCCGCTTGTCCGAAGTCGAGTCAGAACTATCCCCTGCCGTTTCAGTCTGCAAATTCGACATAGAGAATCGATTCTTCTTCATTTCTGTCAAAATCTGATCAGGATCAGTTATCTTCTCAAAAAAAGAAACTATCTTCTTTAGTTTGTCTTCGGAAACGTCGCATCTAGTCAAGTTTGGGTCTGTTTGAGTGTCACTCGCCTTCCTTACGGATAAATGCCTGACACTTGGAGTGGTGACTTTGGGTGCGAGTTTCGTTATTCCGATATGTTCGTTCTCGTGCAAGAATTTGTCGTACTCCCTTTCGAAGCCCTCGTGGCAGTAATGGCAGATGTATTTTCTGTCATTGAAGTGACAGAGGTTAAGATGATCGTTGTAGTTTATTATGCCTGTAAATAAATATTTTTCATAAGCATTTATCTCTTTGTTGTTATTATACTCTAGCAAAGGTCTTCCTATCGAGATTGGGTGGTCAGACGGCCGCTGCTCCCATAAAAGATGGGAAGAATTGAAAAATAAAAGCCTCGGATGCAACAAGACCTAATCGGATACCCCCCCGCCGGCCAGCGGGGGCGGTTATGTCGGGCTTGAACCGACTAAAACCGCACGCCGTCTCGAGTCTACAGACGCCGGGGTGTAAGGTTACCCATAGAGCAAATCCCTCGCACTCCGACTAACCCTGGGCCATTCGCAGTGTCCCCTCTGATAACAGCAGAGGGGTACCTGGAGCGACCACGCCCCCCCGCGGGCCTTGCAGGCCCGCCATACCCCGACCCCCTCGTGCAATTTGGTCAGCTGGCCCTGAAAAGGGCCGGTTGGTCAGACTCTTGGCCGTTGACGTTGACGCCAGATACTCCAGAGGAGCAATCAATGATGCGTCATCGCCCACGTTGCCCAGGGTGCACCAAACTTGGAGGTGATCCAACCAGTCCCACCGCTCCAACCAGTCGCACCCCAACAAATTAAGGTACCTACCTTAATTTGCTACCTGCAGTGTCTTCTGAACATACCTTTCTATAACCTTTTAAAAAAATGGGTTTTGTAGAGGTCAGATGGCAGTCGCTTCACGGAAAAGATCAAAGTTTCGTAGTTAGATCGAAAACCCAACCACCACTAAGTTTAACTACTCCTTACCACATGGACCAAATTGTCGTCTGTCTAGTGTGTAATTTAAATGAAAGGAATTCCACTTACCATAAGATAACATCAAGCATCCGGTGATAGGACATTGCCGTGGCGTGGTATCCATTAAACAGTTTCTCTGCACGGACTGGACGTACGTCAATATAACCGGACTCTTCATATCTCTGAGAGCCGTTTCAGATTGAATCTTTTTTGGGCGTTTCGTTCTTCTGAATCTCAAACCTCTCCGTCTTCGCTTTTCACTATAGTTATAGTGAGATATATTGTTGTCGCTTGCGGCATATACATGGCCGTTGGGTAGAACGTAATTCTTGTATCCTCTTTCGTGACGAATACCAAAGATTCTGTGAATGAAACTCTGGAATCTCGTTAATCTACGTTTCTCGTTGAACATGAGATATGGAATTGGGTGTGGCTCGTTCGTCTGCGTAAACTCACATTCCTGTTCTATTGTGATATTATGGAAGTTATCTCTGGAGTCTTGCGTCGCAGCATGTTCTACTGCGGTTGATGAGCATGACTGATGTTTTATTTTAAGATCCCTGATTACAGCTGTCGCGATGGACTCTTTCTCAGAATCATCGGCTACCGATTGTTGGGTGACATCTCCACTTGAGATTTCAGTTGTTCCAGCACATGCGTCAGTTTTGGTCCTGTGCGATCGTTTCTTTCTGCGCTTTTTTGTCTGAATTTCTTCGTCTAAGTAGCCCTCAGTGCCGTATGATTCAGGCAATATCCCAATTACGCTGGCGTCGTAGATTTGGAAGAGTTTTTTAAGGCATTTGTATTTTGCTTTGAGAACTTCATGCTTTTTCTTCGGAACCCATTTCGTGGCCATATGTTCTTCCTCATTTTCATTCCTCTCCGGTATACTACTAAGAGTGGGCTGCTTCTTGTACATCCCTCGGTACCAAATAATAAAAGAACAGAAAATTTTGATTAAAAAGAAGAATAAAACACTAGCGAGTATTTCGCAATTTCGATACGGTATCATAACTGTATGGCTTCTCAATTTGTAGATGATGGGTTTTTATTAAATATCTTGTATCTGTTGAGTGCATGATTTTGCAGTGACATTTTTGCAAAAACCTGTCAGTTTTGAAAGTGGAAATTACTTGTATTTCTGATATGAAAAAAATTCTTTCTGACCAGTGTTTAAGAATAATAAGTTTAGCTCATGTTTGTGCAAAGGGCATTTTTAATTATTAAAAACAAATATATATTAAATTCTTCGAGATTCTAGCGTGGGCTTTCTTCTCGGAATGGGGCGGTCACACGGCAGTTGCTCCCGGAAAAGTCGACATACCAATCAAAAACCAAGGCGGTCCTTACCCCGGGGGGGCCAAGGGTGCAGGGTCCTAGGGGTCCTATACTTATACCTAAAATATAGTATGATATTTAGGTATAAAGCGATCGGCTTGCGCCCCTTACGCCATTTAACTAGTAAAAATATAAATAAAAAAATCAATATAAATAAATATTCTACGACATTCTACACAGCGCTTTCTAGACCCAAAGTAAGCATAATTTAACTAGCTTGTGTTATAGGTTCCAGAATGCGGATAAACATACTTATATACTTTTTTTTCGTAAATACATACATATTATACATAGAAACACCCAGACCAATGCAAATAGACATATTCATGCATACAAATATTTGCACTGAGCGGGAATCAAACCCGCGCCCCCGTCATAGCAGTCGAATGCAGTACCGCTACGCCACAGAGGCCGTAAAAAATGAATTACATTACTTAACATTAATTATACCTACCTATAAAAATATATCAAATTATAAAACAAGGTCCTGGGGTTATCTTTTCGAGGGCTTACCCGGTGTGCTCAGCTATGTACTCTTGGGGAGGACACTGTGTGGTTTTAGTCGGTCCGATTCCGACACGCCCATCCTATCGTTGGCACCGATGATGGGGTAAAGGCCGTGGGGGTTTCCACACGTTAAAAAAATAAGCAATAAGAAATTGTTTTCACCTCTCCAGCATGAAAAGGGTACCTTAGCTGCGTAAAAACTCGCAGCAAAATGCAATTTTGCTTTTTAGCGTGAGGATAACGGCATTCGACAACAGGCGGCGGCTGCAGCGTCCGGCGCGCTGCGGTGTGTTAAGACTATTAAGTATACCACAGATTACATAATATTGATTATACATATCGTGTTGTGTGCCCCACCTGTAACCTTAAACAATTTTCTCACTGGTCGAGATAAACGTAAAATTTAAATGTAAAGAAGGAGTATACGAATATAAGGTGTTAGTAGTTTTAGTGCGCAAATCTTTTTCGTCGCGTGCCTTTAAATGACTCACTATGCTCAGTACTATAAGTTAGAATTATAGACTAATTCGCTAGTCCGTGAAGCTGGCACTTGCAGCAAAAAATAATTATGCTCACTTGTTGTACAAATAACTATTTCACTTCTCCAGCACGAACATGGTACCATTGTTGCGTAAAAACTCGCAGCAAAATCGCATTTTGCTACGGGTTGCATGATCCGACTGACCCTGGGCCATCTCCGGTTTCGAGATGGCCCGCTCGGGTTTGGGGACCACGGTGTCCCCGTCTTGCCCCGGTTTGGGGGAAGGCGCTAGTCGCCCCGGCGTCCCAGCCTGCTTTTGCTGGGGTGACAAGTGGCCTCACCTGCCACCCCTAGGCCTGCGCTCAAGGACACAACTAAGTACCTTTTTTTTTGTGCGGAAGTCCCTTCGGATACCCCCTCGCCAGCCAGCGGGGGCGGTTATGTCGGGCTTGAATCGACTAAAACCGCACGCCGTCTCGGGTCTACAGACGCCGGGGTGTAAGGTTACCCATAGATCATATCCCTCGCACTCCGACTGACCCTGGGCCATTCCCCTCTGATAACAGCAGAGGGGTACCTGGAGCGGCCCCCACCCGCGCGGGCCTTGCAGGCCCGCCATACCCCGACCCCCTCGTGCAATGGGGTCAGCTGGCCCTGAAAAGGGCCGGTTGGTCAGACTCTTGGCCGTTGACGTTGACGCCAGCTACTCCAGAGGAGCAATCAATGATGCGTCATCGTCCACGTTGCCCAGGGTGCACCAAACTTGGAGGTGATCCAACTAGTCGCACCCCACAACTAAGTACCTATAACCTGAAATACTTTTCTAACTGGTCGAGATGAAAAGTTATAGGTATATTGTTGTGTGATATGCTTAACGGCCAGTCTCAATAATCTACCTACAGTTAAAGGTAGATAGCTATCCCAGGTAAACGTTCAACATTAATCTATCTGTAACTGCGGTTTCAATATTATCAAAGTCATTTTCTGCTTATCTTTGTTTACTGAAACAGAAAAAATCCCCGATGGATACTAATGGTAGCTATTTTAACTGCTGGTAAAGGATAGATGGGTTATTGAAACCGGCCGTAAGACAGCCATGTCAAAAACAATAAGCGGTCAGAAAAAGAGAACATCTAGAACGGGACTTGAACCCGCGACCAGTCCCTTACAGGGGGAATTGATGGAATTAATTAAGTGGAGTCATCAAAAAACAATGTTTCAAAATGACTAAAGTTATTCATTGTTTCCGTAGTTCGCAAGGCTACAGCGTCGGCTTAAGACGTATATAATATATCGGAGAATTTCGAATATCTGAGACGTGTCTAGATAGCTCAGCTGGTCAGAGCATTCCCCCTGTAAGGGACTGGTCGCTGGTTCAAGTCCCGTTCTAGATGTTCTCTTTTTCCGATCTAAATCTTTAGAAAAAGTAAGCATACACAATGCTTAAAAATTTAATGGAGTTAATTAAGCGGAGTCATCAAAAAACAGTGTTTGAAAATGACTGTAAAGTTATTCATTGTTTCCGTAGTTCGCAAGAATTACGGTAGATGGCTCCAGCGTCGCCTTAAGACGTATATAATATATAGGAGAATTTCGAATATCTGGGACGTGTCTAGATAGCTCAGCTGGTCAGAGCATTCCCCCTGTAAGGGACTGGTCGCGGGTTCAAGTCCCGTTCTAGATGTTCTCTTTTTTCGATCTAAATCTTTAGAAAAAGTAAGCATACAAAATGCTTAAAAATTTAATGGAAATAAGTGGTCAGTCTCCAGCGGCAACTTTGGACCCAACTGGAAAATATCTGTGAGGATAGGATGAAGGCTAAACCTACAAAACAAAGACAATTAGGATGGATCTAGATATAAACTTCTGTGGCCAATCCGGGTTGCATACAAATCTTTCACTTTTTTATATCACTTTGGTGGCAGACAAGCCCACGGCCCACCTGATGGGAAGCGGTTACCGCGACCTATGGACGTATGCAACGCCAGAGGCGTTACACTCGAGCTGCCGACCGTGTAAAAACCTTCCAATGCCCATCTTGAAGAACACCATATTGTAGTCGCTTGGGAAAACCACAGCGATCATTCCACAGCCTAGTGTCCGCTTTCCCACTTCTCCATTTCACAATTTGTTTTATCTTAGCTTTTATGGGAGCGACTCCCAAACCCCGAGAAGAAAGCCTGCGCCAGACCCTCGTCACAGATTACTAAATAGTTCCCTCGTCCATTAATCAAAGCGTCGGTAGCTTAGTGGTTAAGGAGTCGACTCTACGATCGAGAGGTACCGGGTTCAAATCCTGGCCATTACACTAGCGACGTGAACCCACTCTTAACACAAGCAATTTAGCTTAGCTGGAGGGGTTAGGGGGAATATTAGTAATTTCGGTTAATAATATTCTTTTTCTAGAAAAAAAAAACAGGTGCACTGACTCGCAGGTAAGGTTGTCTTGGGGCCCAAGACAATAGTGGGGCCCATACAGGACGGATCAGATAATGACAATTAAAAAATAGTATTTTGTTGTAAAAATTCTATTTATTTACAATAAATAACTATACATTAAGGCATCTTAGACTATATTAATTAAGTATTTATATAATTATTTAAGTACATATCTATTTAGGTAAATATCTCTGGTTGCTTATCCAAATGCGTCCTCAGGCATCAGCATCCCTGCAACAATTTGAAAAAAGTTAGGATTTACATACAGTCACGCTTCTTTCGCAATGGGGTAGGCAGAGACATCTTTCCACTTGCTAAGATCCTTTATTTTTTTTTGTTGTCGAAAACCCCACATGCTCCACCACATCGGTGCCAACAATGTGATGGGTGTGTCGGAATCGGACCGACTAAAACCACACGGTGGCCTCCCCAAGTTTCCATTGCCGGGCACCCCGGGTAAGCCCTCGAAAGGATAACCGTGGGTTTATCCTTGCTACGATCTTGGCATAGGACTTTCACTTCTACTTTCATAATAATTGTTCTCATACATGCTCGCCGGCGAGCACTTACTGGCCTAGGCATATTGTCCTGAAAAAAAAAAACGAGTTAAGTGCGAGTCGGACTCGCGCACTGAGGGTTCCGTACAAAACTGGATTGAGGGGCGAACTTAACGTTGCTCTAGACTCTAGAGTTCCTAGTCTAAACAGACTTTTTTTTTGTAATGTGGGTAAATAAATATATAGGGTTTTCAGACTTTTCGGATTACTTGTGCTTACTTTCTGAAAAATATCATGATTCTAGCTCAACGCAATATATAGCCTTATAGCTTAGAGGTTTTGATTCCCTTGTGAATATCTAAATTTGCTGGACAAACGACAACATCTTTTGATTGCGTTGACGTAGAAGTTCGATTTTTTTAGTGTCAAAACGTTACATTCATAATGTTTCATTAATTTTTTGTTGTTGTACATTCAAAGTAAGCATAGTTTAACAAGCTTGTGTTATAGGGTCCAAACTGCGGATAAACATCCTTACTAATATATAAATGTGAATGTAACTCTCTGTCTGTCTGTCTGTTACGCTTTCACGCCTAAACCACTGAACCGATTTTGCTGAAAATTGGTACAGGGGTAGATTAGACCTTGGGAAAGGACATAGGCTATGTTTTGTCGCGATAACCGACATCTAAGCGGGCGGAGCCGCGGGCAAAAGCTAGTACTTATATACTTACATATCATACATAGAAACACACAGACCAGTGCAAATAGAATCAAACCCGCGCGCCCTGTTGTAGCAGTCGAATGCACTACCGCTACGCCACAGATGCCGTTATCTTCTCCTTTAACTTACCACCAGGTGAGGTATGGTCATATTGACTTAATTCTGAACTTACCCGCTATGCAAGCTGTCATGAAACAAATACCGCATCCAGCGAAGAAAGCTCGTACTGCGATCTAGAAATGAATTTATAACAGGACAATATCAGTCTGCTTTATACAGCTCCTTTAGAACAAGACCTCGTGGTTTTTGGACGGGGGCTCCACCAAGATTCGGCGCCTGCGGACCTGCAGATTGAAGGACAAGGCTCTGGCGCAGGCTTTTCTCTTGAGCCGGGAGGTTAAAGGGCATTCGCACTCGTAAAAGTCAAGATAAGTCAATCAAGAGAAAGAGTATAAGAGCAGACCCTGGGCTCCAAAGTGTCAATGCTAAATGAAGATAGTAATTACATTAGTAAGTTCTTAACTACAATACTAAG
This sequence comes from Cybosia mesomella, assembly GCA_946251805.1. Taxonomy (NCBI): domain Eukaryota; kingdom Metazoa; phylum Arthropoda; class Insecta; order Lepidoptera; family Erebidae; genus Cybosia; species Cybosia mesomella. Next base: position 4,204,941 of record OX276417.1, read on the forward strand.
GTACAATTATATTCCGGGAGAGATTTAGAACTATCCCGGCCCGCCGAGCCCGCATCATGCTCGCCGCGCGTCGCATGCGACTCAGGCGCCGGAGGTCGCTTAACGACCTCCGTCCTCCATGAGCGCAGGCCTGGGGGTGGCAGGTAAGGCCGCCTGTCACCCCAGCAGAAGCAGACCGGGACGGTGGGGCGACTAGAGCCCCTCCCTCAAACCGGGGCAAGACGGGGACACCGTGGTTCCCAAACCCGAGGGGGCCATCTCGAAACCGGAGATGGCCCAGGGTCAGTCGGGGTGCGAGGGATATGCTCTATGGGCAACCTTATACCCCGGCGTCTGTAGACCCGAGACGGCCTGTGGTTTTAGTCGGTTCAAGCCCGACGTAACCGCCCCCGCTGGCCAGCGGGGGGGTATCCGAAGGGGTTTCCGCACGGAAAAAAAAAGGTACAATTATATTATACTATAAAAGCGGCGATAGCCCAGTGGCGTACGTAACGGAGTGCTGAGACGAGGTGTCGAGTTCGATCCCCAGTCGCCCCGCGCACACACCTCTGACTTTTCGTGGTTATGTGTGCATTAATAAATGTTAATTATCGCTCGCGTAATAATGTGACCGGTAGATGGCAAACGGCTCGCCCCCTAGTACATTGGGACCTTAATAGTTATAGGCTTGAATCGGATAAAACCGCACGCCGTCTCGGGTCTTCAGACGCTGACGTCGGGGACGTCCGAGACGGGGTGTAAGGTTACCCATAAAGCATATCCCTCGCACCCCGACTGACCCTGGAAGCAACAACATCTCGAAACTGGAGATGGCCCCCTCCCCAAAAATATACCTATATCTGTAAAAGTAATAGCTGTTAAAATAATAAATAAATAAATATTCTAGCTAGACCCAGTGTAAGGATAGCGTAACTAGCTTGCGTTATGGCTTGTAGTATGCGGATAAATATACTTAGAAAAACTCTTTTGTAATACATACATATTATACATAGAAAACACTCAGGCAAATAGATATATTCATGCATTTAAATATTTGCACTGAGCGGGAATTGAACCCGCGACCTCCGGCTTAGCAGTCGAACGCACAACCGCTGCAGAGCTCTTCATTAATCATAAAGATACTCACGCTGGATAAGGTCTCCCTTTGACTGGGCGCTATGGCTGCGATGGCACCAATCATAATTCCTGCGGAGCTAGGGTTGGTGAACCCGCACAGGGAGTACGTGGCGATGAGCTCAGATCGAGGCTGGAAATTATGATTAATTTGTTATATCCATTCTTAACCTTGGACTATATATATAGGTGGTTTCGTCGTGAAATTTGGAGCCACACCTTTCCGTTTCGAGAGACGCTCCCAGAACACGACGCATCTGCTAAATAGACTCCCTAACCATTATAAAAAAATATTACCGAAAGCAATCCTTCGGCTTTCATCTCTCCCAAACGCTGGTACGCCACGAACTCGTTCACGATTGTCTTCAGGCCTATCAGAGCGCCGACGTGTTCACACTCTTCCCACGGCACACCTGCAAAAAAAGTACAGGTCTACCAGAAACTCATGGAATTGTGGCGATACCACATATAGCCAGTGCCATCTAGCTACAACAAATTGAACTACTTCGATACTACTACGGCACTACCCATCCTGAATCCCGAAAGTGAAGTTCACGCGCTGGTATAACATATATACAACATCCCAACGACAATAGTAGGGCCGCGGCCCGCCAGGCGTGATCACCTTGCCTGGTCGGAGGATCCTCCCTTTGAGTTGGAGGAACATCACACCCCTTACCTCCACAGAATTAAAAAATTAAAGGAATGTTTTTTTAAAGAATATTAGTAACCGAAATTACTAATATTCCCCCTAACTCCTCCAGCTAAGCTTAATTGCTTATGTTAGGTTCACCTCGGTAGTGTAATGGCTAGGATTCGAACCCGGGACCTCTCAATCGTAGGGTCGACTCCTTGACCACTAAGCTACCGACGCTTTTGATTTGGAAATGGCAATGTCATATGTCAAATCAAACTGTGAAGTTGTGACGTACCGTTTTGATACGTCTTCATCTGTTGAAGAGTAAGAAATGCATGTGGAATCATTTTGTAGTTCTAATGGAAGATTTAAGCATTATTACATAAAAGGATTGAGAATATAAGGGGTTCATCTATCCTTTTATGTAATAATTATACAAATATTTAATTATATATATAATTATTATTAATAGTTTAATTATATAATTATAATTAAACGTAGCCGCGGTAGCCTAGTGGTATGGGTAATGGACTGCTGAGACAAGGTCTCGGGTTCGATCCCAGGTTTTACCATGGCACACACCAATGACTTTTCGATGCTTTTCGAAGTTATGTGTGTATTTATCGCAGGCTTATAAGTGCCCGGTTAATGGCAATAGGCTCACCACCTATTACATTGGGACCTAAACATAAACTGGCGAAATGTGGGTGCTAGCACCTCTGCCTACCCCTTCGGGGATATGGTGCGTGATATAGGCGTGAGTTTATGTTATGTTATATTTTAAATCTTCAATTGTAATTGTTATCTGTAATCACTTCAGCTATTTGTCCTATTCTTTGTTGTATAGATGTTTAACAACACTGTTTTGTCGTTTTTATTTACCGTACATAATTAATAGTAGATTGTTACACAAGTGAGCCACTTCACCCGAGATATTTCTGTCGCTCGAACGAAGTGAGAGGCAATAGTTCGAGGGTGAAATGGTGACATTCACCAGAGGTAAACACTCTACTTTTCATTTCGACTATGTGACGAAATTAAAATATTACACATACATTTAATGAAACAGGTATATTGATTATCAGTTAAAATTCAAGGTAAAATTAAAACAATTTGAAAATAGATTATTAACAACAGCTTTTGCCTGTTCTTAAATCTCATCGGGAGTTAAATTAATATCCGTGTCACTGGAATCACTTTCCGAAACCATTTTTAACCACAATTAACACAAGGTATTTATTTATACTCTGCATAAAACCGAGGCCCTGTTCTTTCATGGGCCTCGGAGCAAGCCACCTGAGGGATCCAGTCTCATCGTGGGAGATAATCGCATCGGCATGAAGCCCCAAATGAAATATTTGGGGCTCGTGCTCGACGGCCGATGGGACTTCGGAGAGCACATCCGAAGTCTGGCCCCCAAACTGAAGGGCACAGCTCTCGCTCTGGCGCGGCTGCTGCCCAACATGAAGGGGCCCGATGACTCCTGCAGGAGACTCTACGCGGGGATCGTGCGGTCCATGGCCCTGTATGGGTGCCCAATATGGGCGGAGGCCCTGAAGGCCGGAAGTGTGCGGATGCTGCGCGCTCCGCAGCGAGTGATGGCCATCAGGGTCATCCGCGGGTACCGCACGATGTCCTTCGAGGCGGCGAGTCTCCTTGCCGGAACTCCACCATGAGACCTGGAGGCGAGAGCCCTTTCGCAACTGTACCAGTGGCGAAAGGAGGCGCGGGAGCAGGGACTGAACCCCGAGCATCGAGAAATCGAGGCCGTGCAGTCCCAGCTCCGCCAGGCCATCGTGGTGGAGTGGAAGGAACGACTTGGGCGACCAAGCGCAGGGCACGCCGCAATAGCGGCGGTAAGGCCCATCATGGAGGATTGGCTAGAGAGGCGACACGGAAGCCTCTCGTACCGACTGACGCAGGTGATCTCCGGGAAGGGGTGCTTCGGGGACCACCTGCGTCGGATCAGGAAGGAGCCAACGCCTGAGTGTCATCATCATGTCAGGTGCTGAGGCGTGACCTCGTGGCAGCCATCGGGGTGGGAGTCCTCTCGCTCGGCAGCATGATTGCGGCAATGGTGCCGAGCGCGATCGCGTGGGCCGCCGCCACCTCCTTTTGCGAGCATGTGATGCTCGCGAAGGAGATGGCGGAGCGCGCCCGGGAAAGGTTCAGAACCCTCCCGGCCCGCCGAGCCCGCAACACGCTCGCCTCGCGTCGCAGGCGACTCAGGCGCCGGAGGTCGCTTAACGACCTCCGTCCTCCATGAGCGCAGGCCTAGGGGTTGCAGGTGAGGCCGCCTGTCACCCCAGCAGAAGCAGGCCGGGACGGTGGGGCGACTAGCGCCCCTCCCCCAAACCGGGGCAAGACGGGGACACCGTGGTTCCCAAACCCGAGGGGGCCATCTCGAAACCGGAGATGGCCCAGGGTCAATCGGGGTGCGAGGGATATGCTCTATGGGCAACCTTACACCCCGGCGTCTGCAGACCCGAGACGGCGTGCGGTTTTAGTCGGTTCAAGCCCGACATAACCGCCCCCGCTGGCCGGCGGGGGGGTATGCGAGGGGATTTCCGCACGAAAAAATAAAATAAAGGTATTTATTTATATTGAATCTCATTTTCCCGCTAATTTTTTAGAAAACTTAAATTGTTTTTTTTTAACACTGAAAAAAAGTTATAATTCACATACATACTGCCAACATTAGAAAAGTTTTCAAAATCGAATCTATTGGCTACATTGTAATCGAGTTGGTCACGAGATGTGCATTTAGGCGGCCATGTAAAAAAAGCGTCTTGATATCAAGGCATTATGACGTACTTAAATTATCATGGACTCCATAGCAAAACTTAAAATTAAAAATAAAAACTTTCCACCCTAGGGATGAAATAAGCTACTTTCCACACGACTATCTACCCATGAAAATTAAACTTTCCGAACAGGAGAGATGAAAAAATGTTTACATACATATTTATACATATCTAAACCTAGAATAAATAATAAAATTAATACCCTTTGTCTACTGCTATGATGTATGAGAAATAAATAAAAATTAAAAAGTATCAAGATAGTGTAGTCCAATTTCCCCAGTATTGCACTCTACAATTTTTCATTTCCCTATTTTCCATGAGAGTCTGGTAGACCTTATACCTACTGGTTTATAGGCCCGATTTCTTGTCATTTTGTCTCATTTGTGTCAACCTAAAAATCAAATATAAATACTAATTCGTTGATCATCTTATAATAGTAAAAGATAGCATCTAATAGTATTTTGATCGGATTTCACCAGTTAAAATAACCGCAGTAGTTCAACAAATCTGTATCTATTTTCTTTTCTGTCCCTATCTATTCTGTGTAATGTGTCCTAGAATGGATAGTCTATGGGACATTTTTTACCTGCAAGCCGGTACACCAGCTGACTGACGAACGAGACTGGGGCAGACTTGCCTATCGGGGTTGGGGGGACAGCCGGCAATCACTCGCAAAAAAGCCAAAGTAAACCAAATTGTAGATTAAGAGAAACCGTAATCCCGGTTGCGTTTTCGAGCCCGGTCCCGCTCTCCTACGCCTTCATATTTTGTATTAGACTTTTATGGGAGCGATTGCCGTCTGACCCCTAACTCCGAAAGGAAAGCCTGAAATACATATAACTTGAAAATAAAATTAGCTCCTTATTACAATTTTATTTCCCTCCAAGGTAGGCAGAGACAATAACCCGTAATCTGCTTCTATTTTTACATACTCCACGAGCTGATGCAACCTTCCATGTAAGCCCGCCGGTTTCAAGTGCTTTTATTAATAAATAAAATGTTGAACAAACTTACCCATAACCCAACATAGTGGGATAAGTATCTTCCCAAGAATTAACTCCAGGTTGATGTCAGGGTTACCCAACAGCCCCCCGCAGTATCCGATGAACCCATTTATGAATGCTATCACAGCTACAAAGGCTACTATATTGGCTATGATGTTGAGGACCAGACTGATGCCGTTGGTGGCCCCTCGAGTGGCGGCTGAGAGAGCTGACTGGTCTTGGCTGTGGATAAGGAAATTTGTATTAAAAATAATACATCTGTTCTATTATTTTTATTTGAGCTTTCTAAGATGTAATGGCGTAGCGGTAGTACATTTGACTGGTACGACAGGGGGCGTGGGTTCGATTCCCGCTCAGTGCATATATTTGTATCCATGAATATGTCTATTTGCATTGGTCTGGGTAGGTCTGGTTCTATGTATAATATTTATGGATTTAAAAATAAAAGTACATACGTATGTTTATCCGCATTCTGTAACCCGTAACACAAGCTAGTTAAACTATGCTTACGTTGGGTCCAGAAAGTGCTGTGTAGAATGTCGTGTGTATTATTATTAATGACATACGTCTGCTCATACCTTTCTCCAGGATTATCATCATAGAAAGAAATATGGTTATTAAGTACACGCACACATAGGTAGCAACTAAAATATATATGTGTACATATAAACGATAGGTGTTCAAGCCTCAATACGTCGCCTTCTCGGCCTAAATGCTGCCCATCACATGCTAATATGTGTTGAGCAGCGCTAGTATTCTGGTGGCGCCTTTGCAACGACGCGACGCCACGCACGTGTGCACAAGGATACATACAATTATTGATAAAATTATTTATCTACACCCATGCTATAAATCCTCTATAAAAGATTCTGAAACAGTTAGCTTATTGCCAACATTAATACATCCAATGTTATAATAACCATAATATCATCCGAACGGGTGTTATAATGTTGTATGAAATTTCATAATAACACTCCTTTCGCTTTTTCAATCTCTTCCGCGCAAAGGGTTACTCATCAGACAGCCAAATTCTTACCGCCCGATGCGTGGAATCTGTATGAGTTTCAAAAAAAGAACTGTCATTCACGCGCGTTGCATTGCACCACCCCAGCGGCGGCGGCGCGCCGTAAAAAAAAATTAAAGCTTATTCGTTCGAATTCGAATTCCCGCTATTTTTCTTCGCTATTATTTTTGCAAATTGTTTTGTTTACTTACTATTTTATAGAGGACACATCATGGGTGTAGATAAAGTCTTGTATGCAACTGTATAATTAGGTACTAAAACACTCATGTGATACTATTATCACACTCAGCTTAGCTTCGTGTGATAAACCCACATTCATGTTTTAATACCCCTCATTATACCACAGTTACATAAATAACTATTACATCACACATAATACTATTATATAAAAGGAAAAAAAATATCATTACTGCTCACTTGTATCATAACAAGCACATTAGGGGTTACGAGTAAGAAAAAAAGTAGCAAATAACTTTACGAATAAAAAACAGGTAAAAATCAGCAAATAATGCTAATTAAATGATGACACAATCTCTTAATCATAATTACATGCAAAAATAAGAATAGTAAAAACAGGAAAATATAAAAATAACAAAACCAAACACACCTAAAATTGACAATAACTCTTCATTTAAAATACAGTGTCAATCCCGCTTGCATCCAAAGTTGTACCCTGGGAGCTCAAGGTATGCTATCCCACTCCATCTTCAAAAGGAGAAGGAGTGGGATAGCGTAGGAGTGACGAAAAAAAAAAAAAAGAAAAAAAAAACATTAATTTGGCTGCATCATCATATCCAATCCCTATCGCATCCAAAGCTTGTACTCTGAACCCGGGATGTGAATTATCTTGGCTTTACAGGAGAGACTACCGCCCTGGCCTCCCAACCTTTAGAGGAGAACTCGTCAGAGCCGTATCAGCAGGTTTTCCGGCTTGCAGGTGAGATTGGTTTAGGCCCCGGAGGTCTTTTTGGGGACCCCCGTATACCCAGATATCATAAACCACGCGCTAAAACACATTAGTTCCTAGTTCCTACCCACGATAATCCGCAAGGCTATTAACAGACATGAGTGCGATTTCGGTACCAGATCACGGGTTGTATATTGTCCACTGTGGTTAAGGATCTTCTGGTCTCCGGCATCATTAACTTCGCAAAGCAGATGGAGGCTGGTGCGGACATTATGCTAGCTGTTACCAAATGTGCTGGGTCTGCGCCGAAACCGATGTAAGCGGCAAGGATGGTGCCTGAAAGGATAAAAACAGATTTTGTAAGTCTTGCGTTGATTTGCACTGGATAATGCCGTATTTTACCTCTTTGAGGGTACAGACGCAGACCCGGCGCAGGCTTTCATCTCGGTGTACCTTTTTTTTGTCAGGTAATCCCCTCTGATCCCCCCCCCCGCCGGCCAGCGGCGGCGGTTATTGCGGACTTGAACCGACTAAAACCGCATGCCGTCTCGAGTCTACAGACAGACGCCGGGTGTAAGGTGTACCTACCTAGAAGATAGATTAGTCATCATCATCCCACCAATTCTGGCATCGCATCCAAAGCTGGCATTTGGAACTCAGGGTCCGATCTCCTACACTTTCTCCTTCTGATGTGGCTCATCTTGAGTTTAAGAGTGACTACCGTCTGACCCTTCAGCCCCGAGAGAAAAACCTGCGCCAGGGCCTCGTCTATAAATCAACAGCTGGACCCGGCTGACCTTAGCTTGAGCTTCAAAGTGTGGTTTCGTACACGCAGAAGATAGATTAGTATATTTTTGAATAACTTACCAGAAACTGTGGCGAATCCAGAAGACATGACGACGAATAGCTCGGAAGGTGTCAACAGGGAGAGATATGGCTTGATCAGTAATATCGACTCGGTCTGGAACAGGACACAATATATCATAACCAATGGAATCTTTCTACCTTATTTTCATTGAGAGGTTAAGAATGGATTTCACCATAGGAACCAACATCAATTGAAGCTAAACTGTGTTATCACATTGACACCCGCTCGTAACCTTCCACTTTTTTATCTGGCAAACACTAGTAAAATTCGATCTCAGACAAAAAAATCGAATCTGTAGGTATATACAGCCATATACTAACCATGCCTAGAAATACGTTGCCCACAGCGATAACACTCTCGCAGACAGTAGTGCCCGTGGCTGCCCTCAACAGCTGGCCCAGCTTCAAGACGAACCACTGCAGCGCTCCCCAAAAGAACAACACTTCCACTAACATACTGAAGAAGAAGATTACTGGAAGAGTCTGGAACAAGAAGAATTTGGATCAGATTAGAACTGTAAGAAAATTTTGGTTAACGGCTCCAGAAGTGATCGAATCCTGCCCCTTGGTAATGGTTTTTTGACGGTACCAATCCCGCCGCAATACTGTTCCCACGTTCCCACCACGAAACACCGAGTAATGAGACTCGGGAAGACCCAGGGAGGGGTTAAGTGACTTGGCCCCGCAACGAAATTGATGTGAAGTAAATTGGCAGAGTTAGAAAAATATAATACAAGTAGGTTTTGCTACTGCATTCGTTATTGTATTCCCATACTATACTTACCTCTCAAAATAAGGCAAATATGGTTTTCCTTACGTGGTCGGGATGTCACACGACAGTCACTTCCGTGAAGACCAAGATAAGCTTAACCAATGATGAAAGAGAAGATAGAAAGTGCAAGCCTTTGATGCAACTAGCATTGGCGCTTGGATGAAGAAAAAGGTTATGACTTATGAAAATCATATCAGTAGTAGGAAGTCTACTGCTGAACATAGGCCTCCCCCATCGACTTCCATTTCGACCCGTCTGTAGCGGCCTGCATCCACCGAGTCCCTGCGCTCTTTGCTAGGTCGTCTGTCCACCTTGCGGGAGGCCTTTCTGCCCCACCGGCCATCGGTTCTCCGAGCTATGTGCCCTGCCCACTGCCACTTCAGCTTACTGGCTCGCTCTGCTATGTTGGTAACTTTAGTTCGTCTACGGATCTCCCCATTTCTGATTCGATCTCGTAGAGAAACCCCAAGTGTGACCCCGAGCTTCCTTATGAGGCCCATAGTGAGAGACAATGATAAAATTGTTTTTAAAATCAAAATGAAATCTTCTGAAAGTCTACGTTAAATGATGTAGATAGACAATTATACTGAAATAACATAACATATATATAACATAAACTCACGCCTATATCCCCGAAGGGGTAGGCAGAGGTGCTAGCACCCACATTTCGCCAGTTTATGTTTAGGTCCCAATGTAATAGGTGGCGAGCCTATTGCTATTAACCGGGCACTTATAAACCTGCGATAAATACACACATAACTTCGAAAAGCATCGAAAAGTCATTGGTGTGTGCCATGGTAAAACCTGGGATCGAACCCGAGACCTCGTCTCAGCAGTCCATTACCCATACCACTAGGCTACCGCGGTTGTTGACTGAAATAAGACATCATTTTTATTTTAAAAACAATTTAAACTGCATTACAACGCTTTTAACAACTCGATTGGCCATACTCAGTAATCGAACAGGCTAAAAGCCGAAAAAAATAACATCCTGTACTTTTATAGCATCAATCGATAGGGTCAATCATAAGGATCAAATCTCTATAACAAACATGGTAAATTAATTAAAAATAAATCATTTATAGTTTTATATTTTATAGTTTCTACATTATTTAAGATACTTTGCCTCCATGTAGCACAACCATGGACGCCCTGTCTAAGAATAAACAGAGCTTCTATCAAAATAGGATTACGTACAAACCAAATTAAGCTTAAACTACGACAATTGCTCCATGTACCCTTTGCAAAGACCAATTATAGCCATAATTCCTTTATACTACGGCATACACGCGGCTTCAATGAACTTCGCATTTCATTACAATACGATCTGTTTAGCAAAGCAAAGCCAACACAGAGAGACAGCTCTTAGCAAAACCATTCTTCATTGATGCGGCACTCAAACTATTGGATAATTCAATTAGTCTACCAATTTGCTATAATGTACTTACTATATTGTATGCATACAATGCACACTGCTACCTACCGCAATTATTCATAGGTAGGTATATTTTTATTTTGTAAATTGTTATCTAGGCTTGTTGTTAGTAATATTGATACACATTTATTTTTACCATAAAAACTTGTCATTAGTCTTCTCCAAAAGTAAATAAATAAGAGAAAAAATAAATAATTGTTTAGTTGCAATAAATAATACTCACACTGAATGCGAATACTCCTTCCTCTCTGACTAGAAGATGTCCGAAGGCAAAGGCTGCACCATCCACACCGTATGATAGGAACGTTGCTACCTGATGAAAAGATGTCATTGAATTAAATTTTTGTTACTCTTTATTTCTTAAGAGGCTTTTACTACAGTTATTGGTAGTTAGGATATTAGCCTCATCGTACAGTCAGCGTCAAAATTTGATGATCAAATCAAAGTATTAAAAGTAGGTGATGCTATAGAGCGTCAAAAGTAAGTATTGCGGCAAAGTTTCAAGATTTGCTGAAAGATGTGTTTTATAGTTCTAGGCTGCTATTTTTTAGGGATTTTCTTTAGAAAAGCCCTATTGCTATCGAGTTGTCGTCGTCGACGTCATCGTTGCCAATTTTCTGTCACAGTTTTGGGTATGAAGGAGATGAGCTATCGAGTTGCTGTTTTCGGTAATAGATTCGTGCTGGGGTGAACCATTGCAAGATAAAAAAAATCGCTAAAAATCGCAAAAAAATAACGCAAAATCGAAAATCCCTTGTATTCGGCTGAGCTCGTCTCAGGAATTCAACTTGTTTCATATTTTGAACGTCAAGGTGACTTTGTACTCATCATAAACTTTGAAACTTTGTCGCCATACTTACTTTTGACGCTCTGTAGCGTCACCTACTTTTGATTTAGGTAGATAGGTTCATCAGCTTTGACGCTGACTGTACTTTACTGACAAGACTACTTACACTTACGCTAGAAGAGTAGGACAGACTTGTTGGTTTGAAAACAACTTAAACAGATCCTGTGCAACCTCAGAACTTGGGTTCCCAAAATACTCGAAAATATACCCATGTTTCACGCATAAGTTATGCACGTTTATGTTGTTTTAGCACCTACGCCTCCCTCTGGCTCCGAAACTTGACACAATTCGTCAGCAAGTGTTGGACATCATCTAGTGCACTACGCATCTCACAGTCTGGTGAGTCCACGTTTTTCATGAGTTGTCCAAACTTTCTTGACAGACTGGTAGTGGCCTAAACGGATTCTAATTACACTCTAATATTTTTTTTTTTTTTCTTTTTTTTTTTTTTCTTAAGCAGGCCGGGACGGTGGGGCGACTAGCGCCCCTCCCCCAAACCGGGGCAAGACGGGGACACCGTGGTTCCCAAACCCGAGGGGGCCATCTCGAAACCGGAGATGGCCCAGGGTCAGTCGGGGTGCGAGGGATATGCTCTATGGGCAACCTTACACCCCGGCGTCTGCAGACCCGAGACGGCGTGCGGTTTTAGTCGGTTCGAGCCCGACATAACCGCCCCCGCTGGCCGGCGGGGGGGGTATCCGAGGGGATTTCCGCACGAAAAAAAAAAAAAAAAAAAAAAAAGGTACATTACATCCATCATTACAGGTAATCCCAATTCGACAGTGTAGTAACATGATATCATTCATCTCTTCACATCATCTCATATTAATTTTATTTCAATAGTACGAGCAATAATATTAATTTACTCATTATAATAGCAATTTCCAATAATAATTATAAAATGATAATACAAAAAAAAAAAAAAGAATAATAATATACTTATAAAACATAATTCAACTACCATAACAAATGGAATGTAGGGTAACCTTTACGAACTCACTCAGTGAACACGAGAACACATCTACTTTTTCTGCCACTATATTGAGGGTGGTAATAGCTCGCGTGAGGGGAGCATTGTCCAACAATTTAGTTCTACCCCGCGGTACCTGCGCGGTATTTGGTTTAAGTAGTACCAAAAAACAAGGGAATCCGAGAAGATCGATGTACCTTTTGAATTATCTTCAAAAAATGGAAGAGGTTTCTCAAATCGACCGTATTTTTCTTTTTTTACTTTTTTTATATAATAATATGTTCGCGGATAACTTCGTCGTTTAGAACCGATTTTGATGTTTTTTTTTGTTGGGATGCCTTGAAAGACATTGGTGCTAATTCTGTTGTTGCAAAACTCTCTAAACTAGACTAAAAATCACTAAAATTTAGTTTAGTCCTATCAAACGACGTTTCGCATTCTGAAAACGTAGGACTAAACTTATTTTAGTTTGACAGAATCAAAATTAGTTTAGTTACTCAACTTAGTCCGAATTCGCTCATTTGTTATTCTGTTGTTCGATTTTAGACTCAAAAACGGCCTAAAATTAGAAATGTCAAACTAATATTAGACGTCATCTAAATACATGATTACTAAAAGTGCATGTTAGTGCTTTGAAGTAGAGTGCGTTTTATTTACTTAATTTATATGTCCTTCAGATTCCTTTGTGGGAAAATTATAAAAGGTTTTTTATTTAACAATCTACCTGCGATCATAATCTTTAAATGAATAACGATTTCGTGATTTTAGCTCTTGCTATTTCAGCGGAAAGGTATGTACCTAGTGCTACGTCAAAATATCATTACTTTCTTCCGCATAAGTATATCAATAAAAAAAACATTATTTTTAGAAACTATCAAGAAAGAGTACGCTTGGAACAATTAAGGGACCATTCCAATCCTTTTGAGATGCCAGAGGAAAAGTTCCAAAAACTTTTTAGGCTCCCTGGAGCTGGAGGTCTTCACTTATTAAATGCTTTGGACGACTTACGACTGGACGAAGGTTTCATTCCAAAACATGTAAACGATCGAGAAACAATCAAAGTATGAAAGTCAATGAAAGTAAACAAACTCAGCTGCACAGATTGACCATAGCACAGATTATAACAATCCTTACTAATATATAAATGTGAAAGTAACGCTTTCACGCCTAAACCACAGAACCGATTGTGCTGAAATTTGGTACAGGGGTAGATTAGACCTTGGGAAAGGACATAGGCTATGTTTTGTCGCGATAACCGACATCTACGCGGGCGGAGCCGCGGGCAAAAGCTAGTTTATAATAAAGATCTTAGAAATTGGTTGCCACGTGTAAAAATCTTGTTAAACTGTATTCATTGGTTTTATAATGAGAAAAATAATCCCTTATTTGCTAATTGTCGTACATAATGAGTAAACAAACATTTATAGGCATTTAAAAAGCTGAAAAAATTCAAATATAATATTTTCTTTTTTTTCGCTCTTTATCATTCATTCCTAATTTTTAAGTAATCAAAACACTCTCCCGAATAATTTTAGTAATGTCTAGGTCGAATTTAGTGCTGTCATAATTATGTCTAAATTTAATTCAACGGAACAACAGGATAGCATAATTGGGATCTCTAAACTAAAATTAATGACATTTAGTCATTTACAATAGAATTAGCACCATTGAATTCTTGTGTTGTTTTTCGGGCTTGACACCGACTTCAACAAAAAAGTTTAACGCGTATTTTTGTCTTTTGAATTCAATCTGTAATTCAGTTATTTTTCTTTTTTCAATGCCTGGTTTTACCGATTTTTAATTTGGTTTTTGAAGTCGGTTTTATATTTTCCCTACTTTATCTCATTGTTGTTTACAAAATTTATTAAAGTAACACAAATCAATGTCTGTTAATCAATCAATGTGGGAGACACATAAACAGTCTTCCATTCCTAAGTGCCTCAGCTTAAGGCCAACCTCAAAATTGCCCCGGAATCGATTCTTACGCGTGTAGAAACTCATAGAACTGCAGAGGTTTATAGTTACATGTACATATAAAAGCGAGGTCATGGCTAGTATGTTATAAAATTTAGAAGTCAAATTACCTTATCAGAGAAGCATTGCAAGGCGATCCTACCAGGAGTCCACGTAATGAATAAGACTCCGAAAATAAACTGAATGAGTAGACCCATCAAGACGCTTCGCCAGTTCACGCGTCCGGGGTGAGCAGAGAACACGAAACCTGAGAATATAAAACTAATCATAAAATCCGGCTATAGCACAGTGGGTGGACGAGGAAAGTGAAATTCCCCTCCCCTCCCTCTCACTAGTGGGTGGACGGAACTTATCACTTAATAATATTCTGGGATGTACCTACATTACTACTTATATGTAACTAAACCCAATCTAAGCATAGCTTGTAACACTCCAATTTGCGGAAAAAATAGTTTGGCTAACAAACGGAAGAAACCAGACGTAAAGATATGCTAGCAACTATCTTTTTTATTTTTTTTTTCGTGCGGAAATTCCTTCGGATACCCCCCCGCCGGCCAGCGGGGGTGGTTATGTCGGGCTTGAACCGACTAAAACCGCACGCCGTCTCGGGTCTACAGACGCCGGGGTGTAAGGTTGCCCATAGAGCATATCCCTCGCACCCCGACATATCCCTCGCACCCTGAACTTTTATCCCTCGCACCCCGAGCCAGCACACTATCTGGGCATTGTGTTGTCTAGTATATATATATATATATATATATATATATGTCTAGTAGTAGTAGTAGTAAATATCTTTATATATAAAAATGAATTGCTGTTCGTTAGTCTCGCTAAAACTCGAGAACGGCTGGACCGATTTGGCTGATTTTTTTTTAGAGAAAGTTTAAAAGGTGAATAAATATGGAAGTGGTTATCGATTGAGGCAGTACGAAGTCTGCCGGGTCAGCTAGTCTAGTATAAATATAATAACCGATGTGAAATTTGTAGTCCTCATACAAATTGAAAGTAAGTTAGAATAAGATTTAATAAACTAAAATGTGTGTGTAAAAAGTGCCATTCTTTAAATTCTGTACCAGCATAAGAACTTATTATAAGTCAGTGTATACAATTGTTTTATAAATAAATATTTAAAGGGACAAAATATTAGGTGGGTATGAAATTAGATTACCTCCCCCGCTGGCCGGCGGGGGGGAGGGGGGGTTATCGGAAGGGATTTCCGCACAAAAAAAAAAGGGTATGAAATTAGATTATACTAGCGGCACGCTATGTTGGCCGTGTTGACGTTTGTCCGCTAATGAAGTTTCGTAAAAATAAATACTAAGTTTGAAGGAGTAAATTTCTTCTATAAAGCTTAAGGCTTTCACGGCCGGCGTTGCATGTACAATATACTGCTTCCGGGCTGTTTGGCCGTGGTCCATCGGAAACTTGAATTCCAGACGCTTCGTCGATCACTGCGGTCGACATCTTCAGTGCTGTAGCTCGGGACGCCGTCGAGTGCGGAGAACCTTCCTCGGCGGCGAACTCGCTGCGACTGATGTAGCGGCCCGAGTCACTGGCGTATTTATAGGTGCAGTTGGAGGGGGGAAACAACGTAATCGGTCGTGATTGGTTGAGAGCTGCGCAACCGATGCGCTCGATCCTGATTGGTCGAGGCTAAGCAAGGGGGCGTGGCCTCCCGCTACCGGGGATGGTGGCGGCTTCTTCATGTTTGAATTGTGATGACGCGCGGCTCTCAGTGCCGCTATATCAGTCGCAGCGAGTTCGCCGCTGAGGAAGGTTCTCCGCACTCGACGGCGTCCCTAGTTGTACCACTGAAGATGTCGACCGCAGTGATCGACGAAACGTCTGGAATTCAAGTTTCCTATGGACTACGGACAAACAGCCCGGTAGCAGTATATTCTATACGAGTAAATTTCTTTATTGTCAATAGTGAGGTGCAGTGTATACTAATTTACGACACAACTTGGCATAAATTTACGTTATTCGAAATTTAAAAAATGAATTAAATATCCAAAACCTATAGATGTGATCCTCGAAACATTTAAACTCATTTAAGACTCGCATTTAATTTGATTTTTTTTCTATTTTAAATTGACATTTCACATCACTATTTTAACGTGTCAAAACGGCCATTATAGTGTGCCACACACAAATCCCGTATGCCCTAACTCCCCTCAGAGAATGGAAGGACGTATGAAAGTGCGAGAATAATAAATGATCGAACTGGAACGATAAAGGGAATTAGAATGAAAGATGATAGCCTAGGATTGTAGTGTAATGTTTTTAAGCTAAGTGAGCGAAGCTCTTATACGCGGCATAGCCGTTTGTTGGTGGCTGAACTCCTCCGTAACTACTCGTGCGATTTTGACCAAATTTACCACGGTGATAGTGTGGACACTGGGGAGTGTTTTGAGGCGAGATTCGCTACCGCAAAAGCCCACATACCAATCAAAAACAATAAGCAGACCCCGGATTCTAAAGTACAGACTTTGGACGTGACTAGGAAATCGCTGTAAGGATGATGACGGCAGTTGCTCGCGTAAACGTCGACTTTATTTATATAAAACTAATATTAGTAACCGAAACTACTAATATTCCCTCTAACCCCTCCAGCTAAACTACATTGGTTGTAAATATTTAGATCGGAAAAAGAGAATATCTAGAACGGGACTTGAACCCGCGACCAGTCCCTTACAGGGGGAATGCTCTGACCAGCAGAACTATCTAGACACGTCCCAGATATTCGAAATTCTGCGATATATTATATACGTCTTAAGGCGACATTCCGATCTAAATCTTTAGAAAAAGTAAGCATACAAAATGCTTAAAAATTTAATTGAATTAATTGGTTGTGTTAGGAGTGGGTTCACGTTGGTAGTGTAATGGCCCGGATTCGAACCGGGGGCCTCTCGATCGTAGGGTCGACTCCTTAACCACTAAGCTACCGACGCTTAAAAATACGCTTAAATAAACCAAATTGTGAAAGGTCTTAGTGGGAGAGCGTACTTTAGGGTTACAAGGTGCTAAGTTTTTGCCAACCGGAATTGGTGCTTGGATGTACAAGCATAAAGAGAACGCTCTACAAAACTGAAGGAAGCCGATTAGTGGACTCTCATATATCTTCGCGACGTGCCAGATCAAAAGACGGTGACTGTACCACTGTCTCATTTTCTATCAAAAGGTAAAAGGGTCAGTCGGGGTGCGAGGGATATGCTCTAAGGGCAACCTTACACCCCGGCGTCTGTAGACCCGAGACGGCGTGGTTTTAGTCGGTTCAAGCCCGACATAACCGCCCCCGCTGCCCGGCGGGGGATTACCGAGGGGGTTTCCGCACGAAAAAAAAAGGTATATATATATATCTACTAAGGTCCACCAAGAACACCTTTGGGGTCCAGTCCAACCTCACCTACTAGCCGGTGCACCTGCTAAACAACGCACGAGTGTACGGCACAGGCTTTCGTCTCTAGATTGGGAGGTCAGAAGGCAGTCGCTCTCGGAAAAGTCCACGTACAAATGAAAAAAAAAAACAATAACTGCAAAGTGCGGGGTTTGGAGGCTACTGGGAAATGCCTAGGAGGATGATAATGGGATATTTCGAGGATGGGTGAAACGGAACGTAAGTGTGTGAGAAGGTGAGCATGACATGGGGGAGTGGGAGGGGAGATAAAAATGACAACGAACGTTGGTGTACGCGTCAAGCACTAATAATTTTTCTGTAATCTTTATTTAGCTACAATTATAATTTTGAAAGTAACAAATGCAGTTTCATTGCGAGGCTATTAGAAATCCCACATATACCACACCACCACCTTTTTTATACCACAACCACACGATCCACCTGATGGGAAGCAGTTACCGTGGCCTATGGCCGTGTGCAACACCAGGGGTGTTACACTCTCGCTGCCGACTCTATAGAAACCTTCTAATGCCCTTCTACCACATCTAAAACCACAGCAGGGAGATGATTCCACAGTTTAAGCGTGCGTGGAATGAAGTTTCTTTCATATCTTACTGTGCGCACCGTTGCTGAAAATAACTACTGAAAGCGCGACTTACCTAATAAAAGTAGAATGGCGAGTCCGAGCATACCAATGAGTCTAGCTGGACCGTCCCTGGCGGAGAAGTACAGATATATGCCTATGCCAGCAGGTATCGCGAGGCAAAAACACCAGCGGAATAATCTGGACAAACGGATAAAGAACATTATATTAAAGAAAAAAATAGAAACATCAGCATTCGGCAATTGTACCGGGTGTTAGAGAAACACTTCTGAAAACGAAGACGCGATATTACTAAAGATAAAAAAAAGTTGGCGCGATTTTTGTTATTTTTTTTTTTAAAAGAATATTAGCAACCGAAATTACTAATATTCCCCCTAACCCCTCCAGCTAAGCTAAATTGCTTGTGTTAGGAGTGGATTCACGTCATTAGTGTGATGGCCAGGATTCGAACCCGGGATCTCTCGATCGTAGGGTCGACTCCTTAACCACTAAGCTACCGACGCTTTATTTTTTTAGATTATGTCAGTAGCATTATTCACGCTCCATTGTTTTACTGTCACCCCAGCAGAAGCAGGTCGGGACGGTGGGGCGGCTAGCGCCCCTCCCCCAAACCGGGGCAAGACGGGGACACCGTGGTTCCCAAACCCGAGGGGGCCATCTCGAAACCGGAGATGGCCCAGGGTCAGTCGGGGTGCGAGGGATAAATGCTCTATGGGCAACCTTACACCCCGGCGTATTAAGACCCGAGACGGCGTGCGGTTTTAATCGGTTCAAGCCTGACATAACCGCCCCCGCTGGCCGACGACGGTGGGATTTCCGCAAGAAAAAAAAAGGTACAGCTAAATGAAAAAAAAAATATCACTTTACCTACAAATTCATCACTTTACCTAAAAAAATATGATGAATAAGATATAGCAGATATATATAGAAGATATAGCAACTCTAATAACAATAAGAGTTATTTTTTTTATTTTTTTTTTCTTAAAAAGAATATTAGTAACCGAAATTACTAATATTCCCCCTAACCCCTCCAGCTAAGCTAAATTGCTTGTGTTAGGAGTGGGTTCACGTCGGTAGTGTAATGGCCAGGATTCGAACCCGGGACCTCTCGATCGTGAGGTCGACTCCTTAACCACTAAGCTACCGACGCTTATGAACGGACATACGGCGACGCGCCATTGATACACGGTGGATATTCCACTCATACGCACAAAACGTTTTATCAATACACTAGCTGACCCGGCAGACTTCGTACTGCCTCAATCGATAACAACTTCCATATTTATTCACCTTTTAAACCTTCTCTGGACCTCCACAATTAATTCAAGACCAAAATTAGCCAAATCGGTCCAGCCGTTCTCGAGTTTTAGCGAGACTAACGAACAGCAATTCATTTTTATATATAAAAAAAGAAGATTACATAATGTGTACTGCTAAAGAGTGGAATGCCCTGCTTGAGTCTGTGTTTCCGAAAAGCTATAACCTGGGAGTCTTCAAGTCTAGGGTGAACAGGTTACCTCTAGGCAAGTGTGCTACACAATCGATCACCTCATCACTTACCAGCAGGTGGGATACTTGTCAAACGCGAGCAAATTGATAAAAAAATCTACGTTAATCCAAACTATCTCCGTGTAAATTTGACACGGAGATAGTTTGGTTTGGAGATAGTCGATTCAAATCCATTCCGTAGTTTTCGTGTGAAAGAGCAATACACATCAGCACACACACTCACACATTGTATATTTTAAAAAAACATATCCATCCACACAAACTGTCACATTATTAAGGGGGCCGTCTCGAAACCGGAGATGGCCCAGGGTCAGTCGGGGTGCGAGGGAAATGCTTTATGGGCAACCTTAATGGCGTCTGAAGACCCGAGACGGCGTGCGGTTTTAGTCGTTTCAAG
Source organism: Cybosia mesomella (assembly GCA_946251805.1). NCBI lineage: Eukaryota > Metazoa > Arthropoda > Insecta > Lepidoptera > Erebidae > Cybosia > Cybosia mesomella. Next base: position 4,225,202 of record OX276417.1, read on the forward strand.
CCCGACATAACCTTCCCCACTGGCAGGCGGGGGTATCCGACGGGATTTCCGCACGTCAAAAAAAAAAGTAAGAGTATTAGTGGGATTTAGCTTGAAGTTTAGTGTATTCTAGGATAAATAAAGGTTTACAAAAATAGCGTCTGTAGACCCGAGACGGCGTGCGGTTTTAGTCGGTTCAAGCCCGACATAACCGCCCCCACTGGCCGGCGGGGATTTTCGCATGAAAAAAATTACGTTACTCACAAATTACTCCACAATTTTTCACAGACAGACTCCACCCTGGTCCAGATAACTTTCCTGAACCATTTCCCGATGAGTCTCTTGACCACCAAGAAGTATATGACGAAGAAGTATATAATACTGAGCAAGGCGATGAGACTCCCGAAGCCAAAGCACAGCTCAAGAGGCTCGTCAACTGCAAGAGGAGAAAAGTTGTTTCATCATTTATTTTTTAAATGTGGGGCGCACTAAAATTTTCCGGATTGAATACGAAAAAAAAATTCAGCCAAGTGCGAGTCTGACTCGCGCACGAAGGTTTCCGTACATTATCTGTAAAAACGAATGAACAATTCCAATTTTCAACTTTTTATTTTGTGGAATTTTTCCTTTATTTGCGCTGTAAGACCTTGCTTTTTGTCAATTTTCGTGATTCTAGGTCAACGGGAACTACCATATAGGATTTGGATCCAAAACCTATAGGGTTGACCTAGAATTGTCAATTTTAATTAAAAGCAAGGTCCTTACAGCATAAGTAAAGGAAAACTCGAAAAAAAAGTTTACGTGAAAATCTAAATTTGCCCATATCTATTTATCGTGTTGACTGATTTTTATACAACTAATAGGAATTACAGACCACAGTATCTGGTATAAATTTCAACTTGCTAGGTCCACCCATTTCTGCGAAAATCAGTAGGGATACACGGACAGGCAGACAGGCAGACGGACAAGAGAGTGATCTTATAAGGGTTCCTTTTTTTACCTTCTACAGAACCATAAAAAGAAATAATTTGAATGGTAAGCGGACCGCGTAACTTGGTCTCATGTCATGCTTACGCTTATTATGTAAGCATTGCATGGCACCAAGTGACGCGGTGCGTTTATTTGTGTAAGATTGATTGAATTTGGCTCATGCCTATGTCTCAGGATTCCCGAATCTCATCGTAGCTTCCATGCCTGTCCGTTTCAATCATACGGCGTACAGTATCAATGTTTTTGTTGTTCTCAGCGGTACATGCACGACCTTCACGCTTGAATCCTGCACACCAGCTATGAATAGTCGTCTTTCATTTGGTTTCTTTGCCAAAAGCAGTTTGAAGTCGAATAAGGCTCTGCTGAGCTATCAAATTACATTTATAATCGTAGAAAATCATAGCACGAAAAGTTTTTCAAGTTTCCATAATAATGACGACAAGCAATTTTTTAAATGTTGCCAAAAGGTTAAAACAATTGACAGTCACACACACATACTAAACAAATTGTATTCTACAGCCAAAGAGTTCTATTTTCGAATGTTGTAATAACTTTAAAAAAAAAAATATGAAACTGGCCAGTACCGGGAACTTTTAGTGCGCCTTATATGGACGTGGGGCGTATAGGGCTCTGTCAAGATCTATTTATACCTGCTGATTGACGGTCGAGACTCTGGCACAAGCTTTCCTTACGGTGTTTGCAGGTTACACCTTCCTTCCTCCGAACCTTTACCCAACTCAGTTGGACCTCAACTTTTTCAACCAGCCAGGCTTTTGAGTCTAACTATGAATGGCTGAACTTCAATATTTTCCGTGTAGACCCCACTGGCGAAATTAAAGTTCTGTACATAGACTTTCTTAGGGATTCAACTGCTCGTAACGACTGCCATGGAAGTTCGTATGGCACCTGGCAAGTATTACTTAACCTTGCCATGTGCTAAACTAGTACGTAAACGAGTAGTCACGAACACGTAACCACGAGCTTTTCAACTGCAGAACCCTAAAAATAACTCAATCTCATGCTCCATTCAGGTACTTACCATAATTTAAATAATAATATAGGCAAGCACCAAAGTATCCTATCACCAATCCATTGAGGACGAACAGTGCAATAGTTTTCATTGAGGAGCTGTTCTTCTTGATGAAGCTGCCGGTTGAAGTGCTGACACTCGAGAAGGTCTTCTCCAGCCACCCTGAGGGCTCATAATCTAGGTATTCGTGGTGTATCTGCAAAAATAGAAGATTATACGAATCGCACATTTAGGAACAAAGGTGTAAAGGGCCCAATGAGATCTTCAAGGCCAGGTCAAACCAACCTCACCTGCTAATCGGTACACCTGCTGATTAACACACGAACCTCTGGCGCAGACTTCCCTCTAGAGGTTGGGAGCTAAGACGGCAGTCGCTTACACAAAAGCCAAGATAAGCCAAATCAAGAGCAAGAGGAGAGCGGACCCTGGTCTTTAAGGTGATCTTCGGATCCTCGGATGCAACCGGGAACCACGCTACGATGATGACGATATTTTGATCTTTATAATGGTTAATATAATAATATAATAATGTTAATGGCCGCGGTAGCGTAGTGGTATCGGTAATGGACTGCTGAGACGAGGTCTCGGGTTCGATCCCAGGTTTTACCATGGCACACACCAATGACTTTTCGATGCTTTTCGAAGTTATGTGTGAATTTATCGCAGGTTTATAAGTGCCCGGTTAATGGCAATAGGCTCGCCACCTATTACATTGGGACCTAAACATAAACTGGCGAAATGTGGGTGCTAGCACCTCTGCCTACCCCTTCGGGGATATAGGCGTGAGTTTATGTTATATGTTTTATAATGGTTAACTACGTCAAAATAACTTCACCCCACCCATTTATGACATCCACCCTTTTTTACGTACGGAAATCCCTTCAGATACGCCCCCCGCCGGCCAGCGGGGGTGGCTATGTCGGGCATGAACCGACTAAAACCGCACGGTGTCCTGCCCAAGTGTCCATTACCGGGCACCCCGGGTAAGCCTTCGAAAGTATAACCCCAGGGCGACCGGCGGACCTTGACCGCCAGCGCGGCCTCGCCTGGTGGTTCGGGTTTTATCCCAGTAAAACAAGAATAAATAAATAATAATAATAAGTAAAATATTCTACGACATTCTACACAGGCAGAGGTGTATTACACACCCACGATTCCCCAGTTATGTTAAGGTCCCAATGTAATAGGGGGCGAGCCTATTACCATCTAACTGGCGAATCGTGGGTGTGTAATACACCTCTGCCTACCCCTTCGGGGATAAAGGCGTGAAGTTATGTTATGTTATGTTATTCTACACAGCGCTACCCAAAGTAAGCATAGTTTAACTAGCTTGTATTGAGAAGGATAAATGATAGAACTGGAATGACAAAGAGAACTGGAATGAAAGATGACTAGATTAGGACTAACAAGTAGGAAGCATTTTATTATTATATTAGCTAAACAAAGACTCCGCACTTTTGCAGAGGCATAGGTATAAAAAAAAAAGCTAGCTAACTATTATGGGTTCCAGAATGCGGATAAACATACTTATGTACTTATTTTTTGTAAATACATAGTATACATAGAAACACCCAGACCAGTGCAAATAGACATATTCATGCATACAAATATTTGCACTGAGAACCTTAAAAAAATATAAGAAAAGTTAAATTTTCATTGAACTGTTGAAGCGGCGATAGCCCGGTGACGCGACACGCCTCCGCCACGGCCTGCTTCTGTAAGGACGGCGAGTAACCTACGGCGAGAAACATAACCACCCCCGCTGACTGGCGGGGGGGTATCCGAAGGGATTTCCGCACGTTAAAAAAAAAAAAAAAAGCCCGGTGACGTACGTAACGGACTGCTGAGACGAGGTCTCGAGTTCGATCCCCAGTCGCACGGGCACACACCTCTGACTTTTTGTAGTTATGTGTGCATTAATAAATGTTAATTATCGCTCGCTTAATAATGTGCCCGGTAGATGGCAATAGGTTCGCCTCCTATTACATTGGGACCTCAACATAACTGGCGATTCGTGGGTGTGTAATACACCTCTGCCTACCCCTTCGGGGATACAGGCGTGAAGTTATGTTATGTTATGCTAATGTGGCGGAGTATTCAAAAAAACAATGTTTGAAAATGATTGTAACATCATTCATTGTTTCCGTAGTTTGCAAGAATTACGGTAGATGGCTCCAGCGTCTAGGATTTTTTAATAGATAGATTGATTCAAGAGGACGTTTTATATGTATAATACATGCATAATATCACACGGGTGAAGCCACTGGCGTCCGCTAGTAATTCTCTAAGAGAACCCAGTCTAGTTAAACAGATCTAAGATCATCGTCATCGTAGTATTTTGGTCCCAGTTGTACCCGAGGCCTTCACCTCTATATTTCGTGGATCTACCCCTCCTACCGGGCCTTGGCGGAGGTGGCTTCCAGTTATCCTAGGCATACATACACTCAAGCCCTCTTTTCTCCGGGGTTGACAGAGACAATAGTGCTGTGTGCTTATGTCCTTGTCCGCTTCATGAGCTTTCTCTACTGTCATTCAACCTTTTTTCAATACATCATTAATTTGATCAGTGTATGTTCTGCGAGGTCGACTACGGTCTGCCTGCCCACTTACATGTACCTTGAATACTTGGTGTGTCATTCGCTCAGTACTCATACGTTGATATCTTATACAGATTATGAAAATCGATAATTTGAGTCATATTACTGATTACTGCGGATTACTATGCTTTTTTGTTGCATTGCCAAAGAGCCTATTGACATCTTTTCAATTAACTGATAAAGCTATTTGTTGTTGTGTTATTATCTATGTTGCGTTTTATGAATACAATATGCGAGAATACAGAATACACATCCTATTTAAACAGCTTTCAAAGATATAGTACATACTTCATCAACTTCCGCGAAATAAACTTAAAAATTGGATTAAGAAAAGAAATGAAATTTACCTCTCCGTTCGTCTCACTTTTTTGTGTTTCACCCATGCCAGCTGTCCCATTTAGACCCTGTAAAAAAAGCAAATAGGTAAATACAGAAATTTTCTTTCAGGTTGACAATGTCTAGTCTCCTATAAAGTCCAATATATTAGAGAGTCCAGTGTCCTATTGACCAACGACTACACAAGTTCCGATCATGCGACAAGACTTTAGAAGGGAAAAGGGTGTATGGGACTCTAGGAAGATCTTCGGGCCCATGTGAAGCTCAACTGGATCCCCGTACACCTGCTGATTGACGAACGAGGCTCTGGCATAAGCTTTCGTCTTTAGATTGGCGGGTTGCTCCAGTAAGATCCAGCCAAGCGGATGAAAATGAAGAAATCGAATGATAACAAAATATTACACTTTAAATTTTCAGTTAGATTATGACAAGATTATCAAGGATGACATCAAATAAGTACTCACTCAGCTTAGCTGTCGTGCAAATAATATTACTAATATTTATTATTACTAGAGCAAGTCACTTCCTTTGTCATTTAAAACAACGACGCAAGTGACCTAAACACGTTGGTCTTGGTTGCAATGTTCATTCTCCCGATAAACAATAATACTCATTGTAGTTTATGTTCAATGTTTATTTACTTACATCATTTAAATAATAAATACTTAAACTACATTCGAATGAAAATATTAAACACTAAGTGTTGCCTGAGGCTCGTACGAACTATTTCGTAATATCTTTTGAATGGAATGTCCGATTTCCATAATTCAAAAATCCGTTCCCGCAGGGAGAACGCACAGGTAGATTTCGTGAAGCAATTAATATTATTTTATATACTTAGAGAACTACGGACTTTAAACGGTAACTTTTAGCGAAAAACTTTTCAGACATTTATTTTAGACTTAAAAATGGCCTATCGATTAAAAACATCAAGACATTCAGAATTCCGACATCAAGAATGTTCACCGGTTAGAAGTTATGATTTTTTTCCCGAAAAATTTTGGTTTTTCCCCCCTCCACTTTTAGTTAAAGTTTTAATCTTATAGGTTTATAATTAAAAGTTGTTGGTATTCATGTATACTATGGGATAAAATTAGAACGGTTAATATCTTTCATGGAACGTGAAATTTTGAGGAAAAACTGATTTCACAAAAAGTGAGGCCCTACCGTCCCCTTAGGCCGGATTCCACCCGTTCACGAACTTAAACTAAGTTTACACCCACGCAATTTTTGACCGCAGTTTGAAAGCGATCGGGGCAAAAATGCGACCGTGAGAGAGCCGCAAATTTTGGGAAGTGGAACCATACATACATATATATATATAAACTTTTTGACCAGTGGTCATTTCGGACTCAGGGGACCCCCTGAGTCCGATAACTAGACCTCTGATAACTAGACCTCCTATGAAGAATTTTTTTTTAAATTCGACAGTAGTCAAGAAACCAATAGGTAGACCGATTTCATCGAAATTTACCTAAAAATAAATTTAAACCTGCCTTGTCAATAGTTCTCTAGGAAAAATAATATTAATTACTTCACGAAATATTGTTTAAAGTCCGTAGTTCTCTATATAAAATAATATTAATTGCTTCACTAAATCTACCTGTACGTTCCCCCTGCGGGAACGGATTTTTTTAAATTCGACAGTAGTCAAGAAACCAATAGGTAGATCGATTTCATCGAAATCTACCTAAAAGTAATCAACAGGTATTGAAACAGTCTTGAATACGAAATAATTTATCTGGAAAAGAATTAATACAAGATACGTAAAGCTCACTCTCTAGAATATCCTTAAAGGTGTCAAAAAGTCTCTATCATAAGGTTTATGTGATCTGTCGATACTTTTTTTATTACTTGGGGAAACCCCCTCAACTTTGGGGTCAGGTTTGATCCCAAGTCGGTGAGTTGCCAGGCGTGTGTAGGACACACACGACACGCTTGCGTCTTGGCGTGCTTCTGCAAGGACAGCTAGCCGGCCGACTGCCGTCCTCAGGATCCGATCATGGAGGTCAGTAGTCCCGGGCGTAGACGAGACAGTCTGCGGAACTCGGGGGGCAAGGTTCTCTCCCACTCCCTCTCCGCCGCCTCTCTTTCGCGAGCATTACCTGCTCGCAGAAAGAGGCGGGGCCGTGCCTCTTGCCCTCGTCGGAGACCACGGCTCTCAACAGGGTCTCCAACGAGAGAACGTCCACGCCCAGAACCGCAACGAGAAGCTGGCGCTGACTCGCCCAAGCTGAGCACTCCACCAATCTGTGGTGCGCAGCGTGGGTGCCTTCGCAGGGATCCTTGCCGTGCTGGCACTGCGGCGTTGTATCCCGTGGAATTGGTCGATACTTAAGTACATCATGTCTATAGAGACCGATATTCTTAGCAATCCATGGATACTCCGAGCGGGTGCCGGGTCCATCGCGTTGCTGAGTTGGGAACTCGGGACAGTGCTTGGGACTTGCGCCCCAAGTGTAGGTTTAGACCCTTTTGTTGATTTTATCATATGATTAGAATGTATTATAAGATCATCCAATTATCTATCGTCTTTACTATTATAAAATTGTAAATAAGTTGTGTCTGTACATTGAAGATATTTAAAAAATACTGGTGGTAGAAATTTGATGACACAAATTTGTCACAAATTTCGGCCGGGTAGGTCCACCGTGCACGATTGCGAAAAACCCTCCATAGTAATCCAATTTCGGTTTGATTGCGTTCAGGGGTCAGCAAATGCATAGCCGGGCAGGCGGATTGTGGTCGCAGCACTATAGTGGGACCAGTGGGTGTCACGCGGTGCTGCGACGACAATCCTCTTCTGATGAGGCCGTCAAGCTGAGTGCCACCATTGTTAACATGGTACGTGTATGTAATGGTGACCCTTTTTCCTGAGACTTTACCTTCAGCTTACCATCAGGCGAGGTGAAGTCAAATTGACGTGTCCTAATAATAAAAAAAAAATCATAATATAATAATATTTTTAGGTGCATTAATGGTTCATTTCAATAAGTTGTTCAGTGCCACCATTGTTAACATGGTACGTGTATGTAATGGTGACCCTCTTTCCAGAGACTTTACCTTCAGCCGTAACATCAGGCGAGGTGAAGTCAAATTGACGTGTCCTAAATATAAAAAAAAAAGAAGCATCACTGAGCTAATTATGTTTCAGGAATTCACTATGAGTATAAAAAAATATATAAGTACCTTTTTTTTTCGTGCGGAAATCCCTTAGGATACCCCCCGCCGGCTAGCGGGGGCGGTTATGTCGGGCTTGAACCGGCTAAAACCGCACGCCGTCTCGGGTCTTCAGACGTCGGGGTGTAAGGTTGCCCATAGAGCATATCCCTCGCAACCCGACTGACCCTGGGCTATCTCCGGTTTCAAGATGGCCCTCTCGGGTTTGGGAACCACGGTGTCCCCGTCTTGCCCCGGTTTGGGGGAGGGGCGCTAGTCGCCCGACCGTCACGGCCTGCTTCTGCTGGGTTGACAGGCGGCCTCACCTGCCACCTCCAGGCCTTCGCTCATGGAGGACGGAGATTCTATAATGTAAACTAAAAGATGAGTCTTCGAAGATCTTCGGACCCCAAGCAAGTACTGCAAACCAGTCCACCTGCTATTTGACGTACGAGGTTAAAACGTCAGACCTCAGTCGCTCCCGTAAAAGCCAAGATATACCATTCATTAAAAAGGAGGAGTAGGATAGTCGACTTGGCGTTCGGAAGAAGCAAAAAAATCATTTAACGTATTTTCACCAGTGAAATCCGCCCCAAGTCTGTGGTCCAAGCAGACTTTGTCGAGTTTGTTGCGCCGTTTCTTCTCCACTAGCGCCTAGGAAGCGGTGGTAAACTTAGTATTAAGCAGTTTTTGACCTCAAAAAGATGTAATTACATTGCACTATTTTGAAAAATAAAGACTTTGACTTTGATTGTGTCAGTGGGGTTTTACGACAATTCTAGTTTGTTATGTAAAATATGTTTTTCGTTGTAAAACGTAATAATGCAACACTACTAGCGGTGAAATTCGCTCTGAGTAGTTGCGTATTTTGTTAAAGTCTTTAAATATGTTTAAAAAAAACCATTTATCGGTACTTCACAAACAATTGGTCGCATTCTGACAACAAGCAATTACAATGCTTCATAAATATTGATAGGTAAAGTACCCACCTAAGTCCGTATTGATAAGCTTTAATGAGCATTTTTATGGCCAAGATGCATACGCTACGTACGTGTGAAAACATATGTTATTATAACAAGTGTAAGGTATTATGGGAAGTTGTGTCTGTACACAATAGATAGTGACTATCAAAGTATTAGAAACACACTTTTAATGTTCTTTTTTAATGTTACAAATCGTCAAATGCATTAATCACATAGATAAAGACATTTCTTTATAAGACTATGCTATAGATTACAATATCTATACAATTCTTAATTTACATATGGACTGATAGACGAATAAATTTGATTAAAATTTTCTGGTATTTTAAGGATTAAAAGCTACAAGTCCAAGAGTCCAAGAGTCGAAGTTTCAGCTCTTCATATTAATTAGAACGGAAGTTATAAAATTTTAAAAAATCGCGTTAAGGACGCGGTGTTTCACGATTTCCCGGAAAACTACTTAGCATTTGAGGTTCATATTCATTAGAGCTCATTCGATTTATTTTTCAAAAACTTTTAGATTTTTTTTGTTGGAACTTTGTATGTACGTTTTAAGTTTTTTTTTTATCGCGAATCACCGTATTACATACCACTTTGACCCCCGGCAAAAAATATATTTAGGTAGGCATAATGATGCGAAAGTCATGTCGTTGGCTTTTCAATTTGTTCGAAAACACATTTTAGTGTTCAAAATCTGGTGTAGTATTTAAATGTTCCGCCAGTGTGTCCGCATATTCCGCATTCTAGAACTCAATTCATAAGCTATGCTTGGTTTTGGTCTAGATGGCGCTGCGTAAGTTCTACACAATGTCCTACGACAATCCCAGTGCATTTTGCTAATTCTATACCAAATCTAAGGCTGATAGTGAAACGAAAACAAGTAACCAAGTGCCATTCAATAATTTCTATGGATACTGCTAGACTTTAGAATAAAAAATGAGTCTGAGAATGAGTATGAGTGTGAGGTGAGAATGAATTTCCAATGTGAAATAGGACGCAGAAACCAGAACATGCGTTAATGAATTTTAACACCTATTCAAGGTCAAGTAGTGGTTTTAAATAGGTAGATACAAAAAAAATATCACTTTCATACATACATTCATTACCCTGTCAGTGATTTTTTTTGTTATGCGTTGTTACCTACTGATATTATTTTTATGAATTGATAATTATACCTTTAAAACCATAAGTTCAATATGGTTTAAATCGTTAGTCAGGAAATTATGTATTCATATTAAGAATTAATTTATTTTACGGTAGTATTAAAATGTCATCTATATTACTTCTGTCAAATCTAATCTTTGCTTCTACTAACAATCTGCACAGCGTCAAAACGAATTAAAAACTTATTAACCGAACTCCCGAAAAACATTTTTACAGTCCAAGATATGTCATCATACCGATGATTCTGCCAACATCAATGTGGAAAGTATATTTAATCGTTTATAGAGGTTTCTAGGTATCTGTGAGACATTAGTAAATTAAAGAACATGTCGTTGCTGCTCACTGAACACAAGTGTTAGTAATTGTTAGTTACCATAGAGAGTTTATTTAGGTATCAGGGAAAAACATTTGGGTACTTAGAGGGGTGGATAGATGAGCAGAAAGCATAATTAATAAAGATTAATTCATCATTACCAAGATTGATAACACATAAGTAATGCAGTCACAGATTAGTTCGGTGATTAAAACAATTTTACATACAGTTTGCTTTTAATTCTTGGTTTGCTTGCAATCATTCTTTGAACGCAAAGGCATTTATCTTTATTAGTTTAAGATGAACGACTACGTGACAAGACAAAAATTAATATAAATGAAACAGCATTAAACAATTTGTAGTACTGTTTACTCATTGTCTTCACTTATATTTACATCATTTAAGAATAATAATAAATGATTATAAAAATAATACTGAAATAATATAGGAAAGCCGCATGTCTATTATAAGCATGTAGAAGCTGTTTGAGGTACCTTTTTTTATTTTTTACGTACCTGAGCTACGACAAACGGATGCGTATACCCTTTTTGCCATTTGTTATCACAGTTTACTTCGAATGCAGGACAGTTTCGATTATGTTATTATTTATTTATTTTCCTTCTTTGGAAAATATATAATGAATGCCAGTGTCAAGTAATTTGCATATTAATTCAATACAATTCAACGTTTTTGTCATGTAGTTAACGTCAAGTAAAGTCATTCATAGTCATAGTCATGTTAAAGTCCTGCCCCAGTAAAGTAGTGGAGGCTTTACTAGAGACTTCTTTGGAGTTTTGGAAGCAACACGGCAAATCACAATTCGCGTTAAATATGCCACATTCCTACACTTGTGCATTTTGTCGACGACGTTATGTCTAGTTTTTACACCCACCATTTTTTTTACATAAAAACTCGAAATTACACAAATTTTAGAAAATGAAACATTGCCTCGATGTGTCTTTTCGCGTGTCAGCGCCAAAAACTCATTATGTTATTATATTAATTCATTAAAAATTGTACATGCGACATAAGAATGACATCAATGACGTTCTCAGTAATTTTTTTTTATCTTCATAAAATATACTTCTATCAAAGAGTCGAGGGTTTTGACGCCGACGCGAGAAAAGATACATCGAGGCAGCGTTTGATTTGTGTAAAAGTTTTGGATTTTTAGATATAAAGTCTTCGACAACGTGCACAAGTGTATGAAAGTGACATATTTACCGTGAATTGTGATTCACCGTCTTGTTTCCGAAACCCGACAGAGCCCTCTAGTAAAGTCTCCACTACTTTACTAGGGCAGGACTTTGACTTGACTTATGACTATGAAGGACTTTACTTGTCTTGATTGTGACTAAATGACAAAAACGCTACATGATATTGAATTCATAACATAACATAACTTCACGCCTGTATCTCCGAAGGGGTAGGCAGAGGTGTATCACACACCCACGCTTGAAATTATTTTTATCATTGAATTCATTTGCAAATTATTTGTTTGTAGCCAAATGCGATGCATAGAAGCCAAAAAAGGGTCGAACATATTCACAACGGAGCATTATGATTTATGTCATATATTTATGTTTACTTCTAATAGAATGTTTAGAAACATTTTAAACATTTTGACATAATGGCTGCGTTTCGTTTCGACTAAGATTTTTGCTTTTCATTCTGATTTTTATTTAAAAAAAAAACATTATAAATAATTTAAATTACGTTATTTTATGACCTATACTATCATTTGACCGGTCAAAAATGAACATCCTTCTGTTTTATTCATACAGCCATCTTTTTTTATAATACAGCAAAGTCAGCAAAACCAAAAGAGGTAACCGCGTGCCATCATTAAAAAAAAGTGATTCAAGGTTGGTACTCACCACTATTACTTCATCTGTATTCACTAAAGAAAAGGTGAAAAATTGTATTTTTACTGACCGTTCCAATTAAAGTTCTGTCGTAAAATTTTATGAGTTTATGAATCAAACAATTACGTTATCCATTTAGGGTACCTTTTACGAAAAAAGAACCCTTTCGTCATCATCTTAGCGTTGTTCCCGGTTGCATCCGTGGCTTTCAACTCGGAGCCCGGGGTACACTTACTTCTCCCTTGGATTTTGGCTTAAAATACGGCTTTTATGGGAGTTTTTGCGATGTGAGTCCTGAGAGGAAAGCCTGCGCCGGAGCAACGCTTATCAATCAGCAGGTGTAGGTACTGGTTTATAGGTTAGGTTGGCTTGGGCTCCGAACATCTTTGTTGGGACCCAAATACCTACTGCCTATACTGGGAGCACTATTGACAGCAGCTCTGAGCCCTAATGAACGATGATTTTTTTAATTTTTTCATTTCATATCGTACATTGTATATTATGCCGAACAGGGTGAGAACATTCATTGCGTGATTCGAATTCGTAGTTCCGAAGTAGTTTGGCCTAATTTCACTAGATGGCGCTAAATTACGTGGTATTGCCACACGTAAATTTAAAAAATAACACAATAATGACTACTATTTCTTCTTTTTACATTTAGTGTCTAATTTAAACTTACCGGGTTATTCTCCATTGTGATTTGACGATCTTGGCTCGCCATTTTTTATTCCTACAAAATTGACTAGGTCACTTTTATCACTGTACACTAAATTTATAATTTATTGCACTGGATTCTTAATCAACATTTCATTTTTGTATTCAACCGATGGTGGTTTTCGCATGTGGCACAGCTGGGTAACATTTTATCTGTAACAAGAAACAAAAAGTTTAATTAAATAGGTAACTAAGTGCTTAAAACGAACTGATATACTATTATTTATGAGATTCATTAAAAGAAATTAATTTAATATAATAAGTGCCGGCCTATCGTGCGTGCAAACATCTTGAACAAATGATTGAAAGTTCCCGCATTTACTGACCAACCGAAAACTGATCAACAAATGACGCGAGCCCTTTTGAGCCCGTGATTGATTTAATATAATCTGTGATTGGTTGATTGGTGCAACTCAGACGTCGCGCAACGCACTACTAGCAAAGATAACTAAAAAAACGCATTCTTCTCGCAGTTAGAGTAGGTATATTGTCAAGAAGTTTACCGCTCATTATATCACAATTCAAGGGATTTACTAGTAAACTAGTACTTTCGCAGCTGCCGAGAAAGAACTTCAACATGCGAATATGCGGGTTCGATTCCCGCTCAGTGCAAATATATGTATGCACATTATTTTTATGACTATATGATTATTATTTGTATGACATATTCATGTACATTAGTATTGCTCTGGGTGTTCCTATTATTAATATATGTTTCTATTCTGAAACCCATAATACAAGCTAGTTAAACTATGCTTGCTTTGGTTCTAGAAAGCACTGTGTAGAATATCGCAGAATAATTCTTTTTTCACTTCCCATGCTCTTAAAATGTTACTTTAGTCTCTGCATATCGGGACTAAAGTTCCTTGTTAATCTCTAGGGGCTAAAGTAATTTTTTTTAAATTTACTTTGAAAACTCCTAAACAGCCAATCACGGTGTTTGTGATTGGGAGGATTATCACCTTTTTAGTGATTGTGTATAGAAATAACCTCAAAATGACATTATAAAAAAATCTAAAAAACCCATTTAATTTCGTGAAATTAGTGATATTAATTGAATTAATTATTATGTAAGTATTAAGGATTAATTAATTTTATTATGCATTTCCAATTAGTTTTAAATTATTTTTCAAGTTTGAATCTGTTGGCTAAATATGCAAGCATTTAAAGCGTACGTTACTTAACAAAAAAAAACCGCGGGACAAATTTCTTTGCAATTTGAATTTTGAATAGATTATTCGTATTAAGCTTGCTTCTAAGAAACTTTGTTATTATAAATATTATAATTTTGTATAGAACGTCGTTTTTTTTCCTCGCATTCAAAGTGAAAAGTAGAGTGTTTAACGTGGGACTAAACAACCATAATGACACTCGAACTATTAGCCACCCTCGCTTCGCTCGGGTGGCTCAAAACATCTCGTGTCATTATGGCTTGTTTTAGTCCCTTGTTGAACAATCTACTAATTTATTTATTGATGTACTGCCGCCCTCAGAAGTTGCTGAAGACTAACCAATTTATATTTAGATTTTTCTTGGAATTATATAAGTGAATGACTGGATCCCAAGCTGGTGATACATTCCAACCATCTTCTCTACCAAAGTTAGGATGTTTTATAAATAAAATAACATCAGATAAATCGCGCTAGTATCCGTAAAAATAGTTTTATTTCAACAAATTTAACATTTATCAAATTTTAGGGTTCCGTACCTCAAAAGGAAAAAAACGGAACCCTTATAGGATCACTTCGTTGTCCGTCCGTCCGCCCGTCTGTCAAGACCGTTTTTCTCAGGAACGCGTGGAGGTATCAAACTAATCAATAATCTAATATAATAATATCAATATATAATATCAATCTAATACTCAGGTCTACTGTCCCTTGAAGCTGTGAAAAAATCAAACTTCTAAGCCAAAGCAATCAAAAGAGACAGCCGTTTAAACCGCAAATTTCCGCAAATTACCGAAACTCGCATGGGAATCAAAACCTACAGGGTACTTCCCGTGAACTTAGAATCTTGAAAAATTTGGTAATAAAAAAATTGCGAAAACCGTAAATTTTTAGTTACATCATATTATAAAAAATGTTATAATGTTATACATTTCATTTTGCAATAAAAATACCATAACTATGACTCGATTGTCGTGATGAGTGAACTTTTACTTATAGGTATACCTACAGGTCTGTACGGAACCCTCGGTGTGCGAGTCCGACTTTTTTATTTTTAAACTACGGTGGAAACTTGGAACGATGACGACTGTACAAGATCATTTCACGAACCCTTCTTACCTCCCTGGGGTTATCCTTTCGAGGGCTTACCCGGGGTGCCCGGCAACGGACACTAGGGGAGGACACCGTGCGGTTTTAGTCGAGACACGACATAACCACCCCCGCTGGCTAGCGGGGGGGTATCCGAAGGGATTTCCGCACGTAAAAAAAAAAGCCTTCTTACCTACTAAGTCCTTGCTCTTATATTTACTTCCTATCAATAAGTAGGTACGAAACACTTTTCACACTCCAAGAAATCACAAAAGTACCTACTTCTTCACAATCACTAACAAATTAACAAAATATTTAATTACACAGTTGTCCGCTCTTCACAACGGTCATTATCTAAATGATATCCCATATCATAATTTAAATAAGATAAAGAGATTGTTTACGTGTTGAGCACACTTCAGGTACGCGTAATAATTTTAGCTTTACATACATACATACAAATACTCCCGCCTTTATCCCTCCGGGGTAGGCAGAGACAACAGCCCGCCATCTGCTTCTGTCCATAAATACTTCACGAGCTACCTTTACTGTCATTAAACCTTTCATGCAAGCCCGCTGGTTTCGAGTGCTTCTTGCCCATTTTTCAATACCTCAATAATTAAATTAGCATTAAAGTTTACGCCGCTAGTGACATCGATTGCGATGTCTAGGCATGCAATGCTGCTTGGAATTTGTATATTACCGAATGTCATACCGTGGACCTACTAAGAAATGTATGTTAGAAGTTGCTAACCGAAATTTCGGGTAATTGGTACAGTGTATTTATCCCAGAGACGAGCCAAAGACGGCACGTGACACTTTGATCGGCCATTCCCTGTCCAAAACAATACGAAGTAATTTCATAATAGGTACAGTCAACGAGGGGTGTGTGTTGGGTAACCTCCTCGAGTGTCGCTCCGATTCCGATCCCGCTGCAGTCCGGGGGGAACGGAATCGGAGTGGCCGGTACACCCTGGGCGGCGGTCAATGGCTTCCCCTTCACCCCTTCATAGGGTTGGCATTGATCGTCGGCCAATACCCAACGTGGCGGGAACACATCGCTCTCCGTACTCCTCTGCTTTCAGAGGAGACAGGATGAGCGATGCTGTTAGTGGTGAGATGGCCCAGGGTCAGCCGGGGTGCGAGGGATATGCTCTATGGGTAACCTTACACCCCGGCGTCTGAAGACCCGAGACGGCGTGCGGTTTTAGTCGGTGCAAGCCCGACATAACCGCCCCCGCTGGCCGGCGGGGGGGTATCCGAAGGGATTTCCGCACGATAAAAAAAAAAAAAAAAAAAAAAGGTACAGTCAACGAGACGGCGTGCGGTTTTAGTCGGTTCAAGCCCGACATAACCAGCGGAGGTATCCGAAGGGAATTCCGCATGAAAAAAACACAAAAAACACAAAAAAAAAAAGGTACAGTCAACTACAAAAGTAGCTTAACTTTCATAAAACGAAATATGAAAATTAACTTTGTCCTCTAGGGATTATAAAATTACTTATACGGGTATTTTTGTTCTATGTATTCCAATATAAACTAGGAATTCAGTGCAGGGTGCGACTGAAATAAATTGAGCTGAGCGAGCAGGACTCTTACTTGAAAAATAAGGCATCTTACTACGGTCGCGCGCATAGCTAAGGCCGCGCGCTCGTGAAACTGTTTTTCGATGATTATTCCTCAATGGTATATTGTATTTGAACAGTTGACCCCTCTAAACACTCAGCGGTGTCTACACTATCACCATGGCAAATTTGGTCAAGATCGGTATTGTGGTTCCGGAGGAGTACAATCTCGAACAAACGGCTTAGCCACGTATACCGCTCAAAAAGGGTTTTTTAATATTTTACTGTTAATCAACTTTTGTCGTTGACGGACGAGGCTTTGACGAAGCGCCTTTTTCGCAGTTGGTAGGTCTCTGTCTGACCCTGGGCTCCCAGGTGCAACCTAGGTTCAATGCTAGGATGATGATGACGAGTTAAGTAGTAGCGGGTGGTTTAGGATGTACTTTTAATCCCCCTCCCCTTCTGTTCTTGGAAGTCACGTGTTACCTAATAAATGAAGTACAAATACACAGAACCACAGAAATTTCTGTGCATTGGACAGATAGCCTAATTTAATTTAATAAAATGTATACCGCGGAGGTTGTGTAAATAATGATAAGATTAAGCAAATAATATGGCAACATATATTTTGGAATGTAGAAAGATTAGGGATTGCTCATATGCCAGGGGAAGTACCTAGCAAAGCAAAAGCAAACCAGTGGGATTCGTCATCGTTAGGGTGCGTCTGAAGACTTAAAATGGCATGCGGTTTTAGTTAGTTCGAGCCCGACATAACCTCCCCCGCTGGCCGGCGGGGGGTTTCCGTGTGGATATCCGCACGAAAAAAAGAAAAAGCGTACCTACGCCACGTTAAAAGATTTTTATATTTTATTTTATATAGATGGTTATATGACAAATAAAATTAGACCTTGAGAACGTGACCATGAACTATACTCATATAATAACTTTATAGAGTCTTGCCTTGAGAGCTTAAAACTATTAAGAAATTTCTTTATTTCTCGACTTGTTTCAAATACAATCTACCTATCGTATCCTATTTTAATCGTTAGATAATATTCAGTTAATAATTAAGCACTATCATACAATTGCCTATCAATAGATACATTATCAAATGCAAATACTTACCTACTTACTAAACGTATATCTATATACAATTGTACATTGTATGCGTCTGTACATTGGAGATTATAAAAAAAATGGGTTATGTTAAATGAACTATTCTTAACACAAAAATATTTTATTTAAATTTTTGTCTTTTTGTCTATTTATCTGTTTTTTTCGCGATGGACCAAAAAACGATAACCGACCTCTACGCGCACGGAGCCGCGGTCATCAGCTAGTTGTATATATAACTTTATAAATGTACTAGCTGATGGCCACTGCTCCACCCGCGCTTACGCGCAAACATAAAACAGATTTCAAGTCTGATCAAGACCTTTCTAATAGAAAAAAAGCATCAAAATCCGTTCAGTAGTTTTTGCGTCCATCGCGAAGAAACAGACAAGAATACCAAAAAAAATTTTTTTTTTGGGTTCAGATTCGCCCATTTAATATAACTAAGTTTTTTTTATATATAATATAAATATCTGCAATGTACAGAGCATTAATTTAATAAATGTTTAGACGTAATAGAGAAGTCTGCTATTCAGTACAAAATTCGGTCTTCATTAGGCTTGAACTAAACAGAAAAGGCAAATTAATGAAAGTGAATGAAATGAAGAATCTACCTTTTCATAAATTTAAAAGCCAAATTAAACGTAAACTCTGCCAAAAAGGCTATTATAAAATTCAAGACTATTTAGATGACAAACAAGCTTGGATATGAGAGCAAACAGTTCGTCTGTTTGCTCTCTCTCTATGCTACTCAAACGAAATATTGTAATTAGGTTAAGTAAACATGTTTTTAAATAGACCAAAAAAAAAACAGCCCGCTGAGTTTCTTACCGGAGTCTTCTCAGGACGGGACCGCGTTTCGAACCGGTGGTCCATTTGCCAAACATTCGTTTAATTTTTTTTTTGACGTTTTGTAAGTGCCGTATTAAGGGGGGATTCAAGCACGAAAAAAATAAATAAATGCACCGATTGTTTGTCCGTCGGACTGCAGCCCGACAGATCGGAGGACCTTTCTTTGATTCGTGTGACCATCTCATCCGTTCTACCTGGTTCTACCAGAAGTCATTACCCACTACTACTACACAGGGCTATCTAGACCCAAAGTAAGTTCTAGAAGCATTCTAGCTCCCAGAACAAGCTACCCGTACTTACTTTGTGTCTAGATAGCGCAGTTTAGAATGTCCTAGAATATAATCATTTGCTTTCGGACAATAGACCTTTACCTTGAAGTAATATAAACAGCGCATTTAACTATTAATTGTGTATTGTTATGTGTAATTTAATTTGTGATTTCATTTTACTTTTTACTTGCTGTGCCTGTAATTTCGTCCGCGTGGACTTCGTTTTTAAGGCTTTAATTTATTTGCGCGGAACCCTGATTATTTTTCTGAAATAAAAGTAGCATATGTTACGCCTTATGATATTACCTATTCGCCAGTGAAAGTCCCTTTAAAATCGGTCCAGCGGTTCCAGAGAATAACTAAATCAAACAGACAGACAAAAATTGCTTTTTTGTTATATGTATCGCATGTGCGATTTCTGATTTTATTCAAAACTTGTTATTTTCAAGTTACAAACAGACACTTCAATTTTATTTATTTGTATATGTATTGTATAGAAGATTATTGCCATGCATGTCTTTAATATATAATTCTATTATTTATTATGCTTGACATGCATGGTTTGAAGTTATTAATAACGTTGACATAAATATACTATGAGTATATTTCTGACTGAGCTTTGCTTAGTTTTTTCTTTCGACTTTTTCTAAAATTGCAACCTAGCTACATCGATTTATCACCCCAGAAACCCTCAGCATACTAAATTTCCTGAAAATCGTTAGAGCCGTTTCCGAGATTCAGATTATATCTATAGGTATATATATATGAATTGCTCGTTTAAAAGCATTATAATAATAAGGACAGGGCTATTGTAGCCCATAAGTTTGAAATAGTGGTGATTGATCGATCAGAGCGTCTCGCAATCATTGTTGACATCACCATCCCCCATGATGACAATCTCGTGAAAGCAGAAATATACAAACAAATAAAATATTTGGACTTGGTTCACGAGATTGTCGACATGTGGGATGTGGATTCAACAATTATTGTTCCGATTGTCGTATCGGTTCACGGACTGATTGCCAAGAGCCTCGACCAACATCTAAAGAGGCTCGCGTTAGGCAGTTGGGTCAAGGGCTTGATGCAGAAAGGGGTACTCCTCGACACGGCATGTATTTTGAAGAGGTTCCTCTCTCTGGAGCCCTAACCACCGGTATCTTGGTCCCTGTATGCTGGCGACGTACAATTTTTAATATTTTTAAATGCATTTAAAAATATAATTTATATGCTATATTTAAGAAATAAAGGAAATAATAATAAATATATACAATAAAGCGATTGTACACCAAGGAGATAAGAAACTGGCGAAGACACGGCGCTCCACACGTTGGTGGAGTGCCTGCGTGGGCGAGTCAACGCCGGGATCTCGTTGCGGTCCTGGGCGTAGACGTTCTCTCGTTGGAGACCATGGTGAGGGCCGTGGTCTCCGACGGGAGCAAGTGGCACGCCGCCGCCTCTTTTTACGAGCAGGTAGTGCGCGCGAAAGAGACGGCGGAGAGGGAGCGGGACTACGCCCGGGACTACCGACCTCCATGATCGGGGCCTGAGGACGACAGTTGGCCGACTCGCCGTCCTTACAGAAGCAGACCGGGGCGGAGGCGTGTCGTGTGTTGTCGTGGGTTGGGTTTTATCCCGCTTCGGTGAAAGCGGGATAAAACCCAACCCCAGCACCAGGCGAAGCCGCGGTGGCGGCCAAAGTCCGCCGGCAACCCTGGGGTTATCCTTTCGAGGGCTTACCCGGGGTGCCCGGCAACGGACACTTGGGGAGGACACCGTGCGGTTTTAGTCGATACACGACATAACCACCGCACGTAAAAAAAAAAAAGGTGAAAAGAAACACAATCAGAAGTACATTTTATGTGTTTCATAGGTGTGTATCGCTCGTGGCAATCTCTTCCAGGTGTAGTATATTTATTAAATACCAGCATGCATGTCTACATGTGTGTCACTACATGGTGACAGCCGTGCGTTATTTTTAACAAATTTAAGTGGTAAAACGTATTCAAACCAGTAGACTTTTAGTTAGGCAGAGGTGTATTACACACCCACGATTCGCCAGTTATGTTAAGGTCCCAATGTAATAGGGGGCGAGCTTATTGCCATCTACCGGGCACATTATTAAGCGAGCGATAATTAACATTTATTAATGCACACATAACTACGAAAAGTCAGAGGTGTGTGCCCGGGGCGACTGGGGATCGAACTCGAGACCTCGTCTCAGCAGTTCGTTACGTACGCCACTGGGCTATCGCCGCTATCCACTGGGCTATCGCCGCTATAAAGTATGTATTACACTGTGATTTTACGTAATTATGGAACACGCACGTCCTCCATCAGAATTAGCACTTGACGGTAGTCCGGCCGCACGGGCCGAGGCGTGGTGGCAATGGCAGAAACTGTTCGAAGTGTTTCTCAAAGTTTCAGGAGTGGTCAAAGAGCCTAAGGAAGTTCGGGCTAGCATGCTGGTCAATCTCATTGGTTCAGCCGGTTACAAGGCGTTTACGACGTTTACTTTTGAGGAGGTGAAAGTGAGGATGACATAAACTGTTGAAAAAAATTTAAAATTACTTTAATGCGAAGGCGAATATCACGGTAAGAAGATTTAAAATTTTTTACTCACAATCAAGAAGACGGCGAAAACATCGATCAGTATGTAACGGCGTTGAGAGTACTAAGTCAACAGTGCTAAATCGGTGACTTACATGAAAGTTTGTTCCGTGACAGGATTGTGTGCGGTATCGTAAACAATAATAATAATAATAACCAATTGCAATTAAATATACGGCAGATTATAAGTCTGATCAAGAGCTTACTAATAGAATAAAACCGCATCAAAATACGATCAGTAGTTTTTGCATCCATAACGATAACGAAGAAACAGACAGGAATTCCAAAAAAAAAATTGTTCAGTATCGTTCTTTTAAAAGCTTTTTGACGTGACAACGTCTTATAAATCGATGGAGCCGGCTGCACGCACGAAAAAACATGACGTATGCGGCGTTACCAACGTATGCGGCGTTACCACATGACGTATGCGGCGTTACCTCGCGTTCTTATGACGTTGTCACGTTCAACTATCGTCAGTAAACCGACTTTACAGACAACCGATATTTTTGGAAATATCTCCAATGTCAATGTACAGTCACAACTAATTTTCTATTTTATAATAGTATAGTTATAGAAAGAATATGAACAATAAAGAATGGTATTAGATAATGCGACTGTACCTACCGATAAAATGAGTCGTGGTCAATCCGATCATTCCGTCCGATCATTGGAATAAAAGATTTATTATTATATTATTCACGGCCGTCATTCTCATTATGATGTAAGTAAGTGTTGTATTGTATGAGGAAATAATGTCCAATAGAACTAAATTTTATTACCGCATAAAATACATCAATGAAAAATGACTATGAATGGCGTAATCGCTTTTGTTCTATAAAATATTACTATATATCTAATAGGCATTGCTTAATAACGAGTGGCTCGTGGCTAAGAGGTAACCGCGTAGATTAACACATTGCAAAGTTAAGCAATTGAAGTTGAAGAACTAAAAAGTCCGACAACTGGTATAACTGGTCTTCGTAAACGCCAGTGGATTGTGGAAGGCAGATGGCAGGCGCTACACGCAAAATAGAGAGTTTTTAGTACCATAAAATAAAATTTGCTTAACTGTAGGTATCGCTTTGAGTAGGGGTGTGTGTTGGGTAACCTCCTCGAGTGTCGCTCCGATTCCGATCCCGCTGCAGTCCGGGGGGAAACGGAATCGGAGCGGCCGGTACACCCTGGGCGGCGGTCAATGGCTTCCCCTTCACCCCTTCATAGGGTTGGCATTGATCGTCGGCCAATACCCAACGTGGCGGGAACACATCGCTCTCCGTACTCCTCTGCTTTCAGAGGAGACAGGATGAGCGATGCTGTTAGTGGTGAGATGGCCCAGGGTCAGCCGGGGTGCGAGGGATATGCTCTATGGGTAACCTTACACCCCGGCGTCTGAAGACCCGAACGGCGTGCGGTTTTAGTCGGTGCAAGCCCGACATAACCGCCCCCGCTGGCAGGCGGGGGGGTATCCGAAGGGATTTCCGTACGATAATAAAAAAAAAAAAAAGGTATCGCTTTGAGTTCTTACAAGACCACAGAAGTAATGATTATGTACAAGACACACATAGCAAAACATTGAAGTCATCTGAAAACTTACGGTTAGATAATATACCATTCCACAAATTTCCTAAACAAGTCTTTAACCGTACTGGTTTATCGCCAAATGACTTACAAACATGGCTTTAGTAGAAAAGTAGAAAGTTGTGCGGAAATCCCTTCGGATACCCCCCCGCTGGCCAGCGGGGGCGGTTATGTCGGGCTTAAACCGACTAAAACCGCACGCCGTCTCGGGTCTACAGACGCCGGGGTGTAAGGTTACCCATAGAGCATATCCCTCGCACTCCGACTGACCCTGGGCCATTCGCAGTGTCCCCTCTGATGACAGGAGAGGGGTACCTGGAGCGAGGCCTTGCAGGCCCGCCATACCCCGACCCCCTCGTGCAATGGGGTCAGCTGGCCCTGAAAAGGGCCGGTTGGTCAGACTCTTGACCATTGACGTTGACGCCAGCTACTCCAGAGGAGCAATCAATGATGCGTCATCGCCCACGTTGCCCAGGGTGCACCAAACGTGGAGGTGATCCAACCAGTCGCACCCCTCACATAAGGTACCTAAATATGAATGACCATTATCAATTGTAATTTTATTAGTACCTTTTTTTTTTTTTTTTTATCGTGCGGAAATCCCTTCGGATACCCCCCCGCCGGCCAGCGGGGGCGGTTATGTCGGGCTTGCACCGACTAAAACCGCACGCCGTCTCGGGTCTTCAGACGCCGGGGTGTAAGGTTACCCATAGAGCATATCCCTCGCACCCCGGCTGACCCTGGGCCATCTCACCACTAACAGCATCGCTCATCCTGTCTCCTCTGAAAGCAGAGGAGTACGGAGAGCGATGTGTTCCCGCCACGTTGGGTATTGGCCGACGATCAATGCCAACCCTATGAAGGGGTGAAGGGGAAGCCATTGACCGCCGCCCAGGGTGTACCGTTCGCTCCGATTCCGTTCCCCCCGGACTGCAGCGGGATCGGAATCGGAGCGACACTCGAGGAGGTTACCCAACACACACCCCTATTAGTACCTAACGTTTAAAACGTGATATAATAAGCAATGATTTTATAGTATTATATAATAATAGGTTTATTTGCTTAAAATGTGGCAAGTATAAAGGTGATAAATTATTATTTATGAGCATAAGACACATTTTGTCATTCGTCGTGGCATGCAAACATTACATTATTAAATTGGCTTGAATTTTAACAATTAATATAATTATAAAATACAAAATACACTAAAACTGACACACATGCAAAATTTTAAACTATCCAATTCCTAATAATTATATTTCAATAGCTAATATTATTAATACATTACATTATGTACACGAATTATATTATTATTACAATGCATTTTTAAAATGATTAGAGCGGGAGGCAATTTTTAGGATTTCATTGACGGAGTAGAAGCTTTCTTCTATCAACCATTTCCGGTAAGCCAAGGAACAGTCAAAAGATTTTCCTATTTAAAAATCGGTTCACATGATTCAGACCATTTCATGTAAAATATAGCGCGAATACTTATCTTATTTTGCAACAAAGACCCGTAGCATGTCAGACGAGTACCCCCAGAATAGTATCACATGGTGAATTATGAGCAGACATATGCATATTATAGCATCAGTAATGTTTTTCTGGAAGTCACATTGTAAACTTTTTTTAAAGCGAAAACAAATCTATTTATTTTTTGCTGACACTGTCAATATGTTCTTTGATGTCAGGTGTTCGTCCACTATAACGCTAAGAAACTTTGTGCTAGGCACCCTCCCGACTGTCACACTATCATACTCAATATTCAAAGTCATATCTTTGATTTTAGTTAACCTAAAGTGAATAATTTTTGTTTTTGCAATGTTTATTTTTAGTACATTATTATGTAACCATTTCTCTGCATCTTGCGAAACCCCATTTTATTTACTTTCATACGTGTTCACATTATCACATTTAATAATAATGGTGGTGTCATCTGCAAACAAAACGCAATCATGATCATGAATTGCTGTAGGTAAATTAATAATGTAAATAAGAAATAACAGGGGGCCCAAGATACTCCCCTGTGGAATTTCGTAAAAATTAAGCCTGGGTTCGGAGTAAAAGGTTAATACACTACTTGTGATATCATTGAACTTGTTAACTCTAACGATTTGTTTTCTGCCAGATAAATATGATTATGAAACCATTTTAGAGCTATACCACGAATTCCACATTTGTCTAATTTTTCAGCAAGTATATTGTGATTTACAAAATCGAATGCTTTACTTAAATCCAAAAAAGTACAACGGTTCCTCATTTTCTTGTTCATTCTATTAATTATTGATCTTATTAAAATAAATGTGGCAAGTTGAGTTGATTTATTTTTCCGAAATCCATATTGTTCTTTAGCCAATACGTCTAATTTATCTAATAAACTTAGAAACCTCCTTATTCATAACTTTTTCGAAGACCTTGGATAGTATAGAGGTCAACGAAATGGTTCAATAGTTATTTTTCTGTTTTGGTGCCATTTTTATAAAAAGGTTAAAAAAGAGCTACATCCGTAGCTATGACACTCGTGCTCGAAACGAGGCTAATTCACCCGCCTCAATACAAGTGCGAGTGCAACAGAGCATACTTAACCATTGAGTGTGAACGAGAACAAAGTATGATTCTGTCATACGACTCAGTACACTTTTAACATCGGCACAGTACTGAAATAATATAACTACCTCATTTTAACCAGACTACGGCGCGCGCATTGGTGCAATGGGCTACATTTTATACGAATAACATTAACAAAGAATGTAGTGCAAAAATGTAGGGACCCCATAAAATTAAATTTTGGCTATCTTATTGAGTGTGATATCAAATGAAAGGGGAGAAAATCACGAGTTCAAAAATATAAATATAGTGTAGTATTATGGAATATACCAAGAAATAAAAATATAATATTATAGTGTATTTCAGCGATTTTAAATACAACTAGGGCCATCTATCGGTGGATAGATGGGACTATATTTTACTATTCTTAAAAAAAACTCTTTTACGTCTATATTTTTACCCTTATCGTAGTCTGAATACAGTTTTTTGAACCTATACTTGTAATGAAAGATCATTGATGATAACAACATAGTTTATTTTGCATAGATCTCGTGCGGTCCCTTGTTTTCGTGTGAAAATCTCCTCGGCCAGCGGTGTCGGTTATGTCGGGCTTGAACCGCTTAAAATCGCACGCTGTCTCGTGTCTTCAGACGCCGGGGTGTAAGGTTGCCCATAGTGCATTTCCCTCAACCTATCTTTTTTTTTTTGCGTGTGGAAACTCACCAGGACTCTTGATGAGGTCACATTGGGGAACTTGACGTGTTCTTAGTAATCGAAATCCCCCTCCCTATAGGGAGCGGCATACGGAAGCACGATTTGCCGCCACCCATGGCCTGGTTCTGCTAGGGCGACGGCTAGCCCCAACCGTTACCCCAGGCCCGCGCTCACGGAGGACGGAGACCGGTAGGTACGCCACATTGTGTTAGTATACTATGATCTGTCCCTTTAGCTGCACGCAGTTATAATGTGATTTTTATGAACTACTTAAGTTTGTGCACGTTGAGCGAAGGTAACGATAGCAGTTTTCCTCTTGGTCAATCGTTATTTTGGCGGTAAAAAGTCTGCAGTTTACGTCATGGAATATTTTCTGAGTAGTGCGCACAATACTTGGTATCATCTTGGTATTTGTAAATGGGGCTTTCCAATTATTTTTTTTCCTCCATTTTTTCCTCAATACGTCAGGTAGATTACTTAAGAGCCGCCAACCTGTGATAATTATTATCACCCACGCTGGCCCACTGGCCGCTTTTTTATTAAGGTTCCGTAGCCAAATGGCAAAAAACGGAACCCTTATAGATTCGACATGTCTGTCTGTCTGTCCGTCCGTATGTCACAGCCACTTTTTTCCGAAACTACAAGAACTATGCTATTGGTAAATAGATGACAGTATTCTGTGAACCACATTAAAATTTTCACACAAAAATAGAAAAAAAAACAATAAATATTGGGTTTCCCCATACTTAGAGAACTGAAACTCAAAAAATTGGGTATTCAAAAATTATATTGAGGTATTTTTTTTCTAAACTGAATAGTTTGCGCGAGAGAGTGATAAAATGTGTAAAATGTAGAATGATAAAACTAAAAAAGCCTAGCCAGTTGAAATTTCCAAAGATGATGTATTTCTGTTGCCGCTATAACAACAGAATAAAATAAATATGGGGGCTCCCATTCAACAAATGTGGGTTTTTGTCGCTCGTTCTTGCGCGATATTGATAACGGTAACAGGTAGATGCTTGAAATATTCACAGAATTTTTACTTATATAAAAATAAATGATTGAAATTTAAAAAGAAAATAAATATTTAAGGGCCTCCCATACAAAAAATTTGAATTTTTGCCGCTTTTATACATAATGGTACGGAACCCTTCGTGAGTCCGTCTCACCCGTGGTCATCGCAATTTTTATAAGCAATATTGAATCAATTGCATTATATTTATATTTCTATAGAAGCAAAAAATAATGACAAATTCAGTTTAAGCCTCCAAAAATCCACTTGTTTGATCAGATTTTACCTGTACAATTATGTAATACTTGCCTGAACTTTGGGCTGTTCATAGTGTAGCTGCTGTGTACCTTTTTTTTTTTTCGTGCGGAAATTCCATTCGGATACCCCCCTGCCGGCCAGCGGGGGCGGTTATGTCGGGCTTGAACCGACTAAAACCGCACGCCGTCTCGGTTCTGCAGACGCCGGGGTGTAAGGTTAGAGCATATCCCTCGCACCCCGACTGACCCTGGCTGCTGTGTGCCTACTCATAATTATAATAGTAAAAACCCCCAGACATGTTATGGAGATTCTAAGAAACAAACATTTCTTTTTCATTGTAAGACTTATTCATAAACACGTATTCCCTAAAACATCTTTTTGGAAATTTCTTGACTGGCCGGTACAGGCACGGGGCAGGTTAGTATAGTCGTGTAGATGTTGATGGGGGCTCCTACAGCCTGGTTATATAAGAATAGCTTTGTTTAGTATTAGATAGGTAGGTATCCCATCGGGGTGCCACTGGTTGGATCACCTCGAAGTTTGGTGCACCCTGGGCAACGTGGGCGATGACGCATCATTGATTGCTCCTCTGGAGTAGCTGGCGTCAACGTCAACGGCCAAGAGTCTGACCAACCGGCCCTTTTCAGGGCCAGCTGACCCCATTGCACGAGGGGGTCGGGGTATGGCGGGCCTGCAAGGCCCGCGGGGGGTGTGGTCGCTCCAGGTCACTGCGAATGGCCCAGGGTCAGTCGGAGTGCGAGGGATATGCTCTATGGGTAACCTTACACCCCGGCGTCTGTAGACCCGAGACGGCGTGCGGTTTTAGTAGGTTCAAGCCCGAAATAACCGCCCCCGCTGGCCGGCGGGGGGGTATCCGAAGGGATTTCAGCACAAAATAAAAAAAAAAAGGTCTACGGAGGTTCATCTTATCACCGAAGTAATTAAAGAGATGCCGAGATATTATTATCATAATAAAATTATCTAAGTAAATTTTTCCTTAATCTTATCCTTAACTTCATATTGGTGGCAAAACATTATCTAATTTTATAATCACATTGTACACACACAATCTTACCAACTGGTTCTTTAAGTAATTATTACAGTCATTATCTTATTACGCGGTAAAAAAACTTTAATTGCATGCTGTATTTTAATGTACTTATAAGTATTTTATATGTTTTATTCACACAACCTTGTATGGTTTGTTTTGTTTGTTTTGTTTTGGAAAATTAGTAACCGAAATTACTAATATTCCCCCTAACCCCTCCAGCTAAGCTAAATTGCTTGTGTTAGGAGTGGGTTCACGTCGGTAGTGTAATGGTCAGGATTCGAACCCGGGACCTCTCGATCGTAAGGTCGACTCCTTAACCACTAAGCTACCGAAGCTTCTCGTCTCGTCGTTCTTTAAACAATCATACAATATGTAACAAAACTATTGTGCGATCAATAAGACGTATATAGGTTATAATAGGTTCTAGGAAGGCCTAGCCCTAGGAATCCTAAATACATAACCATATATGAAATAATAATTAAAAACAAACAAAAATAAACGTATTATTGGAATTTAAAATGCAATTTCCTAGTATCATAACTGCCCACTATCTCCCCAAAATTTAAGAATGTGACAACACCACAAAATAGATATCTAATAGATAATATTTCGCGGCTGGCCCGTCGCTGCTCACAGCGCTGGCAACACAGTCATGTAAGTTTGAATCAATGATCTAAATTTTATTGCAGTTTTGTGGGGTAAATTTCCAAAAAGGATTAACTAAACAGAACCTGATATTGATAACTTTATACACCTTCACTGATCGGACACTAGTTTTGTTAAATGTTATCTAGCATAGCTTAGGTAGGTACTGGGTGAAAAAACTTTAATTTGTATCTATGCTGTATTTAATATAACTTATGTATTATAATCTGTGTATCTACATACTCGTACTATACAGTTTATAGATAGGTATATATACTAGGCAATTCCATCTTCTAGGGCTTACCGTACCATTGCGAGTCAGAATTTTTTTCTTTTGTATACCATTCAGGTGGCAGACAAGCTCACGGCCCACCTGATGGGAAGCGGTTACCATGGCCTATGGGTGTGTGCAACACCATTGGCATCACACTCGCGCTGCCGACCCTGTAAAAACTTTCTAATGCCCTTCTTGAAGAACCCCATATTGTAGTCGCTTGGGAAAACCACAGCACCACAGCCTTCATACCTAACTGTACGCACCGTTTCTGGTCGCAACGTGTGATACTGACGCAGACTCGGGAATTCCCGGGATGGTCAAGTCTATGAGTGTATGAACCCACTGTTTTTTTGCATGACAAGTAAATCACAAAATCTTTATTTACAAAACCTTACGTGTGGTCACTGAAATCGTGCTAAACGGCTAGATAATCAATTTCGAGAAAATTTGATGTGCGTGTCTGAATATTTACCTAGAGTAAACTAGAGTTCATCATTATCCTCATAGTGATTTTCCAGTTGCGGCCAGAGTTAGCAGTTTGGATCAAAAAAAGGTACAGTGCGCTTATAGTTTTTGATTGGTATGTTGGCTTCTCCAGGAACGACTGCCGTCTGACCGGCTTAGTCCGATTAAATAGTCCGATGATCGAACTACTGAGACTTTTTCGGCTCACCGTACCATTTCAAAATAGAATCATCGTACTACTGAGTATTTTAGTCCGATTCGACGTTCCGAAATAAGAAATGGATGCAGTAGTATTAACAAGTCACGTTATCGAAATCCAACTTTCCGGACTAGTGGTTCCGGCGCTTCGCCAGCCGCTGCCGCGGAATGTCGAATCGAACTAAAAGACTCAGTAGTCCGATGATTTATGATCATCTGCATCATCGGACTACTGAGCCGAAAAAGTCTCAGTAGTTCGATCATCGGACTATTTAATCGGACTACTGATACTAAGCTGTCTGACCTTCCAACCCTGAGGAGAAAGCCTGCGTCAGGATGTTGGTAGGGCCCTGTACACGCTCTATTTTACTTCACTATATTTCACTATTCTATTCTATTTTAGTAATAGTAATAGAATAGTGAAATATATATATATATTATTCTATTTTCAAAATGGTAAAAATGGCAGGTCACAGGCACTCGAAATCGGCAGTCGTGCATGATAGGTTTAATGACAGTAGAGGAAGCTCGTGAAGTCAAAATAGAGCGTGTGCAGGGCCCTACCAACATCCTGACGCAGGCTTTCTTCTCAGGGTTAGAAGGTCAGACAGCTTAGTATCAGTAGGTAGTCCGATGATCGAACTACTGAGACTTTTTCGGCTCAGTAGTCCGATGATGCAGATGATCATAAATCATTGGACTACTGAGTCTTTTAGTTCGATTCGACATTCCGCGGCAGCGGCTGGCGAAGCGCCGGAACCACTAGTCCGGAAAGTTGGATTTCGATAACGTGACTTGTTAATACTACTGCATCCATTTCTTATTTCGGAACGTCGAATCGGGCTAAAAGACTCAGTAGTCTCAGTCAGTAGACTCAGTATTTAAACCTATCATAACTTCACTCCTGTAGCGATAATTATCATTTATTAATGCACACATAACTACGAAAAGTCAGAGGTGTGTGCCCGGGGCGACTGTGGATCGAACTCGAGACCTCGTCTCAGCAGTCCGTTACATAATACGGCTATCGCCGCACTCTATGTATATTATATATATATAATAAAAACAAAAAAACAAGAAAGTATTCTTATTATTCGGTCAAACAGTGACAGAAATGTGACAATCTCGACATGAAATGTCATTAATGTTAAAATCCATTAGTGATATTAGTTATGTAATTAAGGCAAGCGGAGCGATAACTAATATATCATATTCCACAATCTATACATTGTTGTGGTACACTTTACTGAGTAACTATCCCATTTTCAGGTTTGCGTTTTAACATAATTATTTCTAATCATGTCTAGATGCTATATCAATCACAAAATAATACACGCATTAAAAGATAATTCTCTTTTAAAAACTGCCTTCAAAATTATTCCTAGGTAGAAAACTTCGACCTTACGATCGAGAGGTCCCGGGTTCGAATCCTGGCCATTACACTACCGACGTGAACCCACTCCTAACACAAGCAATTTAGCTTAGCTGGAGGGGTTAGGGGGAATATTAGTAATTTCGGTTACTAATATTCTTTAAAAAAAAAAAAATATATATATTTTGAAAAAATTAATGCTACCACAGAGGAATGATCACCGTTAAAAAAATCCATATGGAATTACATAATAACCGCTCGAGACACTGTGACCAAACTTTACACGCTCAGAAAGCATGTCCAGAGTTGTGACTTTCAAAAAGAATTTTCAAAATCGGACTTGCACGGAGGAATGATCACTGTTCAAATTTTCAAAATCTGATTCCGCAATAGCGGTCAAATCTATTGGACAAGTTTTGGTGCCAAAACAGTCGTCCAAAACTCCCGAATATTCAAATCACGATGTCTCACTCAGCTCAACATTGCAAGCAGCGATTCGCCTTGCAGACCTAGTTTGTATAGTTTAGATTATGTTATTCAACATTCCAGCATAAATAAAATGATGGAAATCAATCCACGTCATTATTAGTTTAATACACATCACATGAATATCTGTTATGAAATGCAATGCACATTAATGTTGCTTTGTTTCCTTAAACCGAAGGCAATTGGATGAACAATAAGAAGAATTTATCAGCATTCTTAAAATACTTTTTTAAGAATTTCTGGTCCAATGTTTATACCGGCCTTATACCCGGCATAGCCGTTTGTTGGTGGCCGAACTCCTTCGTAACCACTCACCAAATTTACCACGGTGATAGTGTGGACACTGAGGAGTATTTTGAAGCGAGATGGTTCATGTCCGATGTAACATTGAGGAATAATCACCGAAAAATAGTTTCACGAGCGCGCGGCCATAGCTAAGCGCGCGACCGTAGTAAGATGTCTTATTTTCAAGTAAGAGTCCTGCTCGCTCAGCTCAATTTATTTCAGTCGCACCCTGCACTGAATTCCTAGTTACGTTGTTTTTAAAGAGTTCCGTACCTAATGGTCCATGATGGGCCATGGCAAGCCATCGCCATAGTGGACAGTGGCGCACGATTGGCCATCGTTTTTTTGGCATACTTCAAAGGAATCGTGGCGTAGCATTGAGCTATGGTCCTTGTCTGACCATATGTGATGATAGCCTACAGATATGACACAGTTGCGCATTGCACAGCATGGCCCATCACTGGCCACTGCTGTACTATTGTTTAAAAAATCAATTAAGTTAATAGTTACCTCTCCTTTCCTATACAGAACAACACGTGTAAGGCTGAGGTATCACACTCACGCGGCACTTTTTTTTTCGCACCGTTTAATGGATCAGAGTGGAACAAAAAAGTAGAAACAAATCCACCAATGGATCAGAGCGGAATAAAAAGTGAAAACACATTCATTAATGGATTTTTTCAGTGGATTAGAGTGTAATAGGCCTTCAACACGTGTTTTCTTCTTCCTAGAGTACCACCCGGTACTGTGCTTTTTCACTCCCCGCTTAACGGAGGTCCTTTAAGCGGGGAGTGAAAAACCATCTGACGAAGCCTTCACGCTGAGGGCTTCATTGTAGCATTATCGGTGTGTGTAACGGTGACCCTCATTCCAGAGACTTTACTTTTAGCTTACAATCATTCGAGGTAAAGTCACAGTGCCGTGACCATTATAAAAAAAAAGGAAAACCAGTTTGGGCTTCAAACATGGAATGCGGATTGTCACGTGGCTCTTCACGCGATTCGACGCTTCGTCACATGATGAATACCTACTAGTAATTATATATTCTGTAGTTTCGGTCAGTTTGAAAAAAATAGCAACTAACTTGTTCTTAATTGTTAACGTTAGTTGAGATGACTCATAAGGCGTAATTTAAGTAAATAAAATATCGTACGACACTCTACACTGCGGTATCTAGACCTAAAGTACTTAAGCATAGTTCAATTATGTATTAGCTTGTGTTATGGGTTCTAGAATGCGGATAAACATACTTAGATACTTGTTTTTTGGAAATACATACTTTTTTATAGCACTTAGGTGGCAGACCAGCACACGGCACACCTGATGGGAAGCGGTTACCGCGATCTATGGACGTGTGCAACACCAGGGGCGTCACACTCGCGCTGTCGACCCTAAAGATGTATTATAGACATTTATTTATTTATTTATCCACATACATTGATATTACAGGTTACAAAACCTAATACAGCAATGTAGAAATAAGAGAAAAACAATGACAAAAAATTAAATAGCGAAAACAACCAAAACATCCTAAACTAAAGGTAAGTGAGGCAATCCAATGCCACCCTATCAAATTCCGCCAAAGTACAGACAAAAATATCCAACCGCTTCGAGACAAGATTTAAATAAAACCGGCCAAGTGCGAGTCGGACTCGCACACCGAGGGTTCCGTACAAACCTGTAGGTATTTAAGCAAAAGTTCACCCATCACGACAATCGAGTCATAGTTATGGTAGTAGTAACTTTAAAATTTTCAAAAATATTTTTATTATATGATGTAACTAAAAATTTACGGTTTTCGCAATTTTTCCTTTAACTGTAAGACGTTACTTCGTACAAAATTTCAAGATTGTAAGTTCACGGGAAGTACCCTGTAGGTTTTGATTCCCGTGCGAGTTTCGAAAATTTGCGGCATAAACGGCTGTATCTTTTCATTGCTTTGGCTTAGAAGTTTGATTTTTTCACAGCTCCAAGGAATAGTAGACCTGGGTATTAGATATAAATTCCAGTTTGATACCTCCACGTTTTTTCCTTTTGAGGTACGGAACCCTAAAAATGTTAAGCCCGAGTAATTGGAGCAAACTTTTGGATATTAGTGACATATATAAGACAGATACATAGGTATATAAGACAGATATATAGGTACATAAGACAGATATATAGGTACATAAGACAGATATATAGGTAAATACATATTATATATCGAAACACCCAGGCCAATGCAAAAATTCATATTCTTGCAACTAATATTTATACAAATATTTTCAGTGAACGGTTATCGAACCCACGACCTCTGCCTTAGCAGTCGAACGCTCTAGCGCTAAGCCACAGAGGTTGTTTATGTCATCACTGGCCATAGTGTATTGCGGACATAGACCTGTCGGTAGAGCGCGGATAGAGAAATAGCTTCATTAAAGCTAAAATATAAATACATAATGAAGTCGTGTTAGTGATATCCTGGAGAAACTCAAGAACATTCATTATGTCTGCCGTATGAAATTATCTCACGGCAATCTGAATAGGTTGTTAGCATTTTTTCGCGGATGAATGAGAAAGTTAATAGAAATTAATACATAGCATTGCAAATATAATCTATACAAATAATAAAAGTGAGGTGCTTTAAACATAACAGCTTTAAAACACGGTACTTATAACAAAAATGCAATCTTTTTTAATTTTGTCATCTTTCTGGTTGTTTGTTTCCGAGGTTCTCCGAAGTTCTTGGGCTGATGTTGACGGGATTTTTACTGCAGATGTTATAAGGCGCAACTAAGGCTTACGGCGCAATTATAATAGTCTTACTAATTGTAAACGCTAAAGTTTGTAAATATACGGTGGTACGGATGTACTGATGTACGGGTGTACGGATGTATGGATATATGCATGTTTGTTACTCTTCAACGCAAAAACGGCTAAACGGATCTGGCTGAAATTTGGTACAGGGATAGATTATAGTCATGAATATCATTCTATTTCAGGATAACCCTGGAATAGGTTCCCATGGGAAGCAGGAACGGGATCAGAATCCCAATTTTCCTTTTTATTCCGCGAGCAACAGCAAGCATAATATAAATCATATGTAGTGTTTTTGTTTGAATCTTATCCGCTGCCGTAGCGTTCATCCGATTGCGATAAATTTGTTCAACTGATAGCTTGAACTTGCGCGAAGGTTGTAGGCATGACTTATATATATACACTACCAGACTGGCAACAAAACAGTACAAAACAAAAAACTTGGTAAATAATTCAAATGCCATCAACTAACCATCAAATGTTTATAGCTGTCGTGTGGATGACATTACAAAAAGCGGGTTATGCCGATGCAGATAGTCGTCAAAATTCATAAACAGTCGATCGCTCTACGCCCTACAGTGACACTGCACAGGTTGTTGAGGATTTCCATAGAGTAATCAGGGATAAATTCCGGTGGTTGGGGTATACCACCTAAGGAGGAAAACTGAGAATTCAGAGAAATTTTGACGCAATTAGTATTCTAACTTCTCCTACAGATTTAGATCGGAAAAAGAGAATATCTAGGACGGGACTTCAACCCGTGAGCATTCCCTTACAGGGGAAATACTCTGACCAACTGAGCTACCTATACATCTTCCCAGATCCCAGGATAGTCCCAGGGATATTCTAGTTTTCCGATCTAAATCTATAGGAAAAGTAAGGATACTACTTAATTAGTTTAAAATTTCATTGAATTAATATGGCGGAGTAATCAAAAAACAATGTTTAAAAATGATTATAACATCATTCATTGTTTGACAATTTCGATTATCTGGGACGTGTCTAGTAGCTCAGTTGGTGGTCAGTGGTCAGAGTATTCCCCCTGTGGACAACATTTTATTTAAGTATACAATATAGGTAATAGCCTGGATTCGAACCCGGGACCTTTCGATCGAACAGGCCACTTAACCACTTAGACGCAACAAAACTTAAAATATCACTTCATAAAATTCTACTTACCCTGTGGCATAAAAATACTTAATTTGACACACTTTTATAATATTGTTTAAAATATTCACAGAACAAGAAAAAAAACTTAATATTCACAGATTAATATTCAAACATCGTACTAACGAAAACGAGTGAATGAGTTTCTCTAATATAAAATTAAAAATATTAATATCTATGGCCCGGATTAACACGGCACACGTAACGAATGGCGCGTCTGTATATCGCGATTCGCGGTAACAAACTGTCTGTGAGCCAATAACGTCAAACATTTTCATTACAAATTATTTTGTATGTGGTATCACAAATACCTTAGACAATTATTTATTACCTTGAAAATCAAACAAAGAAAGTGACGTAGAGATAGATTAGTTTTGCTGCGGTTTCTGATGCATTCGAATTTTGAATATTTGGGTAGTGTTTGTCAATAAGTGAGATGGGGTCATAGACTTAGACCCCTCGTTCTGATTAGGCCCGCTAAGCGGTCAGAGCCTCTAATCCCAGTCACAAATCAAAATAATTATATTTTAAACATTTCAGTCATCATCATCACAGCTAGTCTCGCTTGCATTCAAGGTTTTCAACTCCCGAGGTTTCCTCATTTCGGTTTGACTTATATGGCTTTTATGGGGGCAACTACCATCTGACGAAGAAGCAGTATATTCTACATGCAACGCCGGCCGTGAAAGCCTTAAGATTTATAATATAGTTACATATTGGTGGTAGCTAACATTAAATCATAACATAACATAACTTCACGTCTGTATCCCCGAAGGGGTAGGCAGAGGTGTATTACACACCCACGATTCGCCAGTTATGTTTAGGTCCCAATGTAATAGGGGGCGAGCCTATTGCCATCTACCGGGCACATTACTAAGCGAGCGATAACTAACATTTTTAATACACACATAACTACGAAAAGTCAGATGTGTGTGCCCGGGGAGACCTCGTCTCGGCAGTCCGTTACGTACGCCACTGGGCTATCGCCGCTTTTTTCCACTGGGCTATCGCCGCTTTTTTTCCATCTTCTTCCATCTTCAACATTAAATCGCATCCTAATATTCGCCATTGTTGGCATTTGAGACTACATGCAGACATATTACACTTTTAAAATGAATAAAAAAATTAACAAATTAACACAAAATAAATAGAAATAAAAAATGTCATGCAATGTCAATAAAACTAAATAGATAATGTCAATAATAAATGGAAATGTCGATAAATATATCAATGTTATTATTAATTATCATCATATTAATTACATCTCTAGATATTCCTGTACACTGTAGAAACAGTTCAACAGGTCTTTCAACCAGTTATATAAGTTTCTGCGGAAAATATTGACAGGCAGATCTTTCATGTCATTTGGTGATTTAGTAAAATTTTGATGGTCATTGGATAGCAGCTTCTCTTATATTGCTCCGTTTTCATCGAGGGTATTAACAGTCTACGAGGACAACGTGTATTGAAGTTATAGTGGTCTTCAAATGTTTTAAATAAATATTTATGACCTTTAACAAAGTAACAACACTCAAAAATGTACATAGAATGTTTAAATAATGGTTTACACGAGGTCAATGAGTCAACGTTACAAAGTGCCCATACACATTTTTTTTGAGATAGGAAAACTTTGTTAAATTCTACTGAACTACCCCATAGTACTAAAAGTATCGATAATATGCCTGCAATGCGATCTTTAGATTACACATTTTCGTAAGTCGCCATAGCGCATAAAGACGTATCTATGTACTTTTGAAAAAAAATTGCCTAAATGTGACTTCCATGAGATCTGGTTGTCAAGACATAATCCAAAGTTCACAGTATCTGATTCAAGGGTTTATCTTTACATACAATACTTAATCTATTATTGCTTCTTTTCCTGTTATAAAAATGCATAAATGTGGGTTTTTCGACATTTACCTTGAGGTTATTAGTTTCTTGCCATACCGTGATACATTCTACAGCGTGATTTACCTCTTTGTAAATAGCTGGATGTAGTGTCCGACCTCGTTCGAGCACTACAGTTCATTGACCTGGCCATCATGTGTCAGAGTTTAAATAAAACTATTGTATTAGTTTAAAATAATTTAAATGAGGAACGATGTAAAACAATCGCTGCCTGGACAGTCGGGGTCTGGACGGATCGAGAGGAGCCGTTCCGACTGAAGCTGAGCAAAGTATCCTGAGAAGAATCTCGCTTTAAGCCCTATCCTTTAGTCCGCTATTTAAAGTTAAAACAACCGCGTAAATCCCTAATAATATAAGTAGGCAGTGCGTGTGGTGATAAACAAATAATATCTTTCCCTTCAAAGAAGTCGTATAATTTCGTCGCCTTATACACACGTGGTACCCAAACCCCACAGGATCCTTATTATTTTGCGCTACAATTAATGATATGTCGTCCGCATAGGTAGTACTACTTAGTTGTATATAATATACAAGACTATGATCCAGCCGACTCTCCTGCATTGATCAGAGAGCTGGCCCGTAAAGGCGACGGATGAAAGACGGCTGCATGCAGCCGAGATGC
Source organism: Cybosia mesomella (assembly GCA_946251805.1). NCBI lineage: Eukaryota > Metazoa > Arthropoda > Insecta > Lepidoptera > Erebidae > Cybosia > Cybosia mesomella. The sequence continues at coordinate 4,264,370 of OX276417.1, forward strand.
GAATGCTGGTTGAATGTGTGGTGTGACAAAAATGGATAAGTTTAAGAATGAGTTCATTAGCGGAAGTTTAGAGTAGCGCCAATAACAGTAAATTTGCGAGGAAATCGCTTGTCCTGGTTCGGACATATAATGCGTAGGGACGAAATTAATATCGTAAGGCAGTCATTAAGTATGGGATGGGACGGGTACAAGCGGAGAGGAAGAGGAAGAGAGATGGATGGACTGTGTGAAAGAGGATATGGTTAGGAAGGGAGGGAATGTTGAGATGACCGCAAGCAGAGATGAATAGAAAAAGCAAACATGTTGCGCCGACCCCAAATCAATTTGGGCCGGAGGATGATGACTTAATTGTTATAATGTCAGTATTAAAGATAAAATTAAAGAAAATTAATATGCCCTCAATTATCGTACGAGATACTGCTACTTAACTTTGATAAGTAAGATAGTAGTACGTCGCCTGTTTTTGTTACAAGAAGCATAGCTCTACACAATGAATTTTTATGTATACACACTGTTTGGATCAAAAATTAAACTCATCGCGATTCGGGGGTGAGGCGAGAACGGTTGACGGGTAGATAGGTACGAGACGCAAGGACTAGTAATGAAGTAATGCATTTTGGAATCTTTAATCTTTTTTTACGGGTTGAAAGTTGGGAATAGAATATTTGGTTCGGTACAAACTTATGTCTAGTAGTTACAAAGAATTCATTGGCTCTAGAATACAAGGTGTTGTTCTTATGAATAGATACCATTTGTCCATAACCTAGTGCATTGACTGTAAAATACTATGTACTACTAGCTGATACTCGCGGCTCCGCCATATCTCTGGCTCTACTGAACCAATTTCAATCAAACATACGTCTGATTTTAAGTCTGACCAAGACCGCACTAATAGAAGAACCGCATCAAAATCTGTTCAGAAATTTTTGCATCCATCGCGAAAAAATAGACAAGAATTCTAGAAAACAATATTTTTGTGCTCAGAATCGTTCACTTACCCGGAAACCACTAATTTTCAATTTTACTCAGTTTTAATGGCTAACAATTTATTCATGGCATTCCGTTCTCTAATTAGGCGTTAATAAATAAATGCTTTGTGATTTGTGATATATAACAAAACTTGCTTATTTAAAAACAAAACAGGTCAGTGCTCAGATCATAGATACGGGTACTTTTTACACTGTTATGAGATAATAGACGAGGCAGTGGATAACAGATCAGGCTGCTGACTGGCACAGATTTCCTCTCGGGGTTGGGAGGCCAGACGTCAGATACTCCCATTAAAAGCCGCTAACTCTGACAGAGGTTCACTCAGAGCTCTCTGTATGACATGCTGAACTTTCTCAGTTGCGACTCCCTCTCCACCGGGACTAGGTCACACTCCATCAGTAAATGTTTCACGTCTTCAACCTTTATTCTAATGAAGCAGTTAGGTGAGGCAACATTTTTCATAGTCTGCACAAACTTTGCCGATGGATAGTCCTACTAAGTATGTCCCTTTTTATTTTTTCGTACGGAAATCCCTTCGGATTTCGGATGCCTTCTGTCTCTAGAATAGTCGTACCTACCTTGGTTGCCTGCAAAGATTTATACTTTTTCACGTCCTGCTTAAAGAACTCGGGATGGTAGGAAAAAAGGAGCACGTGTGTGGATAAAGCATTCCAGTTCTTTACCGTACGACAGGAAAATGAATTACCGAACCATGGTTCACGATAATATCGATTGCACCGTATAAGTGTGACACAAAGCACGTTTTTCGGGATAGGAAGGGAAAAAATTGGGTTATAAAACGTTGAGAAACACTGCTATGAAATATATTACCACTAAAACTCACAGCAAGTTTTGTTAACGAGCATTCGCTTGGGAATGTTCTCGATACACAGTACCTATTAGGTAATTACTTTCGAAAAGTATCGCAGAACAAGTTTTTCAAGTCAATTAATTAAGTTAACGAGTGTCCTGACGCGATTATTGGGCTGACAGAAACGTTCGTAAAAACATTTAACCAATTATATTATAAATATCAGACTGAACATCTGCTTACTACGGTGGTGTACAGGACCCTACTAACACCTTCGGGGCCCAAGCGTTGACAGCCAATGCTCCCCCCTACTCTTCGATTACATCACTACCACTCCCACTGCAGGATAGTGTCAATATACAGTAATGTACAGTCGCTCTCGGTATTAGCGTAACACGTTCCAAGAGAACTACTCTAGAGTACCACTCTAGAACTATCAGAATAATATCATGTAGGTAATCTGTGCTAAAACTTTACATAAAATAATAAACAAAATTTAAAAAAAAACAATTTATTAATTGTTTCACGTCAATGTAAAGATCGTTTGTTTCAGTCACTGTGTTTTTGCTGAAAACAAGTGTCCATTGCACCCCGGGTAAGCCCTCGAAAGGATAAGCCCAGGGTTACCGGCGGACTTTTCCGTCGAGTTGGTAGGGGCGGCCTGCTTCTGTAAGGACGGCGAGTCGGCCAACTGCCGTCCTCAGACCCGATCATGGAGGTCGGTAGTCACGGGCGTAGACGAGTCTGCGGCGTCCTCGCCGCAGACTGTGGAACTCGAGGGGCAGGGTTCTCTCCCGCTCCCTCTACGCTGTCTCTTTCACGCGCATTACCTGCTCGCAGAAAGAGGCGGTGGCGTGCCACTTGCACCCGTCGGAGACCACGGCCCTCACCATGGTCTCCAGCGATAGAACGTCCACGCCCAGGACCGCAACGAGACGGGCGTTGACTCGCCCACGCAGGGCACTCCACCAACGTGGGGAGCGCCGTGTCTTCGCCAGGATCCCCGCAGTGCTGGCACTGCGGCGTTGTCTCCCGGTGGATGCGCCATAGATACTTAACGAAGCACCCGTGTCCGGTAAATATCTGGCACATCCGATAGGAGAGTTAGGAGAGGCCTCACATTGTGGATCCCCTTCAGCTTGGATGCTCAAGTCGCACCCTCCATGTATCCATGAGTTCCCGGTGGAGCTGGAACCGCTGAGCCCTGATTTCTCGGGGCTCCGGCCTATGGCCCCGCTCCAGCGCTTCCTTTGCGCCATTGGTACAACGACGATTAAATTGGCCTTACATAAACTAGGAGTTCTCAAAGAAGTAAGACGGTTTTTCACGCCGGAGCAGCGGTGTCTTCTATATAAAACACAGATTAGTTCCTGCGTGAAGTAGGTACCTACTGTTCTCATCACTGGCATGGCTTCACAGACTACTTGCAGTCCGTACAGACGTGCAGTCGGAATCATTCAAAAAAAATTCCTTTAGAAAGACGAGTTCTGGTAACTCTACATTTTTATTGTTTTCAGCAAAATTCTGTTATGACAACTTTTTTGCCATATGGGAGATCGACATGAGATCGAGACTAGATTGAGACTGAATTTTGAACATCTTTTTATTATTGAAATAAAAAATTTTTTTACGGATTCGGTTGCATTTCAGCAGCCATGGTCACGGGGATCAATGTAAAATATAAAATAACATCAAACAAATCGCGATAGAATCCGTTAAAAATAGTTTTATTTCAATGTGTGACATTCGCGTAAACTTCCGACAATATCTTTTTACAAAATTTTGGAGTTCGGTAGAAACACGGTATAGCTTAAGCTAAAAGGTGATGAGCAGTACCTTTTTTTTTTCGTGTAGGACATTTTTTTACATTTGCATTTTAAAATAAATTGTGATATTAAGACCTGTCAAATAGGCATAGACAGAAAGATCAGTTATTCAACTACATAATTCATGAATAAAATTTGTGGATTTTATTCATCAGCTGGGCACAAAAGCCACTAGAAAAAAACGGTATACTGTCCAGGGTACAACTGTTCTGATGGTCCTTGTACCGTACCAGTTTTGTTGGACATACAAGGGTTAAATGAAGCAGAAAGTTTAGTTTTTAATTATACTAAAATGAAAACGTTTTCAATTCAACTAGCCCAATGTGATGTATCTTGGCCAAGTTTAATTGTGCATAGTTAATTGGGAGAGCCAAAGTACAACATAGGAACCAGTTGAGGTAAGTTTAGAACATCAATACTTACTATCTGATACTTATACGTATACTTTGATTAGATTGAAAATAAAAGATTTACTATAAATGTATATCACGTTAAATTAATAAACAATAAGTACAGTCCAGAAAACGTACTTTTGAGCAAAAAATCATAAGTTCTCTTTTTTATCTGCACTCACGCGGCGCCGTCGAATTTCAACTAACTTCACACGGAAAAAACTATTAGTTGAATTTCTGAATGTTGATTTCTTAACAGTTGAGTCTACCATAAATTGCGTTACGACAACCGTAGTACTACATTCAATACAACAAATAAAAAAAAGTTGTTTTTTTTTTGTTGTTACAACCAAAAAAATGGGTTAGGCTAACATATTTTTTCATGTATAATCGCATAGCGGTCAATTTAACTAATAATTCGGTAATTTCAACATAATGTTAAGTTGAATCAGCAAATGAACTTAGTCAAATTTACAAAATTGATTCAACTATTTTCAAATGTTCCAATCAACTATACGATTAGTTAAATTAACTAGTGTGAATATAGTTGTAAACACCTAACATTTCATTACAAAGTAGAATCAACAGATACATTTAGTCAAAATAACAAAAATATTTTAACCTTTTGCTAGAAATTTAAAACAACTAATAAATAATATTTAAATCAACAATATTGCATAAGTAGAATTAGCAAGCGAACATAGTTAAATTTACAAAATTTATTCAACTGTTTGCAAACGTTTTAAACAACAAATTAAATTGGTAAAATAACCTATTGTGAATAGTTGTAAACACCTAACGTTTCATTACAAAGTAGAATCAACAGATACATTTAGTCAAAATAACAAAAATATTTTAACCTTTTGCTAGAAATTGAAAACAAATAATAAATAATGTTTAAATCAACTATATTGCAAAAGTTGAATTAGCAAGCGAACATAGTTAAATTTACAAAATTTATTCAACTATTTGCAAACATTTTAAACAACAAATTAAATTGGTAAAATAACCTATTGTGAATAGTTGTAAACACCTAACGTTTCATTACAAAGTAGAATCAACAGATACATTTAGTCAAAATAACAAAAATATTTTAACCTTGTGCTAGAAATTTAAAACAACTAATAAATAATGTTTAAATCAACTATATTGCAAAAGTTGAATTAGCAAGCGAACATAGTTAAATTTACAAAATTTATTCAACTATTTGCAAACATTTTAAACAAAAAATTAAATTGGTAAAATAACCTATTGTAAATAGTTGTAAACACCTAACGTTTCATTACAAAGTAGAATCAACAAATACATTTAGTCAAAATAACAAAAATATTTTAACCTTTTGCTAGTAATTTAAAACAACTAATAAATAATGTTTAAATCAACAATATTGCATAAGTTGAATTAGCAAGCAAACGTAGTTAAATTTACTAAATTTATTCAACTATTTGCAAACGTTTTAAAAAACAAATTAAATTGGTAAAATAACTATTGTGAATAGTTGTAAAAACCTAACATTTCATAACAAAGTAGAATCAACAGATACATTTAGTCAAAATCACAAAAATATTTTAAAATTTTGCTAGAAATTTAAAACAACTAATAAATAATGTTTAAATCAACAATATTGCAAAAGTTGAATTAGCAAGCTAACGTAGTTAAATTTACAAAATTTATACAACTATTTGCAAACATTTTAAACAACAAATTAAATTGGTAAAATTACTATTGTGAATAGTTGTAAACACCTAACATTTCATTACAAAGTAGAATCAAGAGATACATTTAGTCAAAATAACAAAAATATTTTAACCTTTTGCTAGAATTTAAAACAACTAATAAATAATGTTTAAATCAACAATATTGCATAAGCTGAATCAGCAAACGAACGTAGTTAAATTTACAAAATTTATTCAACTATTTGCAAACATTTTAAACAACAAATTAAATTGGTAAAATAACTGTTGTGAATAGTTGTAAACACCTAACATTTCATTACAAAGTAGTTTGAATTCTCTCGACTGTCTATGGTCTCCATCATCAGACCTGTAATGGCACTTATAACCCATATAGGAACAAAGTGCTCATCAATATAAATGAATTAAGTCCAAACACAAGATAGCTACTGTGAACCGTTGAGGAGTTCCCTTAACTGTCCTTCGTCTTCATCATCAGACCCCTAATGACAGTCACAATCTATCTAGGTGTAAAGTTCTCATCAATACAAATTAATCACTCTATCTATTAAAAAAACCGCATCAAAATTCGCTGCGTACCTTACCTACCTACCGAACTAGTTTTAAAAATCTAAGTTTACCTACATAGGTATGTAGGTAGGCGCGTTTTCTTTGATAAACCGACCGACACTTGCCGACAAGCCACGCGGCGCGGGGCGCTTTTTTGCCAAGGTGGTTCTTTCCTTTCTCGCTCTCTCTCCGCCCTGCATGCTCACGCAAGAACAGGATGTGTGCAAGCGCATCGCGGTAGGGGTAGGGAGGGGTATGGCGGCCGCGCGTCAATCTGGCTGGCGTCATCTTTCATTCCAATTTCCAAAAGCGAAGCGATTAGTCGGTGGCAGTGTGTGTGTGTATAAATAAAAAAATTAAAAGTGGCGTAATTGAAAAAAATTATAGGTGAATTTAGATCACTAAACTCACCTTTTATTTTTAAACGTTGATAGATACTTTACGTGTCTAAATATGGAAGATTTTGAGAAATCTCTGGTGGCGGTGTATCTCTAGGAATGGAGATTCTCTGATGAGACTATTACATTTTTTTGTGGTAAGTACCTACCTACTTTACTACCTAGATAGGTACCATGAAACGCCATTGTTTTATTCAATTAATTTACTTATCTTACCTACTTACTTACTTACTGTCTGATCATGATGATATCAATGAAGCTAAATTAGTAATTTATCTACAAGTAGGTAGGCAAGTAACTACATAAACCAGCACTGAGTAGGTAGGTACCTAGAATGAACAAGAGGTAATACGTAAAATTAACCTAGATTTTAGGTAGTTTTTAGGTACCTACCTACCTAGTTAATTTTCATAGTAAACTAGGTACCGAGATCGCGTACCTACCGACCGAAAGTAAGTAAATAATATTTTACCTAGCCTAAATAATATTTTTGTTTTGTTTTTCAGATAATGAAATCACTGTAGACCTACTGGCAGATATACAAGATACAGATTTAAAAGAATTAGTGCCGCATGTAAAAGAGAGAATATTGTTCAGAGTCGGCGTAAATAAACTATAAAAAATAACACATGTAAGTAAACCTATCTATACCTGTATTATTTTTATTTTGAATTTTAATCTTACCTGATAGAAAGTGACGATGTGGCTGACCTAGGAGGTAGGTAGATACCTGGTAGTCTTCAGGGGAAACAAGCTGGCAGTGAGTGCCAGTGCTTAGCGGTTCTTATTATCTACCTTACCTACAGCAACCTATCAAGGGTACCTATTTATTTATTTAGGTACTTACCAAGTTATGGAATCACTAACGAAATGTAGTATCAAACACATCACATAATGTTATTTTAACAAAAAAACAATGTTATTTTTAACCGACTTCAAAAAAGGAGGTTTCTCAATTCGATCGTATAGGTAGGTATATATATTTTTGTATGTTTGTTCGCGGATAACTTCGTCGTTTATAACCGATTTCGATGATTTTGTTTTTGTTGGAAAGAACATATTCCGTTTGTAGTACCATGATGAGAAAACGAAGTTCTGATGATAACATCCCAGAGAAATCGAGAGGAACTTTCGAAAATCGTAGGGGCGACTAGTGCGTTTGATAATTTTTTTATTAAGCCCTACAATTTAATGAAGGTTCAAAGTCGATCTGATGATGGAGCCGAAAGACAGTCGAGGGAACTCCTCAACGATTTACAGCAGTTACCTTGTGTTTGGGTTTGATTAATTTGTATTGATGAGAACTTTACACCTAGATAGATTGTGACTGTCATACCAGGATCTGATGATGGCATCCCAGAGAAATCGAGAAGAACTTTCGAAAATCGTAGGGGCGACTAGTGCGTTTGATAATTTTTTCATTAAGTATTTTAAAGCACTACAATTTATTGAAGGTTTAAAGTCGATCTGATGATGGAGCCGAAATCAACTTGAAGTCGGCTTCTGAAGTTTTTTAAACTTTAATTAGGTATAAACTTTAGATTAAGTTACCTTAGTTACTTAGATTAAGGTACTTATCACCTAGGTAGGTAGGTAGGTATAACCCGTGCGAGTGCGACTTAACTTGAGACTTTGCTGGAATGCGACCCCTCTCCCGCATGCCCCGCGGCACTCCGCACTTGCCTTCTTGCGGTCAGTATCGATAGTACCTATTAGTGTAGTTATACATTTTTATTAGTCATTTTAAATCATTCGATGATATATCTACTTCTGTTGCGTTTTTGTTGTTGACTTCACAGCGTGAAGTCTCTTGTTAAATCGCACGGGCTATAGGTAGGTAGGTACTTCATCATCATCATCATCCACAGCCCGACTTCACCCACTGCTGGGTATAGGCCTTCCTTAGTTTGTGCCATCTACCAGGATCCTGTATATATATGGTAGGTACTTACTTATAGCAAATTAGAAAATCTAAAGTTTTAACTTGGTTTGTTATTTCACAGGAAACTGCATCGGAAAGCACAAGTTCTGCTCCTGCAAGTCCTACAACGTGCTCTAGTATCTAGTTTTCCAACGGTGTGTCATATAATTTGTTATGGAGAAGTCTACTGCAAGATAAAACAATATTTTTTAACAGATAATGAATGACAGTAATAACTCGTTACGTAAATTGTTTAATCCACTATTTATACAAGGTGTATCAAGACATGGCCTGAATACTTCGGGGGGTTATAGTACCCTTCAATATGAACAACTTTTGCAATGGAACCAACTCGTTAGCGCGAAAAAACATCAGCTGTTCCATACAAAAGTTCAATAGCTACTAGCTAAACAGTAAGTATGGAACAGCTGTTTTTTTTCGCGCTAACAGGGTTGATTCTATTGTAAAAGTTGTTCATATTGACGGGTACTATAATCCCCAGAAGTATTCGTGAAATGTCTTTATACACAATGTAGATACTTTCATATTATGTTTTATTTATTAGATATTTTCTTGATTATTATGTAAAAGTTCTTATTGACGGGTACTTTATGTTATTTAAGGGTAAATAAAATGTTTTTTTCTTAATAAATCTATATTTTTTATTTATTGACTATAATTAGATTTCCTTTTCATGTAAGTAAGTATTTTGATGAAAGTGTATTGTAGAATAAGCCTGTATTGATTTGTACCTTAATCTGAAATGTAAAAGTATTTGTTTGTACAGAATTTGATATATTATGATGTTTGTAAAATCAATCTGCATTATTGCAGGTATATCTATTAAATTACTTGTTTTTGATAAAATCAACCTGTATTTATTAGTAATATCTACCTACAATATATGTAATATTGCAGGTAGATATTACTAACAAATTTAGTTAAAATTACTTGTTTTTGGTAAAATCAACCTGCATTTATTAGTAGTATATAGTAGTAGTATCTACCTACAATATTACATATATTGTAGGTAGATACTACTAATAAATGCAGGTTGATTTTGCCAAAAACAAGTAATCAACCTGCATTTATTAGTAGTATCTACCTACAATATATGTAATATTGTAGGTAGATATTACTAATAAATAGAGGTTGATTTTACCAAAAACAAGTAATTTTAACTGAATTTATTAGTAATATCTACCTACAATATTACATACGTTGTAGGTAGATATTACTAATAAATGCAGGTTGATTTTACCAAAAACAAGTAATTTTAACTAAATGTCACATGTCAATACTACATTTACAACAGGCTAATTTTACCACTCAATTTAGGTTATTCTAACCTATTGCTACATGTTGATTCTACATAACACTTTTGTCAAAAATACTATTATGATCTAGGTAGATTTTACCATAAAGCAGAGGTTAATTTAACAAAACACCACAAGTTATTTCAACCTAAAAATACAGGTTAAGATTATCATAAAAATTAGGTAGTTTCAACTTAACTTCACATGTCAATACTACATTTACAACAGTTAAGAATACCAATATACGCAGGTTAATTTTACCACCAAATTTAGGTTATTCTAACCTATTGCTACATGTCGATTCTACATTACACATTTGTCAAAAATACTATTACGATCTAGGTAGATTTTACCACAAAGCAGAGGTTCATTTAACAAAACACCACAAGTTATTTCAACCTAAAAATACAGGTTCGCTTTATCATAAAAATTAGGTAGCTTCAACTTAATTGCACATGTCAATACTACATTTACAAAACAGTTAAGAAGACCAATATACGTAGGTTAATTTTACCACCAAATTTAGGTTATTCTAACCTATTGCTACGTGTCGATTCTACATTAAGATAAGTAGTAGTTACAACTTAGCACCATATACTTAAAAATACAGGTTTATTATTATAGTAAAAATAACGATTTCAAAATAGTGTTAAAACAACCTAATTTGGTTTGGTTAAATTTACCTTTTACAAGCAACATATTTCAGATTAGTTGATTCAACAAATCTTAAAGGTAGGTGCTATATCAACCAAAATAAAATAGTTGAAAAGTTGAAAGTACTGGCAACCTATTATTAAACTAGTTAATATTACCATTTCAAGACAGTGTTAAAACAACTTCACTTGGTTTGGTTAAATTTACCTTTTACAAGCAACAATTTTTGTTTGTTTGATTCAACAAATTTTCAATGTAGGTGCTATATTAACACAAAAAATCGGTTGAATTAAGGTTGATTCAACTAATTAATTTTTTCCGTGCACGTTAGAGTTGACAAAAGATACTTCGATTGCCATAAATAATATTATTTTAAAGTAGCAGTTACAACACTGCCCAACGTGACACAGGTTCTCCTTAATTACGATGACTTGAGTTGAAAAAAGAACTCATATTAAACCGAAGCGAAGCGAGCGCGGATCGCTAATAGTTTATAAAGAAACAAAGCGTACAAAACAGATATTGTAATCATTAGTGTTGTTCTTCTGAACAATACCGTCCCACTTCCAAATATCAACATTTTATATGCAGTCACTCGACTAAATGTTTTGTAAACATTAACAATGTCTGTACTTACTATATTAACACTCAGTAGTTATAGTACCTAGCTGCCTATTACAGTTTTGAAAGCAGTTGTAATTAGCATGAATAAAACCACCATTAATTCAATGAATATATTTCACACCGGAAGTTGTTCAAGAATTAGTCTGCCTTGGGTTCCAGCTCCGTAAAAACAACTTCGAGAAAGGATTCAACAGAAGAATCCAATTTTGGGCAGCATTTAAACTAGCGGCACGCTATAATGGCCGTTTTGACGTTTGTCCGCTCATGAAGTTTCGTAAAAATAAATACTAAGTTTGAAAGAGTACATTTCTGTTCTTTATTGTAAATAGTGAGGTGCAGTGTACTAATTTACGACACAACATGGCATGTATGTTTTTCGAAATTCGAAATTTACAAAATGAATTCAATATCCAAAAACTATAGATGTGACTCGCATTTCATTTGATTTTTTCTATTTTAAAGTGACATTTCACATCACTATTTTAACGTGTCAACCTGCCGCTAGTATAGTGAATTACAACACTCTCGCGATACCACATTTTCCAGCGCCATCTAGCGATAGCAAGTCGAACTATTATCCTACCCAATAATAGTTCTAACAATAACAACTAAAATATACCTTTGCCAGGCGTAATTACCTTGCCTGGTCGGAAGAATCGCACCCTATACCTCCACAGCTTTATAACAATTACCGCAATGCCTTAAAAACAAAGGTCTTTATCCTGCTGACTTACAGTGGTAATGTGGTGGCCACTGGCAGTGGGACTCATCCGCAAACTAAAAGCCGCGCAATGGGCTATGGAACGTACCTGAGTACCCACTATATATACACTAAGTATGTGTAATGTGTACCTACTTGTGGTTTCTTTGAAGGAGAAAATTCGTTTGATTTGACCGGCTGCCGCGCCAGTGCAGTTTTATTGCCTAGGTGCGTCGAAAGATGTTTCATACTTACGACATGTGTTCAGATAACCTAGTGGTAACTGGATAGAGTTCGATTTACCACCTCTTGATCGAAAGTCTATTTTTTTTTTTATTTTTTATTATTATTTACCATTTTACAAAACCAATTACAATAATAATTATTTCTATAGTGCATTTGAAAACCACTGAGGTTTGTAAAAAATGCAACTGATGCTACATCAAGCGAAGCCGATAAAATCAATGTGTATACAATAAAACATATGGTACAGATTGCATTTATCATTATGTAGGTAGTTTATAATAACTATCTAAGCGTACGGGCGCAGAACGGTGAAGTGCACCTACTCCGAGTCAAGCAAAGAAAGGAGAAGGGGTTACGTACATTACATGACATGACATGTTTTCCAAAAAGAATCTCTTCAAATTATGTTTGATATTTTTTTCATTTAGGCGTTCCTTCATATCTGGCGGTAGTTTGTTAATTAAACGCGGTATTATGTATCGCGTTGTTCTTTCACCGAATACGTTAACAGCGCGAGCCGTTTGTAACCGGTTCTGTGATACTGCGCGTGTACATACAGGATGTTCCACTTTATCACCCAAATTATAGTTAAAATAGTTTTCTTTTAACAGAATAAATTTTATTTTTAGATGAATAGGTAAAACTTTACAGTGTTTAAAAAGACCCTGATCATCGTTACTGTATTGTAATTTAACCTGTGAAGATGTTATTGTCTTTAATATTTTTAATTGCAAACTATATATATTATTTAAGTGAGTCTTGTAAGTCCGTCCATAGCTGGTGAGTCCATACTGAATATGAGACTCGGCTAGAGAGTTATAGAGTAATAATTTGACATGATTATGGATACGATGATTTAAGATTTTAATGTTTGCCAGAAAACATCTCAACTTATTACACACTTTATCGATATGGGGTTTCCAGTTTAGTTTGTCGTCAATGATGAGGCCCAGGTATGTATGGGAGGTTACAAGTTCAATGGCTGAACAACTACAACCGCCACTATAGAAGTTATGTAGGCATGCGTGTTCGTGAGCTATTATATGTCTGTTGACTGGTGAATCCTTCAAGTATGGTGATCTGATATGCAGTAATTTAGTTTTATTCGCGTTAAGGACAAGTCCTGCATCATGACACCACTTGCAAAGGGAATAAAAATCTGACTGAAGGCAATCATATGCTTTATCTAGGTCCCTATTACTGACCAGTAGACACGTATCATCAGCAAATTGATAACAGGTGCTCTGATCAACACAATTACTCATATCATTTACATATGTCAAGAAATGAAGTGGTCCGACAACTGATCCTTGTGCCGTGCCCTCGGTAACAGTAATGGTATCACTGAACTCATCGTCGACCTTAACAGTATATGTGCGGTTTGAGAGATAATTTTTTAAACCATTCTAGTAGGGGTCCACGTATCCCACAAGTGTCAAGTTTTTTTAGGAGCACGTCGTGATTAAGAGTATCGAAGGCACGGGAGAAGTCAATGAAGAGTGCTAAGGTATGCTTTCTTTCATTCATAGACTCATTAACATGGTCAGTAAATTTTGAGAGGATGTCAGTAGTACCCTTTCCCTGTTGGAAGCCAAATTGATTTTCGTAAATGATTTCCTTATCTTTATAAAAATTATTCACCTGATTACAAATACACTTTTCAACTATTTTGTCGATGGTGGAGAGAAGCGTGATAGGGCGATAGTTGCTATATGCATTGCGATGACCTTTCTTAAAGATCGGTCTAACGCAGCCATTCTTTAATTCGTTAGGATAATCACCAGTTTCAACACTACAGTTAATGAGATTAGCTATTGCCTGAGAAATTACGCCACCGCGTGCCTTTTCAATGCTAATCAACTAACATGCTTGGGGTGCATTTGTGCTTTAGATACTCGTAGGCATTGAAATGAGAGATTTTAATTATAGATATACAATTCAGTTTACAGCAGTATATTAATATGACCTTCAAGAAATACTTGCGCAACTACCCTAATCAGTTAATTGTCAATATAATCTACCTACCTACATACCAATCTATAAATCATTTAATTTCACTATCTGTATTGGCAAAAGTGCCGGAACGAACAATTAGTTAAACGACACGAACTCGTTAGCTCAATTTTGGCTACTCACTCGACGGCAATCGCTCCCAAAAAATTCGACATATCAATAAAAAAGCAATAAGCGGACATAGGGCTCCACAGTGCAAACTTTGCACGCAACTGGGTAATCGCTATGAAGACGGCGATGGTGAATTCTTAGTTTCACATGACTAACGTGACACGGCCTGGCGAATAGCCGTGTCATGTTAGTCATGTGAAACTAAACACGTTTTGAACGGGACAGTCCCTTTTATCGGTTCTCCGTCCCAGTTTCCCCGAAACGAACTTCGGGATGCGAAATTCAGCTTCTTGGCGTAACTCTAATATCTACCTTCAACTTTGGCCCATAGATCGAAGCAAAGGCTCAAGTAGCTGCCAAAAAGATATAAGTACTAGGTATACCAAAGGTCTCACCTTCGATGGTATACCTAGTACTTCAAACGGGAAAAGCTACTCAATTTTTATCAAGCACAAGCTTGTTCGTGCATGGAGTAGATACTGCTCGCATCTCTGTGACGCATCTACTAAATACCACCTTGAAGCGCTTGAGTCGATTGAGAGACGAGCCGAGAGGCTCATCAATAATGATGATCAAGGCTAGGCTTCAGAGCCTGGAACATCGACGCAGAGTTGCTAGCTTTTCGGTGTTTTATCGGATGCACTTCGGGGAGGTTGTGCCGGTGTTGCATAACCTGATTTCTCCAAGCCCTTTGGATCACCGCATAACCGCGGCGATGCGCCATCGATATATGGTAGATATACCACTCATACGGTTCGTGCCCGCTTTAGTAATACGTTCACTATACGTACTGGTATGAAGTGGAATGCCCTGCCTGAGTGTGTTTCTGTAAATCTATAAACTGGGAGCCTTCAAGACTAGGTTGCTTCTAGGCAAGCGTGCTCATCACTTACCAACAGGTTAGATAGTGTCCAAACGCGGGCCTGTCGAGAAAATCCCCTCGGATACCCCCACGCCGGCCAGCGGGCGGTTATGTCGGCTTGAACCGCACGCCGTCTCGGGTCTTCAGACGCCAGGGTGTAAGGTTGCCCATAAAGCATATCCTTCGCACCCCGACTGACCCTGGGCCATCTCCGGTTTCGAGATGGCCCCCTCGGGTTTGGGACCCACGATGTCGCCGTCTTGATCCGTGTCGACTAAGTACCTATATGTATATAAATAGAAGTCCGTTCCCCAGACAACAAATTGAACATATTATATTATGTCAATGAAATTTTTTAAGCAATCAGTATTATTACTTTTTTCTATAGATTTAGATCGGAAAAAGAGAACATCTAGGACGGGACTTGAACCCGCGATCAGTCCCTTACAGGGGGAATGCTTTGACCAACTCAGCCACGTAGACACATCCCAGATATTCGAAATTCTCCGACATATATATACATACTTGTAAATTATATTATATTACATAAATTATATTATATATATATTATGTTTTAATCTGAACGCCAATCCTAGTCATATCCAAAAGTTTGTTTTGGTTTTTTATGGAACTGCCGTGGTATGATCTACCCTACTTATTCCTCCGCGAATTAATTTCCTATTATGTTTGTGTCTCATAAAAATAATCCTCAACTCTACTAAATATTATCTTCACGCGCGCTCTTTTTTTTTTAGCGTGTGGAATTCCCTACGGTCTGCACCCCATCGGTACCGACGATGGGGTGGGCGTGTCGGAATCGGCCCGACTAAAACCACACAGTGTCCTTCCCAAGTGTCCATTGCCGGGCACCCCGGGTAAGCCCTCGAAAGGATAACCCCAGGGTTACCGGCGGACTTTGGCCGCCACCGCGGCGGCCTCGCCTGGTGTACATCAGAGCCTAAATTAAAATGATAACCTACAATCACAGATTACATAATATTATTCTACAATTAAAGTTTGGACACTTTAGAGATATAACTTTACGCTTCAAGTTATTTGAGATACACATTATATTTTTCACTTCTCATGCTCTTAAAATGTTACTTTAGTCTCTGCATATCGGGACTAAAGTTCCTTATTAATCTCTAGGGACTAAAGTAATTTTTTTTAATTTACTTTGAAAACTCCTACAGCCAATCACGGTGTTTGTGAATGGGAGGATTATCACCTTTTTAGTGATTGTGTATAGAAATAACCTCAAAATGACATTTGAAAAAATCTAAAAAACCCATTTAATTTCGTGAAACACGATTAATGATATTAATTTAATTAATTATTATGTAAGTATTAAGGTTTCATTCATTTTATTATGCATTTCCAATTAGTTTTAAATTATTTTTCAAGTTTGAAACTGTTGGCTAAATATGCAAGCATTTAAAGCGTAGGTATCTTATGTCGGGGTGCGAGGGATATGCTCTATGGGCAACCTTACACCCCGGCGTCTGTAGACCCGAGACGGCGTGCGGTTTTAGTCGGTTCAAGCCCGACATAACCGCCCCCGCTGGCACGCGGGGGGGTATCCGAAGGGATTTCCGCACGATAAAAAAAAAAAAAAAAAAAAAAAAAGGTATCTACGTCACTTAACAAAAAAAAACCGCGGGACAAATTTCTTTGCAATTTGAATTGTGAATAGATTACTCGTATTAAGCTTGCGTTGTAATCACCAATTACCTACACCAATTAATTGTGCAACTTAATAAATTACGGACCAAATATGTCATCATCGTCATCCAGTGGAGAAGAATTAACGCCTAACTCCAGAATGGAGAAGTAATGTAAATAAATGTACAAATTGCACTTTTAACTTTTCTTAGGTTAGATTAACGATTAATACATAATTTTAAGAAACTTTGTTATTATAAATATTATAATTTTGTATAGAACGTCGTTTTTTTTCCTCGCATTCAAAGTGAAAAGTAGAGTGTTTAACCTGGGATTAAACAACCATAATGACACTCGAACTATTAGCCACCCTCGCTTCGCTCGGGTGGCTAAAACATCTCGTGTCATTATGGCTTGTTTTAGTCCCTTGTTGAACAATCTACTATTTAAACGCCAGTGCCGTGTTACTTACGTCTTTTCATTAAAAAAATATTGCTATCAGGTCAGTAATCATTTCTTTAGGTACTTATGTTATCAATATTTAATTTCACACGTGAGAAACAGTAGTAGGTAGTGGTGTTTTTGTTTATTCCACTTAGGCTCAACTCACACTGGCGCGTATTAATCTATATTTTGCCATTATTTCTTTACAAGTAGGTATAATCGACACGCACCTTCACTGTAATGTACCTACACTAAATTCCAAATCAATCGGAACAGTAGAATTTAGTAAGATCCCGACATCAACGACGAAAGAGCTCATGGGAACCTATTCCCAGGATAATAAAATAGCCTATGTATTCCGGAGTATAATCTATCCCTGTACAAAATTTCAGTCTGTTTCAAACAGCCGTTTTAGCGTGAAACAGTAACAAACATCCATATATTCTCACAAACTCTCGCGTTTAAACAAGGGGAAGGACTGACGTCACCGTCTTTCTAATTATGCATTCCTGTTAATTAGTATTTAATTAAGTTATACAGATTTGAGATTATTCTTTTAATAATTAAATAAATAAATTAATTAATAAATTAATAATAAATTAATTAATTCTTTTTCTTTTAATTATTATGATTCTTTTAATTCTTTTATCAATTATTGATGATTTGTGAGTGCGAGTTTATATATTTTGTTTAAGTTCTAAATCGAATAACGATATATCGAGTTGTTTGTTTTTGACTTGGTATCATTGTACGCGGAAAACACGATGACTTTCTAGTATATATATAATAATCTATGACGATGACGGTCATTTGGGCTCTCTTTTCGCTGAGAGAAGCCGAATGAACAACAAGTGTATTGACGACTCGTATTATCATAACTCTACACCTTCGCCCAGCCTCAGCGAAATGCTCTTCGCTACACTAAGTACCATCTGGATCCCGTCAGCTTACAAACAATAAAAAACTGCAATAAAAGCGTAAAGATGCCAAAGATACACACAGATACACATAAAGATCAAACTTATAAGACCCCTCGTTTTTCGTTGGGGATTAAAAACAGGAAGCGACGCTGACTCTGCGCCAGTGTGAGTTGAGCCTCAGGTGATACAATATTATTATCAATAAAGGCCACTAAGCTTAATGTAAAGACAGGTTATCAAAATAGTTACCTATTCTATTTTAGATAGGTATCTAAAAATGTTTGTACTTTTTGATAAATATCAAACTTATTATTGTTATAATTTTTAAATAATAATAGTTCTTTACCCATGAAATTGCCGAAATTTTCTTTCAAAGCTATTTCCATTATTTATATTTTGTTTGAAAGTAGACTTCAAGATTTTACAACTCTGTATAAAATTTTGTTTTTATTCGCCGCTTGATAAATTAATTCGATCTTCAAAAACAGTAGATACCTACTTCCTAAATGCTATCCATTTTGATGATAAATTTCGTATTACTTAACAGCTGTCACTTTTCAAAAATGTAATAAAAGTTGCTGTTTGTTAGCTTATGTTGTCTCATTCATACACAAAAAAAATCATAAAATTTGGATTTGTCATACCTAAAAAAAAGGAAAAATGTTAGTACTGAAAATTGGGTTTCCTCCAATTTCTTCAAGAAAAACGGCAATTTCATATGTTACGACCTAATATGTATAGACTACCTTTTTTTTTTTTTTTTCGTGCGGAAATCCCCTCGGATACCCCCCGCCGGCCAGCGGGGGCGGTTATGTCGGGCTTGAACCGACTAAAACCGCACGCCGTCTCGGGTCTGCAGACGCCGGTGTGTAAGGTTGCCCATAGAGCATATCCCTCGCACCCCGACTGACCCTGGGCCATCTCCGATTTCGAGATGGCCTTCTCGGGTTTGGGAACCACGGTGTCCCCGTCTTGCCCCGGTTTGGGGGAGGGGCGCTAGTCGCCCCACTGCCCCGGCCTGCTTCTGCTGGGGTGACAGGCGGCCTCACCTGCCACCCTGTATAGACTACCTATCTAAGGGACCCCTACCAACATGTCTTATACCAGTCTTGCTGAAGATCGTAGACGACCCCGCGTATATAGGAATGGTAATCCAATGATCTAATTACATGATAAAACTGCTATAGATTTTCTGTATAGACTACCTATCTAAGAAAATCTATAGCAGTTTTATCATGTAATTAGATCATTGGATTACCATTCCTATATACGCGGGGTCGTCTACGATCTTCAGCAAGACTGGTATAAGACATGTTGGTAGGGGTCCCTAGACTCTTAACGGTAAAATGGTTGTTAGTCAGGGAGTGTGACTACCGGGTCCGCTTTGGCCAATACACGCTATACTTGTATAATAACGTTTAATAGTTTTTAAACTTTATAATCCATATAGGTACTATTATAAAATTGTAAATGATTTGTGTCTGCAGGTATGTACATTGGGGATATTGAAAAAAATGACTTGGGTTATGTTAAACTAGCTAAAGCCCGCGGTTCCACCCGCGCGGAAATCGGTTTACGTTTTTTGGTTATATCCCCCGTTCTACTTATCTAAATTGCAATCAAACATACGGCAGATTTTAAGTCTGACCAAGGCCTTTCTAATAGAAAAAACCGCATCGAAATCCGTTCAGTACTTTTTGCGTCCATCGCGAACAAACATACAAACAGGTTAACAGACAGACAAGAATTTCCGAAATAAATGTTTAATGTTTTGGTTAAAAAATATTTAATATTTTTCTTAAATATCTCCCTTGTTCACACAACTAATTTTAAATTTTATAATAGTATAAATAGATCAACAATTCTGATCCATCTGTTTATCTGTTTGTTGTCCTTTATTTGTCTGATTTTGATTTGGTTTCCGCATGTTTCATTGCAATTGGTTAAAAAGAACCAGAGATATGACGGAAAAATGTTAACCGACCTCGGCGCGGAGCCGCGGGCATTAGCTAATAATAAATAAAAAACAAAGAATTAATTTAATTAACGATTTAATAATATACGCCATCTAGAAGGAATGTATAGTGCTCATATATAATGCAATTTCAACATAAACACGTGTAATAATTATATTTTTTCAATATCTTATATATCATAAGATTTTTGATTCAATATTACATTTTAAAACAATACAGATATGCCATTTATTGCTCTTTATATAATTTCAATAAAATATTAATGACGTCGATCTATACTATTAGACTGGCTGTACAGAATAAAATATTTGATATCGCAATAGGCCATCAACCGACCATCAACCACGGGTAACTTTTTGTAGCTGTCATACAGGTGGCATTACAAAAATGCGCGCTATATCTATACAGATAGGTGTCAAAATTCATTAATCCGTTTACCTAGTCTCTGGGTCCAGTGCCGTGACATAATTTTATTCTAAACAGCTTGTTTAATAGTACATAAAAGTAATTGCAGAATATGAATACATCTAATGTAATATTTTTTTATAAACGATAATAATATTCAACATTATTTATGATTTATACGACATTGCATTAAAGGCTGTCGTATTGTATACGACGCTATATTTATTGTTCATAAATATGTAGTGCATTCATATAACTAGTTGCCACAATATATTGCACAGAAAAACAAATAAATAAAATCGGCTTATTGCATCATGTCCATGAAATTTTATTATGTGTAAAAAAAACAAAAGAAGTGATTTTCACGGCAGCTTGATGTGCTTTGATGGGTTTGGGAATTAGTATTTAGGCTTCGTATAATAATTTAAATAGAGAACTAACATTATTAGCCTTAATTTATTTGATGTTAGGCAGATCCACAGAGCAAATACAGCGAGGTAGTGTTAGAATAGATTTCCCTGTGAAAAAACGCGCGAAACTGCGTGTTAGAGGTGTGAAGGGAGGTTAGATCCCGTCCACTTCTTTATTTTCCATCTACCGGTCAATAGCAAAACTACTCGTTATGTCAGGGTAAGCCCGAGAATCACAGTGAACAGTTACTTAGGCCGCCTCCTGCAAGTAGATCTATTTTGTGATTTTATATAAAAAAGAGAATCTTAAGAAGGAAATATAGTACAAGGTATTATTACACTCTTAAATACTTGCTCTCTTTATGATTCAGTATCGAATTAAATATGATGATTGATATTAATTTTGGACGAAGCCCTCAGACAATTCTCAAAGGCCTATAAGGATTCTATAGTTGTTGTGAGTTTATTTCCACTTTTATTTCTAAATGTCTGAAAAGTCATTAGAATCCTTACATCATCTTAAAGTTTTTTTAAGGCAGTGGGTTTTTTAAATTTTTATATTATCGTTTTATAAATCAAAACTGGAAAAAGTCAACATCCAGGACGAGACTTGAACCCGTTCCAATCCCTTTCTAGAGGGACTGCGATTCTCGTCTAAGCGACAAGGTTTTTTCGAGATATTCTCTTATTTGCTTTATTGTCATATTATATGTGAATAGTGTGCTATTAGCTGCCCTGAACACTAGCTTGTATATAAATAAATAAACTTTCATATCACACTTTTTTTTATAATTCAATAACATTCATAAATATAGGTATTAATACTATCATAGTCGCTAACATTAGTATTAGAGTTAACGGGATATTTACCATGTGTTGTTTCGAGTGTGTAGTGAAATCAGTGGTCGTGGTGTTACGCGACGAAGACGATAGATCGAGATGAAAGAGGGTAGATCGATATATTTACTCTTAAACCTATTTACCGTAAACCGCCAGTACTTAAGTACCTCCGTGATCATGGCGCTTCCAACAGTGCCGAAATATCGGACACTCAAAACCTATTGGTAAATATCCCGTTAACTCTGATACTAATATTCATAAAGTTTAACTCTATTGCATTATGGAGCTTTTACTAACATTCTATTTCAACAAATTGACAGTTCACAGTAAATTCAACGATTGGAATGCACTACAAACCTTTTTACCTTGAGCACCTAATAAATAGTGTATCACATATATACAAAACAAGATATATAATTTCTAAATTTTCAATGCAATAAGTACAATGATATAATTATTAATAAATATCTCACTAATGTGTATCATATACGGGATCACACGCAAAACAAACTGCTAAACACATTGTCGTAAACTCCTGATAAATTTAATTCGTCAATAAAATTTGGATTAAATACAAAATACTGATATATTTATTTCTCGAAATAAGTACTTACGGCCTCCTTTGCGTAATACCAAAGACTATGACAATAATTATTTGTCTATATTTTAATATCTAAATAAAATTACCAAATACTACAAGTGGTACATACGACATTACATTTATACGACAAAAATGTTTTTTTTTTGTAAATTTTACTAATATCATTAAGCAATTAACAAACACAATATACACGTATGTCATTTGTATAACTGGGTTGACATGTGAAGCAAATCGTTTTTGCAGTATAATTGTAATAAATTAAATAATATAACTTCAGAAGCACCTAGCGTATGGTAACATTTTTATATTTCTATATTATTTTAATATATTTCTACATATTTATTGAGTTTTCTTATACTTTGGGAATGTTTCAAAAACAATACCGATTTGCGTAATAAATACTAGCTCTTCGTCATGTTAATATGAGGAAGTAGGCTTAATAGGCTTCGAGGAATAATTCTTACTGAGATAATGATGACATATCATAGAAATAGTTCAAACTATTCTTGTCACTTCTGTTGCATATCATTAAATGACGGTCGAATAAAACAAGAAGCTACATCATTTTCAGTCTTTTACAGACTCCTCTGAGTTATTACAATATTTGAACTTCGAAGGAATGTAAATACAATGATTATACAATCTATGGTTCTATTTTTTAATAATTTCAATGGCGCTCAGTAATTAGTCGACAGTCTGCATTTATTAAATTTGTTACTTCATGTTACAGTATTCGTGTTCCGAGCGAGAAAGAGGGATGAAGCTCAGTCCCTTTTTCTCGTTCGGAACACAGCCTTAATAGGGGCTAACCACGACGCGCATATAGCAATTCAGTTCAATTCTGCGGCGCTGAGGGACAGAGATTGAGCTTACACCGGGTATAATAATATTTTTTTATTTAGGACTTGGTCCTTGTCTCTCTATAGCACGTCGTGGCAAGGCTCCTGATCCTGAGTATAAAACTTTTTCATCTAGCCCTAAGCCTTCAAAAGAATGGTATTATCAATAAACATCTCGTAACCCAAAATTCACAATATTTCTTCTACATTCTCAAAAATAAATATGTTTCTTTATATTACTCTTCATTATCTAAATTACCTATAACATTTAAATTAAAAAGAATGGAATGACACTATTCGTTTGTCTAAATAGTTGCTGAACCACGCGAAAATATATTTTTTTAATCGTAATCCAGCACTTTTTATACAAAAGATTCACCACAATTTTACCATATTTATTACATTATACACATGTTTTCACCACCCCACTAACGAGCAATAAAAAACTCATGGAAAAGCGTTTTGATAAATTTTACATCGTTAACAGTTCCTGCCTACAGATACCAGCAAACCTCTTGAACAAACGTCAGAAAGTTCGCGCATGTGCACTATACGGGCCAATCAAAACGTCACGCGAGCCCATCGAGCCTGTGATTGATTTAATACAATCCATGATTGGTTGATTGGCGCGCCCTCGCTGCTTACCACCAAAGAGACCTAAAAAGCATTCAGTGCTGTTTGCCGATCATTATACTTAAGTTAAAAATGTATAAATATATTTTTGTACAAGTTAAATATAGTAAACGTGGCAAACAGGTGGTCAATATTTTGAACTAATCAGTACTATAGTAACAAAAATAATAATGATATAAAAATGTAGAAATCTTGATAAATTAAACTAACTTCGTTGATATTTTAAATAGGAATGGCTGAGATAAGACATAAATGAGTAATAAATGTTAACTAACAAAGAATAAGGCCTAAGCTGCCGTCCTCAAACTAAAAGTCGGCTAAGAGAAAAAGCAAATTTCTAGCTAAAGCTGAAAAATGAGGGCATATTTTAAAACCTATGCTAATAGTTCTATAAATGTGCAATTACATTGTTATTTAACAGTGGATGGATGTATTTTTGAGCATTTACGAGAATAAAGTTGCTATTCAAATATATATTTGTTTAAAGTTTTGTTATTCAAATATATATTTGTTTAAAGTTTTGTTATTCAAATATATATTTGTTTAAAGTTTTGTTATTCAAATATATATTTGTTTAAAGTTAAGACGTGAAAATTGACCAGAAATCACTTAGTCTTGAGAACGGCAGTACGATACACTCGACGGAAATGCCGTAACAGATCTTCCGATGCGGAATATCCGTCAAATGTAGTGTAGACCCAAAAGTATGGCCGGCGTCACACTATAGTACCCGGTTTTTTATTTAGCACGTCGATACTTAGAGTTAGGGTTCGGATAAGATCGGCTTGCTGCGGTTTTGTAGAGCGTTCTCTCTATGGTAGACTCAACAGTTAGTAAAATCGGTTATGTTTATAAAAAAAATTTAGAACTGTAGCCTCATTTTTAGCTACTCTAGAAAGATATCAGGCTGAGACAGAGAGAACGCTCTACAAAACCGAGGCAAGCCGATCTTAGCCGAAGTGATGATCTTCTACCAGACGTGCCAAATCAATAACCATGATAGAACTTGTGTTGAATTTGAGAGTGATATTGGAAGACTAAATGCTGGAAGCTACTTTTAATATGGAAGATATCTCCACCATCTGGGTTTTGGTATGTTGTTACGATAAGCGTCGGTAGCTTACTGGTTAAGGAGTCGACCTTACGATCGAGAGGTACCGGGTTCGAATACTGGCCATTACATTACGAGTGTGAACCCACTCCTAACATAAGCAACTTAGCTTAGCTGGTGGGGTTTGGGGGATATTAGTCATTTCGGTTACTAATATTCATTACAAAAAAAGTTACAGACTAATGGCTTCTAGGTATACTATTAGACTGACTGTACTGAACAAAAAACTTGATCACTACTTGACCTTGAGCAACAACAAATGCAACAATGTCGCCACTTTTTGTTGCTGTCTCACAGATATTACAAAAAGGAGAGCTATGCCTATACTGTTAGGTGTCAAAATTAGTTAACTCCTTCATCTAGTTTCTGCGTCCCCTTCCAAATTAGAAATTCAAAATTCTTTCCCGCTTCACCAAGGAACCGTGAGACAATTTAGGTTCAAACAGCTCGTCTAGTAGTGTACATAGTATTGTAACAAACTGAATAAATATTAAGTTTATTATTTATAATCTGTTGTAAGTAATAACAGATATAAGAGAATATAATAACGTGGTACAGTCAACAACTAAAGTTAAGCAACTTAAATATTTTGAAATCTCTCTTATCTATACTATTATCACATTTTAAATAGTTGTGTTAATTAGTTGTGTGTACATTTGAGATATAAAAAAAAAACTTGGGATTTTTTTTTTATATTTAGGACACGTCAATTTGACTTCACCTCGCCTGATGGTAAGCTGAAGGTAAAGTCTCAAGAAAGAGGGTCACCATTACATACACGTACCATGTTAACAATGGTGGCACTCAGCTTGACGGCCTCATTGTCGTCGCAGCATCACGTGACACCCACCGGTCCCACTAGTGCTGCGACCGCAATCCCCCTGCCCGGCTATGCACGAACTACGGCTATAAATGAACGATTATGAACATGAAAAAATTTTTTTTAGGTTTTTTTTTTGAAACGTCTTGGTCAACTTAAAATCTGCCGTATGTTTTATTGCAATGGTTAAGAAAAACCGAAAACATGACCAAAAACGATAAGCGACCTCCGCGCGGGCGGAGCCGCGGGCATCAGCTAGTATTGGAATACATGTATAAATATTCTAGGACATTTTACACAGCGGCACCGATATAGACAACAGCTTGTTATATCGGTTCTAGAATGCGGAAGAACATACTTAGATACTTTTTTTTTGTTAATAAATACATAATTATTATACATAGAAACACCTAGACCACACATATTTGCAATGAGCGGGAATCGAACCTGTGACTCCAGACTTAGCAGTCGAACGCTGTACTGCTATGCCACAGTGGTCACGAAAATCACAGAAAAATCTATATAATTAAATCTTAATCTAAAAAAATATTGTATAAGTAATTTTATAATCCCCAGAGGACACAAACCTAATATATTTCATATTTCGTTTATAGTTTTATTGTAAGGTGGTCAATAAATTAGAAATTGCTAAAATGCCCGCAAAACCCTCCTCCCCCCATTCTTAACTAAATTGCTTGTCGAGTGAAGTGGAGTAGAGGAATGGGTTCACGACGGTAGTGTAATGGCCAGGATTCAAACCGGGGCCTCACGATCGGAAGTTTGCCTTCTTTTTTTCTTTTATTTAAATTTATTTATTATTTAAAGCATAACATTACATTCTTGTACAGTAATAGCAACAAAGAAACCGCTAAGGTTTATACCTGTGCTATAACAATAACAGTGAGACAACATTCAAACAAAGAAGAACAAATCTTCACCTACCTACCCACAAACAGTTTCAAAATAAAACATTTTTTTATTACATTTCTATTATACATCTTCTTAACCGCTAAGCTACCGACGCTTGAGCTCCTTGTGTCATTCACTGTACTTACATAATTCTTATATTAGTGTCTTATCGAAATATTATCCCGTTTGCAATCAGTTTAATTCAATCACTCATCTAAACTAGGTCTGCAAGGCGAATCGCTGCTTGCAATGTTGAGCTGAGTGAGACATCATGAATCAGATTTTGAAAATGTTGAACAGTGATCATTCTTCCGTGGCAAGTCCGATTTTGAAAATTCTTTTTGAAAGTCAGAACTCTGGACATGCTTTCTGAGCGTGTAAAATTGGTCACAGTGTCTCGAGCGGTTATTATGTAATTATATCATTCATCATTATATCATATATCATTCCTCTGTGGTAGCATATTTTTTTTCAAAATATATCCATAAACCTTCCTCTGATTGACCTCTTTAATCATGCCAAATTTGGTTCTGATTGGATTAGTAGTTTAGGAGGAGACCTGTGACAAAGAAAATCCTGAAGTCTGGTATGAGGAGCTTTCGCTCGACTTCGTCTCACTCAGCTCAACAAATACATAAATAAAAAGGACAATTATATACTAGTATAATTCTTAATATCTTAAAATATAAATAGTAATTGTCATATCTCAGCACTAGAAATACATTTTTAATTAAACATAATACGATAATCTTATACTATTATGTACTACACATTCTAAATTATTTCTGCGGCTATCTGTAAATTATTTTCAACTCTAGTAATTCGTGATTTGGTCTATAGTCTATACGTATTAATTATATTAAGCACGTGCTTAACTTTTCTATGGAAATAGGAAACGTTTTTACGACAGAACGTTTATACGACAAAAATGTATAGTCTGTCATATTTGTCATGACCAAATATATTTGTCTCAACGTCTCAATATGTGGTTGCCTGTCTCAAATTTTCACAAAATATAGACACAAAAATGATCACCGTACAAAAAATATTTTTAAGTGAATGTATAAAAAATCTATAGTAACTTTTCTGTAGTAACTAATACGAAAAAAAAATCCTTAATAGTAACAAAAATAAAAAAATGTCTTTTCGATGTATGCAAATATTGTATGAAAAAATAAGAACCGATTTATTTATAGATGGCACCGAATTGGGCAATTTTTATGTATGGCAATTAAAAGTAATGACACTTCAAGTGCATTTATTCACTTAGCTCCTTCATACAAAGACTTATGTATCTATAGCCCTTTAAACAGTATTTATTATACTAGTAACCGAAATTACTAATATTCCCCCTAACCCCTCCAGCTAAGCTTAATTGCTTGCGTTAAGAATGGGTTCACGTCGGTAGTGTAATGGCTAGGATTCGAACCCGGAACCCCTTGATCGCAAAACCAACTCCTAACCACTAAGCTACCGACGACGCTGGAAAATCGCGATCATTTACAAATTTAACTTTAAATAGTGGAAATCGAGTGAAAAGTCTATTTAGAAAATAAAAATTTTAAAACCCCCGACATAGCTAAGATCACTCAAGACTAATTCACCTTTCAATCGAAAAAAACCAAACCCGTTTGGTAGCTACGATGCCACACACAGACGCGTGAAACTTACAACAACCCTTTTTCTTACGCGTGGAAACCCCCACGGGCTTCACCCCACCGAGGTGGAGCCCGTGGGGGTTTCCACGCGTAAGAAAAAAGTGAGGTGACTGAGGTGGGCGTGTCGGAGTCGGAAACTACTAAAACCACACTGGGACACCATGACACCGAGAGTCCTCAAGTGTCCATTGCCGGGCATCCCTTTGTTTTTGCGTCGGGGGTTTAAAATGTATTAACTTTAATTCTTATTGCAATGGCTTCCATGCCTAACAGCACCAATTTTGCCAATGTCCAATCGATAGAGCTACCAACGAAAAAGGTAAAATTATCCGGAATTAGGTGGGCTTGCTTACGAATTCACGTCTGGATTCAGACAGAATCAATTATGTTCTTCTATGTTTACTTACTGGCTGTAATATACATAACTTCCCACCTGTATCCCCGAAGGTATTACACACCCACGATTCGTCAGTTATGTTAAGGTCCCAATGTAATAGGGGGCGAGTCTATTGCCATCTACCGGGCACATTATTAAGTGAGCGATAATTAACATTTATTAATGCACACATAACTACGAAAAGTCAAAGGTGTGTGCTCGGGGCGACTGGGAATCGAACTCGAGACCTCGTCTCAGCAGTCTGTTTGGCATCGCGAAGAAATCACTAATGGCTCAATAATGCGCAACTTTATGTTGCTATCACACTGATGACATTACAAATCTGGTCAAGTCCGAGTTGGACTCGTGCAAGGGTTCCGTACCATTATACGGCACCACGGGCAAAATCACGTTTGTAGTATGGGAGCCCCCGTAAATATTTATTTTATTTGATTAAATTATTTATTTTTAATATGAATATGCAACTAAATGGTCTGTGAATATTTCAAGTGTCTACTTGTTACCGTTATTAATATCGAGCAAAAAACGGCAAAAAAAACACGTTTGTTGTATGGAAGCCCCCTTTAATATTTATTATATTCTGTTTCTTACTATTTGTTGTTATTGCGGCAACAGAAATACATATTTTGTGAAAATTTCAACTGTCTAGCTATCACGGTTCATGACATACAGCCTGGTGATATACGGACAGACGGACGGACAGTGGAGTCTTAGTGATAGGGTCCCGTATTACGCTTTGGGTACAGAACCCCAAAAAAGCTACCTTTACAGATAAGTGCTGAAATTCATTAACTCATTTATCTAGTTTTTGCGTCTCGTTTCACATTATATCGACTTAAAACCACTGACCACCATCTTTTTATAGCTGTCAAACAAATGACATTACAAAAAGGTGCGTTATTTCTATACGGATAGGTGTCATAATTCATTATCTCATTTATCTAGTTACTGCGTCCGGTATCAAATGGCCATAACAATATGGCGATAGCGTCAAATTCAAGAGTGTACAAGAGTACGAAACTTTCAATTCCAATACCATAAACTCATATAAACTCATAAACTCACGCCTATATCCCCGAAGGGGTAGGCAGAGGTGCTAGCACCCACGTTTCGCCAGTTTATGTTTTAGGTCCCAATGTATGATGCCCGGTTAATGGCAATGAGCCTATTGCCATTAACCGGGCACTTATAAACCTGCTATAAATACACACATAACTTCGAAAAGCATGGAAAAGTCATTGGTGTGTGCCATGGTAATACCTGGGATCGAACCCGAGACCTCGTCTCAGCAGTCCTTTACCCATACCACTAGGCTACCAATCCGATCGGTCGGAATTAAGTTCAAGAGTAAGGCCTCTGGTCTGCATAGGACCTGTAGATAGTTTACAGAGAAAACTTGTCAACAGGTTCGATAAATCCGATCCATGTTTAGATTCGCGTTGTGAGGAAAATCCTTTAATAAGATAACCCTCTGTCATATTTAACATACATATTAGGACTGTTTCTTTTCTATTCAATGATAAATAGATGCGTATTATGAAATTATCGTAATGATAACGACTGTCTGTATCGCCATTTCTTGGTCCGGATACATGTAAGATATGTTAAGATGGCGTTAAACCTAAGGGTGGATTTAAATGTTAAGGCTTTCACGGCCGGCGTTGCATGTTGAATATACTGCTTCCGGGCTGTTTGGCCGTGGTCCATAGGAAACTTGTGTTTCAAACGTTTCGTCGATCACTGCGGTCGACGGAACTGGGGTTCTCCGCACTCGTCGGCGCCCGGACCTGTACCACTGAAGATTCGATTGATCGACGAAACGTTTGGAATGCAAGTTTCCTATGGACCACGGTCAAACAGCCCGGAAGCAGTATATTCATCTAAGGGTGAATTGTCACTGGAAGAGCAGGGGTCGCCAACAACCGTCATTCGTTCTACCTTGAGGCAAAAATCTTGAACAAATGTCAAACGGTTCCCGTATGTGCACTACCTGGCTGACCAAAAAACAGCAACAGGACTAATCAACGAATGACGCGAGCCCTTGGCGCCAGTGATTAGTTTTATATATCTATGATTGGTTGATTGGCGCTCCTCCGACGTCGCGCCCCACGCTTACTACCAAAGAGACCTAAAAAGGCCTAATGAGCATCTAGAATGCATTGCAAGATAGTAGATATAGAAGATAGATTGCTAGAAGCTGCGTGAAGCCACGGGGCGCCGCGCTACCTTCAAATGACTATGAACTTTTTTTCACGTAGATAAGATTCAAAATGAATTCAATTAGTAATGTTTTGCCGCCGCTGCCGGCCCCTCCTCTTTCAGTGGGGCTTGACCCTAAAGGTGTGTACTGATCTGCTTACGGCACGTAATGTAATATGTTATGATGCGAGCAGTCAGTGTTGGAGCACAAGAAAAAAAAAAAAAATGTATGCACAGATTGCCGGAAATTTACGCGAATATTAATCATAGGAGTTTCTATTAACTTAAGCCATCGTAATTTACACATAATATATATAGCCTATGTCCATCGGGGATAATGTACTTTTCAAATGGTGAAAGATGTATTCCAATAAGTGCCCACTGTACATATCTTATCTTCTGAATATTATCCCAATCATTATAAAACAAACTTACAAAACTCGACCTCTCTCTTCATAACCTTAGTGAAGATTGAAATGGATAGATGCAAAAAAAGATAAATGAAATGACCCATACAGTAAGTGCAGATCATGCGCTCGGTCGCCGTTGGAAATAATAATAAAATAAATAACGGATTCTCGTGATTTATTTGGTGTTATTTTATAATTTACGCTGTTACAGTCAACACTGTGATAGAAGATAGCTACGAGTCCTAACTACGGACAAATTTTAACACATGGCGTAACTTAATGCTTACTAAGAATGTTACATTAAGCCCTCTAACATACTTGGGGTTATCCTTTCGAGGGCTTACCCGGGGTGCCCGGCAACGGACTCTTGGGGAGGAAAAAAAAAAAAAAACCTCTAACATATGTCTGTATACACCTTTAGGATTACTGTTGAGCCACGAATATTGTCAACTTTTTTTTGAGATGGTATTAGTTCATATTTTTTAGATTTTAGCAATTATATACACATAGACATAATTAAAAGCTTATAATTAAAAACTTAACGTTTATGGAATGTTCTCTAAAAATCTAGAGCTACAAACCGCTTTAGCAGACCAAAAAGGCTTTTACTTAAGTTTTATGTAATTTTCATATTCATATTTGGTATTCTTTCGTCTAGTCTATACATTTTATTGTTTATTCTTCAGTATACCAATAAAATATGACTACAATATAATAAATAATTGATAATTATATCAATCGGTAAAATACCGTCTACTGGGTCTTTTCGTCTACTGCGACTTTTCGTCTACTACGGCTTTACGTCTAGTTGTGTCCTTATATCTTGGTGAGTAGACCTTCTAGTTCCAATACTTCTGGCAACTCAATGGCTTCTAAGCGAATAGGCGAAGGGTTGAACGGGAATTGCACCGAGAATATCATTTTGGAATCCATGAGAAGATTTTGCTGTAAAAAAAAACAGATTCACGTAATTAATATGCATAACTACTTTTTTTTTTATATGTACCACTTAGGTGGAAGACAAGCACACGGCCCACTTGATAGAAACCGTTTACCGCGGCCTATGGACGTGTGCAACACCAGGGGCGCCAAACCCGCGCTGTCGACCCTGTAAAAACCTTCTAATGCTCTTCTTGAAGAACCCCATATTGTAGTCGCTTGAGAAAGCCACAGCAGGGAGATCATTTCACTGTTTGAGCGTGCGCAGAATGAAGTTCCTCTCATACCTCGCTGTGCGCACCGTTGCGGGTCGCAGCGTGTAAGGTCGAGTTCCCTGTCTGTGGCGAGCGGTGCATCATTTCAACTATTATTTTATCAGAACCAAAATCCGAGCGCCAATCCCTATTGAATTGAAAGCTAGCACTTTGGAGCCCGAGGCCCGGTCTTCTAGTCCTCCTTTTTTAATATGATTGACTTTGACTTAAACGGGATCGACTGGCGTCTGAACCATCAAACTCTGGGAGGATGGTCACAGTATATTATTCTCGCCAGAGACATTTCACCAATACCTTCGGGACTAATTCAACCCGACCTGCAAGCCGGTACACCTGCACGGTGGTGCAGGCTTTCTTGGGGTTGGGAGGTCAGACGGCAGTCGCTCCCATTAAAAGCTGTTAAGTCAACTCAACAGGAGTACCTTTTTTTTGGTTTTTTTCGTGCGGAAATCCCTTCGGATACCCCCTATGGTTATGTCGGGTTTGAACCGACTAAAACCGCACGCCGTCTCGGGTCTTAGGACGCCGGGGTGTAAGGTTGCCCATAGAGCATATCCCTCGCACCCCGACTGACCCTGGGCCATCTCCGGTTTCGAGATGGCCCCCTCGAGTTTGAGAAGCACGGTGTCCCCTCCATTTTCTCCCCTAACTCTGAGTAGGAGGGAATAAGTGGACACCGGCCTCCAAGATAACAACGCTTCGATGACCATAATGAGTCTAGTTGCTAGAGGAAGAGGTTATTCTCACCGGTTCCTTATCAGGATTGACTCCAGCCTTCTCTTGCATCTTCTTCTGGATTTCATGAATGAACTCTCGCGTTACTTTCACTTCGTAATCTTCGGCCGGTGTGTACATGTTTAAGATCTATGAACGGATGAAATTTTGTGAAAAAAAGACTGAACAGTATTAATTTCTATATCCTACTGGTTTTTAAAGATGCTTGGATGTTTGTTACTCAATCACGCTCTAAGGGCTGAACGGATCTGGCTAAAATTTGGTACAGAGATAGATTATACTCTGGAATAACAAATTACTTTATTCCTGAAATAGGTTGCCTTCTTATTTATAAGAGAATAAACATTATTATAACATTTGGGTAGCGGAAACGGGAACAGAATTCTACGCGGGCGAAGTTGCGGCATCAGAATTCTGCACCCAAAATTGTTTCACGGATTTCCATGCGGTTTTTTCATTAGGCAGGTCTTAGTCAGAACTGCCGTATGTTTGATTGCAATTAGTTGAGTAGAAGCGGAGATTTGACCAAAAATAGAATCATATAACCAAGTACGAACCTTGCAGACTTGCATAGCGTTTAGGTTTGCGCACATATCGACAGTGGACTGCACGTCTTGCATGG
This sequence comes from Cybosia mesomella, assembly GCA_946251805.1. Lineage (NCBI taxonomy): Eukaryota > Metazoa > Arthropoda > Insecta > Lepidoptera > Erebidae > Cybosia > Cybosia mesomella. The sequence goes on from OX276417.1 coordinate 4,298,282, forward strand.
ACTTGCGCGCTTGCAGCAGCTGCACCGCTTGCGTGATCGGCTTCAGCACGCCCAGGATCTCTTCAACCTAGAAAGAAGAATTGCCACCCTGATCAAATTACCCCTCAACTGTAACTTGCCCTAATACTCTGTGGGGGCTGCTTAGCGCGGGTTAGCACGGGAAGAGTTATGCACTGGTCTAGGGCCTCTCCACGACACGTGAGCCTCCCTAATGCGCTCGGTCTGCGTACGTTCCAAGATCCAGGTCTTACCTCGTCTGCTACCTATTGAGTGGACCGCCGGCCTGGATCTGGGCACCTGGTCCTACTTCATCTACAGCCCTCGCCGGACTTGTACCAGATACAGAGCCTTCGCACTTTGGACGCTCACGGTATCAGCTCATCAGCACCCTCGTCAAGCCGGTATCCTTCTCTATTATGTGCTTACCGTAGTCTAGGGCGGACGGAAGTGGACAATACAACATTAATTGCATCCTGAATGGTGTTTAATTCTTGAACACACTGCCTACCTCTCTGCGACCTGCTACCAGGTCACAGTGGCACACACGAGAACTTGCTGCTTGTACCAACATTCCAAAAGACAGTGACATGTAGAAGGACTTGAAGCTAGGTTCTGCTGGTAGAGCCCAGTACCTCCTTCTCACCTGCTTGATGGTGTACCTGCTGAACAACGGACGAGAACTGGCGCAGGCTGATCTCTTGGGTTGGCATGTCAGACGGCAGTTGCTCTCGGAAAACCCGATATACCAATAAAAAATAATAAGCAGACCGCTGGCTTCAAAGCATGCAACTTCATAAAATTGAACTTACGCTCTTCTGGCCATACTCGGCCAGGTGTTCCTTGATCCAGGTCTCCAGATGTGAGATGTTGTACCGGATCTGAAGCCCCTTGGCCCAACAGCACAGATCCTTGCGCAGGAGCAACTGATTGATACTATATGCGCATATGTAGTAGAAGAGCTGAATAAAACAATAATAATGTTATATTAAACTTGAGAAATATTATTTTCATTCTTTTAATAAGTATTTACATCGATACAGTCACGCCTCTTTCCCAATGGGGTAGGCAGAGTTCTGATCTCGCCTTTCACTTCTTCTACTTTCATAATTGTTATATTCAAACGTACTCTTGACCTGGCCTTTGCTTGAAATGGGTTGCCATAGACGTACAGTCAACGTCAAAACTATCTGATGTTTTCTATAAATTTAGATCGGAAAAAGAGAACATAATATGTCTCAAGGCGACGCTAGAGCCATCTACCGTAATTCTTACGAACTACGGAAACAATGAATGACTTTACAATCATTTATAAATATTGTTTTTTGATTACTTCGCCACATTATTTTAATGAAATTTTTAACCAATTGGTCTGCTTACTTTTCCTATAAACTTAGATCGGAAAAAGAGAACATCTAGGAAGGGAATTGAACCCTCTGATGATTGTATATATTTCAAACTATAATTAATTAAAAAACAAAAATAATTAAGTTATAAATCACAATGTTTAAATCACAATTCAAAAATATGAATATTTAAACAGCATTTTCATTAATATTAAATAAATTGCTTTATTCAAAAATTCTTTTTTTAAATTGAAAATATTATCTCTATTTTTGACGTTGGCTATGGATATGTTTCACTCTCGCCTCTCAAATCTGTTTCTTCAATCTACTTTCGTCCTTTCTACCTACGTGTCCGAACCATAGATGATTCGGACACGTAGAAGTATCTCTTAGAAGCATCCGTTTCTCTATCTTGGTCACTACATCCTCTATCATACTAAAAAGTTATATATATAGGTATTTACCTGTTTAAATATCATAAGTCTCAGTGATTGATCGACTGCGAACGTGTGCAGGTGGTCGTGGGTCGCGCTTAACTCCTGCTTGAGTCTAGCAGGCCCGGCGCCGATGCTACCCGTGGGCGGTGGACGGGACGTGGGGCCTGACAGGCCCGAGATTTCTTCGTGCTCCAAGATAGCTGGGACTATTAAGCGTTCTAGTTGGCGTTCCAGGAGATGTATGAGGCCTGTGAGGGGAGAAAATAAATATGTAAACAACAACAAATATTATTTTAATTTCTCACCTGTATTTCATAGGACTGAACCGGGATTTGAATCCGCTAAATGGTCAAAAAGGTATCTGTAATTTTATTATACCGATCGAATGGCTCAATCCTAAGGATTATGTTTTTCCAAATGACATATAATCTTAAATAAAAGGAGGCCATAAGTTCGATTCCCAGTTCGGAATGGAGATTATTGAAAAATCTTTAAATGATTTAAGATTGACATGGTCATTTACATTAAAATTGTAATTATTACTAACGGGATATTTACCATGTTTATTATCTTCATCTAATATCCGATATTTCGGCACTGTTACAAGTGCCAAGTGTGATCACGGATGTACTAAGTATATCCGTGGTCATGGCACTTATAACAGTGCTAGTGGTAAATATCCCGTTAATAATTATAATTTTGATCTTTAAATGGTTTTTAAAACCAAAATGAAGTCGTCTTTTATTGAAATTGGCTATCTTATTTAGGATACTTTCTCCACCATGTGGCATAGCCGTTGAACGCCCTGTATAAAGCAATGTTTATTTGTATTTTATGCGTCACCGTGCGTTATATACTATATATAATTATTAGTTTCAGGAAGTAGTTGCAAAGATTTTTACGAAAAATTTCGGTGCGGGGTTTCCCGGGACAGGTCAAATAGTATTCAATAAATTCACAATACCTTGATAGATCCAGACGGCGATGTCGCTGAGCACCTGGCGGTACTCGGACAGGTCGAAGATGCGCAGGCACTGCTGGTTCTGGCGCGGCGTGTTGGCCGACTGGTAGATCGCGTCGCCGCTGTACTGCCGCAGGTTGTTCAGCAGTCTGCCAAGTTGATATAGAGTATAATAATAAGCTTGGGAGGTCAGGTGGCAGTTGCTCCTAGAAAAGCCGATATACCAATAAAAAAATAACAAGCAGACATCGGGCTTCAAGGTGCAAACTTTGGACTCAACTATGAAATCGCTATGAAGATGAAAAGCTTCTCACCGATGTCGATTTTTAGGGTTCCGTTGCCAAATGGCAAAAACGGAACCCTTATAGATTCGTCATGTCTGTCTGTCTGTCTGTCTGTCTGTCCGTCCGTATGTCACAGCCACTTTTTCCGAAACTATAAGAACTACGCTGTTGAAACTTGGTAAGTAGATATATTCTGTGAACCGCATTAATATTATAAAATAGTATTATAAATTTGCACGCCGTATGTGGCAGAATATGTAGGAAAAAAAATATTATAACATCTATTGTACCATATTCTGGCAAATAAATTATTTGATTTGATTTGATTTGATAAGATTTTCACACAAAAATAGAAAAAAAACTATAAATTTTGGGGCTCCCCATACTTAGAACTGAAACTCAAAAATATTTTTTTCATCAAACTCATCCGTTCCTATCTATGGATAGGTCTTCAAAAATGATACTGAGGTTTCTAATATCATTTTTTTCTAAACTGAATAGTTTGCGCGAGATACACTTCCAAAGTGGTAAAATATGTGTCCCCCCCCCCCCCCTGTAACTTCTAAAATAAGAGAATGATAAAACTAAAAAAAATATATGATGTGCATTACCATGTAAACTTCCACCGAAAATTGCTTTGAACGAGATCTATTTAGTAGTTTCATTTTTACGTCATAAATCGTAAACCGCAATTTTCCTTTCATTCAATCAACTCAAATATGAAAAAAATCAATAAAAAAAACATTATTATGTTACTTGCTGCTACGGAACCCTTCATGGGCGAGTGAGACTCGCACTTGGCCGCTTTTTAGTACCCAAAGTAAGGGAAACTTGAGGCTTGCTATGTATGAGTGTAGTGCAGCTTGCACAATAACCACAAATTGGTGTATAAGGCCCCACTTGGATCTTCGGAGCCAAGCCAACCTCACCTACAAGCCGGCCCACCTGCTGATTGACGGACGAGGCTCCGGCGCAGGCGCACCTTTCGGGGTTGGGAGGTCAAACAGCAGTCGCTCCCATAAAGCTGTATAACCAAAACCAATAGCCCAATAACCCCCTGCAGTGAAAGCCTCGGAAGCAACCCAGAATAACGCCAAGATGGTGATAATGTGATTCACTAACCTCAACATATTGGCAAGCCACAACGCATTATACTCCACACTCTCAGCTCGTTTCTTCAAGGTCTTCTTCACAGCAGTTCTGACCGCCTTCATCAGCTGGTGCATCTTTGGCTCGTCGTCTACGTGATCCATGTGCCGCAGCATCATAAACAGGATGTAGGCAGGCAGCCCTGGGAGCAGGGTGACTGCTGTTTTGGGTTTTAAGTCTGTAGAAATAAAGTTCGATTTAAAAACCGTTCTTTATCTTGAGTGAGAGATGAAACTTATTTAGTATAAACAAAGATACGCAGTTTTAAGAAACGAATTAGCTGTGACCAATCTGTCAAGTTATTTTTCACCTCTCCAGCATGTTAAGGGGGCTTTTGTCATATTTTGTCGAAGAAAAATAGTAGATCGTTACACAAGGGTTGAAAGTCAGTCATTTCACCCGAGATATTTCTGGTTCGAGAGTGAAATGGTGACATTCAACCGAAGTAAAGACTCTACTTTTAATTTCGAGTATGTGAGGAAATTCTAATACTACACACACATTTAATGAAACAGGTATATTGATAATCAGTTGAAATTTAAAGTAAAATTGGAAATGGATTATTAACAACAGCTTTTGCCTGTTCTTTAATTTCATCGGGAGTGAAATTAATATCCTTGTCAGTGGAATAACTTTCCGAAACCATTTTTAACCATAATTAACACAAGTTATTTATTTATATTGAATCTCGTTTTCCCGCTAAACCCAAATTGTCTTTTCTTAATTCTGAAAAAAAAAGTTATATTTCACGTACATACTGCCAACATTTAGAAAAGTTTAGAAAATCGAAACTATTGGTTACATTGTAATCGAGTATCTAGGCGGCCATGTAAAAAAAAGCGTCATGATATCAAGGCATCATGGCGTATCTTAATTATCATGGATTCCATGGCAAACCCTAAAATTAAAAAAAAAATACTTTCCGCCCTAGGGATGAAATAAGCTACTTTCCACCCGGCTATCTACTCATGAAAATTAAACTTTCCGAACAGGAGAGATGAAAAACAGTTTTTGTTGCGAGCGTAAGAAATAGTGATTCGAATTTCGAACACCTCCTTTAAAATGAGCAATGTTTCTTTCAGAAACTAACTTTTATATGATAGAACAATTTTAAATATTGCCATAATTATTTTTGTTACAACAATGATTTAAAAAAGGGGTTAATGAACAAACCTGCGATTAGTTTCTTAATAATGAGCCCTTCGTCCTGTATCTTGTACTCGAACATGCCGAGGTACTCGCGCTCCTTCTTCCGGGTCACCGGCGCCATTTCTAACGTCATCGACGCGTTCGGAGGCGCCACTGGGTCTGAAACAAGAATGGGCAATATACTCGTCATCCTTCGAGCCCTTTGCCCAACTCAGTTGGGATCGGCCAGTCTAACTACGAAACGGCTGTACTTCGATATTTTTTCGTATCGCGACATAACATCAAAATTAACGTCTTATTATATGTACTGTGCTTTTAATAACGCTCATCATCATCATCAACCTAGGCTAGTCCACTGCTGGACATAGGTCTCCCCTAATGAGCGCCATAGCGCCCTGTCTTCAGCTTGCCGCATCCAGCATCTGCCCGCAGTCTTTCGCAGATCGTCATCTCAATACCTAGGTGTACTAAAACACAATGCATCGAAATTTCGGTACCAAGATACCAATTGCATCAAAAAGACCATATATACAAACATTATATTATCTTTACATATATTTATATACCTATATATATTATCTATATATTATAACTATGATATCTATTTATATATTATTCTTTTATTTTACTATCTACCTCTTATAGTAGAAAACCGCAAAACTTTTGTTAAATATGTATCCTTACTACCAATGACAGTGTAAACCGAACCAATATTAATTTATCTGTAAACGAGAATGTAACAGGCACCCACAGGACAGGCCTAGACCTAGTGTGGGGCCACCGGAAATGTAACTACATATGTAAGTGTTTATGGTAATAAAAAAATGAATTATTAAAGACTCCACTTTACTGTCACCAATCTCATACGCGTTCGTGAACCCTTTGGCCTCCACAGCCCACTGGCGAATGGTTTGCCCGTAAGAGATATGTGTAGAGATGGAAATGTGTGTGATGAACATATGGTTTCAGGATAAACTGATCCATATGTATACTTTTTGGAGAATGAAATGAAAAAGGGCATGATTGACTTTGAGATAGTGGATGAAAGAATGATGGTGAAAGTGGTGGATACTGAGCTTACCGTGGACCTACCGGACCACTATTAATTTAGTATAAATACATACCTAAATAAATATTCTATGACATTCATACAGCGCTGTCTAGACCCAAAGTAAGCATTGTTTAACTAGCTTGTGTTATGGGTTCCAGAATGCGGATAATAGTAGATTATTATAACCAAGGGGATAAAGCAGTGTCTTCTGTCGCGGGTGACGATTTAAATCGTGAGCGTTACGAAGGACTCGAGGTTTACTCCTGAGCGCAGCGAGGGTGTTAAAAACTTAAATCACGAGCGAAGCGAGGGATTTAAGACGAGTCCTGAGTGTAGCGAGGGATTTAAGTTCACCCAAGACTAAGACAGCTTTATCAACGAGGAAAATACTCTACTTTTCGTACCATTTGCGAAATAGTAGATTATTAACCAAGGGGATAAAGCAGTGTCTTCTGTCGCGGGTGACGATTTAAATCGCGAGCGTAACGAAGGACTCGAGGTTTACTCCCGAGCGAAGCGAGGGTGTTAAAAACTTGAATCACGAGCGAAGCGAGGGATTTAAGACGAGTCCTGAGTGTAGCGAGGGATTTAAGTTCACCCAAGACTAAGACAGCTTTATCACCGAGGAAAATACTCTACGTTTCGTACCATTTGAGAAAAAATTAACACAATAATAATATGAGATAAGCATTTATTAAAAATAATGACAATTAAAAGTGAAAGTTAACATTCGAAACATTGGTCCAATTATTGATAGAGAGAGTTACATTTTTGTTTGGTACATTTATTGTTGATAAGAAGTTTGATAATAAATATTGTTTTGAAAAAGGAATACGCATTTATTATGCAGTTATGGTTATTAAATAAAATTACGACAACCGACGAGGCCGTATGAACTTGATGCCTTTGCTTTTCCGACAAAAAAATATTAGTCTAGGACACAGATGTAGTTCAGTATAAATTTCGGTGAGTATTCCAAATTTAAATCACATTATCCCCCTAGAGGATGAATGAAATTCAGTACAATTTTCTTTCCCTGTTTTTAACAGATTAAAAATTACTATTGTTATGTTCGCTTTTTGTGGCATAGAATGTCACTTTTTTGAGCAAGTGGTATTTTTATAATATTTTATAATATTTAATATTTGCACTGAGCGGGTATCGAACCCGCGCCCCCTGTCGGAGCAGTCGAATGCACTACCGTTACGTCACAGAGGCCGTCAGGGGCATAAATCGTTACAATGTACTAGGTGTAATGATCTAGGTCTCTTTGGTGGTAAGCGCGGGGCGCGACAGTGAAGGTCTCTCGTGTCATTGGTTGATCAGTCCTTTTATTGGTTTGTTGATTGACCAGTTAGTGCACATGCGCGAACTTTTTGTCTTTATTCAAGATTTTTGACTCAAGGTATAGTTGTCGAGTAAATTTTTTCTGTCTATAACTGAGAATGTAATGTTATGACTAAAGGTGAATGTGTAGAAAAAGTGATATTGTCGGAAGTTTACGCGAATGTCACACTTTGAAATAAAACTATTTTTAACGAATTCGTTCGGTGAACGTCGGGATCAATATAAAATATAAAATAACATCAAATAAATCGCGATAGAATCTGTTAAAAATAGTTTTATTTCAATGTGTAGAAAAAGTGTCAGAGATTGTATATTATTGTATACTTGGGTTTTTTTTAACCACTTAAATGGCAGACTAGAACACGACCCACCTGATGGGAAGCAGTTACCGTGGCCTATGAATGTGTGCAACACCAGGGGTTGGAACTTGTTCACAAGGGATGGAAGGTACGACGGAGATATTGAAACATGTGTGACTGGTGTGTTACATTCCTTAATTAATGGTCATTCAGTGCCGAAAAAGCCACGAATCGCGGTTCATAACGGCGCGCATTAATGTATGGAAGTGAAAGTTAGATATGGCAGAAAAATCATGAAAGTAGAGTTAAAGCATTTGAGATGCGTACAATGCGTAGTAGGTGTGGAATAAGGCTGACTGATAGCAAGAGGAATGCAGGTATACACGAACGGTGAGGCAAAAGGGTATGCTAAGGCGGTTTGGGCACGTAAAACGAATGAGGACTGATCGAATGACACACCAAGTATGTAAGGCAAATGTAAGTGGAAATGAAGCCGAGGAACCGCAGACCTCGCAGAACATACACTGATCAATTTGGTGAAATATTGAAAAAAGGGCGAGTGAAAAGTACTCGAAACCGGCGGGATTGCATGAAAGGTTTATAGACAGTAGAGGAAGCTCGTAAAGTGTGTAAGGATAGAAGCAGATGGCGGTGAGTGTATGTAAGTGTGTATTAATTTTACTTACCTTGATAATGTTAAATTATTTTTTGGTAAACAACGATTTGACACAAGTCCTTGTGTAAAATAATGACAACTATAGAAATTGAATAACTTTTTTTCTTTTTTAATATAAAATGTGGCAATTATGTATACCAAACGCTACGTACAGACACTCACTACGGCTATGGTACAGTGAAGTAGAGAGAGAGTCCGGTTAAGATCAGCTAGTCTCGGTCTAGTAGAGCGCTCTCTTTATCTCGATATCTTTATGGAGCAGATAAAACCGAAGTTATAGTTTTAATCTATACTAATATTTTAAAGTTGAAGAGTTCTTTTGTTTGTTTGGTTGAACGCGCTAATCTCAGGAAGTACTGGTTCGAATTGAAATATTATTTTTGTGTTGGGGAGCCTATTTATCGAGGAAGGCTATAGGTTTTATATCATCACGCTACTATCCAAGGGAGCGGAGCAGTAATCATATATGTGAATAAATCGGACAAATTTCTATACATTATTGTAAAACTAAGAAATTATAGGCATTATAGGTGCCACGGGGGATCGAATAATGTCACGGGCGAAGCCGCGGGAGACACCGAGTATTTTATAAACAGAAACGGTTTTAGTCAGGTTTTAGAGGGTTCAATCCGAAATACAAAAATATAGAAATAAATTAAATTAAAGTGTCAAAATTGAATACTTGATCTGTTTGTAATATTAAAATAACAGCTTTTTTTAAATAAATGCAAATGACAGTGTATACCTATAACAAAAATACTGCTTTTAAATTTTTGTCTGTTTTTCAGTCTGTATGTTCTGGGTAATGTCCAAAATGGCTGAGATTTTAAATGCAGATAGCTGATGTTAGAAGGCTTGACTTGAGCTATTTTTATTTTAGAAAAAGTATTACAGTAACGCGCAAAAAAATTATCACCAGATCTAATTTGAGAACACCAAAAATCTTTTACTCTTTAAAAAAAAATGTGTGTACTTATGCACTCACGTAAGAAGTTATACTTCTTGAAAGCAATATTTAAGAAATGTTGGATTCAATGTATGACATACTCCTTTGTGAATATGGTCGACTCTTTTGATAGTATTAAAAAAAAAATACAATGACAGTATGTCATCGATGTCAGTTTCTGTCATTGCTTATGTCGTACGTATCATTTTTAATGAGTGAATATAATTAACTAGTTATTTTCAGTTTTCAGATTTTTCCTTTCTATATGCCTTTTTTTTTCGTGCGGCAATCACTTCGGATACCCCCCGCCGGCCAGCGGGGGCGGTTATGTCGGGCTTGAACCGACTAAAACCGCACGCCGCGCCGTCTCGGGTCTTAAAACGCCGGGGTGTAAGGTTGGCCATAGAGCATATCCCTCGCACCCCGACTGCCCCTGGGCCATCTCCGGTTTCGAGATGGAACCACGGTGTCACGGTGTCACGGTGTCTTGCTCCGGTTTGGGGGAGGGGCGCTACACGCCCTACCGTCCCGGCCTGCTCCTGGGGTGACAGGCGGCCTTTCTATATGCCTCGTGGTTTACCTTGATGCCAAATATGAAAATTCTAGGTCATCTGGAAGTGGGTTAGGTTTAAGGGTGTCGCTTTTTCGTGACGGTGTGCGCGCGCATCGTGAAAATTTACTCTCATAATTTTTCCCTAACGCGCCAACAGAAGTATAACTTCAAAAACATTGGTTTTAACTTTAATTCTAGAATATAATAACTCACCGTTGCTTTCAAGTATATCATTGACGTCATCGATGCCGACATCCTTCAGCTTGTTGACCAGAAGCCTTATCTGGTTCTTGTACCGGCGACAGCTCTCTGACAACTTGTCCACACGCTCCTGTTATACAACAATGTTTATAACCAACTTGCTGACCCGGCAAACTTCATTCCGCTTTAGAATCAAGTTATGTTGTCTACCTTATCAGATTTTTTTTTATATTTAGGACACGTCAATTTGACTTCACCTCGCCTGATGGTAAGCTGAAGGTAAAGTCTCAGGAAGGAGGGTCACCATTACATACACGTACCATGTTAACAATGGTGGCACTCAGCTTGACGGCCTCGTCAAAAGAGGATTGTCGTCGCAGCACCGCGTGAACCCACCGGTCCCACTAGTGCTGCGACCACAATCCCCCTGCCCGGCTATGCACTTGCTGACCCCTGAACGCAATCAAACCGAAATTGGATTACTATGGAGGGTTTTTCGCAATCGTGCACGGTGGTACCTACCCGGCCGAATTTTGTGACAAATTTGTGTCATCAAATTTCTACCACCAGTCTTCATTTCATTCCATTTAGTTCGTGAATGTCTCACATATGCACAGTATCCCGAGGGGGGCCATCTCGTAGTCTCAATCATCTCAAAGCCGTAGATGGTCCAATGTCAACCGCGGGGTGCGAGTAAATTGCCTTATTTGGTCACCTTAGCCTGGCGTGCGGTTTTGGTCGGCTGGAGTCCGACATAACCAGACACGTCACGTCAACGGCAGGCAATCCAAAGGTATGTATATAATTATACCCTGATTGCGTTCACTCCCGCTAACATTATTGTATATCACGTAACGCGAGAAGTTTAAAAGTAGTGGTCTTTCGCGATACATAAACTATATTTGTTTGTTCCGTACAACCAGACTAGTAGTCATTGTTATACTATTTGAGTAACCTAAAGCACTAATATTCCCCCTAACCCCTCCAGCTAAGCTAAATTGCAAGTGGGTTCACGTCAGTAGTGTAATGGCGATAATTAACATTATGTTGATAAGTATTACCAAAAAACAAGTTGAATTCCTGAGACGAGCTCAGCCGAATACAAGGGATTTTTGATTTTGCGATTTTTTTTTTTTTCGATTTTTTCTTTATCTTGCAGTGGTTCACCCCAGCACGAATCTATTACCAAAAACAGCAACTCGTTAGCTCATCTCCTTCATACCCAAAACCGTGACAGAAAATTGGCAACGACGACGTCGACGACGTCGACGACGACAACTCGATAGCAATAGGGCTTTTCTAAAGAAAATCCCTAAAAATGTATATAAGTATGTTTATACGCAATCTAGAACCCATAAAACAAGCTAGTTAAACTATGCTTTCTTTGGGGTCTAGATAGCGCTATGTAGAATGTCCTAGAATATTTATTTTATCTTACCTGTAAAGCTAAACTCTCAGCTGCCAGCCTGATGATTTCATTCTGCGCGAATTCCTGCGTTTTATTCTTGGGTTCCTGACTCAGATCAGCGCTCAGTAACCTAAAACAATATACTGTATTACAAAAAATACATAACCGACTTCCTAGAGAACATTTCTCATTTTCAATGAACCGTAGGGTAGTTTTTGAAAGTTTAAGCGAATATATTCATAGTATTTTTGACAGATTTTATAGCGATTTATCTGTATTATTTAATTATTTATACTGTTCCCGACGTATCGCTTGCTATTAACTTACTCAGACGAACAAAAAGCAAAACAAAGTAAGCTCATTCTGCGCAAACAGTAACACCAACAATTACACAAAGTGCGGGTACTTTGAGATAAATTTACACTTGCAAGACATGAGATGAAACCATTTTAGTTACTCCGTAATCGGAACCCTCTCAGCCACTTCTTTTTCCAGCTTTTACAGATGTCATCTAACTCAGACGAAAGCCTAACCTGAGCCTCGCCTTGCAGTTGAGGTTGGCTTGGGGCCCCGAAGTTCTTGGTATGGCCCCATATACCTATTATTTCAATGAGCAATGTACATTCGCGTAAACTTTCGAAAATATCATCACAGACAAATTGAAATGTTCCCTAGTAAACAATAGGATTTCTTTTTGAATATACAACTGACAAGTTATTTAGTTAATGTCATCTTCAGGGTTAACACTAAAGCATCAATGTAGTTAATCAAATTATACCACATTGAATACTTAACTACAAGATACCGGCAGCCAATAGATCAAAGGAAAAATCGTTTATTCTGTATAGACCATTATAACGGCACTTACAAAACGTCAAATAAATAGACAGTGTTTAGCAAATGGACCACCGCTGCACCGGTTCGAAACGCGGCCCTGTCCTGAGAAGACTCCGGCAAGAAACTCAGAGGGCTGTTTTTTAGTTTTTAGTCTATTCCCAAACATGTTTACTTAACCTAATTACAATATTTTATTTGAGTAGCATAGTGAGAAACCAAACAGTTCATATTCAAGCTTTGTTGACGTTTAAATATTCTTAAATTTTATAATAGCCTTTTAGGCAAAGTTTACTTTTAATTTGACTTTTAAATTTAAGAAGAGGGAAACCCTTCATTCCGCTAGGGAGCTTGTTGTAGAAGCGTATGCAGTTACTGTGGAATGAATTACTTATCTTGTGGAGTCGATCTACTACTACAACTATCACAAACCAAAAAATTGTTTTTATGTCTGGTATTTATGTTATGTATCACAGTACACTCGGCACGTTTGCCGAGTGTAGTGTAGGACGCCCTCCGGCCAGGTGGGATGACGATCTGCGAAAGACTGCGGGCAGATGCTGGATGCGGCAAGCTGAAGACAGGGCGCTATGGCGCTCATTAGGGGAGACCTATGTCCAGCAATGGACTAGAATAGGTTGATGATGATGATGACGATCACACTACAGTTTTATTTCTTTAAACCTTTCTCGGAGGGAGACTCTAGGGCCCAAATTATAAATTGCCTACACAGCAAAGCACAAAACTACTGCGATTTTTTTATATATTGACCTAACTAAATACCTTGGCAGTTGTGTAAGAAGATAAAAACTTAAACTACATTAATAATGTATTCATTAAAAGTAGAACCGTGGTTATATGAAGGGTGAAATGATCCTCAGAGCTGATAGCACTTTTATAAAGCGGTACACTAGTTGGTAAAAATCTTGACAAAGTAGTAGACGGTGCAAGCGCACCAATCAACCAATCATAGTAATATTAAACTAGTTAGGGGCTCAAAGCGCTCGCCGCATTGGTTGATCAGTCCTTTTATTTGTTTTTTGGTTGGCCAATTAGTGCATATGCACGAACTTTTTGACGTTTGTTCAAGATTTTTGCCTCAAGATTTAAACGTAGTATAACATCCAGAAGAAGTTCCCCAAAACTACTTTAGTATGGAAACTAACGTCACCATACTCACGTAATTTTTATGACGTCACATCAAACAGTGACGTGATTGGTTATAATTTACTACAGAGAACAAGCCTAAACGTAAATGTTAGTAAATGATAGTTGCAATGATGACATGGTTGCTGGCATGGTTTCAATGGTGTATGGTTGCAATGATTATAAGTTGCAATAATGATATGGTTGCAATGATGATATGGTTGCACTGATGATACGGTCGCAATGATGATATGGCTGCAATGATGATATGGTTGCAATGATGATTTGGTTGCAATGATGATATGATTCCAATGATGATTTGGTTGCAATGATGATATAGTTACAAATATGTATGATTACAATGATAATATGGTTGCAATGATGATATGTAGGCAATGATGATAAGGTTGCAATGATGATATGGGTGCACTGATGTATAGTTACAATGAAGTATGATTCCAAAGATGATAAGGTTCCAATGATGACTTGGTTGCAATGATACTTATGGTTACAGTAATGTATGGTCACGATGACGATATGGCTGCAATGATGATATGGTTGCAATGATGATATGATTGCAATGATGATATGGTTGCAATGATGATTTGGTTGCAATGATGATATAGTTACAAATATGTATGATTCCAATGATAATACGGTTGCAATGATGATAAGGTTGCAATGATGATATGGTTGCACTGATGTATAGTTACAATGAAGTATGATTCCAATGATGATAAGTTTTCAATGATGACACGGTTGCAATGATGCTTATGGTTACAATAATGTATGGTAACAATGATGATATGGCTGCAATGACGATATGGTTGCAATGATGATATGGTTGCAATGATGTATAGATCCAATAAATACATAGTAGCAATTATCATTTTTACAATGACAATACTGTTACAATGATGATTCGGTTGTAATGTCGTATAGATCCAATAAAGATATAGTTGCAATAGTAACAAAGATTGTACGGTTGAAATGATGTTATGGTTGTAATGACGTATAGATACAATAATGACGTAGTTGCAATGATGATGATGATGATATTGACGGTAGTCATTGTAGTTGCAGTTACATTGTGGTGGTAGTAGTAAATATTGTAACTTTGGTTTCAATAATGGTACGACTGCAATGAAAATATAGTTGAGATGGTGCAACCATTGCAATCATGATATAGTTGATATGGTTGCAATCATGATATTTATTTATTTATTTATTTATTTATTTATTACATGGAAAACTTACAGCTACAAAAACATGAATAGCGTTGGATTAGACAATAGAAAGCCAGTAACAATTTTCGCTTATAGTCGCTGCGTAGGTAAGATATTGTGAACAAAAACACGCACTGCACAAACCTTATTTATCTACATAAACAACACCAGAAACAAGGAACATCAATTTCTGGGTTTAAAAAATGCTAAGCTCAAGCACCTCCTCGCCGCGGGCACACTAGTCGAGAAAGGGTCAATATCGTGCTGCTTACATAGCCTGTTAAAGTTACGAGTAGCCCTCACTATGTAGCTGTTTTGCCTGTAATTCGTAGAAGCATTCGGAATTCGTAGCGGTGGATTAAATCGGATTGACTTATTTATTTACAATAATGGTGTAATAATGATTAGTTACAATAATGGTGGCTATTGTAGTTGCAACAACACTGATGGTAGTTGAACTAACAGGGTCATTTACTTTACTCACAAGAATATATAGTTGCAATGATGGTATGGTTGCGGTCATGATATGGTTCCAATAATGATATGGTTGCAACGATAATATGATTGCAATGTATGGTCTCAATGATGTATGGTTCTAGTGATAATACGGTTGCAATGATGGTGGTTACAATGATAATACAGTTGCAATGATTATATGATTGCAGTGATGGTACGCCTGCAATGATGAGACGGTTATAATGATGATTGTAACCGTAAAGGTTGCAATGATGAAATTTTATACGGTTGCAATATTGACGGTTACAGATGATATGGTTCCAATGATGACACGCTTGCAATGATGACACGGTTGTAACGATGATATGGTTGCAACGATAATATGGTTGTATTGATGATATGGCTTCATTAATGATATGGATGCAATGATGATGTGGTTGCAGTGATGATACGCTTGCAATGATGATATGGTGACAATGATGATAGGATTGCAACGATGTTGTGGTTGCAATGATGTTATGGTTCCAGTGATGATATGGTTGCAATGACGGTACTTACAATGACATAAAGGTTGCAATGATGATACGGTTGCCAAAATGACGGTTACACATGATATGCTCACAATGAAGGTACGGTTGCAATGATGATTGATACGTTTGTAATGATGTATGGTTGCAACGATGATATGATTACGATATGTTTTTTAACTATATGGTTGCAATAATATATGGATGTTAAGATAATACAGGTGCAGTGATGATGTTTACAATGATGTATGGTTACAATTCTGGATGTGGTTGCAAAGGTGCTATGCTACAGTGATGGCATGGTTGCAATGATGCAGTGGTTGTAATGATGTATGGTTCCAATGATGACACGGTTGCAATGTGGTTCCAATGATGATAGGGTTGCAATGATAACACGGTTGTAACGATGATATGGTTGCAACGATGATATGGTTGTATTGATGATATGGTTTCAATAATGATATGGTTGCAAAGATGAAGTGGTTGCAGTGATGCTACACTTGCAATGATGATACGGTTACAATGATGACATGGTTGCAATGATGATATGATTGCAATGATGTTGTGGTTGCAATAATGTTATGGTTGCAGTGATGACATCATCACAATAATGATATGGTTCCAACGATGATATGGTTCAATGATGAAATGGTTGCAATGATGATATGATTGCAATAATGATAAAGTTACAATGATATATGGTTTCAATGACGAAATGGTTTAAATAATGATATGGTTGCATTATATTTTTTGTTTCTATGATGATATGGTTACAATAATGTTAAGTTACAATAACGTATAATTACAATGATAAATGATTCTAAAGATGTATGTAGTGATGATGCGGTTACAGTGATGCATTAATGATATGGTTGCAATGTTGATATGGCTGCAATGATGATGGAGTTGCAATGATGATATGGTTACAAAGATGTATGCTTACAATGACGACATGGTTACTAGATGAGATGGTTACAATGATGATACTGTTTGAATGATTATTTTTAGTGATGATAGGGTTGCAATGATAGCGGTTACCGTAGTAGCAGCAACAGTAATGACAGATTAACAGTCATTATAATTGGTTACAATGATGATATGGTTACCACAATGGAATAGCTATGATGGTTACGCAATGGTTACGATAGTGATGGCGTTGGTTACAGTGGTGTTTACCTGGTGAATACAGTAGCGGAAAAAGGTAACAGAACTTTGATAAAGTTGTAATTTATACAAGGCCAAATCTGAACATTTCTTAAAAGTAGTGCTAGAATGATAAGGAGTTCAGTGATAGTGGTTATTCATAGTGGCAAAAGTAATGAATACCAAAGTGCTTAGTACATACGAGATTTCAACGCTAGTGGATTACCTGGTGATTACGCAGATGGTGGTTACATGGTGGTTTACTAGGTGATTTCATGGTTACACAGTGATGGTGATGATATTATAAAGCTTGATGAATTATCTTCTATTTGATAGTTTCTTGCATACAATAATAACGTTATAAAATTTTATTTACATTTATAATATTTACAAAAATAATAAAATTCCATTATAGTGATAACAAAATAATAATTATTAATATTTAGAATGCACTTAGTATAACAAAAGTCAATTGCACAAAAATTTCGCTAGAGAATATTATATTTTTTATATATTCCTTTGTGTTATGAAAACCATATCTTCTAATAAACACTTGTATGTTTGTATGTTCTCCGTCACTGGAAGTCAAATATTAAATAATACTATGACCAAAATCGTGAAGTGAAACTACGTTTAACAATGTCGGGTACCAAAAATATATCTTGGTACTCAACTTGCCAAACTTGCTGGAACTTTTTCATAGTAAACCATAATATTTGGTAAGGCAGTGGTCATGGCATTAATACGTAAACATATTTAAAACATAATTAAACATGCATATTGATGAAACTAAAATGATATTTTAACCTAATTAAAGATAACGTCAATTCATTTACAAATGTTATAACTTTACAACATGTAGCATTGTGTTACTAGGGAATCGAACCCAAGTTCATCTTTTCTCTTAAACCTAGCGCTTACCTAGCGCAGTGTAGAACCCGGATCTCACTCGCACTCGTTTTTTTTTACATAAGTCGGGTTATTCCCACTATCCCCCACCGACTTTACCCCTCCTGATTCTTTTTTTTAAATATTTAGTCCGTTAAATTGACAGCACCCCGCCAGATGGTAAGCTGAGGTGAAGTCCAAAAAGTAGTGGCCACCATTTCCAGAGATTGTCCCTAGAATAGTGGCACCTGCCTCGACGGCCTCAACAGATGTTTTTTCACGCCCCGCTTAAAGAGCCCAGGATTGGTTTAGTATGCTTATAAGGAAGCGACTGCTGCCTAGGCCCCAGAGCTTCTGGAGCTCTGGGGCCTAGGCCTGGTCCGTCTCAGCAGGTATACTGCCTAGCAGGTGAAGTTGCCTGGCCCTGAGGATCTTGGTGGGATCCATACACCTCAGCAAGCAATAAAATTGCCTGTATTTTCTATTCTTCTTGTTATTAAACATGCAATAACCATTCAATCAATTAAAAAGCTACTTACTTCTGGAATTTCTCATTTTCTTCTCTCAGTTTCTCTATCTCAGACTTTGATTTAGATATATGCTCCGAGTAGAATTTCTTTTCGGCCATCAACTCTTCTTGCAGTTGTCTGACGAAAGAAACGTTTTATATTATAAGCTAGGTAGAAACGGATGAACGGCGGAAGGACATGTATGATAGGAAGGTGAATAGAGACATTGAGCCCAACTCAACTAATAAATAAATAAAATCTATATAAATAATTATTTATACTGTTGATTGACGGCACTTGGTGGTACTTGCTAGACATATTGAAACAATTGTATCAGTTGTACTTTTTCCACAATTATATTTATTAATTACACCTGACCTGTTTCGCCTCACGGCATTCTCAAACGTTTTTTATGATTTAGATAAAAACCTTTGAGAATGCCGTGAGGCGAAACCGGTCAGGTGTAATTAATAAATATAAATGTGGAAAAAGTACAACTGATACATTTGTTTCAATATCTATATAAATAAAAAATTATCACCGAAATGTATGTACGCGCATAGCTTCCGAATGACTACGCCAAATTGGATATTTTTTTTAATGTTCGCTATTATCAAGACAAGGTTTGTATGATAGATTTTTGGTTTGGAAAGTCCACGGGTATGGTGCTATAATTTCAATGATCATATTCATTTTTCTTTTAATAAATTTTAGTCTTGCTGCACACTCCATATCTTTGGCATGGGATGTACAGCATATAAGCTGAGATTATATAGCTCCTTATACAGTTTCTGTATTTATAGGATGTGCGTGTTGTTAATTATTGTGTTTTCTTTCTTTCTTGATTTATACCTACAAAAGAAACAATAATACATACCTGTTAATACCCTTCTGCGCTTCGTAAGCTGTCGCTAGCTCGCCATCTTCGTTGATGATGTCCACATCAGAACCATAATTTGATGTTGCGAGCGATTTTAAGTTCACCGTCTGAAGGGAATAGAATTGAAATTAACATATCACAAGAAAAATGTTAATTTTGCACAGCTACTGATCAGGGATTACTGTAATACGAATCCTATCGGCTTTCCTTACGGTACGCTATGATGGCCGTTTTGACGTTTGTCCGCTCATGAAATTTCGTTAAAATAAATACTAAGTTTGAAGGAGTAAAAAGAACTTATTGACAATAGTGAGGTGCAGTGTACTAATTTACGACACAACAAGGTATTTAAGTTTTTTTATCCAAAAACTATAGATGTGCCTCGCATTTGATTTGATTTTGTTCCTATTTTAAATTGACATTTCACATCACTATTTTAACGTGTCAAAACGGCCATCCTAGCGTGCCGTTAGTAGGTATAGTAAAAATATTTGCATAAACAAATTCGGGGTTTCGTAATTTGGTCTAATGAAATACTAATATGAAAATTTTGTATTTTTAATTACTTTGACATAGACATTGAAATTTAAATTACGATAACGATATTTATATTCAAAATCTTATGAAATTTTTGAAAGTTGTGCCCGTGAATGAAAATTTGAGAAGCGTGCGGCGGTCACGGTATAGACATGTTTTGAGGAGATGGGAGATGTTGTTATAGAGGTTTGAAGTATAGGACGCAGCAAATACAGGTAGGCCTGGGTATGCCAAAAATAGATGTATGGATTGAGTGACAGAGGATATGGTAAGGAAAGTAGCAACTGAGGAGATGATATCAAAGGAAATTATGGAAAAGGATGATACGTATGTTGCGTATGTTTAAATTTAGTTTAAATTGGGAAAAGGGCAAGCTGATGATGATGAAAACTTATCAAATATAAAATTAGATTCGCATATGTACAATTAAATGTAAATAAACGTTATGTTATTATGTAATTAAACGAAAAATACAGGCGGGTGTTATCTCATAGAATCTTTTCAACAAAGCACTACGAGATACTTACAACGTTCTTCAGGGCTTGGAACCAAGGTTTCTTTCGTGAGCATGAACAAAATACATACATATTAATATTAATGAATATAAACATACTTAAACATAAAGTTAGGTCGGCGAACGTCAAAATCCAGAACGGGACTTGAACCCGCGACCAGTCCCATTCTAGGGGGATCAACTGAGCTACCTAGACCTGTCCCGGATAGCTGAATACTTAGGTGAAAAAAAAAAATGTATTTCCTCTTCCTCAGCTTCGATGTTTATCAATTAACCAGCATGTTTAACAAAGTTACATTATATTGGCTATAACGCAAGTGGAAAAAACCGTAATTATCCGTAAATCCATTATTTGTCGACATATAACGTGTAACAAATAATGTCACTCCCATACATTTTGGACTTTTTTGTGTTCGCTTCGAAGCGATTCCACTATTAATGTCACTTTGTCTACATTCCCAGGTAAAGTCAGCGTCAAAGTGATAGTGACACTTAAGGTAATCAGATTAAAAGACGCAAGCAAAAAGTCAATAATTTCGGTACAAGTAAAGTTTCCATATTGTTGACAACCATATAAGCGCTCAAAAGTCGAGACGTTCAAAATGCCATATTGTTTCAGTCAAACCGCCATAAATATGGTTACAGTCATTCCACCAGTCGTATCCAAGCATTCAAGTGTTCAAATATGTGGAACAAATTAGGTAAATAAACTTTACTGCAGTATCCAAAGCATGTTAAAATAATTTCCCGTGAAGGAGTTGCTAAAGAGGTTTTCATCCCGTTAAAAAGAAAACCTCTTTATGTAACATAATGTTGTTTGCAAATAGAAGTATCGTAAGTCATCTTAAAAAATCCGTTCCCGCAGGGGGAACGCACAGGTAGATTTCGTGAAGCAATTAATATTATTTTTTAACATGTTTAATTTTTTTTTCTCGAAAACGGTAACTTTTAGCGAAAAACTTTTCAGACATTATTTTATTTTAGACTTAAAAATGGCCTATCGATTAAAAATGTTTCCGACATCAAGAATGTTCACCGGTTACAAGTTATGATTTTTTTCCCGAAAAAATTTGGTTTTTCCCCCCTCCACTTTTAGTTAAAGTTTTAATCTTATAGGTTTATAATTAGAAGTTGTTGGTATTCATGTATACTAGATAAAATTAGAACGGTTCGAATATCTTTCATGCAACGTGAAATTTTGAGGAAAAACTGATTTCACAAAATGTGAGGCCCTACCGTCCCCTTAGGCCGGATTCCACCCGTTCACGAACTTAAACTAAGTTTACACCCAAGCAATTTTTGACCGCAGTATGAAAGCGATCGGGGCAAAAATGCGACCGTGAGAGTGCCGCAAATTTTGGGAAGTGGAACCATATAAACTTTTTGACCAGTGGTCATTTCGGACTCAGGGGGTCATAACTAGACCTCCTATGAAGAATTTTTTTTTAAATTGCACAGTAGTCAAGAAACCAATAGGTAGATCGATTTCATCGAAATCTACCTAAAAGAAAAGGAGAGAGCAGTTCCTATCCCTTTCTTTTTATGTTTAAGTAATATTTTGATATGAGAATTGACATTTATAATGTATATATAGCATTAAAGTTTATTTACCTATTGTACAATACCTAAGCAAGCCGATCATAGCCGAACCCTCTGTACAGTCACCATCGGTATCAGCCAACACATTCCAAGTTACCGACCAACTTAGCTCTAATACTTAACATAAAATAATAAACAAATCGAAAAATGTTAAATTTATCCTCTGAAGATGCTAAGAATCAATTATATCATTTATTGATATATGTGAATGCAAAGATCGTTTGTAAATTTGTTAGTGTTCAACAACCTTGTAAATTGTTACTGTAACTTTGTAAATTTTGTAAATGTGTTTGACGGCCTCTGAGCGTAGCGGTAGTCCATTCGACTGCTACGACAGGGGGCGCGGGTTCGATTCCCGCGCAGTGCAAATATTTGTTTACATAAATATGTCTATTTGCATCTGGGTGTTCTATGTATAATGTATGTATTTACTTATAATGTATTTATTTATAATTTATTTATAATTTATTTACAAAAAAAAAATAGTAGGTATGTTTATCCGCATTCTGGAACTCGTAACATAAGTTAATTCAACTATGCTTACTTTGGGTCTAGAAAGCGTTGTGTAGAATGTCGTAGAATATTAATTATTTATATTATTATTGTCAGGGGGGGGGGGGGCATTAATCAGCACTGACTTGGCCTTGAGCATCTTGGTGGGGCCCCATACACCCATTTCCCAAGTCAATGGACTTTAATAGACGAACCTACCTCATTCTGACAATAATAGAAATTACTTCTATGTATCGGTAGGTCAATAAACCGTGATTTCGATATCCTTATTCCGGTTAACGGTAATGTCATTTTGCACTGTCACAATAATAGTCACATCACTGGAATACAGTTAATTCACTAACATACAGTGAAACACTTCAATCACTGGTAATCAAGTAACGCTTTATTTTATGATGTTCATCATATCATTGGGATACAGTTGAACCGTCAATGAAAGCATCAGACTTCCAAAAAAAAAAAAGTTTTAAAAACAACACTTAACTATGTATGATATCCATTCACATGGACTTCTAATTTTCACCTAGTTATTAAGATAGCAGTGGCATCCAATTCATTGTTATCAAGAAAACGGAAGACTACTTATTAAGAAATAATTTTGAATCATAAAAACAGCCTGTTTTCAAGAAACTTGTCTGTCTTTCAGACAAACGCAACATGTTGACTGTAAAAATATTGGGAGCATGTAACATGTTACATACTATGGTTTCACTTTTTAAATTTTAGCTTTCACATAAAACATATGTCTATAAGCCATTCTGTAACTGCTATGAGTTGCTGGACTAGAAAATCCATCTGTGCTGTACCCTAGGTTATGCAAAGGGTCTAGAATGCAGACAAACATTAGATACTTTTTATTTGTAAATAAAAACATATTACACATAAAAACACCCAGAGCAATGCAAATTTACATATTTTCACTGAGCGGGAATCGCACCCGCGAACTCTGACTTAGCAGTCGGACACTCTTCCGCACTTTTTAGAGTATTTCTTGTCGCTGAGAAGGGTTTCTGAAGTTCCCAGGATTGGTAGTACTTTATGGGACTCAATCTTTTAGGGGAACAATCTCAGGGCTAGACAAGCTGGAGATCAACATTGAAGCCGGCGGTTCCATATAATGTTGACTTTCGTCAGGCGGAGGGAAGTGATATTGACGTGAAAAAAGGACATTAACTGAATAAAAAGTGACCTACGATGCAAATTTAAAAAACTGGCAACAAACAAACTGATAGTAATAAACATAATTTTATAGTGTGAGACGAACAAATATGTCAGATTTTATCAGAATAACTCAACTCTTATCAAAGATATCTTTATCTTCAATTTTTGAGATAAACCCGTCCGCTGTGACATTTTCTACTTGTCACTTGTGTAAAGTGTGACCTCTCGAGGCGGAAGTAAAAGGTTTGTTTA
The DNA here is from genome assembly GCA_946251805.1 of Cybosia mesomella. NCBI lineage: Eukaryota > Metazoa > Arthropoda > Insecta > Lepidoptera > Erebidae > Cybosia > Cybosia mesomella. The sequence goes on from OX276417.1 coordinate 4,322,271, forward strand.
GTTGAATTTTTACTAAGGTAGTAGCTTCAAGCCTGACATAACCGCGCCCTGCTGGCCGGGGGGAAAAAAAGGTACAGTTGCCCTCAGAAGTTGTTGAACGCAAAAAAATTCAATCAATTTTTACATTGAAATAAAACAAAGGACTAGGATGGAAGGGATGTGGACTATTTTTGGGAAAGTGTTTAAAACCATGCATAAGTACCAAATATAGCCCAAACTATTTATTATTATTTTTTAATACAACTAATACCTTTAAAATAAGTTATTTAAAATTCCATTTCAAATTTCGCGCCAAAACGTGGATACCTGTCAAACGCCCGCTGTGACGTCACTTGTTCCTAAACATTGTCGCAGTTGTATGTAATAGAAAGTTATTTCGTAGTTTTGTGTCAATAAGATGGATTCTACATTTTATAAATGTTGTGCGGTGCCGCAGTGTGAAAGTACTATTATTAAAACACCTGAAAAACTATTTATTCACGTTACACGTACAAAAACGATGCGGAAAATGTGACTTCAACTAGCCCGTCGGGATCCGGCACTTGTATCTACACAAAGTAAAATGTATTTCTGTGAGGATCCTTTTGATGAAGTTTGATAATATTTAAAGATTTAGATCGGAAAAAGAGAACATCTAGGACGGAACTTGAACCCGCGACCAAAATGCTTAAAAATTTAATTGAATTAATTAGGCGGAGTCATCAAAAAACAATGTTTAAAAATGACTGTAAAGTTATTCATTGTTTCCGTAGTTCGCAAGAATTACGGTAGATGGCTCCAACGTCGCCTTAAGACGTATTAATGTATCGGAGAATTTCGAATATCTGGGACGTGTCTAAGTGGCTCAGTTGGTCAGAGCATTCCCCCTGTAAGGGACTGGTCGCGGGTTCAAGTCCCGTCCTAGATGTTCTCTTTTTCCGATCTAAATCTTTAGAAAATGGTAAGCATACAAAATGCTTAAAAATTTAATTGAATTTGATAATATTTGTTAGATTCCCTTGTATTTAAATAATTTTTCTCTTTTTATTCATTATTATGAATCATATTATTTTATTTTCTTATATTCAATTTAACGCTTCGAGTTTATAAATCCCTACGATTACTATTATAATGTATCCTGAGTATATTACTTACATGGAGGTCTTCACATTTCTAAATTCAGCAGAGCAGAAGTTACTATTTGTTGCGAAGAAATTTGCCACCGTAAAGCAATCAATTCTTGGCAAATTTGAACTATCTGCCTTAATATATCCACTTTCCATTATGGGAAAACCTTTAAAAATTGATTCAAAAAGATAATTTATTGAGCAAATTTCGAAGAAATTTCACGGGAATCACAGTAATAATATAAAATATCAACAAACACCATAATACTTGACAGCGAAAATTCTTGTTTGGCAACAAGTGACGTCACGCATTTTGATTGGTGTTCATTGTCACGTGACTTGAGGGTGAAATATTTAATTACATTTTATTAAATAAAAAATTAATGCCTCGTTTATTGAAGAAAATATTGTGTTTTTTATTATTTTTATTATAGAAACTACCTTTTCGTGGTAAAATTATATATTTATTTGAGTACAGTCCACATCCCTAATAGGGACTTCAAAGAAAGGAGGAAGATTCTCACTTCGTCGGAATCTTTTTTTAGATTTGTTTAACGGTATTTACGTCGTTTTGGTAATCTACGGAGGACATTTTTTTTTTTAAATTATTGATTTTTCTTTAATCTAAAGCTAACTAAAGCTACGGTGATCGGTAACTTGGAATGTGTTATGCTAATACTGATGGCGACTGTACTTTACGCAGCGTTACTATGTCGTAATGCCATTTTTAGGTATCTTTTTATTGGGGTGTGTGTTGGGTAACCTCCTCGAGTGTCGCTCCGATTCCGATCCCGCTGCAGTCCGGGGGGAACGGAATCGGAGCGGCCGGTATACCCTGGGCGGCGGTCAATGGCTTCCCCTTCATAGGGTTGGCATTGATCGTCGGCCAATACCCAACGTGGCGGGAACACATCGCTCTCCGTACTCCTCTGCTTTCAGAGGAGACAGGATGAGCGATGCTGTTAGTGGTGAGATGGCCCAGGGTCAGTCGGGGTGCGAGGGATATGCTCTATGGGTAACCTTACACCCCGGCGTGTGAAGACCCGAGACGGCATGCGGTTTTAGTCGGTTCAAGCCCGACATAACCGCCCCCGCTGGCTGGCGGGGGGGTATCCGAAGGTATCCGCACGAAAAAAACAAAAAAAAAAGGTATCTTTTTATTTGTTCTAGATATATTTACATAAATAAAAACATGCCTCTTTCCCATTGGGGTAAGCAAAGACAAAATATTTCCACTAGCTACGATCCTGGCATACGCCTTTCACTTCTTTTATAATTGTTCTCATATATTCGCCAGTTGCGGGTACCCTTGACCTGGCCTTTCCTTAAAACGTCCTCGATCTGATTGACATACGTACGCCTAAGTTAACCTTTACCGGGTTCCGCATTCTTCCTCGCCTCATAAGTAGTGTAGGTATATTTCAATTTACCTAAGTATACATATACATGTAAATAAAAAATATTACCTATTGCAATCGTAACAGTTCTTTGACGTTTGGAAAAGTCCTTAAAAATGCTTAATGGAAAACGAAACTTGCCCCAGTAAAAAGGTTTTTTAGGGATTTTCTTTAGAAAAGCCCTATTGCTATCGAGTTGTCGTCGTCGTCGACGTCGTCGTTGCCAATTTTCTGTCACGGTTTTGGGTATGAAGGAGATGAGCTATCGAGTTGCTGTTTTCGGTAATAGATTCGTGCTGGGGTGAACCATTGCAAGATAAAGAAAAAATCGCAAAAAACACAAAAAAAAAAAACGCAAAATCGAAAATCAAGTGATTTTCGATTTTGCGTTTTTTTGTTGTGTTTTTTTGTTGTTGTTTTTTTAATTCGGCTGAGCTCGTCTCAGGAATTCAACTTGTTTTTATAATGTACTGTAGTGTTCCGACCTCGTTCGAGCACTACAGTTCGTTGACCTGGCCAGCATGTGTCAGAGATTAAAAATAAATGTTTTTGATTTGAAATAAGTCTAGGGAAGAAAAACAATTGCTTGGGGGACAAGCGGCTGACAGCGGGCGACCTGGGGCTCCGGCCTCGTCCCGCCGTCCGAAGAGAAGTTCCAAGTATACTGACTGTAGCCTCAATCCTTGAGCAGAATCCGCGATTCCCTACAGTTCGTTTTAAACATAAATTTATTCGTGTAAAACCTCCCTAAAACTCGATATAGGAAGTTTTTTAAATAATTAAATGCCAATATAAATATTAATCCTTGTGTTTTATCTTTTCGTCAACACGAGGTATTGTGGCGTCAGCCCCCGACGCTACAGTACCTATGAACAACTCCCAAACTTTTTTGAATGACACTGAATTAGAAACCGGTGGAGATTTTACAAGAAACAATTTTGCCGCTATGGAATTATGTGTCAAGATTTTTGGGATTTAAAAATTCTTCGGATGTTTAGTTAGTTACCCTAGTTGAGTGAATCGAGATTGAAACGAGAAACTCCCTTTGTTATCCGCTTTGTATGTGGAGCGTCGGTAGCTTAGTGGTTAAAGAGACAACCCTACGATTGAGAGGTCCCGGGTTCCACTGTCATACTGAATTTCGAAGTTCAAAATAGCGATGAACTGTAGCTCTAAAGTACCGAAACGCGACTCACGGTAGTGCGAAAGTGCGCCACATCGATACCCATAATTTCGAATGTTTTCCACCGCGAAGCACGGTAGTGCGAAACATACTCTTAGTGGTTTTCTTACATCACTGAAATCGGCAGGGTTAGGTTAGGTTAGAACTGTGACCACAACAAGCCAGATAAATAACTCGATGTGGAATACTTCTGTGTGATGTGTAATTACAAGGCGATGCTTTCATACATTTTTCCGAGAGTTTCCTGGGTGTGGCAGCATGACCGAGGCTCTTTCATCATCAGCAATCGTTCGCAACTCTTTGTTGTATTAATTAAAAGTGTTCTTACCTGGTTAGTCAGCACGCTCTTCAACTGTATGCATTCGTCTCTTCTTCTGTCCAACTCTTTCTGCATTACATTCATTTGTTCTGAAACAAAATATTTTCTTAATACTGGCCTATCTTAAATTTTATTATTCCTAACCGCCATCCGTATTATACAGATGCTTAATTTATACAACAATATTAATCAGTTCCAGAAAAATACATCACGCACACACAAATACGCAAGCTTATAGAAGTGGTAGAGTCAAGCAACAGTAATTTTGGCCGTTGCATGAATGGGCCGACTCGACCGGGGAAGCACCACGCTCTCACAGAATATCGACGCCAAGTAACAGTATTTGAACTGTTGCGTTCCGTTTGGTGAGAGAGAGTGCCGGAGCCCAAACTCCTTTCCCATCCCCTCCCAAACTCCTTTCCCATCCCCTCCTAAACTCCTTTCCCATCCCCTCCCAAACTCCTTTCCCATCCGCTTTCCTTTACAGGGTCGGCAGCGCGAGTGTGACGCCAGTGGTTGCACACGTCCATAGGCCGCGGTAACCGCTTCCCATCAGGTGGGCCGTTTGCTTGTCTGCCAACTTAGTGGCAACTTTCATTTAAGTATTCTTCGAGATGACAAGCTTAGACAGTGAGTCAGACAGCACATTGCCGGGTTATGCTAAATAAAATGATAACCAGGTCAGTCCTAGGATGTCCTCTGTGCCTCGGAGAGCACCATACGAACATGTGCGCCATTGGTTAGTAGTTAGAACCCTACAAATGTTGACACCCTGGTCTTACAGAACCTACAGAACTTTAATTTCGCCAGTGCGTCGTGGAGGTCAGATCGCAGTCGCTTCAAGGCAAACATCGAAGTTCGGGCGTTTCGTAGTTAGACTGAAAGCGACCCCAACTGAGTTGGGAAGAAACTCGGAGGACGATGACAGCATACGTATGGTATGGTATGGTATCACGGGCTGGTATCCGCAGCATACGTAAAAAGTATTTTTAAAACCACTGTATGAAAAAAGAAACACACACACAAACACACACACAAACACACACACGCGCGCACACACACACACACACGCGCGCACACACACACACACACACGCGTGCACACACACATGCAAACCATGCAACCACAAAATAACGCCTCATGAGAGAGAAGGATACTTATTAAATTAAACAGTTTCTACTAGAAATGCTAACTCTGGGCCAACTCACTGTTCGTCCTTATCACAGGTTACTTGGCAACCTAGCTAGGAGAATACTGCTTCACCCCAATGCTTCGTGTTTTACTGTTAGTTAATCATAAATGTAAAGTGAAATAAATTGTAAAACTTCTAATGTTCAACAAACAGTTGAAATAGTCGACTCAACAAAAATTGACGATAATAAAATCGGGGGATACAGTTTGGTGTTTTACAGCCGGTTTCAATAATCCATATATCCTTTACCAGCAGTTAAAATAGCTACCATTAGTATCTATCGGGGATATTTTCTGTTTCCATAAACAAAGATAAGCAGAAAATGACTTTGATAATATTGAAACCGCAGTTACAGATAGATTAATGTTGACATGTTTATCTAGGATAGCTTCTACCTTTAACTGTAGGTAGATTATTGAGACTGGCCATTAGTAATGTTGCAGTCACATCCCTATCATCTACACCACTCGACAGCTATAGGATCAAATAATTCAGTACGTTGAGTGATGACACACGGCTGCCCATGACACAGCCACACCCTGTTTTTTAGTTAGTATCATGTTTTGTAATATGAGAGACAGATTTATTTTCATAGCCAACAAAGTAACAATAGTAGAGGAGCCCAAGTAAGGTAAAAGTGAATTTACTCGAGCGTCGTGGGGACCTATTGGATTGTAAAGATGAGATACTAAATAAATACCCCCCCCCCCAAACCGGGGCAAGACGGGGACACCGTGATTCCCAAACCCGAGGGGGCCATCTCGAAACCGGAGATGGCCCAGAGTCAGTCGGGGTGCGAGGGAAATGCTTCAACCTTATATCCCGGCGTCTGAAGACCCGAGATGGCGTGCGGTTTTAGTAGGTTCATACCCGACATAACCACCCACGGTGGCCGGCGTAGGGATAACCACACGAAAAAAAAAAGATACTAAATAGGAAAAAAGGTTTAATGATGTATATCTTTGCAAAGGTGAGCTTAGCGTATGCAAAAGATTTTTAAAAAGTAGTTAGCTGGACATTCTCGAGCGCGTCAGAGATAGTGTATACGACTACCGTGTTTCTGATAACTAAGGAATATTAATCTGCCATTTTGCACGATGGGAGTGGCTGCAGAGTAAAAAATGGTAAAATAAAATGGCAGATTTTCAAAATGGATCTTAAATGACCTCCTGCTCAAAAGACTGACGATTTCGACGCGATCATATTGTCAGATTATTAAAATGCATACTTTTTGCATGTAACTAACTGACGTTGGCTATTATGCATGTATTCCCCCGTTATGTCGTATCCCGAAATATCGTCTAGGGCTCCCCTACTACAAGACAAAAGGTGTCACAATCTTACCTATAACTTCCTTGGAAACAAGAAGGGAGTCTCCGGCCGCTCTCAACCTCTCCAAGTGTTCTCTTAACTTCTTGTTCTCCATCTCCAATTCTTCCAGCTTGTAGCGGTCGATGTTGGGGTTTGTTGGTGGAGAAGCATTACGATCTGGAAAGGAAAATATCTTTACCATATGATAGGACATTCTATAGAGTACTATAGCTTAACCAGCATTTATTATGGGTCTAGAATACCGTTAAACATACTTAGAACAATTTTTTCACGAAGAAACACCAAGACTTAATGCAATTATTATTATATAAGGTGTCACAAAATTAGGTCTCTGAATTTGGTGAGATGACTTGGTATTGACAAAATATGTATTTGAAACAAAAAAAATCGGATAAAAAAAAAAAATAAAAAAAAAAAAAAAAAAAAACTAAAAATGAAAAAAAAACACCACCAGCGACGATACTTTTTATTATATCTTTTTTTTTACCGGATTTTTTTTTTCTTTCAAATACATATTTTGTCGATACCAAGTCATCTCACCAAATTCAGAGACCTAATTTTGTGACACCTTATATATTATTATTATTAATTATTATTTCTAACGGGAGCACCGGTGACAATGCAATTATACATATTCATGCATAGAAATAATTACACTGAGCGGGCATCGAACCCACAACCTCTTCGTTCGTTCCAACAATCTTAATATCGTACTAATATTATAAATGTGAAATTTGTGAAGATGTTTGAAAGTTTGTTACTCAATCATGTTCAAACGGTTGAAAGGATCTGGCTGAAATTTGGTACAGGGATAGATAAATTATAGAATTTAATTAAAATTAACACACAGGCTACTTTTTGTCTATGGAATACGTTCCTTTGGGTTCCCGCAGCCCACAGCTAGTAAGAACTATTTTCTATGTACCTCCGACGCAAAAACCAAGGAGTGTTATAAGTTTGACGTGAATGTGTGTGTGTGTCTGTCTGTGGCATCGTAACTCCTGAACGGATGAACCCATTTTGATTTTGTTTTATTTGTTTGACAGGTGAATTAGTCGGGAAAGGTCTTAGCTATGAAGGGGGTTTTATAAATATTAAATTTAATTATGTTTTTTTTTTCATATAATGTATGGGTATGAAAAGGATTTCTTGACATCCATTCTATTACATAAATGTTACGGTGTTCCCAGTCTTCCCAGTGGAGTATAACCGAAGGGCTAACTAATCTCTTCCCGTGGATATTGTCAAATAACGTTCCCAATAAACGGCAACAGGCTGACCCCTAAGTAGGCCCGAATACTAAGATTGATGAAGTGTGGATGTTTATTAAACTCTGTCTCGCCGTTTTGTACAAATAGGCGTTAATAGTGAGCGCTATATGAATGTCAACAGTCGACTTACTCATAATCCGCTCCTCCAAGTCATTGGCTCTCTTTGTAGTCCTGGAAAGTTCGCTCTGCAGCGCCGATATTCGGTTGCGCATACGCAGAACCAACCCGGCGTCTGCTACCTGCGACATAAAGTATATACTAACATAGACGATAGCAGTGTAACAATAAAAGCGTCGCTAACTTAATGTTAAGGAGTTGGCCTTACGATTGAAAGGTCCCAGGTTCGGATCCTAGCCATTATCTAGCCAATATCATACGATTGCGAAAAACCCTCCATAGTAATCCAATTTCGGTTTGATTGCGTTCAGGGGTCAACAAGTGCATAGCCGGGCAGGGGGTTGTGGTCGCAGCACTAGTGGGACCGGGGGTGTCACGCGGTGCTGCGACGACAATCCTCTTCTGATGAGGCCGTCAAGCTGACTGCCACCATTGTTAACATGGTACGTGTATGTAATGGTGACCCTGTTTCCTGAGACTTTACCTTCAGCTTACCATCAGGCGAGGTGAAGTCAAATTGACGTGTCCTAAATAAAAAAATAAAAACAAAGCTACTCTGGCAGCGAATGCTCATACACAACATTGACCGAGAGGCGCGATAAATATATTATTTATCTGTGGTCGCCGCCGCCTGAGCATGGTGAGCATATCAATATAGATGTATGACAAGATTGTCAAGTATGGCAACGTGTCTAGGTGGCTCAGTTGGTCAGAGCGTTCCCCCTGTAAGGGACCGGTCGCGGGTTCAAGTCCCGTCCTAGATGTTCTCTTTTTCTGATTTAAAATCTATGGGAACATTGATAACTCGATAATGTGTCATGTAACGTGGTAAATTATAGCACGTGTTTTTCCCTCTCAATATTAAAATGGAAACAATATTAACAGTATGTAAGCCGTGTCCGCAATAAGGGATGGACTCTCAGCATATACTGGGTATCAACCACCAAAGTACTGATTTTCAGCGTTACCCAATGTGTGCCACCTGACGTCGTCAGGTAATATCGCTCCCTATGTAATTCAAACAAATAGTGGTAATGGGGGTGCGATTAGTCCCGATAAGGGTATTTCTTTATTTAAGTTTTGGTTTGTAATCATTTGTGTAACTGTTTATTTTACCAAAAAAATATTTCAGAAAAAATCACTGGTCATGGTAAGCTATGCTACCTTGGTCTATGAACGTCTGTAACAACAGTGTTACTCGGATGTTACCGTCTTTAGGACGGACAGAGGGTGATGAAAAGTAAAATATTTTGCTTCTTGTGTGAAAGAAAATCTGTATATCCGATCCATAAGTTTTTTTTTTTTTCGTGCGGAAATCCCTTCGGATACCACCCCGCCGGCCAGCGGGGGCGGTTATGTCGGGCTTGAACCGACTAAAACCGCACGCCGTCTCGGGTCTTAATACGCGAGACGGCGATCCGATCCATCCTATTCCAAATTCTGCATCTTTAAACACCAACCCCCCCCCCCCCACTTTCCAATTTCCCTGAATGAAATTCCGTATATTTTCTCCTCTTCTCAAACAAATTCTCTGAATTTGTTTCTTCCCTGTAAAATTCTGTACATTTGGCACTCCCCAGAAGCCTTTACTTTTGCTTTTTACTTACCCTGCTTCAGTTTGCTAAGTAAAACTTACCGGCGCGGTGGGCCCATTATGTGTGCCTGCAGACCAGTTAACAGCCTCCAATGCTGGACGGGTGCTCTCCACCGATCTGACTGAGCCGTACCCATAATCCTAGAAGAAGAGGAATAAAGTAACCATATGAGATAACAGAACTTTTATTGTATCCTAGGAATCCATACTAATATTATAAACGCGAAAGGAACCCCATCTATCTGTCTGTTACGCTTTCATGCCTAAACCACTGAACACATTTTGATTACATTTGGTACACAGATGGACTAGAACTTGAGAAACGACGTAGGCTATGTTTGGACGCCGCCGCGGGCAACAGCTAGTTACATATACATTTACGAAGGCAATCGTATTACCGTCAACCGGGTTTTTTTTCATGAGTTCGATCCCCAATTTTCCCCGGGCACACACCTCTGAATTTTCGTAGTTATGTGTGTATTAAAAATGTTGATTATCGCTCGCTTAGTAATGTGCCCGGTAGATGGCAATAGCCTCGCCCCCTATTACATTGGGACCTAAAGATAACTGGCGAATCGTGGGTGTGTAATACACCTCTGCCTACCCCTTCGGGGATACAGGCGTGAAGTTATGTCATGTTTTTATCTATCCCGGATGGTGTTATCAAACATGAGAGTGTATGGAGCCTCTGAGACCTTTGGGACTCAAGCAAACTTGACCTTCAAGGAATACCTGCTGATTGATGAATAAAGCTCTGGCGCGGACTTTCTTACCAGGGTTGTGAGGTAAGACGGTACTCACTTCCGTAAAAGACAATATATATTCTAAATATAAATATAAATATATTCTAGGACATATTGCACATCGCCATCTAGACCCAAACTAGGCAGATCTTGTCATATGGGTTTTAGAATGCTAAATAAATATATACATATAAATAGAATGATAAACATACGTAGATACTTTATTTTTGTAAATAAATACATATTATACATAGAAACACCCAGACCAATGCAAGTATATATTTGCAATGAGCGGGAATCGAAGCCGCGACCTCTGATTTAGCAGTCGAATGCTCTACCGCTACACAACTTCTGAACTGTGTCTTAATTATATGTATGCATATTGTATATATGATGTACCTAAAAATAGGTGCTGTTCCACTACATATAGCTACTAGCTGTCTCCCGCGGCTTCGCCCGTGGCATACTTCGCCCCGTGGCACCTATTTATCCCAAACATGCCTGTAATTTTTTTTTTTCAGGCAATTTTTAAATATTTTTCCTCCTAAAGAACCATCCTCGTACTTCAAGGAATATTAAAAAAAATTAGCGAAATCGGTTCAGCTGCTCTCCAAATTTCTGCTTAACAACACATTCAGCGATTCATTTTTGTATAGTGTTAAGTTTATGTATTTATAATTTTATATTTAAATGTCAGAGTACACCATGCCCTATATCTTCTATTAACTGTTATTTCTCCATCCAATGGTTGCCTGTAAGAGATGGCCCTGTGCGATAAGGCCACCAATTGTATATACCTCAAAACTGTACCAGCTTATGTTCTGTATGGAGTATTCTTGTGTACATACAATAAAGAGATTTACTACTACTTACTACTAGTACTAACATAAAGTATCAATTTAATATAATATTAGCTCACATCTTCAACAGTAGTTTCTTGTTGTGAATTGTTGCTTGCGTCTGATAACGATCTTCTGTGTTCCTTTGGTGCTGGGGTCCTGCAATGAATATATTGTAATAACGTATTAGGTTAACAGGACGTGACGTCGTAAATAGACCACTATGGCTCTGTTCCTGCCTCTGTAGAGGGCTGAGTTGTCAAACGATGCAAACAATTACATCCAGGAGGCCTAGACAAAGTGACATTCTATTAGTGGAATCGCTTCGAAGCGAACCTTCAAAAGTCCAAAATGTATTGGAGAGAAATTATTGGTCGACATGTCACGTGTAACAAATAATGTCACTCCCATACATTTTGAACTTTTGAAGGTTTGCTTTGAAGCGATTCCACTAGTAGAATGTCACTTTGTCTACAGGCACAGGACCAAGCGTTTCGGCGATACTTTTCTTTACCGCACCATAAAGACATAGAATTCTTTTTTATCACATGTGTTTCCTCCTTCCTACAATTCTGGATCCTTTAAGCGGGGCGTGAAAAGCATCTGATTAAATCGAAAGGCATCAATATCCAAGACAGACCTTGAATCCGCAACGAGTCTTTTACTAGAGAGAATACTCTATCTGAGCTAACTTGACACGTCCTGGAAAGCCAAAATTCTGTTATACATACGTCTTGGATTGAAGCTGGAGCCATCTACCGAAATTCTTACGGAATTACAGTGAAATGTTACAATAATTTTACAACACACGGTTTATAAACATTGTTTTTAGATTACACCGCTGTAGCGAACCCTGGGGTTATCCTTTCGAGGGCTTACCCGGGGTGCCCGACAAACCGCTGTGTTTTAGACGATACACGACATAACCACCTGTAGCGCTAGATGCAACGTCAGCACATTCCATAACTTGCGGCGAGCAGGCGCCGCGTCCCCGGGGAGCCAGTTCATACGTAAGGCTTGACCAGATCGGCCACGTGCGACCTCGCTAGTCAGTTATAACCTACCGTGTAATATTGTGATCAGGAATAAATATTCAAAGTGAAAAGAATCTTTAATTGAATACTCCCACGCAACTAAGTAGACTCAACCTCTAAGTGGTGACCCCGACGTGATTTGAACACGCAACCTTCTGATTCCTCATTAAATTGATGATTTTTTTTAATTAAGATTTTTTGTTTCATAATGATCAATGTAGCTCACCTCTGCAAAGAGTCTATTCGTTCTTGCAACTCATACTGCGCTGATAATAACTTCTGTCGACTCTGTCTCTCTGCTTCCAGTTCTGCATTCAACGCCTTCTTCTCTCGTTCATGGTCTTTGTCACGCTCTGGGAAAAAGAAAAAGAAAACTATGACATCACGAACATAGGCAGGGGATTGGACGGAAGAGATAGTGCAATGCCTCATAGGTGTGTGGGGCCTCCCCAAGACCTTCCAGACCCAAGCCAACCTCAACTGCAAGCCGGTACACCTGCTGATTGATGGACGAGATTAAAAGTCAAATTGAACCTAATAATTGAGTTGTAGGAGAGCTTGGGGGTCAAAGAACAAGCTTTGCGTGCATCCAGGCCCTTGATTCTGCTATTTAATATTAAAGCAAGCCACTGTCACTTTTAAATTCCATTCAATTATAGACTTTATCTGTATAGATTTAAAGTCTAAAATTAAGTGAAGACACTTCATTACATATTTTCTTTCACTCTACAAACTGCTTTTTTGTTTTTGACTTTATTTTCATCTAGTTAAAGACTGAAATAAAATGGAATGTTTTTAGAGTGTTAGTGACTAGCTTTAACACCAAATAGATAAATTGAGGCCCATGATTAGTGCTCGGATGAAAAAGAAGACAAGGGTTTAATGTTTAGTTTGTAATCATCTGTTTGACTGTTTATCACCATCCTCCGACCTTTTTCCCAACTCAGTTGACCGGCTTTCAGAACTACGAAACAGTCGAGCTTCGATATTTACGGTGACGCGGCTGCCATCTGATCTCCAAAAGCCCCCACAGGCAATATTTGTAGTTGTGTTGTTAGATCAGGTCTCAAGACTTTCTAGGGCGCAAATTACCCGTAACAAATGCTATATACACACGTATGGCAACCGGGACCGATGGCTTAGCGTGCGCTCTTGGAGAAGTCTCAATGTATTAAGAATGGTCACCCATTCCAAGACTGACCTGGCCAGCAATGCTTAACCTCGCAATGTATCAACCTACACGGTTACCACTTAGCCACAAGCCTTTTATTGTCGTTTTCTTAAATAAATATATAATACAAACCTTTCCAAAATTGCGCGCGAGATTCAAACTCCTGAGACCAAAGTACTAACGACATCTCATCAGACTTTGACTCGAAACTCTTCGACACTTCCGTTATTCCACTAGACACTAGCATTCTGCAGTTTTAGACTAACGTTGTTTAGAAAAAGTCAGCTTTGTTTATGGTCGTAAAGACTTTCGTCACTGTATACAATGTTAGGACACATGCCTCCGTCTCTTCTTAACTAGCCTTTTTTAATTTTTTGTTTCATTCTCGATAGTAAGTAGTTGAATTGTGACATGTTTTCTTTCACACAAGAAGTTTAGACACATTTAGAAGTTCTACCGTAAATGTTGGATTAATTGATATCTCACTTATAGCCACGCATTTTCCATTTTTTTTTACATATTAGTAACCGAAATTACTAATATATCCCCTAACCCCTCCAGCTAAGCTAAATTGCTTGTGTTAGGAGTGGCTTCACTTCGGTAGTGTAATGGCCTGGATTCGAACCCGGGACCTCTCGATCGTAAGGTCGACTCCTTAACCACTAAGCTACCGACGCTTTAATTTTTACGCTTTAATTTAGCAAGGTAAGGACTACATTTTTATTGGTAGGACATTTCCCTCTGGCAGTGGTAGTGATATTAAATGAAAGAGAAAGTACATGCATTTGCGCGCCTTAATTCCAAGTCTTGATGGCACGGCTTAGAAAAGAGGTGTCAAACCGCATGAAGGGTGAAACCACAGTCCTGAGCGTGGAAGAGGATGGGAGTGGCGGTGAAATATTGCCAAAGAGGCAAACTCCACGCAGCTGCAAAGGTTTGGGGTTGTTGGTGACCTCAGGACTCCCAATAAACCAATAGACGGGACGTCGCTGCAACCTGTCGAGAGCGTCTAAAAAGTCAAATGGTTCCGACGTCGAAAAACCTGCATAAATTGTTGATATTCTGAAGACAGGCAGGTCTGACGTCCGAAACTTGCGGGTTTGCATGGAAGGTTTTATGACAATAGAGAAAGCTCGTGAAGTGTGTAAGGACAGAAGCAGATGGCGGGCTGTAGTCTCTGCCTACCGTGGAAAAATGCGTGAGTATAAGTCTGTATGTATTTTTGTAAGAAGGTTGAAAAATGTTGTGAAATATTCTCTTAACACAAGTTTCACAAAGACAATGGTTTCAATTCTGTTGTACTTTTTCATGAAACTACGACTAAATATTTAAAATTTAAATTCAGAACTTTTATATACTACGAGTATACAATATCATTACGGCTTGCACTTTATGTTCTTTAATAATTTTGGAAACCAAACAACAACTTTTTACTGGTGGTAGAAATTTGATGACAAAAAATTGTCACAAAATTCGGCCGGGTGGGTACCACCAATTTCGGTTTGTTTGTTCAGGGGTCAGCAAGTGCATAGCCGGGCAGGGGGATTGTGGTCGCAGCACTAGTGGGACCGGTGGGTGTCACGCGGTGCTGCGACGACAATCCTCTTCTGATGAGGCCGTCAAGCTGAGTGCCACCATTGTTAACATGGTACGTGTATGTAATGATGATCCTCTTTCCTGAGACTTTACCTTCAGCTTACCATCAGGCGAGGTGAAGTCAAATTGACATGTCCTAAATATTTAAATTAAAAAAACAACTAAATTGGCTATAAAGTCAACATAAAAATTAGAGATTCTAGATTAATTTTGTGAAAATGCAGAACAGAAACGACACCAATATTAAACAAATCTATTATTAGAAGGATTTTTTTATATATTCTTAACGAAAAGAACCTCATCAGACACATTCAATTATGTACGCGTCAATAACTTTGTTATCCGCATACTCAGTATTCTTTATATATGTATATGTATATCTCTTCCACATTTCACTAAGACTAACTCCCATTAAAATAACTTCCCACACTAGGGATGTAACCCACGCGAATTCCACAATTCAAATAATACACTAAACACTATATATCACTACACATCACAAGCTTGACAAACTTTCATTCCAAATAAGCCTTGACTTAGAAAAATAAAACTTGAGCCAAAAGCGATGCTTTTAATAGATATGAAGTAGAAATAATTATTTCTTATCTATAGATAACAATTCGCTATCGACGTAATGGTGGGTGTAATCAGTTGGCGTTATCGTGTATCGATAATTTATAATTAGAGAATTGATTGGTTAATCAAAATATCCTCGATCTGATGGACATACGTTCGCCTTGGTCGACCCTTATTACCGAGTTGCCCGTTCAGTCACGCCTCATAAATAAGTTTTCTTTCAAATCTTCTTTCGTCCATCCAGTCTAAGTGAAGATTTTGAAATTGCTTTAAAAATCATAACATAACGTAACATAACTTCACGCCTGTATCCCCGAAGGCGTAGGCAGAGGTGTATTACACTCCCACGATTCGCCAGTTATGTTTAGGTCCCAATGTAATAGGGGGCAAGCCTATTGCCATCTACCGGGCACATTACTAAGCGAGCTATAATTAACATTTTTAATACACACATAACTACGAAAAGTCAGAGATATGTTGGCCGGGGCGACTGGGGATCGAACTCGGGACCTCGTCTCGGCAGTCCGTTACGTAAAAAAATAAGGAATTTTATTGAAAATTTAACCAATTTCTTTAAATATGTACCAATTTCTTTAACAATTAGGAAATTTCTTAAAGAATTTAAGCATGCTCTTAAAATATCTAACAGTTTTTCTCGTGGGAAGACGGGACAGGTCAGCTAGTGCAGATTACTAGCAGGCAAGCTCTGAGCCTGTTTTCCACTTACATAGTAGTGAGGTACATATACAAAAAAATAACATTATCATTGTCAGTTATCAGTTTAAAGAGACATAAATTATTAATATAAATATAGTGTTTTACAATGTTAGTTTAATTTTATATAAACATTATCTAATCTGATATATTTTAACGAGTAATTCTTGTATTACAAAATTATTTATATCTTATTAATTTATACTAGTATTTGCCTATAGTCTTAATGGAATAATTTGATGAAACCAAAAATAAACCTGTTTCCAATATGAATGGGTTGGCTTGTATGATTGGTTTATCCACACCAATCATACAAGCACACAGAAACATTACAGCACATATGAAGTATTATCATGAAGTAGGATACATACATACACAAATATTCCCTCTGGGGTGGGCAGAGGCGAGCCCGCTATCAGCTTATATCCCTACATGCTTCCTCTACTGTCATTAAACCTTTCATGCTTTTGACCTGCGTCATGTTTTTTGCGATGGCACTATTTTCAAACTTCCTCTAATGTAGTAATACCTAATCTTATGCACCTTATCACATCCATTCATCTCAGCATTCGCATCTTGGCTGCATGCAGCCGTCTTGCCATTTATCCATGGGTGCCTCAATGGGTCATTCCTCGATCCGAATGACTCGATTATTCATTGATTTAAGTGCTAATGATAATACTTAGATATTGAAATAAGTCACTTGTACTTTTCCACAATATGCATTAATAAAACCTAACCGGTTTCGCCTCATTAAAGTTACTGAACATAAGATGGATTAGAACTTTTAAAACACTAATATTTATAATGTTGGAAGATTCAAAGCATGTGCAATACCAGTTCTAAATTTTACCCAAGAATTTGGGAGAATAAGTGCCATCAGTCAACAATATAAATAGTTTGAAGACAATACTTAGTTCTTAGTGTCAATAAGAAAGTTAACTTACCTTCAAGAGCTAACTCATAATGTTCCTTCGAACTTCTCAACTCGTTGGCTAACTTCTCACTCTCTTCTTCCATCAACTTCTTTTCTTTAACAAATTGTTCTTCTACCGCTTTCTTCTCTTGTACCAAACGTTTGTTGCTATCCTTCTCACTCACCAGCTCTTCACGTAAGGTGGAAATGATGTTGTCTTTGTCTGTTATGTCTGTCCGCAGAGCTTTGGCTTCGATTTCTACTAGTTTCAATATTTCTAACTTGGCCCTGTAAATAAGCAAAATAGCAGTTACTATACATAAAAATCGGAAAAGTCATGATCCAGGACGGGACGTGAACCCGCGACCAACTCATCGCGGGCTTTGAATTTGAATACTTTTTTAGTAACTAGGTTCTACCTTTTTTTTTTTTTTTTTTTTTTTTTTTTTTTTTCGTGCGGAAATCCCTTCGGATACCGCCCCCGCTGGAGAGCGGGAGTCTCCAGCGGGGGCGGTTATGTCGGGCTTGCACCGACTAAAACCGCACGCCGTCTCGGGTCTTAAGACGCCGGGGTGTAAGGTTACCCATAGAGCATATCCCTCGCACCCCGACTGACCCTGGGCCATCTCCGGTTTCGAGATGGCCCCCTTACTTGCTCTCCACTGTGCCCTCTGCTAATCAGAGGGACACGTGGAAAGCTTCCGAACAGCCCTCAACAGGGCCGTCCTCGCCTCGGTCGGAGTTGGCCGTAGGCGGCAGCGTCTCTGCCACCCTAGGAGAGAGGCGCTGCCGTCTCCGTTGCCCAGGGTGCACCGCGTGGAGGTCCCCAACCAAGCACCCCAACTAGGTTCTACCTAATGCGTTCCAGGCGTGATTAAATAATCTACAGATATATGTACTTTCTTGCGGTTGCCTAATCGTTACCTAAATATGCATGTGCTCACTTGAAGACAGGTAGAAAAACAGCTCGATTGAATATGCTTCCTCCTAAAATCTAAGATGTATTACAGATAAATATAAGCTATCCATAGCACAAATACTTTTCCGGAGTTTCCAGAATCATCCAGTGATATAATTACTAGTGGTTACCTATTCGTTGACCAAATACGCATGTACTCAATTGAGGACAACGGTCTGTAGCAACAATGTCTCATTGCAATAGTAAATTTCTCCAAAAACTTCTAATTAAAGATGCATGCACTTAATGAAAACTAAAATCGCATGTGTACTCACTTGAGGTCAGCAATCTGAATCAACAGTGGTTCTATTCCTTTAGCCTTCTCCATGGAGTCTCCTAGCCTTTGCTGCAAACTGATAATCTTGTTCTCAAGGCCCTTGTTGAGTGTCTTCACGTGGTCCAGACTTCGAGCCTCAATTCGCAGACGTTTGTATTGACGGCGGGCAAGGAAACGACGGATCTATGAAATAAAAAAACATATTTTATTTTTGTATTTAGTGTTATTTGAGTTCACCCCGAATCAACTCTACCTCACCTTCAAGCCGGTACACCTGCTGATTGAAGGACGAGGCTCTGGCGCAGGTTTTCCTCTCAGGATTTGGAGGTCAGACAGAACTCACTCGAATAAGCCGTAGAAACTCAACCAAAAGCAGGAGGACCCCAGGTTCCGAGGTGAAATCCTCCGGGGATGAATTCACACGTGAAATGATGAAGGCACCCATGAATAGCACTAAAATGATGATGATGATTTGATTGCACCCCGCCTGATGGTAAGCTAGGATGAAATCCAACAAAAAGTAAGGTAGATTATTTTGACTACTTTTCATTATTCCTGAAATATACAGGCTTTCCACGCCCACTTGAAGAATTCACCCTGTATAGTAACCAGGGATAGAACATTCATTTCGTGATGCAGGATTAGCAGTTTCGAAATAGTTCTGCTTTATTAATAGTTTTTAGGCGCTTAATATACGTGGTGTCACCAAAAGACAAAATACTTACAGCAGCTTGTGCTATGACGATGTGTCGTTTGATCTTCTTCACCCGTTTGCGTGCGAGGTACCCGCGAGCGAAGCGTTGTATTGTGATGACCTAGACAAGGGTCATGTGTTAATTAGTGGCTTAACAAATATTTGGGGAAACATTTCGGGGAAAAAATATTCGAGGTTTGCAGGGGAAAATTCTTAGTGGGAATTTTTTTTTAGAGATATTTTCAGGGAAAAAGTATTTTGGGGAAAAGTATAAGGGCGCGAGTATATGTATATACAGTTCCAGCTTTTGATTCAGCACATAGGAAAGAAGGTTGAGTCCGGCTACGATCGGCTTTATAGACCATTCTCTGTATCGTACAGCGTATGTACACAGCTTAATGTATTCTTATTGACACGCTTTTATTAGTTTGGTATATATGTCTGTATGTAACGGAATCTTTGAAGTCGATTTGGCACACTTATCAAGGACCGAAGACAATACAATAATTTAAATATTTCTTTTTACTGTTTTTTTTCGAGTCTTCAGTTATCAATGAATCTATTAGCTTCTTGCAGTCCACTGCTGGACATAGGCTTCTCCCATTGTACGCCATAGCACCCGATCCTCCGCCTTGCGCATTCGGTCTATCCCAGCTACCTTTTCAGGCCGTCCGTCCATCTTGTTGGGGGACGTCCTACCTTCCGTTTACCGGTTCGTGGTCTCCACTCTAGGACACGGTTGCTCTATCGGCCATCGGTCCTTCGGCAGATGTGGCCAGCCCATTGCCACTTCAGCTTGCTTATGCTGAGAGCTATGTCGGTGACTTTAGTTCTTTGTCGGATGGCCTCATTTCGAATTTTTATCCTTCGAAGAAACCCCAAGCATAGCTCGCTACATAGCCCGCTGCGCGACTTTTAAGTCGTGGACTAGCCTCAGGTAAAAAATAAAATTATTTAATACTTTTAAGTGAAGTCTTCTATTAAAGCGCGTTTTTTTGTCAATTATGAAACAAAAAATGTCAGAACAATTAGCGATAGATCTACAAAACCGAAGAAAGAAGATCTTAGCCGAACTTCCAGTCTTCTACCCGATGTATAAATTCAAAAGCTATACTGTACATGTGCGGTGAGTACACACTACTCACCGCTCTGACTCTCCTCTTGTCTTTATACAATCTTCGGGACATGAACCCTCTAGCGTGAGCCTGCAGGCCGATGGCGAGTCGCCTGAGCCTCTGATACTTGACTCTACAGAGCCAGCCGCGGACATTGCGCTGAATTTTGATAGCAGCACGCCTTCGACGAATTTCTTGGGCTTTCCTGTGAATGAAAGAGATGGAAGTTAATGTTATATTCACACCTGTCATCATCATGACGGCCTCTGTGGCGTAGCGGTAGTGTATTCGAGCTGCTACGACAGGGGGCGCGGGTTCGATTCCCGCTCTGTGCAAATATTGGTATGAATGAATATGTCTATTTGCATTGTTTCTATGTATAATATGTATGTGTTTACAAAAAAAAGTATATAAGTATGTTTATCCGTGGTGTAATGGCATTAGAAGGTTTTTACTGAGTCGGCAGTGCGAGTGAGACGCCCCTGGTGTTGCACACGCCCATAGGTCGCGGTAACCCCTAACCATTAGGTGAGCCAGGTGCTATATGTGCCAAACACGTATAAAAAAAATAGGTTGTTTTGGACCCGAAGGACTTGGTAGGGCCCCATACACCTCATTTGTATGAGGCCTTACACTTTGACTTTTTGAAGATTTTTTTTTATCATGAGGGTATGTTTAATTTTCATCATTCTGACTTACCGTCTAGCCAGGTAGCCCCTGGCCGCGGCCTGCAAGCCCCTGATCGCTGCGACTAGTCGCAAGTACTTGCGTCGTGCGACAAACCGTCGCACGCAGCTCTGCACACGCACGCAGTACGCACGTTGAATGTCCGCACGAATCTTCTCTAGGTACGCCACCTGCACAAACATTTTAATTTCAAGAATAGACGAGAAACAAGCTTGGCGGGAGTTGTTTAAGAAAACAAAACAAAGCCATGACATTTTTATTCATATGAACATAGTCCAGTGGCATACGAAACGGACTGCTAAGACGAGGTCTCGAGTTCGATCCCAAGTCGCCCTGGACACACACCTCTGACTTTTCGTAGTTATGTGTGCATTAATAAATGTTAATTATCGCACGCTTAATAATGTGTCCGGTAGATGGCAATAGGCTCCCCCCCCCCCCATTACATTGGGACCTTAACATAACTGGCGAATCGTGGGAGTGTAATACACCTCTGCCTACCCCTTCGGGGATACAGGCGTAAAGTTATGTTTGAAAATTTATTTTTACATGACAACTAACCGCTTGTCATAAAAAAATCGGTTGGACCACTCACGGCCGGTTTCAATAATCCATCTATCCTTTACCAACAGTTAAAATATCTACTATAAGTATCTATCGGGGATTTTTTCTGTTTAATAACAAAGATAAGCAGAAAATGACTTTGATAATATTGAAACCGCAGTTACAGATAGATTAATGTTGACATGTTTATCTGGGATAGCTTCTACCTTTAACTGTAGGTAGATTATTGAGACTGGCCGTAAGCAAATACAAAGAGTAGCCAGCCTAAGTACTCGTAACTGTACACTGCCACTCTCGAGCTTAAACTGTCGTCATCACAGTAGGCGTGGCCTTAGTCACGTACGTTCGGTGCTCGTCCTGTGCAGCGTGTGTGCGTCTCAGTGTCTCCAAATATAATTTCTACTCTAGGTCACACGGTGATACAAAACTCAAGCGCTTATTGTTGGTGACAGTCACGTCACGAGTATATGCTCGGCCTCCTTGCAGTCCTTGCCTCCGGTAATGTGTGACTCTGTAGCCATTGACTACTCCCAAAGTGCTAAAATCTAGGTGTGCATATCGACTCGTAATGTGGAGGTAAGTAGGCATGTCAATTTAAATAATAATATATAATAAATATTCTACCACATTCTGCACAGCGCTTTCTAGACCCAAAGTAAGCATAGTTTAACTAGCTTGTGTTATGGGTTCCAGAATGCGGATAAACTTACTTATATACTTTATACTTATATACACCCAGACCAATACAAATAGACATATTCATGCATACAAATATTTGCACTGAGCGGGAATCGAATCCGCGCCCTCTTTTGAAGCTTTGCAACATCTTTAAAAAACGACGAAATAATCGGGCGGACACACTTAACGTTTCCACCCTGTATATTCTGTCCCCAACAAGCTTTTCACTAGCTCTCTACTTTTCACTCTCCTCTCGCAGGTCTGCTGGAAGAGATTTCTTAAAGAAATAAGCAGAACCTCTGTACTACTTTTTACACTAATGTATTTCTATGGTTCATGGTATGTGTAAACAAACTTAAATAAGATAATAAGCATTTTTGTGCCGCATAAATTTACCTGTCCAGCTCTAAAGAATATCTTGGAGGCACCAAACTGGTATTTGTCCGGGTCTTTGACATGCCTCGTCAGTATTCGACCGCAAGTCGCCTTGAGGTTCGCTCGGTCAATCTCTTTGTGGATGCACAGGAGTCGGTACCTAGTTGGATACAAAAAAAAACTATTAAAATCGATTTCTAGACTAGTCGTAGGAGGCTGGGAGGTAGGTAGTCCCCTCTTTGTGACGGTGGACGCTGACGGTGAAAATCGCTCCCTTTTTGTTGTTTATCTGAATGCCAATCCAAACCTAGTTGAATCCTGAACCTTGGAGCACGTGGTCCACTTCAATACTCCTGCTTCCCATGATTTGGTTGTTTTGACTTGTATGGTAGCTGTCGTTTGACCCCCCAACCCCTAAAGGGAAGCCGGCGGAAGTAAGGGCTACAGGTGAGGGTGCCCTGAGTCTCGAAGATCTTGGCAGGGGGTTTGAGTTGTGTGTTGCGGCATTTTCGGAAGAGATACATACCTATTGAAGAAATCTAAATATGGCCATCTTGAAGGGAAACCAGCTGCGGATATTCGTATCGTCTCCAACACACCACAGGCTCTGTAAACAATATACCCTTTTCAATACAATATTAAAACTAGTGGTAAATTAATCTCTATACATTTGTTATTGCTTAAGTCAGCTTTATTAAAAATAAGTTCAACTCAATTAACAGTTTTTCTGTAATTTGAATTGGCTGTTGCTGAAATCCTCTCTCAAATCGAATATAACAATTACAAATACTACTGAAATAAATACTACAACTAGAAAGTGTTATCTACGTATGATACTATCTGTTACCCGCGGCTTCGTTCGCGTTCTGTTCCGTTCCCGCTGCCTATGGGACCCTATTCCAGGGATAAAAAGTAGCCTATGTCTTATTCCAGACTAGCCTTCAAAGCGTGATTGAGTAACAAGCATCCAAACATCTTCGCAAAATTTCACATTCATAATACTAGCTTTTACCCGCGTGGAATTTTGATCCCGTTTCCGCTTCCTATGGGACCTACCTAACCTATTCCCGAGATAAAAAATAGCCTATATGTTATTCAAGACTATAATCTATCCCTGTGCCAGTTACATCCAGGTCCGTTCAGCCGTTTTTGCTTGCATCCATACATCCAAACTTTCAAAATTTATAATATTAGTAGGATTAACAGGAAAACATAGGATACTACAACTAAAATACTAAAATTACAAATATTACACATACTACAGCTAAAATATTACAAATAGAAATATTACAAATACTACAACTAAAATACTACAATTACTTATATTACAAATACTACAACTAAAATACTACAATTACAAATATTACAAATACTACAACTAAAATACTACAATTACAAATATTACAAATATCAATCAATTAGCCTATTGCAGTCCACTGCTGGACATAGGCCTCTCCCATTTTACGCCATAGCACCCGATCCTATTACAAATAGCACAACTAAAATTACAAATACACAAAATAAACCACATAAACTCACCTCAATTGATTGACAGCTCGTATAGTGTCGAACTTAAAAGGTTCCTTGGTGTCGTTGGGCTTGATGCAGCGCACGTAGTGCGGCGTGGTGGCGGACAGAGTGCCCATGAGGGCGGAGAGGGACTGGCGGAACTGCGAGCCCACTGTGTGCTTGTGGCCGGACGCTCGCCTGCCCGGTTGCTACAACGCAAACGTTTCAGTTGCGGGGGGTTGGGGTTAACAAAACAATAAAAATGTACATGTTACTCCCCCGATACTGACAGCGTGAAAACTGACCCCAGATACCAGTAGATGTCCCATGTACTCACTGATAAGATGGAATGGGATAGGACGGGAAACTATAGGGTCGCTCACTGGATATAGAAACTTAGGAGGATCTGAAAGAGGAACGGATCGTAACAAGGAAACAAATAGGTTCGATGGAACGCCGTGATTGCTGGATATCCCACATCCTCCTCAAAAAAGAGTACCAGAGGAAATGGGTGAAGAGGTAAACACACGAAAATAATAATTCCATTCTGCCATGTAATGTGACTTCATAGGCTTAAGAAGTCTTTCAGGGTTATTTTGTTCTGGGGCTTGTTCGCAGATCTCACAAACTATGTTTGGCGCCAGCCAAAACTGCCCTGCTACAGAAAAGTATATTTGAAATGGTACATTCTACTAAATTCTGCACAGCGCTTTCTAAACCCAAAGTAAGCATAGTTTAAGATATACAACAAACTGCCAAAAGCTATTAAATCTTGTGAAATATTACTTATTTAAAAAAAACTACAAACATTTCTGCTAAATAAAGCTTATTATTTGATAGAAGAGTATCTTACTGACAAAAGCATTTTATTTAATTTATAGACTCAATTCCAGACATTAATTTTTATTTTATTGTTTATTTAACTGACACTGCTATATCTTATAATTCCATTTTATTGACCAGTGTAATAAAATATAATATATTTGTACACCACTCAATGTGGTAGAGTACATCAATATATATAAAAATCAATGCCACTTTTCGTTGTAATTTTACAACTCAAGAACGGGCTCACCTATCCAAACCAAACGTTTAGGCTTTGTTCGCACTATTAAGAAGATGGTTTATGTGAAGTTTGCACAAAATCAGTCGAACGCTTCTTCATTTATCACATTTTTTATAAAAAATTAATTCAATAAATGGCGGATCATTTTGACGTAGCAAAGCACGTACCGGCCCGCTAGTTATAACATAAAGATAAGACCTGTAACTAACCTATGTTCCACAAATAAATGATTATGATTATAACTCGTACAGACTGTCCTCGGAAAGGGGTTTGTGGCTAAACAAACTTTACGTCAACACATTGCAAGGTTATGCAACTCTAGCACGGTCAGTCTTAGAATCACCCGACCATTCTTGACACATTGAGACATCTCAAGTTGAGCCGTCCATACGAATATCTATGGCATTCGTTACGTAGTCGGAGCCCTAAAAAGTTCGACAACTGGTTTAACTACAGAACATCGATATCGCCAGTGGGTTGTGGAGGACAGATGGAAATCGCCTCACGGAAAATATTGAAGTTCGGCCTTTTTGTAGTCAGACAGAGTCGACCCATCTGAGTTGGAAAACATATTCCGAGGATGACTGTTTTTTTTATATTTTTTTTTTAAAGAATATTAGTAACCGAAATTACTAATATTTCCCCTAACCCCTCCAGCTAAGCTTAATTGCTTGTGTTAGGAGTGGGTTCACGTCGGTAGTGTAATGGCCAGGATTCGAACCCGGGACCTCTCGATCATAGGGTCGACTCCTTAACCACTAAGCTACCGACGCTGTTCTCCGAAAGAGTCAGAATGCTCCCTCAGTCTTAAAAAAAATACTGTGATAAACCTTTTTAGCTTCGCCGCAGTCGGGTAATAAACTTCAAATTTACTTACTGTTAAACTAGTGATTGGCACAGATGGCGTGGTCCGTCTTTTAGAAGGCGGTGGAAGGGTGTTCGACTGTTCTGCTGGTGACTCAGCGGATAGCATGGTATGAACAAGCCGACACTGTGTCGCGGACTTTATGCATTCCAACTGTTCCGTCGACACTGTGTCACGATTCTTTTCAAGGAAACCCCCTGATTGGTACTCTACGTGGTCCGCGAAGTGTTTTATGATGAATGCTGTGAAAAGTTGAATGCCATTAGGAGTATACAGGGTGGAATTTTTGAACCGAACCCGGAATAAATACTGGAGATAGCAAATTTTACTCAAGGGAAACATTATTTTATTCTTAAAAAGAAACAAATCTTTTCTATTTTCCGAATGTCGCTTTCACACTCGGTAATTGGGTCAAATCCGAAAAATAGCATATTGTACTTTTATGGCATCAATCGATAGGGTGAAGGATCAAAACTTTCTAACAAATATGGTAAATAATTATAATTAAAAATTAAAAAAAAAACCGACATAGCTAAGAACATATCCGACTACACCTTTCAAACAAAAATAAAAACAAAATCAAAATCGGTACATCCGTTCAGGAGCTACGATGCAGCAGACAAACACACACACACAAGATGCCACAAACAAATACACACACAGACGCGTCAAACTTATAACACCTCGTCGTTTTTGCGTCAGGGGTTAATAAAAGAAAATCCATGAAATCTAAACTTATAAATCCAATGGGATAAAATAAAGCACTTTTACTCAAATGTCCATCTGATACCTTTTTAATTTACCATTTTTAGAGAGATTCGATTCTTATAATCCATGGCAATGATTGACCTTTTTTCCTTCGGATACCCCCCGCCGGCCAGCGGGGGCGGTTATGTCGGACTTGAACCAACTAAAACCGCACGCCGTCTCGGGTCTTAAGACGCCGGGGTGTAAGGTTGCCCATAGAGTATATCCCTCGCACCCCGACTGACCCTGGGCCATCTCCGGTTTCGAGATGGCCCCCTCGGGTTTGGGAACCACGGTGTCCCCGTCTTGCCCCGGTTAGGGGGAGGGGCGCTAGTCGCTCCACCGTCCCGGCCGTCATGCTTCTGCTGGGGTGATAGGCGGCCTCACCTGCCTCCCCCAGGCCCGCGCTCATGGAGGACGGAGGTCGTTGGCAATGATTGACCCTATCGATTGATGGAATAGTATTTTAGTATAATATATTTTATGATATTGTCGGAAGTTTACGCGAATGTCACACATTGAAATAAAACTATTTTTTAACGGATTCTATCCGGATTTATGCGATATAATCCGTTAAAAAATATTATTAGTGCGATAGAATCCGTTAAAAATAGTTTTATTTCAATAATATATTTATTTAATTTTAAGATATATGGAAAGTTAAATAGTGTATTTCATCGACTTCCAAAACGTATATAAAGTGCTTACCAGCATTTCCGAACCTAGGCTTCATGAAATGAGGGTAAGTATGGCACGACTGATGCAGTTTGGCTACGAAACCGGCATCGCTTCCGCCTGGCACCCGGCACTGCTCGTCCAACAGAGCCAGGATGCCGAGACGGTCTTCTATTAGGTCTATACAGGGTTGGTTGTCGTAGAAATCTATCATCTTCCACGATATTTCTTCCTGTTGAAGACGGCAGTAATTTTAGATTATTATAATCTTTCATGAATATTTTAGGAACACCATCTAGATTCAAACGAAACATAACTTGTAGAGGTTCTAGAAGGTTTATTCCCCGTGAATACACTTTCTTTGTGAAAACATTATTAAAAAAGGCCCGCTTTCGTTACCCTTTGATATACCTTGAAACGTTAAGGAAAAGGGCTATTCTCAGTAGTACTACCGTATAGTCTTACCAGTAGCACTACTGGGAATACTTTTCTAATAGACTTAATCATTACTCTTCGACACACTTTTTGGTACACACACAAAAAGTTTATATATTTTTTTTACTAGTTTTAAATTCAATTCGATTTTAAAGCATTTTGCACGCTTACTTTTTCTAAAGATTTAGATCGGAAAAAGAGCGTCGCCTTAAGACGTATAGAATATATCGGAGAATTTCGAATATCTGGGACGTGTCTAGATAGCTCAGCTGGTCAGAGCGTTCCCCTTTAAGGGACTGGTCGCGGGTTCAAGTCCCGTTCTAGATGTTCTCTTTTTCCGATCTAAATCTTTAGTTTTAAATTCTCATCATCAATGGCGAAAACCCAGCGCCAAGGTTCATTCTGAATCCTGGCATATGCTGAACTGGACACCCATTTGATGCAACCGTGAGCACACAATAATATATATTAAATGAATATATACTAGTAATAAGTAATTAATGTGACCTACTTGCACCAAATAAATGTTTCTTTCTTTCTCTCTTCTTTCTTTCAAATAATAAGATTTTATATTGCTTATATAATAGATGACCAAACTCTTTTTTTATAGTTCTGTGGTCAACCCGGAACCTTTATGGTTTAGGTAGGCGGGAATTTTGGTATTCGGTACGGGGAATGTGTATCTACGGGGATTAAACCTTCTAAAATAGCCATAAACATAATTCTCTGCTTTTTAGGGATTTTCTTTAGAAAAGCCCTATTGCTATCGAGTTGTCGTCGTCGTCGACGTCGTCGTTGCCAATTTTCTGTCACGGTTTTGGGTATGAAGGAGATGAGCTATCGAGTTGCTGTTTTCGGTAATAGATTCGTGCTGGGGTGAACCATTGCAAGATAAAAAAAAAATCGCAAAAAATCGCAAAAAAAAAAAACGCTAAATCCCTTGTATTCGGCTGAGCTCGTCTCAGGAATTCAACTGTTGTTATCAAATCTTATTTTTTTAGATCTCAGAATCATTAAGAATTTTTAGAGTGGTAGAGTCAAGCAACAGTAATTTTGGCCGTTGCATGAATGGGCCGACTCGACCGGGGAAGCACCACCCTCTCACAGAGTATCGACGCCAAGTAACAGTATTTGAACTGTTACGTTCCGTTTGGTGAGTGAGAGTGCCGGAGCCCAAACTCCTTTCCCATCCCCTCCCAAACTCTTTTCCCATCCCCTTTCCTTTACAGGGTCGGCAGCGCGAGTGTGACGTCCCTGGTGTTGCACACGTCCATAGGCCGCGGTAACCGCTTCCCATCAGGTGGGCCGTGTGCTTGTCTGCCAACTTAGTGGTATAAAAATAAAAAAAATCCTCAATTTATGTTAGAACTCACCTTAATATACTCGTCCTGCTCTAACTTAAAGACGTGTGAATTAAACTGTTGCTGTAGTTTCTCGTTTGCGTAGTTGATACAGAACTGCTCGAACGAGTTTATCTCGAAGGTCTCGAAGCCGTAGATATCCAACACACCTATTGACAAAAAATATATATTCTAGGACATTCTACACAACGCTATCTAGACCCGAAGTAAACATAGCGTAACTATCTTGTAATATGGGTTCAGGATGCAGATAAACATACTTAAATACATATTCGTTTAAAAATGACTGTAAAGTTATTCATTGTTTCTGTAGTTCGCAAGAATTACGGTAAATGGCTCCAACGTCGCCTTAAGACGTATATGATATATCGGAGAATTTCGAATATCTGGGACGTGTCTAGGTGGCTCAGTTTGGTCAGAGCATTCCCCCTGTAAGGGACTGGTCGCGGGTTCAAGTCCCGTCCTAGATGTTCTCTTTTTCCGATCTAAATCTTTAGAAAAAAGTTAGCATACAAAATGCTTAAAATTTAATTGAATACATATTCTTTTATAAAAGATTATACAAATTACTAACAGCGTTACGCTGTGTTAACTACAAAGTTAACTATTTCCAACTTACATTTATAGGAAAAATTAGCATACTAATAGTTTAAAAACAAAAAAACTATCAGGAATAGCGAAAAATGCTCAAAGGAATCCAGACCCGATTTAAACATTTCAATTGAATTAAATTTAAAAAAGAAATAGTGAAGTATTGTTCTTTTTAATCCAATGAGGCAGTTTCAGTTTTCATCTAAACCGGTGAAACTGGAGGTTGATTTGTAGATAATATTTTTGAATAACGGGGAAAGGGTTGAACAACTAACTTGCCTTCCCCCCCCCCCCACCCCCCCACCCCTCTTGTACACATAATAAATGTGTCGCCGAAACGTGTCGTGCGTATGAGTGGAATAACCACATGTAATGTACTTGCTCTGTATACATACCAATAAAGTGCCTGTTATCATGCTTGGTGTCCAAAGCTCTATTCACGGCCCGCACAAGCCACGCGAACAGCTCCCCGTACAGGTGCTTGGCGAGAGCGTCCCGCGCGAAGGCGGCGCGCGTGACGTCGAGGCGTGACACGATGACTTCGTGCGCGGACGCGATGCGCCGGTGCGTGAGCCAGCGGGACAGTTCTACGCGCGAAATGCCCAGGAGAGAGCAAACCACGCTTAGGTGTTTGTCGTTGGACTGCGAACAATATAGTGTTACAACGATCATCGATATCTCGAAAACTACTGATCGAATCTTCTAGAAATTAAAACGCATTGTTAATGTCGAAATACTCTATCGATCCGTGTAGAAAAATCCAGAAAAGTCAATACAAAATCACAAGCCCTTTAAATACCTATACAGTACAGTATATATATACTTTACCTACAAATCTTGATAACAAGTGCATTCACCTCGACCTTGGGCAGACTGTACCTACTCTTCTCGAACGCTCTAGTTAAATAAATAACGTGCCTTGTCTCTAGATGATTCCGGAACATTCTACCCTACTTATTAAGAGCTATAAAAGGGCGCCCGGCTATCGCCACGAGTCAGTTTATTTTCGAAAGCGAAAGCGAACACATCTTACCGAAGTGAACCAAGAGAGTTATACCTGCGACTTAAGCAACGACTGTGGACTACTGTGAACTGCTGAGCGACTGGAACTGTTGAAGAGTACTGTGTGTGCTAGTTATTTAGTTGTCTAGTTTGTGGTGAGCGAATAAACTTCTTCGTTGTACAAACGGCATTTAATTTGTACCCCGCGCACGTAACAATAGGTTCTTTAATATATGAGCACACCCCGGAATCTCTCGGAAAAACAATCGCCTTGTCATTACAACATACATAGGTCGTGTACGGTGATGTTGACGTGTGAGAATATTAGAAACAAGCGGCCCGGAACCCGGCTTCGCCCGGGAATAAATTCGTAAAAATGACCTATAACCCGATTGCAGCGCCACCTTCCGGGTCGAATGGTAAATGTAAGATAGTTATAAGAAGCTATCAAATTGAACTTCGTGCTTCTTACTTTGAAAATGACGAACTTTTTACCCCCTTAGTAGCAAAATTTTGAAAAACGTTTTTTATTTATTCCTAAGCAAAAGTAGGTATATAAATTGTCACGCTTCTATCTTCAAAAATGATGAACTTCTCATATAAACTTTCCAACCCTTATTTCACCCTCTTAGGGGTAAAATTATGAAAAACGCTGATGCATTTACTCGTTCATTTCTAATCAAAAGCAGGTGTATCAAATTTCTTGCTTCTTACTTTGAAAATGACGGACTTTCATACAAACGTTCATTCCTTATTTTGCCACCTTAAAAGTGAAATTTCCAATAATCCTTTCTTAGTGGATGCCTACAATATAAAAGGCATCTTCTGCCAAAATTTCAAGTTCGTAGGTCCAGCGGTTTAGACTCTGCGTTAATGAATCAGTCTGTCAGTCAGTCGGGACAAATAATTATATATACTTATATTATATAGATGTCCTGGTTTGTATTATTTGTAGTTTTACACA
This sequence comes from Cybosia mesomella, assembly GCA_946251805.1. Lineage (NCBI taxonomy): Eukaryota > Metazoa > Arthropoda > Insecta > Lepidoptera > Erebidae > Cybosia > Cybosia mesomella. Next base: position 4,353,934 of record OX276417.1, read on the forward strand.
TCATAAATAATAAATTAACATAACTGGCGAATCGTGGGTGTGTAATACACCTCTGCCTACCCCTTCGGGGATACAGGCGTGAAGTTATGTTATGTTAAATAATAAATAAATATGCCACGACATTCTACACAGCGCTTTCTAGTCCCAAAGTAAGCACAGTTTAACTAGCTTGTGTTATGGGTTCCAGAATACCGATAAACATACTTATATGCTTTTTTTTGTAAATACATACATATTATACAAAGAAACACCCAGACCAATGCAAATAGACATATTCATGAGTGCAAATATTTGCACTGAGCGGGAATCGAACCCCTGTCATAGCAGTCGAACGCACTACCGCTACGCCACAGAGGCTGTCAATAAACCAAACAAGATAGAATGTGGGTATACTTAGGACCCCCCCCCCCCAATTTTCGAAGCCAAGTGAAACTCACCTGCAAGCTGTTACACCTGCCGAACAACGGACGAGGCTCTGACGCAAGCTTTCCTCTCGGGGTTGGGAGGTCAGGCGACAGTTGCTCCCGTAAAAGCCAAAGCGAAGGGAAGCTGTCTCCGAGCTCCGAGGTGAGAGATGATGATGATTATGCGTATACTCACATCGATGTAAGCGCCATCATCAGTATCCGCAGTGGGAGGTGCGTCCGGGTCGCAGGCGCTCAGCTCCACGTTACCAAGATGAAGAATCGTTGAAAGAATCGTGAACATATCTTGCTGTTCGCTTTCCGTGACACCTGGCAAACATACAGTGAGGCTAACAAGAATTGCACTTCTATACTAATATTATAAAGTTTGTTTGTTTGAGTTTGTTTGTTTGAACACACTAATCTCAGGAAGTACTGGTTCAAATTGAAAAATAATTGTTTTTATGTTAGATACCTCACACACACACAAATACACATGTAATCACACACTCATACACACACAAACACGCATACACACCCTCACACTGCACACATGCACTCACACACAAACACACCTATATATGCATGACATTGGTGCACATATGTTTTGTCGCAACAATTTTATTTGTAGTTAGGTACTTTATTCTGGGGTGTGTGTTGGGTAACCTCCTCGAGTGTCGCTCCGATTCCGATCCCGCTGCAGTCCGGGGGGAACGGAATCGGAGCGGCCGGTACACCCTGGGCGGCGGTCAATGGCTTCCCCTTCACCCCTTCATAGGGTTGGCATTGATCGTCGGCCAATACCCAACGTGGCGGGAACACATCGCTCTCCGTACTCCTCTGCTTTCAGAGGAGACAGAATGAGCGATGCTGTTAGTGGTGAGATGGCCCAGGGTCAGCCAGGGTGCGAGGGATATGCTCTATGGGTAACCTTACACCCTGGCGTCTGAAGACCCGAGACGGCGTGCGGTTTTAGTCGGTGCAAGCCCGACATAACCGCCCCCGCTGGCCGGCGGGGGGGTATCCGAAGGGATTTCCGCACGATAAAAAAAAAAAAAAAAAAAAAGGTACTTTATTCTGGGGTGCAACTGTTGGATCACCTCCAAGTTTGGTGCACCCTGGGCAACGTGGGGGGGGGTCGCTCCAGGTACCCCTCTGCTCTTATCAGAGGGGACACTGCGAATGGCCCAAGGTCAGTCGGAGTGCGAGGGATATGCTCTATGGGTAACCTTACGGCGTCTGTAGACCCAAGACGGCGTGCGGTTTTAGTCGGTTCAAGCCCGACATAACCGCCCCTGCTGGCCGGCGCGGGGGTATCCGAAGGGATTTCCGCACAAAAAAAAGGTACTTTATTCTGTTTTTTTTAAATATAACTTACCTGGGAAGAGACTGAACTCCACGACACAGGGTTTCCTAGTGTGGGGTTCAGAGAATCATTGGCTTATACTTAAATTATTATTATTTTGCTATGTTTTCTGTATGCATCTAACACCGTTATATATATGTTCATTTGAAACCAATAAATTAAATTATTAAAATTATTATATTATTAATACCCATTGATCGAGGAAGGTTATAGGCTATATATCATCACGCTCTTACCCAGGAGAGCGGAGCAGTAACCATAAATGTCTGCAAGCGTCGGTAGCTTAGTAGTTAAGGAGTCCACCTTACGATCGAGAGGTCCCGGGTTCGAATCCTGGCCATTACACTACCGACGAGAACTCACTCCTAACACAAGCAATTTAGCTTAGCTGGAGGGGTTAGGGGGAATATTAGTAATTTCGGTTACTAATATTCTTTAAAAAAAAATATGGATGTATAACCCCTTCAAGATCTCCGGAGCCCAAGCCAACTTCCCCTGCAAGACAATACACCTGCTGATTGATGGACTAAACTCTGACGCCGGCTTTCCTCAGGGGTTAAATACAAGATAAACCGGTGATAATGATAACGCAGTGCTGCGACGACAATCCTCTTCTGATGAGGCCGTCAAGCTGAGTGCCACCATTGTTAACATGCTACGTGTATGTAAAGGTGACCCTCTTTCCTGAGACTTTACCTTCAGCTTACCATCAGGCGAGGTGAAGTCAAATTGACGTGTCCTAAATCCATAAGGAGCGAGCAGACCCTGGTTGGATTTGATGTCCGAAGATTAAAAGAACTAACCTAACGTAGCGAGAGCACTCCTCGTTTCGTTGAAAGCTCTTAGATCATCCACACCGTCAATGTTGGGACTGCCGCCTTGGTTCAGATAGTGGAACGAATCTTGGTGATCTGTAACAAATAGATAAATCATAGATACATACATAAACTCATAAACTCACGCCTATATCCTCGAAGGGGTAGGCAGAGGTGCTAGCACCCACATTTCGCCATTTTATGTTTAGGTCCCAATGTAATAGGTGGCGAGCCTATTGCCAATAACCGGGCACTTATAAGCCTGCGATAAATACACACATAACTTGGAAAAGCATCGAAAAGTCATTGGTGTGTGCCATGGTAAAAGCTGGGATCGAACCCGAGACCTCGTCTCAGCAGTCCATTACCCATACCACTAGGCTACCGCTGCTATTTATAAATCATAGAAATGTGATGTAATATAGCTCATTAAATGCTACACTTACGTAAATTAGCGTAAATTTACGTAAATTTGTAGTTAGTTACAAAAGTTGCTGAACATTAACAAATTTAGAAACGATCTTTACACTGAAATATGCATAACACATAACATAACACTTAAAAAAGCGGCGATAGCCCAGTAGTGTACGTAACGGACTGCCGAGACGAAGTCTCTAGTTCGATCCCAAGTCGCCCCGGGCACACACCTCTGACTTTTCGTAGTTATGTGTGTATTTAAACTGGTTATTATCGCTCGCTTAGTAATGTGCCCGGTAGATGGCAATAGGCTCGCCCCCTATTACCAGGGGCCACCATTCTAGGGACAATTTCTGGAAATGATGGCTACTACTTTTTGGACTTCACCTCAGCTTACCATCAGGCTAGGTACAGTCAATTTGACGGAATAATATTTAAAAAAAAGAAATGGGTTTAAGAACTCATTAAGGTCTTACCTAACTTCAATTCAGGCATATGCTGAGCAGCCGCACAGAGCTGGTAGAAAATATGGTAATTCCGTTCAGCCCCACTCTGATACACAACCCTGGACTTCTCTAGGAGGTAAGTCCTCATGCTGGCACCAGATATCCGGTACATGCTGTCGAAATGGATCTCTATAAACTTGCCGAAACGGGAGGAGTTGTCGTTGCGAGTAGTTTTAGCATTACCAATAGCCTGTAAGTAATAAAACAGTATTAGATAATACGGAATAGGATGTAAAGAGGGGCCTCCAGGTGTATTGGAGCCCAAGTCAACTTGGCGCAAGCTTTCCTTTGGCCAGATGGTAGTTGTTCCCGTAATAGCTAAGATAAATCAAATAAATTAGTTTGAAGGGAATGGCCGTTGGGGCAGAAAGGTCCTTGAGTGGAGACCACGTGTCGGCAAGCGCAGCGTAAGATGGGCTCCCGCAAGGTGGACAGACGACCTAGCAAAGAGAGCAAGGACTCGGTAGATGCAAGCCGCTACAGACCGGTCAAAATGGAAGTCGATGGGGGAGGCCTTTGTTCAGCAGTGGACTTCCTACGGCTGATATGATGAAGGGAAGGTTTATAAAGCGACGCACGCTTTATAAACCTGCCCGGTCTACTACCAACTAAGCAGGAGCTGCGTATCACGAAGATGAATATGCTGCGGTAGATGTACGGGATCACGCGTAAGGATCACTTGAGGAACACACGCAGCAGATTTGTGTCCGTTATATCACGACTAAACTGTGGGAGAATCGTCTACGCGGGATGTATGGGGTACTGACAAGATTTTGAGGGCCAAAGCCAACCTCACCTGCAAACCGGTATACCTGCTGGTTAACGTTTGAAGCGTCGGTAGCTTAGTGGTTAAGGAGTCGACCCTACAATCGAGAGGTCCCGGGTTCGAATCCTGGCCTTTACACTAGCGACGTGAACCCACTCCTAACACAAGCAATTTAGCTTAGCTGGAGGGGTTAGGGGGAATATTTGTAATTTCGGTTACAACGGATGAGGCTCTGGCGTAGAATTTCTTTCCAAGGTTAGGAGTCAGATGGTCAGATGGTACTCGCTCCCGTAAAAGTCAAAATAAACCAAGTTATGAAAAAGAGGTGTAGTAAAGCGGTCCCCGGGCTAGCTTTGAATGCGCTCGGATGGTCCCGGTATATGGAGTCTAACTACAGAACTTCCATATCACCAGTGGGTTATGCAGGTCCGAAGACAGTCGCGGACAATATCGAAGTTCGGTCACTTCGTAGTTAGACTGAAAGGAGACCCCAACTGAATTGGGAAAAGGCTGGGAAGATGATGAGGGACTCACCTCCATTATAGGACTCGAAGCCAAGACCTTCCGTTCCACCTGCGTCTCGCTGGCATTTCCTCCCACGGCAGCAAAGTATCGCATCGCATATTTAGCTGATACTGTCTTCCCGGCACCAGACTCACCGCTCACTATGAACATATTGGGGATGAACACCACGAATCCTTAGTGTACTAAGAGTCCTTAGTGTACCACGAATCCTTAGTGTAGCACGAGTCCTTAGTGTACCATGAATCCTTACTCCTTAGTGTACCACGAGTCCTTAGTGTACTATGAATCCTTAGTGTACCCCGAATCCTTAGTATATCAAGAATCCTCAGTGTAACCACATTTCGTCAACTATCTTCATCATCCAATCCCAAGCCCAGTTGCAAATAAAGCTTGAACTTTGTAGCTCAGGGTCTGGTCTCCTACTCCTCCAAAATTTGATTTGGTTTTACAGGAGCGACTACCGTCTGTCTTTCAGTCTGTTTGTTTGGGTAAATATTTAAAATGGCTGGGCCGATTTTGACGGGCTTTTTACAGCTGATGAGCTAATATCGTAAAGCTTTAAGGCAACTGTTATTTTGGATGAAGAATTATGGTTTCGCGCAATAAAATTAAAACCCAGATCTATGTCCACGTGGCCGATTTGGCGGGCACAGCTGGTTTAAATATAAGAGCATTCCTTTCAAAGGTTGAAACTTACCAATAATACTTTGATCTCTTCTCTCCCTCTCTAACTTAGTGTAAGCTTCTTCCGAGACGGCGAATATATGTGGGTCCAGGTCACCCATCGCCTGCCCGCGATACGCCATTATTGTTTCATCACCTGTCAACAACAATAAATAACTTTGTCAACAGTTTTGTTGATTTGTATAATAAGATTTAATTTGGCAAAATTTCAGTGACTCTGACAGTAAAACAAGTTGATTTACTGGCAGCACTGTCGGCTTCATGAACATAAAACTACTGGGCACATCCGAGACTTCGGACACGTTATTACACGATCAAAAATCGTGGCGTGGCTTCATTCCATTAAAATGTTTTTTTATTTTAGGCTTAGCGTGCAAAAGTTGGAGAACGCAATTTAATTAGTTGGATGTCAAGATGGGGTTAGTATAAAGTTAAATCCAAGTTTGTGGGGCCGCAACCCTTGTCCCGCGGCCGCCATCTTGAAAAAAGGGTACGAATTAATGGTTTATACGGTATATTGGGCTAACTATTCATGCACAGAAAATGATTTTGTTGCAAATTAAATTTAATACAACTTTGGTTCTGGAACGACCAAAAGTTCGTACAACTAAAGATAACAAAGTTATTAACGAAAATAGAAAAAAATATGGAAACAAATGGATAAACTTCTGACTTTGAAATGCCGGCCTTTGTGGCGTAGCGGTAGTGTATTCTACTGCTACGACAGGGGGCGTGGGTTCGATGCCCGCTCCGTGCAAATATTTGTATGAATGAATATGTCTATTTGCATTGGTCTGAGTGTTTCTATGCATAATATGTATGTATTAACAAAAAAAAACCGCATTTCAGAAGCCATAACACAAGCTAGTTAAATTATGCCTTACTTTGGGTCTAGAAAGCGCTGTGTACAATGTCTTAGAATATTTAAGAATTGTATTTAAGAAATTTTGCAATCCCAAATGGAACTTTTCTTACTGCAGAATTGCCCGAAACATCGGTCAGGTCTACAAGTGAACCGGTTCCAAAGCCACCGATATCGTGAAAATGGCTCTATAGTGTGCCATACAAGACTGACGACCGAACTAGACAAAGAAACCGTAGTTCTGCTGGTTTTAATGACTTACCGTAAATTGGTAAATCGTAGTAAGGGTTGATGGCCACCAAAACGATGCCGCAGTATGTGTATATGGCATTGCGATCGCAGAACCTGAAAATAAATTAATTAATAAACGGAATCTATACTAATATTATAAAGCTGAAGAGTTTGTTTGTTTGTTTGTTTGAACGCGCTAATCTCAGGAACTACTGGTTAGAATTGAAAATATATTTTTGTGTTAGATAGCCAATTTATCGAGGAAGGTTATAGGCTATATATCATCACGCTCTTACCCAGGAGAGCGGAGCAGTAACCATTAATGTCACCAAATCGGGCAAATTTCCATACATTATTGTAGAACTGTTTCATGTTATGAATTGTTAATGTTTGGGATAAATGGGTGCCACGGGGGTGAAGTATGCCACGGGCGAAGCCGCGGGGGACTACTAGTCCTATATATTTGCACCTCTTTCAACAAAATCCTCGAGTCTTCCAAAAAACAAAAAGAAATCGGTTTTGCGGTCCTTCCTCTGAACAAAATCCTCTTTAGTTATCACCTTTTTTACCCGATGGCGCCAGAAGGAGGGTTATGTTTTTCGAGAGTATGTGTATGTATGTTGGTTTTAGGCATAATTGTTTGGCACGCTGTGCGGCCTAAAGAGTTCGATGGATTTTAGATTAACAGGTGTCATTAGATTAGTATTTACTGTGAGAGTGATACTGGGTATATCAAAGTAAAAAAAAAGACAAAAGGCTGATTTTTGGCGTTCAAATATATGTATGTAAAAATGAACTCAAACTTATCGAGTAGGGTAACAAAATTAAGAGCTTTAAAAAGTGATTTCAAATATATATATATATATATCATAACTAAAAAGTAGGGTATACCTACAATAATATTATTAATTAAAAAAATCAAAAACCCGATTGTCCTAAAAAGACCAAAACAAGTTTGATAGCAGGTGGGACCCATTTGCAAATCATAAACCGAAATTAAGGACAGTCAGTCTGGCGAAGGAAGTAGTCTCGCACGGTGGGGTGGTGGTGGCGGTTTCTCTCGTCATCGCCATCGCCTTCAACACCCTACCCTGGAGCTGCGTTAGGGAGGCGCTCGCGTATCACGGAGTGCCTCCTTACCTCCGCCGCATTGTCGAGGCATACCTATCCGTGAGGGCCATAGTTTACCCGAACTGGCTAGGGCCAGGGCGGCGAGAAGTATTGCGCGGTGTTCCGCAGGGGTCGGTCCTAGGGCCACTCCTGTGGAACATCGGATACGATTGGGTGCTGCGCGGTTCGTTGCTCGAGGGCGTCAGCATAACAAGTTATGCTGACGACACCCTCGCCATAGCGCGGGGAGCAACGCACCGAAGCGCGGCACTAAAGGCCACGGCAGGGGTTGCTCAAGTCGTGGGTCGAATACGGCGGCTGGGACTCGAGGTCATCATGTCAGTCAAACGACGCCCACTGCTGGGCATAGGCCTCCCCCAAGGATCTCCACAACGATTGGGCCTGCGCTGCCCGCATCCAGCGGCTTCCCGCGACCTTGACTAGATCATGGGTCCACCTTGTAGGGGGCCTGCCCACGGAACGTCGTCCGATACGCGGTCGCCATTCGAGAACCTTTCCTCCGCCCCAGAGGTCATCGGTTCGACTCGAGGTGGCTCTCCACAAATCCGAGGCTATGTGTTTTCACGGGCCTCGGAGGGGGCCACCTGCGGGAACCAGCATAACCATAGGGGGCGTTAGCATCGGCATCGAGCCCACGATGAAGTACCTTGGGCTCGTACTCGATAGTCGATGGGACTTCGGACCACATCTCCGAAGTCTGGTCCCGAAACTGAGAGGGGCCGCACTATCGCGGCTGATGCCCAACTTTAAGGGACCCAACGCCCCCACTAGGAGACTGTACCTGGGGATCGTGCGAAGCATGGCCCTGTACGGGGCCCCCGTATGGGCGGAGACTCTCGCGGCCCGCAATGTGGCTGTTCTAAACTCTAAGCCCGTTACAAGCGATGGCCGTCAGAGTCATCAGGGGGTATCGCACGATCTCCGTCGAGGTGGCCAGTCTCCTACCCGGTACCCCTCCATGGGACCTGGAAGCGAGAGCGCTTGCGTTGCTGAACCAGTGGCGCAAGGAGGCGCTGGAGCGGGGTCATAGGCCGGAGCCCCGAGAAATAAGGCCTTAGCAGTCCCAACTCCACGCGGGAACTCATGGAGACATGGAGGGTGCGACTTGAGCATCCAAGGTGGGGGGAATCCACCATTGCGGCGGTGAGACCGATTATGAAGGAGTGGTTGGAGAGGCACCACGGTGACCTCTCCTACCGGATGTGCCAGATATTTACCGGACACAGGTGCTTCGGTAAGTATCTATGGCGCATCCACCGGGAGACAACGCCACAGTGCCAGCACTGCGAGGATTCCGGCGGAGACACGGCGCTCCACACGTTGGTGGCGTGCTCTGCATGGGCGAGTCAACGCCGGGATCTCGTTGCGGTCCTGGGCGTGGACGTTCTCGCGTTGGGGACCATGGTGAGGGCCGTGGTCTCCGACGGGAGCAAGTGGCACGCCGCCGCCTCTTTCTGTGAGCAGGTTATGCGCGCGAAAGAGACGGCGGAGAGGGAGCGGGAGAGAACCCTGCCCCCCGCAGTCTGCGGCGAGAACGCCGCTGACTCGTCTACGCACGGGACTACCGACCTCCATGATCGGGGCCTGAGGACGGCAGTTGGCCGACTCGCCGTCCTTACAGAAGCAGGCCGCGGCGGAGGTGTGTCGTGTGTGTCCTACACACGCCTGCCTACTCACCGACGCGGGATACAACCCGACCCCACCAGGCGAGGCCGCGTTGGCGGCCAAGGTCCGCCGGTAACCCTGGGGTTATCCTTTCGAGGGCTTACCCGGGGTGCCCGGCAATGGACACTTGGGCAGGACACCGTGCGGTTTTAGTCGATGCACGACATAACCGCCCCCGCTGCCCGGCGGGGAGGTTTCCGAAGGGATTTCCGCGAGTAAAATAAAAACCGGCCAAGTGCGAGTCCGACTCGCACATCGAGGGTTCCGTACAAACCTGTAGGTATATAAGTAAAAGTTTACCTAAACATTATTACAGACCTGAGTATTTGATATGAATTTCAATTTAATACCTCTTCGCGTTCATGAGAAGAGGTATTAAATTGAAAGAAGAGAAGTAGCAACTTTAAAATTTTCAAAAATATTTTTTATTATATGATGTAATTAAAAATTTACGGTTTTCGCAATATTTCCTTCATCTGTACTATAAGACATTACTTCGCACCAAATTTCAAGATTCTAAGTTTTTTTCTTTTTTTTTATACCACTCAGGTGGCAGACAAGCTCACGGCCCACCTGATGGGAAGCGGTCACCGTGGCCTATGGACGTGTGTAACACCAGGGGCGTCACACTCGCGCTGCTGACCCGAAAAAAAAGAAATTACAAAGCAGGAATAGCCTTTAGAAGACCAAAGGCACCTCCCGCCTCTCCCTTCTTTTTTAGTTTTTGTGCTGTCAGAAGGAAGACTCTTCCCTCTGACAGCACAAAAACTCTCAGTGAGCTCTGGCTACCCTACTCACCGCCGGGAACACAACACGAGGTTATTATGGCCGCGGTATTCTGTAGGGCTGAGGTACTTCCCCAGTCGGACTGCTCAGTTGGACGGGAATACCGTCATGTCCTACCTCATTCACAAGTTCACGGGAAGTACCCTGTAGGTTTTGATTACTGTGCGAGTTTCGAAAATTTGCGGCATAAACGGCTGTATCTTTTGATTGCTTTGGCTTAGAAGTTTGATTTTTTCACAGCTCCAAGGGACAGTAGACCTGAGTATAACTTATAAATTTCAAATTGATACCTCCACGCGTTCCTGAAAAAAACGGTCTTGACAGACGGACGGACGGACGGACGGACAACGAAGTGATCCTATAAGTGTTACGTTTTTTCCTTTTGAGGTACGGAACCCTAAAAAACGACAGTCAGTTTTTTGGTTTTTTAATTAATAACTTTATTTTATACTGGCCAAGTCGATATGACTTCACCTCGTGTAATGGTAAAGTCTCAGGTGTCCCTCAGCACCTATCCCTATATTTCCGGGTCACTAGCATAATGTCCACTTTATAAAACGTTGATTTCGCTCTAACGTCTTAATTTTTGAACGCCATAGTTAGCTAATAAACATGAACGCTAAATACTCTAGAAGCAAAACGTCTGGATCGTAAAATGTCTTAATTTAAAATACTTTATTAGCAAATAGTCCTGATTTAAGAATGCCATAGTCACTGAATAGACATGAGCGTTGAATGATAAAGTAGCAAAGTATATTACCCCCATATTTACGGCCTTTGACGGCCTCTGTGGCGTAGCGGTAGTAAATTCGACTGCTACGACAGGGGGCGCGGGTTCGTTTCCCGCTCAGTGCAAATATTTGTATGCATGAATATCTCTATTTGCATTGGTCTGGGTGTTTCTTTGTATAATATGTATGTATTTACATAATAAGTATATAAGTATGTTTATCCGCAATCTGGAAGCACAAGCTAGTTAAACTATGCTTACTTTGGGCCTAGAAAGCTGTGTAGAATGTCGTAGAATATTTATTTATATATTTATATCCCCCTAAACGGTATCCTGTATATCATCCACGTATATTTGCACCCCTCAAGGAAATTACAGGATAAATATAGGTGGGTTTGTGACAATTCTTATCACAAAACGTACAATATTGTCCACATTATACCGACTACGAGCGACCTTACAAAACGGCTCGGGTATCTGACAAGGGTCATACTGATCAAGCGACATTGTTATAACGTCAAATGGACCGTGAAGCTACCACAAGTATTGTTGCACGAACAAATCAATTCAGATTTTAAAAATAGAAAGAAAGAAAAACATTTGATTTTGTAAACTGTAAACCGGAAAATAGCATATCATTATAAAATTCAATACATTTATACACTGTGCACTTACAAACTATAGACTAAAATTGTACCTATTTTAGGACCGTAGACAGCGAAAATGAGGACTATTTTTTGTACACCTGGCAACCCTGTTTACTTTTTTCCGTGTGTATAAATTGATTTAAAGTTTAATGTCGACGGTTGCTCAACTGAAATTTAAAAACGTATTTTACAATAATTACATTACGTTGTGCGTTGCAGTTTCCAAAAATAGTAAGATTACACATACATACAGTCTCACATATAACGGTGTATGTTGCCCCATAGATATTTTTGAGCTCTTCGAGAAGTGCAAGCCACTACTCCTCTCGGAGTTAGGAGGTCAGACGGCAGTCGCTCCCGTCAAAGCCAAAATAAAATGATGGAGAGTAAAATACCAGACTGCTTATTTCTGTTACTTTTACAACTTTTTTTCGAACTTATGGTTATAATTTGGCCTTTATACAGCTAAAGATTAAAGTTGGTAGCTTAGTGGTTAAGGAGTCGGCATTGTCATCGCGAGGTCCCGGGTTCGAATCCTGGCCATTACACTACCGACGTGAACCCGCTCCTAACATAAGTAATTTATCTAAGCTGGAGAGATGGTTAGGGGGAATACTACCAATTTAGGTTACTAGTGGATACTAGTAACCTAAATTGCTGGTATTCCCCTATAGTCCTACTAATATTACAAATGTGAAAGTTTGTATGTTTGTTACTCAATCACGCTCTAACGGCTGAACGGATCTGGTTGAATTTGGTACAGGGATAGGTTATAGCCTGAAATAACATATAGGTTTTGTATCCTTGGAATAGGTTCCCATGGGAAGCGGGTACAGAAACTGATTTCCATGCGGGTGATGCCACAGGCTGCAGCTAGTTCTTTATAAAAATATATGTATATTAGTAAAGTTTTATTTTCATATACATAATTATGTGACTCATAGGTGAGTCAACCGAGTTTTTACCCGCGAACTCATCATAGGAGGTGATATGATAACGGTTCTGTTCTAAACATACCTACATTTGATTTTACACCTAACACTCAAACATATAAGATTGGTTATCAGTTTTACTAATACAGTAGATGATTTAATGTTTGTGCAAGTGTTTTAATCAACTTTAAAATAATATTATAGTAACGAGTTTACACAATGAGATGTTCTCAAATAATTTTTTTTTTTCAACTTTCGGCAAATTCTTCTATGTAAACGATGCTTCTAAACTAGCTGGACTGGAAAAAAACTGGTATCGATTTAAGACCAGTGCTTGAAAAGCAACTATGGCACCACATTTTGTTGCTATCATACCTTTTTTTTTTACTTGCGGAAATCCCTTCGGATAGTCCCCCGCCGGACAGTGAAGGTGGCGATGTCGTGTATCGACTAAAACCGCACGGTATCCTCCCCAAGTGTCCGTTGCCAGGCACCCCGGGTAAGCCCTCGAAAGGATAACCCCATACCTGACATAACAAAAAGACGCACTATGTCTTTACAGATAGATGTCAAAATTCATCAACTCATTTATCTAGTTTCTGCGTCTCGTTCCAAATTCGAAATTCAAAATACATTTCCGCCTCACAACAATAGAAACACCCACCCTACTAAAACAGTCAATTCAATTCAATTCAATTTTTGAGTATGGCAGGTCTGTCGCTTTGACGATGGCGACAATTTAAGCCAATGACAGAAATGCGTTGGAGATTCGTGTAGTATAGATTTCGGAAATTTTGTACAAAATAATGAATACTTGGTAAACCGAAGGACTGGATGTGACTCTTGAAGACGTTATTATTACACTGAAACAACACAAACAAACAACAAATGCAATATATATATATATATATATATATGTTGGTATATAGGTTACATTAATCTATTAGTGCATAAGTAAGTATAAGTTAATCAAAGCTTGATAGAGTTATGACGTATAAATGACATTAGGGTCTCAAGAAGTTCTGGGGAAGAATAGGTTAGCAGTGAAGGAAAGTTAATAGGTACAGGGATCTTTAATTTTTTCATGAGGCTATATAAGTCAGTCTGGTGATTATTTACTGGACAGCTAAAGAAAATGTGGTCTAGACTGCCTTCATCTAGGCCACACTCACAGAGAGATGAGTCCCGTACTCGGATTTTATGTAGAAATACTGGAGAAGAGCAATGACCCACTCGGATTCGGCACACAACGGATATTACAGACCTGGGTACCTTTTTGTACTGATAGAACCAGGGTTTGGGTTTTACAATTGGTTGTATAGCATAGTAAAATTTGCCTTTTTTCTTGCAGGAATTAGCCCAATATGCTTGCCATGAATTCTGCAGAGTCACTCGAGGGAGATTCAATAGGTCATACCCCTGGTATTCAAAGTGTTTAAGATCAGAGAGAGGACAAGTAATGGCACTTTTAGCGTACATGTCTGCACACTCATTGCCTATGATGTTACTATGGCTTGGTATCCAAGCCAGGTGGACCGTTTTATTTTTATTCCTAGAAGCAAATAGAGACTTCTTTATGTCCAGGAGGATAGTGCTGTGTAGTTTGCTCTTATAAGGGTTCTGTTCTAAGGCCTTGAGACAGCTCATAGAGTCGGTAAAAATAACTGCTTTGAAGATATTATGGTACTCTATGTACAGGCATGCTTCCAATATTGCAACACATTCACCAGTGAAAACAGAAGATTCTTTAGGGCAACGGAACTTGAGAATTATTTTAGAATTTTGGTAGTAGACGGCAGCACCTGTATAACTCTCCATGGTCACCTTGGAGGCATCAGTGTAGAATCTCTGGAAGCCATTCCAAAGTTTCTCCACTGTCTCCTTAAAAGCTGATTCTGCTGCTGGCATCCCTTTGTAAATCCCTATGTTTAAGGCAATTTCTGGTTTGTAACACAAAACTTCATAATGGTAGTTATAAAGGGGCAGTTTATCCAATTGCAGTATGGGACACTCTAGATTCTGATACATCCTTAAAGTTCGGAGGATTAGGGGAATTTGTTTATGTTTCCAGTATAAATTAGACGTATTAACAAATGTATTTAGTTCTATCAGTTTTTGAAGAAGGGGATGTGAGCTTTTGGTTATCAAACGAGATAGAAAACGGCCTGCTAAGTATTGTCTTCTTATGGCTAGGGGCGGTTCCGCACATTCTACCTGTAATGCATTAATGGGAGATGACTTCATACAGCCCAATATGATCCGTAGGCACCTGGCCTGGATCCTGTCTAACCTTGAAAGTGCTCCTTTATTGCAGGGAACTAACAAATATGAGCCATAATCCATAATACTACGGATTAGAGCATTGTAGACCAACTTCATTGTGTATGGGTGTGCACCCCACCAGACACCGGCAAGAGCTTTCAAGATAGGCGTGACCCGTTCACATTTTTGGACTTGGTAATTAAGATGATGTATACCTGTCAGCCTAGTATCCAGATAAACGCCAAGAAATTTGGCTTTATTGGAGACAGGAATATCATGTCCCTCTACGGTAATATCAATTTGGGGAATTATTTTTTTACGGGAGAAAATCACTACTGAGCTCTTTGGTGCGGACAGGCTAAGCCCACGCTCCTGTAGCCATTTATTCAGGGAGTTCAGGGATATAGAGAGTGAGGCAGCTGCATCATTTATGGATTCGTTTGAAACATACAGGGCCAAGTCATCAGCGTATTGAAGTATTTGACAGTTATCATTAAGGGCTGAACCAATGTCGGATGTGTATAAATTATAGAGTAAAGGACTTAGAACTGACCCTTGCGGCAAACCTTTCCAAGCACTTCTCTGCCCTAACTCCTCTCCCTGAACTTTTAGGACCAAGTATCGCGACATTAGCATTTCGCATATACACTGTACCATCTTCCCGGGTAGTCTCAGCTTTTGCAATTGTTGCCTGAGAGTGGGGAGAAGGACTTTGTCATAGGCGGATGAAATGTCTAGAAAAGCTGCTACTACAGACTTATTTTGCGTTAGGGAGAGTCGGATATCAGCTATAAGGAGGCCTATGCTGTCCATAGTACTAAACCCCTTCCTAAAACCAAATTGTGAGCTCGGTAGCAAATTCCTTGATTCGATGATCCACTCAAGACGGTTTTTGATTAGATGTTCCAAAATTTTTATCAAAACAGATGACAAGGCAATTGGCCTGTAGCTGTTTGGATCATCTGTGTGCTTGCCTGGCTTTAATATTGGGATGATAGTTTGCTTTTTCCATTGAGTGGGGATCCATCCATTTTGGTAACAAAAGTTAAAAATGTTGAGAAAATATTGCTTAGTATTGGGGCCAGAATGAACTACAAAAGAATAGGGGATGCCATCGATACCAGGGGCCGAATCCTTTACATGGTTGAGAACCATATCCAATTCCTGTATCGAAAATGGTGAGTCCTGAGGATCCTCTATTGTAATTGTATTCTGGAGGTAACTCTCTGACATTGTGGGAACATAAGGGGGAGCGATTTTTTTTAAAAACTGTTCTGCAATCTCCTTTGTCATTACTGAAGAGCAGGAAGGCGAGCAGCCAGATCTAAAGCTGTTAATTCTTTTCCATACCATTGTTGATGGGGTTGAGGGTGATAAAGAATTACAGAATGTCAACCACCCTGCCCTTTTCTTTTGTCGGAGTAGCCTCTTAGTCTTAGCAAAAATTTTTTTGTACTGTATTAAATTTGGAATACTCATATCTGCATTATATTTTTTCTCTGCTTCCTTCCTTTCTCCAATAGCCCTGGTACAGTCCTGATCCCACCATGGAGGCGATGGGATTTTACCTCTTGCACTATTTTTAATTGGGAATGTGGCCTCTGCACAGAGATTGATTGCTCCAATTAGGCTATCCAGGCAGATTTGTGCATGGCAATGGCCAGATTGATTAGGATTTTGAAACTCAGAGGTTGGGAGAGACTTAATAGCATCCTCCAACAACTCCGAATATTTAGTCCAGTCTGGTTTGGATAAATTAAATCTTAATAGGGGCGGAGAGGTTTGTTCAAAGTAAGTCTTATCAGGGAACGAAATAAGAATTGGGTAATGGTCACTGCCATGTGACAAATCCGTGCACTGCCAATAAATAGATGTTGCAATGTCCAGGGAGCAGAAGCTAAGGTCAACGCAGCTTTTATGCTGACCAGGGGGTGATCTGCGGGTAGAACATCCAGTGTTTAAGATGCATAGATCTAGATCATCAAATATCTCAACTAAACCCTCCCCGAAAGCATTACAATGGTCAGAACCCCATCTGAAGTGATGGCCATTTAAGTCGCCCATTACGAGTATTGGACCATTAATATTTTCCAAAACATTCCTTAGGTCTGGTAGAAGGCTTGTGTGGGGATGAGCAATATAGATTGTAACTATTGTGAGACCCTCTACTTTACGTGCTACCATAGATATTTCCTGCGAGAATTGATGCAAAGTGACGGGTAAGTGAGGAACTCGGTTATTAATAAGGAGGGCCGAACCTCCATAGCCGTCGGATCTATCGCACCTAAGGGTGTTAAAGTGGGGAATCTGGAAGTTAATACTTGGGTTTAACCACGTCTCAGAGATGGAGCAAGCAACTGGTTTGTGTTCATTTATAAGGTTAATAAGGTCATGTTTTTTATGGAACACACTTCTAACATTCCACTGAAGGAACCGAAGGTGTGGAGCCATAATTAAAGTTTAATAAATGTGTTATCAAGTTTTGTGCAACGTTGGACGGTTGAATTAAAGGATTTGGGGACATTATGGATTTCATAATTTGGACTAGTAACTCTATAATGCAAGATATCTGGTCTGATGGTTGAGCAAGTGGGTTATTAAGAGCACAACCATTTGGTAACGAAGATTGGGGGGAACTAATAACATTATTATGTGACACTTTGTCATATGAAGGAGAAAGAGGGGCATGAGTTTTAGGGTTTAAGGTAATAGTTTTCCTGTATGAGTGGGGGGGAGATGTTTTAGTAGCATCAGCATAACTACGTGTGACTGACGGGACATTTTTGCTTGCTTCTATGTAAGACATAGCTTTTTCTGCCATAGTTGTCTTTATCATCCTTTGCCTCCCATACTCCGGACATGACTTGCTATTTGCATAGTGATTTCCGGAGCAAAGGATGCAAAAGGCATCATTTTCAGGTATGATACACCCACTGCTAGGGTGGTCATGGCCACATTTGAGACATCTAGGTTTTGACCTGCAGATGGATTCAACATGTCCAAATCGACAACATTTGCGACATTGGATAGTGGGGTACACATATTGTTCGACTGGGAGAGAGGTGTAACAACAGAATACCCTTTTAGGGAGCATCTGGCCGTCAAAAGTGATTACACACGTTTCTGTGGGTTTCCACTCTGGGGTGCCGTCACGTATAACTTTACGGTTAAAACGTCTTATTTTGAGTATTTGACCACAACCCGGAGGAACAGAAATATATGTTTTCGCATCCTCTTCTGACATATCTGCTGGTACACCGCTCACCACGCCCATACGCGTAACATTGAACGATGGAATAGTTGCAATGTAATTGTGTTGCCGTAATATAGGATTCACCATAAATGTATTTGCATCCTGAGAAGACATGAATTCTACAGACGTGCGGTTTCTGCCAATCCTCTTAACACCATCTTTTACTATATTTGGGATGTTATTATTATATAGAAAGAGACCAAATGTCACTGGATGTAAGGTGGCTCCCGAGTTGGGTTGGGACTCAGCACGGGACACATGCACAATAAATGGCGCCTTGTCACTTGTCGTGTACTGGTCACGACCAATCTGACTCTTTGGTTGTTTGGCCGGCCGGTTGAAATCTTCGACTACATGTCTTTTACGACTTACAGACGTCTGTGAGTATGCAGCATTGCAAGCTACATCTGCTAATTGGGTTAGTGGGTTAATTTCAGGAGTCATTGCAGTAGGGAAAACAGGAGGGGAAGAAAAAGTGGGTGTAGTAGGGGAAGAAATATCGGGAGGGTCAGGCGGTTTATTCCTCTCCATTTTTAGACAGTGATGTTATAATAAGTACAATACAATACCTTTTAAAATTAGTGGGGACGGCACAATATACAACAACACAAACAATAATAAGTCTCCGTTCGTCACAGCAGCGACAAAACACTAAAAATCCAAAAAAAGTCCCGATACACGAGTTAACCAACACAAAACCCCCGTTATTATTTATTAAGATCTACTAAAACAGTCGGTCCCGGTAGCCATTCATTCATTCAAATTTATGACATTAGGCGAGGTGAAGTCAAATTGACGTGTCCTAAATATAAAAAAAAAAAAAAAAAAAAAAAAAAAAAAAAAAACATTACTGGTCGTTGGAGCCCTAAAAAGTTCGACAACTGGTCTAATTACAAAACTTCGATATCGCCAGTGGGTTGTGGAGGACAGATGGCAGTCGCTTCACGCTTCATAAGGTGTCACCAAATTAGGTCTCTGAATTTGGTGAGATGACTTGGTATCGACAAAATATGTATTTGAAATAAAAAAAAATATCGGGTAAAATAAAAATATGAAAAATATAAGAATAAAAAAATAAAAATAAAAAAAAAACACAACCAGCGACCAGCGTCACGTGACGCGACGAGCACACGTGACGCTGGTCGCGATTCAAATACATATTTTGTCGATACCAAGTCATCTCACCAAATTCAGAGACTAATTTGGTGACACCTTATATATATTAAAAAACTATTAAAACCCCGACACATATATTTGCAGATATTGGGTATTTTCGCCACTTTTACCCCCAGAGTTTTTTCAGGGCTCAACCGATTTTCGTTGAACACATTATTTTGTAATGTGCACGTGATGCGCTTTCATTTTAGATCCCACTCGATTATATTTGCCGAAATTCAGTTATTCTTCCCCACTTTCACCCCCCACAACTTTTAAACGACTCAACCGATTTACAACAGACATGTCTAAAGACACTCGCTCGTAACTCACCTTTCATACAAAAAACCTAAATTGAATTCGCTTCATCCGTTCGAGAGCTACGGAGCCACAGACAGACAGACAGACACGTCAAACTTATAACACCCCTCTTTTTGAGTCGGGGGTTAAATACCGAAGTTCGGCCGTTTCGCAGTTAGACTGAAAGCCGACTCCTACTGAGTTGGATAGAGGCTCGCAGGCTGATGATGAGTTCTATCTTAAGGACTAGTCCACTCACCGAACCCTAAGGTTGTGAAGCACCGCTGGCTCGTGAAGGTACGACAGAGATGTGAGGTCATTCTGCCCGATGAGGAGAGACGGGTTCCGAAGAGGAGGCATCTTCCCCTCATCTGTGATCTGGTGAAGATATTAAGAGAATTAATTCATATCTGGGAGTCTTCAAGTCCAGAGTGAACAGGTTACTTCTAGACAAGCATGCTCCACCATCGACCACATCACTTACCAACAGGTGAGATTGTGATCCAACGCAAACATATTGCCAATATGAAAAACAAAAATTGAGTGGTGTGTGTGCTAAGTGCCGTTTTTACACGGGGGTGCAAGGGGTGTGGTAATTTTGGAGGTAATCGATCGCATTAGACCCTCAACTTTATGTGTGTCTATCAGTTTCGTAAATTGCTTAACATTCAATATACCGGACTATAAAAAGTTTAAGAAACAATATTGTTTTAAGCCACGAACTACGAGTATTTTAAGTCAGTATTCATTTCAAAAATAGAACACAAAAATCTTGTTTCCTTTTTTTGGCTCCCTTCGCTAGCCTGCGACCAATTAGAGAGGCCGGCGTGATCCGTGGGGGCTCACTTATTGGTGGTGAGAGGGAAGTGACATCACCCATGGGCATCCCAGAGTCTCTAGTCGTAGTTACATCAAGGAGACATAGGCGCCTTTTTTTACGTGCTGGCACCCCGTCGGGCTTCACTTCGCCCGAGCCAGTGGTGTTGGGTATATCATGACCGACTAAAACCGCACGGTGTTTCAGCACATCGGCGTACGTGGTCGGGGAATCTGGTGTGCCCTAGAAAGTATTTCCTCGGCCCCGACCGGCCGGCCCTGGCCTCCTAAATAGACGACCTCGACGTGTTGTTAGGGTCAAAATCCTCCCTCCCCCATAAACGGAAACTCTACGCGCCGCCACCCCGCGCCTGCTTATGTTAAGGCATAGCATCAACCGACACCCTCAGGCCCACGTTCATGGAGGACGGACATCGTTTTGTTATCTACGAAGCTCGGAGCAACTTCTACGGCACGGGAGACTGCTAGATCTCTACCGTACCTTTTCCACCGCCTCTTTAGCACGCATCACTTCCTCGCAAAAAAAGCGGCGGTGGTCCACACATTCTCTCTGCTGACTATGGACAGTACCAGGATTTGTAGCGAGAGGCTTCATACTCCAACGGCTGCTTCGAAGACACGGCACTCTAGCCACCCTGGGCATTCTGCCGCGTGTCCATGAAGCAGCCTCGGCAGTGGTGGCACTTGGGCGTCGTTAGGAGAGCCTACTGTGGCGTCTATCCAGCCATTCCTCTATGATGGGATTTACCGCCACTAATCATGGCGTACCCTGCGCTTGGTTGCCTCAGTCGTTCTTTCTATTCCTCCATGAGCACCTGGTGAAGTTAAGATTTCCTCGATTGTTCGTGGGGCAGGCCTCAGATCTCGTTCCAGCGCTTCAATCTCGTACAGTGTAGCAAGGGCCTTCTCTTCCTGGTCCCATGGAGGCGTCCCGGCGAGAAAATTCGTCACCTCAAAAGAAACCGTGCCGTACTCCCTATGATCCTGACGGTCAGCACCCGCAAGGGGGATTGCAGGTTCACCGCCCGATCCCGGCGTAGACCATCCTGTAGGAGGCGTTGCGTCCCTTCAAATTAGGCAGCGGCTGCGCCCCTTTGAGATTGAGAGCCCTATTCCAGATTTTTCCCACCTGATGAGAAGCGGTTACCGCCTATGGACGTGTGCAACACCAGGGGCGTCACACTCGTGCCATTATTTTCGAGTGGCCACGACTGGGGTTGCCCAAGTCTTTGGATATATTTGGTGGCTGGGCCTCGAGGTGGATTCCTATCTTATCTAGGTCACAGCTGGTTTACCGGCCCCACAGGCATATGTAACGATACACCGTGTGGTTTTAGTCGACTCGAGTCCGACATACCCATTTCATCTTAGCTCCAATGAGGTAAAGCCTGAAGGGCTACCCGCACGTAAAAAAAATTAAGGGGGGGGGCGCAGACCTGACAATATACGCGAGGCCCAAACCAATCCCACTTGCAGGCCGGCACCCTACAACTGTTAATTGACGGACGAGGCTCTGGCGCGGGGTTTACTCTCGGGGTTAGGGTATCAGAATGGCAGTCGTTCGCATAAAAGCAATATAAGAGGAGAAAGAGTAAGCGGACCCCGGGTTCCAACGTGGAAACCTCAGATGCAACAAGAATCAACGCTAAAAACATTATGATAATGAAAAAAAGTAATCATCATCGCCAAAACATCAGTGGCCATAGCAAAAACACGAACGTCCGTCCGGACAGACAAGAGAGTGATCTTATAAGGGTTCCTTTTTAGGGATTTTCTTTAGAAAAGCCCTATTGCTATGGAGTTGTTGTCGACGTCGTCGTCGTTGCCAATTTTCTGTCACGGTTTTGGGTATGAAGGAGATGAGCTATCGAGTTGCTGTTTTCGGTAATAGATTCGTGCTGGGGTGAACCATTGCAAGATAAAAAAAAATCGTAAAAAAACGCAAAAAAAAAAAAACGCAAAATCGAAAATCCCTTGTATTCGGCTGAGCTCGTCTCAGGAATTCAACTTGTTTTACCTTAAACCCTAAAAATCGTGTTTCTTACTCTCCAGAGGAGGTATTCAATTGTTTTCAGTTCACTGACCTTAATCTGTCGAATCTCATTGGTCTGGTCGATCCTGACGATGAGCACGCCGGAGCGGTAGTCCGATGTCACCGTGGCACTCTCCCACACCTTCTCTGGGTGCTCCACCCATATCCGGGCGTCCTGTGAATAGAGGAAAAGTATTTCATAACTATCGAAATTTTACGTGAATATTGAAACATTGAAATGCTACTTTTTTTACCACAACTGCCAAGGTAAGGTAATTTTTTTCGCGCGTGTCTTGCATGTTTGTAATTTTCTTTATTATCACGACGTATCTTCGAAATGGCTCGATGTTTTGTAACATTTATTTATTATTCTTCTTAATAACCCAAACGTTCTTTGATAGGTGTTTAAAAAGAAAACAAAATGGCAATTTTTTTGGCTCTAAATTGCTAATATTCTTTTTTAACCAAACCTATCGAGTAAGGTATCAAAATGAAGGAAATTAAAAGGAGATTACATAAATATGCATGGCATAACTGAAGAGAATACAAATGAATATTTAAAATATAAAAAATCATACTGCGAAAAAGTAAACTTAACAATTAATAGTTAACAGTTAATTAAGCAATAGGTACGCTTAAAATACCGAAACAAGTGTGATACGCAAATGGATCGCGGTTGATATCAAACTTGTTTCGGTCTTTTTAGGGCGTTGTTTATGACTTTCTTGCAAAATATTCTCCCCGAGACCATGGCTACAGAAATCGAGACTTTGGGATCAGTGTAAATAATTAATTAACACTAAATAAATCGCGATACAATCCGTTAAAAATAGTTTTATTTCAATAAAAGTTTTAACTGAGCGTAGACACAACAGGAGTTCGCAATTCAATTTGCATATGTCCATATTTTACGTGTGATAGAATTTTGTAATGCAATTTTGCAAGAATAAAAAAAACATAAGGGGCATCACATTTAAGGCATTTGTTCCACCGCGCACAGCCGCGGGCAAGAAATTTATAATTTTCGACTATTGTCTCGCTTAAGCCCGGCCATATGCGGGATCGCAGTATGCCTAAATATTCTTAGATTGTAAGATATTTATTTATTACTAGCTGACCCGGCAGACTTCGTACTGCCCCAATCGATGACAAACCTTTTAAACCTTCTCTGGACCTCCACAAATAATTCAAGACCAAAATTAGCCAAATCGGTCCAGCCGTTCTCGAGTTTTAGCGAGACTAACGAACAGCAATTCATTTTTATATATAAGAATATTAATATGTTCATTGTTCGTGTCCTGAATTAAATGTTTTTCTTTCTTTTCTTTCTTTCTTTCTTTCTATTGATAGCTGGCTGTCACACTGCCGGAGTGACTCTCCCTCTACTAGTTTTTTCGCAAGGACAGGAGCTATCATACATGATAATCGCTCTTTGCGGTCAGAACACTCGCCGACAGGGTAAGCTGACCCGGTAATTCGGAACCGACTGGCCCGAGCGAGTGTTGGTGCAATTACATTAGTCGTTAGCTCGTATTCGATTGCCTTTGAAATTCGGGATAAACGACTAAAGCTAAATGAACGGAGTCAAGTACGCCCATATTAGAACAGCTTTCATTTTTTCTTCTTTCAATTGTCACTACTTTGCCAGTGGTCACAATGAGCAATGTTTTCCACAGGCACGATAGCGGGCGCAGGGTCGTTTACCCGTGCTCCAGTAACCGAACGTGAGTAAAACAATGTAATTAAAGCATCGGGTGCCCGAATTCGAGCAACGTCTTTCACCCAAATACGGGTTAGGATCAAGTGTAATTGCGCCTTGATGCAAGTTATCGCCCGTCGTCCTAGCATACTCGCTTATAGTGCAGCGACAAAACTATCGGAACTACACACTCGCTACTCGCTATTCGCTACCGCGATTATAGTCGCTAGCTTCACTCGTTTCTCGTTCATCGCAGGCGATGGGACAAGTGCCTAAAGAGAGGGTCGACGAAATATGCGACGACGACATTGGTGCCGATTCTGCTGTTACAAAACTCTAAACTAGGTACATCGAAATTCAAATTTAATGCTATCTGTTTAAAGTCTAAATTTATTCCGATATCAAATAGAATGAAGAAAGAAAGAATTTGTTTATTCATTGACCTTCGATGTACACATACAACCACAGAGCAAATACAAAAAGGAGGCGGCCAAAGTACACTGTAATTCTCAACTAGGTCCTGACGTCATGAGAGCAGGCGTTAGTAAGTGTACTGACGGCGTTCGTCCTGTACACAACTCTCTTAACCTGTGTCTCCAAATATAATTCCACTCGATTCTAGATGGCGATTCTTTGTGTCTCTGGGACCTCTTGTGTGAATTGGTTGTAGTAATATCAACATGAATGAAGTGAATAGTTTTGCTATTGAATGTCAGAAGGCAAATAAAGAAGTAGACGGGATCATGGTGTGATCTAACCCCTCTTTACCACACCCTCACCCCCGCAGCAACACCCGTTTTTTCATAAGGGAATCTAATTACAACACCTCTCTGTATTCACTCTGTGCTGTGCATACAACCATACACTAATAAGAAATTCAAATTAAAATCTTTTAGAGGCACCTTAGTTTAATAAGATGCACAACTAACAGAATGGGCCCCATTGTATGACAAGAGGTGTGGAATCGGTCCTAAATTTCGTCACATCACATTTCATAATCTAATAAGTATTAAAACGCGAAAAGCTTAAAAATATTATAACTCTTCATGTATAAGCAATAGATTATAATGTTTTATTGCTGATTTTACACTCACACTAGCAAGTGAGGTTGGCTTGGGTCCCAAAGATCTTTGTGAGGCCCCTTTTTACAACCTACTACTAGTCATCATAATGTTAGCGCTGTCACAAGTCACATCCGAGTCACTACCTCGGAGCTCAGGGTTGGTTTTGGTTTGGCTTATACACCTTTTTTGGAAACAACTGACATCTAAGCTCTCAACCCCGAAAATAAGGGCTGCGCCAGAACCTCGTCTGTTAATACACACACCAACCAATATTTAGTTGGTTGAAAAAGAGGCTAGCGGATGTTAAAGAATTTCTAGGGACACTTGAATTGATACTTTTTAATTTTAATATGTTTTTACTGACAATTTGGACACCATCAAAATATTAAAACTATTTTCTATGCAAATCATATTCTTTTGTACGACTGTACAAAACAGCTTTTTAGTGTGGTTATTCCAGACATGAACAACCAGAATTCAAACAAAATGACTGCGACTGTGGGTGAGTTATAAATAGTAAGAAGGAATGGGTTCAAAGTCCATGGACTAGATGAGAGAGCTGGGGCTTGCTATTGTGTGCTGTGAATGAGAAAAAAGTATGAATTTACTTCAAACAACAGTTTGTTTAATAGTGACTGCTACTGATCTTATTTTATTCTTTCGATACTGTAAAACATGAAACTCGATTGAGCCACATAAAAAAAATATCATCAAAATGACATTAATATGATAATGGATACTGTGGCTCAGAAAACATAGTAAATTAGCCTATGCCTGTGGGTCTACTGCACGTGGAGTACTGAGTCAGGGGCCCACAGGAACTCATTCTCGGAATAAAAACCTTTTCCTAATAAACTTACTTTTGTATTTTATAATATATTTTTCTACTACCGGCTTCTTTTTGATGAATCATTTTATATATTTTAATCAATATATTTTATTAATAGGCTTTTTATAATTTTATCATACTCATTATACATACATATGAAGGTGTAAGAATAGGTGCAATATCAGCTACAATATGAGTGTTAAATTAAATATAAGTCTGCAAAATTTATTATGTTGAAATGCTAATATCAAATTTAGTCCAATTCACAGATCCAGAGTAGTATATCAACTCCATTATCAACAAATGGGATTTGAGTGTGGCAATACCTGTAGGCACCCTTATCCCCAAACTCTATTTTTGACAGTTGTAGTCAAGGAAAGGGAATTACATAAACATTTAAAAAGTAAAATTTCCACTTAATCATACACATACTGATACATTAGTTTAACTCATAATCTATTGATAATGATCTGTATGGTCCAGTAATCCTCACAGACAAGCATTTTGTTAACTTACATAAGTGCTCAAATGCTGTGAAATTATGTATTTAAATAATTCATGAACATCAAAAATATGATGTCAGATAGCTAAGTGATTATAATAATTTATTATATCAGCTTAATAGTGTTAACAATAATGAATTTCATGACTTTTACACATGTGCTAGTATTAATTATTTTTTTATGAGACATGTAGCTTCTTAAGTAAAAAGTTTTATCAATAGAGGATGGTTGAGTTAGGCTTTAAAATTAATGCTGATGTAATGTTATCTCTATTATTTGATGCACAAATTAGCATTCGCGTGTGTAAACGATGAAAATGACGTCCCCAGTAACAAGAAGGTCAATCATTTTAAACACTCAATTTTACATTGAATAATTAAATATATTGCATAAAACCTATCATTACAATCTGCGAAAAAAAATTTTTGAATGTTCCTAAAAAGTTAAATTACTTTTTAATTACAATTTCAAAAAAAGAATACGAAAAAAATACAATCAAATAGCAAAGTTTTTTACCTTCGTATATAGCTCCTTGGTCGTCATTTTAATATTTCACAATAATCTTGATATATTAAAGCGATATCACATATTAATTCATTATTTCACCACGAGTTCGGCACTTAAATAATCCATTTTATTAATTTAATGTAAGGTAGATTCGAAATATGATTTTTCTGAATGCGAAACGTCACTGCAATGTTATTGACATTTTATTTTCAGTGTTATCAGTTTTATCAATATTGTCGCAATAATTTTAATGATCTCAACTGCTATACTGCTGTGTATGACAATATTACATCATTTCTACTAGGAAGCGGTTCTTATTGGAATCCAATTAAACACCATAAAAACATTTGACAACAATACAAATCGAAAGTAACACTTATCTACAAGTTCCCACGGTTAGTGCTGCCATGATGAAAATATAAGAATTTAGGCCAAATTTACGGTTCATTACACGCATATTTCATTTGTACTTACCACAAGCGTCAACGACAGACGATTCGGTTTACCCTTAGATTATTGAGCTG
The DNA here is from genome assembly GCA_946251805.1 of Cybosia mesomella. Taxonomy (NCBI): domain Eukaryota; kingdom Metazoa; phylum Arthropoda; class Insecta; order Lepidoptera; family Erebidae; genus Cybosia; species Cybosia mesomella. Next base: position 4,381,366 of record OX276417.1, read on the forward strand.
AGAGTGAGACGAAGTCGAGCGAAAAGCCCTCTATACTCCTCTCGGTGTATTTCGGTTGTAACGCTACTCCTCCTAAACTAATCGATACATTTTGACTAAACTTGGTATGTAAATACAAATTGATAAGGTTTAGAAAAACTAAAATTGAAAATCGAACATACCATGGAGGAATGAATAATCGTTATTCACCCTTCAAAAATTTCAAAATCTGATTTCTCCAAAATGATCAATGTTGAGACCAGCGACCCAGGGTCCGCTAACAACTTGTCCTCCTTTTTATTCGGCGTATTTGGCGTTTGCAGGAACGACTGTCATCTAATCTCCCAACCCTGAGTGGGAAGACCTACGTCAGAACCTCATGTTACTACGACAGAATCTCCATTCGATATTGCCGGTGGGTTGTAGAGGTCAGATGGCATACAGCAGTTGCTTCACGGAAATTATCAAAGTTTGGCCGCTTCGTTGTTAGACTGAAAAGCTGGGGCCGCAACTGAGTTGAGAAAAGGTACGGAGGGTGATAATGATGTTTATTATTCTTTTTAGGCTTTCACGGCGGCGTTGCATGTAGAATATACTGCTTCTGGGCTGTTTGGCCGTGGTCCATATGAAACTTGTGTTCATATGGAAATATTCTCGTCGCCGCCCGGACCTGTACCACTAAAGATGTCGACCGCAGTGATCGACGAAACGTTTGGAACATAAGTTTTATATGGACCAGGGCCAAACAGCCCGGAATCAGTACATTCTACAGATACTGATGTTTATTTCTAATATGCCCAACCCAGGTAGGTAACTCTTTTGTTACGTATAATAAATTTATTGAATAAGTAAGGCCGGTAAAAGTAGTTATAAAAACACCATTACGTGACTAAAGCATATATTTCTAGTCTAATTTTAAAGTCATAATTTCCCAGCCTTTAAAATTATGATATAAAATTGCATGTTACAATCCAAAGCAATAAATGTTGCAATACTTAATACAAAAAATCCCTAGAAATATTGAAATTCAATCATAATCCAATACCGAATTGCTATTGCCGTTACATTTTGTTTTTATGAATTAATTTACTTATTTTCCGGGGATGGAAACCACGCCTGGCAGGCCTCAGTTGCGATCTCACAAAGAGCAGTGAAGGTTTTTCCACGAGAGTCATATTCTGTAAAAGAAAGTAGAATATTAGTAAAGGCAGAGAAAAAAAAATGTCTTAGCAGAAGCAGGCGGTTGATGGAAGCGCGTCGTCTTTCCGCGCACGTCTTTAGGGGTCAGAATATTTTGACCCCCAACGAATCGTTGGGTTCGTTAATGTTTGTGGCCCAGGCCGGTTGGGGGAGTTACGGACTGAATTTAGACAGTACAATATTTCGACATGTAGCGAACTTCTAAAACACATATATCGACAAGTCATTGCTTCGACAGACAACTATTAGATAATACACACCTTCGAATTACCACTACTTCGACAGACGATTATACGACAGACAATACTTAGACAAGACACATCTTCGAATGACCACTAGTTTGACAGATTTTTTTAACATTCTCCCAAAATAATAATGCTCTGAAATGTATAATCAGGGATATCGTCTTCTTTATCTCCGGCCACACAGGTTGATGTGACGAGACACAGTGAGGTTTTAGTTAGTTCGAGTCCGACATATTGACCTCAACATTAACTCCGGTGAGGTGAAGCCCAAGAGGGTTTCCACACGCAAAAAAGGGGTACAAGGGACAATGATAATACGAATGACGAGGATGTTAAACAACATTCACAGAATGTTATATCAGCTAACGGAGAGTCATTGATTTTTTGGCGTAAAATTGCTGCGGCTGCTGCTCTATTTAAGGCATAAAGTGACGTCACAGAGGCAAAGAACACAATTTAACTTACCAGTAGGTCCTCTTTTGCCAAACATGATCCCGTTCATAGGAGCGTTCTTATAGTTGGCTTCGCTGACTTCCGCCAGTGAAAGCAGCACAGCTACTACGCAAACAACTCCAATGGTGAATCGCATCATGTCTCCGGACATCTGGAATATTCAAACTAATTAAGCAGGAACCTACACTCGAACCTTTTTACTTCGAAAGAAATCAATAAATAAAATTAATCTACTTATAATTTTATTTATGATCTTCAGAGGAGAAATTCAACGTTATTCAATTATTGTTTATTAATTCATGTAAAGGCTTAGAGCAAAGGTTGTCGGTAAATTGGAATGTACTAATTTCGAAAAAACGAAAAGTAGACCGAACGTTAGCGGGATTCCATCGACTCCTTGACAGAGATTGATGGGATAAAGCAATATAGAGAGCGAAGTAGAAAGATTTGGAGGAGGAATCTACTCAATGGTGGGACTCTATTTCTATAATTTGCAATAAATATTCAAAATTTGGAAGGGGACTCTGGCAATGACGAAGAATACTTATTGATTGTTCTGTTGTAAAGTTCCGAAATGTACAACACCTAGTGCAGAAGTGTAAAAAAAATCTTATGTACTTATTGGTTTCTGCTTCAAACATTGCTGGTCGTAAATATTTACTGATATGTGCATTGAGGATTTTACCTTAAAAACTTCTATTTTTAAAAACAAAAAATTACCTTAATTTATCAATATATTTCTTAGTGGTAACACTGTCGAAGTCGAACCTCAACTGATGCTGTGGAAAGATGCTCCCGCCAATTTATACTGCGAAAATAGGGACATCGCATCGCGCTAAAGTCCACTCAATTATTGGATTATTGGATACTGACCACATATTGACTGAGCTCGGGGGATTATAACTTAGTACATAAATTAATAGTTGGGAACAGGTTCGTTGAGAGATAGCCGCCATCTTTGATTTTGTTATGGACTATGGTTATGATTCAATGAGGGTAAAAGTATTTGTATCTATGTATATTATATAAATAAATGGTCCTATTTGTAAATAGAGAATTAAATTATGGTTTCGTTCAATTGTTTTATGTTTAGAAATCTGTACTTAAGTAAGGTACCTACATAATACATAAGCAAGCCTATGATTTGCCTATAATATTATAATTGGTACCTAAATAGTTCACGTCTAGCTTTTTCAGGCCTAGGGCGGAGACGCGTCGTGTATGCGCACGTACCTCTGTATGGCTAGTGCTACTCACACGGAAATTCCGTCGCGAATCTTCCGCGCCGTCGGGACGCCAATATATGTTATAGTATATAAATGACGGAGCGACACGTCCGCGCAGTGTGTTATTAGTCAATTCATTTCGGTATAATTACGGTACGTGTTTCAGACTATTCGAACTGAAATCACGCGTTTTGAAAACGTGGCCACTGAATCGGGCTCCAGCTAGTACGGTTAATCCTCCTAGACTATGACGAATGATTTCATTATACCTATTCAATGTCAAAATTTCGATTAGATTTTTTATCAATTTCAGTTTATTACTTACCTATGTTATCTTAGTATTAGGTACAATTATATGTCGTATAATTGATCGCGCATGTAGTGTCGACTTATTGAATAAACCGACAAAATTGGTATTATGTTACGTTCCTGACCATCAGAAAGAAACTTATATACCTGAATGTTTTTGAGGCCCCTTCAAGTTCCTTCATCCTTCAGGCCCTGCAAGCCGGTCCACCTGCTGATTAACGGATCAGGCTGGCAGAATAATATGACGATAATCAGAATATTAGATCTGACATTATAATTTAAACGTCATTACAAGAGTCAATAAAAATACAATTAAATTTGAAACTAAACTAAGTAATTAAACTAATTTATTTGTATTAAAAAAGGTTTAAAATCCTGAATCCCCTCTACAGGGTGCCTAGGATGCAGGCGGCATCCCGCGCTGAATTGCAGTGGAAAGCCTTTACGCAAGAAAAATACCTACACGGGGATCACCAGTTTCCTTCCTCAGACGCTTGCTGAGTTCCAAGAAAAGCCCCTGAGCGTCACAACCCCCCCAAGGACCACGACGAGTCTCGATGCCAAACGCAACAAAATCGTATTGGGCGCCGAGACAACTGTATTTTTTGGCAATTTTGGCATGCTCGCGGGCATCCGCCGCTGCATTAGCTCGTTTACTGGTAACCGGAATATAGGACGCCGCCAGGGTATCGATGTATGTTGCTTCCCATATCAAAGTCAGGCCCATCCTCCATGGTATCAGTATCATCCCGTCAAGCCGCTTACCCATTATTGTACCATATTCAACAAATAAAGAACTTGAAATTGGATGAGGCTCTGGCGCTGGCTTTCAACCTCCTCCTCAGGGTTGTGAGATTAATAAATGAATAAATATGCCAAGACATTCTACACAGCGCTTTCTAGACCCAAAGTTAGCGTAGTTTAACTAGCTTGTGTTATAGGTTCCAGAATGCGAATAAACAAAGGAATAAGTATACTTTTTTTTTTGTAAATACATATTATACCTAAATTGAAACAGCCAGACCAATGCCAGAGCGGGAATCGAACCCGCGCCCCCTGTCGTAGCAGTCAAATGCACTAGCGCTACGCCACGGAGGCCGTTCCTCGCAGCTCGCAGATCAGACGCTCACATGAAGGCCGTATAAACCGAACCAAAAGAATGTGAACAAATAAGCGGACCCCGAGCTCTAAGAAGAAAGCCTCGGATGCATCCAGGAACGACGCTAGATGATGATGATGAGAAACGCAGATCCTCACATGTTCCTTCTTTCTATAGTAAAGAGTCCTTTAAGCGGGGCGTGAAAAAGTATCTAATGAGGGCCACAATTGTAGCACTATCGGTGTCTGTAAAGGTGACCCTGGTTCCTGAAACTTTACTTTTAGCTTACCATCAGGTTATGTGAACTCAAATTGACATGAATATTGAAAAAAAAAAACGGTTGTCTGTAAAGTCGGTTTACTGACGATAGTTGAACGTGCCAACGTCATAAGAAGGCGAGGAAACGCCGCATACGTCATGTGGTAACGCCGCATACGTCGGTAACGCCGCATACGTCGGTAACGCCGCATACGTCATGTGGTAACGCCGCATACGTCATGTGGTAACGCCGCATACGTCGGTAACGCCGCATACGTCGGTAACGCCGCATACGTTATGTGGTAACGCCGTATACGTCATGTGGTAACGCCGCATACGTCATATTTTTTCGTGGGTGCAGCCGGCTCCGACGTTGTCACGTCAAAAACATAAGTACGTCGCTCACGATCCCGATCAAAGAAATTAATTGAGTAAATTGTGCTATGCTAACGCGCTTTATTATCTAGCCATAAGCACCATAAAGTAAAGGTGCCATAAGACGGACGCGCGTCCTAGACGTGTCTTTGTCTCTTTGTTACGCCCAGCGCACATAGATCTGCGCGGGGTGAGCGGAGAGGTTAAAGGTGCGCGGGGTGTTACGTCTATTTTTCTGTTCTGTTGGTCCGGTGCCAAAGATAATAGTTGCTCATGAATAAATAGTTAAAAAAGTCTTAGACACATTAATAATAAACCGTATACAATAATATTATCGGAGATGGCCCAGGGTAAGTCGGGGTGCTAGGGATATGCTCTATGGGCAACCTTACACCTCGGCATCTGTAGACCCAAGATGGCGTGTGGTTTTAGTCGGTTCAAGTCCGACATAACCGCCCCCCGCCCCCGCTGGCCGGCGGGGGGGTATCCGAGGGGATTTGCGCACCAAAAAAAAAAGGTACTTAGGTCATTCTTACATAAAATGTTTTTTTTATAATCAGTAATTGTTTGTAATGAACCTACTAGAGCATTATTATAAATTGTTTCGCCCGCTTAAAATTTTCAGAATTCATTATAAGCACCGCGCAGCGTGTCCGGGCTCCAGAGGAATAGGCATGGAACTATTTTATATGTTTTTTTTTTATACCACTCAGGTGGCCGACAAGCTCACGGCCCACCTGATGAGAAGCGGTCACCGTGGCCTATGGACGTGTGCAACACCAGGGGCGTAACACTCGCGCTGCCGACCCTAAAAAAAAGAAATTGCAAAGCAGGAATAGCCTTTAGTCTTCCGGGAAGACCAAAGGCTACTCCCGCCTCTCCCTTCTTTTTTAGTTTTTTTGAAGGAAGACTCTTCCCTCTGACAGCACAAAAACTCTCAGTGAGCTCTGGCTACCCTACTCCCCGCCGGGAACACAACACGATGTTATTATGGCCGCGGTATTCTGTAGGGCGGAGGTACTTCCCCAGTCGGACTGCTCAGTTGGACGGGAATACCGTCATGTCCTACCTCTCTCTGTGTATATGTATAGGGTGTATACCTCCATCCTTCTCTCTCTGAACCGCGGCTGAGCTGCGCTAAAACACGATCGCTTATAAGCACGTCATGTTATACCAACTGTAGCTCAAAAGGATAAAATAGAACCCTTAGGTAAAGATCACTTCATCATCCGTGTCTCTCTGTCAAAACCCTTTCGCAGGAACGCGTCGAGGTATCAAGATTAAGGGGTGCGACTGGTTGGATCACCTCCAAGTTTGGTGCACCCTGGGCAACGTGGACGGTGACGCATCATTGATTGCTCCTGTGGAGTAGCTGGCGTCAACGTCAACAGCCAAGAGTCTGACCAACCGGCCCTTTTCAGGGCCAGCTGACCCCATTGCACGAGGGGGTCGGGGCATGACGGGCCTGCAAGGCCCGCGGGGAGGGGTGATCGCTCCAGGTACCCCTCTGCTGTTATCAGAGGGGACACTGCGAATGGCCCAGGGTCAGTCGGAGTGCGAGGGATATGCTCTATGGGTAACCTTACACCCCGGCGTTTGTAGACCCGAGATGGCGTGCGGTTTTAGTCGGTTCAAGCCCGACATAACCGCCCCCGCTAGCCGGCGGGGGGTATCCGAAGGGATTTCCGCACAAAAAAAAAGGTATCAAGATAAAATTACCTTTTTTTTTACGTGCGGTTATCCCCTTGGGTACCCTTAGGGTTATGTCGGGCTTGAACCGACTAAAGATAAAATTACCTAATATCAAATAAGTAGGTACTCAAGTCCCCAACACCTTGATGCTGTGAAAAAATCTAAACTCAAAGTCAGCGAAATCAAGCTGTGTTAGCTGCATGGAGCGGTTGCCGTCTGACCTCCCAACCTTGAGAGAAAAACCAGTGCCAGTGCCCGTTCATCAATTAGCAGGTGTACCGGCTTGCAGGTGGGGTTGGCTTGTCCCCGTAAGTGTTAGTAGGGTCCAATACACCTACAATATTATGAACATTATGTTCAACAAACAACGAAATTACTATCATGGGTTACAGAATAAATGTATTACAAGCAGACGTTCTCAAGAGACTATCTAACTAATTTTTCATCACGAGATTTATCCTTTCTCCTTACTTAACACAATTTTCAAACAAATTACTAGACTTATTGGCTCTATATTAAATTACTAGGGTGCCATAAGTATAAAAGGGGTAGGAAATTGACAGGAAGCATCAGTTTACCACTATCTCGACTGTTAGGAAGTCTTCTGAAATTCAAACAAGTGAGTTTCCTTTAAAATCTGTTAACATAACATGAATAGAGCACGTTAAAAAGTTTGGTTTGGTCAGGCCCATACACCCACTGGCTTCACCCAGTAGTGGGTCCAGGAGGAAATTTACTTTCTCCGTACACCCACTGTTTCTTTATTAAAGTTACTAGAGGTGTAGCAAAGATAAAATAAATGTTGTAAATTGTCCTCATTGCAATGCTGAAATTTCGGCCACATGAAGTGAGAAGTTTTAAAAAGCTATCGATAAAAGAACTCAGTGTCGTTGAAACTAAATTATACCTCCACAAAGTAGCTATGTAGACTATGTACTGCGTCAGTGAAATAAGTACCCACCCACAGAATAAAAAAACATGACTATTCATAGAAAATTATTCATGTTTTTTTTGAAAAAGGGTGTATACCAACATCCACACGGATCGATTATACAAAACTCCTTTTTTTAAGTCGGCTATCCTTACTAATATATAAATGTGAAAGTCACTCTGTCTGTCTGTCTGTCTGTCTGTTACGCTTTCACGCCTAAACCACTGAACTGATTTTGCTGAAATTTGGTACAGGGGTAGATTAGACCTTGGGAAAGGACATAGGTTATGTTTTGTCGCGATAACCGACATCTACGCGGGCGGAGCCGCGGGCAAAAGCTAGTTATACAATAACGGTGAAATTTCAACCATCAATCACTTGTGATTCTATTGAAAAAATAGAACCGACGTCAAAACCAATAAGGGACTAAAAAGTGAAAAATATCTGAATTACATATTTAATTCAAAAGACAAAAACGCTAATAAGAATTTCCTATATTTTTTATTAAAAAAATATATTTCTGCTTTTTTAGTGAACGTAACTGATTTATTGCACACTAAAAACTAGAAAATCTACTTATATTGTTAAAATCCCTATTCACGGACAAACATAGGTACCTCTTTTTTTTAAAGTCGGTCAAGTATACTAAAACCTTCTCAGAAATGTAACAAGTAGGTACTTTACTAATAACCGCATTAATATCGGTTCTTGGTTGAACCGACGATGTTGAATTCGTGATACCTTATTTATTTACTTTTTTTTTCGTGCGGAAATCCTTTCGGATACCCCCCGCCGGCCAGCGGGGGCGGTTATGTCGGGCTTGAACCGACTAAAACCGCACGCCGTCTCGTGTCTACAGACGCCGGGGTGTAAGGTTGCCCATAGAGAAATTCGTGATACCTAATCACGGACAAACATACCTACTTCCCTTTTTTAAGTCAGCTAAGTATGTATACTAAACCTCGGGAATGTGAAATAATTTTCTGAAAACCGCATCAAATTAGGATAAACCAAACGCGTGAAAATCGCGGACAAATATACAAACAAACATACAGGTCAAAGAGTCGATTGAAAGTCGGTTAAAAATTGCTACTTGTGAATATAGCAAGTAAGCATGTACAATTTGCACAGAGTAGGTATATTTTCTGACAGGGGTGTATGTTGGGTAACCTCCTCGCGTGTCGTTCCGATTCCGATCCCGCTGCATTCCGGGGGGAACGGAATCGGAGCGGCCGGTACACCCTGGGCGGCGGTCAATGGCTTCCCCTTCATGGGGTTGGCATTGATCGTCGGCGAATACCCAACGTGGCGGGAACACATCGCTCTCCGTACTCCTCTGCTTTCAGAGGAGACAGGATGGGCGATGGTGTTTGTGGCTGAGGCCACCATAGGGTCCTGAGGGATCCAGGGGCGGGTTGGCCCACTGCTAACGCAGGGGCCGACGGGCACTTGTGCCGCCGCCGGTGAGAGAGGACTAGCCATCCTCTCGCGTTCCGTAATCGGCAGGTGATCGGCAACGACCTGACTGGTGGCTCCAGAAGGGTACGCTGTGAACTTGCTGACCGGAGGGCTTGCCTTTATTGGCCGGCCCACGACAAGGAAAAGTCTATAACACCCGACAGCAAAGTCGTAAAAACCTATGGATACCAGCCGACCTCCATAGTATATAGGCTTATCCAGGTGCAGGGGGCTCCGCCTGGATGGACCACCTTTCCCCCATACTCGTGGGATATGCTATGAATAAAAATCATTATATCACAAATAATACGGACAGGAACATTAATAAAAACAACGGACTCGGCAAGAAACAGGACAACGATAATGACGGAGTCTGCGCGGAGATCGCGCAGCAGTCATGCGTGGAGGTGACGCTAAATACCTCGGCGGTGTCGGAGAGTTTCGACACCGCCAACGAGCGAAGTCGGGCGAGTAGCCCGTTGGGTCTGGGGGTACAGAGGACCCGAAAGCGGAGGAGGCGAGCAAAGGCTCGGGCGGCGGAGGACGTCTCGGATGAGGATTATACCCTCACCGGGACGACCTCCTCCTCCTCCAGCAGTGACGAGACGTCGAAGCCGGCGTCCAAGGTCGCTGCAGGCCGCCGAGGTGCGCGAGGGGGAACGAGGGCTGGGCCATCCACCCGAGCGCCCTCAGCCCCTGGGGGGGTTATGCGAGAGTCACCGTCGAGGCCTCCCACCTCGGCGGTGCCGGAGCCGAGCGGTGGGACGCGGTCTCTCTTGGAGAAACTCCAGAGGGTGACCGCGTCCTTCCGGGGGTCCCCAAGCCCCGAACAGGAGGCGATGTTGAATATAGTGTTCAACATCGCCTCCGAGAATGAGGCCCTCGCGGAACAGCTGGCCGAGTCCCGGCGGGAGACGGCCCGGCTCGCTGCAGCCCTAGAGGAGCTGAAGAGGGTGGTGGCGAGTTCGGCGCAACCGGTGCCACCAGCGCAATTGGCGCAGCCGGAGCCGCCGGCGAGGGTTACGCGATCGACGCGGTCGACGCAGTCAACGGTGCCGGCGAAGTCAACGCAGGCGGAGCAGCCGACGCAATCGGTGCGGCGGCCGGCCCAATCACCACCGGAGGAGCCCTGGGTGGCTGCTACTCGGGCGCTGGAGGAGAGGATGATGAGTCGGTTGGAGGCCTTAGTGGACTCCATCCGCCGTCCGCCTCTAGCGCCACCGGTGGCCAGCTTCGCGGCTGCAGCCCGGAAGGGCCCCACCTGCCCGGCTGCGAGTGCGCCCTTGCCGGAACCGGCTCCTCGGCCCCCTCCCACTGAGGGTAAGGGGAAGGGCAAAGGTAAGGGGAAGGGCAAGGGGAAGACGTCCCCAGCCCTGGCCCCAGCCCCAGCCGTGGTTCCGGCTACCTCCACCCCATTGGAAGGGGGCTGGGAGGTGGCTGGAGCCAGTAAGAAGAGGCGGAAGGCCGCCAAAAAGGCCGCCAAAAAGGCCAGGAGGGCCGCGGCCGCCGCGAAGGCAGCACCGGGGAAGCTCCGTGCCCCTCGAACAACGGCCGTCGTCGTCACTTTGACGGCGGAGGCAGCGTCGAGAGGCATGGGGTATGCCGAGGTGTTGGCCAGGGTAAAGGCCAACGTGGACCTCAAGGCCCTCGAGATCCCGGGCGTCCGGTGCAAGAGCACACGGACGGGAGCCCGGCTTCTTGAGGTCCCCGGCGCCGCCAGTGGCCCCAAAGCCGACGCCCTAGCGGCTCGGCTTAGAGAGTCATTGGATGCAGCCGACGTCCGGGTGTCCAGGCCCATTAAATGCGCAGAAGTGCGCATCACGGGCCTGGACGACTCCGTCACGGCTGAGGAGCTTAGGCTCGCCGTGGCGGAGGCCGGGGACTGCTCCCCGGACACAGTGAAGGCCGGAGCTATACGCTTCGGCCGCGGTGGACAGGGGGCAGCAGTTGTCGGCTGCCCTATCGCGGCGGCCCAAAAGGTCGCAGACGGGCGGAGCCTCCTGGTGGGAGGCTTCCTGAGGGCGCAGGCACGGCTCCTGCAGGCCCGACCGGCCAGGTGCTTCAGGTGCCTGTCGGTGGGCCATGTGGGGGTGCACTGCACGGCGGAGGTAACGGCGGGTGACCGCTGCTTCCGCTGTGGCCAGCCCGGTCATAAGGCCGGCTCGTGTAGCGCCCCGTTGCACTGTTTTAGATGTGCAGCGGGGGGCAAGCCGGCTGACCATAGGGTTGGCAGCAAGGCCTGCGCCGGAGGGGAGCCGAAGCCGGGAGGCCGGCCTTCCGCCTCCAGTTCACAGCGGGATGCGGAGATGGGGGTTCCATAATGGATCCTCAACTCCGCATCCTGCAGGTGAACGTTGGCCACGGTGCCCATGCTCAGGATCTTCTGCGCCAGAGCATGGCACAGTGGGCCATAAATGTCGCCGCTGTCGCCGACCCATACACCCACCGGTTCCTCGGGCCTACCTGGGAAACCGCGCTGGATGGGTCGGCGGCACTGGTGCACAACCCTGCCGCCGGCAGCCCCCCTCTTGCCGTCGTTGCAAGGGGACCCGGCTGCGTGGCGGCAGCGGTTGGCGACATAGCGGTCGTGGCCGCTTATATCACGCCGAACCGAGACCAAGCTGCATATGAGCAGTGGCTCCGTCAGCTGGCCGTCGTCGTAAATGCCTGCCAGCCCCGTCCGGTCCTTGTGCTCGGGGACTTCAACGCCTGGTCGTATGCCTGGGGTTCCCGACACGAAAGGGGCGCGACGGGGCATAGAGGCAGGGCACTGGTGGACTGGGCCGCACGACTCGGCCTAGTCCTCCTAAATCGGGGAGCCGTGGACACGTTCGTGACCTCGAGGGGTAGCTCCATCGTGGACCTATCGTTCGCGAGCCCCTCGTTGGCGCGACGTGTTCAGGGCTGGCGCGTCGTTTTGGGGGAGGACACTAGTTCGGATCACCGATACATTCGGTTTGACGTGTCCCCCCCTGCGAGCGACGCGCCGGCTGCACCGGCTCCACCCGAGCCACGTTGGGCGCTTAAGCGACTTGATCGGGAGCTCCTCCTGGAAGCCGCCATCGTACAGGCCTGGGCCCCTGCGCCGGACAGGCCTGTCTGCATAGACGATGAGGCGGAGTGGTTCCGGGAGGCCATGACCCGTGTCTGTGACGCGGCGATGCCTAGGGCTCCGCCCTATAATCCGAGGGGTCAGGTCTACTGGTGGTCGTCGGAGATCGCGCAGCTCAGACGGGGCTGCGTGATCACGCACCGCCGGTGGGCCCGATTCCGTAGGAGGCGTCGCCGCCCCGCAGATGCGGAGGCCCGAGAGGCGGAGTTGTACGAGGGATACAGGGAGGCCAGACGAGCCCTCCGAGCGGAGATAAGGCGTTCCAAACGGGACGCCTTCCGCGAGCTGCTGGAGACGCTGGAGCGGGACCCTTGGGGGCGGCCCTACCGGATGGTGAGGGGCAAGCTGCGCCCCAAGGCCCCGCCGTTAACCCGGTGTCTCCAGCCGGATCTGCTCGGAGGAGTTGTTGGCTCCCTGTTCCCAGCGCGGGCGGTGGAACATGTTCCACCGCGGATGACTCCGCCTCGGTTGCGCATGGCGCCCGACGTGGAAGACGACGACGTGCCCGAGGTCACTTGGGTAGAACTAGAGCTGGCGGTGAGAAGGCTAAGAGCCAAACACACCGCCCCGGGACCCGACGGCATTCCAGGCCGAGCGTGGGTCCTAGCTCTAGTCGACGACGCTCTCGAGCCCCGACTGAGAGGGCTTCTCAGCGCATGTTTGGAGCGGGGCCAGTTTCCGAAATTGTGGAAGACGGGGAAACTGGTCCTCATCCGAAAGGAGGGGCGCCCGGCGGACTCGCCGTCCGCCTACCGGCCCATAGTGTTGCTCGACGAGGTGTGCAAGCTCTTTGAAAGAGTAATTGCGAAGCGCCTCGTCGAGCACCTCTCAAGAGTGGGGCCGGACCTGGCGGATGGCCAATATGGCTTCCGCCAGAGGCGCTCCACCGTGGATGCCATCATGCGCGTGAGGGCTCTGGCGGAGGATGCAGTAGCCCGGGGTGAGGTGATGTTGGCGGTGTCCCTGGACATCGCCAACGCGTTCAACACCTTGCCCTGGAGTTGCATTAGGGAGGCGCTCGTGTATCACGAAGTGCCTCTCTACCTCCGCCGCATAGTCGGGGCGTATTTGACGGAGAGAGCCGTCATCTACCCAACCGTGACCGGTCTCGGTCGGCGTGAAATGTCGTGCGGTGTTCCACAGGGATCGGTCCTGGGGCCGCTCCTGTGGAACATCGGATACGACTGGGTGCTTCGCGGTGAGCTCGTAGGCGGTGCCGCCGTCACGTGCTACGCGGACGACACGCTCGTGACGGCGTGCGGGGCGACGTACCGCGAAGCGACCCGAAAGGCCACGACCGCGGTTGCCCAAGTCGTTAGGCGGATCCGGCGGCTGGGTCTCGAGGTGGCCCTGCATAAAACCGAGGCCCTGTTCTTCCATGGGCCTCGGAGCAAGCCACCCGAGGGATCCAGTCTCATCGTGGGAGGAAATCGCATCGGCATCAAGCCCCAAATGAAATATTTGGGGCTCGTGCTCGACGGCCGATGGGACTTCGGAGAGCACATCCGAAGTCTGGCCCCCAAATTGAAGGGCACAGCTCTTGCTCTGGCTCGGCTGTTGCCCAACATGAGGGGGCCCGATGACTCCTGCAGGAGACTCTACGCGGGGATCGTGCGGTCCATGGCCCTGTATGGGTGCCCAATATGGGCGGAGGCCCTGAGGACCAGAACTGTGCGGATGCTGCGCGCTCCGCAGCGGGTTCTGGCCATCAGGGTCATACGAGGGTACCGCACGATCTCCTTCGAGGCGGCGAGTCTCCTTGCCGGAACTCCGCCATGGGACCTGGAAGCGAGAGCCCTTTCGCAACTGTACCAGTGGCGAAAGGAGGCGCGGGAGCAGGGATGGAACCCCGAGCCTCGAGAAATCGAGGCCGTGCAGTCCCAGCTCCGCCAGGCCATCGTGGTGGAGTGGAAGGAACGACTTGGGCAACCAAGCGCAGGGCACGCCGCAATAGCGGCGGTAAGGCCCATCATGGAGGATTGGCTGGAGAGGCGACACGGAAGCCTCTCCTACCGACTGACGCAGGTGATCTCAGGGAAGGGGTGCTTCGGGGACCACCTGCATCGGATCAGGAAGGAGCCAACGCCTGAGTGTCATCACTGCGACGCGAGCGAGGACTCAGGGCTGCACACGCTGGCGGACTGCCCGGCGTGGGAGGCGCCGAGGCGTGACCTCGTGGCAGCCATCGGGGTGGGAGTCCTCTCGCTCGGCAGCATGATTGCGGCAATGGTGCGGAGCGCGAGCGCGTGGGCCGCCGCCGCCTCCTTCTACGAGCATGTAATGCTCGCGAAGGAGGTGGCGGAGCGCGCCCGGGAGAGACTTAGAACTCTCCCGGTCCGCCGAGCCCGCAACTTGCTCGCCGCGCGTCGCAGGCAACTCAGGCGCCGGAGGTCGCTTAACGACCTCCGTCCTCCATGAGCGCAGGCCTGGGGGTGGCGGGTGAGGCCACCTGTCACCCCAGCAGAAGCAGGCCGGGACGGTGGGGCGACTAGCGCCCCTCCCCCAAACCGGGGCAAGACGGGGACACCGTGGTTCCCAAACCCGAGGGGGCCATCTCGAAACCGGAGATGGCCCAGGGTCAGTCGGGGTGCGAGGGATATGCTCTATGGGCAACCTTACACCCCGGCGTCTGTAGACCCGAGACGGCGTGCGGTTTTAGTCGGTTCAAGCCCGACATAACCGCCCCCGCTGGCACGCGGGGGGGTATCCGAAGGGATTTCCGCACGAAAAAAAAAAAAAAAAAAAGGTATATTTTCTGACAGCTCATTTCAATTAATTAACATTGTCACGCTCACCGGGCAGTATACATCTTTTTGAACGAATTTTTTATTCATACTCCTAAGGTAGCAAAATAACATACGGTGCATCTGATAGTAGGCGTTAAAGAATTGTGATTTATGAACCTAGCTTTGTTATAATGGCCGGCAAACTTCGTGTAAAACATCAGAAAGTTTGCACCTGTGTACTATCTGGCCAAAAGAATCCAGATCAGTAAGAATTATAGCATAAGAATACCAATAATAGAAACAACTCATATTTCCCTAGATCAGCATATTTTGTGAACAGAACATCGGAATATACCGAATTTAATTTATTCACTACTAGTCCTACTAATTACAAGCGTATAGTCGGAAATCACTGGTTTGAATTGGCTTTCTAGGTGTTTAGTGTCATCATCATCATCAACCTATGCTAGTCTATTGCTGGACATAGGTCTTCCCTAATGAGGTTATAGAGAGATTTTGCTGGTATACCTCTCGCTCCCACTTCCACTGCATACAAATTAACCACGTAACCGTTTTTGATTAATTCGTTTGTGAGATCATAGTATTTATTTTTCTTTATTGTGTGGTCCTTCGGTATATTTGTTTCCCACGGTACAGTAAGTTCCACAAGAACCACATGTTTTAACCTCTTAGAATATAGGAATATGTCAGGTCTAGATGACGAAACCCCAACATCCTCCGGAATTTTGTAGTGCTTTTCATACGTGTCGATTAGGAGAGTCCAATCTGGGGCAGTATCTAAGATTGAATAAGGTTTGTTCCTGGGTGTTATGGATGAACCTTCAGACACAAAGTTGATATGACGTCTGTTAGTAGTCAATCCTGTTTGGGCTCTAGCTACTGCCAGACTCATTGCTTCACGTATGATGATAAGCACCTTATCGTGGCGGCGTGAGTAATGGCCTCTATCGAGAAGCACCCTACATCCTACTAATATGTGTTTAGCCGTCCCTATTGCCTCACCACAAGTATAACATTGTTTTTCTGTGGCCTTCCCCCACCTTACCAGATTACTCTGGTCTGGGAGGGTCATCTGAAAGGCGTTAAGATAAAATTTTAACAGGGCCGGCGACCAGTCATAGATCAAGGTGCGCCACTTTAAGGCCATCGGTATGCAGAACTCTCCCATTGTCAACCATTCATTTTGGATTTCCAAATTCATCGCGTGCACTCGATATTTATCATTTTCGTCTTGTTTTAGAAAGGACTTATAATAAATGGTTTCTAGTAATGTAAGTAGTAATGTTATAATATATAGTAAGTAGTAAGTAATAGGTACTGTTTGTGTTTCAAATAAAATAAAATAAATAATAATTTAAAATTGTACCATTGTTAACATGGTACGTGTATGTAATGGTGACCCTCTTTCCTGAGACTTTACCTTCAGCTTACCATCAGGCGAGTTGAAGTCAAATTGACGTGTCCTAAATATATAAAAAAAAAAAAAAAAAAAAAAAGTCAATAACAAGACTGATCAACCAATGACGCGAGCCCTTTATAATCTGTGATTGGTTAATTGGTGCGCCTCGGCCGTCACAGCCCGTACCATATCCAAAGAAACCTATAAACGCGTTGTGCACAGCTAGGGTATATTGTCAAGGAGTTTGCCGATCATTAATTATAGTATCTACAGCACATTCATCTTTTTTTATATACCACTATTAAATACTACATTTAATACTACATTTAATTAATAATATTACATAGAATTTAATAAAATAAAAAAAAAGATTAAAAATGAATATATTAATTCAATAATATAATAATGAAATAATAATATTTTTAATGAATATTAAATACTATATCGGTTACATCATGGATCGTACAGAAGTGCAAAGCCTTGTACTTGACTTTATGAATCTTGAGCAAGTACTTAACAAAATCCTTTTGTTTCAGAATCTTGTAAAGATGCGTTTCGTCTTCGCTCTTTGCTTCATCGCCGTGGTCCTCTGCGTGTTGCAGAATGCTGAAGCTACCTACAGGAAACCTCCACTCAATGGTTCCATTTTCGGGAAAAGAGGGGTTGTTGGTAAGACAAACATTAACTATTAGTTTCTAGGAGGACTACAAGATTTCGGTCAGGTGAAATACTTATAGGTACATGGTTATGTTGCACACGCTGCGCTTGCAGAGTGCCCGGCGTGGGAGGTGCCGAGGCGTGACCTTGTGGCAGCATTCGGGGTGGGTCACTCAACGACTTCGGTCCTCCATGAGTGCAGACCTGGGAATGACAGGTGAAGCCACTTGTCACCCCAGCAGAAGCATTTCGCCCGGGGGCGACAAACGCCTCCCCCCCTTTTCCGGGTCAAGATGGGAACACCATGGTTCCCAAGGGGGCCATCTCGAAACCGGAGATGGCCTTGGGTCAGTCGGGGTGCGAGGGGCCGGGCCACCCCGGCGTCTGAAGACCCGAGACGGCTTGCGTTAGTCGGTTAAAGCCCGACATAACCTCCCCTGCTGGTCGGTGGGGGGATTCCGAGGGGATTTCAGCACGAAAAAAACGTATAGGTATGGTTATGTTTGAAATGCAGAAGTTCGTAATCACGCCGGCATGGCGCCCCTTACCACTTGACGCCTACCTAGAGCAATCGGTCCTCTCGCTCTACCTCCCGGCCGGCGCTGTTTCTGAACCTTCGCTCTGTCACACCGCCACGTAACTCAACGTTTTCAAAACGCGTGATTTAATTCGATTAGAAAGAAAAACGTAAAGAAAACTTTGGTGTGCCATTAGAATAACATTATGTACTCTGTGGTATTACGTATGATCTGACAAAACAAAACTTATCTACTTTTTCGTTAGGATAGGTAATAGACTTTCATAACCACCCATAGTTTAATTCGTTTTCAATTAGGTACATTCTGAAATTTTAATTTTTTAAGTTTTCGTAAATCTTGAAATCACATGTTTTAAAAATATTTTAATTCAATAACTTGTTACTGAATATAGCCCCTGAATTCTTCAACGGTCTACAGTACACACAAACATTTTAAAAGCTTGTTTTAAGTAAATTTTTTTTTCAGAGTATGACACTACTGGAAGGGCTCTGTCGGCATTGTGCGAGATTGCTACTGAAACATGTCAGGCGTGGTACCAGGCTTTAGAAAACAAGTAAACTATGAACAATGAAGATTTTGATGATGATTATGCTGATGATTATGATGATGATTCTACTTTATATTTAACGAAGTTATAACCCTCGCAATGTGATGAGAATGTTTCTCGTTAATGATGATTTTAAATCATTCAGTTCAGTTTAGTAACTTATATTATGAATATTTGTAATTATTTATGATGATAAATAAATGTAATTGACTACCTACAGATTTTTGTATTACTAAGGTACTTTTACAAGTTATTTTCCGTAAAGAATATACCTAATATATAAGTAAATAAAATTACTTGTTTATCTTAATGAGGACCAACTTGATAAACTTGAGCGGCTCCAAAACTTCTGTATAAGATTCATTTTTGGCTTGCGTAAATTTGATCACATTTCCGAATTTCGTATTAAACTCAAGTGGTTGCCAATTCGCCTTCGCCGGAATACTCATATACTCTCTCTTCTCTTCAATATCTTGTTTCACCCTGCTGCTCCTCTCTATCTTAAAAATCGTTTCAAATTTATGCACGACACTCATACGAGATACTTGAGATCTTCGGAAAATTTAACTCTGGAAATTCAGCAGCATGCCACAACCTTCTACGACAAATCCTTCACAATTCAAGCAGCACGCCTGTGGAATGCTCTGCCTGAATCTATCAGACGAGCACAGTCATTACCAACTTTCCAAAAACTCGTCAAAGAGCACTACTTAAAACGCTTTAAAAACAATGTTGTATTTTTCGTCATTATTTTTATCATTTATTGTGTAAATATAATATAAGTATATATATATATATTTATATATATATTATTTTTATCATTAATACTCGCAAGATATAGCTATGTATTTATGTGTCGCAATATTAAAAAAGAAAGAAAAGAAAACAAAACAAAAATGCGTTTATTTTGACTTACTGCAGCACACAAAACAGTTCAACTTATAATATAACTATTCAATGACAACATTTTAAATGAAGTTAGTTAAAATCAAAGATATACAGTGTTACATATATATTTTGCATTTTAAGACCATCTTATTATATTAATTCCATTTTGTAATTGGCAACACTGACCATCATTCCCTCTGCAGCCATTACGTAATCTATGATATAGAATTATAACATCATACCTCATCATATTATTATAATTTATAATAGGTACATGCGGTTTAAGTCGGTTCAAGCCCGACATAACCGCCCCCGCTGGCCGGCGGGGAGGTATCCGAAGGGATTTCCGCACGAAAAAAAAAAAAAAAAAGGTACACCACTATAACTACCCATTTCTAGCAATCTAGTCCATCTAAAGGTTGTCTGAAAGAGATCGCAAATTGCGATAAGACCGCCCATTGTACAAGTTTCTTTTTAAGTATCTTAGTAATTTGTATCCTTTGGTTGGTGTACAATGAAGAGTATCTATCTATCTATCTATCTATCTATCCCCCTAACCCCTCCAGCTAAGCTAAATTGCTTGTGTTAGCAGTGGGTTTATGGCGATAGGAAACGGGAGACAATAGACACAACAACCTATAAAAGAGAAGATATTTGATTCCAATAATATATGTTTGGCAGAAACGTTTTTTATATTTGTTTATACATTACAGTCATCAAGTGTAGTGAAACTCAGATGTAAGCTACTAACAAGACAACTGAGTGAGTTTGTGTTGTGAGTGACTGTAATGTATAAATAAATATAAAAACCTTTGAGAATGCCGTGAGGCGAAACCGGTCAGGTGTACCTAATTTATTAAATATAACAGTGGAAAGTACAAGTGATACATTCATTTCAATATGTGTAGCAAGTTCCACCAAATGCCATCAATCAACAGTATAAACTAGAACGGTGACCAGCTTCGCAATCAACCCATACTTAAGCGTAGCGAGATTTGCCTATCCAACAATAGGTCAACGTGACCGGTCGACTTTTTCCATTGATTTGGTTTTTCGGTGATTATTCCTTGATGGTAAGACCGATCTGAACATTCGACCCCTTACGACACTCAGTAATGTCTACTTGATCACCGTGGCAAATTTGGCCGAGATCGGTCAAACGGTCTCGGAGGAGTATCATTTGTTTGAAATGCAACTTTGAAACCAAAGACGCTTCGCTCGCCTTCGGCTCGCTACGCTTAATAATTTACCCCAGTTAATACGAGATCCGGATCCGCTCAACTTGTCATCTGTAAACTAAACAAAATAGTCCGTTCATTTAATTTATTTTACCAAATACTACTCTCCCAAAGTATATGATGGGGTATGGTCCGAAAGAAACCGTAGCAAAACTCACTCATTCTTTCACACGTAGGTACAAAATCAGAATTACTGTAATAGGTATGTTATATCCATCGAGAATGTAAAATGCCATCTTAATTGCTTCAGGGACTGCGTGATTCCTCAGTGTGTGTACAGGATTACGGCTAATGGAGCCTAGCGCCAACTAAACTAATATTCAGTGGTATTAGCAGCTTAATATGCGACCGCAACACGAAGAATAACTTTGGTAAACGTTAACTGGAAAACCGCTTGCGTAGTGTTTCGTAACACTTAAATGTATTAACATCAGTTTACATTGCAAATATAAAGTATTTTCAGCTACGAAAGTAGTAAGTAAGTATATTTTATAGCATCGGTAGCTTAGTGGTTAGGGGTGCGGACAGGGTATCAGCCCAGAGTAAACATCTGTCGCGACAAGGACGGAAACGCACTGACAGATAAGGCAGCGATACTGGAGAGATGGAGGGAGCACTTCAACACCCTACTGAACATCGACAGCGACGTGTCTGACACTGGTAGCTTCTATGATGTGGAAGAGGAAATTGCACCTCCATCACTTATAGAAATCGAAATGTGTGTGAAGTTCCTTCACAACAACAAAGCCACGGGACTGGATACAATAGCAGCAGAAATGCTTAAGAGCGCGGGACCAGAGCTAACTAGTCGGATACACAGCCTAGTAGCACAAATTTGGAGGATCGAGAAGATTCCACAGGAGTGGTGTCTTGGTATTGTCATGCCCATACACAAGAAGGGAGATAAAACAGTGTGCGATAACTACCGCGGAATCTCTCTACTGTCCACTGCGTACAAAGTATTCTCGGGGGCAGTGTACCGAAAACTGAGGAAGTATGCAGAAGAGATACTTGGGGAATACCAGTGTGGTTTCAGGCCTAATCGATCAACTACTGATCAAATTCACTTCATGCGCCAGACTATGGAAAAGGCTTGGGAGTATGACATCAATCTGCACCATATGTTCATAGACTTCAAACAAGCCTTTGACAGTGTGAATAGAAAGAAGATTTTCGAGGCGATGAGGATGCTCGGGGTCCCCAGCAAACTGGTGCGTCTGGTGGAAGCTGCAATGTCGGGCTCGAAATCAGTGGTTGCGGTTCAAAATGAGTACTCGGATCCTTTTGAAGTGCATTCCGGAGTGAGACAGGGTGACGCTCTATCCACTATAGTGTTCAACCTTACACTGGAGGCAGCGATCCGGAACGTGGGAATTAATGGCCTCATCGACTACAACACCAATCAGCTGGCAGCCTACGCTGATGACATAGTGGTAACAAGCCGTACACAAAGCAGCATGATCCGAAACACGGTTAAATTACAGCAAGAAGCGGCCAAATTTGGACTGATGGTGAACGCAAGCAAAACGAAATATCTCGCTAGCTCGCGCCAGCCGTGTCCACTTCAAGAGGTAGCCGTGGGCGCTGAGAAAATCGAAATGGTCAACAGCTTCAAGTACCTAGGCTCTACATTAACCAGCGAAAATAAAATGGAAGACGAAGTGTGCGCCAGGATAATGGCCGGTAATAGATGCTTCTATTCCCTCAACAAACTTCTCCGATCTAAGCACCTTAACCGGAACGCCAAACTGAACATCTACAAAACTATAATCCGACCTATTGTGACCTACGGGTGCGAGACATGGTCGCTGACAGTCAAGGAGATGCAAAAACTGGCAATGTTCGAAAGGAAGGTGTTGAGAAAAGTGTTTGGTCCTATCAAAGAGGGCGAGTCTTATCGTATCAGGATGAACCATGAGTTGGATGCACTCATCAACCGGGAGAACATAGTTCGATACGTTAAGTCACAGCGACTGAGATGGGCTGGACATATTGAGAGAATGGAAGCTAAGAGAGCGCCAAAAGTCATGACGGAGTGGAAGCCGCAGCAGAAAAGGCCAAGAGGGAGGCCAAAGAAGAGGTGGGGTGACTGTATCGATGAAGACCTCAAGGCCATGAAAAAGTTCACCAACTGGAGAAGGAAGGCCAAGGACCGTCGGGAATGGAAAGCCATTGTTGAAGAGGCCAAGACCCACAAAGGGTTGTAGCGCCGGAGAAAGTAAAGTAAGTAAGTAAGCTTAGTGGTTAAAGAGTCGATCCGAATATCGCTGAAGTGAAGCGGAATTTGAATGCTGCCTCGAGATCCAGTAAAACAGCAACGGCCAAGGCTAAATTTGATTTCATCAGCAGAATTGGTGAATGCCTGGCGCGGTACCCATCTGATAGTCGTGCATTCTGGTCGCTTGCCAAAGCTGCCGAGGGAAATTTCTGTCGGTCTTATCTGCCGCTGTTGCAAAAACCTCGACGGCAGTCTGGCCCATGGCGCTAAAGAGAAAGGCGCTCTTTTGGGCGACCTCTTTACGTCAATCCACTATCCCCTGATGTGAGTTTTCTATGCCAAAAATCACACAACGGGTGGTCCGGCGGGAGCTGAAATCCCAATGTTCGCAAGTCGAGTGGGCGTGACGGCATTTCGGCAATGGTGCTTAAGCAGTGTACCCCAGAGTTGTGCCCTGTACTTACACAGCTTTTCGCACTCACTTACTCCACGAGACGAGTCCCAGCTTCGTGAAAGACCGCATTCGTGCATCCTGTGCCTAAGAAAGGCGATAGAACAGACCCGTATAATTACAGACCTATTGCTATCACCTCCCTTCTCTCGAAGGTAATGGAGCGTGTCATTAACGTACAGCTCCTGAGATACCTTGAAGGGAACGATCTATTGAGCGATCGACAGTCCGGATTCCGCCACAGTCGACCTACCGGTGACCTTCTTGTGTATCTCACACACTGCTGCGCGCAAGCAATTGAGAGTCAAGGTGAGGCACTAGCGGTCAGTCTCGATATAGCGAAGACCTTCGATCGGTTCTGGCACAGAAGTCTTCTTGCGAAGTTGCCGTCCTATGGCTTTTTGTCCAATGGAAGTATCCAAGTCTTTTACGGCAGCTACTCGGACCGCTTGGGCATAAACGCTGGTGTTCTACAAGGCTCCGTCTTGTCTTCGACCCTGCTCCTGCTGCATATCACTGACATACAGTCTGATGAATCTATTCATTGCTATGCGGATGACAGTACCGGGGATGCATTTTACACGTTGGGCAAACATCCCTCAACATTACGACACAAGTATGTACATTCACCGCTAAGAAAACCCCATTTATTGTGGTGTCACAATTCCTGGACACACCAATTACCATCTCCAAAAGTATCGGGATCCTCAGTGTCTCTCCAGTGAAGTGCAATACCACAGTCACCTGGAAGACAAGGTCAAGTTGGCATCTAAGAAACTTGAAGTGCTCATCAGGGCGAAGCAGTACTCGACTGCGGAGCAAAGACTTCTTCTTCATAAGTCGCAATCCGCCTCCAGATGGAGTACTGCTGGCACCTTTTTGCCGGAGCACCTACATACCAACTTGACCTATTCGATTCGGTGCAAAGACGGACGCTGAGGATCGTCGACAATCCCATACTTACAGGCAGTGTAGAACCTCTCAACCTTAGGAGAAATTTCGCCTCTCTGTGCGTTTTCTACCGCCTATACAATGAGGTGTGTTCAGAAGAATTGTTTGATATGATGCACACGGCCACATTCTATCATCGCACCGCTCGCCACAGCATTAGAAGGTTTTTACAGGGTCGGCAGCGCGAGCGTGACGCCCCTGGTGTTGCACACGTCCATAGGGCATGGTAACCGCTTCCCATCAGACCGTGTGCTTGTCTGCCACCTGAGTGGTATAAAAAAAAATCTTATGATCGAGAGGTCCCGGGTACGAATCCTGGAAATTACACTACCGACGTGAACCCACTCCTAACAGAAGCAATTACGTTTCTCAAGAGGGGTATACTCGTAATTTCGGTTACAATAGTACCTTTTTTTTTCGTGCGGAAATCCCTTCGGGTACCCCTCCCCCGCGCCGGCCAGCGGGGGCGGTTATGTCGGGCTTGAACCGACTAAAACCGCACGCCGTCTCGGGTCTACAGGCGCCGGACCTACTCGTTGAAGAAACTTCAGATGATCTTAGCTTAACCTTTCACAAAATAGTAAAGAAAGTGTAAAACTAAGTCATCCTCACAGCGTTAGGTCAGTTAGATCCAATGCTTGTACCTACTTTGGAGCCTGGAATCTACTCTTCTACTCTTTCTCTTAATTTAGCTGATCTTTACTTTTACGGAAGTGGCTGCCGTCTGAGCCCTAACCCCCAGAGCAAACCCTGCGCCAGATCATGGTACGTTAATCAGCAGGTGTAACAGCTAGCAGATTATGAGTTAGGCCCCAAAAAACTTGATGGGTCATAATGGGGCCACAAAGATCTTAATGGGGCCACAAAGATCTTAATGGGGCCCCAGAGGTCATAATAGGGACACAAAGATCTTAATGGGGCCCCAAAGGTCATAATGGGGCCACAAAGATTTAAATGGCGCCCCAAAGATCTTAATGTGCAGCTGTGTAGTTTGTATAAGAATACTCGTATTTATTTATTTTACCACTTCTACCATGGCAAGTAGTCCAGTCCAAGTAGGCTGTTGAATTCGGCGGCCTTTGTGGCGTAGCGGTAGCACATTCGACTGCTAGGACAGGGGACACGGGTTCGATTTCCGCTCAGTGCAAATATTTGGATGCATGAATATGTCTATTTTTATTGGCTTGGGTGTTCCTATGTAAAATATGTATGTATTTACAAAAAAAAGTATATAAGTATGTTTATCCGTATTCTGGAATCCATAACAAAAGCTAGTTAAACTTTGCTTACTTTGGGTCTTGAAAGCTCTGTGTAAATAAATCTATATGTACACAACCCAAAGCCAATTCCGTCGATGAGACTTTATCTGCTCAGAAACACGACTTCGCCGCAATGGGTGTGTACCTGGGGGATTTGCTGGATTGTAGATGTCGCCGTGGTGCTGGTCTTCAGTGGAACACTTATTATGGGTAGCCTCGAAGAGTACTTGAATTTTCCAGAATGAAAGAGAGATTTTTTCAAGTATCTTCATTTATTCTTTGTGAAGAGGAGAGAGCACTTCTCGCTTGATTTTCTAGTTGCCGACTGAGGTGTCGAATCAAAATATAGCGGCATTTTATACTCTCAATTCAATTAATTCGATTTTTCTGATTGGCCTATCGAACTATCGCGGCTCGTTAGCGACACCGCGGCTTAATGACTTTTCGCGGACCTTTTTTTTTTTTTGTGCGGAAATCCCTTCGGATAGCCCCCGCCGGCCAGCGGGGGCGGTTATGTCGGGCTTGAACCGACTAAAACCGCATGCCGTCTCGGGTCTACAGAAGGTGTAAGGTTACCCATAGAGCATATCCCTCGCACTCCGACTGACCCTGGGCCATTCGTAGTGTCCCCTCTGATAACAGCAGAGGGGTACCTAGAGCGGCCCCCACCCCCGCGGGCCGGGCCTTGCAGGCCCGCCATGCCCCGACCCCCTCGTGCAATGGGGTCAGCTGGCTCTGAAAAGGGTCAAACTCTTGGCTTTTGACGTTGACGCCAGCTACTCCTGAGGAGCAATCAATGATGCGTCATCGCCCACGTTGCCCAGGGTGCACCAAACTTGGAGGTGATCCAACCAGTCGCACCCCTCGCGGATGTACCTTAATGGTCGATCGGTCAATCTTACAAATATGCGTTTATTTTCTGTTTACAATGATTTATATACCATATTATGTATTCTAATAGGGAGTAGAAATAAGGTGACACGAAATAAGATACAATTTACACTTATAGATCGGTAAACAATGACGATTTCTTCGTACGCGATTATTCCTATAGTGTTTTGTAAATCAGTTTTAATAAATACATTATCACTTATGTACTAACTAAATTAACCTTATTGAGCTGAGTGAGGCGAAGTCGAGCGAAAGCTCCTCATACCAGACTTCAGGATTTTCTTTGTCACATGTCTCCTCCTAAACTACTAATCCTTACAGAACCAAATTTGGCATGATTAAAGAGGTCAATCAGAGGAAGGTTTATGGATATATTTTGAAAAAATTAATGCTACCACAGAGGAATGATCACCGTTAAAAAAATTCCAGATGGAATTACATAATAACCGCTCGAGACACTGTGACCAAACTTTACACGCTCAAAAAGCATGTCCAGAGTTGTGACTTTCAAAAAGAATTTTCAAAATCGGACTTGCCACGGAGGAATGATCACTGTTCAAAATTTTCAAAATATGATTCCGCAATAGCGGTCAAATCTATTGGACAAGAATCACGATGTCTCACTCAGCTCAACATTGCAAGCAGCGAGTCGCCTTGCAGACCTAGTATACTAGTTGTTCTGCACACTATACAAAATAAAACGTAAAGAGTTGAGAAAAAAAAATTAAAATTAAAGGTACTTTCAGGCGTAAATTTTTAACCACGGACCAAATAGTACAGTACCTTCTTTTTTAACACGCGATAAAGTAATGGAATGCTTTACCCGGCTTTACCCATATAATGTTTATTTATAGGTGTGCTGTGCGTCCACGAACGCTGAATCACTAATCTGTCCAATCTGTCGAACACCGAACAAAAAGTTTTATAATAGCTAAAACAGATGACTGGCGGCGGTTTGCTAAGATAACCGACGTAGGCGCTTTCACAAGTTCATTGAAATGTTACATTTTATAATAGGCCTTACCTTGCGTTTTTAGAGGAGGCAATTTTATTTTTTGAGTGTAGGGGAGTTTTTCAGTGTAAAACTAAGTTTGTGGGGTCGCCACCCTTGTCCCACGGCCGCCATCTTGAAAATAGGGGTTAAAATGGTTTTTACGATATATCTCTTAAACTATTTATCTGATAAAAAAAATTGTTAACATTTTTTGTTGCAAATTAAATTCTCTACCACTTTGGTTCAGTTTAACTTATCTTCACTTCCTCCAACCCAAGACACAGCTGGCTTTCATATGTACTTTCCGAGTTTACCATCAGGTCTAGTCGTGGCTTGGTAATAATAATGATCCTGAAGACTGGGGCTGGAAAAAAATGTGGAAACCCAAGACACAGGGTTGGAGGAAGTGAAAATAAGTTAAGTGTACTTTTTGTCACTGCCTTGGCGAATTTTATAGTTCTACGACAAGAAGTTACTGGGCCAAAGTTGTAGACAATTTAATTTGCAACAAAAAATGTTAATAATTTTTTTTTATCAGATAAATAGAGATATATCGTAAAAACAATTTCAACACCTATTTTCAAAATGGCGTCCGTGGGACAAGGGTGGCGACCCCACAAACTTGGTTTTAGCTTTACACTGACCCCCCCTACACATCAAAAAAATAAAATTGCGTCCTATAAAAAACGCAACCCCAAATGTAACTTTTCAATGGACTAAAATCTAATATTCTTCAAAGTAACGATCATCCAAACTTCATAATTCGGGGATCGTTCTTAAACGCATACGGACATAGATACAAAAAGTTTCAGTGTTTATAAAATAACGAAGGTCTGATCGTTACGGGTCACGGGCACATGGTCGATAAATAGTTAGGTACTGTAGATATTTATGTAAGAAAGGACTATTTAGTCGATTTGCAATGACATTATGTAACCAATTGCATAATTACATATATACTTACAAAAATACATGCGTACTTTTGGAGTAATTTCATTAGCTTTTCTTTTTAATACTACTGAGGTGGCCGAAAGCACACAGCCTAGCGGGATGATGGTAAGCGGTTACCGTGACCTATAAACGTATGCAAAACCAGAGGCGTCACACTCGCGCTGCCGCCCCCGTAAAAACCTTCTAAAACCCTTCTTGAAGAACCCATAGTAGCTTGGGCAAACCTTAACTACAGCAGGGATGTCATTCCAAGTTCCTTTCATATTTCACTCATTCACTGCTCTTCATTGTTCACACCGTTTCCGGTTGTAACATGTGAGGATGAATTCTCCTTCAAAAGGTTATTGTGAAATGAAATGTAACATAATTTCAGCTTGTTATTGATTACAGTAGATAAAGAAATTCTATTTAATCTGTTATCAAAGTTGTCAAAAATCTGTGTAACCGCGTCAGCTGATTGGTTGTCAAACTCAATGCTGTGTGAATTCTCCAATAAGAATTATTGAAATTGAACCACGATTCCTGAAAGAAAACAAATTCGAATCTGTCTAATAGTGTTTAATGGCTGCTTTACGTGTGGCAAATTATATTTTATTCATTAATTAAGTGACAATTGAAAATATACATATTGTGGTTAAGCAAAATATTCAACGACAGTCTTGCATTATCCAATGAAAAATCTTCACTACCACGAGCGAAATTGACGTCAATATCCGAAGTCCAACCTGTAAATGTAAGATTATTTTACTTATTTTCGTGCGTTTTACTTTAAAAGGTACTACATTTTGTAGTCACACGGCTTACGTGATAGTATACCTACGCTTGGTTACGATTTAAGCTACGTTCAATGTCCATAGCGTAATTAATGCAAGGTAACTTATACGGTGTAAATCTGATTTTGTCAACAAAGAATGTGATTGACAGACGTTTCCATAAACTAAAACATTCTAAAGCGACTGTAATTCGCTTCTGAAGAATGATATCATATGTCTTCTTGTTTGAAACTAAACAAGCAAATGATAACCCAATATGTGAAAATATTATTATCATCTCTGGGTTCAAATCATTATAATTTATTGCACAAGTACTTCATGTCATACAGCGTCTATCTTGTTTGTTTATTAATAATTATACTTACGTGTATAGGTACATACTGTCACACATTTTACCCATTGGGGTGAACAGAGACAAAATTTTACAGACATGCCAAATAATTTCAATCAATCAATTAGCCTATTGTATTTATGACCCTCTACCTTCCACAAAATATTTGGTATACACAGATTCAAAAAGTGACTTTACAATTAGTATCCTGTACTACAATTTTAATGTATGCAGTTTGTAATGTTATGATAATATATAAAAATAACATTACGTAAAAGTAAAAAGTACATATCTGTAGAAATCTCTAATTTATATATCTATATTCTCAGGGGCCCTTATACACATGTGTTTGCTGGTCATATTTAACGTAATGAACTGGATACAAATTATATAATTTCGACACTGTCCTCATAAACAGAAAATGTATAGCAATGTAAAAAAATATATTACTTAAAAGTTATACTGAATCTATTACATAAATCATTTAATAAGATATCAAACACTTGAAAAGAAATTGAAACAGGCTTATTTTATTGCCTATATTTTTTACGATTTTGTTAATTGTTTTTCTGTTGAAAAGTTAATGCAGTGTGTAATGAAATAGTGGTGTTATTTGTTATTTTCAGCAAGGAAGGACAATACAGGACAATAGGACAGAACAGGAGCTTATAATGGAAAATACATCATGTACAAAGGAAGAAATGGAGACTGAAAATATGGAAACTACAGATTTTTTTTTACAAAAAGGTGAAACTGAAGTTAAAGAAAGTGCGAAGGAGAATAAAGGATCAAGGAGTAAAAAGGTAAAGAAAAGTACAAAGAAAAAAACTGAAACTGAAAATAAGTGTATAAATATCTCAGTAAATGTGGAATCCGTAGAAACACATACAAAAGAATCTACAGAGAAAAAAATAGTGATGGAAGAAAATAATGGTATAGAAACAGCAGAGTGTGCAAAAAGAAAAAAATTAGAAGAGAATTCAGTAACTACAGGAGTTGCAGAACCTGCATGTTCCTGCAAACGGGTCAAGTATCCAGAGACGATAGAAAGTTTCATTGAAAATATTGTGCAATCTAAAAAACCACTAAAAGCAATTCTGAGTGATGAATATTATAAACCAATGCCATTTATAAAAGTATATGTAGGACAGGTAAAGTGCGTAAAAGACCTATCAAAAATTATATTATTACTAAACCAAAAACTGCCTTTAAAAAACCTTAGCCATTTAAAGAGAGCTTGCCGAAAAGAGGTTATATTATTCCCTATTCATTACTTAGACACTCAAACTCATGCATCAATCCAATATTATCTAGAAGAAAATTTAAATGAGTTAAGGGAATCCTTTGAATATTTTAAAATAGTAGATGTACCATCAATAGCTCCGAAACTTCGGAAACAGTATGATGAATGTGCAAGATCTTGGTCATGTAATTTTCACCCTGACAGATATTTCGAGAAATTATATACTAATGAATTATTTACGGATATAGAAATTGAGCAACATAGACTATTCATGAGTATTGCATTTGAAGTTGTTGTGTATCACATGAAGAAAGAGAATCAGGGTTGTGATCCATATGACATTATGGCTGCAGATTTGAATGCAACGGTGGTTATTGATCCATTAGTCAAATCTGTTGTAGCGGTAGCATTTGATAACCGAGTACATAACCCTGTCCAGCATTCAGCTATGTTAGCTATAGATAATGTTGCGAAGACACAAAACGGTGGTGCTTGGAATACATATGATATTGACAGTATCAACTTAAGAGGGATAGGATATATGGAGTTGCTCCTACATTTAAAACATAAGTATCCTAGTATAAAGTTTGGTGCAAGAGATTATATCAGCAAAAGTGATTTAGATAAGAATGATTTAAGTGCATCAGAGACTCCATATCTATGTACCGGTTATTATATTTATATGATACGAGAACCTTGTCTTATGTGCGCAATGGGATTAGTGCATGCAAGAAGCAAACGAGTATTTTTTTGTATGAAGAATTCCATGGGTGCGTTAACTTCAGTAACTAAGTTACATTGTAACGAGTCTTTGAATCATCATTTCGAAGTGTTTACAGATTTTTTGTAATGCCTTTATACATTTTTATTTTTATAATGATATTAATCTGTTATTGCAATACAGTAGCTTATATATATTTTTAATAAATGAATTGATTCAGCTTTTTTTTTTCATTTATGCCTTATTTTACTTACTTTTTCCATCTGACCGTCAATTCCCACTCTTCGCTTCTGTCCCTTCGATGATAGGGAGGTTGACATGGACCCGAGACGGCGTGCGGTTTTAGTCGGTTCAAGCCCGACATAACCGCCCCCGCTGGCACGCGGGGGGGTATCCGAAGGGATTTCCGCACGATAAAAAAAAAAAAAAAAAAAAAAAAAGGGAGGTTGACATGGTCGTCAGATTCTTTCCAATACTGATTGTAATGTCTTAGTTTTTTATGTAAGATATTCCCTAACTACACTGAAAATATGAATTTTCATTATTTTTAGTCCCTAATTTAGTCCTTGGATATCTATGGATCGAAATATAAACAAACAAATTAAGTCAAAATTTATAACATTTTAGATTCCAAATTAAATTTTAAATTAATTTTATTATACACTACACACACACACACATATAAACGCAACGTAGACTCAGATAAATGTGATATTACGCAATACGATGTATGAAGCGTCGGTATCTTACGATCGAGAGGTCCCGGCTTCGAATCCTGGCCATTACACTACCGTCGTGAACCCACTTCTATCACAAGCAATTTAGCTTAGCTGGAGGGGTTAGGGGGAATCTTAGTAATTTCGGTTACTAGTATTCTTTAAAAAAAAATAAAAAATAACGCGCTACTAAGCTGTGACGTCACTACTTACTAGGCACGATTTTGTAAGGAGCGTTATTGGGCGACTCGAGTTATTGAATTTTGAAAATCAAATATTTATAACTAGCGGACGCCAGCAGCTTCGCCCCCGTGATATTACGCATGTATTATACATATAAACGGGGACAGACAGACGGGATAAGCGGTTTTTAGGATTCCGTAGCCAAATGACAAAAAACGGAACCCTTACCTATATAGATTCGTCATGTCTGTCTGTCCATAGTGTCCATCCGTATGTCACAGCCACTTTTTTCCGCAACTATAAGAACTATGCTGTTGAAACTTGCTAAGTAGATGTATTCTGTGAACCGCATTAAGCTTTTCACTCAAAAATAGAAAAAAAAAACAATAAAATTTTAGGGGTATTGGATATTGAAGTTTCTAGTATCATTTTTTTCTAAACTGAATAGTTTGCGCGAGAGACACTTCCAAAGTGGTAAAATGTGTCCCCCCCCCCTGTAACTTGTGACTTATGAGAATGATAAAACTAAAAAAATATATGATGTACTTTACCATGTAAACTTCCACCGTAAATTGGTTTTAATCCGTCAAATATCGCACTCTCAAACTGACATTTTTTTTTCGCGGGGGCGGTTAACTCGGGCTTGAACCGACTAAAACCGCACGCCGTTTCGGGTCTACAGACGCCGGGGTGTAAGGTTACCCATAGGGCATATCCCTCGAACTCTCAAACCGACCTGCGCGGAGGTCGGTTCTCACGTTTTTGGGGTTCTACTTACCCATTTTTTAAATTAAATTTATAAGCAATTAGTAGATATGCTTTGTTTTCCTATAGAGTTTAGATCGGCAAAAGAGAACATCTAGGATGGGACTTGAACCCTTACAGGGGGAATGCTCTGACAAACCGAGCCACCTGGACACGTCCCAGATATTCGAAATTCTTTCTACTTACCCAATTGCAATCAAGCTCCGTTCCGTTCAGTAGTTTTTGCGTCCATCGTGACCAAACAGACATTCAAAAGATAAAATTGTTTTTGAACTCGTTTATTTAACAAGTACTTTTTTTTAATATCTCCAATGTACAGACACAACTTATTTACAATTTTATAATTGTGATAGACTTTACGGGTTTTATCAGATCATGATTAGACCGGCCATCTTGTATGGGTATCATGATGTTTGGCCGTAAAACCGACATGAAAGATGACTGCAAGTGGCAGAGATACAGTACCTTTTTTTTTTTTTTTTTTTTTTTTTTTTATCGTGCGGATATCCCTTCGGATACCCCCCCCGCCGGCCAGCGGGGGCGGTTATGTCGGGCGTGCACCGACTAAAACCGCACGCCGTCTCGGGTCTTCAGACGCCGGGTGTAAGGTTACCCATAGAGCATATCCCTCGCACCCCGGCTGACCCTGGGCCATCTCACCACTAACAGCATCGCTCATCCTGTCTCCTCTGAAAGCAGAGGAGTACGGAGAGCGATGTGTTCCCGCCACGTTGGGTATTGGCCGACGATCAATGCCAACCCTATGAAGGGGTGAAGGGGAAGCCATTGACCGCCGCCCAGGGTGTACCGGCCGCTCCGATTCCGTTCTCCCCGGACTGCAGCGGGATCGGAATCGGAGCGACACTCGAGGAGGTTACCCAACACACACCCCAATCTATTCATCTACCTATCCAAATAAATAAATTGAAGTGTGTTTGTAATTTTAAAATAACAGATTTTTAATGAGTGCAAATGAATGTACAAGTATACACGATAGTTATAACAAAAATACAATTTCTTAAAGTTTTGTAAAGGGGTAATCTCTGGAACGGCTCGGCCGATTTTGTCGGGACTTTCACTGGCAGATAGGTAATGTTACAAGGCGTAACATAGGCTAAAATCGAAATCAAAGCGGACGAAATCGCGGGCACAACTAGTCATGAAATAAATAAATATTCTAGGACAGACTAGGACATATAGAGCGTGCAGTGCCATCTTGATTCAAACTAAGCGTCAACGTCATATGGGTTCTAGAATGCAGATACTTCTTAATATATTTTCTTGTATTAGAAAGGTTCAGAATATGAATGTATGAAACTACAAGTGTAGCGAGTAGGATGGTCAGCTGGTTAAAGTAGGTTTCTATACAGGGTCTGTCGTAAATATTGAATAAACCGTTAATTAGATGTTGCCCTAGTGCCAGGCCATAACTAAATCAAGTATACATATATATGAAAGGCACTTTATTCTTTCTTTCTTCTTTCTTTCTTTCTTTCACCCTCAGGCTGTGGAATGATCTCCCTGCTGTGGTTTTCCCAAGCGACTACAATATGGGATTCTTCAAGAAATTAGTAATAGATTTTATAGAAAATAATATAAATATTAAATCCGTAGAAACAGATGCATCATGAACCACTATGACGACCTTTGTGGCGTAGCGGTAGTGCGTAGAACTGCGAAGCCAGAGGTCGTAGGTTCGCTTTCGCTTCCCGCTCAGTGAAAATATGTATATTTGCATTGTTCTGGGTGTTTCTATGTATAATATGTACTTAATTACAAAAAAAAAAAAAAAAAAAAAAAGTATGTTTATCCCCGAATTCTAGAACCCATATGACAAGCTCTGCTTAGTTTTTGTCCTACTATATTTATTTATTCATTAATAACTCCGACGACGCCCATGAGTGGGCTTACTAATGTATAATGGCACTATGTTGAAATATCAAAGCGTGGTTTGCATAACGATTTAAAGAATTTATCAATTTGTACTGTCCCAAATCGTAGGCCTATTTAACGACAGTCTACATTCATCCAATTGTTGTCCCCCTTAGGGAGACAACAATTGGATTGTTGGGACGGGCGAGCTGCAATACAGAGTCTTGTCGGAATTGCAGGCGCGAGCGTTTGCATTCCACATTTAAATAAATGAATTTTTGAAAAAATTATGGCGGAAATATGGCTGTTTTCTGCTCCAGCCGGATGTAATGTAATCGGGTGAGTTTTGAATTTAGATTTTTTATTTAATTATCTCCAAAAGTAATTTGTTAATGTGGGGTGATAAAATTTATATTAAAAGTAATTCAAATTAATTTTCTTTTAATCGTGATTTAATTATACCGGTTTCCGTGGAATGTATACCTCGTTGTGATTTTATTTTAAAATTCGATTCGGTATAATCTAGGTAAAAAAAAAACTATTGGATATATTATAAAAACGAAAGATTTTTTAATTATGTGTGTGTGAGTGTGTGACTTTGCATGCTTGTCACTTCTTTACATTAAAATGGAAGGGCGGATTTAAGTAAAACTGAAATGGAATTGTTATAGGTAGGTATATCCTGGGGCGCGACTGGTTGGATCACCTCCAAGTTTGGTGCACCCTAGGCAACGTGGGCGATGACGCATCATTGATTGCTCCTCTGGAGTAGCCGGCGTCAACGTCAACGGCCAAGAGTCTGACCAACCGGCTCTTTTCAGGGCCAGCTGACCCCATTGCACGAGGGGGTCGGGGTATGGCGGGCCTGCAAGGCTGCAAGGGGGATGGTCGCTCCAGGTACCCCTCTGCTCTTATCAGAGGGGACACTGTGAATGGCCCAGGGTCAGTCGGAGTGCGAGGAATATGCTCTATGGGTAACCTTACACCCCGGCGTCTGAAGATCCGAGACGGCGTGCGGTTTTAGTCGGTTCAAGCCCGACATAACCGCCCCCGCTAGCCGGCGGGGGGGTATCCGAAGGGATTTCCGCACAAAAAAAAAAGGTAGGCTAACCAGAGGCGGATTATTGGTCTTGACACCCCTAGGCCTTATAGTACCAGTCGCTCCCCAGAGACAGACCAGCAGTCTTGGCTGCCCTACCACTTGGAGTACTAGACGCCCCGAGACATGATTGGTGGTTAGTAACTGGACCATATTCAAAATAAATTATTGAAATCCATTCCGCTGTCCGTCCGTCTATCACTAGGCTGTCTATCATGAACCGTGACAATTATACAATTAAACATAACAAAAACACTAAAAATAAAAAATAAAAAAAATTGTAAGGGAGCTCCGATACAACAAACGTGATTTTTGTTGCTTGATATTGAAAACGGCTACACGTATGTAGATGCTTCAAATATTCACAGAATATTTCGATATATATTCAGTTTAAAAATAAATAATTAAATTAAAATAAAACTAGTAGGTATTACTTAAATAGGGGTGCGACTGGTTGGATCACCTCCAAGTTTCGTGCACCCTGGGCAACGTGGGCGATGACGCATCATTGATTGCTCCTCTGGAGTAGCTGGCGTCAACGTCAACGGCCAAGAATCTGACCAACCGGTCCTTTTCAGGGCCAGCTGACCCCATTGCACGAGGGGGTCGTTGCATGGCGGGCCTGCAAGGCCCGCGGGGGTTGGGGCCGCTCCAGGTACCCCTCTGCTGTTATCAGAGGGCACACTGCGAATGGCCCCAGGTCAGTCGGAGTGCGAGGGATATGCTCTATGGGTAACCTTACACCCCGGCGTCTGTAGACCCGAGACGGCGTGCGGTTTTAGTCGGTTCAAGCCCGACATAACCGCCCCCGCTGGCTGGCGGGGGGGTATCCGAAGGGGGGGTAATAAAAAAAGGTATTACTTAAATAATAAATATTAGGGATATGATTTTTTTCACCGTTTTTATTGGTAAAGGTACGGAACCCTTCGTCCGCGAGTCCGACTCGCACTTGACCGGTTTTTTTTCTTTCAACTGGCTCCAGTTGTTCTCTTCCGCGCATCTTGATATCACATATAGATCTTATTACTTACAGCATAAGGTATGTGTTTCATTTCATAAATGACAAGTCTATGTTTCCTTCACGTAATTTATGAATTAGGGTTTAACGTTAGGTCATGAGAAGAAGGGACTTTTGATGAGATTAAGAGAATTTTCATCTTTACTAATAAAACAAAAGAAAGTATTTGAAAGAGTCGTCATGGGAATAACTTCAGTCATAGTAAGGCTAAGCGCAGAATAGAGACAACACTCTTAAGACAGTTTCTCGATGTGACTTGTAGGTAGGTAATTAGACAGTTTCGTTTTATTCGAAGTGTTCGCACTTTCTGAAGACTGTCTTGTCTCTAATGAGCGCTCAGCCTAAATATAAAAGTAAAATGTTTTTCTCGATATGAACTTGAGCGATGTGCGCCATTGCACTTAATCCTTGGCCTTCCGCATCCTGTCCCATGCGACTGTCGTCTGACCTCCCAACCCTTAGAGGAAAGCCTGCGTCAGAGCCTCGTTGTTGTTTAATAGGTGCACTGACTAGCAGGTGAGGTTGAATTGGGCCCCGAGAGTGTTAGTGGGTCCCTGTGCATCGAAATAAATAATTGAACTGAGCGAGCGAAGCTCTTATACGCGGCATAGCCGTTTGTTGATGGCTGAACTCCTCCGTAACCACTCGCGCGATCTTGACCAAATTTACCACGGTGATAGTGTGGACACTGAGGAGTGTTTTGAAGCGAAATGGTTCAAGTCCGATGTACCATTGAGGAATAAACACTGATAAACAGTTTCACGAGCGCGCGGCCTTAGCTAAGGGCGCGACCGTAGTAAGATGTATTGTCTTAGTTTCAAGTAAGAGTCCTGCTCGCTCAGCTCAATTTATTTCAGTCGCACCCTGCACTGAATTCCTAGTTATAATCATCGAAGTATCACGTGATTCATTAATAAGTTAATAACGAATAGAAACGGATTTGCTTCGAAAAGATTCCGTCAATAGAATGTCACTTTGTGTTCAGGCCCTTATGATCATACGTCACCACACCATAAATAATTTTCTTTTTTCTTCTTTTGCAGATAAAGGAGTGTCCTGTCTACGTGTTCACATCAATAAGTGCCTTAAATAATCCTCATAGAAGAAGGACAGATATATGTAAACTGCAAGGTGCTAAAGCGAGTCAGCATTACTTTCTCGTATACTTGCCTATATTGATGGAAATATTTTGTATATTATTCGAATTTCGAAAAATCTTTGCCGTTTCTGAGACGTTTTTCTGAAAGTTGGAGATATTTGTCAAGTTCGGCTATTCCTTGTTAATGGTAAGATTTTTTTTATAAAGGACATCGCTCCCCGGCAACAAAAACGCCATAAGACCATAGACCATAGTAAGTAGGTACGTTTGGACATTTTAGTACCATTGCATTGCAAATATTCCTTTTCACCAGATGGTTATTGTAATATTGTTGTTGTTCTTCTAAAAAATTGTCTCTATTATAATTGTCGAAAAATGGTAATCAATACGAAGAAAAAACCATAAAGATCATGTTTTCTCAAGACATAATGTTTTTACTTTATGACACTTTTTTTGCTGAGGAGCGATAATAGTAACTGAAATTATTAGTTTTCCTCTTAACCCATTCAGCTAAGCTAAATTACTTGTAACGGATTCTATCGCGATTTTATTTGATGTTATTTAGTATTTTACATTGATCCCGACGTTTCGGTTGCTTTTCAGCAGTTATGGTCACGGGGAGACTGGGACACGGGGATGGCCATGGCTGCTGAAAAGCAACCGAAACGTCGCGATCAATGTAAAATATAAAAAAAAAACATCAAATAAATCGCGATAGAATGCGTTAAAAATAGTTTTATTTCAATGTGTGACATTCGCGTAAACTTCCGACAATATCATAAATTACTTGTGTTAGGAGTGGGTTCACGGTGATAGTTTAATGGCCAGGATCCGATCTCCCTCGGGACTGTAAGCCGATCCTTAACCACTATAAGCCACCGACGCTTTTTGAATATATTTTCGTTTCGAGACTAGTTAGGTACAGTACCTTTTTTTTTTTTTTTTTTTATCGTGCGGAAATCCCTTCGGATACCCCCCCGCCGGCCAGCGGGGGCGGTTATGTCGGGCTTGCATCGACTAAAACCGCACGCCGTCTCGGGTCTTCAGACGCCGGGGTGTAAGGTTACCCATAGAGCATATCCCTCGCACCCCGGCTGACCCTGGGCCATCTCACCACTAACAGCATCGCTCATCCTGTCTCCTCTGAAAGCAGAGGAGTACGGAGAGCGATGTGTTCCCGCCACGTTGGGTATTGGCCGACGATCAATGCCAACCCTATGAAGGGGTGAAGGGGAAGCCATTGACCGCCGCCCAGGGTGTACCGGCCGCTCCGATTCCGTTCCCCCCGGACTGCAGCGGGATCGGAATCGGAGCGACACTCGAGGAGGTTACCCAACACACACCCCAGTTAGGTACAGTACCTGATTTTTAAAATATCACGTCCGAACTGTTAAAAAAAAATTCAATTCCATTTACTTTGATGTTTTTGTATATCCCGAAAGACGTCCCCTCGAGTTTCGCATCTACGCCCGGGACTACCGACCTCCATGATCGGGGCCTGAGAACGGCAGTTGGCCGACTCGCCGTCCTTACAGAAGCAGGCCGTGGCGGAGGCGTGTCGTGTGTGCCCTACACACGCCTGCCAACTCACCGAAGCGGGATAAAACCCGACCCCACCAGGCGAGGCCGCGGTAGCGGCCAAAGTCCGCCGGCAACCCTGGGGTTATCCTTTCGAGGGCTTACCCGGGGTGCCCGGCAACGGACACTTGGGGAGGACACCGTGCGGTTTTAGTCGAGACACGACATAACCACCCCCGCTGGCGAGCGGGGGGGTATCCGAAGGGATTTCCACACGTAAAAAAAAAAAAAAATCACGTCCGAACTGAGAGTTCGGTCAAGATCGGCTTGCCTCAGTTTTGTAGAGCGTTCTCTCTATCGCA
The DNA here is from genome assembly GCA_946251805.1 of Cybosia mesomella. NCBI lineage: Eukaryota > Metazoa > Arthropoda > Insecta > Lepidoptera > Erebidae > Cybosia > Cybosia mesomella. The sequence goes on from OX276417.1 coordinate 4,421,133, forward strand.
AAGCGCATATTTAACTTGATATCTTTTTAGAGTGGTTAAAACCGAAGTTATGTTTTTAGCTTGGTGGGTCCCCATACACCCTTCCTACATAGTAATTACATAAAACTACACTAGCATCGCCGCGCGGTTTCAGGCCTGATCCCGTGAGAATAGTAACTACTATGTTACTCAGGGTTAATGTTGCATGCAATAGTGAAAGATTTTTTTATGTCGGTCCAGTAGTTTCGGAGCCTATTCAATGCAAACAAACAAACAATCAAATCTTTCCTCTTTATACCTTATATACAAGACAGAATACGATGAACCTAACAGATTCATTTAATCCAAAAAATTACAATACTCCCAGCCGAACCTAATACATCATATTGATCCATTGATCATTGTTGCTCTTATGCCCTCGGTACCATGATGTCATGGCCGCTTCACATCTCCACGTGAGCAGACCTTTTATGGCGCAATTGGCAGATCTTTATCTTGGTAATTAGTTTCATTCGCTTGTCGTTATTATGTAGCTTATTATGATCAAAACCGAATGGAGCACCATTTAAATAGATAAATAAATAATATTCTACGACATCCTAAGTTTAAAGGGCCCGGGGCTAAGTTGTCACCGAGTAGGGTAACACAGCCAAGTCAATCTTAGGATGGGTGACCACCCCTCAAACCGGGGCTAGACGGGGACACTGTGGTTCCCAAACCCGAAGGGGCCATCTCGAAACCGGAAATGGCCCAGGGTCAGTCGGGGTGCGAGGGATATGCTTACCTTACACTTTTAGTCGGTTCAAGCCCGACATAACCGCCCCCGCTGGCTGGCGGGGGGGGGGGAGGCATCCGAAGGGATTTCCGCACGAAAAAAAAAATTAGGGGTGACCATTCTTAACACCTTGAGACCCCTCTGTGTCCCGGAGAACAGACTAAGCCGTCGGTTCCGTACAAACACTTCTATGTATACTAGACTGGCTATTCAGAAAAAAAAATTGGTATAGATTTTTGTATTCTACAATAGTCGACTTTGGCGCCATTTTTTGTTGCTGCCATAGCCACAAAGTGTATTAAATTTGTTATTTACTATTTTATATGAGATTCTCACCTGACATCTGTAAAGTAGTGTAAAGGCGCCAAAATTATGAAACTATGGTGAGTCGTCCCGTACCCTCCCCCATCCCGCCTCAACCCCGAAGTCGCGTTGGTAGCTTAGTAGTTAAGGAGTCGACCCTACGATCGAGAGGTCCCCGGTTCAAATCCATTACACTACCGACGTGAACCCACTCCTAACACAAGCAATTCCGGTTCCTAATATTCTTTTTAAAAAAAATTATGACATATTAGTAGTTTCGGTTACTAACATTCTTTAAAAAAAAAAACGAAGTGTGACCCACTTTTCGTTATGAACTGCTTGTCTTGTATATTTAGAAGTCATTGGTCCCGGTTGCCAGACGAATATCTATGGCAGTCTTTACGGGTATTTGGAGTCTAAAAAGTCTGACAACTGCTTTAGGTACAGTACTCTGAGACAGCATGATTGCGGCAATGGTGCGGAGCGCGAGCGCGTGGGCCGCCGCCGCCTCCTTCTGCGAGCATGTAATGCTCGCGAAGGCGGTGGCGGAGCGCGCCCGGGAGAGACTTAGAACTCTCCCGGTCCGCCGAGCCCGCAACTTGCTCGCCGCGCGTCGCAGGCGACTCAGGCGCCGGAGGTCGCTTAACGACCTCCGTCCTCCATGAGCGCAGGCCTGGGGGTGGCGGGTGAGGCCACCTGTCACCCCAGCAGAAGCAGGCCGGGACGGTGGGGCGACTAGCGCCCCTCCCCCAAACCGGGGCAAGACGGGGACACCGTGGTTCCCAAATCCGAGGGGGCCATCTCGAAACCGGAGATGGCCCAGGGTCAGTCGGGGTGCGAGGGATATGCTCTATGGGCAACCTTACTACTGCCAGTGGCGACGCCGTTTCACCAGGCGGGTGATCAGCCCTTCTATGTGGGGCCATTTCACCCAATTCCCCTATAACGACTGTCATACATATTTGTATGGCAACCGGGACCGACATCTTAACGTGCTCTCCGAGGCACGACCAGACCAATGCAAATACTCATATTCATGCATACAAATATTTGCACTGAGCGGGGATCGAACCCGCGCCTCCTGCGTAGCGGCCGCGTTCAATACCGCCACGCCACGGAGGCTGTAGACCCGAGACGGCGTGCGGTTTTAGTCGGTTCAAGCCCGACATAACCGCCCCCGCTGGCACGCGGGGGGTATCCGAAGGAATTTCCGCACGATAAAAAAAAAAAAAAAGGTACAGTACTCTGATATCGCCTATGGCTTGTACAGGTCAGATGTCAGTCTCTTCGCGGAAATTATCAAAGTTCGGCCGTTTTGTAGTTAGACTGAAAAGCTGATACCTCTGAAACGGTGGTATTTTCTCTACCATAGCAAATACAGAGAGATGGAGGCCTAAGTAACTGTGCGCTATGACTCTTGGGCCTACCCTGACGTCACGTGGCCTTAATGAACATACTGTCGGCATTCGACCTGTGCCTCCAAATCCAAATATAGTAGACCTCCAAATATAATTCTACTCGATACTAGATGGCGATGATGGTGGTAGAAATTTGATGACACAAATTTGTCACAAAATTCGGCCGGCTGGGTACCACCGTGTACGATTGCGAAAAACCCTCCATAGTAATCCAATTTCGGTTTGATTGCGTTCAGGGGTCAGCAAGTGCATAGCCGGGCAGGGGGATTGTGGTCGCAGCACTAGTGGGACCGGTGGGTGTCACGCGGTGCTGCGATGACAATCCTCTTCTGATGAGGCCGTCAAGCTGAGTGCCACCATTGTTAACATGGTACGTGTATGCAATGGTGACCCTTTTTCCTGAGACTTTACCTTCAGCTTACCATCTAATTACCAATAAATAATAAGCATAAAGCAATAAATAAGCTTACCAATAATATATAAAAGAAAAAAATCCATTCCCGCAGGGGGAACGCACAGGTAGATTTCGTGAAGCAATTAATATTATTTTATATAGAGAACTACGGACTTTAAACAGTTAAATTTTTTTTTCTCGAAAACGGTAACTTTTAGCGAAAAACATTTCAGACATTTATTTTAGACTTAAAAATGGCCTATCGATTAAAAATGTTTCCGACGCAAGAATGTTCACCGGTTAGAAGTTATGATTTTTTTCCCGAAAAATTTTGGTTTTTCCCTCCTCCACTTTTAGTTAAAGTTTTAATCTTATAGGTTTATAATTAAAAGTTGTTGGTATTCATGTATACTATGGGATAAAATTAGAACGGTTCGAATATCTTTCATAGAACGTGAAAACTTTGAGGAAAAACTGATTTCACAAAAAGTGAGGCCCTACCGTCCCCTTAGGCCGGATTCCACCCGTTCACGAACTTGAACTAAGTTTACACCCAAGCAATTTTTGACCGCAGTTTGAAAGCGATCGGGGCAAAAATGCGACCGTGAGAGTGCCGCAAATTTTGGGAAGTGGAACCATACATACATATATAGATATATATATATATATAAACTTTTTAGAGGTCATTTCGGACTCAGGGGGTCATAACTAGACCTCCTATGAAGAATTTTTTTTTAAATTCGACAGTAGTCAAGAAACCAATAGGTAGATCGATTTCATCGAAATCTACCTAAAAAAAAACTTTATCTAAAGTGTTACTTTTTTCAAAGGCAAAATCTAATTACAACACCTCTCTATAAATTATGTTCTTTGTACTCTCCCATACCATAGATAATAGACGCACCAAGTGTCGTCAGTGCCGGATAGCGTAAAACCATCTAGCTAACCGTGTCTCTGCCTAACCCTGTGGACATACGGCTTGAGGCTATTATCAATTTATACTTTAATTAAGCAATTGTTATACACTCATAAATTCATTACTTTTGAGGTCATCCAGACGTTTTGGTGTCAATAACTTTCAGCTTTTGGGCCGCGTTGTAAGATGGCCTTTGTGTTGGTAGAACGTTTGACTCATGATCATCATCACAGCATTTGCCGGATACATCCAAAGATCGTACTTTAGAGCCCGGGGTTCGCTCTTGCGCTCTGTCTCTTGATTTGGGAGCGACTGCCTCTATATCACCTCGGACCAGCCGGGACCCGACACTGAGATTATGATGACTGAAGATGATGAATTTGGCTTGGGCCCCGCAGACCCTGCACCTGCAATAGCAGTTAGGTATACTTACATAAACATCATCATTCTCTTAGCGATTTCCCAATTGAGTCCACAGTATGCACTTGGAGCCCGGTGTCCGGTTATTGTTTTTGATTGGTATGTTGGCTTTTCCGGGAGTGACTGCCGTCTGACCTCCCAACCCCGAGAGGAAAGCCTGCACCAGAGCCTCGTGCGTTATTTAGCAGGTGCAGCACTAGTACGTGAGGTTGGCTTAGACCTGGTAGAGCTCTGTACACTACTGATGTATATAATATATTATTATTCCCATTAAAGTACTACCCCCCCCCCCCTAGTTTGGGAGAGGCAGCAAGATAACCCTGGTGAGGTGGGCAACAGTCAGCCGGCGCGATTGACAGCGGACCCGCCGGACTATTCGGGCATTGTCGAGCAAGACCGCGTTCAATTTAGCTTAGTGGTTAAGAAGTCGACCTTACGATCGAAAGGTCCCGGTCCCAGTTCGAATCCATTAGGCTACCGACGTGAACCCACTCCTAACATAAGCAATTAAGCTTAGCTGGAGGGGTTAGGGGGAATATTAGTAATTGCGGCTACTAATATAATCTTTAAAATTTACAATATATATATATATATATATATATATATATATATATATATATATATATATATATATATATATATATATATATTATTATTTCCTTTATTTAACTTTAAATACTTATCCATTATATTTTTAAATACATTCTATATATAACAAAAAAAACACAAATATATTTAAAAATATAAAAAATAGTGGCCCACCGGCATCGGGAACAGGGACCAAGCTACCGGTGGTTAGGGCTTCAGACAGAGGAATCTCCTCACAATACGTGCCGTGTCGAGGAGCACTGCCTTCTGCATGCCTTCTGCAAGCCCTTAACCCAACTGCCTGACGCGAGCCTCTGGAGATGTTGTTCGAGGCTCTTGGCAATCAGTCCGTGAACCGATACAACTATCGGAACAATAATCGCCGAATCCACACTCCACATATCGACAACCTCGTGAGCCAAATCCAAATATTTTATTTGTTTTTCTTTTTCGGCTTTCACAAGATTCTCGTCATGTGGAATGGTGATATCGATAATTATTGCGCGGCGCTCTGATCGATCTATCAACACTATATCAGGTTTATTAGCTACAATAGTCCTGTCAGTGATGATAGATCGATCCCAGTACAACGTGATATGCCCATTTTCGAGAACTGCGTCGGGCACATACCTATAGTACGGTACCTCTGATTCCACAAGGTTGTACTTTAAAGCAAGCTGTTGATGAACAATCCTGGCTACTTGGTTATGTCTATGCAAATACTCGCCGTTGGCAAGACGAGAACAACCAGAGATTATATGTCTAAGGGATTCTCCGGGACGGTGGCACGCCCGACAAATGTCAACCGTACCATCCCTTAGAATATACTTCCGATAGTTATTCGTCATCACAACTTCGTCCATAATTGCAAAAACAAAACCTTCGGTTTCCCCAAATAGGTCACCGAAGCGTAGCCAAGACACAGATGCTGGTAAGTCTATATCAGACCCATGAAGAGCCCGATAGAAACGTCCATGCAACTCCTTGCTCTTCCATACATCCATGCGGTCATACCACAGGTTTGCGCCAGTTCTCTTTAGCCAAAGCTAGCGGAATAAATCCTTTATCCACCCTTACTACATCACGATGCATATCAGCTTCATTGTGTAGGAAGTATTCCCTGAGGTTGCACACCTGACGGTTATGGAGGGATTTGGCATTTAAAAAGCCACGTCCCCCGCATTTCCGCGGTATGTACAACCTCATCACAGATGAACGCGGATGATGCATTCGGTATGCAGTAAGAAGCGTACGGACTCTCCCATCCAGGGTATCTAATTCCGTCTGAGGCCACCTGAGTATGCCGAAGGAGTACATTAAAACCGGCATGACCCAACCGTTATAGGCGCGCACCTGGCGTGGTAGAGTCAAGCAACAGTCATTTTGGCCGTCGCATGAATGGGCCGACTCGACCGGGGAAGCACCACCCTCTCACAGAATATCGACGCCAAGTAACAGTATTTGAACTGTTGCGTTCCGTTTGGTGAGTGAGAGTGCCGGAGCCCAAACTCCTTTCCCATCCCCTCCCAAACTCCTTTCCCATCCCCTCCCAAACTCCTTTCCCATCCCCTTTCCTTTACAGGGTCGGCAGCGCGAGTGTGACGCCACGCCGGTGTTGCACACGTCCATAGGCCGCGGTAACCGCTTCCCATCAGGTGGGCCGTGTGCTTGTCTGCCACCTTAGTGGTATAAAAAATAAAAAAAATAAAAAAAAAACCGCCTGACGAAAGACTTTTGAGGACTTTTTTCAAGCGGCCAAAGAAACGTTCCCGTAACGATTGCTTCATGCTAGCTTCTGTAATACCTAACGCCTGCGACATAAATATATTATTATTATTATTGTACTGAGGTACAAAATTCGCAACGCCACTTGCAAACGCTGTTTAATTCGCTCCAATCAATACCAATTAAAAAGCTGAACATGAACACGCTCCTTTATTACGCGTGACTATTTCTAATTGTCGTGGGCTCACAGACAAGGGCACCGCAACATTTTGATAAAATATATACATTCACACAACTTTCAATTAGGGTAGCAAACAACCCTGGGGTTATCCTTTCGAGGGCTTACCCGGGGTGCCCGGCAACGGACACTTGGGGAGGACACCGTGCGGTTTTAGTCGATACACGACATAACCACCCCCGCTGGCCGGCGAGGGGGTATCCGAAGGGATTTCCGCACGAAAATAAAAAAAAATAAAAAAAAGGGTAGCAAACAATATCGGTAAGTGGTAACACTTGCTACGAGCCTGGTATACATTGTTTTTCTTATATTTAGTCTGACAATTGATTGCACCTTGCTGGATGGTAAGAAGCTAGAGTGAAGTCCAGAAGATACGGGCCGCCATTTCAGATATTAGTGGTCCCAACCTTGATGGCCAATGGGATTGTAAAAAGAAGGGAAGACGTGTCCGGGTACAGCATTCAAATTATTTATCGTGCGACAAAAAAAGAAAGTACCGAAGCGCTTGGTTCGAGACGGTATGGGTCTATAAGACCCCACCAAGATCTTCGGGGCCTAAGCTAACTTCACCTGCTAAGCGCTAGGTACATTTACTGAGGGGTGCGACTGGTTGGATCAACTCCAAGTTTGATGCACCCTGGGCAACGTGGGCGATGACGCATCATTGATTGCTCCTCTGGAGTAGCTGGCGTCAACGTCAACGGCCAAGAGTCTGACCAACCGGCCCTTTTCAGGGCCAGCTGACCCCATTGCACGAGGGGGTCAGGGTATGGCGGGCCTGCAAGGCCCGCGGGGGTGGGGGCCTCCAGGACACTGCGAATCGCCCAGGGTCAGTCGGAGTGCGAGGGATATGCTCTATGGGTAACCTTACACCCCGGCGTCTGTAGAGCCGAGACGGCGCGGCGTGCGGTTTTAGTCGGTTCAAGCCCGACATAACCGCCCCCGCTGGCCGGCGGGGGGTATCCGAAGGGATTTCCGCACAAAAAAAAAGGTATATTTACTGCTTTCCTTGATGTTGGGGACTCAGACGATAGATGCTACCATGAAAGGCAATATAAGCCACATCAAGAGAAGAAACTAGAAGAACGGACCCATATTTTTTTTCGTGTATAAATCTTCCTGGATATATTGACGGTTGCAAAAGGGTACAAGTGACATCAACCTTTCAAAGAAAAAAAGGTTCAAAACAACATCGTGAATACTTATAGCACATTGATTTTCCTCTCATCTGTCGTTGTCATTTGCACTCTATGGTTTTTCAACCGTCAATATGCAGAACCCTCGCAGTCTCATCGCTATTCGTATTGACCCGACGATTGTTTGACCCTGCGCCAGCCAAGTGATCCCAATTCCCGACATCCACACGACGTTTGCGTCCCAGTATGTGATTGGTCAGTGAATTAAAGACAATATTGCATACTTGTTCGTTTGACCGTCTACACATGTACCCTCAATTTAGCAATAGACGCTGAAGTACTTGACGTCCTCACACTACAGGCGATCGCGATAATTTGATTTGAATTTCGAAATAATACGAACGGAAATCCGCTATTGGCTTCCGCGCATTCGGATTTTATTCTTTTCAAAATGGTGGATTGAAATGGCATTTTTTAAAGACGGAGACGGCAGAGGCGATAATCTTTATATGGTTTTCGCCAATATGGCTTCGTAAAAAGAAATTTGGCTGAAAATCGGACACTTTTGTATGTGATCTTGTGTGTTACTATAGAGACTCGAGATAAAGGTGAGATTCTGTGAATTGTATGTGATATTAATTTCTACTGAAAACAGGTTTTATTTTTTATTTCCCTTTGACGAGAATTTCAAATCATCCGCTTACTAACTCTGTAAACTATTTTACATTATTAATGTGATAATTAGCAGCCCTATTTATGAACTTAATAAACTACTTACTACAAACTTACGTAAGAAAATGTACCTAATTAATTAATCGCAAAAAAAAATCGATCCCTCTATTAAAGAATTACTACCAGTACAATTATTTCTTCTTTGGTTTCCAATGAGAGAGAGAGAATTGCATTCGAGAAAACGCATTTTTTTGCAGTCTTAAAATAAACTAAGTATGTTTTATATATCAAAAAAGCATTAATAATCTGTATTTAAAAAAGAAAATTGTGTTGTCTATTTGAAAATAACATTAATGTTGTTCATTATGAAAAAGCATTTATGTTCTTAATTTTAAAAGAGCATTAAGTTTTTAATTCAAAAATAAACTCTTATGTTCTCAATTTTAAAAGAACATTTCTGTTTTTAATTTCACTTCTCTTCTTTCCAACGAATTTAGCTGCACATTTTTGGATGTGTTAGGAGAAGCGCTTGAATGGTTTATATAATGTCATGTCAAACATTTTTCAGAGACATCACAAATGTGTACCTTTTTTTTTCTTGCGTAAATCCCTTCGGATACCCCCCCGCCGGTCAGCGGGGGCGGTTGTGTCGGACTTGAACCGACTAAAACCGCACGCCGTCTCGGGTCTTAAAACGCCGGGGTGTAAGGTTGCCCATAGAGCATATCCCTCGCACCCCGACTGACCCTGGGCCATCTCCGGTTTCGAGATGGCCCCTCGGGTTTGGGAACCACGGTGTCCCCGTCTTGCCCCGGTTTGGGGGAGGGGCGCTAGTCGCCCCACCGTCCCGGCCTGCTGCTGCTGGGGTGACAGGCGGCCTCACCTGCCACCCCCGCCAAATGTCTACCTAATAGAGTCTATGTTCTCTAGCAAAGTTCTTGTACATCCTACAAGCTAAGAAAGATTTTAAATATTTCTTCACAGGAAGCTCCGTTAAAAAAATGATTTATATGTAAAAAAATATTTTACGAATATTTCTACTATGGATTAATTAGTGGTACCAATTGGAGGCGCTAAGATTTTTCAAATTCAAAGTTTATGTTTTTGCCTCCCTCCACATTTTTGTTCAGGGTTGCCGAAAATTAGTCGTAGCTTATTGCGAAGTTCTTAACATTCTTTCTCTATTACGCTATTTGGTTTTTCGAAAAACCCCCTATCCTTTGACAAAGTGTATGTTTACTGTTAGATGAAAATTGTAAGCGACACATTTTTCTTTTTTGTTATGCAATGGTGAACTATTCCGCACTACGTTACGTTGCGTTGTAGCAGCGTAGCGTAGGTTTATTTTAAAAAACATAACATTTCGCGTCCCTTTAAAAAATAAATTAAGAGTACATAGGGAAAGAGTTTGGGTTTCAAAGCCCTGCCCCTGCCCCCTATAATAAACGTTCGTATATAGTACTGGAAACTATTTAGTGTTAAAAACACGTTGTAGTGCATAAAACATAGCAGCATATATGTTTTCCAAGAACGGGACTCTATCATCGAGCCATTTAAACTTAGTGGAAGTCACATTTTATTTATTGATTGATGTTAACGAGCATTCGACGAACCGCGGGCGTGTCTCTTAAATGATTTCAAGGCATCAAAAAGAGATATTTTCATTGCGATTCTTTTAAGAATGGTTCACTAAAGGTCGATTCCCGCTGAAACAACATTAGCAGGCAGAGGCTTTTTGAGTGAGGCAAAATATTACAATCCATTTTGAATCTTATGTAAGTCAGTTAAAGTTCGTAGTCATTCAAACGCAAAGGATGGCTAGCACGGCGCCGCGATACTATACGAACCTTCTCGTAATTACTTCTAGTAACAAATTCCGGCCGCTGCCGGTTTCAGTGGGAACTGTTATGATAGTCGCATATTCTTTTTGTCTTTTCTCTTTTTGCTCCCGCTTTGCTAAGGACGGAGGTGGACTCATATAGTTTTCCATAAGACGACTGGATAGATGCATGGGGGCCCGAGCCAGCCTGACCTGTTAGCCTGTACACCTGCGGGTTAACAGACGACACTCTGGCGCAGGTTTTCATTTCGGGCTTGGGAGGTCAGACGGCAGTCAGTTCCGCAAAAGCCAAGATAAGAGAAAGAGTAAGAGAGCGGATCCTGGGTTTCAAAGTACAAGCTTTGACGGCCTCCGTGGCGTAGCGGTAGTGCATTCGACTGCTACGACAGACGCGGGTTCGATTCCCGCTCAGTGCAAATAGTTATAAGCATGAATATCTATTTGCATTGCTCTGGGTGTTTCTATGTATAATATCTACGTATTTACAAAATAAAAGTATTTAAGTAAGTTTATCCGCATTTCAGAGCCCATGAAACAAGCTAGTTTTAAACTATGCTTTCTTTGGGTCAAGAGAGCAGTGTAGAATGTCGTAGAATATTTATATTTTTTTAATTTCGATGCAACCGATACTAGCGATGTGATGATGATGATGACCATGACAGTTTTCCATTATAACATAACTTCACGCCTGTATACCCGAAGGGGTAGGCAGAGGTGTTTTACACACCCACGATTCGCCAGTTATGTTAAGGTCCCAATGTAATAGGGGGCGAACCTATTGCCATTATATTGACTAGTTAAACCACCATTTCTTTCCTTTAAACTCATAAGTAAAAATAACATTTCTCAATCTTCCAGGAGCCGTAGTACACCGCTGCCGCAAGGCTGCTAGGAGACACAGAATCGACTCTCGGTTCACACCTCGCCAATTGTGCCCCATGGAGGCCATCCTCAACCAGCGAACACATTTGATCGGAAACCGCTGCACCAAGAACTTCCCTGGTCTCGATCCCCACATACAGTATCAGATCAGCCGGTTTAATACAAACATGCTACTGAAAATTGAGAACGAACTCCTACAAAGTCACCGTCAAAGGGAGCCAACTGGTATCAAGAAATTATACAATTCCTTCTTCGTGTTGTTTTAACGTACTCGCTGTGGAATTCATCATCATCATCTTATCATCATTTAGTGTCAATAGTGTAGTGATAATGGTCATATTGTGATGGAATTGTATTCACTGGAGAAGGACTTTACTATGCACGATAGCCGTAAAGAGGATAATTTCACTTGGGAGTCAAGTGTCAGACTTGCGCTTGTCGGCCGTGAAGAAGATCTCGGGATGTATTTGGAAGAGAGAGAAGGGAGGAAGCGGAAGTGGCAAGGAGAAGGGAAGATAATGAGGAGGGATGAAGGCGAAGAGAAGGAACAGAGGAAGGTGCCGCCGAAGAAAGTTATGGGTGAGTAGTTTTCTGTTATCGTAATTTTGAACCAAATTAGTGTGTCACCGGTCCCACTAGTGCTGCGACCACAATCCCCCTGCAGTAGTATAAGTATAATCATCATCATCATCATCATCATCATCATCCTCATCATCATCCTCATATCCGATTACCCGGTGGCGTCCAAAGTTTGCACTTCGGAGCCCGAGGTCCGCTTATTGTATTTGATTGGCATGTCGACTGTTCCGGGAGCGACTGCCGTTGGACCTCTCAACCCTGAGATGCAATCCTGCGCCGGAACCACGTCCGTTTTTCAGCAGGTGCACCGGCTTGCAGGTGAGGTTGGCTTGGGCCTCTATATTGGTTGGTAGAGCCCTGTAGACCAAGCAGGCCGGGACGGTGGGGCGACTCGCGCCTCTCCCCCAAACCGGGGCAAGACCGTGGTTCCCAAACCCGAGGGGTCCATCTCGAAACCGGAGATGGCTCAGGGTCAGTCGGGGTGCAAAGGATATGCTCTATGGGCAACCTTACACCTCGGCGGCGTCTAAAGACCCGAGACGGCGTGCGGTTTTAGTCGGTTCAAGCCCGACATAACCGCTGCCGCCCATAACCGGCCCGACGGGGGGGCATCCGAGGGGATTTCCGCACGATTAAAAAAAAAAGGGCCCTGTAGACCTGAAAGTATAGTAAGACATTATTTTGTGTTCATCATCCTCCGAGCCTTTTCTCTCAGTTGGAGTCTGAACCCCCAGGTCTGCGCTCATGGAGGACGGAGGTCGTTCAGCGACCTCCGGCGCCTGAGTCGCCTGCGACGCGCGGCGAGCATGTTGGCATTTCCCTCGCACCCCGGCTGAGACGTAGCACGTCGCCTACATAATTGAGAGTTTTCTAAGATCAGGTACCAGGTGTCAGGTGGTACAGTTTCAAGTCCTCCCTAACAAGGTGCAGAGTAGTTTTAGTGTGTGAGAGTCATTCATAACCGTGCGACCCCACGTCGCGCGGTATGCCGTAGGACATTTCCCCTGGCGAAACAAAAACAAAAAAATGCTGTCGGACTTTTTAGAGGTCCAACTACCCATAAAATGCCGCGTTCTTATAGCAAGTCCTATTTACTTGAAGACCATGTTCAGCCTTTGACCGATACGGGTAAATGTCCGACAAAACATAACGATTACTATGACTAGTGAAGAAAGTATACAAGACATTATTGTATGTTGACATAAGAGTGTCCACGTATTACAAAGATTAATTATGTATTGTAGACTGGATAACTCTTCGATCGGAGTGCAGCTTTACGCTGACAACATCGTCATTATTCGTCTCTTTTCCTAATACTAGAACTTCGATATTTTCCGTCTTTTTTTTTTTTGTCTCTGACCTTTATTCCATTGACGGTATCGACGTTTTGTATTTAGACCAGTTGTCGGACTTTTTAGGGTTCCAACTACCCATAACGACTGCCATAGATGTTCGTATGACAACCGGTAGCGCCGGCTTAACGTGCTCTCTGAGGCACGGAGCGGTCTAAATAAATAAATAAAATATATATTGTAGGACAAAGTACACAACGCCATCTAGACCCAAACTAAGCAGAGCTTGTCATATGGGTTCTAGAATGCGGATAAACATACTTAAATATTTTTTTTTTAATAAAAAAGTACATATATGTATAATATAAGCGGCGATAGCCCAGTGGAGTACGAAACGGACTGCCGAGACGAGGTCACGAGTTCGATCCCCAGTCGCCCCGGGCACACCCTCTGACTTTTCGTAGTTATGTGTGTATTAAAATGTTAATTATCGCTCGCTTAGTAATGTGGTCGGTAAATGGCAATAGGCTCGCCCCCTATTACATTGGGACCTAAACATAACTGGCGAATCGTGGGTGTGTAATACACCTCTGCCTACCCCTTCAGGGACACAGACGTGAAGTTATGTTTTGTTATGTGTTTATATTATACATAGAAACACCTAGACCAATGCAAATATACAGCGGGAATCGAACCCGCGACACCTGGCTTAGCAGTCCAACGCACTACCGCTACGCCACAGAGGTCACCCATTCTAAGATTGAATTGGCTAGGGTTGTTTAACTACTCGGTTACCTCTTATCCACGAGCCTCTGTTACGATGTATTTATCTAACTGTAACCCGCAGCTCCTCACTCACACATAATACTTATAAAGAATTCACTTAATCATCATCATCATCATCATCATTATCATCATCTTAGCGTTGTTCCCGGTTGCATCCGAGGTTTTCACTTTGGAGCCTGGCGAACCTAATCCTTTATTTCCCTTAGTTTTGCCTTATACGAGAAGTAGGCCAGGGCGGTGCTCCCCCCCCCCCCTTTCCGGGACAAGATGGGGACATCGTGGTTACCACACCCGAGGGGGCTATGTCAAAGCCGTAGATGGCCCAGGGTGCGGGGGAATTGCCTTATTGGTCCACTTTACACCCCGGCATTATAACCCGAGACGGCGTGCGGTTTTAGCCGGTTCGAGTCCGACGGAGAAGTATCCGTAGGGGTCACCGGAATTGGGGCTCGGATAAGAACTACATTATCTTACCTTTTTACTGTTATATTACTCAGCTTAAAAAAAAAATCTCTCCAAATCTAACTTCAACGAGTCAAACTCTATTTAGGCACAATACCTAACCACAATTTAATATATTAATATTTGATGTAATCTATGCGCAAGCGCTGATAACGTGACGATACGGTTATGATTTGTGTTCCAAACAGTCACGAACGGATCGCCGCGACTGGCTAACGTTATTGCCTCTTTTGTTACGATTGTCTAGTGCCCGGTTCTTTGTGCCTCAAAAAGTGTTTCAATAACAAAAATTCAATCTGTGTTTGCTTAGTGTGTTCATAGTAATACTAGCTATCAATTAAAGGAATTTGGACAGACATTATTTATCTTTCGGTGTTGTCTAACTAAATATACTATAGTTGCCATAGGTATACTAGATATACTACAGTTTTTATATAATTTTATGTACCACTAGCTGTTCCTCGCAGGAACCGGCACCTTTTTTTTTTTTTTTTTTTTCGTGCGGAAGTCCCTTCGGATACCCCCCCGCCGGCCAGCGGGGGCGGTTATGTCGGGCTTGCACCGACTAAAACCGCACGCCGTCTCGGGTCTTCAGACGCCGGGGTGTAAGGTTACCCATAGAGCATATCCCTCGCACCCCGACTGACCCTGGGCCATCTCACCACTAACAGCATCGCTCATCCTGTCTCCTCTGAAAGCAGAGGAGTACGGAGAGCGATGTGTTCCCGCCACGTTGGGTATTGGCCGACGATCAATGCCAACCCTATGAATGGGGAAGCCATTGACCCACCTACTTGTGATAAAAAACGTGTGTTATCCAGACTATAATCATCGCCATCATGGCGATTACCCAGTTGTGTCCAAAGATTGCACTTTGTAGCCCGAGGTCCGCTTATTGTATTTGATTGGTATGTCGGCTTTTTCGAAAGCGACTACCGTCTCATAGCGGCGATAGCCCAGTGGCATACGTAACGGACTGCTGAGACGAGGTCTCAAGTTCGATCCCCAGTTGCCCGGGCAAACACCTCTGACTTTTCGTAGTTATGTGTGCATTAATAAATGATAATTATCGCTCGCTTAATAATGTGCCCGGTAGATGGCAATAGGCTCGCCCCTATTACATAGGGACCTCAACATAACTTGCGAATCGTGGGTGTGTAATACACCTCTGCCTACCCCTTCGGGGATACAGGCGTGAAGTTATTTTATGTTATGGTATGCTACCGTCTCACCTTTCAACCCCGATAGTAAAGCTTACGCCAGAACTTCGGCAGTTGTTTAGCAGGTGCACAGATTTGCAGGTGATGTTGGCTCGGGCCTCATGGATGATGGTAGGGACCTCTACACCTCAGACACCCACTAACATATACCACTAGAAATCGGCGGGCTTGCATGACAGGTTCAATGACAGTAGAGGACGCTCGTGAAGTGTGTAAGGACAGAAGCAAATGACGGGCTGTTGTCTCTGCCTACCCCGGAGAGAAATAGGCGTGAGTATATGTATGTATGTTTTTGCAATTAGATCCTGCCTTAGATGTTGCTCGGGATCTGTTTCAGTGGTTTTCACACCAACGACTCTGTTCTACTCCTCTAGCGTAAGTGCAATAGTGATTGTAAATAAGCCGGAGGGGGGTATCCGAAGGGATTTCCGCACGAAAAAAAAAAAAGGGACCATGAGGCTAACAAACTACTATGTAGCAAAAGCCTCTATAAAAAAAAAGAAAAAAAGAAACATTTATATAATAACCTCTGTGAAGAGGAACACAATAATGTTTTGGTTCGGACAATATAGTTTTACATAGTTATCATTGCCCGTATACGCATTCGCTACCTTATAAATTAAACAATATTATCTCTAAGAATGCATAATCCTTTACCAGTAGGTATGCGTGTTTTTAAAAAGGCATAAATTAAACAGTCAATATCGGGTATCTCTGATATGTAATGTCTATTCATATCTGATAAGTTATGGAGATAGAAACGTTATGTTGTTTTTAATAAAAATATCTAGGACGAGAACGGCCCTACCATTATCTTTATAACCCAAGCCAACCTCACATGCTAGCCGGTACATGTTACGTACGATTAACGACTCTCGCGCAGGCTTTCCTCAAGGTTTATTCGTCAGACGGCAGTCGCTTACATTATAGCCAAGATAAACCCAATCGAAAGGAGGAGAAAAAGAAAGCGGATCCCGGGCACAGGTGAATAAATAAATAGAATATTTTCTATTTTACCCCCTTAGTACTGAAATTTCCAAAAAACCTTTCTTAGTGGAGGTTTACGACATAAATGGCATCAATTGCAAGTTTGTAGCCCCAGCGGTTCAGGCTTCGCATTCATGAATCAGTCAGCACAACTAAATAGATTAGTTGACCAAATCATGACCAGATTTTTGCTGCAAGAGGTTATCGGAATTATTTAATATGCATCTTTATCGCATTGTTTTGACGACGACTAATTTTCCGTCAAATGAATGATCTCATATTTTCGCAGCGCGCAAGTCGTTAGTATAATATTATTTATCGATACAATTATACATGCCCGTTTGTGTGAAAGAGCAGGACAGCAATTACGTTATCAGTGCTAACCTATAAATTGCAGAACCATGTCGGATCCAGTATGGCCGCCCAGAGGTCTTGGGTCAAATGATTATTGATCTGCTTCTTCAGCATTTTAACTATTTCAGCATTTAGCTACTTATGTTATGTTATGGAGGTTAAAAGTCGATAATAATATGTTTATTGAGCTCTTTGAACCTTTTTCTATTAGGGCATTAGAAGTTTTTTACAGGGTCGGCAGCGCGAATGTGACGCCTCTGGTGGTGCACACGTCCATAGGCCGCGGTAACTGCTTCCCATCAGGCCGTGTGCTGGTCTGCCACCTAAGTAGTATAAAAAAAGCACTATATTCGTCCTTAAACGAGCTTCCTTTACTGCATCGATCGACCTGCAAGGGGTCTATGTGAGTGAAAATTAATTGGTGTTCTGGGTAGATGTAGTTACTTAACTTAACGAGTTACTTAAATGAGATCCACAATCGTGGACCCCCGCCACGATTGTGGATCTCATTTAAGTAACTCGTGAGTTAAACTTTGACTTCCTATTAGTGGATTAACATGCACACGGATGAATTGATGCCACGTATTTATATGAAAACGTGACATATTAAATGTAGGAACATTTTTGTAAATTCACCACTTCACGTGCTGAATTTACAAAAATTCAGTATTAAATAAGCAGGGGGAGGGGAACGTGACAAGTGGTCTACAAGACAAAAAGTTTGAGGACCTATGCTCTTTTGTCGTTACATCTTTCAAGTAAGCTTGCCGGCTTCGAGTGCTTCCGACCTGATATTTTTAGGGTTCCGTACTTAAAGGGTAAATCGGGACCCTATTACTAAAGCTCCGCTGACCGTCCGTCCGTCTGTCACCAGGCTGTATGTCATGAATCGTGATAGATAGATCACAGATGATGTATTTCTGACGAGAAACAAAATAAAATTCATATTTAAGGAGGGCTCCCAACAAGTGTTTTTTTTTGCACGATATTGATAACGGCAGCAGGTTAACGCTTGAAATTTTCACAGAATATTTAGTTATATATACACTTTTTAAGTCTGACCATAAAAAAATCGCATTAAAATCCGTTCAATAGTTTTTGCGTCCATCGTGAACAAAAAGACTAGAATTCCAAAAAAAAAAAATTTTTTTTTGTTCAGAATCGGTCATTTAACCTAACTCAGGTATTTTTAGGGATTTTCTTTAGAAAAGCCCTATTGCTATCGAGTTGTCGTCGTTGCCAATTTTCTGTCACGGTTTTGGGTATGAAGGAGATGAGCTATCGAGTTGCTGTTTTCGGTAATAGATTCGTGCTGGGGTGAACCATTGCAAGATAAAGAAAAAATCGCAAAAAAAAAAAAACGCAAAATCGAAAATCCCTTGTATTCGGCTGAGCTCGGCTCAGGAATTCAACTTGTTTTTATATCTCCAATGTACAAACAACTAATTTACAATTTTATAATGAGGGTGCACCCGGGGTGCCCGGCAACGCACGTTTGGGAAAGACACCGTGTAGTTTTTGTCGGTTCGATTCCAACACGCCCATCTTACGTTGGCACCGATGGGGTGAGACTTGTGGGGATTTCCACACGTAAAAAAAAAGGTTCAATTGTATAGATAAATTCTCTTACTCTTTAGAATAGGCACCCTAAGGGCTTTACAAAGTGGCCTATCTTGTACTGTTCTCGTCCAATATTATTCTACTGTCAATCAACCAATAAGCGTATCGCAGTCCACAGCTGGACATAGGCCGGTTCCAATGCCTTGCGCGTCCATTCTATCCCGGGTAGATGGGACATGTCGTCAGTCTGTTTTCGTCAACCGTATCAGGATAAGGTTGACGAAAACAGACTGATATTATCTATACAAATAAATAAAATTGAGGTGTCTGTAATATTAAAATAACAGTTCCGTTGCCAAATGGCAAAAAACGTAACCCTTATAGATTCGTCATGTCTGTCTGTCTGTCCGTCCGTATGTCACAGCCACTTTTTCCGAAACTATAAGAACTATGCTGCTGAAACTCGGTAAGTAGATGTATTCTATGAACCGCATTAAGATTTTTACACAACAATAAATTTTGGGGGTTCCCCATACATAAAACTGAAATTCAAAAAAAAAAAATTCTTCAAAGCCAAATGTATGGATAGGTCTTCAAAAAAATGATATTGACGTTTCTAATATAATTTTTTTCTAAACTGAATAGTTTGCCCGAGAGACACTTCCAAAGTGGTAAAATGTGTCCCGTCCCCCCCTGTAACTTCTAAAATAAGAGAATAATAAAACTAACTGGTGGTGGTACTGGTGCATGGTGGTAGAAATTTGATGACACAAATTTGTCACAGAATTCGGCCGGGTAGGTACCACCGTGCACGATTGCGAAAAACCCTCCATAGTAATCCAATTTCGGTTTGATTGCGTTCAGGGGTCAGCAAGTGCATAGCCGGGCAGGGGGATTGTGGTAGCAGCACTAGTGGGACCGGTGGGTGTCACGCGGTGCTGCGACGACAATCCTCTTCTGATGAGGCCGTTAAGCTGAGTGCCACCATTGTTAACATGGTACGTGTATGTAACGGTGACCCGCTTTCCTGAGACTTTACCTTCAGCTTACCATCAGGCGAGGTGAAGTCAAATTGACTAGTCCTAAATAAAAAAAAAAATTGTGAATAAAATCTGATTAACTCTGGAACGGCTGGGCTTATTTTGACGGGACTTCCACTGGCAGATAGGTAATGTTACTAGGCGTAACATAGGCTACTTTAATTTTTAAAAAATAATTAGGGTTTCATGCTAAAGAACTAAAACCCTAAAAATCGAAATCCACGCGGACGAAGTCTCTGGCATAGCTAATCTTAAATATTTACCACTAGCAACCTCGCTTCTCTTTGGTTTATGAGTTTTTTTTTAACGTAAGCCATCGTAATTTGCACATAATATTATAGCCTATGTTATCGGGGATAATGTAGGTACTTTTCACATGGTGAAAGATTTCTTCCAATAGGTGCAGTGGTTCCAAAGATTAATAAATAATAAACAAATATTGTACGACAAAGTACACAACGCCATCTAGACCCAAACTATAATAATATAATAATAATAATAATAATAACTGGTGAATCCCTCAGGCATATTACTTCCGGCTGTTCTCGTCTTGCTAACGGCGAGTACTTGCACAGACATAATCAAGTTGCCAGGATAATCCACCAGCGACTTGCTCTGAAATACAACCTTGTGGAAGTTGAAGTGCCGTACTATAGGTATGTTCCTGAGCCGGTTCTAGAAAATAGTCATATCACATTGTACTGGGATCGATCTATCATCACTGATAGGACTGTTGTAGCCAACAAGCCTGACATTGTGGTGATAGACCGATCCGAACGCCGAGCTTTGATTGCTGATGTTACCATTCCTCATGACGAGAATCTCGTGAAAGCTGAGAAGGATAAACAAGTTAAGTACTTGGACTTGGCCCACGAGATTGTCGACATGTGGAGTGTTGACTCAGCAATCATTGTGCCGATAGTTGTGTCAGTGAACGGTTTAATAGCAAAGAGGCTCGACCAACACCTGAAGAGGCTCGGGTTAGACGGTTGGGTCAAGGGCCAGATGCAGAAGGCTGTGCTTCTTGATACGGCGCGCATCGTGAGGAAGTTCCTTTCTCTGGAGCCCTAACCACCGGTAGCTTGGTCCCTGTACCCGATACCGGTGGAGCACTGTTTTTTATATTTTTAAATATATTTGTTTTTTTTTTTTTTTTTAATATATAGAATGTATTTAAAAATATAATTGATAAGTATTTAAAGTTAAATAAAGGAAATAATAATAATAATTTATTCATCAAAAATGAGGGCTGTACATTGTACTAATACTAGTTTTACAATTATGGTCTTAATAGCTAAGTCATATAAGTAAGTACTATAATAATGTCTACATTAGAAGTAGCATATTATAAATGTGCCATACAATAGTTTTTATTGGTAAAAATAGAATTTAAATTAATAATCTTACTTTATTTACATTTTTCGACCTACCTGATCTAGGTTTTTATAAACCTGTGCTTCAGGTTATGTCTGTTCTATAATTTAAAGTGCCTATTGCAAAAGTTATACAACATACTGTAAAAGTATCTATGTTTACAGCTTATCGCTACCTATTTTAATATTTCTAACAGTTTCTCCGTGTCTGCGTAATCTAGTTTTTCTAAATATTCTGTAGTTAAAACCTTACAGTTCCAATAACTTAGATTATATATGGCTAGTATTTTGTTTAATTTATTATACAGAAAAGGCCCTAAGCCTAAACTAAGCAGAGCTTGTCATATGGGTTCTAGAATGCGGATAAACATACTTAAATACTTTTTTTTGTAAATAAATACATAGATATTATACATAGAAACATCCAGACCAATGCAAATATACATATTTGCAATGAGCGGTAATCGAACCCGCGACCTTTGGCTTAGCAGTCGAATGCACTACCGCTACGCCACAGAGGTCGTCAAACGTTTTTTTATCACCCCAAGCATATAAACAAACTCACTAAATTCGGCCCCTCTCTTTATTGAGCTGAGTGAGACGAAGTCGAGCGAAAGCTCCTCATACCAGACTTCAGGATTTTCTTTGTCACAGGTCTCCTCCTAAACTACTAATCCAATCAGAACCAAATTTGGCATGATTAAAGAGGTCAATCAGAGGAAGGTTTATGGATATATTTTGAAAAAATTAATGCTACCACAGAGGAATGATCACCGTTATAAAAATTCCAGATGGAATTACATAATAACCGCTCGAGACACTGTGACCAAACTTTACACGCTCAGAAAGCATGTCCAGAGTTGTGACTTTCAAAAAGAATTTTCAAAATCGGACTTGCCACGGAGGAAAGATCACTGTTCAAAATTTTCAAAATCTGATTCACGATGTCTCACTCAGCTCAACATTGCAAGCAGCGATTCGCCTTGCAGACCTAGTAATATTAGCACAGTTGAACGAACTGATATTATTAGTATAGAAGTGAAGATAAACTTAAAAAATATTATATTAAAATATAATATATTCCATAAATTCATGGAAATCACAGTTTGTTATCACGTCAAATGACACCGAAAGTAACCGAATAAACTGTAATCGATCAACACTGTAACCGAATGAAACCGGTTTGTGAAAAATCACACAATTAGAAATTATCCGAATAAAACTAGTTTAAAATATCTGGATTTGGAATTTAACCGAATAAAACCGGTTCCTGAATAAATAGGTTTGCGATATCGTATAGGTATAGGACGTTTTTTCATCGCTAAAGAGATAGGGACATCGATGTTATCAATAATTATGCAACGATTTCGTCCACGTGGATTTAGATTTTGAAGGTTTTAATTTTTTGGCCAGGAACCTGTATTCTTAACAGAAAAGTAACCTATGTTACGCCTTATAATATTACCTATCTGCCAGTGAAAGGTCTATCAAAATCAGCCCTGCCGTTCCAGAGATTATCTTATTCAAAGAGACAGAATGACGGACAGAAAAAAAATCTAAAATTCTTTTTTTTTACAATGGTCAGGGCAAAGAAAATCATTGTTAGATAAATCTCACATATACTCATTTGCATTTATTAAAAACATGTTATTTAATGTTACAAACAGACACTGAAATTAAAATTGAAGTGCCTTTTTTTTTTTTCGTGCGGAAATCCCTTCGGATACCCCCCCGCCGGCCAGCGGGGTGGTTATGTCGGGCTTGAACCGACTAAAACCGCACGGCGTCTCGGGTCTACACACGCCAGGGTGTAAGGTTGCCCATAGAGCATATCCCTCGCACCCCGACTGACCCTGGGCCGATCTCCTTCGCGAGCATTACATGCTCGCATGTTTCGAGATGGCGGAGCGCGTCCGGGAGAGATTTAGAACTCTCCTGGCCCGCCGAGCCCGCAACTTGCTCGCCGCGCGTCCTAGGTAGCTAATACCTAAGGTACCTATAGCTGGGGTGACATTGATGGACCAAGTGAGGAACACCATGATAACGGCACATTGTGGTATGGTTGTTGTAGTGACGAGTGCAAAGGGATGCTTAGATGGTTCGGACACGTAGAAAAAAAAAACGGTTATGAAAGTGGAAGAAGCGAAAGGCGTATGCCAGGATCGTAGCAAGTGGAAACATGGTGTCTCTGCCTACCCCAATGGGAAAGTGGCTTAAATTTATGGATGTAAATCCTATGTGTTATTCCAGACTAAAATCTATGCACCAAATTTCAGTCAGATCCGTTCAGCCGTTAGAGCGTGATTGAGTACCAAACAAACAAATATCTTTACAAACTTTCACATTTATAATATTAGTAGGATCATTATTTGTCACTCAGGATCTGACTGCAATTTGGATCTAGAATATGAGCCCATGGGTTGCGGGAACGGGATCAGGATTCCACGCGATCGGTACCGCGGACAACAGCTAGTGAATTTCATAACTGTAACGAGATTCTCACACAGAAACTCTTCACGTAACAACCAACCTGTGTGACGCACGGACTATTTACATACCTTATACAATGAGCAAATATTTACCTTTTAGATAATTGTAACTTTTTCCAGGGTTCCGTACCCGAAGCGTAACCAACGGAACCCTATGACTGAGACTCCACTGTATGTCCGTCTGTCTTTGACGGTGAGCTAATTGCCACAGATTAAATAATACCTATAGTATTGCCGCTCTACAAATACAGTGGACCCCGGGTAATCTGAGAAACGTTTCGCAGGAGTTTTTCGGATTATAGAGTACTTTTTTTATATACCACTTAGGTGGCAAACACGCACACGCGCCTCCTGATCTGATGCGGTACTACCTAAGACCCCCCCCCCTTATAGCCCGGAATTTATTTGAAAAAGAGTACCTAAGGTAGGTCTCTAACATCCGAATCCGACTGAAAGAAGAAATTGGAGAAGATTGAAATGATAAGATTATATCTGAAATACAAATCGTACTACATTGTACGTCGAATGTTCAATAGTGTTATGTATGTCGGGATACAGGGGGTATCGGATTAGACAGCCGGACTATCAGGTGTCCACTGTAGAAAAAAAAAAAACGGAGTGCCTCTTTTTACGTGTGGAAACCCCTACTGGCTTCACCCCACCGGTGCTAGCGATGAGGATGTCGGAATCGAACCGACTTAAGCCAGGCACCCCGGGTACGCCCTCGAAAGGATAATCCCAGGGTCAGCGACGTACTTCATAAAGTTCAGCATCTTCGCAGCGTTAGACCCGGTTGCATCCAAAGCTTGCAGTTTGGAGCCCGGAGTCCGCTCTCCTACCCCTAACTTGATTTAGTTAATCTTGGCAGAAGCGACTGCCGTCTCACCTTCTAACTTCGAGAGGAAAGCCTGCGCCAGAGCCTCGTCAGTCAAACAGCAATCACCTTGCAAAAAAAAAAAGAAAAAAATGAACTTGGCTCGGGCCCCGACCCGATATGAACGTAATTTGGCACAGAGATCGATTATAGTCCGGAATAGCACATAGCCCCGGGATTAAGTTCCTGTGAGTCACGGGAACGTGTTCAGTACTCCAAACACTACAATAACACCAATGAGTATCATAAAATCTTTAAAATTATAGTTTACGATGATTTTACACCTACGTTTGTTTATTTAAAAAGTTGTGGTTTATCTATGGGTCACTATAATATTCTGCTGAATAACAAATATAAAACCGAATTCTGTAATGGCACTGATTGCAATAACTTTTCGTTCTATGATGTTTTAATAAAACGAGAATAGGACATTATGCGAATCGGACATTATGCGAATCGGACGTTTTGCTAATAGGACATTATGCGAATCGGACATTATGCGAATCGGACGTTTTGCAAATATGACAATATGCGAATCGGACGTTTTGCGAATATGACAATATGCGAATTGGATGTTTTGCAAATCGGAAGAAATCATTGGGTGCAGTCGAGTAGCCGTGCAAAAAAATTATCATTTATTATTTGGAAAAGTCAACACATATCGAAATCCAAATATTAGTGTCAATATGTAAACGTAGTCACATTATATCAGACATGATTATCAAGTATGACGCAATACACTTATCTAAATAAAACATTCTAATACTCTTCGACTGTTTACAGCTTGCACTATCTTTCTGACTTAAGTATTTTTTTCCGCTCGCAGAAAAATATCTCCTATATATGTATGGGTGTACAGAGGTCCCTACCAACTCCCCCAAACCAGGGCAAGACGGGGACACCGTGGTTCCCAATCTCGAAACTGGAGATGGCTCAGGGTCAGTCGGGGTGCGAGGGATATGCTCTATTAGCAACCTTACACCCTTTATACTTTATACTTTACAATCTTTAGACCCGAGACAGCGTGCGGTTTTATTTGATTCAAACCCGACATAACCGCCGCTAACCGGCGGGGGGATATCCGAAGGAATTGCCGCACGAAAAAAAAAGGTCCCTTACCAACTGCTTTGAGGCCCAAGCCAACCTCATCTGCTAGTCGGTGCACCTTCTAAACACTAGGCTCTGATGCAGGCCTTCCTCTGGGGCCAGACGGCTGTCGTTCCCGGAGAAGAAGAAAAGCGTCGGTAGCTTAGTGGTTAAGGAGTCGACTTTGCGATCGAGAGGTCTCGGGTTCGAATCCTGGCCATTACACTACCGGCGTGAACCCACTCCTAACACAAGCAATTTAGCTTAGCTGGAGGGGTTAGGGGGAATATTAGTAATTTCGGTTGCTAATATTCCTTTAAAAAAAAAAAAAAAAAGAAACCGTCAAACCAATCAGATGTAATAATCATACCTCGGGCTCCAAAGTGCCAACTTTGGACGCAACTGAGAAATCGCTATGAGTATCCCACCAAGATCTTCAGGACTCAAGGCAACCTCACCTGTAAGCCAGTCCACCTGAGGATTAGCGGTACAACCTCCTGCACAGGTTCTCTCGGGGTTGGAAGGTCAGACGGCTAGTTGTCGTAAAAACAAGAAGGTAGGATGAAGGAGGAGAACGGAGCCCGGGCTGCAACGTGCAAGCTTTGGATGTAACTGGGATTAGCACTTGGTGGAAGAAGACCTGTATAAAAAGTTTACTTGGACCAGGACCTTGGACCTTGTATAGTATAGCTCTTATATAACTTCAGGCCCTCTCGACAAGGTGCTGATAATGGCACACCGCAGGGGTTTTAGTGTGTGAGAGCAACACATAACCGCGCGGCCTCCTCGCGTCGTGCCGTAGGACATATCCCCTGACGAAATAAAAAAAAGGTGTAGCCCAAGCGTCATCAGCTTAGCGTTGTTCTCGGTTGCACCCGAGGCTTTGCGTCGGCGCCTGGAGTCCACTTACTCATTCTCCTACTCTTGGTGATACGGCTTGTATGGGAAAGACTGACATCTGAGAAGAAAACCTCGGCCAGAGCCTCGTCCGTCAATCAGCAGTTGCACCGGTTTACAGGTGAGGTTGGTTCAAAGTTCGTAGTGTGGCCCATACACCCAGGTGCGGTCCAAACAATTGGGTTAATTCAGTTAGTCTCCTATACTTGACTTAATCACCTTTTTTTTATTATAGATCTTACTTTATCAACTTCATAAGTCTACACGATTTTAAACAGTTACTTATACATACTCGAAAACTGTGTTGTGAAAACTTAAATATGTATTCATACCTACCGTGAAAGTGATTGAGCTATTGAAATTAGACACAAGTGCAGTGGGAGTCTTTCTATACTATAATGACACTAAAAAACATTCCCAAAGTGCTACTACATATCACATTTACATCCCGTGTGAACACCACACTAGAACGTTTATTTCACAATTCGGTTGGATTTTCTGACAGTGGCTTAATCTACCGAACTTTGGCTTTTCCTCGTCAATTTGTGTTCTAAAATACTCATAAGTGAATATACTGCTACCGCCATCTGTTAGTGTGAAACCGTGATAAAGATATTTGTGGCGCCATCTCTCGGTGTCAAACGTCAAACTGTCCAACATGGTGGAGGATACCACGCCGCAGCAGGAGCGTGTCTCCGCAGCTGCGGTTCTGCAGTTCGCTGCAAGAGAAGCGAGAGAGGGAAGGAGGTTCACCGAATTTGGAGCTCATGCGTTTGCGAGCCTCAATTATAATGCTTACGGTACTTGTGTTTTTTTTATTCGTTATACGTATGTTTTTAAACAAACTGTTTTAACTACTCTATAAAGGTATTCAGCTGTCAGTCTGATGTACGATAGACGGAGCGCTGTACAAAACTGAAGCAAATCAATCCTAACCGTGCTCTCACTCTACTTATCAACATGCCAAGTCAAAAGTCTGGTACTGTATATGGGTAGAGTACATTATATGGATATCAAATAAAAATAAAAAATATATAAAGAAACCGTGTGATTTTAGTCGGTCCGATTCCGATACCGGCACCGATGGGGTGAAACTCGTGAGGGTTTCCACACGCTAAAAAAAAACTCTCAGTAACAGGTTTAAGCTCTATTTAGACCTGAGTGGTATTCGCTGCCGTTGTGGGTAGAGGTGTGAATATTTGATACATAGGCAGTGAACAGTATTGCTACCGCATACCCACTCGGTTTTCTCTACCGCAGACGGTAGCGAATACCGCTTAGGTTTGAATAGACCTTCACAGTATTTAACCTAACTTATACAAGCATTGTTAGTACTGGAATCCGTAGTAAGTATGACACCTGTGTAACAGATCTCCAGGTCCCGCTGACACTATTACTATCTCTTTCATGCCATTTGTAGCAGGGATAGTTAATTTTAAGTTATTATAGAAGTTAATTTATAGGGAGATAGTAAGTTACAAGTTAATTAAAGTTATTTAAAGGTTTGATATAAGGTTATATAGTAAATTAAACATGAGAATAGTTTTACCTTTCATATATTATAAAAGTATTATTAATTATAAGTGGTCTCAGGGATGAGTACGCACAGCAGAAATTTATATAGTTAAGATTTGAAGAAGAAGGTGATAGAAGGAGGTGAACGACGACCCGTGGCAGCCAGGAATCTGCACTTAGCTCAACAGCGTGTATCCGCCCGGCGTGTCGCGCTGGCACCGACCGCTGCATGACTCGTCTCGGGGGATCTGAAAGGAGAAGGCAAAGCTCTTTCATGGAAATAAAGAGTATATTAAATAGACAACCGACTGTGAGAGCAGATATAACTAGTTACTTCAAAGTAGGTTCAAAGTATAACTGATAACGTTTAACTGTGTAATCGTTTTTGTGCTCAATGCGGTTCTTGATGTACCCTGTTAATTAACCGAATAGTTATAGATATTTTATTGATCAATTACGTAAATTGATGGTTATGGCATCAACTGGTTTTTCTTCAAATTTTTGTGACTTGATTATTCTACATATATCATGTCGGAAGTTTAAGCGAATGTCACACATTGAAATAAAACTATTTTTAACGGATTCCATCGCGATTTATTTGATGTTATTTTATATTTTACATTGATCCCGACGTTTCGGTTGCTTTTCAGCAGCCATGGCCACGGGAGTCCGTTAAAAATAGGTTTATTTCAATGTTGATTATTCTAATTAGTGTCATGCTATTCATACTGTTTGTAACAGTGTCAGAGAGTGATTGGGATGATTGGGATTGGGATTGGGGAGAGAGGGGGGTGTACAGGGCTCTACCAATATCCTTGATGCCTAAGCCAGCCTCACCCACAAGTCGGTGCATCTGCTAAGCAACAGACGAGGTTCTGGCGTACATTTTCGTCTCGGGGTTGGGAGATCAGACGGCAGTCGCTCCCAGGAAAGCCAACATACCAATCAAAAACAATAAGCGGAACCCAGGCTCAACTTTGGACGCAACTGGGAAGTTTTTATGAGGTTGATGATGATGATGCAGCCATCATCATCATGAAGTCATCATCATCATGCTACAGCTAGCATAAACTGGTTATCCTTTAGGTTCCTGTGACTTATTTTTTTTAAGTGATAGTGTCATATGCTTCCCATAATATTTGTGAGAGTGTGGGAACACCTTTATCTTTATTATCTTTTTGGCTCAGACCATTAATCTGACTGCAGGGCTTCCGTTCCATTTACGTCAGACGGGGAAGTCCCAACCTCTCACTTAATGTCGACTTCAAGTAGCATTATGCTGCTGCTCGTACGGTTACACGTACTTAGGACCTTACTGCCTTTTCTTTTCTTTTTCCCATTCTACTCTTCCTTTCTGTAGATGGCAACACTCTAATAGTTTTTTTTTTTCAAATAAGCTACCTCCCTTACTTTCTGTTTCCCCATTTTCTTTTTCCTTCCCGCTTCCCCTTTTTGGTTTACTAATCTTTTTTATTTAAAAAGCCTTTTCCTTTTCCCTCTATAGAGGCCAAGATGCTCATCTAATTTTTTTTAAATCTACCTTCCTTTACTTTCCTTTTCCCTATTTTCTTTTTCTTTTCTCCTTTCCCTTTCCTCTGTTCAGGTGGCAACACGCTTATCTATCTTTTTGAAAGAGAGCTCTTTGAAAAAAAGACACTTATCTAACTTTTATGAGCTCACGGCTCGTTTTAAAAATACATTTATCAAAATAAATTTTATAATACTAACGCAGAAGTAAACATGATAATGAGACACTTAAAAGTACCACAACGATTATACAATGATAACCCGGTGTCTGTTGTCCTGCATTGGCACTAGCAGATAAAACCATACATGTCTCAATACCGTATCAGAACATGTGCCGTTCGCATGTTATGACACTAAATGGTACTGAATTTTGTATTCCACTAAAAAGTACCGAGAAAAGCAAGCTAGAAGATATTTTGATTACACATTTTCGTTTGACTCATGTTTACTAAATAACTGATATGAAGGTCATAGTGTTAATTGTATCTTTGACTAACGTATTATTAAACATAGCACGAGTTTATAGTTATTATACATGCATACATACATACAGTCACGCCTCTTTTGCAATGGGGAGGCAGAAACCACAACATGTTTCCACTTGCTACGATTCTGGTATACACCTTTTACTACTTCTACTTTCATAATTATTATCAAACATGCTCGCCATATAAAGTAAAGTAAATTAAAGAACATAGGTTTATAAAACAGATTATTTTCACAGAATATCGACGCCAAGTAACAGTATTTGAACTGTTGCGTTCCGTTTGGTGAGTGATAGTGCCGGAGCCCAAACTCCTGGCCCATCCCCTCCCGAACTCCTGTCCCATCCCCTCCCAAACTCCTTTCCCATCCCCTCCCAAAACTCCTTTCCCATCCCCTATCCTTTACAGGGTCGGCAGCGCGAGTGTAATGCCACTGGTGTTCCACACGTCCATAGGCCGCGGTAACCGCTTTCCATCAGGTGGGCCGTGTGCTTGTCTGCCACCTTAGTGGTATAAAAAAAAGGAAAAAAAAAAACAGTATAGTGTTTATTTATTATGATGCAAATTATCTATTCACCGTAGTTTTGAACAACACGTTAATAAATGACAAAACAACTATATTTTTCCTACCACTCTTTAACCACATATTTACATTTTAGATTAACATGGTCAGTCGAATTACTATTTTAATTATTGTTAATGGAATATTTAATATCTTTATTTGTAATATCGAGATTTCGACATTTCGGCTTTGTTACAAGCGCCATGATCACGGATGCACTGGAGTACTGTGAGCTAGTTGGTTGTAGGCAAATGCTATTGGTCTACATTGTTATTGACTCATTTCTTATACGTGTCACCATTATCACTGTCCGCGTTATCATTTCGCACTCGATCACGATCTGAAAACAACAAATACAGTATCGATTTACAAGATTTTCCATGATGCCGTTTAGTTCATGTGAACAACATCACCTTAATAATATAATGGCATTATCCGAAGGGAATTCCGCACGAAAAAAAAAAATAAAGGTACCTACTATAATAACTAATGATTTTCCCTTTTCACAGTTGCTCTGAGTGACATGGGTGGCAGCGGCACCAGCTCCTCATCCTCTCACATGTCACCTGGTTGGCAGGTTAACGATATCGATCTGGAGTTACCTGGCGAGCTGTCTATGAAGTTAGTATTATATACTGAGATAGGTAGATATATTAAAAGCGGCGATAGCCCAGTGATGTACCTAACGGACTGCCGAAACGAGGTCTCGAGTTCGATCCCAGGTCGCCCCGGGCACACACCTCTGACTTTTCGTAGTTATGTGTATACTTAAAATGTTTATTATCGCTCGCTTAGTAATGTGCCTGGTAGATGGCAATAGGCTCGCCCCTTATTACATTGGGACCTAAACATAACTGGCGAATCGTGGGTGTATAATACACCTCTGCCTACCCCTTCGGGGATACAGGCGTGAAGATATGTTAATAGGTAGATATTTCAGCATTGAACCAAAAGTTAGGGCAGAGATGTATTAACGCTCACATTTCTAACTCCATGAGTAAATCAGCTTGAGTTTGTTAATTTAATGTATTGTTATTCGAATGTCACATACTTCCAAAATTTCAAATCCTTACGACAATACAAGTTGGTTGGATACTAAAAGGCCAAGTTAAATAAAAGTAAATAAAATTTTGATAGTTCAAACCGTACAGGAACACTCAATGCGTGTATATTTAAAAAAAAGTAACAGTATTGTACCACGCAATCAAGTCTATTTATGTTCTAAAATATTTATACAACGATTGGCACCTAATAGATGAGGTGTTAATTATGAACTAGAGTGAACTACTGTGTTATAATATTATCAAAGATACTAGACTAGCGCCATCTGTTATCCGGTTTCAGATAACTTTAAAATATCAATACTGTATCATTCACAGTGAGGCACTGTTAGCGCTGCCATCTCTCGCCGTAAACTTCAAACAGGAAGCGCCGTCACCCACTGGCGCGGTACTGTCTCCGCCACGGCGATTGGCCTGGGCTCAAAGACGACCTGATGATAGACAGGTACTGTTACTGTTTTAATTTGTTATATATCCCAAGCAGGACAATATAGAAATGAAAATGTAGAAAAGTCATCAAAGCGATACATTTCATTGGTCAAAAAGACTCGAGAGACAGGGTACAGTGCCAGGCCTCTCTATAGGAGAGGGGGATTTTGATTTGGAACAACACGTCGGGGTCGTCTATGTTGGTGGTCAAGCCCGGCCGGGGTCTCTAAGATATCCTTTGTAAGATACAACAGATTCCCAACCGACATAACCACCTTATCGTTAGGTCCAGTGAGGTAAAGCCCAAAGAAGCGTCCGCGCGTAAAAAAGGGGGTCAGTAAGTAACATTGAAAACATATTCCACGCATTTTTTTTTTCTAAATACGTACAAATCATACACAGAAGCACTACTGGGTGTTTCTTTGTATAATTTGCCATTGTAAACCAATCAAATGCTCTACCGTTACACTACAGGGGTCTGTAATAGAAGACTGGCTACGAGCGTGACACACACACAGTAGTGAGATTAGACAAGGAATGAACTATGTTGAGATCATCGTTAATAGGAATGTGTCAATGTGTGCGTGTGTTTTCGCATGTTGCTCAAAACCGAGTATTCTGAGTGTATCAACATCTTCGGGCCCAAGCCAACCTTACATGCTAGCTGGCACACCTACCGATCAACAGACGAGGCTCTGATCCTGTAAAAACCACCGGAATTCTTAAAAGCTATAAACCAATGTATGTTGTGACAATGATAATGTGTTTTTATTACTATTATTCACGCCAGGTAACCCAGTAATTTGGGTTCCTTCTAGGTATGAATGCCTAGTATTTTATTAAATTTACAAAAATTGAGGGTTCAACAATATTGAGTCAGAATTTTCACAAACATACTATCAATTAGTGCTGCGACCCCACTACCGAACCGGGCATAGTACAGACCCGTTTTTCTTTTTGCGATGTTTAAGGCTTTGCTCATTAAGAGAAGACAGTCTTAAGACAGAATATTCATAGACTCAACACTATTAAAACAGACTATTGCTTTACAAAAATACTTCGAACAAAACGTTTCATAGACAAAACTGTCAACACATCTGCACAGCGACAAGTCTCAAGACTGTCGTGTCTCCGATCTGCGTTCAGCCGAAGCGTAAGTCACAAAAGGCCCTATATGTTCCTATTTTAAAAACAAATGTAAATTTAAAATAAATAAAAATACTATTCTATGTTAGGCGAAATAAATAAATTGAAGTTAAACTTATAAGTATATAGGTAAGCATCCATGGACTAGCGTCTATTTAGCTAGTCTCAGCGTCTCATATTCCCCTCCAATTCCCGCCTCACTCCCGAAACGCGACACAACTTTTGTTCTAAACAGCTTTCTAACAGCTCTATTAGTATATACAGACGTTATTGGAACATACAATTTTTTTCCGTCAAACCAAACAGTTGATAGAATTTGTCTATAATACTTTTAATATAGGACTAAAAGTTTCACTTACAGATTCTGTCAATAACTACAAAATGGGCTGTAGGATGTCACTCTTTCCCCCAAA
This sequence comes from Cybosia mesomella, assembly GCA_946251805.1. Lineage (NCBI taxonomy): Eukaryota > Metazoa > Arthropoda > Insecta > Lepidoptera > Erebidae > Cybosia > Cybosia mesomella. The sequence continues at coordinate 4,454,556 of OX276417.1, forward strand.
TCTATTTCATGAGGCTTGTGAGAGAACAGCTGATATATCCTGTGTTTTGTTTTATTCCCAGATCCCAATGGAAAGTTCAAAAGTAAAGCTTGCCGACTGGGACTATGAAGTGAAGAATTTATGCGAGGTGATACTAACACCTTAATATATGAATGAAATTTTCTTCCTCTATAACAGTTTCTTTAGCACGAGATTGCATATTATTAAAACGACGATAGTTTCTGTGAGCTTAGGGTGAAAATATTAATCCAACTCGAAGGACCAAAAACCTGACGACCTTACGACTACTACTAATGTTTTTGGTCTTTCGACAGACCAACAAAAAGGTCACTTACGACAATCGTGTAGGTAGTTTAAACACAACGGAGCAAAAAGTGAAACAACTAAGAAGTTGGATCCTGCAATAGACATCTTTCAACCACTCACAGGCAATTTGGACCGAACACTGGTAGCTGTAGTCGTTTTGCACGTCCAAAACCTCTTATCAGGGATTCTGAATTAGTTGCCAGAATTTCTAACTTGTCTCTCCTTGCTATATGAGCATTTGACATCATCCGAGATTGCCCATGCCTCCAATAGCCATACGTTACAAGTGCTAATAATTGCATGCATGACAATATCAACTTACGCTGACATTTTGAATAATTTTATCTTCTTTACCACTCTTTCTCGCTTTCAGTTATAAGACTATTTCTACAGAACTAAAGCCTCTCTCAAAGACTTCTGATACAATAAATCTTTTGCACGGATGTTTTGTACACTAAGATCCGTATTATAGATCGATACTCAATCATGAGCCTCGACTTGAATAGGTTTAAGTCCAGAACTTGAGTAGAGATTTTATGAAAGTAAATCACCTTAGCGTTCATAAAATTTCCACTCATGTTAAGGTTTGGAATACAATGAGCACTTAGAACTAGTCTCGCGTCAAGATTCATGACTGAGTATCGTTTTGGAACACGGTCCTATGATAGCAAATAAACATACAACAAACCCACCGGCTGGTAAGTGTTTACCGTGGTGGGTAAACGCTTCCATAAACACTAAGATAAGCCAAATCTTAAGAAAGGATAGGTGAGGCTTCAAAATATAAGCTTTGGATGCAATCGGGACAATCACTGCGATGGTACGGTTAGTACTCGTGTAAGGTCTGGACGAACTGACTTATTGAGGTTAGTTTCACATAAATTATTTGATTTTGTCGATGTCGCCGCCATCTTTTTAAATCAGCTGTTTAATTGGACGCCTCTACCGTTCACAAAACGGCTTCATTCAACCAAAGGACTGATAAACAGCTAGCTAAGTCGTTGAGCGAAACGGTTTACCGCGATGACTGAACGAATGTAGTCATTTAGTTAAATTGGACGAACGGCTGGATTTATTTGGTTGTTTTAATATCTTATGGCTAAGTGAGCGATGTCGACAGACTATTTCTTCGTGCATTATCACAAGTAACCTAACACGAATACCCTTCTAACCTAATCTATTCGTGTCGGACATCGTTGTTTTGGTGACTCCATTTCATTCCACTCCAATCTACTCTATTCTTTTTGAAATTTGAATCACTTGTCTGAGTCTCGGTCAATCATTTTCAAATTGGTGACTTTCGATACGCCAAGTTGTTAATCGTTGAGTAATTCTTGTTCAATTAACTATCGTGACACAACAGGACGGCAGCAGGATAACGTCGACGGGGAGCGTGATTGCAATAAAGCACAGTTTAGGATCGACTTATGTATTTGAGTATAACAGAAACGTCCTTAGGATTGCTTAAGAACGTTGCGAAATATCGACTGCATACCAGCAGATGGCAGTGGTGGCGTGGCCCAGCTGCTGACAAACTTCACATTGCTAGCCAAACTTGAGCTTCATGTCCTGTTTCGCGGCAGTTGTAACATTTGGCCTAGCCATTTGATTGGATGCCGGTGTTTAATAAACGGCCTAGGTGTCCAATTACTGGCTAATGTAACCAGTTGACTGCGACAGCGATAGGATGATTCATATTCGTAACTAAATTTCATGAATCATCCTATCGAAATTTAGTTGATGTGCTTTATGTTCAAAGTGTGAATCTACAGGGCTTCAGGAGGCAAGGAAGGCCTAAGAAAAGGAGTACTGAGGAGATGACGCCTGACAGGAAATTTTGATGATGATGATTAAAATGTAAAAATGAAAGCCAACATAAGGTCCGTAATAAGTGCGTTATGGCTCTAAGGCGTGAATTATACAGAAAAGGACAAGGCGAGGCAGGGACATCTGCGCTTCTAAACGTTTTTAAAGAAAATTTACGAAAGCAACGCTTCGAAAATTATACAGAAAAGGCGTGGCGGAGGTATGTCTCTTGATCGCTTCTGCCGTGTCACTAGCAGGTAGCAGTCGACACTGGAGCGTTTTTTTTTACGTGGGGAAACCCCCTCGGGCTTCACCCCATCGGTGCCGATGATGGGTTGGGCGTGTCGGAATCGGAGCGACTGAAACCACACGGTACCCTCCTCAAGTGTCCATTGCCGGGCACCCCGGGTAAGCCCTCGAAAGGATATCCCCAGGGTTACCGGCGGACCTTGGCCACCACCGCGGCCTCGCCTGGTGGGGGTATTGCAAAAGGCGTGCTATAGGCGACTAGAGGCGCGTAGAATACCTAACATGGCGCGTAGAATACATAACACCGAAACATGGTTTCTGTGCTTTACGCTGTAAGCTCGCCTTTTCTGTATAATTGACGCCTAAGACAAATCTCAACTATCCAGTGTTGGTAGTGTATTCCCCTAGAAAAAGATTCGAATTCCGCCTAAGATGTTGAGTTCTTCCAATGTAAGTTTTATAAAGTGGCAAACAGCTACAACACGGTGATAAACCCCCTATAATTTTGGCGCGCGATCTTTGTATAATTTTAACTAGTATTTTTGTTTGAACCAGATCACCAACATGGTCGTTGACAACCAACGGGATGGCGTGGACGACGGTAGCTGCCAGCAGTCCCCTCCCCACAATGGAAACATAATGGTACAGCATGGTATGTTTTACATCTTGAAATGTTTGTAAGTTAGTTTGTGAAGGTTAAATCTTTCAAACTGAAGAATCCTCGTATACTATGAAGGTTAATTTTTGGCTTATATGACTTTTAAGGGAGCAACTGCCGTCTGAACTTCCAACCCCGAGAGGTAAGCCTGCGCCAGAGTAATAATAATATATATTTATTGCACCAAAAACATAATATAGTTACAGGAAACATATAGTATAAGACACAATTTATATGACACAGGTACATTTGAATTGAGGTTCATTTCGTAAAAATAAATAGCTATGTTTAAAAGCGTGATAAGCCCTGCTTCTTGCACTAGGAATAAACCTGTTACATAAGTAGCAGTCATTATCATAAGTAGCGTTCATTTGTGCATATCTGCGAGTGTGTGTGTGTGTGTTTGAGGGTCGGAGAGGGTATGTGTGTGTGGGTGCAAACTCCCTTAGATTTAGCTTTTTGTGTAGATATTTGTAAACGTACGTGCTAAAAACATAGAATAGAATTGTCTTGGTGAAGCCCTGTACATCCACTATACTTCCAATCCTTTTTTTTAAATAATAATAATAAATACTCTAGCACAAATTACACAACGCCATCTAGACCCAAACTAAACAGTGCTTGTCATATGGGTTCTATAATGCGGATAAACATACTTGGTTTTTTTTTATACCACTCAGGTGGCAGACAAGCTCACGGCCCAACTGATGGGAAGCGGTTACCGCGGCCTATGGACGTGTGCAACACCAGGGGCGTCACACTCGCGCTGCCGACCCTTTTTTTTTCTTTTCGTGCGGAAGTCCCTTCGGATACCCCCCCGCCGGCCAGCGGGGGCGGTTATGTCGGGCTTGAACCGACTAAAACCGCACGCCGTCTCGGGTCTACAGACGTCGGGGTGTAAGGTTGCCCATAGAGCATATCCCTCGCACCCCGACTGACCCTGGGCCATGTCCGGTTTCGAGATGGCCCCCTCGGGTTTGGGAACCACGGTGTTCCCGTCTTGCTCCGGTTTGGGGGAGGGGCGCTAGTCGCCCCACCGACCCGGCCTGCTTCTGCTGGGGTGACAGGCGACCTCACCCGCCACCCCCAGGGCTGCGCTCATGGAGGACGGAGGTCGTTGAGCGACCTCCGGCGCTTGAGTCGCCTGCGACGCGCGGCGAGCAATTTGCGCGCTCAGCGGGCCGGGAGAGTTCTAAATCTCTCCCGGGCGCGCTCCGCACCATTGCCCCAATCATGCTGCCGAGCGAGAGGACTCCCACCCCGAAGGCTGCCACGAGATCACGCCTCGGCGCCTCCCACGCCGGGCAGTCCGCCAGCGTGTGCAGCCTTGAGTCCTCGCTCGCGCCGCCGCGCTGCCGACCATAACGGCTTTTTTACTTAATTTTTTTTGGTAAATAAATACATATTATGATTGGAAACACCCAGACCAATGCGAATTTACATATTTGCAATGAGCGGGAATCGAACCCGCGACCTCTGACTTAGCAGTCGAACGCACTGCCGCTACGCCACAGAGGTTGACGCTTTACCTTTTAAAGTTTCACAATTTTATATTTTGTTGATGAACCCACATATTGTTTGTATAACAGGCAGTCCAGAAAGCATGCAGTGTCAGCCCGCTATGCCGCCCGGCAGCATGATGTCGATGAATGGGTATCATTCGCCCAACGGACAGGAGAATAAAAGTTAGTATTGGTGTCTTTCAATAATCAAAATGTTTTTGAGAGCCCCACCAGCATCCTTGAAGCCTAAGCCAACCTCACCTGCAAGTTGGTGCACCTTCTAAACAACGGCCGAGGCGCAGGCGCAGGCTTTCCTTCTGCGAGGACGTTATTTCGCAGAAGGAAGGCGCGGACCGGATCATGGAGGGAGATTGCTGATCCAAAGATCGGCCGCCGCCGCCGGCGAGACGGGCGACGGAGGCGCGAGTACTTGCGCTTCATACCGCCCTGAGCGTGGCTGCGGGTGTGAGGGACGTGGTAAGCCCTCCACCCGCTGATCTAACCACCCGCGAAGGGGTCATGTGTGCCTGGACGTCGACCAATTGAGAGTTTGAAAGGTTTTTTGCCCGCGATAGTGGGCACGCGCTAGGGGGGGTCGCCATTGAAGTATTCCTGCATAGTTTCAGGCAGACAAGGCGCAGAGTATGGCACACCGTGGGGTTTGGGTATACCCATCCGGTTAGCGGAAGGGAGAGTCCCAAACACGATCTCCGGCTACCACCCCGTGGCCGGCGGTGCCGTGCGTAACAGCATTTCCCACGTAAAATAGTAGATTGTTACACAAGAGCGCCAATAGTTCGAGGGTGAAATGGTGACATTCACTCGAAGTAAACACTCTACTTTTCATTTCGACTATGTGAGGAAATTAAAATACTACACACACATATTATGAAACAGGTATATTGATTATCAGTTAAAATTTAAAGTAAATTAGAACAATTTGAAAATGGATTATTAACAACAGCTTTTGCCTGTTCTTAAATCTCATCGGGAGTTAAATTAATATCCATGTCACTGGAATCACTTTCCGAAACCATTTTTAACCACAATTAACACAAGGTCTTTATAAATTAACTAAATTGTTTCTTTTTAATTAAAGTTATAATTCACGTACATACTGCCAACATTAGAAAAGTTTTGAAAATCGAATCTATTGGTTACATTGTAATCGAGTATCTAGGCGGCCATATAAAAAAAAATCGTCATGATATCATGACGTAACTTAATTATCATGGACTCCATGGCAAACCCTAAAATAAAAAAAAAATACTTTCCGCCCTAGCGATGAAATAAGCTACTTTCCACCCGGCTATCTACCCATGAAAATTAAACTTTCCGAACAGGAAAGATGACAAAAACTCCTTTCAGGGTTGGGGAGCTCAGGTGGTAGGCGCTCCAAGAAAAGTCGACATACCAATCAAAAACCATAATCATCCTACTAACTTTAGATCGATTTCCCAGTTGCTAAAACTGGGAAATCGATCTATGACGTCGACGATGGAAAAACGGAAAATAAATAAAATAAAATTTTGAAGCAATTATTATGCTAGAATGTCGAAAACTCAACATCCAGGACGGGCTTTGAACCCGCGACCAGTCCTTTTCCAGGGGGAATAATGAACTACCTGAACACGTCCTGGATATTCGAAATTCTTCCATACACACGTCTTCGAGGAAACAAGTTAAACTAACACAGTGCATCTTCTTTAGACGCAGGTCTTCTGATGTGTTCACCAGTCGGTTCGCTGGACGGGTTCCTGCAGTCTCCGGCACAACGCATCGATCCCAGCTTCAAGGATGATACTAGGTACATCATTATATCTGCCTTTCTTAAAGTCGGTTAAAAAAAACAGAAATCTTATCATACGCGACCGTCTTGATGTCTTGACTGGATTTATCTAATATAGCTAAGTTATTAGATCGCGCAGTGGGTAAGCGGCGATAGCCCAGTGGCGTACGTAACGGACTGCCGAGACGAGGTCTTGAGTTCGTTACCCAGTCGCCCCGTATACACCTCTGACTTTTCATAGTTGTGTGCATTCATAAATGTTAATTATCGCTCGCTTAATAATGTACCCGCTAGATGGCAATAGGCTCGCCCCCTATTACATTGGGAGCTTAACATAACTGGCGAATCGTGGGTGTGTAATACACCTCTGCCTACCCCTTTGGGGATACAGGCGTGAAGTTTATGTGTTATGTTATTAGAAAAAAATCCGCTCGTCTCGCGGAACATCTCAAAATGATTTTTTATACTCTTAGTTTATTTTGAAATTCATATATTTGTACTCATCCAATAGGTTCCAGTACGTCCTCGCAGCGGCCACGTCTATAGCCACCAAACAGAATGAGGAATCACTCACTTACTTGAACCAGGGACAGCCATATGAGATTAAGTTGAAGAAGCTGGGTGATCTGTCGCAATATAAAGGCAAGATCTTGAAGGTAAGGTGCCTCGTTGGTCGACAAGTCAGAATTTACACTTTAAGACATGATACCATCGTCTTACGGTAGAATAGAGTGTGATGTTCGTTCGTCAGAAAGGGGGAATTATCCGACCACGCAAGGTGATCGCGCCTAGCGGGCCATATCTCAATGGCTTGACTTCCTGAAAGGTATTTGTATTGAATGTGTAGTATGGGTGAATGCTCACTACATTAACCCGCGGGCGAGGCGCTCCAGAGTTGATATATTATCCAGGAGTACCCTTTTTTTTTTCGTGCGGAAATCCTTTCGGATACCCCCCCCCCCCCGCCGGCCAGCGGGGCGGTTATGTCGGGCTTGAAACGACTAAAACCGCGCGCCGTCTCGGGTCTTCAGACGCCGGGGTGTAAGGTTGCCCATAGAGCATATCCCTCGCACCCCGACTATCCAGCAGTACCCATAATACTCCATTTAAAGAACCGCTTCAGGCGAGGCGGTGCAGGTCGGGTACCGGGTGGCTATAATGACCGCAATGCCGTCGACTCGGGCTTCGAATCCCGGCTATTCCACTACCAACGTGAACCCTCTTCTATCATAAGCAGTTTAACTTAACTGGAGGGGTAATAATTTAGGTTACTAGTACTCTGTGATATAAATAAATAAATATTGTACGACATTCTACACAGCGCTTTCTAGACCCAAAGTAAGCATAGTTTAACTAGCTTGTGTTATGGGTTCCAGAATGCGGATAAATATACTTATATTCCTTTTCTTTTTGTTAATACATGCATATTATACATAGAAACAGACAATGCAAATATACAAATTCATGAATACAAATATTTGCACTGAGCGGGAATCGAACCCGCGCCCCCTGTCGTAGCAGTCGAATGTACCACCGCTACGCCACAGTTTACGTGAATATCACACATTGAAATAAAACTATTTTTCACGGATTCTATCGCGATTTATTTTTATGTTATATTATTATTTAAATGCAACCTGACGTTTCGGTTACTTTCAGCAGCCATGATCACTGGGAGAAGCAACCAAAACTAGTACTCTATTCATACTTTTTATATAGTAAACTTGCGGAAGCCAGCGGTGTGAAATTATGCATATAAACCTTCCTCTTGAATCAATCTATCTATTAAAAACCGCATCAAAATCCGTTGTGTAGTTTTAAAGATCTAAGCATACATAGGGACAGACAGACGGGAAAAGTAACTTTGTTTTTATACTATGTAGTGATAGGCTCGCTTTTGACTACTATCTCACCTATTGTTAAGTGATGATGTTGTCGACGATGTAGCACGCTTACCTAAAAGCAACATATTCACTCTAGAATCGAAGACTCCCAGGTTCTTTCATGTCATGAACTGATCATCGGTTTCCTTCACCAGAGCGTGATCAAGATCTGCTTCCATGAGCGCCGGCTGCAATACATGGAGAGGGAGCAGATAGCGCAGTGGCACACCGAGCGACCTGGCGAGAGGATAGTTGAGGTAAATATCATCATCATTTTTTTTATGTACACTAAACTGCTATTGTACCACTATTGTATGCTACCCCTATATACTATACACTATACTACATATATACTACACTATTTATATATACACTATACTGCTATTGTATGGTTTACAAAACTGTTTTAAACATATAAATCTTAAGGCTTTCATGGCCGGCGTTGCATGTTGAATATACTGCTTCCGGGCTGTTTGGCCGTGGTCCATAGGAAACTTGTGTTCCAAACGTTTCGTCGATCACTGCGGTCGACATTTTCAGTGGTATGGGTCCGGGCGCCGACGAGTGCGGAGAACCCTCCTCGAGAAACTTTTTGAACACAAGTTTTTCATGGACCACGGCCAAACAGCCCGGAAGCAGTATATTCAACATGTTTTAAACAGTTTACCTGTGAACTCATTGAGTCCCAGTCTTAACGTATTGTTATGTTGTTTTTTATTCTATTTAACATAACATAACATAAACATAACATAAACTCACGCCTATATCCCGAAGGGGTAGGCAGAGGTGCTAGCACCCATTCTATTTAATTGATATATTTATGTGATGGTTGGTTTGAGCATGGTGCAGGCTCCTCCTAAAATGCTAAAATGTTACAACTACAGCATAATATTGTAGTAGGCACGCGACCTTTTTTTACCATATTTTAAGTTTTTTCAATTATTTGAACGTTTAACTTGGGTTAAATTTTATGATAACTTTTTCTTTTATATACCTTTATTTATCTTGACAAGAGACAAAAATGTACATTCGTCCATATTTAGTCTTAAGAAATTACTATTATAAGCTGACGTCTCGAAAATGCCGCAGTGGAGTTTGTTGCGCCGTTTCTTCTCCACTAGGGCCTAGGAAGCGGTGGTAAACTTAGTATTAAGCAGTTTTTGACGTCAAAAAGATGTAATTACGTTGCACTATTTTGAAAAATAAAGACTTTGACTTTGACTTTGATGATATTTTATAATATATTGATATATATTTACTCATAGAAGTTAAGCTAGCAGTAGTAGTATTAATAGAAGTTAAGTTACTTTCAATGCCGTCGAGGCAGGGACCACCATTTTAAGATCGACAACTATCTGGAACGGTGGCCTTCTGGGCTTCATCAGCATCTTGCCATACAGCAATCAGTTTGCTGTACTAAGTAATAAATATTTCATTATTATCCTCATATAGATTTCCCTGTTGCGAGGTCTCCCTGTAGTTATTCTTTCGAGGGGTTACCCGGGGTGCCCGGCAATGGACACTTGGGCAGGACACCGTGCGGTTTTACTCGGTTCATGCACGTCATAACAGCCCCCGCTGGCCGGCGGGGGGGTATCCGAAGGGATCTGCTTATTGTATTTGATTGGTATAACGGCTTTTCCAGGAGCGATATGTCGTGTGATCTTTCAACCCAGAGAGGAAAGCCAGCACCAGAGGCTCATCCATTGTTTAGCAGGTTCACCGGCTTGCAGGTGAGGTCGGCTTACCCATATTTATACCAGTTAATGTTTATCTCTTATCCACAGGTAGACGTTCCCTTGTCATACGGTGTGATTCGAGTAGAGCAGCCGGCTTGCCTGAACGCTCTGCACGTCTACTGGGACCCTACCAAGGATGTTGGAGTTTACATCAAGGTGAGCTCATATATCTTCATGACGCCTGTCTAGGGGTAGACAGAGTTGTCTCACTACCCTCATTTCGCTAACTACTTTTCAAATTCAAATTTAATTTATTGTAAATCATAGGTGCAGGATTTTCACAAAACAATGAGGTCAGCTATTTTTCACCATTTGGGCATACAATATTAAATAAGTATTGATTAAGATATCACATAAATATTATTCAAAATTAAATTAAGCATACAAAACACACAACATTAGTTGAAATTGAAATAGAATTAATAATAGTCATGCATTACATTTTTTTTAATTATATTTATTACATTAGTATTTATTACAGTGATTTACATTTTCATACTCTTTTTTTGGATGTAAATACATATTTTAGTTAATATAATTTTATTTTTATTGTACAGATAGTTAATATTGTCATAAATTACACAATATGTTATGTTATAACTGTTATTGATGTAATAAATAAATGCTTAAATAACACTTAGGTATATAAAATTATTAAGTATAATACAAAATATTATCTATACTATTATAAAATTATTATTTAATTACAAATTAAACACAGTGATTTATCCTCCAAAAATTATTTAATTGTATTTTTTTTAAATAAAAAAATACAATTAAATACTTTTCTATTAATAGTTTGCGAAGTTTTCTTTTAAAACTGTCCATTTCAGTTACATTTCTGATCGTTATTGGAATTTTATTAAATATGCGCGGTCCTAGCCAAATTTTGCGGGTCTACTTAATAGGGGCCACTGTTTATAAACAGCCCTGTCGCTTAGTTGCTTTGTGTGACATCCACGGTATCTACGACATGTTCACCGATTCTATTTTGTTCATTCCAATCACAAGAGCACGCGCATAGACAAATTAAGTTAAATGTGGCAACACTTAGAACACTGACTCGCTATTGCAAAGGCGACTCCTTAACCGTTAAACTTCCGACAATAAAACCTTTATTGAATTTATCACAAACACACTGAATTAATGGGATAGCTCTTGAGTTTTGCTATCCCGGTAACTACGCTTCAATAAGCCCAAATTAATAAAATATTTGTTTGATATTCAGTCTTATGGACCCTAGTTGTACTATATAGGGCGCAAGCCTATTGCCGTTAACGGGAAACTATTATCTTACCCCGACATTATTACCGTCAAACACTTTTTTTTTGGGGTGGGCGTGTCGGATTCGGACCGACTAAAACCACACGGTGTCCTTCCCAAGTGTCCATTGCTGGGCACCCCGGGTAAGCCCTCGAAAGGATAACCCCAGGGTAAACACCGTCAAACAAAAAAATACCCAAAAACACTATTTTCCCCCCCCGGAAATCGAACATTACAATATTTTATCCCACACATCTTCTGTTACCAGGTAAACTGCATATCCACGGAGTTCACAGCCAAGAAGCATGGGGGTGAAAAGGGTGTGCCCTTCCGCATCCAGGTGGAAACGTACCTTGGGAGTGACGAGCATATGCGACTGCACGCTGCTGCATGCCAGATCAAGGTACCTTTTTTTTCGTGCGGAATCCCCTCGGATACCCCCCTCCCTCGCACCGCAACTGACTGTGGGCCATATCCGGTTTCGAGATGGCCCGCACGGGTTTGGGAACCACGGCGTCCCCGTAGATCAAGGTACCTTTCTTTTTTCGTGCGGAAATCCCCAGCTTGTGCATGAACCGACTAAAACCGCACGCCGTCTCGGGACTTCAGATGGTATGTAAGGTTGCACATAAAGTATTTCCCTCGCACCCCGACTGACCCTGGGTCATCTCCGGTTTCGAGATGGCCCCCTCGGGTTTGGGAACCACGGTGTCTCTGTCTTGCCCCGGTTTGGGGGAGAGCGCTAGTCGCGGGGTTTTTGTATTACGAGTTCGGGGTTCATCATACGAACGCCAATCGCCTTACACTTAAGAATCCAGGGTTCTCCTACTGCTCCTTTCTATATTCGCTTCCGCATCCAGGTGGAGACACGGTGCATGAGGTTCCACCAAGGCCTACGGACCCAAGCTTACCTCACAAGCAAACCAATATACCTGCTGATTGATGTATGACGCTCTGGCACAGGCTTTGGGAGTTGGGGGTTGGCGTTGGGAGATCAAACGGCTGTCGCTCCCGTAAAAGCTGCATAAGCGAAATCTAGACGATGAAGTACACCCAGGGATCTGAGGTTATAGACTTGAATGCGACTGGAACTCAATGCTCAGTTAATGATAATGATGAGTTACATATTATTCATGTCCAATAGTATTTATTACTTGATTAGACTCATAGACCGGACTCCGGTCCACTGGGGTGATGAATTACCAATAAACCCCCAACCCTTCCAGCTAAATTCCTTGTGTTAGGAGTGGGTTCCTGTCGATAGTGTAATGCCCAGGATTCGAACCCGGGACATCTCGATCGTACGGTCGACTCCTTAACCACTAAGCTACTGACGCTATCATTATCAAGGATACCAATAACATAAGCTCTGTTTCCAGGTGTTTAAACTGAAAGGTGCCGATAGGAAACACAAGCAAGACCGTGAGAAGGTGATGCGGAGACCACGCTCGGACCTGGAGAAGTACCAGCCTGGGTGTGAGGCCACGGTCCTCACTACGGTACTTTTTTATTATTTACTAGCTGTTGCCTGCGGCTCCGCCTATATAGATTTCTGATCCCGTTCCCGCAACCCATAGGAACCTATTCTGGCGATGGAAAGTAGTCTTTATAATAGTAGGACTAGCTGTGCCCGGGACTTCGGATCTGGGTTTTATTTGTTTAATTTGTTTTTATAGAACTCGAATTCTTTTTCTAAAATGAAAGTAGCCTAAGTTACCCTTTATAATATCTATCTTGCCAGTCGTTTCGGAGATTATCAGAACAAACAGATACAAAGACAGACAGACAAAAGTAAAAAAAAATTTTTTTTGTTGAAGTACTATGTATGCATTCAAGAAGACTTGTTCCGCTATGCTCCAGCAAACCCTCTAGTGGGACTTTATTCCCGGTCGTCCCCACCCTGTCGGCCCCACTGGGTATGAGTGGGAAAAAAAAGTTTCGTTCGTCCCCAGTGGTGACAATTGGAAGTTTTTATTTCCCACTCGTTCCGCTATAGACCAATAGTCAAAATACATGGGGCTTTCAATAAGAGATTTCACGGATTGTTAAAATGCTTTAATTACGACTTTCTGAGCAAGACTGAACAATGTTTTTGATTGAAAATAATTTTAAAAGACTGAGGTAATTAGTACGGATAGATTATAGGTTGAAAGAATTAATGCGGAGATCTCGCAGAGACCTCCGCAATAACCCTTCGTGTTAGGTCACTTGTGATAATGCACTTAGAAATAGGAGCCCTGCGAAGCGGGGACGACCGGGAATATTCCCTGGTGGGTGGGGCAAAGTGAGTAAACATTCGAAAGTTGTTATTTTAACAATACAAACAGACGCTTTAATCTTATTTTTATATAGACATGCTCAGGGTTATAAATTACCTGAATGGGTAGGCAGAAGTGTATTTACTCCAACATTTATTATCGCGATTTAGGATCAATCGAATCCTGATACCAACGTCAGATGGCTTTGTGTTACAATAACGATAATTTCTTTTTGACAGCTGTCACATGATGCGATGATGCCGCCGCCATCTTTAGTCACGACGTCACCGCCGTACTCTCCTGAGTTATGGTAAGTCTACTCGTATAATAATACTTTACCCGGGGTGCCCGGCAATGGACACTTGGGGAGGACACCGTGTGGTTTTAGTCGGTCCGTTTCTGACACACCCATTCTATCGTTACAGCCGATGGGGTGAAGACCGTGGGGGTCTTACACGTAAAAAAAAAGTCTATAATGACCTGTGGAATAATCTCCCTGCTGTGCTTTTTCCTAAGCGACTACAATATGGGGTTCTTCAAGAAGGGCATCAGAAATTTTTTACAGGGTCGGCAGCGCAAGTGTGATGCTCCTAGTGTTGCACACGTTCATAGGCCACGGTAACCGCTTCCCATCAGGTGGGCCGTGAACTTGTCCGCCACCTGAGTGGTATAAAAAAATGTATATAGTTTACTACTTCTGTCCTGTGCAAGTCTCAGTCACGCTAATCCCGGTAGCATCTAAAGCCTGCATTTTGGAGCCCGGGATCCGATCTACTACTCCTCCTTGACAAAATTTGGTTCGGTTGGCTATTTCAGAACGACGGCCGTCTGGCCCCCCAACACGGAGGAACCGGCTAGCAAGTGAGCGTGACTTGGGCCCCGAATATCTTAATGGGGCGCTCAAACACCTCAAAATATATTTTTTCAATCTTAGATTAAAATATTAATCATAATCTTCATTTTTTTTTTGTTTTTTTTTTAGCACTCTATAGATTTATTGGAGATATATAGACACTTAATATAGTCTTCTAGTTAACTCATAAAAAAAACATAGATTATTTTGTAAATCTAACTAAACTACTTTACTGGTGGCCGGCCGTCTCTGAAAACCAGCGCTGTCCGCTTGCACTACAACGCGGACAGCATTTAAGCTGAGAGGCGGCCTTTATTCTACCTAGCCATATAGATGCATATAACACTGCTATGTATGCACAATTGTTGTAATTTATTCTGGTTGCTAAGCTGTGTATATTTTTGTTTAAGTAAGCTGGGTTGAATAAAAATATTTTCTTTCTTTCTTTCTTTGTGGTAGAAATTGGATGACACAAATTTGTCACAAAATTCGGCCGGGTGGGTACCACCGTGCACGATTGCGAAAAACCCTCCATAGTAATCCAATTTCGGTTTGATTGCGTTCAGGGGTCAGCAAGTACATAGCCGGGCAGGGGGATTGTGGTCGCAGCACTAGTGGGACCGGTGGGTGTCACGCGGTGCTGCGACGACAATCCTCTTCTGATGAGGCCGTCAAGCTGAGTGCCACCATTGTTAACATGGTACGTGTATGTAATGGTGACCCTCTTTCCAGAGACTTTACCTTCAGCTTACCATCAGGCGAGGTGAAGTCAAATTGACGTGTCCTTTTTTTTTTTTTTTATCGTGCGGAAATCCCTTCGGATACCCCCCCGCCGGCCAGCGGGGGCGGTTATGTCGGGCTTGCACCGACTAAAACCGCACGCCGTCTCGGGTCTTCAGACGCCGGGGTGTAAGGTTACCCATAGAGCATATCCCTCGCACCCCGGCTGACCCTGGGCCATCTCACCACTAACAGCATCGCTCATCCTGTCTCCTCTGAAAGCAGAGGAGTACGGAGAGCGATGTGTTCCCGCCACGTTGGGTATTGGCCGACGATCAATGCCAACCCTATGAAGGGGTGAAGGGGAAGCCATTGACCGCCGCCCAGGGTGTACCGGCCGCTCCGATTCCGTTCCCCCCGGACTGCAGCGGGATCGGAATCGGAGCTACACTCGAGGAGGCTACCCAACACACACCCCTTACCCAACACACACCACAAATTGACGTGCCCTATGTATAAAAACAAAAAAAAACAAAAAAAAATTAAAAGAAATGCATCGTGAAATTCCTCCGCATCGCATGCCTCCTTTCTTTTTTTTCTTTTTTTTACGTGCGGAAATCCCTTCGGATCCCGCCGGCCAGCGGGGGTGGTTATGTCGTGTATCGACATGCGGAGAAACACACGGGGCACCTTTTTTTTTTTTTTTTTTTTTTTTTTTCGTGCGGAAATCCCCTCGGATACCCCCCCCGCCGGCCAGCGGGGGCGGTTATGTCGGGCTTGAACCGACTAAAACCGCACGCCGTCTCGGGTCTGCAGACGCCGGGGTGTAAGGTTGCCCATAGAGCATATCCCTCGCACCCCGACTGACCCTGGGCCATCTCCGGTTTCGAGATGGCCCCCTCGGGTTTGGGAACCACGGTGTCCCCGTCTTGCCCCGGTTTGGGGGAGGGGCGCTAGTCGCCCCACCGTCCCGGCCTGCTTCTGCTGGGGTGACAGGCGGCCTCACCTGCCACCCCCAGGCCTGCGCTCATGGAGGACGGAGGTCGTTAAGGGACCTCCGGCGCCTGAGTCGCCTGCGAACACACGGGGCACCTAAACGAAGGTATGTTGCGATGCGGAAGGTAGTGTCATCTAATATAGTTCCTACGTTAGATGACGGAAGAGCTTGTAACCAAAGACTCGACTCCCACGCTCCTACCGCCAGCAAGCGGGCACGCTCTACAGCATTACAACATGTATTTATTAAACGTTGTCTAACTAAGCTGCAAAGCGGCCCGTCCCACTGTCGCTGAGAGGAAAGGTTCTTTGGGAAATCGGTGTTAGGGCATGCAATTTTCCAAGCATTTACTGCATCAGTTTTACACAATACTTCAGAGTTAACCAGTGTAGATGCAAGGATTTTCCTGGATAATTCTTCCGTACTGTGGACAGGAATGCTGATAAGCTTATATCCGAAATTTTGCGAACACCGAGCCTACCCAAGCGAATCGATAGAGACGCTTGTAGTGAAGCTCGGTCATTCAAGGCTACATTATAAGATTTTTGTGAGGGTGCTTTGTATAATTTTGTCCATTTTTTCTAAAAGTGTTAAATGTTTGAAAAAATGGGAAGGTCTGAGGGCATGGGTGAATTTTGGAACAAAAAGGCAATACCGAAGAATAGTAAAAGCGGAATGGATATTAATTTTGAGTAGGCGATCTGAAATATCACAAAAATTTTGAATTTTCTCCTCTCTAAAGGAGTTATAGGCATCTTCTAAAATTGGGGACTAAAGGAGGCGTAATTCAATAATTTTAATATTCGGTGCTAATGAATTAAATTTTGAAATTGTTGAAATTTTGTCCAAATCATCATTTAAAAAAGTTCACATTTATTTGCATTGAGTTCTAAGCCTATTAATTTAAATTCATTTTTAATAAAGGCCAAATCTTGTAAAACAGTATCTATATCTCCTCCTAAGGTCCCATCGTCTAGATACCATTCATTGAATTTAGAATTTAACTGCCGAATAATAGGTTGAATAAAACCAATCGCGATAGAATCCGTTAAAAAATAGTTTTATTTCAATGTGTGATATTCGCGTAAACTTGTGACAATATCATAATCTTAATTCAGATTTTTCTTTGTGTAATCTGTCCAATGATCATTTACTTTTGACGCTGACTACCTACACGAGGATCCTCGGTTTTCGTATAGTCAGTGTAAGCTTAAATGAAACAATTTTTAATTTCTATTTTAACTATCTACCCAATAATTCCTAAACACACAAAGAAACCAATTCCGAAAGTCCTCGAAGTTTTTATTTTATTTAATTTATCCTTTCGAGGGCTTACCCGGGGTACCCGGCAATGAACACTTTGGGAGGACACCGTGTGGTTTTAGTCGGTCCGACTCCGACACGACCACCCCATCTTCGGCACCCATGGGGTGAAGCCCGTTAGGGTTGCCACACGCTAAAAAAAGGGAAAAAAGGTCCTCGAAGTTGCATCGTGTATGTAACACGATGTATGCATATCCTCTAGCCACATAAGTGGTATTAAAACTTGTACATAATTGATTGACAATGTCAACCGAGGGGATCTCGTTGCCGCAATCATATCATCATTCATTCATTCATTGAGGAATTAAAGTCGCCTTGCAGTGACCTCATTGGTTGACCTCTAGGTAATAGACCAACCACGGCTTATTACGATATTTGTTCTAGAAGGCAACTAATAATGAAAAGGATAATGTTAATGTAATTAGGAAAATGATAATGTTTATTTTCTTATTGGGTTGGTTTAAGTTACGTTTTGTGACGTTTATTTTTTAACTTAACGTTTAATCCATGGTTGAGTCGGGCAAAGAGTAACTAGATAAGTATTTCTGCTAGAATATTCTCTATGTCAGCACGGAATCTAAAACACGCCCGATATATGCTTGTTCACTGTTACATGGAACCAAAAATATCATAATGAAGCGTGGGTGTAAAATACTCCCCTGCTTACGCTTTAGAAATACATTATCTATACACTAAACGTATTGTATTACAAAGTATTCGGCCACTTAAAACTCATTGTTGTATAAAATCCGGTATTTACGGTACGTTACGTTAATAATCGACATCGATAGGGAGGAATTCTTTGACACCTAAGCTTTTTACATTGTCCATCTCCCTCCCCTTTTTTTAGGATGTATATATTTTAGTTTATATAATTTTGTTTTTAGTTAATATGTTTTTTTTTCAAATAAGTATTTACCGAAAAACTAATTTTTCGATTTCGTGTAGGTACATCACTATCTCAGCAAATAGAACAAGGCGCGAACAACGCGTTAACCACAATTGGTACAATCAACATGTTCTTTCAACTACATTATTATATGACAACTTCTCTTACTCGTTACGGCGTGTTTGGCTCGAGGATTTCAGAGTTATGTAATGTTCATTGTTTATTGTGTATTGCTTCATCACTACGCTATCGGTAATGTCGTAGAATATTTATTCATTTATTTATTTATTATCGTGGCAAATGGAGATCCGTGATCTCTGCCTACCCCTGTGGGAAACAAGCGTGATTTTATGTATGTATGTATGTATGTATTTATTATAGTACTTCAGTGTCCAAATTTTAAGAATTAAGGATGATTGTATCTTTTTTTACTCTCTGGACGCTTTGCTTAGAGCGATCGATGGCTAACATAACATAACTTCACTCCTGTATCCCCGCAGGGGTAGGCAGAGGTGTATTACATACCCATGATTCGCCAGTTATGTTAAGGTCCCAATGTAATAGGGGGTGAGCCTATTGCCATCTACCGGGCACATTATTAAGCGAGCGATAATTAACTTTTATTAATGCACACATGGCGCTCATTAGGGGAGACCTATGTCCAGCTGTGGACTAGAATAGGTTGATGATGATGATGAATGCACAAATTACTACGAAAAGTCAGAGGTGTGTGCCGGGGCAAGTGCGATCGATGGATACTTTTTATATTATAACGTGTGATAATATTGTGAATAATATCAAAGCGTCTTTTGGGTTGGGTTACAACCATTTCATGTTTCGCCCTTTCAATGTCAGAATTTGTTACTATACAAACGGGTATCGCGCAGTCGTAACCTATCTGGTTCATGCTCACAACGTCCAATTAGCAAAACACGCGGTGAGATATAAGGTTCGATTCTCATATTATCCTGTGCGCAAACGTCAAAAAAAAAAACAAAAGAAAAAGACGCTCTCTTCAACAAAACAAGTGATCACATACCCTATACGTAAAAGATCAAAATTGGCGCCAATTACTATTCTGTTTGTCACTTGGTACTTCAATCATTCACATTACGCAATGGTCCGACATAGTTGGTTCATTCATCCTGCGAGCAACTAACGGCCCCATTACGTTAAATTGTTGCTATATTTAGCTCAATCATACCCAAGACTTGTTTGTACTGGATACAGAGGATGTGATGTTATTGTAGTGTAGATGTTAGATGTGATATTGGGAAATAAAATTATGATTTATCTTCTACGTATTTACAATTGGGCGTAGGGAGTCCCAGTAAAATCTTTGAGGCCCAATCTCACCTGCAAGCTGGCACACCTGCTGATTAACTGAGGCTCTAGTGCAGGTCAAGTCAAGTCCCGGGGCTGGGAGGTCAGACGTTAGTCGCACCCACCAAGATAATCAAATTAGGAGGAAAAGTAGCAGTGCGGAACCAAGTAGGAGTGCGGAACCCAGACCTCCAAAGTACAAGTTTTGGATGAAACCAGGATTAACGCTATGATGAATCCCGCCCCTTTCTCAGTGGAGCAGGCAGAGGTATCTTTCCCTTGCTAGGATCCTAGCGTATGCCATTATCTTCTGTATCTATATTATGTTAATACATGAAGCATAACCTTTGGTACACCTTTTTACGAAATTTATATGAATACAAATATTTGCACTACGCGCGCATCGAAACAGTGGCCTCTGACTTAACAGTATGTCATAGGTGCATAGTAATAAATTCGTCACAGTTAAAAACTGCTCTTTTATTCCTCATAACTCATATCTGTCGCTCTTGTTTGTGCGCACTGAGCTATGCCAGTCTAGCCTATTTAAAGTACAGGGTTCGTCCAGGTCGTCGACCTTCATGGCTTGTAGTTTATACGATTGACGCACCATTTGTGGTTTCGTTACGCTGATAAACCGTTTTAACTATTGTTACCAATTAGCTGTTTCCCACGGCTCTGTCCGCGTGGAATTCTGATGCCGTTCCTGCAACATAAGTAGCCTTTTTGTTACGTCACGAATAAATCGTTTAATGGGCGTCTTAAAGACGTGAATTATACAGAAAAGTCATAAAGCATAAGGCAAGAAAGTAAAATCGATCACAGAGTAAAATTTCGTCGATATGTACGATTTTACTTTGATTATGCCTTACGTCTTATGTTGTATTTGCACCAAAGTACACGCTGCGCAGATGTAGGCGACTGATGGCTCAAGCCATCGGACGGCCTTAAGCTATGGGACCAGGATTTACATTAGTGAGTGCCCCAGCAAAATGCTATGGAGTGATGCTCGTAAAGTCGCAGGAAAAGTTAAAATATCTAGGAACCCCCAAAGTAATCAAAGATAGGGTTTGAATCCTTAACCGATTCCTTTGTAGGAAAATGCTTCATAACTGAGCTAAATAAAAGTAATAAAAATTTCATTCATACGTTTATTTTTCATCAGCTATATAAAAATATATTTAAAAAAGGTACTGTTCTCAAACAAGAAAAATCGTAAGTGTAACGAAAAACACCGTACATATGTATGTTACCAAACATGTCAAAGCAATTTACAGTTGTATTACAGTATTTGCTATTTATGTCGTAACAACTCGATGGAGTATATTTTCAATGATCGCACATTAGATTGAATGTCGTAACGGACTTCATGACATTAGCAAATATTTCATTGTTTTGTCAGACGTTTATTAGAGCAGTCGACTATTCCCTAACAGTTTTAAACATAAAAATGTGTTTAAAAGCCAGATGAGTTAGGCACTTATTTCTCACCGGTGAAATACTTATCCTGTTCCCGCGACCCACAGACTGCTTCCAGACTATAATCTATTTCTGTGCCAAATTCGTCCAGATCCGTTCTAGCGTGATTGCATTCTGCATGGTTGTACAAAGTAAACAACGTGTCTATGGTGCAGGCTTCCTGTAAGGGTTAGGAAGTCAGACGGCAGTCGCTCCCGGAAAAGCTGACCTACCGATATATTTTATACAATATTTAAAGATATAACTAATTATTTGAAATAAGCACATGCAAACACATTTATTTGTTTCTTTAGAATACTTGTTTAGCTTACCGTAACTTTAATATTTACTGTTAGGGAAGTTTCACCTTGAGAATCCGCAATCTATGCGAATAGAGATAAAATAGGTAGGTACTAGTATTTACTAGTTCCGACTATTCTTGGAAAGTTATATTTTAACATCTGAATATGTTCAATATTATTAACAACGCTATAGGCTCAGCCTTTCAAATTTCTTTGTGAAATTTCCTCAAAACAGAACTCATAAAGCGCGATAAGTAAAAAACATCCCGCTATTTCTCGTATTGTATATTATATTATTCAGCCATCTATACAAATGAATATTTTATCGTAGAACCTGTGAAATGAAGTAGTCTAATCTTGGTTCATATGCATAAAACTATATTATCTATCTCATAGTAAGTGTATGAGTTTGCAAAGATTTAACGAACCAGTACAAGTAGCTCTAATTAAAAATAAAACAAAAACGTCCGGTTTTGAGTACGAAACGTCTGACCTCAATCAATTCAAATAGGTATTTTCACTGATCATCACATTGTCTTCCATTTAATTAAAATACCGACATACAGTCTAAGATCGATGACGCACTTTTGTTTTAGAAATAAATCAACAACCGAGTTTATACTTTATATAAAACAAACGTGTGCGTGTCGCAACACTATTCTGTGCTATCGCCCCGCAACGCACAATGCACCACCGACCCGAGCCGGCCGCAGCCTCTGTGAACTGATTCCAACCGGTTTCGATCCAATCGAGGTGCGCGCCTCACTCACGACCAATCAGCGTCCATTACGTCCAGTCGATCTCGTTCTGTCGTCTATCACGTACTCCTTTGTTTCTGTTCGATAAAATTACTTTTCGCAGTTATTTCGTTGTATTTTCACTGCTGTCGTGCAGACCGGTGTAATCCTGTGTTGAACATCGCATAGTTGACTACGAACAGTGATTTACGCATCGGTTTCTACGGACAGCCGTCTTTAAATATGTTGGACAAGTAAAAAGTGCAAGGATCAGTGCGAAGACTTTGAAAACCAGTGTTGTGGTGTTCTATTTACGTTTATAATCGTAACAAATGGTTGTTGAAGCGGGTTGCGGGCCAGCTATGGTGGTTTCGTACGGGCGGGCATACCGTATCGGGTCTGGTGCTTTCATCTTCTTCAACCTGACGAGGCAGGACTACAGCTGACGAGTAATATGCTCGTGCTCGAGCAGAGACTGAATGCGCGGCACCTGGGGCGTGGGGTGGTGCTCAGTGCTCGCCTTGTGCACGGCGTGGAAGCACAAGGGTGGCGGATGAAATTCTCCCTTCTGAAGGCGGAGGTGGAAATTGAAGCGGACCCAGTGACGTATCGGGAGCTGGCGAGGCGTTTAAACGCGGCCAATGTGCATGTCAGACCCGCAAGACGCTCGAGATTGATGTAAATACCTCATTTTTATCCTAAAATTCTTACTGAATAATGAAGTATTTTGAAGAAATTGTTTTTCACACATTTTGACAGCATTGTCACTCATTAAGATTTTGTTTTTGAATCTAACCTACAATTCAATTATCATTGGTATCATTTGATAAACTGTGACATATTATTTGCTATCTTAAATAAGTAAGAAATATCTTTTGGAATCTGATTGATATAAATTACTGTTTGATTGTTATTTCAGACAGTTATCATTCAAGTGTAGAACTCAGTGGATCCAATTTGTTCAGATGAATTAAAGCACAATAGCTGGATTATAAATGAAATAAAATGACAGCGGTTCCACATACCTCTACTGATCTAGTTTTTATAGGAATGAATAGCTGCTGATAGCCTTCCCATGACTCATAAGAATAGTCCCAGGTTAAAGTAGCCTGGGTGCTATTTCAGACTATAATCTATCCCTGTGCCAAATTAATATAGATCTGTTGAGCCATTCTGGTGTGGAGTCTGATATATACACATACACATACATTCAATAGAAGGAAGAGTGATTCTTTTGCAGGTATTAATGTGTCCATTCGACTTGGGATGTACCACCCTGACACTTAGCAACAATGTTAAATAGCTGTATCCGGTATTTATTACAGTCGGTGACAGATTTGTATGTGTACCTTTATTCCTTCTATCTATTTCCTCCTTTAGTGGGCAATGGTTCAGTCAGACCATAGCTCCCACAGGTCCGGAAGACCTGTTATAACTGGGTAGGTCATATGTATAAATATATAAGCTGTCATAGTTTTTTTTTTGTTGGTACGATGTAACTGAAGGTTTATCTCATAGTAATTACAATCTAGCTTTGAGGGTACTAAGTAATTAAAATTTAACTTAATTAGCTATAATCTTATAATGTAACAATGTTTTCATTGACACTATTCATATTATGATGTCTATTGTAATGAAAAGACCCCTTGTTTCTTATGTTCTTCATCTTCATTTCATTTATTAATCCATTATTATTAGCAATTACAATGTTAATTTCTTCAAGTTTCTTCTTCATTCACCACTCAGCATCACCCCAGTGCTGGCTGTTCCTGTGAATTTTCTAACATTTTTGATCATACCTTAGCAATTTTGGTCAAGCCATTCATGCATGATTCGGCGACCAAGTAAAATAAGGTTTAAATAACGGAATAGGTCATGATTGTACCCAAACAAAATACCCTGAGTCAAATCAACATCTAATATTATTATGTTACAACAAAGACTCAACCAGAAATGTAAACTCACTGCTAAGTTCTAATGGCAAAAGGTCGCCACACAGATGAGGGCTGTGCCCTATTAGGGGCTCAAAAAATATAGTTTTTTTAAATTTATTTTTTTTATATTTAGGACACGTCAATTTGACTTCACCTCGCCTGATGTTTTATACATGTGCCCGGTTGAAATTGATGATGTTCATCTAAGGGATGGTACGGTTGACATATGTCGGGCGTGGCACCGTCCCGGAGAATCCCTTAGACATATAATTTCTGGTTGTTCTTGTCTTGCCAACGGCGAGTATTTGCATAGACATAACCAAGTAGCCAGGATTGTTCATCAACAGCTTGCTCTAAAGTACAACCTTGTAGAATCGGAGGTACCGTACTATTGGTATGTGCCCGACGCAGTTCTCGAAAATGAGCACATCACGTTATACTGGGATCGATCTATCATCACAGATAGGACTATTGTAGCTAATAAACCTGATATAGTTTTGATAGATCGGTCAGAGCGCCGCGCAATAATTATCGATATCACCATTCCACATGACGAGAATCTTGTGAAAGCCGAAAAAGAAAAACAAATTAAATATTTGGATTTGGCTCACGAGGTTGTCGACATGTGGAGTGTGGATTCGGCGATTATTGTTCCGATAGTTGTATCGGTTCACGGCCTGATTGCCAAGAGCCTCGAACAACATCTCCAGAGGCTCGCGTTAGGCAGTTGGGTCAAGGGCTTGATGCAGAAGTCAGTGCTTCTCGACACGGCACATATTGTGAGGAGATTCCTCTGTCTGGAGCCCTAACCACCGGTAGCTTGGTCCCTGTACCCGATGCCGGTGGGCCACTATTTTTTATATATTTTAAATATGTTTGTTTTTTATATATATATGGAACGTATTTAAAAATATAATTTATAAGTGTTTAAAATTTAATAAAGGAAATAATAATAAAGCCCTTTAATCTGAATTACGGAGTTGAATATGGTTCTGGTTCGCTGGTTCTTATAAAATGTCTCGTAATTCCGAGTGCCTCTTGGCATAGGCCTCCTCTAACATTTTCCATTGGGTTCTGTCTCTAGCTACTCTTCTCCAGTGAGTTCCCGCAGTGAGTTTCAAATCGTCTTCCTATCTCATTTTTTGGCGTCCTCTACTACGTTTGCCATCACGGGGGTACCAGTCGGAAACAATTGAGGTCCATTTGTTTTGTGTATCGCGGATCATGTGACCGCTCCATCTCCACTTAAAAGTCTTAAGTCTTTTAATTCATTTACAGGTTAGCAAATTGAGATGTAGCTGGCAGATTATATTTTGTAATTAGACTCTTGATTATAACACTTTAAGGCATTGGTACCTCAGACTGTTTTGTTGAATCTCTAACTACTAGCAGTTTCCCGCATGGAATTATGATTCCATTCCTGCCACTCGTGGGAACCTATTCGAGGGATCCCAAGGTTGGAACCGACACCAAGGTAGCTAGAGCCAATTAGGAATCTACATACTAATAATCATAAGTAAAGCCATTCTCTACCAACCACACAGTCCTTGCTCAGCCTTACTGCGACTGCAGAATTAAACTGATAGTAACTTTTTGTTCCAGTGCTGCGCCAAAGACTATTGCGAGCCCGATAGTGGTCAACAAACCCATTTTACCACAACATGGTAAGTTGTTTTTTTTAAACAATTTTTTTTAAATAATATAACAGTCTGACAATGAAACTTGCGCGACACGACATTTACACAGCGCCATCTAGCAAGGGTGAAACTTAAAATTCTACTTCGGCATATGAATGTTCTAACTCTGAGTAAAAAGTATGCAATATCTGAATACCTACCATATGGCAAGGCATGATCATCTAGCCTGCAGACCTACCATGAAACATCCGAAGTTCATGCAATCAGTATCATGAAACAAATTTATCCACTTCGTTCGGTTTATACCCTATAGGATGAAATCGGAAGTGACTTCATGATACATTGATTTTGCCATTTTATTTATTAACATCTTTCGTTCTATTTTCGTGCGGGCACGGAGTTTTGGATGTTTCATGATAGCCTGGTCTGAGGAATGGGTTTGAGAGATCCTGCCCTTGTGAAGGATAAAGGCCAATCTTCCACAAATTCATTAACATGGTGAGAACCCCATCATTAGCACGGTTAATATGCACAACCAGATACACAATGTTGTGGAATCGAAAAGCGTGAATATATATATTGAGTTTATTTTGAATGACATTCTAAAAGAATATTTTCTTTTCAGCAATTATTTCATCGAACAATCAAATGAAGCCATACTGTTCAGAGTAAGTGTTATCCTACTTTCTACTTCTACTAATATTATAAACGTGAAAGTTTGTAAACATGTTTGGATGTTTGTTTGGTTTAAACAGTACAGAGGAAATTTCTAAAATCATCTATTGAGGCCGTCTAGGTACCCCCATTCTGGGGTGTGTGTTGGGTAACCTCCTCGAGTGTCGCTCCGATTCCGATCCCGCTGCAGTCCGGGGGGAACGGAATCGGAGCTGCCGGTACACCCTGGGCGGCGGTCAATGGCTTCTCCTTTACCCCTTCATAGGGTTGGCATTGATCGTCGGCCAATACCCAACGAGGCGGGAACACATCGCTCTCCGTACTCCTCTGCTTTCAGAGGAGACAGGATGAGCGATGCTGTTAGTGGTGAGATGGCCCAGGGTCAGCCGGGGTGCGAGGGATATGCTCTATGGGTAACCTTACACCCCGGCGTCTGAAGACCCGAGACGGCGTGCGGTTTTAGTCGGTGCAAGCCCGACATAACCGCCCCCGCTGGCCGGCGGGGGGTATCCGAAGGGATTTCCGCACGATAAAAAAAAAAAAAAAAAAAAAGGTACCCCCATTCTAGGGACAATCTCTGGAAATGGTGGCCACTACTTTTTGGACTTCACCTTAGCTAACCGTCAGGCGGGGTGCAGTCAATTTTACGGGAAAATATTAAAAAAAAACAATACATTACAGATGCCTACCACTCTAGATTGACACTGAAGTACCCTGAGATCTTAGATGAACATAAGCTGCTTTTTCTTTTAGGAATTCTTGTCTGGTTGTCGCGATGGACGCAAAAACTATTGATCGGATTTTGATTTAGACTTTTTCTTTAGAATCTTAATATATGCTAATAATCTTGCCATATGTTAAACATACGATATGTGGTTAAGTAGAACCGGAGAATGTTAATTATCGCTCACTTAGCTCACTGGGACCTAAACATAACTGGTGAATCGTGGGTGTGTAATACACCTTTTGGGGATACAGACGTGAAGTTATGTTATATTATAATAAACAAGATTTCATTGTAGGAGAGGCAACTAGACAGTGATTCGTTCTGTGAAAAATATACAGTATTAAGTTGATTGTTTAAAATAAGTAGATATAAATTACTTGGCTTGTTAGTCAGAGTGGGCAACTTTGCACCCTTTGAAATAGTCGAAGTAAAGTCCCCCTGTTGACTGACAATCCATGTCAGTCAACAGGGGGAAGTTTGCACTTATACCTCTCCCCCATATTTCCGCAGCCGATGAGAGAGAAGTCTAAAGTTCGTTTGATATCTTTTGACGTAAGACAAACATGAATTTTTAGCTAATACACAAAACTTCAAAGATCGAATTAGGATGTTAATAAGATTCTTCACACCAAAACATGTAACTGTTCTAAATCGTAAACAAATATAAACTTGTTTTATGTTATCTTTATATTAAGCTCAATTTTATATTGTGAACCTTGTGACCAGCGACCACAAACAATGTGTAAAGTAGCAATCTTAGTTGAAAATTGTAAACATTTTGTATTCTGGCTTGAGAAAATAAACAAAAATGTTATATAAAAAAAAACTCTTTGTCCGTCCGTCCCGCCTGTTGTCAAGGCCGCTTGCGAATTGATACAACGCAGATATAGTTTTGGCAAAACATTACACCACAGAATCTGCCGAGTCTATATTTATTTCTTCAAAATTACATGTTGCGTATATAAAAAGTCTACATCCAAGGCTTGTCTTTTTATTTTCCTAGCGTTTTTCCGGTTGAAAGTTTACACTTTGTAGCTCGGTCTGCTTTTTAAGAAAGAAAACCCAAAGGCTGAAAAAGGGTAAAACGGGACCCTGTTAATAAGACGCCGCTGTCCGTCCGTCTGTCACAAGGCTGTATCTCATGAGCCGTGATAGTTGGACAGTTGAAATTTTCACAGATGTATTTCTGTTGCCATCAAAACTTATAAGTTTGACGTGTCTGTGTGTGGCATCGTAGCTCCCGAAAGGATGTACCGATTTTAACGCGGATTTTTTTACCCGACTGCGCGGCGCAAAGGACGACGTAAACTAATTTTAAAAAATACGTGAAAAAATTAACTTAAATAAAAACTAAAAAGAAAGAAACAAGTCGAGTAGTTTAGAATTCTGTTAAGTAATACTAAATAACTACACAATTGAAATCGTTTTATAATCGATACACACATAAAACAAATTATAAATTCAAATGCAGAACAGAACGACTCACAGTCGGGGCCCATTCAAATTTTACCAATCAAATCTTCCCAAGGGGCCCCGACTGTGAGTCGTTCTGTTCTGCATTAGAATTTACTAAATAACTACACAATTGAAATAGTTTTATAATCGATTACTTAATAGAATTCTAAACTACTGGGCTTGTTTCTTTCTTTTTAGTTTTTATTTAAGTTAATTTTTTCTCGTATTTTTTTAATTAGTTTTTACGCAGTCGGGTTTTTTATTTTTCTTTAAAAAAAATTTTCTAAAGCCAATATGATCGAGATGGTTCTTAGCTGTAGATAAACTTGTGCTGTAAATTTTTTAATTAGTGTTCTAAATTGGAAAACGTCAAAATATAAAAATTGTAGGAAATACTAATGAATTAAATACTTTGTCAACAGTGGTGACGAGGTAAAAGTGACCTCTCCACCCTGTCACTCCCCTGGTGCGATACTCCCGGACCTGCCACCGCAGCCAGTAGAAGATCCTGACAAGGTATACCACCATCATCATCTTAGCATTTTCCCCAGTTGCATCCGATTCTTTCACTTCTTTTGATTTGGTTTAAATTACTTTTATGGGAGCAACTTCCGTCTGGTCTCCCAACGCCGAGTGAAAAGCCTACGCCTGAGCGTCTTCCGTCAATCGGCAGGTGTACCAACTAACAGGGGAGGTTGGTATGGCTCTTAGGTCTTTGTGGAGTCCCATACATCAACCTCGTTCCTCCGCAATATTAACATTTCGGTTCTTCAGCAGAATAGCGGACTCTCGAAGGAGGCGACGTCATCAGAGACCCAGGCGTGGCTCGTTAGACACAGGTTCGCGCACCATGCAGCCACCTTTACCAATTTCTCTGGAGCTGATCTGTTGAGGTACCTGAACTTATGTGCACTTAATACGGCCGTATAGATAGTCAATATATAAGGTGTCTCAAAATTAGGTCTCTGAATTTGGTGAGATGACTTGGTATCGACTAAATATGTATTTGAAACAAAAAAAAATCGGGTAATATAAAAAAAAAAAAAAAAAATTAAAAGAAACCACGGGCTCTCTCAAAAGCACAAGGAGCTCTTGCACCCGCAGAAAGTGGCAGGGGTGCAGTCCTTTTCCTCGCAGTATTCTCCAAGCGGATGTGTGCGAAATACCTAAATCGCGAGCAGCGTCACGTGTGCTCGTCGCGTCACGTGACGCTGATCGCTGGTGGTGTTTTTTTTTTTCAATTTTTTATTTTTTTATTTTACCCGATATTTCTTTTTTTGTTTCAAATACATATTTTGTCGATACCAAGTCATCTCACCAAATTCAGTGACCTAATTTTGTGACACCTTATATGTCGCGGTCTAGTTTATTGATCCAATAATATAGGCACGAATCGCGTTTTACATGAATATTATCAATATATATTGATAACTAAATCGCCTTGGCTGCCTAACGCGGCCAATGAAATTTTGAATCAATAATTAGTAAGCTATTTTTTTATACATTTATATTGGAAAAAGTCAACATCTAAGACGGTACCTACTTTAAACCGCGACCAGGCCCTTTCTGGGGGAATACTCTGTCCAATGGTTAAGGAGTCAGCTTTCATTTGAAAGGTCCCGGGTTTGAATACACCACTGACGTGAACCCAAACAATTTAACTCAGCTGGAGGGGTTATAGGGAATATTAGTAATTTCGGTTACTAATATACTTATTTTAAAAAAAAGCTACCCGACCCCTAAGAATTTCGACGATGTAGCGTCGCCCCAAACGTATGTATGGGAGAATTTCGATTTGCCAGGGTATGCCCAGGTAGCTCAGATGTTCAGAGTGTTACCTATGTCGTATTTATATGCACTCGCAAGAACATGACGACATTCTACACAGCGATTTCTAGACCCAAAGTAAGCATAGTTTAAGTAGCTTGTGTTATGGGTTACAGAATGCGGATAAACATACTTATATACCTTTTTTTTTGTAAATACATACATATTATACATAGAAACACCCAGACCAATGCAAATAGACATATTCGTGCATACAAATATTTGCACTGAGCGGGAATCGAACCCGCGCCCCTTGTCATAGCAGTCGAATGCACTACCGCTACGCCACAGAGGTCGTCAAACACAAACGAACCATAAAGCTATGAACACTAATAATTAAATTGTCTATGATATTATTGTCGGAAGTTTACGCGAATGTCACACTCACACATTGAAATAAAACTAATCTCCCCGTGTCCATGGCTGTTGAAAAGCAACCGAAACGTCGGGATCAATGTAAAATATAAAATAGCATTAAATAAATCGCGATAGAATCCGTTAAAAATAGTTTTATTTCAATAAATTGTCTATGTTATTTGTCGGCAGGTTGTCACGTGATGATATTATACAGATCTGCGGATTGGCGGACGGAATTCGCTTGTTCAACGCTCTACACGCCAAGTGAGCAGTTTTTTTTAAATTCTAGGTATATTACCAACTAGCTGTCTCCCGCGGCTTCGCCCGTGACACACTTAGATCCCGCCATTTAACCCATGCCTACATACATGTAACTTACAGTTTTACAATAATGTGTGGAACTTTACCTGATTTGGTGATATATATGAGTACTGCTCCGCTCCCCAGGACAGTATCTTGATGATATATAGCTTATACCATTCCTCGATACAGAGGCTGTCCAACACAAAAATATTTTTCTCAAATCAAACCAGTTGTTCCTGAGCTTAGCGCGTTCAACCAAACAAACTCTTCAGCTTTAAAGTATAGATTCCCAAAGGGTACATCGAAACGTTTAAGATCTTGAATGGAAATTATGATTTAAAGACTTGGCACCCTATTTGAAGGTCATGAGATGGGACTCACCTAAAGTTATGTACTGGCTCTCCAATAACAATCCTCACAAGTATTTCATCAATAACAGAGTGGTCAGACCGTAGAACAAGCGCTCACAAAATGTGGTATCAGCTGAGATTACTAATCAGTTCAAAAACAGAACACATACATAACTTCACGCCTGTATCCCCTAAGGGGTAGGCAGAGGTGTATTACAGACCCACGATTCGCCAGTTATGTTAAGGTCCCAATGTAATAGGGGGCGAGCCTATTGCCATGTAACGGGCATATTATTAAGCGTGCGATAATTAACATTTATTAATGCACACATAACTACGAAAAGTCTGAGGTGTGTGCCCGGGGCGACTGATCGGCATCGAATTCGAGACCTCGTCTCAGCAGTCCGTTAATTGCCACTTTTTTATTTTAAACAGTAGGATAAATATCCCCTTACATTAAAAAGGAAAATTGAATAAGAAAGCTCGATACGAGCATTATTAGTTGTAGAAGACTCTGTCTGATAAATAATTATAAAATCTATAGGTACTAATACTTCCCCGAGGGGACCATCTCGAAACCAGAGATGGCCCAGGGTCAGTCGGGGTGCGAGGGATATGCTCTATGGGCAACCTTACACCCCGGCGTCTGTAGACCCGAGACGGCGTCTGTAGACCCGAGACGGCGCGCGGTTTTAGTCGGTTTAGGCCGACATAACCGCCCCCGCTGGCCGGCGGGGGCGTATCCGAAGGGATTTCCGCACGAAAAAAAAAAAGGTACTAATACTTCTATGATTAAGTTTATTTTGGCTTTTACGGGAATTACGACTGTCTGACGCCCAAACCCGGCAGGAGAACCTGCACCAGAGCCGTGTCTATCAATCAGTGCCCGACATAAACGCCTCCGCTGGCCGGCGGGGGGGTACCCGAAGGGATTTCCGCACGAAAAAAAAAAGGTTCATCTTGCAGGGCTCCTTACACCCAGTTAACTAACTATTAACCTTCATCACCTCCGAGTGTCTTATCGGTTTTCAGTCGTAACTATAAAACGGCTGCACTTCGATATCTTCCGTGAAGCGACTGCCATCTGGCCTCCAACCCACGTGTGATACCTTTTTTTTTTTTTTTCGTGCGGAAATCCCTTCGGATACCCCCCGCCGGCTAGCGGGGGCGGTTATGTCGGGCTTGAACTGACTAAAACCGCACGCCGTCGGGTCGGGTCTTAAGACGCCGGGGTGTAAGGTTACCCATAGAGCATATCCCTCGCACCCCGACTGACCCCGGGCCATCTCCGGTTCCGAGATGGCCCCCTTACTTGCTCTCCACTGTGCCATCTGCTAATCAGAGGGACACGTGGAAAGCTTCCGAACAGCCCTCAACAGGGCCGTCCTCGCCTCGGTCGGATTTGGCCGTAGACGGCAGCGTCTCTCCCGCCCTAGGAGAGAGGCGCTGCCGTCTCCGTTGCCCAGGGTGCACCGCGTGGAGGTCCCCAACCAAGCACCCCCACGTGTGATACCTAAGTTTTGTAGGCAGACCTTGCAATGTGCTAACCTACTCGGATGCCACTTAGCCACGAGCCCCATTAACCTGTTCACCACAATCACAAGACGCGTTGTCCGCAGACGCATCGAGCCCCGCCTGACCGTGTACGTGTGTCCGTGGGGCAGCAACGTCTACAGCGCGCTGTACCTGCATGCGTGCCGCGCCCTGGAGCTACGGAGCAAGCTCAACTCGCTGGTCCACCACCACCATCCGCCCGCTAAGGTACGCTCGCTGATGCTACACATCATTCACTATCCATCAGGCTGTGAGCTATCCGACAGTGTCAGAAACGCTGAATGCCAAAAAAAACGACGATTTCGCAAATTACCAAAATCAGCAAATGCCAGATACGTATAAATCTGGCCACAAGCTATCCGAAAAGTGTCATGTTATAACTTAGAATGCCATAAACACAATGACGATTCCGCAAATTGTCAAGAACACTAAATGCTGACTTTGTTGAACAACAGATTCCCAGAATGATAAATTCACATAACGGGCTTTCGCCTGGAATCGCAAGACAATGACTAGTTTCAGTTTTAAACAAATTAATCTGGAAAAGAAAAAAATGATTTTTTACGAATCTGGCATTCTGCAAATCGACCAGTTTGCAAATCTGATATTCTAAAAATGATATTCTGAATCTGAAAAGTTAAATCTGTCCCTCTTCAAATTACCAAATTAAAGTTTAACATATAACATTTCTTTCCACAGGATTGCGAAACCGTCCTAGTATCCGGTCCAAATGGCGCCCGCGTTCGTCTGACCGACGAGTTAGTCCGCCACATGCCGGACAACTCCACGTACCGCCTGGAGCGGGTTGACGACAGCGGGGCGCTACTGCTGTCGGCTACTAGCACCAACTGAGAGTATTATTGAATGACCTTACGTTGAATAAACGCTGGAGTTTTACCACAAAATAATTAAGAAAACTGAAATAAGAAATTTCTGAGCAAATTTTGTACATTATATGAATGATATTTTAAAGCAATTATTATGCTTACTTTGTGTTGCAAAATGATTGTAACGTTTCCGTTAGTACGTAAGAATTTCAGAAGATGGCTCCAGCGTCGCCTCAAGTCCATCAAGTGTATGGGAGAATTTCGAATATCTAGGACGTATTCAGGTAGCTCAGTTTCCGCGAATAGTCCCTTTCTAGGCGGAATACTCTGAGTATTCCCTCTAGAAAAGGATTAGTCGCGGGTTCGAGTTCCGTCCTAGATATTGAATTTTTTTCGATTTAAATTTATATTTGTACATAATACATAACATAATTTCACGCCTGTATCCCCGAAGGGGTAGGCAGAGGTGTATTGCAAACCCACGATTCGCCAGTTATGTTAAGGTCTCAATGTAATAGGTGGCGAGTCTATTGCCATCTACCGGGCACGTTATTAAGCGAGCGATAATTAACATTTATTAATGCACACATAGCTACGAAAAGTCACAGGTGTGAGCCCGGGGCGACTGGGGATCGAACTCGAGACCTCGTCTCAGCAGTCCGTTACGTAGGCCACTGGGCTTTTGCCGCTTTATATTCGTATTTCGTATTAAATTTGCGGCAATGCCACTGGCACTTCCTCTTGTCCTTCGTCCTTTATGCATAAAATGTTGCAGTACAATCTGTGTAATTAAAAATTGAGTATTTTTTTATTGATGACTGATAAATAAGGAATTGAATAACGGACAGTTTTAAGAATGCCAAACAATATTTTTGTCTTTATTTTTTTTACGTGAATAGGTACTTGTCTTGCAAACATGAATTGGTTATGGCGAGTTTATGGGTGGGTCCTACAATCGGCCTATAACCTATACTTCGAAGTTGTTTAGTGTCGAGACGAAATCTGTTCGCGGTTAGCCAGTGGTTACGATATAATAAAACTAGGAGTTTGATAACTAAGGTCCCGATCATAGAATAGTCACGCAAACTCTTCCACAGTAAACAACACCCGGGAGGGTTAGTGCACTATACATCTACTTTAGTGAAGCTTACTGAGGAAGGGGAGGGCTCCCCTCCCCTCCCCTCCATAGTTGGGAACGTATTTTATGAGCGATCCCTAATTAAGATTGGATGTTGAATGTAAGGGCCATGAAAAATATTACAAAAACTAATCTCATCTCATTAATCGTACTAACAAATTGATTATAATTTTGATTGTATTGACGGTAGAAATTCCAAATGTCGTAAGCGCCAAATTGACTCTTGCGACATTTGACATTTTCACCTTCGAATTATACCTTTGTATAAGAATAGTTCTACTTGATAAGTGGATGCCTGAAAGTATAATTTTATCTTATGAATAGATAGAAAGAAAACAAAAAAGTGTTTACACACTGCGACTGTTGCTGCGATTCAATCGCAATGCGATAGGTTTTAATTGTGATATTCTTTAACGTAGCTACACCCCTACGGTTAGTACACGATGAAAGTTTCTTGTTTATTCGGACAAATTCCATCATTAGTAGTAGTAGTAGTTCGTTTGACTTATTTTGACTATTGCGGGAGCGATCCCAAACCTAAAAGAGAAATCTGCACCAGAGCCACATCCGTCAGCAGGTGGGGTTGACTTGGGCCAAAAAAATAAACCGCATCCACAGTTTCCGCATAAAAATACGTCGTTGCCGACTTAAAGGTCAATCTTTCTGCATTTTGTTTTCAGATTAGTTAAAAACAAAATGCAATTTTTATATGCAATAATTACAGTTTAGTCCCTATGTTAAAAACAAAATGCAGAAAGATTGACCTTTAAGTCGGCAACGACGTATTTTTATGCGGAAACTGTGGATGACGCCCAACTTCTTTTGCGTATATTCCGTAGGTGTCCGCGCGCTACAAAAAATCGCAGTGTATAAGTGCCTTAAGGGAATATGAGGATCATAGGAATTAGAAATTCGAGTAAATTCCATCTCAATATGAGTAAACTTCCATTTTATAATGACGTTGAAGTGGAAAATTGTCTATGCTTCCAGATTATTGACTAAAATAAGTTTTAGTTGTTAACGAGTCGTCTGTCACTCGCGATACAGAATTCTTAGAATACAAAAATACTCTATTTTTATGATTATATTTAAGTGGGAGTTTGCACCCTTTGTAGAGTGAATCGAGGATAAACTATGAGTTATATGTTGTATTAATTGTAAGCTTGTTAGTATAGGCCCTAATATTAAAACAAAAACTTCTTAGACTAAATTATCCAGTTAAGGACATAAAAATTTATTCCCATTTGGCGGAATTGTAGCCACTTTTCTGCAGACACGAATAATATAATCTACTAACATGTACTACTAAAACAGACTGTTTAGAGCAGAAATTGTGTCACTGTTCCCGGGTGATGCGATAATGGGGGACGAGTACAGGATGGCACCTATCTTTATAGGCATAGCGCGCCAATTTGTAGTGTCATCTATACCACAGTTACAAAAAGTTGCACATAAGAAATTCAAGAAGGGCATTAGAAGGTTTTTACAGGGTCGGCAGCGCCAGTGTGACGCCCCTGGTGTTGCGTACGTCCATAGGTCACGGTAACCGCTTCCCATCAGGTGGGCCGTGAGTTTGTCTGTCACAAGAGTGGTATAAAAAAAAATTTTTTTTTGGTTATATTATTATTAACCTTTTTTTTTTGTTCTGTATAGCTCAATATTATAACATAGAAGGCTATTACATAGTCTACTAAAGCCAGGTATAAACTAAATTAGGGCCTTATCACATGTGCATGTCATAAAATTAAGACAGCTACACACCATATTATTTTAATTAGTTGCAATATTGGTTGTTATGTAATCGCAGATTATAATTGTTATTTAGATATTATTCTATGAATAAGTTCTCTAAACACATTTTATTTTAAATAAATAAAAAAGTTTCAAGTTGTGAATGTGTATTTTTTGTTTAGGACTAACTATTTTAGTGTATAGTCTACCATAAGATGGTTATCTCAGATTTGTTAAAATTATATAGAACTGAATACATTCACAATGTCACAGAAGCAAACTATAACAGCTGTGCAATTTCAAAACAGGATCTGCCATCTGCAAGTGACTTGCAGATGGCAGACCATAAAGCATTGATTTTTATCATCAAAATATCTAAAAAGGTCTTAGTTAATTTTTTAAACGTAAGTCTTATTTCTAAGTATCAGCAGCAATGTTTCAAAACTAAACAATTTTCGTGTCCCTTACTAGGTTTTGAAAACGCACAGCCTATAATGTCTTGCTATGAAAGAAATGCGATCTCGAAAAATTACAAATTTACATCAATTTGTAAACGGTTTCTTGGTCATATCAGCAATATCATGGTTATAATTATCAACAGAGAAGCCTCGAAAGTAATTGTCTATTAGTGGCTGGTGCAAATTATGGTGAACAATTTCACAGCACACACACTTCTCATCATTAATTCCGTGTGTATTTCATTGTGTATATATGATTTGAAACTTGTGCCTTTAGGAGTGCCTGAACACGCGCCGGTGGTCAGCGCTGTTGCGTCACGGAGTATTAAATATTAGTATATGATAAGATTTTGTAATATTGTTACGATAGATGTTTTTATGTTGCATGAGTAGTTGTAGTCAAATGTATGAAATATTTAGTATAGTCTATAAATAAATGTGTAAAAGACTATTTTTTGGGTTTTCTTTTTCATCCTTACAGCGATGGTTCGGTGAATGAACCGTGCGTCAATTGGTACAGGAAGAATTTTAGTTTTCGGTTCCATAGAACTATGGCTGGGAAAATAATTATATAATGCAATTTTGCAGCAATTAGTATGCGAACTTTTCCTATGAATTTAAATCGGAAAAGGAAACATCAAGGATGGGGTTAGGAGTCCTTTTCTATGGGGGAATACTCTGACCAATTGAGCTACCTGAGCACATCACGGAAAGTCGAAATTTTGTATATTATACATATATACATTATATACGATTTTAGATTGACATGGTCATTTGTGATTCTCGAAAAAGATACTAAACATGGTAAATATCCCGTTTATAATTCTAATTTTAACATATATACATTATATTATATTATATATGATATAAAGCCGTAGGGCTCGTGTGCGTGTAGATTGAGTGCTAGTTGAAGTATTAAGAGAGCATGAATACATTGTAGGGTTACAGAAGTTACCAACATTTATATCAAATTTAAAGTGATACTAAATATGATAACATAACTTCACGCCTGTATCCCCAAAGGGGTAGGCAGAGGTGTATTACACACCACGATTCGCCAGTTAGTTTAGGTCCCAATGTAATAAAGGGCGAGCCTATTGCCATCTACCGAGCACATTACTAAGCGATTATCAACATTTTTAAAATATTTACTAAATCTTTCAAGTATGTAATAATATCGAGTTTTCGTTTTCATTTCGATATTTTGAAAAGATTTTTTTGAATTTTTAGGTGTCTGGTGGTAAGCAGGGGTGGGACGGCGGATGTGCGCCAATCAACCAATAAGGACTTGTTTTATTGGTTGATCAGTACTTTAATTATAAGTCAGTGGTTGGCCAGTTAGCGAAACATTTTGACGTTTGTTCAAGATTCTTGTCGGTAACTATACGGTGTAGAGCACGCTCATCCCTACTGTGACCTGTGAAAATTATCATCTTAAAGGTATTCTTCGTTCACTATTGTTATGACAAATAATTTGCCATAACAATGATTTGATCAAACATTGATTCAAACAAAATATATGTAGCTTATAAAATTTATTCAATATTTCAAAAGGCACTGTAACTTAATACTGCTCCTATATTATAATAATAGCTTCATTTGTGATGGTTAAGGCATAACAGTTAGTTAACAATTGCTATTTAAACAGGCTATACACGATTATAAGTATAACTAAGTATTTTAAAACCATTTAGAAAAATATACAGTATTTTATTTGTTGTATAAATATTTTTCGAGAAGTCAACTACAAAAATCAGTCGTTAAGGCTCATTTACACTTGTCGTATGCGAACAGCGGCTGGCTATTCGACTTGTCGATGGCAGCTCGGCATTATTATCGGCATAGGTGATTATTACCTTCTGTTAGGGCAATCGACGACCCTGGGGTTATCCTTTCGAGGGCTTATCCGGGGTGCCCGGCAACGGACACTTGGGGAGGGCACCGTGCAGTTTTAGTCGATAAACGACATAACTACCCCCGCTGGCCGGCGGGAGGGTATCCGAAGGGATTTCCGCAAGGGCAATCGACGAATAACAAATACAATTTTTTTGCGACGATTGCGATCATACATATAAGTCCTCGATAAGAATCGGTATATTGTGTTACAGAAGGGAATAAAAATAATGACAGAATCTCAAATTCAACAGCCAATGAGTGTGTAGTTTGATGTCGACTTGGGCTACAAACTGAGGGGTCAGGCGACTATGCATTCACACTTTGGCCTCTGGACAAAATGATTATTCTATAAGCGATAACGCCAGTGGTAAACGTTCAGTAATGCATGAGAATTACATATACATTACATGAACATTAATGTGACTACAAAAATTTAATGACATTTAAGTGAGTCTTTGTAATTCGACTTACAAAGACTCGCAATGTCATTAAATACATGATTGATTATAATCATCGACAGTGTCACGTGATCCATTGAAAGCGCATAGAAATGGATCCGCTGCGAAGCGATACCGCTAATAGACCGTCACTATGTCTACAGGACTAGGTCGTCTCACGATTATGGTTGTCTGTCGGCTAAGTGTGAGTGAGCTATAATTGTCAAATACAATTTTACAATACCTGTCAAATACAATTTTATTATACAAATGTTATACATATTACAGCGGTTAGAATCTACCTATATTATTCATGTTTACACAATTCGTTTTCGTAAACAAGAAATACAAAATAGATACCTAGTTTACACAAGATCCTGTAACGTTCAGTTTTTAAATGTTTTTTTATTTTATTTTTTAATCTTCATTGTATTAGGGACAGAGGCAGACATAAATGTACACTTTTATATACCACATAGGTGGTAGACAAGCACACGGCCAACCTAGTGGGAAGCGGTTGCTGCGGCCTATGGACACTAAAGCAATTAGAAAGTGCCATTGTGGTGATAATGAACATGACCGAATCTTGTAGCTGAAATAAAACTATTATACAACGTGGAATTGAAATATGTGTATACCCAACTAGTTTAAATCATCAAACTGTTAAAGACCCCTACTGGTTTAATGCTAATTGACAGCGACGATTGCACCCAATTGAATATTTCTTTTTTTGTGTGGACAAGTAAGAAATTTGTATGAAAGAATTTTTTGCAAAGTCTACGGATAAGGTGCTATTATTGAACCGGCGGCTAGTATATTATAGAAGTATTCTTTAACCCTGATTATTGAAACCATAAAAAATTAAATCAGGGGCTCGATTTAATAAAATTACGTGTTTTAAAAGCATGATTTCAAAACTAACGAACATTAAAATCTCAAAATCTAATTGAAAACGAAATCAACTATGACTGGTTCTAAATGTTTAATAACCTCAATAAAGTGAAGGTAGGTTTTGTTCTGAATACTAAAATATTTTTTAGTTTTTCTTACTAATCGAATCGAAATCACGAGTTTTGGAAAAGTGGCGTTACTGAATCGGGTCCCAGACTATTCAGGGGGCCGATTATTAATCGTATCTCACAGTTGAATTATGACTAAGGCCGTCCGTTGCTTCGTGCGTATGCACACATGCGGGCGCCCGTTTCGTGCAAACAATATAGAGCTATTATACACGATTTGTAAGACTTGCGGGCGCCTGAATGCTTTGGCACGCATGGGGCAGCACAGCCTTATCCCCCCATTTGAATTTTGATTAAATAATGTCACAGAGATGATTGTAAAAACGTGTCCACCTTATTAAAGTATGTTAAAAATATTACTTACTAAAATTGATTGAAACAAATCAGTTAGGTTGAGTACCTATTTAAATTCCACATTGCATTTGGGTATCAATATCTCTTGCACATCAAGGGATTCAAATATTTATAAAATAACTCGAGGGCTTAGTCAGATAACTATAAAAGTGGAATGTATACATATTAAGTTTTGGAATATAAACTCAGTGCCTTTATTATGCTGGTATTTATACAAATTTCAGATATAATGTCACAGAAATACAGTAAAGTAGAAATTGTTATATAACAATTTATTTCTACGATGTATACGCACTGGTATTGAAACCCCAAGCTAAGCATAACTTGAAATATGGGTTCTAGAATGCGGATGAATATACTTGGATGCTTTTTTCTAATCATATATAGATATACCCATAACAATACAAGTGGACAGATTCATTCATACAAATATTTGCACTAAGCTGGAATCAAACCTGCGATTTGCAACGTAGCAGTTAGGGAAATTAGGATGATTGGAAATAGTACAATCACTTTTAGGCGTGTTTCTCCGCTAACTTTTTGTAGTATGTATCTAAGCATGTTCATCTGCATTCTAGAACCCATATAGCAAGCTAGTTACTTACTTTGGGTCTATAAAGCACTGTCGTCGTAGATAAAGTATGTCGTAAAATATTATTTTTAACAAAAAAATCCACTTTGATTTATCTGCGAGTTTATATCGAAACCAGAAAAAGAGGGTATTTGTAAGTTTATTTTTCTCGACAAGATATAAGTTATACATTGTTAAAAACTAGGTGTATTTACAGGCATTCCCTGCCCATTCAAGGGTTTTCCAGGTACTAAGGGCGCTCGAACACTAACTACTCTCTGTTGATAATAAGGCGATTACGAACCGCTTGGCAACGAAAAATGGATAGTGCCCCGAAGCGACGCTTTAAAATTAGTGTAATTCTACGTAAATTATAATTTCATTGTTCAGTATCGAGCATAATTCTTTAACAAGGGAAAGTTCCTATACAGATGGTACAGAATTGAAAATCAGGCAATTTAAGGCTTGTGTTTAAACGCCCACGAGAATTGCATCTACTTTACTGCCAATAAATTAGAAAAACCTGTCAGAATGGATCACCAAAATGGATAATTGCTCGCCAAAATGTGGTACAGGCTTGCAGGGCTTCTATTTATGGGTGGTTATATAAAAAAAATAACCACAACTTAACCTTCTAACCTAATCTATCCAAGTCTACTTAGTCTATTTTCTTACTGTTTCAGTAAAACAATATTTGGTCAGCTTTTATCCATTTTGTGACCATTTATCCACTTTGGTGAGCATTTTTTTTTTTAAATATTTAGGACACGTCAATTTGACTTTACCTCGCCTGATGGTAAGCTGAAGGTAAAGTCCAAGAAAGAGGGTCACCATTGTTAACATGGTTAACAATGGTGGCACTCAGCTTGACGGCCTCATCAGAAGAGGATTGTCGTCGCAGCACCGCGTGACACCCACCGGCCCCACTAGTGCTGCGACCACAATCCCCCTGCCCGGCTATGCACTTGCTGACCCCTGAACGCAATCAAACCGAAATTTGATTACTATGGAGGGTTTTAACAATCGTGCACGGTGGTACCAACCCGGCCGAATTTTGTGACATATTTGTGTCATCAAATTTCTACCACCAGTATTTAAATTGTTGCCATAACTTAGCACTTAGCACTAAGCACTAAGCACTTAGAAAGATTTATAAAGTTCCATTTCACAACTATCCGCATTGGACAAATCAGTTAAATCATGCATCGGTGTTGGTTAATGTTTTATACGTTATATTTTTGACAAAATGCATTTTTTGAAAGATTTTGACAAAATGCGTTTCAGAGAGGCAAAAAGCAGGGTGTTTTGCATTTCACATTTTGAATATATTATAATATGTGTGTGTTGCCATTAGCAAAATAAATTAAGTAGGAACTATGCCCGACACTTCTTACATAAAAGATAAATACTCAAAAAGCAATTTTTTATTAATAAAACCATAAAAAAACGGAATGGACATAAAATGCTTAGATTTGATAAAAAAATCGGTTCGATCGTAATGTTTAAAGCCGTTATTTAAAAAAATGGAATTTTATTTTGGAATATTAAAAATGTTAACGTTCGTGGTTAGTTAAAATAAATAATGTATTGAGGCACATTCTAGCCTTATAATCTCCAATTTAGATCACAAATTATTTCACTTTTTGATAAAATATTATAAAATTGAATACCTACATAAAATTCTATCAAGAAATGAAACTATATTATATATTTAATCCTTATTATAAATAGATTTCGAAAAGTATATTTGAATATATGTAATCTTTAC
Source organism: Cybosia mesomella (assembly GCA_946251805.1). NCBI lineage: Eukaryota > Metazoa > Arthropoda > Insecta > Lepidoptera > Erebidae > Cybosia > Cybosia mesomella. The sequence continues at coordinate 4,497,629 of OX276417.1, forward strand.
ATAATGTAACGCTAGTGGCAATATTAAAACATGACTATGTATATAAAATATAGATATATATATATATATATATTTGTATTATAGACCATGAATCACTAGATATATTTAATAACACAGTTGAAATTGTTGCAGATTGTTTTTCTACATATTTGTAGAAAAAGCAAGTTTAGGTTTGCATTTTAGGCCTTAGTATATAACAGGTAGGGTACTTGCCCAACTATTACTAAGAATTCTGTACATAAGTATCAGATATAATCATAAAAACCTCGAGGAAGTTTGTCTTGAAGCCCACAAAGAATTGGACAGTGTTGCAATATAAAAAATAACATTTCCCAAAAAAAAAAAGAATTTTAAATAAGATGCGAATCTTACGTGATTTGTGTTATGTGATATTTTTTTTACTTTTGGTTTACCCGATATTTCGATCGAATTGAGCAAATCGTGGCCACTAGTAGATTAGTGGCATGCGCTGACGGCAAAGGATTTTCATGTGACGAATTGAAATAGGCTTTAAACGCATAAAAATAAATTTAATTTTTTAATGATGAGTAAACCGCAGTTTTTTTTGTGTCTACGATGATCACATTATTGAAATTTCAATTTTATAAACATGGAGATAAGGTCTATTTCTGGTTAATCGGCTCATGATTGGTCCAGCGCGATCGAAACCTCATAGACTAGTATGATACGATTGATGAGTCTTACAGCAAATCGTATAACATAAACCGAATTCTAGCATGTAGCTAGGCATATTAGTATCTAATACTAGGTAGAGTAAAGACTATTTTTCATTGAACACAACCTAATAGAGAAAGTATTACTCTTTACAGCAGTGATATAACTTGAAACCCTAATTATAGTAAACAAAATTGTATAATCATAATAAATAATCAATAACTATATAGTTGAGAGGTTCATTTTGATCATTACTCAAAAAGTTAAATCTTAACCTTATAATGTTAACAGTCATAAGTTATGGAAAGCAACAATATCTATTATGAAATAATTTAAGGTTAAGGTTGTGATATTATTCACCTGTAGGTTAACCTCCATTAACATTATAAATAATATCTCACTTACAAACATAGTGATATAATTTCTTATTAATTAACCTCCAAAGTAGTATGTTTAACCTTGCATTGTTGCTGCTGTTTAATAATTTACAAAAATTAACCTCCAAAGAATCATTCACAAATATTCCTTAGTCAAAATGTGTTGTTTAATAGTTGTTGTTACTTAACCTACATAGGTTAAAATTCATCAACAGTGTTGATGGATGTTAACCTCACTTTTTAGTTGTATAACGGCGTTCCCGCTGGCGCCAATTCCACATAGTTGGCAGGTAACATGCCTGTGCGTCCTGTACGCAGAACCTGGCCTGTCATCCAGCCCTCGTCTATGGAGGTTACGTTGGAGATGAGGTCGCCTTCGCGGAAAGATACCTCGTCGCTGTCACTGGCTTCGTAGTCGTACATTGCGATGTATACTCGCTGGAAGAGAGATATATTTTATTGCAAATTTAGTCCATAATACTATTACTAGGTCTGCAAGGCGAATCGCTGCTTGCAATGTTGAGCTGAGTGAGACATCGTGAATCAGATTTTGAAAATTTTGAACAGTGATCATTCCTCCGTGGCAAGTCCGATTTTGAAAGTCACAACTCTTGACATGCTTTCTGAGCGTGTAAAGTTTGGTCACAGTGTCTCGAGCGGTTATTATGTAATTCCATCTGGAATTTTTTTAACGGTGATCATTCCTCTGTGGTAGCATTAATTTTTTCAAAATATATCCATAAACCTTCCTCTGATTGACCTCTTTAATCATGCCAAATTTGGTTTTGATTGGATTAGTTAGGAGACCTGTGACAAAGAAAATCCTGAAATCTAGTATGAGGAGCTTTCGCTCGACTTCGTCTCACTCAGCTCAATAAAGGCGAAGTGATGCATGGATGGATGTTTGTTACACTTTAAAGCACAAACCGCTGAACGAATCGAAACGAAACGAGCTAATCAACCAATCATAGATTATTGTAAACCAATCTAGGTCTCAAAAGTCTCGCGTCATTGGTTAATCAGTTCTTTTATAGGTCGGATAAGGTATAACAATGCCTTCAGGATGCTGTTGAATCTGCCCAGGTTTTGTAGCGCCTCAACTATGTTCGCGGAGGCACATTGCGATGATTTTATGCGATCATTAGAAAACGGAGCGCTTCAATGTCTACTCGACTGCTGGGCAGCACTACTTGCATCCTGAGGGTATTGTCCGAGAGGTGGGACCTTCCAGTCCTACAAAGGTGGATGCGCCTGCATGCTAGCGCATTCCCGCGATTTACTCTGTGATGTGATTTGTTTATGTTTCATCATCATCATCATCATCAACCTATTCTAGTCCAACATAGATGTAAGATTATTGTTACTAACACATCTGGACCTATGTCTGAAATAAATGAATTATTATCAGAGATCGGAATAGGTAGAGTATATTTAACTAAAGTTCGCGGAAGGAAGTAACATAGAGTTGATAATACCTCCTCTAAAATCCCGAAATCGTAAATATGAAGATTAAATCCCGGGATTTAGTAAACTGCAAATTACTTATTGCGCTTTGAATACTTTTGAACTAAATTATTATATTGAAGAATATCATTATATTTTTTTAGAGATCCGTACTAAAAGTGTTGAATTAAAAATCTTTGTTTATTCTCCTGTTATTTACCTGATTATATTATAATAAAAAGGGTCTCAAAGGTTATCCAACGCTTGCCTTACTTGATACGTGGATGGGTTAATTGGATTAGGATAGTCATTAAGAAAAGTCCCACAAAAGCTGGCCTAACTAAGAATCATACTCGTTAAATACTGGGTTATGAAGGTCTGATGGCAGTTGCTTTATGTAAAATACTGATATTTAAGTCGACCCCAATGTAATTGGGAAATGGTTAGGAAGATGACGATGCTTATAAAAAGGAAAACGGAGAGTAGAGGGTAGTAGAGGAGGTATTATCAACTCTATGTTACTTCCTTCCGCGAACTTTAGGTAAATATACTCTACCTATTCCGATCTCTGATTATTATTATAGTCCACATAATGTGAATTTTCTGACGTTAGTTTACGAAGTTTGCCGGGTATTATAAATAAATAAACCTAACCTGATTAACTTGGTTCTGATGGTTGGCAGTCTGTCTCGGCACCTCATTGGCGAGCGGGTCCAGGTCAGTCACGCGACCGATTTGACGGCTCTGCTGCTGCTGCGGGTGCGCCTGGTGAGAACCTGGAAGATTACAAACTGTATGACAACCTCGAATTTGTATCCGTATGCTAGCATGCAAGAATGGACTTTAAATTTTAAGTTGTGATAAAAATAATATAAAGTAAAAAAGAGTTTTAAAATTTGAGAGGTTATAAACGCGTTTATATTGGTAGATTTAGGCTTAGGGCCATGAGGTCTGACGGGGCGTGTTACATACCCTTCCCTTTTTCCGAGGACACCGTGGTTTTTCAAACCCGAGGGGGCCATCCCGAAACCGGAGATGGCCCTGGGCCAGTCGGAGTGTAAGAGTGCGAGGTAAATGCCTTATACCCTACACCCCAGATCTGGGGACCCGAGACGGCGTGCGGTTTTAATCGGTTCGAGTACGACATAACATCCTCCGGCCGGCAGGGAGAGGGGAGCGTATCCGAAGGAATATGCACGGGAATAGGCACAGGTAACTGGTTTTAAGACATTGGAAAGGGCCCTAATTTTAAATGGCTTCTCCTGCAAGCACTAAACCCGGTTGCATCCAAAGCTTGCACTTTGGAGCCCGGGGTCCCCTCAACACCCCCCATACCTCCCCCCCACGTTACTCACAACCTAAGTTATTTATTTTAACCAATTCCAAAAGTTTTTAAATTGTCATAAAGATATTTCTTTACAAAATTTGTATCCGCGCCTGGAACGAGGCACGCCAAGAATTTGGGCCAAGATTGGACATATTACAATTTGTAAACGAAGTCTTGCCTAGCTAAGCCGGGACCTACACCGGGTGTTACATGCTATGTACAAACCTCGTTTGCTTTCACTACTATTGTATATAACTGTGGCAGACGCCCTCTGAGTATTCGGAGGAGCCCTCGGTGGGTCCATAAGAGGATCGTAATCCTGAATCCTGCCAATCTTCTGCTGCTGTCCTACAGGATAATTCTGCTGGTATTGCTGATAATTCTGTTGATTTTGCTGGAAACTCTGTTGACTTTGCTGGAAACTCTGTTGATTTTGCTGGAAACTCTGTTGATTTTGCTGGAAACTCTGCTGATTTTGCTGGAAAGTCGGTTGAGCTTGCTGGAAAGTCGGTTGACTTTGCTGGAAGTTCGGTTGACTTTGTTGATAGTACTGTCCTTGATAATCGTATTGGTATTGTACCTCCTGCTCTTTTGGTTTGTAATAAGGATCTTGTTGGTATGATCGGTTGTGTCCTGATGGCTGATGAGCAACTTGAGATTGTTGCTGGGTTTGATACTGGGTTGTGGGAGCCTGGTAATGGTTCTTCGGCGGTAAGTTTGGTGGTGGAACGTTAGGTGGCAGCATCTCCGTGGCATAGTTGTCGATTTGTTGATGATAATTGTCTGATGGGACATCTAAAGGGACGATGGACAAACAGATATGGTTTAATAACATATGAATGGATGAAAGTTGATCAGGAGATTTATTATGCCGTTTGTTTGAGCGTCGGTGGCTTTCCTGATCAACTTTCTTTAATGACAGTTAGCACACATGGTATGTATGGCCATTTACCATATGGTACTTCAAACACCCACACAATGATTGGGAATGTGCAATCGAAATATGACTGAGTACATTCAATTAGTGGAATGGATCTGGTTTCTGTGCAGCTAATGAGATAACAAGGACTGTGTAATTAGATTTATGATAATTATCGCGGTCATGGCATTTTAGAACCAGGTCGAAACGTCAGGCAATTCAATTGTTTGTATATAGCCACTAGCAACTCACCCCCGCTTCGTTTTTATATGAGTTATTTTTTAACTCAAGCCATAATTTACCCATAATAATGTACCTTTCAATTGCTGATATATTTTTATCAAAAAGTGCAGAGGTTCCGGAGATTACCCCCAAACATAAAAACAAAATTTGGCCTCTCTTTATAATATTAGTGTAGATACCATGATCGTGTTAATTCCCTAAAATATGATGGCATATTATGAAACGCGAAATAGTAATTAAAAGTAAAATGGACTATGCAATTTTCTGTGTAGTTTTGTTTATAACAAACGATTAGAGCTTGTGGTAATTTTCGGATTAGATTAGTGACAGCGCTGATGAAATAAACTTACTAGCTTGGTGATTAAAGAATTAGGCTTACTAACAGAGGTTCGAATCCTGGCTACTACACTACAGACGTAAACTCACTCCTAACATTCGGTTACTAGTAGTCTTAAAAAAAACACTTTCATTATAGATTTCTAGCATAGCTGAGAGAACAATAAGTCACCTTCAATGCAACGGCAGCGACCGCAGCTTGTGTGTGTGTGTGTACTGCGTGCTGATGAACACACATATACAAGCTGTTGTTGACTATCATTGTATTAAGGTAACCTATTATTGTATTTCTATTGGCACAGAAACGTTTTTCTTTCTCGTGTAGATATCCCCACGGGACCACCTCACCGGACCCAGCGATGACGTGGCTATGTCAGAATCGAACCTATTACGGGGAGACCTCGGATTTACCCTAGGAAGGAATTCCCTAGGATCCCCACTAGTAATTCGTTTTCACGCTTATGTGTCCTGTTAACCAGGATCGTCGGCAAAGATACATTTGAAGGTAAAATATGCAGTTCATCGAATCCAAGGAAAACCTAACAATTTCCTTTTTTTATAAGCACACAATAATGGATATGAACAATTGACCCCTTAAGGGGATAGAGTTCATAGCACTAGACTTAGAAGCTGATGCTGATGGACGTTAGTAACTATTTATTAATCTGTGCTGATGGCAAGAATAGTATTGCATAAAGATTTTCAGCATCCAGAAAAGTTATCCCGTGACAAGGACTTAAAGAAATAAATTGAAAATGACGAAAATATGCCGTCGTGTGCAAAGAAAGAGATACAATAATCGAGATCGAGAGAGAGATCGAGAGATACAATACGCAAAGAAATCCAGATTCATTCCACAAGTGCCAACAATAACCACACAACACATCACCAACTTACACCAATTTGCAACAAGTGAACAGACATTCACCGAGGTAAACAGACAATTACCGATGTGAACAAACACTCGCCGAGGTGAACAGGCATTCACCGATGTGAACGGACATTCACCGCGGTTTACAGACTTTCACCGAGGTGAACAGACATTCATCGAACAATAACGTGTACAGAAGCACGAACACTCACCCACAATCTCACCATTTTCGTTGATTTGACGCTGTTTCTCCATCTGCGCTTTCTTCTCCAGGTCACCGTGGTATGCTACGTTGCTGATGATCTTCGTGTTAGCTTTAATTCGAAGGGTTTCTGGGTCATCGGCGACCTGGAACGAAACGAAACATTCATTAGTGACCGAAATTAAGCTTAGCTAAATTGCTTTCTGTTAGGAGTGGGTTCATGTCAGTAGTGTAATAGTCAGGATTCGAAACTGGGACCTCTCGATTGTAAGTTTGACTCCTTAACCACTAAGCTACCGACGCTTACATTTATTATCGACTATATAGCTTCTGCTCGTGATACCGTTTACAGGTTTTTCAGAATTGGGTAAAGAGAGAACCAGTGATAAGAAGGATCTGGATGTGGAGACTCCACCAAATCTTCGGAACCCTAGCCAACCTGATTTGTAAGCTGGTAGATACTGATTGACGGACGAGGATCTGACACAGGTTTTGCGCCCGTTGGGGGTTCAGGCGGCAATCTCTCTAGTAAAAGTCAAAATGAAACAAATAATGAAGTTGTAGGAGAGCCGACCCCGGGCCTAAACAGCAATCTTTGGATGCAACTGGGATTGGCGCCCAGATGGAGAAGATCACTGGTGTAAAATCATCTCCACAATCTTTATCGCAACTTCCACTAGTTTCTCGCTACATAGCATTTATTTGATTTGTTTTGCATCAGTGAATCAGTAGATCGGATATGCACAGAAAGGAAAGATCTGAACATCAGACAAACCTTGATATCTGTCAAATAGCAAACATTCTTGCCTTGTCAATAAACTTTTTTTTTTATAGACCTTAGGTGGCAGACGCGGACACGGCTCATCTGATGGGTAGCGGTTACCGAGGCCTATCGACGTGTTAACACCAGGGGAATCACACTCGCGATCAAGTAAAAATCTTTTAATGCCCTTCTTGAAGAACCCCATATTGTAGCCGCTTGGGAAAACCACAGCCGGGAGATCATTCTCACTCACTCATTAACTGGTCTACCATTACGTCTTTCGGTCTTCTCAAGAGTCCCGCCTACCTTCGTTTCAAGCAATAGTATAGTCGGACGGGTTTCGTACTCATTTCCGAAAGACATTTTTGCGAAGTCCATTTCGACAACAACAAATCATCAATGAGCCATTTAACTGTGCCTGTGTAATGTGTGCCATTTCATCGAATAGCCACATGTACAAACTCATATATCACTGATTACTTAAGATACTTTGCGGGGCTCCGTCGACAAATAAATGTACTAACTATACGAATATATGTACGATAGTACGGCGTTGTAGAAATGGATTACGCAAAAATGTCGATGGAAAATGAGTATGGAACTTAGTAACATACCTGTGTGAATTTCCCCTTACTCTTTTCGAAGGCAGCGTGGTAATTGACGTTGCTTTGTATTTTCGTGTTCTCGGCTATTCGTTTGAGTTCGGGCGTTTCCGCCATTGTGGTTGGCTTCGCTTTTGGCACGTGTCTGCAAATATATTATCAGAGAATTGTCAGATGTAATAAAAAAAACTAAATAAATAAAAATGGATCCCTAAATTTGTTGCTAAGAGATTCCTCTGAAAGAAGATCGAAGAGCGTCGCCCCGAGATGTATATAATATATCGGAGAATTTCGAATATCTGGGTCGTGTCTAGGTAGCTCAGTTGGTCAGAGCATTCCCTCTGTAAGGGCTAGGTCGCGGGTTCAAGTCCCTTCCTAGAAGTTCTCTTTTTCCGATCGAAATCTATAGAAGATTTCTTTTTGATAGCAAATTATATGAATAAGGGAACGTTGTGCTGTGGTTGAAGACGTGACCAATATATGAAAAGGATGCTTGACGATGGATGAAAGAAGTTTTACGAAATTGATTTCGGTACCCGGTAAGCACTGATCTAGACGTACAGTCAACGACAAAAGTTTATATACACTAAAATATTTACTTACCTTTTTTCCATTGGAATACATGTACCAATAGTTGACGTATAATTAGTTTTAAATACAAGAAGACAAAGTTAGAATAATTCATGTTTTATTTATTATTTTATGAAAGGTTTAAGAACTAAAGTGATCAATACATCAGAAAAGTTGTTAAGGCACTTTTGTCGTTGACTGTACGAATATCAATGAGATCGTGAACATTTTTAGTTAAGCCTAACAACCGGCGCGCATGCCTTTTTTTTTACGTGCGGAAATCCCTTCGGATACCCCCCCGCCGGCCAGCGGGGGCGGTTATGTCGAGCATCGACTAAAACCGCACCTTGTCCTGCCCAAGTGTCCATTGCCGGGCACCCCGAAAACAATTATGAAAGTAGAGGCGAAAGACGTATGCCAGGATCGTAGCAAGTGGAAAGATGTTGGATCTGTATATCCCAATGGGAAAGAACTGCAACTGTATGAATGTAAGTATTCATAGCTGATGCCCGCGACACCGCCCGCGCGGAGGTAGGTTATCGTTTTTTGGTCATATCTCCGGTTCTACCTATTGCAATCAAACATTAGAGAGAAACACGAGATTTGAAGTCTGACCAAGACCTTTCAAATAGAATACAACCGCATTTAAATCCGTTCAGTAGTTTTTGCGTCCATCGCGAACAAACGGAAAAGTATGGAAAAAATATCGTGTTCAGAATTGTTCATTTAACATAACCCAAGTATTTTTATAATATCTCCAATGTACAAACCAGCTAATTTACAATTTTATAATAGTATATATGAATGATTTTCCTCAATTCAATGCACGGTATCATTAAAACAGCAATTCATTATCACGTGTCCTGATATTGTTCTACTCGTACTAGTTATTAAATAATTAGTCCCAATTATAATGGTGATTAATAAAATTATATTATAAATTGCTTCACTAAATATACTGCCCTATACACCACACATTATTACTAGCGCCATCTAGCAAGCGCGAGCCCCACCAAGATCTTGGGGGCGCAAGCGAACCTGACCTGCAGGCAGGTACACCTGCTGATTGACGGACGAGGCTCTGGCGCAGGCTTTCTTTTCGACAGACGACAGTTGCTCAAAAGTCAATATTAGTAAAATCTAGAGAAAGACTAAGAGAGAAGACCTTGAGCTCTAAAGTGCAAGCTTTGGAGGCAACCGGGACTAACGCAGTGATGATGATGATGATGATGTAACAAAGACCGGTCGAACTGCTTCGTTACTATTGATCCTGGATCGCACTATAGAAGTTCTTATAAAGCTGAGTAACGTTCAGAACATATTAACATCATACGTCAGAAAGCCACTGGGCGCTGTCACCGAGCCTGGTCTGAGAATTCTTCCTTCATGTTGGAGGTACCAGACATCCAAATGGTCAATCCCATGATGAGCGGTTAGACGGTCTACGCTTGGACATCAAAGGAGCCACTTTCATCTTTCCTCCTGCAGAGGAGATGGGGAGGTAAAAGAGAAGAATGAGGTAGGGTAAGGCGAAGAATAAACAGAACGGAAGCGCATCCTACGTGTCTTTATAATAATAATAATAAATCTCTTATTGTATGTATGTACACAAGAATAAGCATGCAGAACATAAGCTGGAACAGTTTTGAGGTATATACAATTGGCGGCCTTATCGCCCGGGCAATCTCTTACAGGCAACCATTGCATGGAGAAAAAACAGTTATAAAATATATAGAGCAGTTTCTGGTGTACATAATTATGTTATTTCCATATAAGCTCTAAAATATGAACTTACAAATACATAACATAACATAACATAAACTCACGCCTATATCCCTGAAGGGGTAGGCAGAGGTGCTAGCACCCACATTTCGCCAGTTTATGTTTAGGTCCCAATGTAATAGGTGGCGAGCCTATTGCCATTAACCGGGCACTTATAAACCTGTGATAAATACACACATAACTTCGAAAAGCATCGAAAAGTCATTGGTGTGTGCCATGGTAAAACCTGGGATCGAACCCGAGACCTCGTCTCAGCAGTCCCATTACCCATACCACTAGGCTACCGCGGTATACATAAACTTATCATTATATATATAATTCATACTAAAACAGTAGGTACCTATTTCTAGGTACATCTTATATATAATATACATACATAAAAAAAAAGACAGTAGAATAAAGAGAGAGAGATGTGAAGAGAGAAGGAGAGAAATTGATGACTATTGTTTCTGTAGATAGTAAGCCGTGATTAATTTTTTGAAAATTGGCAGCGATTGCGCACGTCTTATGGCCTCAGGTAAGGTATTCCACAATCGGACAGCTCGAACTGTAAAGGATTTATCCATAAACGTTGTGGAGTGTGCTGGCATTTCCAGCCTCAGATTCTCTGACGATCTTAAGGACCTAGAATGCGTGTCGCAGAGGAAATTGAAGCGTTCTTTTAAGTAGACTGGTGTATGAGGATGAAATAGGATGTTATAGAGTAGTGAAAGAATGTGAGCATTCCGGCGAAGGCGTATAGGTAACCACTTGAGTTATCTACGATATTCGGACATGTGATCATATTTGCGTAGTCCAAATATGAATCGTATACTGAGATTTTGGAGTCTCTCAAGTTTATTTAGTTGGTCTTCAGTGAGATCTGGATAGCTGGCATCGGCATAATCAAGGGTGGGAAGAAAAAGAGATTGTGATTATCTTTATAACACCCTGAGCACCCCTTAACCTCTCTACTCACAGACACGTCTAGGACGCGCGTCCATTCTGTTTGTCCGGCGTCTTAAACTGCAGTTCCTGGCGACGGTTTCTCGCCGTGTCTAAGGCCTGTTGCATTCTAATATAAAAAAGTGGCGAAGCGAAAAACTTTGAAATGAAGAAGCCAGCTGCCATTAAGCAACAGAATCAGCTATTCATAATGGAAGCCGGTGGTACTCTTGTTACACGAACTCTTCGCCATTCGAGCATACCTATATATAAAACAATTACCACAACGATTACTCAGATCATAGCTGTCATAGCAGACGCGTAATTTTAATGACTCACGCGCAGACGTTATTATGTTATGATGTAAATATTTTCAGTCATACATAGGTAAATTACTTATTTGAAAACATGGATATTCCAATGAGACTGTCAATCATTCAGGAATAGTGTAAAACCCAGTAACTAGTATTGGTAATGAAACCGCGTTGAGATTAGCACACAACGTGTACGATTGAGAAAAACCCTCCATAGTAATCCAATTTCGGTTTGATTGCGTTCAGGGGTCAGCATGTGCATAGCCGGGCAGGGGGATTGTGGTCGCAGCACTGGTGGGACCGGTGGGTGTCACGCGGTGCTGCGACGACAACCCTCTTCTGATGAGGCCGTCAAGCTGAGTGCCACCATTGTTAACATGATACGTGTATATAATGGTGACCCTCTTTCCTGAGACTTTACCTTCAGCTTACCATCAGGCGAGGTGAAGTCAAATTGACTTGTCCTAAATATAAAAAAAAAATTAGGAATTGCACAACTTGATACTTCCAAGCCTTTTCCACCAACGAACGACCAGACGCACAGCGACACGCCACCGCTAAATGGTGGATATTCCACTCATACGCACGAAACGTTTCGGCGACACATTTATTATGGATACAGCTAAGGAGTGGAATTGCCTGCCTGAGTCTGTGTTTCCGGAAAGCTATAACCTCGGAATCTTCAAGTCTCGAGTGAATAGGTTCTTTCTAGGCAAACGTGGTCCATCGTAGACCATTTCGGCAATTACGACCAGGTGAGATAGAGGTCAAACGTGGAGCCTATCATTCATAAAAAAAAGAAGATTTTACCAAAGTTAACATAACATAACTTCACGTCTGTATCCACGAAGGGGTAGGCAGAGGTGTATTACACACTCACGATTCGCCAGTTATGTTAAGGTCCCAATGTAATAGGGGGCGAGCCTATTGCCATCTACCGGGCCAATATTAAGCGAGCGATAATTACCATTTAATAATGCACACATAACTACGAAAAGTCAGAGGTGTGTTTTAAATTCACAGAAATAAAGGAAATATGATTAATAAATGCATTTAGGAAAAGGCTCATATTATGTTTAAATTCACATAGAAATAAAGGAAGATATGATTAATAAATTCATTCACAAAAAGGCTTATCTGTTCATTAACTAATTATTTTATATCCAAATTAAATCATACAATGTGTAGAAATAATCTAAAATATAAGGAAATATAGCAACATACTATATTTCCTTCCTCCCAGGTTTTATTGTATCCAATATTAAAACTTCCCTAGTCGGATTGTTAAGAGCATTTCCACACCATGTTTTTTCGGCGCGCTGATAACGTGCGTTAAACGCAATCAGTACGCTCAAAAAACGCAAGCCCGTTGGTCTGTACTACGTGTACTATTTGCTAATATGAGTTGAGAACGCTCTTATCAAAAACGCGCGACGTCAGTTCGCAACAATAATATGGCGTGCAAAGGCCCTTAAAGCTATTTTTAACGAAATGACTGGGTTAAAAAAAAAATATTGTACGACATTCTACACAGCGCTTTCTAGACCCAAAGTAAGCATAGTTTAACTAGCTTGTGTTATGGGTTCCATAATGCTGATAAACATACTTATATACTTTTTTTGTAAATACATACATATTATACATAGAAACATCCAGACCAATGCGAATGGCCATATTCATGAATACAAATATTTGCACAGAGCGGGAATCGAACCCATGCGCCCTGTCGTACCAGTCGAATGCACTACCGTTATGCCACAGAGGCCGGGTTGTAAGTGGTGCACGTGGTACGTGGCCCCACCAAGATCTTCGGAGCCAAGGCAACTTCACCTGCAAGCCGCCACATATGCAAGCCGGTAAACTAGATTCATTGAGCCCCGAAGATATTAGATCGTTACATATGAAATTGCCGTTTTCTTGAAGAAATTGGAGGAAAACCAATTTTTAGTACTAACATCTTAGCATTTTTTTTTAGGAATGACAAATCCATATTTTATGTTTTTTTTGTGTATGAATGAGACAACATTAGGCTAACAAACAGCAACTTTTATTACATTTTTGAAAAGTGACAGCTGTTAAGTAATACGAAATTTATCATCAAAATTGATAGCATTTAGGAAGTACTGTTTTTGAAGATCGAATTAATTTATCAAGCGGCCAATAAAAACAAAATTTAATACAGAGTTGTAAAATCTTGAAATCAACTTTCATACAAACAAAATATAAATAATGGAAATGGCTATTAAATTACAGGAATAACGAACTCATGAATTTGTAAGAAAATTTTGGCAATTTCATAGGTAAAGACCTATTATTAAGAGGACCCCATGCGGCCATGCTACACCTAATCTGTTGGCCTACTATGACGTGCTACAAGCGCTCATGTTTTGGGTGAGAAAGAGGGATAGAGCTACACACTCTATGGCTGCATCCCACTTTCTCGCTCGAAACATATCCGCTTTAACGTCATGATAAGCAATCTGTTCTATTCTACAGTATCGCTTACACTAATTGGATCAAGAAATATGTAAGTAATGTCTTAAACTGTTGCGTGTGCGCAGCCATCAAATGAAAGCCAAAGCGTTGGTCGCAACGTAAAATTATCTGCACTTTTACTCAGTAGATCACGGAAAATATCGTTTGCTTTTTTGTTGAAATTTCACGCTTCGAAGCGAATGATTGAAGTTTTTTCACATCAATAGGTATAATTATTGAGTTGTTATTGATGAGATTTGAGAATAAGTATTGTTGGGTGGGTTGGGCTTCACCAAGATCACAAGATTCGGGGCTCACGAGCCAACCACACCTGTAACCTGCTACACCTGCAGACAAGGCTCTGGCGCCAGTTTTCCTCTCGGGGTTAGGAGGTCAGATGGCAGTCCAGTGGTGTTTATATAGCAACCGGGACCGACTGCTTAATGTGCTATCCGAGCCACGGCCCTTCCATGTCTTAAGAGTGGTCACCCATCCTAAGACTGACCTGGCTAGTATTGCTTAACTTTGCAATGTGTTAAACTTCTCGGTTACCACTTCATAATAAGCGCCAAGCTCTACTGGGACCGGTCCATCATCACAGATAGGACAATTCTAGCAAATAAGAGTGATATCGTGCTGATGGACCGGGCAGAGTCACGGGTATGCAGAGAACCTCGTCCGCGCCGAAGCAGATAAGAAAACCAAATATCTGGACCTGGCGCACGAGGTTACCGACATGTGGGGAGTGTGTCCACAGAAATAGTCCCGGTTGCTATTTCAACCAATGGTTTGATCCCAAGGAGCCTCTCAGTCCATCTAGGGAGGCTCGGGATTAGTGGGAAGTCGGTGGCGGCCACGATGCAGAGAGCGGTCTTGCTTGACAATGCCCGAATAGTCCAGCGGTTCCTCTGTCAATCGTTCTAATGCCCTGGCCGACTGCTGCTTGCCTCGCTAGGGTTATCTCGCCGCCTTTCCTCTCTTTCAACTCTTGGGTGAGGTGTGATATAGCTCGATAATAATAATAATAATCTTTATTTGCTAGAACATTGTTATGAAGATGGTACAAATAATGTCTTATGACTAGGTGCATCTGTTCTGCCCAAATTGGGCATGCAAAATTTCATTTTAATTTTATTTTGCACATTATTTATGACGTCTTTGCTATTAGCCTTGAGCCCCTCTGAAACTTCTGAATTGCCTACCACTATGGAAGTAAATTACGTACGATAATAAATGCTACATTTATTGACGTCATAATAGCTAAAATCTGCATATATTTGATAGTGGAGATTAGATATTATAGATAACAAGCTCGTTATGATAAAATCCACCTCAATGCAGTTAATCTCTTCGCTTATCGCGTCTGGCCATGTTGTAAGTTAATTGGACTTTTTGTCATGATATATAATTACATCAGGCTACAACTGTGGTGCGGTTTTAGTCGAGACACGACATAACCACCCCCGCTGGACGGCAGGGGGGTATCCGAAGGGATTTCCGCACGTAAAAAAAAAAAGGCTACAACTGTAGCGAATGCGACTCCATGAAGTGTAGGGTCGATTCCCGGGTCAGGAACAGAATTCTTGGTATAGTTATGGACAAAAATCTGGACAATCTACTGTAGGTGCGCAGATATGCATACTTGTGTAGGTATCTTAGGTGATGCGATGGTGAAGCGCACCAATCAACCATCATAGTTTTTTTTTTTTTATATTTAGGACACGTCAATTAGACTTCACCTCGCCTGTTGGTAAGCTGAAGGTAAAGGAGTTTACGTCTCAGGAAAGAGGGTCACCATTACATACACGTATCATGTTAACAATGGTGGCACTCAGCTTGACGGCCTCATCAGAAGAGAATTGTCGTCGCAGCACCGCGGGACCCCCACCGGTCCCACTAGTGCTGCGACCACAATCCCCCTGCCCGGCTATGCACTTGCTGACCCCTGAACGCAATCAAACCGAAATTGGATTACTATGGAGGGTTTTTGGCAATCGTGCACGGTGGTACCTACCCGGCCGAATTTTGTGACAAATTTGTGGCATCAAATTTCTACCACCAGTATTATATATACAAGGCGTCCCACGGCAATGCCACATGGAGGGAAAGTACCTTAATTATTGAAGATGGGACATTTTACTGAAAGAAGACTTTATTTTAATTTTAAAAACCATTTGAACTGCATTCATACATTTTTGATAATTGACTCGTTGAACCGGGAATCGAACCCGGTCCGGAAAAAAAAAATCGGTCTGTAGTTCTATGATACCGATCGGAAGGCATCATCGTAAGGGTTTTTTTTTTGCTAAATAAATTAGTATCAGAAATAAAGGGAAGACCATGAATTTTAAAAATTTTCAAAAAATTTATCAAATTATCAAATTCTCGAAATGAGCCCCCATCCTGTTGAATACAAAGTCGCACTCTTTAGATTATTTCTCTCCCTGCCGATTTTTTTATCTTGTTGTGGTGGATATTTAGAATAATACGTATTAATTTTTCTTTGTAGCTCGTTGACACTTTCAAGCTGGTTCTTGTAAACTAAATTTTTTACATAACCCCATAAAAAAAAAATCTAACGGGGTTAAATCTGGGGATCTCGGCGGCCATCTTATTTGTCCATTTGTCCCGATCCAGGGACCAAAGTGTTCATTGAGAGAATCCCTTGTTCTGTGACTGTTATGAGCCGGAGCCCCATCATGCTGAAAAGTAAGGTTTCGTCGTTCTGCGACCGGAAGATTATTTATCTCATTTCTTAATATCTCAAGTATTTCTAAATACCTTTCCGTATTCAAATGCCCTTCATAAAAATGTACTAAGAGGACTTGGTTATTACTCAAGTGCGTACTTCTCAAGTGGGTAGGTAAATTTATAGGGATTTTCGAACGATAAAAAAAAAGGTACTTATGAAATGTCAGTTGTACGTCCTTTCGGCAATGTCAGCTTTTCATTTTTCTGAACAAAATTTCACATCAAATGTTAAAATTCATGGTCTTCCGTTTATTTCTGATACTAATTTATTCAGCAAAAAATAACGCTTACGATGATGCCTTCCGATCGGTATCATAAAACTACAGACCGATTTTTTTTTTCTCGTGAACCGGGTTCGATTCCCGGTTCAACGAGGCAATTATTAAAAATGTATGATAGCAATTCAAATAGTTTTTAAAATTAAAATAAAGTCTTCTTTCAGTAAAATGTCCCATCTACAATAATTAAGGTACTTTCCCTCCATGTGGCAGTGTCGTGGGACGCCCTGTATATATATATTATTGAAAGTAATCACAGGCTCATAGGGCTTGCGTCTTTGGTCGATCAGTTTTAGTTTTTGTTTGGCCAGTTAGCGCACATGCGCGAACTTTTTGACGTTTATTCAAGATTTTAGCCCTTTTTTTGCGTGTGGAAACCCCCACGGGGTTCACCCCATCGGTGCCGACGATGGGGTGGGCGTGTCGGAATCGGACCGACTAAAACCACACGGTGTCCTCCACAAGTGTCCATTGCCGGGCACCCCGGGTAACCCCAGGGTTACCGGCGGACCTTGGCCGCCAGCGAGGCCTCGCCCGCTGGGAAGATTTTAGCCCTTAACAATAAAAAGTATAAGATGATGTATACTCACGCTTCGCAGTATGGGAGCTTTCCATATCCTTTGTAGGTGCGCATGTTGAGGGTCATACTGCATTCCTGGCATTTGAAGCAGCCCTTGTGCCATACCTGCGAAAAAATAATAATGTTTAAGTACGTTAATAACTTCAACGAATGCGACATGACTTGAAGACTTCCAGGTTTATAGCTTCCCGGAAAAAACAGACTCAGGCAAAGAGTTTCATGAACGTACGGCCAGGGAGATAAGTACGAGTATACACTTCTAAATCTGTAATATGTAGATGTATATTAATTATAAAAATTTTTTTTTAAATTCAGTAACAATATGACAATAACATTGCATTTTTTGCTTACAAGAATGCTTGCTGCCTTTAGGTACAGGAAAAAATTGCTTGTTGTAGGAGAGTCCACACTTCCATCACAAGAATAATAATATACATAGTAAGCGTCGGAAGCTCAGTGGTTAAGGAGTCAACCTTACGATTGAGACGTCCCGGGTTCGAATCCTGGCTCTTACACTACCAACGTGAACCCACTCCTAAAACAAGCAATTTAGCTTAGCTGGAGGGGTCAATATATCAAAGTTATAAGGACAATCTGTTTGTTATGTCTCAGTGTTTGCATGTGTGTCTTTTGAAAACGTGATGTAACTGAATCGAGCTCCAGAATTATACTTTTGCTACTAGTGGCATACGAAATAAACTGTCACTTTAGGTACACCTGCCCCTGTCAGTCAGCTTTGAGTACCGCATCTCATCGGGCGGTGACGTAAATCTTGCGCAAACGCAAGCGGACCAGCTTCACGCGAACGTTTACAGCAATTTTATTATGCAACACAACAATAATATGTTGCCATTCCACGCTGATTACTGCATCATACGAGAAAACATAGCCGTCTTGACAACATTCTTAGGTAAACAAACAATGGCATATGTGACAATTGTTGGCGGCCCGGCTTCGGCTGGGAATCCATTCACCATCATCATCGCGTTTATCCTGGTTGCACCTTAACGGTATTCGCAATGGAGGCTTTCAGCTCGGATGCAACCAGGCGTAGACCATTTAGGTATATGAAATTTCGTACTGTTACTTCGAAATTGACGAACTTCAATACAACCCCTTTCATCCCTCATTATACCTCCTTAGGTCATCAATATCTTGGCGTTCTTCCACATTGCATCCAAAGAACCTCGGAGCCTAGGGTGCAAAGACGAGCGCTGAGGATCGTCGGCAATCCCATACTTATTCTATAATAAGTATAGAACCTCTCAGCCTTAGGAGAAATTTTGCCTCTCTGTGCGTGTTCTACCGCCTATACAATGGTGTCTGTTCAGAAAAATTGTTTGATATGATGCCCACGGCCACAATCTATCATCGCACCGCTCGCCACAGACAGGGAGCTCATCTTCACACGTTGCGACTGGAAACGGTGCGTATAAGTATGAAAGGCATTTCATTCCGCGCACCCTCAGGCTATGGAATTATCTCCCTGGTGTTGTTTTCCTAAGCGACTACAATAGACTTCTTCAAGAACCAAGGCATTAGAAATATTCACATGGTCGGCACAGCGAGTGTAACGCCCTAGATCTTGCACTCGACCATAGGCCGCGGTAACTGCTTCCCATCTGACGGGCCGTGATAGTCTGACACCCAAGTCGTATAAAAAAAAAGTTGGCTGATACAGCTCTCAGAGCCCTCAACATCGAAAGAGGAAGCCTGCGAAAACGCCTTGTCCGTTAATCAGGTGTATACCGGCTTGCAGGTGAGGTTGACTTGGCCCCCTTTAACATTGCGATAGGTAAAAAAGTGTTTTGCATACATAAACGTATGTTTTAATGATTATATCATTATTCATTTCCGCTGTGAAAAAAAAACGAGAAATGTAAAAAAGATGGCGGCATCGCCAACACTAATTTAATTCAATTGTAACAGACAGCAGACACCAGCGTTCTTTAACGGCTGCAAGCGCTCGCAGTCACAATAAAAATACGTGAACCGTGGGATTGTTTCCCACGCGTGAAGGTCACACATTCTGGTCTTTCTATAGCCCTTGTGCTGGATGCTTCAATATTACGTGTACATATATTTTTTATATTTATTTTATGATAACATTTTACCTGATATAATTGGTATCAAAAATCTTGACAATTGCAGTCCGTATTTTTAGGTTATAAGCACAGGGCGCGACGTGCGGAGGCGCGCCAATCAACCAATCATAACATAACTTGACGCCTGTATCCCCGAAGGAGTAGGCAGATGTGTATTATACACCCACGATTCGCCAGTTATGTTTAGGTCCCAATGTAATAGGGGGCGAGCTTATTGCCATCCACCAGGCACATTACTAAGCGAGCGATAATTAACTTTTTTTTTAATTCACACATAACTACGAAAAGTCAGAGGTGTGTACCCGGGGCGACTGAGGATCGAACTCGAGCCCTCGTCTCGGCAGTCCATTACGTACACCACTGGGCTATCGCCACTTTTTATCAACCAATCATATATGATTTAAACGTCAAAATCGTTCAAAGGGCTCGCGTCATTGGTTGATCAGCCCTTTTATTGGTTTTTTTATTGGCTTTGCTTGATTTTTAAAACTTACTATACAAACATTTCAAATTAAATAACAGCTTGTGTATGTGTATCCTTCTTATTACAAAGGAGGATACGCACATCCCCACCAGACAAGGACAAAAGGTATGTTTCTATTTTTATCCGGAGCTACATTTAATTAACTCACACTTGAGGCAATAAAGCCATAATAAATGAACTAAATTATAATGGGCTATTTTAATGACGGACGGACGTAACCGCGAAATATGCCTGGTGTTTCTTTGTAAGATAAAGTTCGTAATGAGGTCATCCGACAAAGAACTAGAGCAGGGGTGGCCAACTTGTTTGACCCCCAATCTAGAGTTCACTAATCAAACCCTATGCGAACCACTAATTGCATAATTTTTGAAATTCGAAATGTAACAGTTGTCATAGTTCAGTAAACATATCATTTATATAAGTAATCTTACTAGCCTAACCTAGCCTAGACCAACTGAGCCACCTAGTCACACCTAGACAGTGTCTAGGTAGCTCAGTTGGTCAGAGCTGAGATCGTCTGTCGAAGTAATTCGAAGGTGTGTATTGTCTAATAGTTGTCTGTCGAAGCAATGACTTGTCGATATATGTGTTTTCGAAGTTGGCTACATGTCGAAATATTGTACTGTCTAAATTCAGTCCGTAACTCGAGAGAAAATTATAATTATACTTAGTAAACGCGTATTTAAGTATACAATAGCAGAAAACTAATAATAATATTTAAACTTATATTAATTTACCACGATCGAGCTATCGATCGGTTGAATTAGTGTAATCGACGTAGTTCGAAGAATAAGCATACTGAACTGGCATTGGGATGGCAACATCGTTCAAAGGACCGATGGCCGTTGGAGCAGATGAATCCTGGAGTGGAGACAGCGAATCAGCAAACGTAAATTGGGACATTCCCCAGCCAGGTGGACTGATGACCTGAATACGGTGGTTGGGATGGACTGGATGCGTATCTATATACGCATCCAGTCCATCCCAACCACCGAATAAGGATAAAATTCTAGGCCCCTAATGTATTTATGTCAACAATTTTGATATGATAATGATATGAATGTCTATTTGCATTGGTCTGGGTGTTTATGTACAATATGTATGTATTTACAAAAAAAAAAAGCATATAAGTATGTTTATCCGCATTCTGGAAACCATAACACAAACTAGTTAAACTATGCTTTCTTTGCGTCTAGAAAGCGCTGTGTAGAATGTCGTAGAATATTTATTTAAGAATTTAAGATTGACTGTTTTCTGGTTGTGTCTACCCCGGAGAGTTGAAGGCGCGTGTATATTTATGTAGCCAAGAAGTGCGTGCACAATTATCTGCAGGTGCCGTTGTAGATACTTGTACACGCAATATGGATACACCCCATATTGCGCAGTACCTACAGTGGTACTATTTACGCAATGTCGTGTTATTCATAATGGTAGACACGTTTAGGAACCGATTAGATATTGTGTGACGAAATCCTGTTTCTTGTTATCTAAGCCTGCGGTTCTATCCATGCGTAGTGTATCAAATTTGAAATAAGAAGCCCGACATAACCGCCCCCGCTGGCCGGCGGGGGGGGGGGAGGGGGGTATCCGATCGGCTGTTCAATTCCACAATCTAGCAAGAGACACTTCCAAGTTTTTTCCTCTTTTCTATTCCGACTGGCAATTGACTGCACCCTGCTAGATGGTAAGAAGTAGTAGATAGTAAGTTCAGAAGATACGGGCCACCATTCCGGATGCTGAAGATCCGAAGATGGTGGTCCCTACCTTGACGGTTTCGACAGATGCTTTTCACACCCCGCTTAAAAAACCCGGGATTGTAAGAAGGAAACACGTGTGCGGGTATAGCATTCCAGTTCCACAAATCTGTGAGTGATTACTGTTCTCGCGGGTTAAGAGAAAAAAGGAAATATATACTCGAGGATGTTAGGTAGATGCACCATTAATAAAAATAAATAATTAAAAATAAAATAACCCTATTAATAAATAAATAAATTAACCCTATTGACATTTTATTTATAATGATGTATTTAACGTCTCTGCCAATTTTCAGCTCTATGCGAATTATTCCTTAGTCAAATGTTTATTTTGACTGGACTACGACTGCTGCTGTTAAAAAGACCGAAACAAGTTGGATAGCAGGCGGGACCCATTCTTTTCGGTTTATGATTTGCAAATAGATCCCGCCTGCTATCCAACTTGTTTCGGTCTTTTTAGTCGGTCGGGTTATTTTAATTTATAATTATTAATTTTTATTTCCAGCTTTTTAGTTGGGCCCGTGTTGGGCGCCAATGTAACGGTTAATATTTTATGGGGGTTTTGATGAAGTTACGTAATTTTAGGGGTGACTTATGCACTGTAAAATTTAATTAAGTAATTGATGTAATTGAGATTAACTACTGGCTAGGGCGAGCAGAGATAAATAAAAGATCGATTACAATACATTATGAGATTATAATTGGTGATAGAGAACGTTACATGAATTTATATTTGGTATTGGAGTAAATGAACCTCAGGGAATGGATTCGTAATAAATATTCTGCCGTGGCGTTGTTCGGTCCGTTGTGCAAAGATGGTAGTATGCACTTAGCTAGTGGACACGTGGCTAGTGGTGATGCCGGCGTGCCAGGGTCTCCGCTGGTGTGCCTCGCTACCGCCATTATGGTGCGAAGCCCGGTGCGAAGACCCTGAAAATAGAAAAAGTGCGGGTCAGTTTATCACTAGGTAATTACATCCAAGTGACCCGCTTAAATAGCAGGTGAAGAGAATCTCCCAGCGGCAATGCAGCGTAGCTAGAAGCTATATCTAAAAAGAATATAAATAGGCAGCACAAGCTGGTGCCGCGACCTCTGACCGTAGGGGTCATCGGCCTCGTGGCATTAAATAGGTAGGCTGAAATAGCACACAGTATAAAATAAAATATATTAAGCCATGCATTTTAGCAGGCAATAAGCTGCACCGCTGGAAAGTCTTCACCTGTAGAAGAAGTAGGAAATGTTGATCTCAAAACTTACCCGGAGCCGACAGCAGTTGGCCACGGGGTCAAAGTGACTTTCCTCGGAGAAGGTTGCCAAGGAAAGGAACGATTTAAGAGCCGTCAGTTGATAACTGGGCTAGTGTTGTCCAATCTCGCTCGCACAACCATAGATAATTAGTAATAAGTTATAGAAACATACTAAAATATCGATTAATTTATGGATATAATTTTAATTGATTTATAAAAAAATCCACAACGTTACACTGCGTACAAGAGAAACGAATCTTGCAATCACAACACAAATGAAAACTGGACGTTGTAAGCTTCGTAAACGCTTTAATTTATCATTCTTAATTCTAACTTACATTTAAACATATAATTAGTATATGTTTTTCAAATCACCTTTTATACCTCTTTATTTTGATACCCTTCTCAATAAGTTTGAGTGTACATATTTTTTAACAACATACATTTTAGCGCTAAAAATCCACCGTATAGTTTTAGATCACATTTTATGTACCCTATGACACTCTGAAGATGAATCGCTTTCATTTGCGACCTCGTTCATCCAAATCCATACAGCAGTTGGGACGATATGAGTTAATAAAGAATATTACATGCATACAAATATCGCGCGAAAAACATAACCCTTCCTTGGCAGTTCGATAAAAACGCGACCAGGGGAAACATAAATCGAAACCGTCACCTCCCATTACCATATATGGACACTAATGCGGGTTAAGGTGACCATATATCACGATGATGTAATATTATAAGTGATAGGTGTAGCCTTATATAGGCCGTAGAACATATGCGTGGACAACAGGTGGTCAAACTATTCTTTGTATGGAAAACACGTATGCAATTATGACATGTTTCATTCATTGTTGTACTTTCTTTGTTGCGACACGGTAATATTTTTACATACATAATTTTGTATCTACTATCACCTGTGGGTGTTTAAAGTCACACAAATATCTTCGGGGTCCAAGTCAACCACGCGACCAACCGGTTCTATTGGTTTAAGGACGAGGTTCTGAAGTAGGTTTTCCTATAGGGTCTCGGACTGCGGTCGCTCCGGTAATAGCTAAAATAAAAATATATATAGGAGGTAACGATGCGGCGGCGTTTCTCGCACTTTGTCCATTTCGCGTTTGGTCCACTCGACGAGAATATGTCTATGTCGTGTTAAATCCAACTCACATATGGTCCACTTAGCATTTGGTCATTTTACGTTCTAATGCTATTCTCATTTAGCCTTTTTCGCATTTGGTCCATTACGCAATCTACAATTGGATGTTTTGCGAAGTGGACGATTCACATGAGGCTTATCCGTTAATCAGCAGGTGTACCAACTAGCAGCTAAGGTAGGCTTCGGCTCCGAAGACGTTAATAGGAACCCATACACAGAACAGGTTTGGGCCGGGGTTTTTTTTTTGCTTATGGAAACCCCCACGGATCACTCCATCGGTGCCAACGATGAGATGGGTGTGTCGGCATCGAACCGAATAAAAACACTCAGTGTCCCCTCCAAGAGTGTCCATTGCCGGGTGTGCCCTCGAACGGACAACCCCAGGGTTACCGGCGGACTTTTGCCGCCATCACAGCCTCGCCTACGGGATCGAGTTTGATCCCGCTTCGGTAAGTTGGCAGGCGTTTGTAGGACACACTTGGGGCGGGGTTTATTGTCAGCAGAATTACAAAAACTCAACGATAACACATTTAAAAGTTCCAACGTATGTTAAATCATTACAAAGCTCCCATTGTGCAAGTGACCCGGCCCGGCTCGGCGCCGCGTGCAACGAGGTCGGCTCTGTTATGGCTCACTCGCTACTTTCTACATTGTAGACGCGCAAATCTTGAATGCTTTTAGAAGGGCAATGTCATTGTTGTCATAGTTTAGATTAGTGAAATGTTATAAGACGATTTCCATGCAAACTACGCAATGCATGTCTGTAGAAGGCCTGTGTATTCTAGTCTACAGACAAACACCCACCATAATTTAAAGTAAATGAAACGATTTTAATGTATCAGACCTTAAGGCGAGGTCCGACCTTATAATCAACGAGACGTTTGGTGTTTTAAACGCGATCGTGACATAACCACAGTACCCGGCGTTTGGGTTGGCACGTAGCGTCGGTAAGAAGAGTGATATACCGGCTTGCTTCGGTTTCGTAGATAGCACATCAGCCTGACAGCTTCATTATAAAGGTATCAAATTGTTCATCATCAGCTCAATGTACGATAGAGAGATGGCTCTACAAACCGAAGTAAGTCGATCTTAGCCAAACTCTCTTCTCTTCTTGCTGACGCGCCAACCCAAGCGCCAAGGACACAGGTACAGATATGCATATAGGTATCAGTCGCAAATATTTGGTTAAACTTTAGGTGTGACATTAAACGCCATGGGAGCAAGCGAAGTCAACTCGTAGGAACCGCGCGCCCCGACACGGATTTTTTTAAAATCTTCATTCCGTCAATTGACTGTACCCCGCTGGATGGTGAGAAGCTAGGGTGAAGTCCAGAAGATATGGGACATCATCCCAGATGCTGACGATCCTAAAATGGTGGCCCCTACCTTGACAGCCTCAAAAGATGCTTTTTCACGCCCCGCTTGAAGAACCCGGGATTGTAAGAAGAAAACACGAGCGCAGGTTGAGCATTCCAACTCTTTATCGTGCGACAAAGAAAGGAAGCAGCGAACCGCTGAGTTCGGGACCGTATGGTTTCCACCGTGTGCGAGTCGCATCGCAGTCCAGTACGTGTTGTTCTAGATCGAAAGGGAAAAGGTGGAATAAGTTGAAAAATCTAAACGGATAGATTAGGTTTGAAGGGTATACTCTTCGTGTTGGTTACTTTAGATACTGTACTAAGAGTTGTTTCTCAGCCATATGATTGGCTATGCTGACATTTAATGAAAGGCCTAGGCGTCCAATTAGCCGACTAGTTTCACGAAATGTCTGCGATATGTCCAATATCAGTAGTAGGGTAGCGTAGCTAAATTCAACACCGGTGTTTAGTTTTTGTTTTTTTAAGTAGCGTAATTACATAAATAAAACTTTGGCGTCCGATTGTACAAAGGGGGTACAGAGGTATTTTCAGTAATAAGTATTGTTTTGCTTTTTGATTTCAAAGTTTATTTTATTTTTTATTTATTTCATAATGGAACACAAAACGGTTATACATTGTATCATACAGTAAAACGGTTAAGCAACAAACTTAGTAAATGTATAACCCACACTTATGTCCAATAGCAGAATAATGTAGTAGGTGGAAAGATGTAAATTGTCCTAATCCTCTGTCTTAATGTATTTTCAAATTAGAGAAGTGATGAAATAGCTTGCTTTCTAAATTCATTGTGCGAAAGTGCGAAAATATCCAAATGAACATAGTGCGTGTTATAGTTATCTAAAAGGCGACGCAGAGGCGCGCGTACCCCTGCATTGGTTCTACACTTCGCAGTGTGAAAAAGCCTGGGTACACGCCATTTACGGACTGAATTTAGACAGTACAATACTTCGACATGTAGCGAACTTCGAAAACACATAGATCAACAAGTCATTGCTTCGACAGACAATTATGAGACAACACACACCTTCGAATTACCACTACTTCGACAGACTATTATTCGACATACAACTATGAGACAATACACACCTTCGAAAGACAACTACTTCGACAGATTTTTCAAATTATATTCCAAAAATAAGTAAAGTGGGTTAGGTTAGTTTAGAACCGTAACCCCAACAGAGCGCGAGCCGAGCGAGCGAAGCGAGGATGCCGCAGCAGCGGCCGGCGAAGCGCTGGAATTGATGTTTCAATTAATTACATATTTAATTAGGTAGGGCACATTTTTTAATACATTTCAGAACATTATTATTTTGGGAGAATGTTAAAAAAATCTGTCAACTAGTGGTCATTCGAAGATGTGTCTTGTCTAAGTATTGTCTGTCGAATAATCGTCTGTCGAAGTAGCGGTAATTCGAAGGTATGTGTTGTCTAATAGTTGTCTGTCGAAGCAATGACTTGTCGATATATGTGTTTTCGAAGTTCGCTACATGTCGAAATATTGTACTGTCTAAATTCAGTCCGTAACTCGGTACACGCGCCTCTCGCCGGTTTACAGTCCTTGGTACAATGTGTCACCTATCCTAAGACTGACCTGGCTAAGATTGCTGAACCTTGAAATGTGCTAACCTACTTGGTTACCACTTAGCCATCGAGTTTTAAGGATACTTCCCCTTAACTTCACTTCACCTTCTATGATTAGTGAATATTTAAATGAAATAGCAATAGTAATTGTCCAAGACACGCTGTCTTACGTCTACATTTCTAACGATTCACTCAATAACAACAAGAATTTTATTTTATA
Source organism: Cybosia mesomella (assembly GCA_946251805.1). Classification (NCBI taxonomy): domain Eukaryota; kingdom Metazoa; phylum Arthropoda; class Insecta; order Lepidoptera; family Erebidae; genus Cybosia; species Cybosia mesomella. The sequence continues at coordinate 4,524,996 of OX276417.1, forward strand.
TCCAAGTGAAGTCACAGCAAGTCTTACAAAGTTAAGAAACTTGGTGACTGTACTGAGACGCTCGACATAGTGTGACCAAATCAAATTATATAAACCAATAATTGTGCAGGAGCGCCCAATATGTGTGACCACCATCTTTTGTTGACATTTTAGGACATAAAAAAGTTTTATTTCAGTCTTTCTGACAGATTCTAACACCTCCGTGATATTTTTCATTGTTATGTTGTCTGGTGACATGAGTTTGTGCATGGAATCATAAGATCCTGTTTGATTCCCGCGTGCTTTTCACTGCTTCAAAATAAAATCAACCACGATAGTGTGGTAGCGAACACTGAGAAGAGATTCGGGAATTGGAACTGGATTTTTCTGTTAGATGATTTTGCTCAATAGCACTTTTTCCAGACTCCATAGTCTGGTAAAAATGCCCAGTTCAGTTCAGTGCCCACGGCAGAGGCCGACCATGGCGCCTACAAAATAGTTGGTTAAATTCATATCTCTGCCTACCCCTTTCAGGGATAACTAGGCGTCATTATATAAAAGTAACAATAAGCTGCGTAATTCATGTGTCAATTTTCTTGACATGTTTTGACGGATCATACGCTTACAAAATCTATTATAGCATCATCTATACATATATAATTACTTGTCCTGACTGACAGACTGACTGAGAGACTGATTTATCAACTTAGAGCCTTAAACCGCTGGACCTACAAACTTGAAATTTCGGCAGTAGATGCTTTTATGTTGTAGGCATCAACTAAGAAAGCATTAATGAAATTTTCACTTCTAAGGTGGCAAAATAAGGGAAGAACGTTTGTTTGGAAATCCGTCATTTTCAAAGTTAGAAGCTCAAAATTTCAAACACCTGCTTCTGGTTACAAATGTGTGTGTATCAACGTTTATTAAAATTTTACTTCTAGGGTGAAATAGGGGTTGAAAGTTTGTCACCTTTGAAGTTACAAGCGATTGCCCACAACCCTACTTGGGTTGTGGGCAACCGCTTTACATTAGAGTAAAAATAACGATGTTCGACCGTGTCGTAGTTAGATTGAAAGCCGATCTAGCAGAGTGTGGAAAAGGCTCAGAGGTCTTTTTGGACTTTTTAGGGCTCTAACTACCCGTAATGAATGTCACAGATGTTCCTCAGACAACCGGAATCGACGACTAAACGTGCTCTCCGAGGCCCGGAGGTGTCTCAATGTGTTAAAAATGGTCACCTATCCTAAGACTGACCTGGCTAGTATTACTTAACCTTGCAATGTACTAAACAACTCGGTTACCCCTTAGCCACGAGCCTAAGGTCGGTCCTTAATAATTTAAAAAATTATATTTTTTTAACATAGTGTTGTCACCCAACTGCCATCATGTCGTCACGCTGCTAGCACAATGACTCTTGACGGCTGAACGCACAACAATGTCCATGTACGTAATAATTGTACTACTGGCATTTCTTTGTTATCCGATGTTTATATTTACAGATTAACTGCAAAAATTATTGTGAGACCACACATTATGCAGTATATAGTACACAGTAGGCAATATGCTTGTCCTTTATAACGTGGGGTATGTTACTTACTGTGCGAGGGATATGCTCTATGGGCAACCTTACACCCCGGCGTCTGTAGACCCGAGACGGCGTGCGGTTTTAGTCGGTTCACGCCCGATATAACCGCCCCCGCTGGCCGACTGGGGGGTATCCGAAGGGATTTCCGCACGAATAAAAAAAAAAACAAGGGTATGTTACTTACTTCACTTATGCCACACATATTTGCGACTCTTTTGAGCACGCATCTAATCAAGCCTCCTCTCTGATTTATTACAATTCTTCCGGAATCCTTGAATCTGTCGTCTGTAAACGCCCCCTTCAGTTTAGAGGCGAACGGGAAAACTTCGCCAGATCTCCTTTCTACACCCTCCAATATATCCTACTGTTAACACTACCGAGACTGATCCGTGAATACACCACTTCATTGGTAGTGCCCAGTGTCGAAGGAGCTTCAGCGTGGCCACGTAACAGCCGTCGGAGCGGGTAGCCTCACAGTACAGAGGCGAACATACCCGTTACTACCAGACCAGCTTTCGACCACTTCATGAACTGGTAGTGCCCAGTGTCGAAGGAGCTGCAGCGTGGCCTCGTAACAGCCGTCGGAGCGGGTAGCCTAACAGTAAAGAGGCGAACATATTACTGCCAGACCAGCTTTCGACCACCTCATGAACTGGTAGTGCCCAGTGTCGAAGGAGCTTCAGCGTGGCCACGTAACAGCCGTCGGAGCGGGTAGCCTCACAGTACCTACAGAGGCGAACATACCCGTTACTACCAGACCAGCTTTCGACCACTTCATGAAATGGTAGTGCCTAGTGTCGAAGGAGCTGCAGCGTGGCCTCGTAACAGTCGTCAGAGTGGGTAGCCTCATAGTACAGAGGTGAACATACTCGTTACTGCCAGACCAGCTTTCGCCAACTCATGAACTGGTAGTGCCCAGTGTCGAAGGAGCTGCAGCGTGGCCTCGTAACAGCCGTCGGAGCGGGTAGCCTCACAGTACAGAGGTGAACATACCCCGTTACTGCCAGACCAGCTTTCGACCCCTGTAAACGCCCCCTTCAGTTTAGAGGCGAACGGGAAAACTTCGCCAGATCTCCTTTCTACACCCTCCAATATATCCTACTGTCACCACTACCGAGGCTGATCCGTGAATACACCACTTCATTAGTAGTGCCCAGTGTCGAAGGAGCTGCAGCGTGGCCTCGTAACAGCCGTCGGAGCGGGTAGCCTCACAGTACAGAGGTGAACATACTCGTTACTGCCAGACCAGCTTTCGACCACTTCATGAACTGATAGTGCCCAGTGTCGAAGGAGCTGCAGCGTGGCCTCGTAGCAGCCGTCGGAGCGGGTAGCCTCACAGTACAGAGATGAACATACCCGTTACTGCCAGACCAGCTTTCGACCCCTCTATAGTATTGTGAGTTTTTGATGTGGCTTATTTATATGGCTATTATGGGAGTGACGTCCGTCTGACCTCTCAACCTCGAGAGGTGCGCCTGCGCCAGAGCCTCGTCCGTCAATCAGCAGGTGGGCCGGCTTGCAGGACGGTGTGGTTGGCCCGGCCCGAAGTTCTTGGTGGAGTCCCATCACGAGTACAGTGATTGTTTTATTATTGTTGCTACATTTTAAATACATACCTATTCTGTGAAATCTCACAATAAATACAGTTAAGAGTTGAAATTTCTCAGTATTGTGGAAATATGCCGACTCAATTAGTCGTTATTACTTTGCGTAATAAACTTTTTCATGAAAATGTATAATTGTGATATTGCTGGTGTTAAGCCCAGTTTACACGAGTATATAATAAATAAATATTCTACGACATTCTACACATCGCTCTCTAGACAAAGTAAGCATAGTTTAGCTTGTGTTATGGGTTCTATAAGGCGGATAACATACTTATATACTGTTTTTTTGTAAATAAATACATATTATAGATAGAAACACCCAGACCAATGCAAATAGACATATTCATGCATACAAATATTTGGATTGAGAGGGAATCGAACCCACGCCCCCTATCGTAACAGTCGAATGCACTAGCGCTACGCCACAGAGGCCGTTGAAGTATGTTTATTTATGTAGGTTTAAGTTATTATTTTAAAATTTGGGAACAATTTGAGCGTTATTTAAGGTGCGGTCACTCCACTTATCTGTATAGATCGACAGAGCGCGCCTTTTTGAAATGTCATCTGTATGACAGCTACAAAAAGTAGCGCATTGTTGCTGGTCAAGTAGTGGTCTTTCGCGATACCAATTTTTTTGTTCCGTACAGCTAGTCTAGTAGAATGAAATAGAAATCATTGGTACTCTGTCAATGCTACCGTGAGAGTTTCATTCACGATCACGACGCAACTGTCAAATACTCATACCTTCCTTATTTTGTTCATTGTCAGAAAGCTTTTTACCTCCCCCGCTGGCTAGCGGGGGGGGGGGGATATCCGAGGGGATATCCGCACGAAAAAAAAAAAAAAACAAGGTCGCTTTGGTGGTAGTGCGGGGCGCGATCGCTGAGGTGCCAATTAAACAAACATATAAATGTTAAACCAATCACGGGCCCAAATGCCTCGTGTCATTGGTTGATCAGCCATTTTATTTAGCTTCTTGGCTGGTCCGTATAGTGCCATGCATCGATTTTCGACGTTTACCGACGTTTCAAGATGTTTGCCAACAATAATATTATATTCGTCTAATGTAACATATTTAGTATCCATTCGTTAGGCAACAAATCTTCCAATTTGCATAGTAATTAGTGTCGATGCGTTTTTATTGACTAATAAAAAAATCATTACAAAATAAAATACCGATACCAAATTTTTAACAACTTTCATCAACACTATTATAAAAACAGTTACGTCAAACTCGTAACAGATAAAAAATGGTGCGGATTCGCGCGTTAAGTGGCCGCAATTTTCATTCGTATATCTATGGCATATGCTTTCACGCTTTATTAGTCGATGCAACGTACCGACTAATGTTACAATTGTGTCGTTGATATTATAATTAATCTTTTTTTTGGGAGAGGCCTATGTCCAGCAGTGGACTGCAATAGGCTGATTGATTGATAGGTGGAAGGATATTGATGTTTCCATTTATGCAATTCATTACTAGGTACGTACTTTTGTTGTCAGTGCGGCAGAGATTGACAAATATTTAAAGAGTATGTACTTGATCGACATCAAATAAGAAAATCAGACATCGAAAAGTAGAACCTCCCCATGTTGTAATTACCTGAGGCGACTTGGGCGATTCTTTTTACCTCATAGTATGGTCTACACATTGTCTGCTTCATTTGACCCAGATATCTAGCATGGTACAGTCTCTTATAAAAAAACCGGCCAAGTGCGAGTCGGACTCGCCTATGAAGGGTTCCGTAACAGCAAGTAAAATTTTCATATTTGAGTCTATTGAATGAAAGGTAAATAGCGGTTTACGATTTATAACGTATTAAAAAAAATACTTAGTAGATCTCGTTCAAACCAATTTTCGGTGGAGGTTTACATGGTAATGTACATCATGACATGACGAATCTATAAGGGTTCCGCTTTTTGCCATTCGGCAACGGAACCCTAAAAATACGTGATGTTTGCCAAGCTCTCTTGTCACTAAACGTCAGATTGCGTGACGCTAGGCTCGACCTCCCTACGTCCCTGAATGCCTCACAGAAAGTACTTTTCAAACATCGGGATTCAGAACTAGCAATTTATTTTTCTTGGAAGTAATTTATGTAATAGAGATACAAAAATGAAAATTATAATTAATATTATTTATAGTACCGATATCAAGATTAATGGATTCTATGTATCAGCGGCGAAGAAACCAAATGATATTATTACTATCGGCTTCCTTATCCCTGATAACTGACATTTCAGTCTATATTAATTAAGTAATTGGTTTCAAAGTTGCATTTCAAACAAATGATACTCCTCCGAGACCGTTTGACCGATCTTTACCAAATTTGCCACGGTGATCAAGTAGACATTACCGAGTGTCGTAAGGGTCGAATGTCCAGATCGGTCTTACCATCGAGGAATAATCACCGAAAAACCAAATCAATGGAAAAAGTCGACCGGTCACGTTGACCTATTGTTGGATAGGCAAATCTCACTACGCTTAAGTTTGGGTTGATTGCGAAGCTGGTAACCGTCCTAGTAATAGGTCTTTACCTATGAAATTGCCGAAATTTTCTTACAAATTCATGAGTTCGTTATATCTTTAATTTAATAGCTATTTCCATTATTTATATCATGTTTGAAAGTTGATTTCAAGATTTTACAACTCTGTATTAAATTTTGTTTTTATTGGCCGCTTGATAAATTAATTCGATCTTCAAAAACAGTACTTCCTAAATGTTATCCATTTTGATGATAAATTTCGTATTACTTAACAGCTTAATTAACTTTTCAAAAATGTAATAAAAGTTGCTGTTTGTTAGCTTAATGTTGTCTCATTCATACACAAAAAAAAAATCAAATTTGGATTTGTCATTCCTAAAAAAAAAACAAAAATGTTAGTACTGAAAATTGGGTTTCCTCCAATTACTTCAAGAAAAACTACAATTTCATATGTAACGACCTAATAGCATAGATATTGATGCTACTGTCAGAATATTATATCCGATATTTCGTAATATGAATTAACAATAAAATTATTAATCATTTACTATGCTAACTTTCCTCGGAAAAACTGAACATTAAGGACAGAACGGCGCTACCTGGATAGCTGCAATCAATCACTTCTATGTATACTAGACTGGCTGTTCGTATCGAATAATTGGTATAGTTTTTTGGACGCACACAACTTTGGCGCCATTTTTTGTTGCTATCATAGCCACAGAGTATATTAAATAAATTGTATACTATTTTATATGAGATCATGACCTGACATCTGCAAAGTAGTGTAAAGGCGCCAAAATTATGAATCTATGGTGAGGCGTCCCGTACCCCTCCCCCGTTCCCGCCTCACCCCCGAAGTGTGACACACTTTGTTTCCTGAACTGCTTGTCTAGTTATACATAAAAGTCATTGGCTGCAATCAATAAATTTATAGCTCTTATACGCGGGATAGCCGCTTACAAACTCGGATACTCCTTTGCAACCACAAATCTGATTTTAACCAAATTTGGCATGGTCATAACGACAATCTAGGGGCATGTTTTGCGAACATAAAATTAAAAAATCGGACATACCATTGAGGAATTATCACCGAAAAACAAATTTACCATTGAAACTAATAGAAAAAGTTCGCGCGCGCAGAAATTTACTTTTTCAGATATTGAAATAAAAAAAAAAATGCTCGCTCAGCTTAATTTTCTTGTGATCGGATAACTGCATCGCATCCCCAGTGTCTACATATCGATAGATGATAGGACAATCACTTCTCGGCTAAGTATTTATGGATGCTGCTAGGGTCCTTTTTTCTTCGAACATTCGATGTCGCTTGCACCCTTTTGCCTTTGAATCATAAACTAGTACCTTGTTTTTTTTTGCACGCCTTCTCGGGTCTCTATCCGGGTGTAAGATGGCCCAATAAGGCAATACCCTCGCACCCCGGCTGGCCCAGGGCCGTCTACAGTGGTACCAGTGAACATATTAATTATCAAGTAGCCCATGTGCTTGTTAACTACCTAAGTAAATCTCAATTACGAAATGAACCTAAAAAAAAAACATTTAGTGGTCTAAATGGCAATGTTTTATTTATTAATTATGTAGATGTGATTATTTTAAAAAAAGATCAATCAGATTTTATTCGTATATTACATAACTGTCTGTTGGACCTTAACATGAAGACTACTGGCCCAAAATTGGTCATGCTCCGTGTATTCAAAAACTACGATGGCGAAACCACATCACCTAATTTACTAACGAAAACTTTCGATTTTGGAACTAAACTAGAACTCAATATCATAATGAATATGAATCTATATCGATCAATTTTAATATTAGGTCTTAGAACGTTTAACGTAATAAAATGAGTACGGCCCATTCTAACCTGTCGTTGAACATTTGCAAATTGAACTGTTAATACTCTTTTCACGTACCAACAGATGTTTACACTTTGCATACCTTTTTTTTTTTTATCGTGCGGAAATCCCTTCGGATACCCCCCCGCCGGTCAGCGGGGGCGGTTATGTCGGGCTTGCACCGACTAAAAACGCCGGGGTGTAAGGTTACCCATAGAGCACATCCCTCGCACCCCGGCTGACCCTGGGCCATCTCACCACTAACAGCATCGCTCATCCTGTCTCCTCTGAAAGCAGAGGAGTACGGAGAGCGATGTGTTCCCGCCACGTTGGGTATTGGCCGACGATCAATGCCAACCCTATGAAGGGGTGAAGGGGAAGCCATTGACCGCCGCCCAGGGTGCACCGGCCGCTCCGATTCCGTTCCCCCCGGACTGCAGCGGGATCGGAATCGGAGCGACACTCGAGGAGGTTACCCAACACACACTTTGCATACCTGAATGCCAATTGCTAATGTTACAAAATATCTACGTATACAAAAGTAACTGCACCGTCCCGGCTTCGCATTTTTTTTTACGTGTGGAAACCCCCTCGGGCTTCACCCCATCGGTGCCGACGATGTGGGTGTGGGTGTGTCGGAATCGGACCGACTAAAACCACACGGTGTCCTCCCCCAAGTGTCCCCCTGTCCCCGGCTTCCCATGGGATAAATTCGTAACTTATCCCGATATAGCCCGATTGTAGCGTACCGGGTTCAAGTAATCCCTGCAACCTTCGCGCAATTGGAAGAAATAAATTGACAAAGTTTCGTCAGGCTGAGTGCCACCATTGTTAACATGGTACGTGTATGTAATGGTGACCCTCTTTCCTGAGACTTTACCTTCAGCTTACCATCAGGCGAGGTGAAGTCAAATTGACGTGTCCTAAATATAAAAAAAATCAAACCACGGAAAGGCGCGGCGCAGCGCATAAATACGGATAAAAAAACATTATTTTTGTGTAAGAAATCGAAAGTGATTCGAATGTGTTCGTTAATTTCAACTCACTCCATAACTGGTTCCGTGGTGTAGTGGTTATCACATCTGCTTTACACGCAGAAGGCCGCCAGTTCGATCCTGGCCGGAATCATATCTTTTTGTTCGTGAAATAGAATAAACGATCATACATTTATATTTTTAACATATTTTCTGTAGAAATTTATTAAAAAAAAAAACAGGTTTTTTTATTTTGTCATTTTAAATTTGTGTCTCTGATGTAATGGTAGTAATGCTGTTATACAATAATTTATCCAGTACAACCACGTGGTACGATCTTCAGAAATACTTCACTTTGGATTTCCTTTTTTTGTTCTGCTGTAGAGATGTATTAGCACCCACATTTCGCTAAATATGCTTTCCGCATCCACGTTATACAATTTCATTAAAAAGGTATTCCCGGGGGGTTAGGAACCCTATCTGTCACTATTCTATCCCCGCAATTCTGACTTGACAACAGACAACACCATAAATAAAACGTGGAAACGTTTGTTAAAAAATTAAATGTTCTTTTTTCTTTAAATATTACCGTGACCCAGTTTTAATGCAATTGAGGTCAACCCTCGTCACAGTGAACGTAAAATAGCACGTCATCTTCCGGATTGTATGTGACTTGATTACTTAAAACCTCAATTACGTAGGTTTACGTTTTTAAAACATGGGTTGAATGTTTTAAAAAGTACTATTAACCGATAACCGTTGACCCCTCCAGCTGGCTGGCTGGAGGGGTCAACGGATTTGATGGATTCGAACCCGAGACCTCTCGATCGTAAGGCCGACTCCTTAAACGCTAAGCTACCGACGCTTTTTGGACGACAATGACTTGTATGTCAGACAAGCCATTTAGAACAAAAATTGTGACGAGTTCCGAGGGTTAGACAGGATTACGTGTCTACAAATGCTTCTTCCAGCACTTGCCGTGTAAAGAAGCTTTCGGGCGGACAAATTGTGATAACGATTCGCGTATCTTATCTCGTATATCTTTAGCCCAACACACACATGTTGGGCTGAAGACGCTTTTGCGGAGACAAATTGTGTTTGGGCCAATCTTGCACGTACCGCCCCGTACTCCCTCCCCATGCTTGTCAATGTCGCTTGCCGCAACAAGCGTCGCCCCGCATCTGTTAATTTGGCCTATTCGCCTCAAATAAAATTGTTTTTATGTTGAAAATTTAAACGTATTTTGTTAAGTTTAGTGGAATAGTATTTGATTCGGCCTGTGTGTGAGTGGAAAGTGAATAGGTATTTGTCTATCTGGGGTGTGTGTTGGGTAACCTCCTCGAGTGTCGCTCCGATTCCGATCCCGCTGCAGTCCGGGGGGAACGGAATCGGAGCGGCCGGTACACCCTGGGCGGCGGTCAATGGCTTCCCCTTCACCCCTTCATAGGGTTGGCATTGATCGTCGGCCAATACCCAACGTGGCGGGAACACATCGCTCTCCGTACTCCTCTGCTTTCAGAGGAGACAGGATGAGCGATGCTGTTAGTGGTGAGATGGCCCAGGGTCAGCCGGGGTGCGAGGGATATGCTATGGGTAACCTTACGCCCCGGCGTCTGAAGACCCGAGACGGCGTGCGGTTTTAGTCGGTGCAAGCCCGACATAACCGCCCCCGCTGGCCGGCGGGGGGGTATCCGAAGGGATTTCCGCACGATAAAAAAAAAAAAAAAAAAAAGGTATTTGTCTATCTTACGAGTTAGTGAGCATATCGACGGAGCCTCGCTTCACTGGACTCTGTATGAATGTCATCTGTAGTCAGCTACAAGAAGTTGCGCGTTAATGGTGGTTATGGTAAATCTATTTTTTTTTTTCATGCAGTCAGTAGTAGTACACATAGGACGCGTGTAGCCAGTCAATATATACCGCGATACTGTCAATACTTATGCACAAACACGATATTATTGATGTGCAACAAACGTGATTGTTCCCGACACCGGATCACGATATTGGATCGCAATATTATATTTACTGCCTCTACGCCATAGAAGTCATTGCTCAAAACCTTAATGTCGTGGTACATTCTTACAACACAAGTTGAATAATATAAGCTTCGGTAGCTTAGTGGTTAAGGAGTCGACCCTACCATCGAGAGGCCCCGGGTTCGAATCCTGGCCACTACACTACTGAAGTGAACCCACTCCTAACACAAGCAGTTAAGCTTAGCTGGAGGGGTTAGGGGGAATATTAGTAATTTCGGTTACTAATATTCTTTCAAAAAAAAAAAAGATAGTTATGGATTACTAGCGTACTCATATATTATATTCAGTTTTATTTACTGTTAACTAAAATACCTGTTTAAAGTATTATTAAAAGCGTCTAGAGTTTTATTAGCGTAACCCGAACCAAAATTACACAATTTAAATAATATCGTCGGAAAGTCCGCCATTAAAAAATATTACAATACGTTGATTAAGTAATATCTACCCGAACCGGCTTCGCACGAGTGCTACTTGATTTCCTGTTCTTCTTCGGTTATGTATTAAGCATACAAACATTCTGTAGAAAAATATACAAATGACAGCGAAAACCGCATAATAATCCGTTGTGTAGTTTAGATCTGAGGCCCACGCTTCACTTGATGGAAATTCATTCGCGGAATTATTATTATTATTATTGCAATCAATCAGGCAGGCAGTTACTACTGATAGTTGCCTGTATCCTATTTCTAGGTCTTGTTCCTCTGTTTTATTAAAAATGTATCCAGCTTGTTTTTGAATTGGTTGACCGTCTGTGCTGATATGACGTCATCAGGCAGTTTATTCCAATTTGTAACCACTCTGTTGCTGAAGAGGTGGTTGTGTGGATTATTACTGGATAGGCTGGTACAGAGTTTAAGGTGGTGACCCCTCAGCCGATCATTTGTATTAAACACAAGCATTTTCTGGAGGTCCGGCAAATTATAGTGTCCATGCAAGATCTTGTAAGTCTCTGTCAGATCTCCCCGCTCACGAAGTTTCTTCAGAGATGTCAACTTAAGCAGTTCTAGTCTTTCCTCATAAGGTCGTCCCTTAAGTTGACTGGGTTGGAATTATAATAATAAATGACTCAAGCTAGCGGTACACTAGACGGAAAAGCGGTCGCGGATCTTCGTGAGATTCTTGACGGAAATTCTGACACGGAATATCAGCGACGGAATTTCCGTAGAGTGTAGCGTTAACGTAGAGCATAAAAATCCGTTGCGTGGCTTAGTAGAACAGCGTAGGTACATGCGTACAGAAAGTGACTTTGTATTGTACTCTGTAAAGATAAAGAAGAGGGTGCTGGGAAGGGAACGCGTTGTTGCTAACTTTAAATAACCTTCCATAAAAAAAAAGTCTGGATGGAAAATGTTTCTGTTAGTTCGTAAGCATTTTCGGGAGATGGCTCAGGCGCTAAGCCTAAGACGCTCTAAGACCCCCAAGAATAGGACTAGTCATGGGTTCAAATCCCGTCCTAGGCGATGACATTTCCGATTTCTGGGTCGATTGATTGATTGATATTGATTATTGTGTCTTTAAATATTTATTGTCGGTTCAGTAAAATATATTAAAATTGACTTAATTTTCTATTCAAGTCATCATATTCTCCCCATAAATATAGTCTCACACTGTTAATAAGAACTAGATACATGTGTGACTAATTAACTTAAAAGGATCAAATACAATAAATGGCATTAATACTGATAATTGACCCAGAAGGTAATTAGGATCCACGCTCACGCATGTAATAATAATTCTGGTTACAATGGTTTTTCCTTTTATTGGTTAATTTGGCTTATTAGAAGTTAAATAGTATTATAAAAATAGATACCTATTTAATATGGAGTGCCACGGGCATCAAGTACAGAGACCCAGCTACGCATGTGGTTTAGGTATTTTTTGGCAATATGAAAGAATGAGGATAAAAATGTAATATATTAATAATAATTTTGATGTGAAACCCCTATTGTTAGGTCTTAGCAGTAAAACTGATTCATAGGAAAATGGTATGATTGTCTTGCCGTCATGCTTCACACATATATTATTACTTCAGTTTTGTTTATTTCGCTCTGTGCCTAACCAGAACAACAATGCCTATACCTAACTATTAACATTGTAAAAGTGAATGTATTTGCGTTTATACATAATATAGCAAATTGTATATTTCTTCAAGCTAGACAGACTGGATAGATCTAAGTGAAACTCAAAATAGAGATAGCCCACACACACATCTGAACACATAGGCTAGATACTTTTTTTTATTATAGAAGAATAGTTTTACTCAAATATCATCATAATCAATCTATGCTAGTCCACTGCTGGACATAGGTCTCCCCTAATGAGCGCCATAGCGCCCTGACTTCAGCTTGCCGCATCCAGCATCTGCCCGCCGTCTTTCGCAGATCGTCATCCCACGTGGCCAGAGGGCGTCCTACACTACGATTGCCACTCAAGAACACGTTTACCCCAGCGGTTGTCGGTTCTTCGCAAGATATGGCCGGCCCACTGCCACTTCAGTTTGCTAATTCTTTGAACTATGTCGATAACCTTGGTTCTCTGTCGGATGTATTCGTTACGAATACTATCCTTCAGAGAAACTCCGAGCATAGCTATTTCCATAGCTCGCTGAGCGTGAGTGTCCACGTCTCAGCTCCGTAGGACGCCCTGATTGAATACTTTCGTTTTCAAACACTGCGGTATGGATGACGAGAAGACTCGATGTAGTTTCCCGAACGCTGCCCAGCCTAGCTGGATCCTCCTATTGGCCTCCTTCTCAAAATAGTTTTTACCTAACTGCACAATCTGCCCAAGGTAAGTGTACTCAGAAACAATTTCGAGAAGGTGGCCATCCACGACGACTGGCTCTGGATCAATGTGGCCATTGATCATGACTTTGTTTTTACCAAATTCATGCCAAGACCGATGCATCGCGAGGCTGAAGCTAGGCCGTCCAGCATCCGGGTTAGCTCCTCTAGTGACTCCGCCATTAATATTATGTCATCAGCGAATCGTAGGTGTGTCAAATATCATGATGTCTATTATACTAAGTGTGATTTCATTGCTCTAAATTTTATTAAATTTCTGTGTTTTTGCCAAAATTACCATCCAATTTACTTTATTTATTAGTTTTATTAGTCATGAGCATTTTTTAAAAGGTCCAAGGCCACACTTATCAACAAGTTTTGACCATTTAAAGAACACTAACAAAAGAATTCCAATTATGTGAGTTCATAAAATAATACTGGTTTTTAGCACCTAGTGTGTTGATTATGTAAATATTTATCAATAAAGATATTTGGATCAAATATCACTTGTATGCTAGGCCTTACTTTGTTTACAAAAATATTTATTGTTTCATTTACATCATGCTCAATCACTCAAAGAGGTATTCACTGATGACATAAGGCAAGAAGGATGTTTACAAGAAGCATCTTGGTGTGGCAACTCATGCAGTTTAAGATACAAGCTCATAACTTTAAAAAAAATTCTTTATTTTGAATTTGGAACTCTTTATAGAGTATAAAAAAATATAATAGTTTATAATATTATGATTTATTTACTATGTGTTATTATCATTTGGATATAATCTGTTAACAGTAATTTTATTTAAAAATGTAATGTTTACCCTTGACAACAGTTTTACATGTTAACAGAATAAGATTTGATGTTGGTGCTGCCCTAGAACTACACTGTCTTTCTGATGAGAAAATAAAAACGCACCTCTTAACCATAACGCAAATCATGAATAATTGCTAGAATGAAAATGATCTTTTCACCCAGGCCCAGAGTATGCTTATACTCGAGGCTAAGTATTAGAGGTCAAATTAATGTTCATTATTTTTCATTGGCTCCAAAATGAGGATAAGGTTGTCCTATTGTCATTATGAAACTATCTGATTGTTGAAAATTGTGATCGATATTATAGGCTGCATGTGTGTATCCTTAGTCATATGTGGCAACATTGTGAATTAATAAAATAAAATAGTCTCTTGTACAGCAAAGACTAAAGCTGAGGTTTGTAGAATCTGAAGAAGAAGCTGAGGTGTTGACTTTTAACAAACCATCTTGGATTTACTAAATTCTGCAAAACCCTTGAAATAGTTGATGACCATTCAAACCTGCAATCTTTGAATGGCAACCTTGAGAATATGGTGTATGTTTATAAGGTATATTATTATTACACCTATAGCAATTTAAGTTGACTTCTTATAATAAAAACCAATGCTAAGGATTTTTGAAATTAGATGTTATTGTTGCAAAAGGATCTTTTAACTAGAAATTAAATAAAAACAAAGCTGAAAAGAATTATGATGGCACAAGTCAACCCTACTCTTCTATCCATCGCAATGATTTCTATGTATACTAGACAAGATGTTCAGAACAAAAAGTGTGTCCCACTTCAGGGGTGAAGCGGGAATGGAGAAGGAGTATGGGATGCCACACCATAGATTCATAATTTTGGCACCCTAACACTACTTCATAGAGTGATGATCTCATATAAAATAAATTCAAAATATTCTGTGGCTATGACAGCAACAAAAAGTGGCTATGGCATCCAAAATATATACCAATATGTTTTGTTCCCAACAGATAGTATACATAGAAGTCACTGATCTAGGGTTGTCAAGTAGTTAAAAAAAACTTGTTAGTATAAAGTATGTGTAATAAAGTTTAAGATGCAAATATTTTGTTACTGAAATTTAGAAATAAAAAATAAAATAAATCAGCAGTTTCTGACATTCAAAACCTGTGCTATCTTATCCAGAAACCAAGTATATGTAATTTTATTCTTATCACACAGATAACACAATTCGCAAACAATATCAACAGATAAAAAAATTAGAATGTAAACAATTCGCGCGAAAATGGATGCCAAATTTTATCTCAAGGTATTAATTGACTAAGGTATGATCTCCATTCGGTCCGGAACATCGAGATATCATTTAAATACAATCGATACAGAACGTGACACAAGGTCGCATATTGCCTAAGACGACTCTAATTAGGTAAAAAGGTCGATGTAAGTACAGATACGGTATTATAAAGAGCCCACAATGATATCAGCGGCAATTTATATAATTTAATGAGTCACGCGTCCGGCTGTATGAATTGATGTGCCCGGCACACGACAATAGTTACGAAAAAAGTTGGTTAGTATAAATCGAGTACATTGCAAACTACATTGAATTACGAGATATCACACCTCTTTCTGTAATGCAGTTATTGCGAAAGTGTGCAATAAGCAGACGACTGGTTTATAATAGCTTTTAAAAGGAATGCAAGTGAAAATTACCTTGTCCAAACATTTCAATTCCTCAGTCGGATAAACTGTTTTCTCACACCTTGCGCAAGTTTTATTCATGTTGAATGTTTTAACACAAAACACAGTAAAAATATGAAAGCACTGATATTTCACAGAGCAACACGAGTTTTCACGATTCACAAACAACGTTCAAAATTCGGTTTTGTAAGAAAACACTCAAGAGCACGATTTTCGTAGCATCCCCGAACGCGCATGCCAAAAATATGACAAATGGCGGCCGTTAGAGTGGCTAACATTGTACACACTTTCTACTAAATATTACCAACTGGATAATTGTAGATTTAGTAGAATACATTGTTATTTTTTTTATTAATTGGTTTTCATAATTGGTCACTCGCACTCACTAATAATCATGCGCATGCAATTATTAATTTAAATAATTATATCTGAAATGTGAAATGATAATTTATGTGATATTGTCGCAAGTTTACGCGAATGTCACACATCTCCCCCACGGGGAGAACCCGGTCTCCCCGTGACCATGGCTGCTGAAAAGCAACTGCTTTCCCCGATCCCGAGATCAATGTAAAATATAAAATAACATCAAATAAATCCCGATAGAATCCGTTAAAAATAGTTTTACTTCAATGATAATGATATTATAACACTTTATTCAATAACTTAAAATCAACCAATAATCACTTTACATTAATCGTAAACCACTTTCATTATTTAAACTAGTCTAGTGCAGTCATAATTCTTATTTTATTATTGGGTGTATTTGGACTCCCCCCGCCAGCACAGAATATAATTATATAGTACCTACTTACCAAGATCGGTTCTTTCTCACCGTCCACCTTTGCAGGATTTTTGGTGCCCACCAACCTCACTAGCTGGTACACCTGCTGATAACGCGCAGCACTCTAGTAGTAGTAGGTTCAGGTTTGACGGTAGTCATACTAGTCATTCCCGCAAGAGCAAAGATAAGCCAACTTAAGAGAAAGAGTAGGAGAGTGGACTTCAAAGTGCAAGTGTATACAACTGGGACTAACGCTGTGATAATGACCTTATTACATAGTATTTTTGGTTGTTGCCTTACTACACTACTAAATGTATGAAATTTAAAACTTGACAGTCTCGTTAATAATAAAATTTTTACTCAAAACTATTTAATTGAAGCAAACAAATTACTAAATTACTCAATAAAAAATAACTACGAACAAAGGCACTTTTCTCTCTGTAACACCATCAACGCCTCGTTAAATAGTTGTTTCGACGTCTGTATCATGTCCGTCAAGTGGTTATAATCATCTTGCTTTTCTTCCTCAATCATCTTGAGTCTGTCCTCCATTATTTTCAATTTTTCCTCATTAAGCTCTAGCTTATATTTCAAATCGTCTTTGTCTAAAGACTCGGCACCTTCACTTGGTTGAGATTCAGAAGAACTCTCACTAGATTTCTCAATCGCAACCACGGAAGATGGCTTTCTAGTAACAGACGCAGTGCCACTATACACGTCAAAAGTTTGCTCTTTAATTACAGAAATCTTTGAAGATCTAGACCCTCTCCTCAGTGACTCTTTCAGTGGCTTTATTTCATCTTCCAAATGAGCAACTTTGCGTTCTAAACGCCTTTTCTTCTCTTTAACTTTTCTATGTTTAGCTTCTAACTCTTCCCATTTGTGTCTCTCTTCATCTATTCTATTGTTCAAAGTTAAAACGAGTTCCGATAACTTTTTAATTTCGTTGTCTGTTGCAGTTTTCATTGGAGTAAAGAAAATACTTTGCAGTGAGCATTCTTCGTACCTCAGCAGTTGTGCTCTAAGTTCTTCAATCTTAGCAGCCTTTTCTGTTGCTTGCTTTCTTAGGGCATCGATTTTGGCATCAGTATTTTTAATTTCTTTCTGAGATTCTGTTATTTCTGCATTCATTTTGTTCATTTTAATAGTGTTCTCCTTCAGAATCTCTTGGTAATATAGCTCTGAAGTTTTGATCTGGGTCTGAAAAAATAAAATACACCTATATGTATTCAACTTATAGCTGGTGATTAGTTCGGCAAACATTTGTAAGTCTAATGATTTATATTTTCTATACAGTATAAACAGAAAACTTATATAATTTAGTATTAAGAGCCGCCTAACCCTTTGCTCATTGATCAGCATATCGTCATGGTTGCTCTTCTCTGCAAAAGTCTGCATTTTTTGTCTGATGGTAGTGGTGTCACATTCCAAGTTTCTTATTCTACAGCGAGCACCTTCTAGTTTTCTCTTCAAGTCTTGATTTTCCTCTTTCAATGTTTCCATTTCCTTCATGGCTTGGTCGACTTCCTTCTTCCTCTTTTGTTCAATTTCTCGAATAAACTGCAAATTATCTGGTATTGTAACCGGTGGCAATATATATATATATATATATATATATATATATATATATATATATATATATATATATATATATATACAGTTATGGGGCCTCGAAAAGATCTTCAGAGCCCAAGCGAGCGTCAAATGCAAGCCAGTACACCTGCTGATTGATGGACAAGGTTCTGGCGCAGGCTTTCCTCTCGGGGTTGGGTGTCAAGTGGTAAAACTATGAAAAGCTGGAGTCCCCGAACGAATGGTATTGACGCTTGGATGAAGAGAGAGGGTGGCTAGGTGGGAAACATTTTTTATATAATTTTCCTAATTTAGGTATTATGTACATTAATACCGTGAATGAAATCCAGATTATAAAGTGAGTCTTTGCACTCGATTTAGATATACCTGCTCCTAAACATTACCTGACTCTGGTCCCTCTTCTTATTTTCCGATGATAGGTCTACTTTCTGCTTGCCACTTAGCTTCTCCTCCAGATCTGATACTTTTGCTTGCAACAAAACTATTTGTTGCGCTCTACCCTTCCATCCAGCCACATCATTTTGCAATTCTTTGATACTAGTGAACTTATCACCCAGTTCTTGCTGAAGGATTTTAGTTGCCATCAATATTTCATTCTTCAATTCTAAATTCCTGTTCTTACTATCGTAGAGTTTTTTATTGACCGCGGCAAGTTTGTTATTTAATTCTTTCAGTTCATCGGGACTGGCATCAATAGCTTCTTCTTTACAAAGACAAATATCCAGTTTTTCATGCTCTTTATTCACTAGATCTAACTGCATTACTTTGCGTTCTAAACAGGCGTTTTTCGTTTTGTAGCTTTCTATTTCAGCTACCAAATGTCTATTTTGTTTACAAAGATCGGTTATTTTTGCGCTTATAATGCCAGCTGATTTTGACGATATAGCCGGGCCTGATCCTGATATGATATCACGAATCCGTTGGTTTAAATCAGTGATAGTCTTATTCAATTCTTTTATATTTTCATCTTTTGTAAAAATACATTTGCGCAGTTCGTTCCCCTCTGATGTCATTATCTGAAGAAACAAAGGTAGAAATTGCTAATTTCATGTTTAAGAAGGCAAGTTCAAGGTGTAGTAGCATGGAGAAATGAGATATTTTTCAAATCTTTCGCCAAATTTGATCTAATAATTGACTTGCACAGGGTAGCAATATGAATCTTGGCATCAAGCGTTTGACTGTAACGTGTGGTGTTGGGGCATCGAATCCCGTGTAGTGCAAATATTGTATTTGTACCAATGTTATTGGTTAAATAAATACCCATGTATTTTTGTAGGTATGTTTATCCGTGTTCTAGTTGCCATGTGCAAGTAGTTAGGGTCAGATTAGTGCGAATGTCCAGAGAATCATTATTAAAATACATCTGGAAAAGTGACTTACTTATACATCAACCATGTGTTAGAAATGGATGAGGACGGATGAAGAATATAATGAGTAATATAACGTAAAATGACGTCCCTAACGTTGGTTTATGTAAATTATTCGCACAACATTAACACTGTGGTATTGTACCTACGCGCAGATAGGTAAGTCTACTTATAAGAAACTAAACAGGTATAACAAGGGGACAGTTAGAGAGCTCAGTCTCTTTTTATTATAACTACAGCTATAGACTAGTTTTCTGTCAATATTATATAAGTTATATAAATCAATGAAAACCTACTTTCAACTGTTCAATCAAATGGGCATTGAGTTCAGGTGGATATAGTAGATCATCAGGATCCGGGTTTTCAATACCAGCAAGCATTTTTAATTTCATTTCGTCAGTTTCATCAATTTGTTTCGCTAGATCTTCTTTAACATTGGGCTTTGAACGCAGTTTTTGTACCGATGTTTTAAGTTTATTCATGGTTTATAACACGATCAATACATCTAAAATTATCAAAATCGTGTTTGCCTTATTGTACGATAAAAGTCATATGTCAAATATTGAGATTGAGACAGATTGAGATTAATGTTCGATTTTTAAAGGATTTAATATTGATACAAAACTTATTGCATTCCAAACTCTTTGACTAGTTACCAATTTTTCGATTTTTTCCACCATCCACCTCCGCAGACCACCTGAGGGCCAATTCTCGTAATAAAAAGTAGTTCAAAATTCAGTCTTAATCTAGTCTCGATCTCATGTCGATCTCTCATAATTATGTCAAAAAAGATTTCCTCATAATACAATTTTGTGGAAAATAATGTAATTCTTTTGTAAGAGAACTCTTGTTTTTAAACGAAAGGGTGTTCTCGTAACAAAATTTTGTTGAAAATATTGAATAGATATCACCTTATTAACATTTGGGAAATCGATATCAGATCGATATAACAATGAATTTTGAACATCTTTTTATTACGAGAACGGCCTTCTGGGTGTAAAGTGTTAAAATTATAAAGTTTTATTACCTGTAGTCTCTGTTTTCCCCAGAGTGAAAAAGGCGTGTGTACCCGACATATTAATAATCCAAGGTGTACCTATATGTTGTACTAGCATCGCCGCGCGTTTTCACCCGCGTAAGTCCTGATCCCGTGGGAATATTGGGATGAGTAAGTAGCCTATGCTACTCAAGGATAATGTAGCATTCTAATGGTGAAAGATTTGTTGACATCAGTCTAGTAGTTTCGGAGCCTATTGCATACAGCAAACAAACAAACAATCAAATCTTTCCTCTTCATAATATTAGTATAGATGTATGTATGTATGTTTTTATTACTTAAGCCTACCTTTATGGTGGCGGTCTTCGTAGGTTTACTCGGCATTGAAAATGTACAGTGCCCTAACTCAGTGATTTCAGCTCAAAATGCACCCTAGTGTTCCAACTGCATACCAAACAGTAGCTTTCAATTCGGAATCAGATTGCCAGCCGTGATTTGAAATAAACGGCTTCCACACGATACAATTTTATGACCCATTGACTAGATTGTCAATCAAATCGTGTCGTGTCTATCGCAGATTTTATCTACAATGTTTAGTCAGTGTCAAAAATTGAAGATCATATCGGGGTGTCAAAATTAGGTGATGGTACCAAGAGCGTCAAAAATAGGTAACGCTACAGAGCGTCAAACCCTGATTGATGTCTTTGATGTCTTGAATCGAATGACTGAAAATCTGCCGTATGTTTGATTGCAATTGGTTGAGTAGAACGAGAGATGTGACCAAAAGACAACCGACCAACCTCCACGCAGGCGGAGCCGCGGGCTTATAGTGTATGACAATGAAGAATATTAACTAATTTTGAATATTAACTCTCTATATTCTCTGTCACAAATGAAAAATACAAGTGAAAGAATTACTTCGATACGTTAATTAGTTTCCGATTTATAGAAGTAAACGTGCGACGATGCGTGTGACGATGTGACGTCATCTCACAACACTCGCTCAGTCCGCTCGCGCTCTCAGCACGGAGTCATCTTACGTTTCATTAGAAATTTCAGGCCTTAGGCCAGGTACATTTCCTTAGGCCTAATACTTAGGTAATTAGAGGCCTTACGTATTTTATTAATAAGACAAATCAAAATTAAAAAGGTTTAGTACCTACATCTGTTCAACCCACTACATTTACAATAAATAAAAAAAAAAGAAGGTACCTCTTCTTAGTTAACTCAATAAGTTAAATTAACTAAGAAGAGGTACCTTCTTTTTTTTTCGTGCGGAATTCGCCCCGGATACCCCCCCGCCGGCTAGCGGGGTTGGTTATGTCGGGCTTGAACCGACTAATACTGCACGCCGTCTCGGGTCTTCAGACGCCGGGGTGCCCGTAAGGCATTTCCCTCGCACCTCGACTAACCCTGGGCCATCTCCGGTTTCGAAATGGTCCCCTCGGGTTTGGGAATCCCGGTGTCCCCGTCTTGCCCCGGTTTGGGGGGGGGGGGGCGCTAGTCACTATGCGCGGATGAAAACAAAACAAAATACTGCACAAGCTCCTTAGTGTCCTTAGCCTGTCACCGCTGGCGACTTGCTACTAAGCGGAGTGTTGTAAATTGACGTCAAATGCGGTCACGTGACAGTTAGGGGGACTCGATATTTTTCGTAAGTTTAAATGCCTGTAAAATCAAAACTAATGGATATTTTTGACTACAACAAAAACTAGTGCGTTTGTAAACATGCAAGCTTTACTGTAACAAACTTTCAACCGATTTGGCATACCTATTATCATTCTTCATTATGTTGGAATGCTTATCAATGCTACCACTATCACAAAACACTACATTTTTTTCTCTTCCACAGTTGTGTTTGACAACGTCAATTCAACTGTCAAGTGTCAAAAACTGACAGGAAAGTGTATTGATTGTATTAGAGTCGTAGTGTTTTTGATTATTTCTATAACAATTAGCTAATGTTTGTACAAATTGTGGCAGTCTCCATGTACGAATAGTAGAGTAGAAGCTGTTACCACCTCTTTCTAGCGTCAGTGGACGTCGGTAGGTATCAAAATTTGATAAATGGTAACGACCTTGATGCTAGGCAGATGACCATAGAAAATTAAGTCTTATCACATTGTTATGTTAACAGAACATATTGACGGTATTATGGTTTGTTACATATCCGTTATTACTCAAACGACAGCTCGTACGCCTCACCACAATTATGGAATTTCCTAGAGCAAATGATTACGATTACAGATTACGTTTCCCTTATCACGACACAATACAGCCCCTTTTATTCTGTTATGTTCATATATCGCACGACATGGGGAAGCCCCCGGGTATGTGGGACTCTTACTACATTCAAATAACCTACTGTGAGCGATACACTGCGTGTAATACATGAGTAGCCCGGTGGAACTATCTATGTATATGTTTTCAATGATCCACCCAGTACTAGCCCCTAAATTGGTGTATGGCACCCAAACGCAACAAATAAAAAGGTACTGTACCTAGATCCCATTATATAAGCCATTATTAAAAATAAGAATCCTTTTCTTTCATTTTTTATAGTGGCTCAGTATTTTATATATAAAATATTTCCAAATTTGCAAATACCAAAGAAAAGAATACCTCTTACTGTAACTTATTATTTAAGAGGGCATATCTCTGGACTTGTAACACTCACATAGCATCTGTCATCATTTAAGCATAGGTACTTCAGAATTAGAAAAAATACAGCTTCTCACATTAACACCAGATTGGTTTTTAATGATGAGATGCTGATGTATGTCAAGTGTTTTCAGGGGAAAAAGTAGTCTTTCTCCTTGAATATTACATTCAAAAAGTCAGTGTTCGTTAACTCCAAATCTGCTTCACTAACAATTATCTCTTTACTTCCTCAGCCCAACATGCCTGGAACTAATCTTATAGTCCCAGTTGTTCTATGGGGCAAGAATGCACCAACACATTGTGTATCGTCAGTCTATCTCTCTCGTGACCAGAAGACCTTGGTCACAGGGTGCTACGATGGCCAGATTTGTATATGGCAGGTGGATCCTGAGACACTGAAGATGACTCCGAGATGTTTGTTGGTGGGGCATACCGCTCCTGTGACATGTTTATCCAGGGCTTCGATCATACAGGTATATTATGACTTTCTTGTCTCACGCTTTTCCGGTTAGTCCATAGTAGTTAGAGGCAAATCGCAGTTATGTAAAGTATTTGATTTCACTTGTTGGTTACCGAGAGGTCCTGGGCTCGAATCCTGGCCATTACACTACCAACATGAACCCACTTTTAACAAAAGTAATTTACCTTAGCTGGAGGGGTCCCAGGGAATACCAACAATTTTGTTAGTACTTAAAAAAAAGCAGCATTGTGCTGCAGAAGTGATGCCATGATTCAGTATCTCACTTTATAATCAGTGGCAAACTTCTTGACAATTTTCTCTAACTGCATTGAAAGCATTTTTAGGTCTTCACGACTTTTTTCGAGACTTTTGCCGTCTTTTATACCAATTGAAAGATGACATGACGAGTAAGTGAGAGTAGATTCGAACGCGAGTTTATGGAGCGTAAAAAGTGAAATTCAGCATCTCATCAATTCACAGGCAGCATCAGAATAAGTCTTTAATTTTTTTATGAAGATGTAAATCCTTGATTTTTGTTTTATTTGTCCGAGGAGGCATGTAGAGGATTATTGCTGCTAATGTTACCCCCCTTCCTCCGCTCCCGTCCGAAAAAGGAACTAGCTACCGCTGCGTCATCGAGGGTGCTGTCTTTTATCATGTCATGTTTTTCAATAACACTCAAAACACATTTATTTGCATTTTGCTTGCGTATGCCGCATAGGCCCTCCAGGCGATATGTATGAGTTATTGACCGGAAAAAGTGCAACCATATTCTAGTACTAATAAGAGCGCGCCTCTGAGATTTACCTCGCGCCGTTTTGTCGTCTGCGCAGCGCCTGAAATGTCCAGAATTCTTGAAATGAGTTTACATTTATTGGTGAAATCCACTCAAAGGTAATTGTGAATTCCTTGGAAAGTTTGTATATGTAATATAATCAACATTTTTCAGGACAACAACTTCATTGTGAGTTCATCTGAAGCCGGCGAGATGTGTACTTGGGACCTTGTTGACGGGAAATGTCGCGAGAGTGTCAAGCTTTCTCAAGTGCACACCAATATACAGGTGAGCACAACCATCTACATTATAATAATATACATTATTTTATTATTACTTCCAGTGGTGACACCAACAGCTGTACGGACACCAAGTTGACCCGCGACGAAAGCGACTCACTTCGCCATTTCCCCACCAAAAAGTAAAAATTAAAACCTGTTGGTTAGCCCTTTAAGTTTAATATACCTAGTAATATTTTGCTTCAAGCATTGTCTAGCCGGGGCACCTCAGATCGTTCTAATAACATGTCAGAGTGTTTTACTAGGTTGGGGCTTTACAATTATTATTGACATTATCTATTTAGTATTTTTGACATTGCATGACATTTTTTATTTTTTTTGTATGAAGAATTGTATTACTTTGTTTATTCATTTTAAAACTGTAATATGTCTGCATGTAGTCTCACATGCCAGCAATGGCGAATATGAGGATGCGATTGACATTAAATCCTTCACATACCACCTACCACCAATATGTAACCATATTCTTTGTGAGTAACAAGTGTGTAACTTTTGTGAGCCAATAACTGATTTGATTTGATATACTGAAGTTGAAGGCTTGCCACAATGTTTTACTTTTTGAAGGTTTTCTTTTGTGCCGGAAAATTTGTAATTAAATTCAATTTTTTGTCTTTACAGGCATATCACATGTGCAACAGCGAAGATCTGCGTCTGTTCTGCAACGGTTACTACGCCGAGATTTTGATTATGGATCCGTTCTCCCTAGAGTTACTCTTCTCACTAAGCTCTAAGATGAACCCAGATTGGATATCAGCCCTACATGTAAGTAAAGGTTTTATTTCTAATTTTTGCAGAAGCTTGGTGACGTTAGTGAGTGTGATTCGACTTCCGACCCGGATCTCACGTCTGGGAATACTGACTACAGTTAGGTAAAGTGGTGTTATGGTTATTGCTCCAGCGTGAGGTTCTCTAGAGAAAGGTGAATTAACTTTATTATAGGCATATTGGATCAATTAATGATCTAAAGATTTAGATAGGAAAAAGAGAACATCTATACTCCATTTGGTTAGGTACTTAAAAAAAAGGTAAACAAGAAAAATGGCGGATTTCAGAGATTGTCAACCTTTAATGACAATGGTATTTTCGTGAACATCCGTTCTATAAGGATAAGTATCCTTGGGCCACGTTTCCTCAGCAAACTTGAATATGTTTATTACAGTTTGTTTCTCTGAAGACGAAAGAGGGACCCTCTTGATACGTTTCTTCTTAGGAGATGGAAATGAATGGGATCTAGGACGACTAGTACCAGGTTCAGGAACACTCATTTCCACAGTTAAACCAACAAAACTACTAACAACTATAACAATAAAAACTATAACAATAACAGCACAGAAACACCAAATTTTAACAATTATGGTAACGAACAATATACGAACTGCGAATATACTGACAGTCACGCACGTATGGCGCGATCTGGAAAAAACTGTTTTGAATACCTTTTTTTTTTTTTTTTTTTTTTTTTTTTTTTTTTCGTGCGGAAATCCCTTCGGACTGTTTTGAATACCTGTCGTTTTAGTTTCTTTATGGTAGGCACAGTGCAATACTTAATAAAATCATTTTAAATAATATAATTATTATGATTTGTCAGCTTAGGAAATAATAATTGCAACTTAATATTAAACAAAGTAGTTAAATATAGAAAAATATAAGAGAAGAAATGGATTTTAAGTTCTAAAATGATTTATTTTGGTTTCTTTTTATTTCGGAACGAAAAATGCCCCTATAAAAGAACCCTTTTTACGATTTGTTTACCTTTTTTTAAGTACCTAAACAAACGAAGTATAGGACGGGACTTGAACCCGCGACCAGTCCCTTACAGGGGGAATGCTCTGACCAACTGAGCCACCTAGAGACGTCCCAGATATTCGAAATTCCCTGATACATTAATACGTCTTAAGGCGACGTTGGAGCCATCTACCGTAAAGGTAGATCTAGGAAAAGAGAACATCTAGGACGGGACTTGAACCCGCGACCATTCCCTTACGACTGGTCGCGGGTTCAAGTCTCGTCCTAGATGTTCTCTTTTTCCGATCTAAATCTTTAGAAAAAAGTAAGCATACAAAATGCTTAAAAATTGAATTGAATCAATTAATGATCGATCAACTGAAAATTAAAAATAAATGATCAGAGTTCTTCAAGGTACCATTTTGGGGCCAGTAATAATTCTCGTTAGCAATTCGACAGATTTTACTAATTACAAAACTTTGTTATTCGCTGATAAATATATCAATTATAGTAACTATAATTTTCAAAATTTATATTAAGAAAGACCTATACATTCAGCTATTTCAAAATTTATATTCAAGATGGGGTAAAGTTATTCAGCTAATACTATAAAAATTATGATTTAGTAAATTAACATAATATTTCAGGTTCTACGTCCATCATCGCGGAAAGATGACGTTGTCCTCGCCATCTCTATCACTGGAACTGTCAAGGTAAATGTAAATCCAGTTTTGGCGCCCTGTTACTGATCGTAATCATAAGCTATTTTGAAATGCCTTCAAATACAATTGCTGTTTATCTACAAGTGCGGGGATAGTCTTCCTTTTATTTTAGTTACACTTTCTAAAATATTAGAACGAATGAAAGTTGGATCAGAAGAGAAGTTGGTTATATTCCCTGATTTAACAGAGGCATTTCAAACAGTCTCTATCCGAATACACCTTGAAAAGCTTGATCATACTGGCATAGGATGTCTGTAGCTCTCCCTTTTCAAGAGTTATCTTGGTAGTCAAGACAATAATGCCTCGTATGCACTTAAGACTCTTGATAAACTCTTCAAAATGTGTGGTGTACCACAGGGGAACGTAAAGGGTCCTATATTGTTTTACTAAATACAAAAATAAAGTTTGCAGCCTGCAGTTCTTTTACGGCATCTTCACGCTTATACTGATGATATTGTTCTGATATTGCGATTTCCGGTTCGGGCAGTGTTATTGGGTTTTTCTGTTTGGAAATTCTCAATAACAGTATGGATAGTACGATCTGTAAACAACTACGTTTAATATACTCTATTCGTTCAGGTGTGGTCTCTCTTGGGGCATGAAAACAAGCAGTCGGAGCCGATCTACGAGAACGAATCCAAACAGATCCGCTGTCTGAACGCACTGTCCTTGAACTGCTGCGCGTACAACCAAAGAACTGTTCTCATCGTATGTGCTAAATACTGCCAGATATACGACGCAGGTAAATCTTTTTGTACTACTAAAATATTCTACGATAAATATTCTACGACATTCTACACAGCGCTTTCTAGACCCAAAGTAAGCATAGTTTAACTAGCTTGTGTTATGGGTTCCAGACTGCGGATAAACATACTTATCTCCTTTTTTTGTTGTAAATAAATACATATTATACATAGAAACACCCAGACTAATGCAAATAGACATATTCATGCATACAAATATTTGCACAGCGGGAATCGATACTGCGCCCCCTGTCGTAGCAGTCGAATGCACTACCGCTACGCCACAGAGGCCGTTCTATTATTATGTAGCTGTTCGTGCCTGGTGTTACCCGGAAGCCAACTTTCCTGTGGATTTATGCGTATATTTTAAATGAGATTCTGAAGAAGAAATGAGGACAGAGACCACATGTTTCCACTTTCATGATTGTTTTATATGTGCTTACCGGTTGTCTCTCTCTGGCCTGACTCTTGACCTGGACTTTCGTTAGAATGTCATACATTCTAAAGAAAGTCCAGGTCCAGAGTCTTCTTTAGTTCTTTAGTAGAGAGTTCTTTAGAATGTCATTCATTCTTTCATAAACCATGCAAACTGAAGCATACTTAGTCGACATTAGGAGGGGTGGTACTGCGCTGGTCAAGCCACGCTGGAAAAAGTACACTACCAGCACTCTCACTCACTCAGTAACTCACTCACTCACTCAGTCACTCACTCACTCACTCAGTCACTCACTCACTTATTCACTCACTCTCACACCCACTCGGATATTCTTTATATACTTCTCTTACAAAATTCTTTTCCCCAGGTGATTTCTCAGTCCTCTGCTCCATTCAAGCTCCTACCGGCGAACGTTGGATGTCAGGTGACTTCCTAGCACCTGACAGAGTACTGGTTTGGTCTACTGAAGGCAAAGGATACCTGTATAGGTTACCAGCCAAGTAAGTTGTTACAAGTTTACTATTTATACTGAGTGTAAATCCACTTTTAGTTTGTCTACGGTGACTCCTGGAGTCCAGGGTCTGAAGTAGACTGGCCTATCCGGTTAAGTTAAATATTAATCATTGATATATAACGAAAAGTGGTTAAGCAAGTCTAGATAATATTCAACTATTCGTAAAAGAAGAGTGTGAGTGAATGAAAAATGGTTCTATAAATTTGATGGCAAAAAAATTAGGTTCTGTAATGTGATATTTATACGCATATAGCTTTCATAGGACTGTAATAAGACCATTCTTTTGCTTTTCTGAAAATCATGCAATTTTAACTTACGCTTTACTTCCACGGATAGTGCGATATTAGCAAATCGTTTTCATTAAATCTATATAGTTTCTTAGCAGTCGGAAGTCGGAAGTCAGAAGTAATATATTAATGACTTTTGAATTATATATCAATGACTAATTATTAAAATATTAATAATCGGTTTATACATAAAACTAGTTGTACACTATTGAAAGCTAACAATTGCTATATCAAAGCTATGGTGCTACTATAATAAGCTTATAAATTATTTGAATACTATACAAACTTGTTGTAATTTGTGACTTTGCTCGGCTATCAGGGTAAAATGACACCAATGTTATTGGGGTAGCTAAAATCTTTCCCTTTCAAGCTGTTTCTTTCTCCGTAGGGAATGGTTCTGTTTTTGCATACATCACGAGTTCCCTCTACTGTCATTAAACTCTTCATAATGGCCCGACTGTTGCGTTTACTAACCTCGACTGGCTTGCTCATTTAAATTAGCTTAATAGAGACTTAAATGAACATAACGATGGTTATTTCAGTTACCAAAATAAATAAAAAATAATCTATCGTATGTGTAAAGTTTTTACATCAGAGAAATCATGTTCGTTAGGAAGGTTTTTATGGAGGAACTGAGTGTTTTCACTCAACACAGAGGCCCACGGGTGATGTTGGGCCTCTGAGTTGACATTCAAATCGCGATGCAGGATCAGTTATTGCAAAGTAATTCGTGTCATTTTCGCTAGATGGCACTGGGCGATTGTGGATGATGTCACTATGAGATTTGATTGGATTCTAAATGTTATAGGTTACATTAAAATTAAAATTTAATTTGTAATTTAAATTTTTATCATTAAATTCTTAAATCACGTCATTTTCACAACACAACACAACAACACTAGTGACATACATTAGAAGTGTTTTTATGAGCTCCTATGTAACTAGATAAATAGAAGAGCCGAGCTAAGTCACAAATACAAACTAGTATAATTCACACCATTCGATCTACTTAAAAAAAAACATCAAAATTATTCCACACCTAACAAAAACACATGACATTGCATTTTGAACTATAATTACAAATAATAAGGATGAAAATACGTTATTTCGCTGAACGTTTAGTTGAAATTGGCATGTGTCATTGGTTACAATGTTTTCATTAGTAGATAACTCATTGGAGCACTATATGCTAATGTTATAGATGTTTATTTGAATAAGTATGGGGATCTTCCATAAGCAATGTTTAAGAACGTAGCCTTGCATAGATTCATCGTGATGGTGGCGGTTTCTACAGTGACTGGGACTTGCGACTCAGACTCAGTGTTTCGGGAGTGAAAAATGGAGATTTTAACCTAAGTAGAACACACTTGATCGAACCTACTAATATAATATTTCTTTATTTGCTTAAAATGTAGTTACAATATAGGTGAAATAACAATGATGAACCAATACATTTTGTGACTAGGCAAAATGCAAATATAATATACTACAAATAATTTCTAAATATAATTAGTTATGTCAAATTCTTATAATCATTATTTTTATCATACAATTCTTTCAATGAGTAAAATGTCATATCCAAGAACCATAATTTAAGCTGTGTACAGAATTTCTTATATGGCAGTTGTTAAATTTCTTTGGGTATAACGTTAAATATACACCCACACATGGCTATACAACTTTTTAAGTACATTGTGGTTCTTGGTACCTTTTATAATACAATCCTGTCTGGAGGTCTGACTTCACCAATGAATGTTGGGTCTGGCAGACGAGGCATGAAAGTATACTTATCGCTGTGGAAATTGGAGGTCTGAGGACCAAGTAAGGAACAGCGTGGTTAGGGAACTCCGTGATACGGTAGAAGAAGGGATGATTAGATGGTTCGGACACAGAGAGGATGGATGAAAGGGAATTGACAAACCTGATTTATCGGGTGAGGGTGAATGGTCATCCCAGCAGAGGTGGACATAGGCAAACGAACGTATTTCAGCCAGATCAAGGATATTTTGAGGAAAGACCAGGTCAAGAGTTCCTACAACCGGCAAGCAAGTATGAAAACAATAATTATGAAAGTAGAAGACGTGAAAAGTGTACTTCAGAATCGAAGCTAGTGGAAACATGTGCTGGGTCTCTACCGGATAGGCCGAGACCCGACACATGTTTTGAAAAGACCGCATGTATATATTATATTGATTTATCAATTGCAATGAAACCAAATTAAAATGAAAGTAATTGGACTGAAATTAACCTAAAACGGTAATCACGTTTTACTCAATGAAAGTAATTGCGATCAGAAGAAACTAAATTGAGTTGTTACGTTTTAGTCACTGAAAATCTACCAATGAAAGTTAAGATCGAATCTCATTTGTAAATGCCATGTATTAGGTGGTAGAAATTTGATGACACAAATTTGTCACAAAATTCGGCCGGGTGGGTACCACCGTGCACGATTGCGAAAAACCCTCCATAGTAATCCAATTTCGGTTTGATTGCGTTCAGGGGTCAGCAAGTGTATAACCGGGCAGGGGGATTGTGGTCGCAGCACTAGTGGGACCGGCGGGTGTCACGCGGTGCTACGACGACAATCCTCTTCTGATGACGCCGTCAAGTTGAGTGTCACCATTGTTAACATGGAACGTGTATGTAATGGTGACCCTCTTTCCTGAGACTTTACCTTCAGCTTACCATCAGGCGAGGTGAAGTCAAATTGACGTGTCCTAAATATAAAATAAAAAAAAAAGTACAACATCTGTAGTAGGCTTTTTTTAATTTGAAAAAAATTTAAAATGATATATTACTTATGGAAGATCTATTAACTCCGTCCATTAACTAACAAATCTAATAACGCCGTTAAAGGTAACTATTCTATCAGCTTTAACCTTAAGCTACATAAAGCTATATAATATACGACAATATATGAAGATATAAATATTTCTTTTATAGCAAACTTCGCGGACGGGCTATCAGTAGGTCAGCACAATCTATGTTTGTATGTTTGTAGATAGTTAATTTGCTTGCACATTTTTTTTAGCTTAGTCGGTTTTAGTTTACTTTTTTAAGCGATAGCGATGATAATAGAGATAAAAACCTAGTATCGAAATTGAAATACATAAATAACTATTTTAGGACATTCTACACAGCGCTTTCTAGACCCAAAGTAAGCATAGTTTCATTAGCTTGTGTTATGGGTTCCAGAATGCGGATAAACATACTTATGTCCTTTTTTATGTAAATACACATATATTATACATAGAAACACCCAAACCAATGCAAATAGACATATTCATGCATACAAATATTTGCACTGAGCGGGAATCGAACCCGCACCCCTTGTCGGTGCAGTCGAATGCACTACCGCTACGCCACAGAGGCCATCGAAAAGATCTTATTACCCCATACGCCCTATCGAATAATTTATAATAACGCTAACAAAACAACACTTAAAATATTATTATTAATATCGCTATCGCTTGCCCTGTGACCGTAGCTTTATTTAACTATATATTTCTATGCTCAATCCCAGTATAGTTTGAAACAAATTTGATTACTTTAAGAAGTAATCAAGTTTGTTGACAGTATTTTTAATTTGCCGCAGCACTTTCATATATTATAACCATCTTTTAATTTTTTAGATAGCCATAAGACTTCTGATAATTTACGTTAAATTTTAGTTCTCAAGTAATTAGGTGATTAGTTTATTCATGTGATTAGGTATTAATATACTTAATACCATAGTAAGCTTACGGTTATAATTATAAGACTATCGATTATATATACTTCTTCTTCGAGTCAATGGCCAGATACAAGACAGAAATATAAAAATCAAGCCATCAAGGCTTGATTTTTATATTTGCAATATTATATATACTGCAAAGCCTTTTTGATAAGTAAATAAATTATTATTATTATTGTAATTAAATTCGAATAATTTTTTTGATTGGAATAAAGACACCAATATCTACAGTTCAGGGGTTCGACTCGGTAAAATTGTGTTTTAAAAGGTGTAGCCTCCTGGCAGACCACAGAGAGGTAGGCAGTGGGTTCTAAAATTAAACGGGATATAGATAGTATGCAATAATATATTGTCCACTTCCGCCCACTCCGACTACAATAAAAAGCACAATTAAGTGAAGGCACTGGCCTGTCGAGGGTGCGGAGTCTCCTCTGTGTCTGGTCCAGATCCGGTGAGACCGTAGGTGGCGAGGCCGTATAAGTAATGGACCAGCAGCGACCAGCTCCAGACTGGCAGCCAAGTTAGCGGGCAGGTAGCCGACGAGGTAGGAGGTGGATCCTGGAACGCAGACCGAGCACATTAGGGAGGCTCCTGTGCGTTGAGAGACCCTAGCCAGCGCAGAACCCTTCCCGTGTTAATCTGCGCTAAGCAGCCCCCAAAAGTACTAGGAAGAGAACAGCTGATGGGTAATATAATTATTAGGGAAGCAACTCACCCCAGCGGGAACACACAACACTTATCAATATTGTTAATATTTATATATTTATTATTATATTATTATTTATATTATATTATATTTATTATATCATATTATATTATTATCTTATACTAGGTAGGTACTATATTTAAATTGAATAGTGTATTAGGCACTAGTGCGACCCAGCCGGTAGCGACCGATAGAATGGCGGTAGAAACCCCTCTTTTCTCATTGCTAATTAGACCGGTTAAACCCCTGCCTCCGTTTACTTATCTAATCTACCAGCATAGAGGTTGCCTTGTCTTTTTTAGTAGGCGCCACCCTTGCGACGTGACAGTACCCCGCCGCAAAGGGAAGGATTTTACGTACCTAATGCCAAAAGCAAAATCCGTCTAAGACCTCCATACACTATTACCCCCCAACTATAGCTACTCTTTATAATTGATGAGTTTCAAATCCTTAATATGCCAGTATCCCAATGAATTGCCCTTTTGATCTGCCAATTCGTAAACTAGTGGTGATTTTTTAGCTATGACTTTGCATTTCACAAATTTCGGGGCCAGTTTTTTATTAAAGTACTTATCCTTGTCACTTTGCAAGAACGTTCTCTTCCAGACCGTGTCACCGACATCGAATTCCGTCACGCGACGACGCAAATTATATGTATGACAGTTTTTTGAATGTGCCTGCAGTAGGTGCGATTGCACTTTGTCAAAAATATCACTCAGGTGGCCCAAATTTTCAGCATAGTGGTCACGAGGTTGAAAGATGACATCCTCGGACTGCGCATCAACATAATGCGAACCACACGCGACCAACTCACGCCCGTACACGAGGAAATTGGGGGTATAGCCCGTTACCTCATTAACCGCACTGTTTATTGCAAATTGTATCTGTGGTAGTAATTTATCCCACACCCGTTGGTCGTTCTCAATAAAAGTTGATACCGCCGTCATTACTGTTTTGTTGTATCGTTCGACGGTGTTGACGTGCGGTGAGTATTTCGGTGTGTGATGTATATTAGGCACCTTGTATTTAGTAAGCAGATTCTTTAGGGTAGCGCTTATAAATTGCTTGCCGTTATCCAAAATAACTGTAGATGGGATACCACGGTATCCCATTCACGAATCATAAACACCTTTTCCTCCATAATATTAGTAATCGCTTCAGCGGTAGCACACTTTATAGGAAATAAAAGGCAATATTTACTAAAACAACATGTGACAACAAATATGTGGCAGTTCTGATTTCTCGTTGGCGGAAGAGGTCCAACAAGATCTATACTAATCGTCTGGAATGGTCTGGAACATATTTTAGGACGACCCATTTCCCCCAACGGCGCGTGATTCGAATGCTTATGAGCTATGCAATTATCACATGCGGACACGAATGCGACCACGTCCCTATGCATACCGGGCCAGTAATAACGCAGCGCTAACCGTTTGTAAGTTTTGAATACACCAAAGTGTCCCGCAGTAGGTTCGGCATGGTTCTCCTCAATCACGCTCCTCCGGATTTCAACAGGTATTACTTCCTTCCACTCAAATTCTTTACGCAAGGAGCATTTAGCTTTCATAAGTCTGTAAAGTTTTCCATTTTTAATGAAATAATTGGGAAAAGAAGAGGCAGAAGT
This sequence comes from Cybosia mesomella, assembly GCA_946251805.1. NCBI lineage: Eukaryota > Metazoa > Arthropoda > Insecta > Lepidoptera > Erebidae > Cybosia > Cybosia mesomella. The sequence goes on from OX276417.1 coordinate 4,560,194, forward strand.
TTGGCACCCTTTGTAAATATTTAAGTACCATTGATCAGTAGTTTGTGTAGCATTTAGACTACTGTCAATAGCAGAAACCGGACATGCTCGAGAGAGTGCGTCTGGGATGACATTGTCAGCACCGCGACGGTGTTTCACATCAAAATTAAATGCTGATAAGATATTACTCATATAAGCGATAGGAAGTTCGACACCGTCAATAGTTTGAGTGAGCAGGGCCCCGATACCGTAATCACTCGCATCAGTGTGAACTTCGAAGGGTTTATCATAATCCGGGCAAGACAGAATAGGAGCCGAAACCAGACATTCCTTTAATTTATTAAAAGCGTCATCTGCCTCCTTTGACCAGTGGAATGACGCAGCTTTTTTCCCAGATGATGTTAGTTTATTAAGAGGGCCCGCGACGGAACTGAAATTCGGAACAAACCTAATCAAACCTATGGTAAGACGCAGTACCAAGGAACCTTTTGACTTCCTTTTTATTACTTGGAGTGGGAAAATTTAAAATGGCTTCCACTTTACTGGAATCCACCTGTAAGCCCCTGGAGTTCACAACATAACCCAAATATTTAAGTTCATTACGAAAAAACATAGATTTTTTGGAATTAATAGTTAGATTCGCGGATTTTAATTTTCCATAAACTTTGTTGAGTAGGGAAATATGGCGGTCAAAGTTTGGTCAGAATTATGTCATCAAGAAAAACAAAAACTGAATTTTCAAACTCGGGGCCACTAAACATTTGATCCACCAACCTTTGTTGGGTAGCTGGCGCATTGGTCAGTCCCATGGACATAGTAACAAATCTGTAGGTTCCGCGAGTTGGCACATAGAAAGCGGTCTTGTCCCGATCCTTTTCAGTAATAGGTATCTGCCAGAATGACTTAGACAAATCTATGCTACTCATATACTTGGCGTCCTTCAGATTGTCTAATATTTCTGAAACATATGGCAACTTATACGCGTCCTTCCGGGTAACCGAATTCAGCTTCCGGCTGTCCAGACAAAATCTCAGTTTACCATCTTTTTTAGGAGTTAGCAGTATAGGGGACGACCATGGACTCTCACAAGACTCTACCACGCCCAGCCTTAACATGTCATCCAGCTCCTCGGTAACAATACGCAGTTTTTCGGGCGATAATCTATAATAGCGTTGTCGAATCGGCGGCGAGTCCTCAGTGTCAATTCGGTGCTCCACAGATGAGTACGACCCAGTCCAACTTTTTCACACGATATAAGTTCAAATCTATTCATTATATTATTGGCTGCCATTCTTTGCACTTCATCCAGCTCACTATAGGAGTGCAAAGCAATGGAAGATTCGCCCACAGAGGATATCTGTTGTTCCTTAATACCACTACCACACCAGGAAATAGAACCGCAAAATTTTGGTAGGAGTTGAAACTTTTTCCAGAAATCTATACCTAATATCAACGAAGATGTAATCGCAGGTACGATATAAGCCCTTAAGATATGAAATTGACTTTCAAAACTTACAGGTAGGTTTATATATCCTACGGCCGATAGCCTATGACCGCCTGCCGAAATAAAGGATTGTACTGAATGACATTCATTTACTTTTAAGCCCGAGGAAGAGAGCAAACTTAAGTGTGAGTTATTCCCCAATATGGTCACTGCCGACCCCGAATCCAACAATCCCCAGAGTGAGACATCTCCCACGTTGATAGCAACATAAGGCCTAACATCCGCATCGAGTTTCTTGTCGTAGATTGTCGCAATAGAATACATAGAAGAATAAATTTTAATTGTAGTTAACCAATTCTGCCAATCCTCTTTATCGAATTTACTAGCATTGTTATTTGAATATGGTGTGCAACAATCTACGGCAATTAGTTTTTTTGACCCGTGTTGGGGTGACATTTTGGGCAGTCAGGGTAAGTAACCTCTTTAAGACCACATTTAAAACAGACTGGGTAACGGTCTTGTTTGCATTGTCGCAGCGAATGTTCATTAGTGCGGCAGCGCGGACAAAAAACTTGAGTTTTCGCCGAAGTACTAGGCTGCGATTCCAGAGCCGCCACTGGTACACCAGAGCCGTATTTGTGAGGTCGACTGTAGTTATAATATTTATTATTTGACGGATTATTAGCTTTATTATAATTATAATAATTACTTTTATTAAACGTGGATTTAGATTCAACCCTAACATTAGCCAAATCAGGGGCCAAGGTACCACTAAATGGCTTAGGAGGTTCGTGAAAATGAGAAGAAAGGCATTGCACTTTTTCATAGTTTATACAAAAGTTACGAAGGGTCTACACAGTATTAATGCCCGTTACACAAGCTGCCAGTACAGTCATATAGCAGGGACGTATGTTATGCTTAAGAATATTTAATTTTTCTTCCTCGGTAATGCTCACGGATAGCCGTGAAAATAACTCCGACATTATGGACAAATAAATAATAATGTTTTCGGATTCACCCTGCGTCCTATTACGTATCTCCGACATAAGTTTATAATCGTAATCGTAAGGGCTGAAATCTTCCTTTAACTTCGCAACCAGTCCATCCCAAGTAGCAACTGTGTCCCTAACGCTACGGAACCAATGAAGTGCGTTTCCAGTAAATATTTCGTAACCGCACATTAATAATCTATCTGAGGGTAGATTTCTTACCGCCCGATATTCATCAATTCGCTGTATGAACGCCCGTACACAAGTTGTACCGTCATATTTTACTGTAAACGACTCCCTAGTACGTGTGTGGTCGCACTGTATCGACACGAAAGGAGCGCCCTCGAGTGTCGAAGATGACTGTGCACAGTCTGTACGCATGGATGTGGCATTTTGAACAGAGTCTGATTTTTTATTGAGGTTCAATTTACCCGATAGCACCTCAAACTCTTTAGCTAGTTTATCAATTTTACTAATGAACACTTCATTAGACCTATCAATTCGCCTCAAGCGATGATAAATGTGATTATGCAATGCAGTAGCTCGCCGGAATAGATCATAATCATATTTCTCAATTAACGAATTAATCCGTGTGGTGAGTTCAGTTAAAGAATTCAAAATGCCCTCACAATCAACAGAAGGCTCGAGGCCTGATTCAAAAAGATCATCATCCGATATCAGAGAAATTATCTTTCGAATTTGCTTCCGCAATTCTATCGTAGTGGAAGCCGGCTCGCCGCCTCTAATAAGTACCTCATAAGTTAATTCATTCTTGTTAAGAAGATAATATTTAATTGGGTGAGTTGCCATCCTAAGAAAAGAACGAGAATCTAACAACAATAAGCTAAATAAACACTACAATTACTGCACTAAGTACAATTATACTACACAAGAAGCAGCGGTACAATACAATATACCGCATCCAAAGCTAGTACCAATATATAAACAACACAAACATACAAATTTGATTAACAATTTGATTGATAATATTGAGATTGTAGGTAGGTATTTAAATTGAATTCAATGATACAAATTATGACAATAAAGGTATAATCAAATGTCCAATAATAATAATAATTAGGTAAATACACAAATTTAATTTAACTGTATAAACATAACATAACATAAACTCACGCCTATATCCCCGAAGGGGTAGGCAGAGGTGCTAGCACCCACATTTCGCCAGTTTATGTTTAGGTCCCAATGTAATAGGTGGCGAGCCTATTGCCATTAACCGGGCACTTATAAACCTGCGATAAATACACACATAACTTCGAAAAGCATCGAATAGTCATTGGTGTGTGCCATGGTAAAACCTGGATTCGAACCCGAGACCTCGTCTCAGCAGTCCATTACCCATACCACTAGGCTACTGTATAAAATGTATAGATAATGTATTAATTATATAAGTATCTATGATACTTAATTAATGGAATAATAGCTTATAGTGTATCTATTGTATAGAACTGAATATGATTTATAAATTGCAGTTGCAGTTATTTACTATTCTGTATGTCTCAGTAAACTAACTTCTCCACCCTCAGTCTGGTCTTTGCAAAATAATTCTTACTACTTTGTACGATTCGGTGTAATTAAAAAACATACACTATCCTACGGTACGTTAACACAATAAGCATAATTAGGTAGGCAGTGCTGGGGTGCTTGGTTGGGGAGGGGTGCTTGGTTGGGGACCTCCACGCGGTGCACCCTGGGCAACGGAGACGGCAGCGCCTCTCTCCTAGGGTGGGAGAGACGCTGCCGCCTACGGCCAACTCCGACCGAGGCGAGGACGGCCCTGTTGAGGGCTGTTCGGAAGCTTTCCACGTGTCCCTCTGATTAGCAGAGGGCACAGTGGAGAGCAAGTAAGGGGGCCATCTCGAAACCGGAGATGGCCCAGGGTCAGTCGGGGTGCGAGGGATATGCTCTATGGGTAACCTTACACCCCGGCGTCTTAAGACCCGAGACGGCGTGCGGTTTTAGTCGGTGCAAGTCCGACATAACCGCCCCCGCTGGAGACCCCGCGCTCTCCAGCGGGGGCGGTATCCGAAGGGATTTCCGCACGAAAAAAAAAAAAAAAAAAAAAAAAAAAAAAGGTAGGCAGTGCTATTTTTTCTCAAGTAGGTAGGTATTATGCGAACTGTTACGTCTTAACTTACAATAAAATTTATTTAGTTTATTAATTTGGAATTACAATCATTAGACAGGTAGGTATATGACTGTAAAATACAGACTCACAACGCAACAATCCCCACTTGCTTTGCTTTAGATGAGCATCTAAGTACACATATAAACCAGTCGGTATTAAAACAAAAAAACGCACCAGTTCGCTGCTATTAAGTGGCACCTCCTCGTTCACAATTAAGTTGTTACGGCTGTGAGCTGCAAAGCGAGAAATGCAATCGAAGCGGTTGGAAGTAGGACTATAACCGTTGAGCGCCACTGTAGCCTCCTGGCAGACCACAGAGAGGTAGGCAGTGGGTTCTAAAATTAAACGCGATATAGATAGTATGCAATAATATATTGTCCACTTCCGCCCACTCCGACTACAATAAAAAGCACAATAAAGTGAAGGCACTGGCCTGTCGAGGGTGCGGAGTCTCCTCTGTGTCTGGTCCAGATCCGGTGAGACCGTAGGTGGCGAGGCCGTATAAGTAATGGACCAGCAGCGACCAGCTCCAGACTGGCAGCCAAGTTAGCGGGCAGGTAGCCGACGAGGTAGGAGGTGGATCCTGGAACGCAGACCGAGCACATTAGGGAGGCTCCTGTGCGTTGAGAGACCCTAGCCAGCGCAGAACCCTTCCCGTGTTAATCTGCGCTAAGCAGCCCCCAAAAGTACTAGGAAGAGAACAGCTGATGGGTAATATAATTATTAGGGAAGCAACTCACCCCAGCGGGAACACACAACACTTATCAATATTGTTAATATTTATTTTTTCAAGAGTTTTTCTCTTTCACGACAATATTGTGTCAGTGTTAATGGGTACCTCGTCCCGCAGCCCGCGAGAAAGAAGGTAGCCATTCCCCCTACTATATTTTAGCACGTGTTGTGTTGTTTCCTCGTCCCCTTCCTCTTCTTCTACAAGTGTTGTGTGGCAGAATGTGTGGTTGTGTGTCTGTCGTGTGATGTGTGTTTGATGCCTGTGTGCTTTTGATCCTTCTTCTTCCACTTCTTTCCATATCAACAGAAAGTTCTTGCATGTTTGACACTGTTCGTGAGTTGACTGTGCCTGCTGATCGTTGCGTGATTGTTGGTTGCTGTGTGAATGATGAAAGCAGTGTGTCGGGTGTTGACTGTGTGTTAAATGATTCTAGCGTGGATGACTGTTCTTGTATTTGTATTGTTTGTGTGCGTGTAATACCTCTTCCTCTTGGTTTTCCTCTGCCTCTTGTTTGTAAATCTGGTGTAACTGGTAGATGTTGTGTGGTTTGGTCTTGTGTGTTGTTTACAAAGACGGTATCTCCAAGCACTTTGCTGAGTATGGCTGATGTGTGTATTACTGCTTGTTTCTGAAGGATGCCTATATCAATATTTGCGTCTAACTTATCTATGTATTTTTTAATGCTTTTGGCTACTGTTCCTGTTGCTCCTATGACTATCGGTATGACTGCTGTGTGTGTATTCCATAAACGACTGATTTCTGTTTTCAATAGGTGGTATTTGCTTAGTTTCTCTATTTCCTTGGGACCGATATTATAATCCGATGGTACTGTTATATCTATTAGGTATGTTTTGTTGTTGATTTTATCTGTGTAGATTAGGTCCGGTCTATTATGCGTTACAGTGACATCAGTTTGAACAGGTATTTCCCATAAAATTTTCGCTGAACTGTTCTCTTTGACCTGTGGTTGCGTGAGATTTTCTTTCCACCATAAGTTAGACACCTCCATAAGATGTTTTCGAGCCAGACACCATTGGACGTACTGGACGAGATTATTATGTCTTTTGACATAATACGTCCCCGCCAGTTTCTCACATCCAGCTATTATGTGCTGTGCTGTTTCATCCTTGGTCGTACATAAGCGGCACTTTCCATCTACTGGTTCTCTGAGTATGTCACATTGATGTTGTCGTGTCATAACAGCTTGATCCTGTATGGCGAATATGGAGGATTCAATGCTTGGAGATATCTGTTGCTTTTTAATCCATTTAAAAGATAGCTCCGTGTCTATGTTGCCCTGATCTAAGACTTTCTTAGGGAATTGTCCATGTAGTGGTTTTCCTCTCCATGTTGTGTTATATTTCTTGACTATTGCTTTTTTGATTTCTTCATCTGTATGTGTTTTTCCTCGTGGTAAGTTTAATTCTTCCTCTATTTGCTGTGCATCTTTTATTATTGAATATTTGTCTCTACTTGTGTCATGTTGTACTATTGCTGTGACTAGATGGCTATTTGATGATGTGAGGTAATTCTGGTATTTTACCATTTGTGTTTTGTACATATACTCTACGTTCAATAGCCCCCTGCCCCCCTGGTTAACCGGTAAGTACAGTCTGATTACTTCTACTTTTTGTTGTTGTGCTTGTTTAATTGCTAGCAGTTTTCTAGTTTTAATATCTATGTTTTTTAGATCCCTGTTTTTGTAATTGATTACACCGAACGAGTAGAGTAACACCGGAACAGCGTAAGTATTTATTCCCTTTATCAGATTTCTCGAATTTAGGTGGGTATTTATTAACATTTTGATCCTATGGAAATATTCTTTAGTAATTTGGTCCCTAATAACGGTATGTTCTATTTTACCTGATTCATATATTCCTAAGTATTTGTATCTGTTTGGTATGGCAAGTTCTTTGAATGTGTCTCCACTGAGTAATATGTGTCCTTCTCCTTCAACATTGCTTCGGTGTCCTGCGCTAAGATGTACAACGTTACACTTACTAAAACCAAATGCCATGCCAATGTCGTTTGTAAATATCTCTACACTATGTAATAATACTTTTAGATTACTTCTGTTGTTTGCGTAGACTTTGAGATCGTCCATGTATATCAGGTGATTAACACATATCCAAGTCTTTAAGTTTGAAGCCCTTCATTTCATACTTCAGAATGTAAGAAAGCGGATTTATAGCCATGCAGAACAGTAAAGGAGACAGAGAGTCGCCCTGAAATATCCCTCGTCTAATGTAAATCGGATCAGTAGTTAATGATTCCTGGGAGCCACGAGCTGTCATGATCACTCTCCAAGACGGCATGGCATAGTCATCTGGAAGAATCTTTTGATGATTAATGGACATTTATAGATATCAAGTATTTTGAGAAGCCATTCGTGTGACACACTATCGAAGGCTTTCTGATAATCTATCCATGCCATACTGAGATTCTTTTGGGACTGGTGTGCATCCTCTAATATGGCTTTATTGACCATCAAGTGATCTCCACAACCCCTAGCTCCGCGGCGGCACCCTCTTTGTTCTTCTGCCATTATGTTGTTTGTCTGACAGTGGCTATATAGGATGTTAGCTAATACGGAGGTGAGCAATTTATACATACTAGGCAGGCAAGCTATTGGTCTCCAGTTTTTTGGGTCTTCGGTATTGTCATTTTTGGGTATCAGTATCACTTTGCCAGTGGTGAACCATTCTTCTAAGTATTCTGTTCCTGCAACTACTTTTGTAAATAATGAAGCTAAATGTTTATGTGTACTGGTCAAATATTTAAGGTAATAATTCTGAATTTTGTCTATTCCCGGCGATTTCCAGTTGAGTAATTTTTGTAGTGCGTTTTTTACTTGGTCTTCAGTTATATCTTCTATTTCTGTTGTATTAAACTCATCACATTTATTTTCTACTTCCTTTATCCATTTAGCATCTGTGTTTTATTCTTTAGGATTGGATAGAATAGCTGTCCAAAATTCTTCTACTCTTTCTTTACTCGGTATCTTGATGTCTTTAGTGGTACTACCTCCCAAGCTTTTGTATAATGTGTTCGTTTTCTTTGAATAACTTGTTTTGTTCCTTTTTGGTGTTAATTTCTTCGTATCTTTTTATTCTTCCTGCCAATGCTTTAATTTTTTGTTTGATAGTTTCAGTTATATTGTTGTGATCGTTTTGATTCTGTATTTTGTATTTTGTGTAAAGTGTTTCTCTAATTTTTATGATTCTCAGCGTGTTGACTCCTTTGCCTATTTCTATTAGTCGTCCTAGTTCTTTCCTAAGTTTTTCTATTTTAGTTTGTATTCTTCTTTTCCAAGGTGGTTCGCGTTTTTGTTTTATTGTAGCTGAAGGTGTGTATGGTTTTTGATTATTGTTTTCTATTAATGTTTTAGCGGTTGCGTAGATTATATCGTTTATTTCACGAAGGCTATTGTTGATAATTAACAGGTTCGGTAAGTAGTTATTGAGTGTTTTAAAGTTATCTATGAATTGTTTGGTGAAATTTACTTTGGGCAGTGTAAGCCGTTCCTCAATTGGGGTGTCTTTTGTTTCAGCTAGCGTTTGTAAAAATTTCAAAATGATTGGTTCCTGATCTTCATCTACATTAATGTTTCTCGTGAGTTGATCTATTTCATCTACTTGCTCTGGTGTAAGTTGTGTGTCATGTGGTGTGTGTGGTGAGTTTTGTGCGTGTGTGGTTACTTTGTGGTCGAAGTGTATTGGGTTCCCTCGTTACATTTGGCATGGTTTCAAGTGTTTGAGTCGTTATGACCTGTTCGTTGTGTTCTATTTGTGTCATTTCTTCTGCTCGTCTCTGTATTCTATCTAAAAGTTCTTGTGATAAGACATTCTGTTTGATAATTCTACGTGCTTGGTTAGATAAGGTGTTACCGTTGAATTTGTGTATTTTTGGGTTGTTAGGATTTCTCTCAGTGAAAAGTGCCTGTAGTCTACCAATGTAACCAGGTCCACCGGACCTTGCTTTGAAGAAGCAAAACATTAATTCCTCGGTTTCCTCTGTTGACCACTTGCGTCTTCTGTCATCATTAATTGCGTTACTCGTGGTCAACGCGGATGAGCCGACAGGGCCTGTGGGCGATATAGCCCTACCCTGCAAAGCATCCTCCGCCCTCTCTCCATGCTGTGTTTCGGCTGTAGTATCTTCGGTTTCCCCGGCTCCCGCCCGCCTGTTCAACGGAGAGCCACTGGCGGTTCGTATGCTGTCATATCCAGCGCCAGCCCCAGACATGCCCCGGCGATCACCCCCGGGAAGCGACCCTTCACGTATTCTCTTAAATTGTCTCTCCATCATTGAAGGTCACTAGAGCTCCGTTAGCCATTGGTTGAGTTAATTAACGTAAACGTTGCCAATGTCCGCCCCCCACGTGGCATCGGTGGTCATGCCGGACGAGGAGATAGACTTTGAGGGGCTGTTTATTATAATATTATTATTTATATTATATTATATTTATTATATCATATTATATTATTATCTTATACTATAGTCCGTCAAATCTAAGAAGTACCGTTTGACAGTTCTGACAATTGAATGATAGGGATGGGATGAAAAAATCGATTACTATAATATCCGAACTTTGAGAGATCGATTACTATAATATCCGAATTTTAAGAAATCAATTGTTATAATTAAATAAAAGAAATGTTTAGGATATTTTTTTATTCACTACTAGTACTAGTATCGTCGTCTTCGTCATCATCGTCATTTAAATTAATGACCAGTTGATTGTCCATTACATTATCAAAGTGTACGTCTCTTTCGAAGTCGTCCATTATTATTTTCTTTGTTTTTTGTACTACTTTACTCCAATCTTCCTGTGTAACTTGGGCACATGCTTCCTTTAATAAACCTTCCATTTTCTTGACACTGAAGGGTGGTTTTGTGTTGTGTCTTGCTGCATAACCTGTAAAACAATAATGTAACTATTTGATAGCAGACGAAAACCATTGTTTAAATTATAAATGTTAGAAGTACTCGTGTTATTATTATAATATTATAAAATATTACCTTTAACTTGGGCCCAAATCAGTTCAATGGCATTATATTGGCAATGGTACGGAGGAAGTCGTATGACTTTGTGCCCGTGCTCTTCGGCCAATTGGTCAATTACATATGTCGGTTTTGGTGGTTTATGCAATTTCACTAACTGTAATAATTCAGCTTTTAATAGTGACATGTCGGCATCCACTCCTTTTCTTTGCAGCCATGCCACCAAATCTGCTTTCTTATTGGCTGACGTAGGTGCTTTATCAATTTGCACAGAGTGGTATGGGGCATTATCCATTATAATTGTGCTGTTAGGAGGGATATTCTGTAATAAATTTAAGAACTACTCTCGGAACCTTACTGCGTCCATTTCTTCATGATACTCTTTAGTGCTTTTGGATTGGAAAGCTAATAAAGAGTTTTCCACGAAGCCTGTAGACGCTGACCCAGCATGGCATATTATGAGGCGTCCACCTTTTCCTATCGGCACCTTCGAGCACGAAGCTTCAGAATCATCAGTCCATGTTTTCGGCACAGAATGGTTGGAATTTAGCCAAGTTTCGTCCAAAAATATTACATTATCCCAGTTTATAATTTGTTTAACTTCGCGCAGGAATGTTAGTCGCTGCATAATTATGTCATGTCGCTCCATAACAATTTTTCGTTTGTCAACTTTTTTGTATCTGAAGCCAATTCCTGTTATTACCGTTCTCAACGACTCTATGCTTCCCTTATACAGCCCGGCATCTTTTAAAGTTGCACATAACTTTGCCAATGTTGGAAATTCGCCTCTTGTAAAATACCCGTATATATGGTTTCTAATAGCATGACTATCGAATTCATCGATGCCTGTCACAGGTTTATTTCTTTTTCGTTTTTTCGGTGTGTGAAGTACGTTACTGTCACTCCCCGAAGGCCCATATTTTTCACTTAATATTTTGCCAACGGTGCGGCTACCAATACCGAGAGCTTCACCGACGCGATCCCGAACTTGTGTAACTGGCAGTAGAAGTCCACCATTTTGAGATTCACGCTCAAAATACTCGTGTAATTTCACCACCAATTCACGAGCCTGGCTGTTCAAAGTACGTCCTCTTTTCGACATTATTAATAAACACTTGCTTAGTTCGGAGTCCAGTATAAATATTGCCAAGGTAAACGGATAAAGAATGATCAGTCCAGAAAAGTAATAGCCAAGTCACAAATTGTAAAACACAAACGAGAAAGCAAGTACGCGCACAGTCAGCTTCCAAGATGGCGAGAGACTGCTGACGCCGAACCGACCGAGCGGACCGCGTGCGCTTGTAGTTGGCAGTGTTGCCAGAAAAAAAAAATTGTAGAGACTTGGACACCTGCGATTTTGCCTATTGACCTAAAAATAATTAAATTAATTTATTTTAGGGTATCTGTGTATTCAGTGCATTATGCGGTCGCGCAGTAACGTCGTTAATTTATAACATCAGGCAACAACATTTTTGTGAATGGGTTCTACATACCTTATTTTTATTAGTTTTAGACGTAGAAATAAGACTTAGAAGAAAAAATTGTAATTGTAAAATCAATGGATGTGCTTGTTAAAAATTTGTTTATTTCTCTGTAATATGCAAACCCATACTATCATACACAAAAATAAATGTAAAAAACACTATCCCTGACTCCATTTACTATTTCGACAGCGTTAGCGCGAGAAACCCCGACTTATTTGGGCGCGAAAATCAAAAATCGACAAATCGCTTTCGACAACTTTTTAAAGAAGCAAATATATTTGATTTATAAATACGTATTTTTGGTGAATGGGTTTTATCTCATATTTTACGATTACATAACTATTTAGTTATGTAATCGTAATATGTGAGATAAATTCCATTCACATGAAAAAATATTTGTTTGGTTGTCAAGTGTAATTTGTAAATAATACATTCGATTTTTCGTATATGTAAACGATTTTTTTGCATACAAGTGTATCCGAAGAGTCGCAACACTACGTGCAGTGACCTAACTACGTAACTTTGTAATGAGGTCAAGAATATAACTATTAGAAATTATTTACTTTGTAAATATGTGTTATTTTGCTTTGTTTGAAAGTTTTCAATTACATTTAGATATTAAGAATTGTACAGTACAGATACAATAATGAAATCTTTCTAAATTCATGGTTTTATGAAAAAGGTTATCGAAACTGAATAATGTACGTATGAACAAAGTTGTTTCGGTTTGAAAAATATGAAACGTCAAACGGTACCTCTTAGATTTGATGGACTGTAGGTAGGTACTATATTTAAATTGAATAGTGTATTAGGCACTAGTGCGACCCAGCCGGTAGCGACCGATAGAATGGCGGTAGAAACCCCTCTTTTCTCATTGTTATTTAGACCGGTTAAACCCCTGCCTCCGTTTACTTATCTAATCTACCAGCATAGAGGTTGCCTGGTCTTTTTTAGTAGGCGCCACCCTTGCGACGTGACAAAGGGGTGACTTCTTTTTTTTCTTAAAAAAAAAAACGAAATTACAAGTATTCCCGCTAACCCCCCCAGCAAAGCTAAATTAGCTAAATCGCTTGTTAGGTTGTTAGGTTTACATCGGTAATGTAATGGCCAGGAATAAAACTACTGAGATAGAATTGTATTTTACAAATTCTATTTAAAAACTCTGTGGGGGAACAAGGTGTTATGTTCCTCCAACACAAAGGGAGTATCCTCCGACCAGGCAAAGTGAACACGGGTCGAGATCCAACGGTTGGCGTTGGGATGTTGTATGAATGTTATACCAGCGCGCGAACTTCACTTTCACGATCAGTAGCGACGTAGTAGTATCGAAGTAGTTCAACTTGTTGTCGCTAGATGGCGATGTGAATATGTGGTATCGTCATAACTCAATCAAGCCGTGATGCTCTCACGTAAATTTTATAACATTATGAAAACTATGGTTTTGTTTTGACTAATCATACTGAATACCGAAGATTCTTTGGAGCTTTTCTCTTTAATCAAATTGAAATCACGTGTTTTGTAAACGTGACGTTACAGAATGGGGTCCCGGAGAACGGTCTACAAAATCGATGCTATGCGATTTTAACCGGAGTCTTACTCAACTTCCCGACGTGCCAAATCAAATATGTATACTACTAGACTACCCTGTTCTGATCGAAATTTTGGTATCGCGAAAGAAAACCCGCGTCACCCGGGAACCGTTACACAATTTCGGTTATAAAAACTTTGTCTAGTAATATATCTTCACCGTCGCTGGATCAAACCCGACCCTATAAGCGGTGCCAAAGTCCGCGATGGCGGCCAAAGTCCGCGATGGCAGCTAATGTCCGCCGGTAACCCTGGGGTTGTCCTTTCGAGGGTTTACCCGTGGTGCCCGGCTATGGACACTTGGGGTCCATTGCCGGGCCGTGTGGTTTTAGTCAGTCCGATTTCGACATGCCCATCCCATCTTTGGCACCGATAGGGTGAAACCCGTGGGGGTTTCCAGAAGTAAAAAAAAAGTAGTATAACTTTGAAGTCATTGTACCGATTAGTCTTACTTAATTTACCAGTATAGCAGCTACGTACAATATTATTTAATTATTTTCGTTTTTAAAGTTATTACTTTCACTGTAGCTGGCCGGTGGGGGGGGGGGGGGTATCCGAGGGGATTTCCGCACGAAAAAAAAAAAAAAAGAGAAGGTACTATATTCCAGAGGTGCGACTGGTTGGATCACCTCCAAGTTTGGTGCACCCTGGGCAACGTGGGCGATGACGCATTATTGATTGCTCCTCTGGAGTAGCTGGCGTCAACGTCAACGGCCAAGAGTCTGACCAACCGGCCCTTTTCAGGGCCAGCTGACCCCATTGCACGAGGGGGTCGGGGTATGGTGGGCCTGCGAGACCCGCGGGGGGGGGGGGGGTCGATCCAGGTACCCCTCTGCTGTTATCAGAGGGGACCCTGCGAATGACTGAAACGATAATATGAAAGGGAAGAACATTATCAAAGCAGGCTGCATGTTGGATGGAGAAAGACTCGACTCTATGTTCAAAACAGGCCATGTGTTTAGTATTACGTATTCAACTAATTCTTGTAAAAGTTCAATCATAGACAAAACATTGAACATCTTGATCAAATGGCAGAAATAATCAACTTAGACATAAATGACTGCCGACTACTAAAGAAAATAAAAGTAGACATATTTAGTTAAACATTTAAATTTAACATCTAATATGTTCTACCCTATCCTAATTTGAAGCAGGTACTGTAAAATCTAACTAGTGTAGTTTGTATTTAGACACTCGACATAATTATAATTATATCTAGTATACTCAACCCACCCGCACACATAAGCCTAATTTTTTTTGTCGCGTGCCTTTAAATCACTCACTGTGCTCAGTAGTCTAAGTTTGAATCACTCGCTACGTTCGTGATTCAATTTTAGACTACTTCGCTAATTCGTGATTTAAAGTCAGCTCACTTGTTGAACAAATAACTTTATTGTACTCAAGAACAAGTTTGATATAGATATTTAGTTTTTCGTAAGGACAAGACATTAACTTTTTCATTGATATCCAACCAATTGGTGGTATACTCTTAGGAATCTTAGGTAATAGTTTTTTTCCTAAATATATGATCTTGGGTTTTAGCTCCGTCCCGGACCACAAAGGGTTCCACGGCCCTACGGTCGATCATGACAGCCCAGTACTGTTTGGCATGTTGGCACATCCTGATAATAAGGTAAGTTGTTTTTTTTTCGACGTGGATATGTCTTTGAATTTGCTTTCGTATTAAGAGAATAGAACAAAATAGGGGGATACAGTTTGGCATAACACAACAACATAACTTCACGCCTGTATCCCCGAAGGGCTAGGCAGAGATACAGTTTGGTTTTGCAGATCAATTTAAAATCAAATTACGCCTGATATTGTCGGAATTTTACGCGAATGCGCGAATTACACACATTGAAATAAAACTATTTTTATCGGATTCTATCGTGATTTATTTTTATATTTTACATTGATCCCGTTCCGGTTGCTCCCCGTGACCATGGCTTCTGAAAAACAACAGAAACGTCGGGATCAATGTAAAATATAAAATAGCATCAAATAAATCGCGATAGAATTCGTTAAAAATAGTTTTATCTACACTCAAATCGAAAAATTCGAATTACGAATTCAAAGACGATTCTATACATACGCACTTTATAAACGCATATACATAAAATTAAAAATAAAACTTATTATAGTACCGCCAACTGTATCATAAAACTCATTATAGCACCGCTATCTTTTTTTATTCATTAAACTAGTCTAAGGTTTTAGGCTGAATATGAAAAAAAAGGCGCACGCATGCGCAGTTCGAACTGTGAAAAAAATGGCGCACGCTACTTTTAATTTCAATTTTTCCTATGAGTGAAGATAAAGTAGTGTATGAAACTGCATTTAACTTAGGTATTCAAACACTCACGGGATCAATGTTAAAATATAAAATAACATCAAATAAATCGCGATAGAATCCGTTAAAAATAGTTTTATTTAAATACTTTGTCTATAGAATAAATAATGAAAGAGACAGAAAGAAAGAAAGAAATATATAATATACATATTCATGCATACAAATATTTGCACTAATCGGGAATCGGAGTCAACCTATTATCATAAACAGACTCTCGTGTTTTAATACCCCTTCTTATATGGCAGTTGCATAAACTACTATTATTTCAATCTAATTACGCCACTCGACAGCTAAAGGATTAAAGAAACGTTACGTTGAGTGAGGTCTGTGATGCCTCCCGAGGAAGCAGCGCTTTTTTAACCATTTTCAAAAAGGAGGAAGGTTCTGAATTCTTTGGAATCTTTTTTTTGAGATCGTTACTTCAAGAAAATATCGTACACGCATTCACATAAAACAGTCACACCAAGTTCTTTTTTAATAGAAGCGATTCAAGTGGTATTCGGCTCAAAATATAGCTCCTCGAATTATGTATAGATGATATTTATTACCTCTGACTTTTCTTAGTTATGTGTGCATTAATAAATCTTAATTATCGCTCGCTTAATAATGTACCCGATAGATGGCAATAGGCTCGCCCCCTATTACATTGGGACCTTAACATAACTGGCGAATCGTGGGTATGTAATACACATCTCTGCCTACCCCTTCGGGGATACAAATAAATATTCTAAATTAAATATTCTACGACATTGTACACAGCGCTTTCTAGACCCAAAGTAAGCATAGTTTAACTAGCTTGTGTTATGGGTTCCAGAATGCGGATAAATATACTTATATACTTTTTTTTTGTAAATACATACATCAATTATACATAGAAACACCCAGACCAAAGCAAATATACATATTCATGCATACAAATATTTGAACGGAGCGGAAATCGAACCCGCGCCCCCTGTCGTAGCAGTCGAATGCACTACCGCTACGGTAAAGAGAAATACGTAAATAAATATTTAAAAAGCCATCCAAATAAAGAAATCAATCCTACATCATTGTTTAATTTATGGTCACCCTATACGTATTTAATATTAGGAATATTGATAACTTAATATTTTGATGAATAACGAATCTTCTAATCAAATATCTGCATAAACTTTTAGTAGAAAATTACTACTAAAATATATATTCGTAGTTAATTATATACTTACAGTACTAGATAGAGCTACGTTCAAGTGTTTTTGGAGGCATAAGTATTGAGGGACATAGTTTCTAGAGTTATAATTTTTAAACCGTGATGTATTTCAGTCGTTTTTGTTTTTTACAAATTATTAGACAACTTTTACTTAATCTTCATGCAAAAATAAATTTCAAACATATAGCCACTTTTTCAAAACACCATGACCCTCAATCTATACAGTAAGGATTGAGAGATATATTTAAAACATTTATAAAAGTTTTGAATGTTAGTTAATCTTGATGAATATTTTGGGAAGTGTTTATCTGTATTTTTCCTAAAATATGAGTATAAAATTTAGCTTCTACTTGCATCGATTCGCCAAGAAATAGTTACCCTTGAGTAAGGATTGGGAGACCTCATTTAAATTGCCATATTTTTTTAAATTATTTTTTTACAAATTTTTAAATCGGTTCTACATTTTTTTTACAACTTCTACTAAATCTAGGTAACATTAGTTTTTCGATTCAAGATTAGGACACCCAATCGTCACGCACACACCGTGGACCACGCAAAGATGATGGTTGTGTAATGAAATGCAAGAAGAAGCTTCTAATTTAACGTTTAACACTAGTTCTTCTATTCAATTCTTATTTCTTCATCAGCTCCTGTCTTGCCCTCCGGCAATGCGGTTCATTATCACATCGGTAGGGGGTAAGCAGCGTCGTTTGCTGCTGCGAGGAGACTCCGCTGGGGTTGTGTCCCTATGGAACGTTGACACAGCTGCCGTGCTAACCCCTAATCAAACGCTTTGTGAGTATTATACATATGTACAATATTGACAATAGAAAGTAGAAAAGAATTCTGGTTTGAGATCTATAAATGTGGGATTGTGAGTGAAAGATAGCAAGACAGTGTGTAAATGAAATAGATTATATAGGAGCGAGATGTATGCAAGAGTGAACGAGAAAGAAGATATCACTGACCCCGGGCAATAAAGCAGGAATCGCCGGTTACGCCCTTTTTTATTGTTATTTGAGTTTTGGCTTCGCCTATTATCAATCTATCACTTCTATTTTTATTTTTATTTTATTTATTAATATTTAATTAAAATATAGGAAAATAACAGCTTACATTACTCTAAGAAACATAACACAAAAAAAAAACGCTCTGAACAAACAAGCACAGTAATAAATTAATAAATTAAACCACTATACATATAAATAAAATTGGAGTGTTTGTTTGTAGTATTGAAATAACCGTTTTTTACTACGTGCATATGAATATATATACGGTACATACATCAAAATAACATTTTTTACAATTTTTGTCAGTCTCTCTCTCTGTCTCTCTGTCTGTCGGTATGTCTGTTTGTTCCGGCTAATCCCTGAAATGGCTGGACCGATTTTGACGGGACTTTTATTGGCAAGTAGCTGATGTAATAAGGAGTAACTTAGGCTACTTTAATTTTGAAAAGAGAATTAGGGTTCCGCGCGAAATAAATAAAAACCAGATCTTAGTTCACGCGAACGAAGTCGCGGGCACAGCTAGTAAATAATAACACTTCATACGAAATGATGCCAAGGAATTTTTCTGTGCCATCTTTAAAATTTCCCTGTAGATAGTGGTCATCGGCTGGTACGTTCAAGATCCCAAGTGAATATTACAGCCCAATGTACAGACACGACTGATTTACAATTTTATAATAGTATAGATTTTTATCGCTTTTGTTAACAGCTCACGCCCCCATAGTAATGACGAGTCTGGACTTGGCCTGGGCGGAGATGAACCCCAGTCCAGTCGGGATCCTGGACCAGTTGCATCTGTGTGATGATACAGGTTTGTAGACACATACAATTAAACATAGATAATACTTCTGGGTCGAGCTAAAGCTTGACGACTTCTGTGACTACCGCTAGGTAGTGCAATTCTTCTAAGGAAGAGGTCGCAGGTTCGATTCCTGCTCTGGTCTGGGTGTTTCTATGTATAAAATGTATTTATTTACAAAAGAAAAAGTATTTAAGTATGTTTATCCGCATTCTAGAACCCATATGACACGCTCTGCTTTGTTTAGGTCTAGATGGCGTTGTGTAATTTGTCCTAGAATATTTATTTATTAAAGCTCGCGCTTTGGATTCCGGGTTCGCTTTCCTGCTCCTCCTTTTTATACGCTTTTTATTAGTTTCACCTCTATGTTTGTTTGTATGTTTGTATATTTGTATGTTTGTTTGTAACCGATTCCTTTAGGCGCGATTTTGACACACCTTAAACGGCCAGATTTCGTTCAAACTTTGTAAATTTATCGGGGACCGATGACAATACACTAATTTGATAAAATTATTCCATTTTTCAATTAGCAAAATAATGCTGAATTCGCGAAATATTTACTGACAGCTCTGTAAATATTTGATAACAGCGCCATCTATCCCGTCAACTTTGTACCACATAGTAGCGAATAATGTCACATTATAAACTCTGAAATAGGTGGCAACAGCAGCGTGTTAATTTATTTATGAATAGACAAAACTAAAAAATAGGAAATAAATAATGGTTTAAAAAAACTAAAAAACACGCTTTTTATAGAAAACCGAACTAAAAAAATAGAAAATAAGTTTTAATAAATTTAAATTAAGAATAGTGTTAAAAATTTCAATAAATATACATTAATAATAGTGTAAATAAAAAAAATGTAAGTATTTTATTTAAAAAAAAGCGTGGGGTGCTTTTTAAGATATTATCAAAATAATAATCACTCTACTCATGTCTGTCAATAAAATATTTATATCAATTGACCCACCCCACGCTTTATTTAAAATATTTTTTTTTTTATTTCCAGTATTATTAATTTATATTTATTGAAATTTTTAACAGTATTCTTAATTTAAATTTATTAAAACTTATTTTCTATTTTTTTAGTTCGGTTTTCTATAACAAGCGTGTTTTTTAGTTTTTTTAAACTATTATTTATTTCCTATTTTTTAGTTTTGTCTATTTTTTAGTTTTATCTTGACTTTTAAGAGAGTGAGTGCCGTCTGAATTCCCAACCCTGTAAAGGAAGCTTGCACCAGAGCCTCGTCCGTGAATCAGCAGGTGTGTACCGGCTTGCAGGCGAGGTTGACTTGACCCCGTAGGTCTTGGTGTGGCCTCAAACATCCAACTGTAATAATTATCGACTTATTGTACACCAAGAGTAAAATAATGTGGCAATGGTATATTGGGGAGGAAGCTACATTGAATAAATACATAAATATTCTACGATATTTTTACACAGCGCTATCTAGACCCAAAATAAGCATAGTTTAACTAGCTTGTGTTGTGGGTTCTAGAATGCGGATAAACATACTTATATACTTTTTTTTTGTAAATACATACATATTATACATAGAAACACCCAGACCAATGCAAATAGATATATTCATGCATACAAATATTTGCATTGAGCGGGAATCGAACCCGCGCCCCCTGTCGTAGCAGTCGAATGCACTACCGCTACGCCACAGAGGCTGTCATTGCACCTAAAGTTTTCCATTCGAGACTTCAAATTTCAACTGTGAAATGTGAAATATGATCATTCTCTAATCTTAGCAATGGCACATTGGGGTGGAAACTAAATTACCCTCTATGATGTTGACACGAGGTTTCAAATTCCTCTGTCGATAAACCATAAACTATACTCACTGTTTTGTTTCAGAAATAAAATTGACAGCATCAATCTACCTTCTGGCCGCCAACCGTTTGGTGGTCGGTCGTGAAGATGGCTCCATAGTCATAGTCAACGCGACTCATACCGTGCAGTTGCAGTTATTGCACGGCAATCATCAGCAATTAGATGGTAAGTATCTTTAGATTGAAGGAGGTATGGCAGAAGACCAGGTATGGGTCAGCTGGGGTGTGTGTTGGGTAACCTCCTCGAGTGTCGCTCCGATTCCGATCCCGCTGCAGTCCGGGGGGAACGGAATCGGAGCGGCCGGTACACCCTGGGCGGTGGTCAATGGCTTCCCCTTCACCCCTTCATAGGGTTGGCATTGATCGTCGGCCAATACCCAACGTGGCGGGAACACATCGCTCTCCGTACTCCTCTGCTTTCAGAGGAGACAGGATGAGCGATGCTGTAAGTGGTGAGATGGCCCAGGGTCAGCCGGGGTGCGAGGGATATGCTCTATGGGTAACCTTACACCCCGGCGTCTGAAGACCCGAGACGGCGTGCGGTTTTAGTCGGTGCGAGCCCGACATAACCGTCCCCGCTGGCCGGCGGCAGCGTTAAAAGTAGACGACGGTTGCACAGAATAAAGCGGCGAATTGTGTGGAGTGACGCGTTGCTATTGAAACGATTTTGTTTATAGTGAGGATTTATCATTAATTGGCTCCTGTGACGTCATCGGTTGTTGTGAAATACTTATTTGAAGAGCACATACAGTATCTAATCAGATTATGAATATTTGGAACATTTAAAAAATATCCTACTTATTCTACTAATATTATAAACGCGAAAGTTTGTGAAGATGTATGGTTGTTTGTTACTCTTTCGCGCAAAGACGGCTGAATACATCTGGCTAAAATTTGGTACAGGGATAGATTATAGGCTGGAATAACACATATGCTACTTTTTATCTCAGGAATAGGTTCCCATGGGTTATGGGGACGGGATCTGAATCCTAAACGGGCGTAGCCGCGGGTAATAGCTGATACATGTATTTTTTATTTTTTCCAGACTGGCCTCCTCACCAGATGCTGCATGGACATATAGGACGCGTCAACTGTCTTTTATATCCACACCATGTTCACCAAAGGCAAGTTTTAATTGATAACACAATATGATTGAGCTGAGAGTGAGACGCAGTCGATTGATAGCTCCTTTCACTCCACTCGATGTATTTCGTTTGTGTCCCTCTAGTGCCTAGACCCTTCGATTTTAATGATTTTTAGCATAATCATAGATGATAGTTATGTGATGGACATAGGCTATACAAATTTAAATTATGAAGTACCACGGAGGAATAATCACCGAACAAAAAATTCAGAAGCTGATTTCTCAAAAACCACAATTATGAATATCTAAGTTTAGGCGCCAAAACGTAGCCTATAACCATAAATACCGATTAAAAAAGAAAACTGAAAATCGGACAAGACATGGAGGAATAATCACCGTAAATACAATTCAATGTTATTCAATTGAAAAAAAATTGCGCGTGAATTGTAGGTAATCATGTAGTGCACTCTCAGCTCAACATTGCAACAGCAGAATGCATTGCGCAATAGTACTGACGTACAGAATGGACGCTCACCCCCTCTCACGGATATCTGTTACCTCACCCCGCGCTGACGATCAGTGTGAGACTATATAAGCGTCGGTAGCTTAGTGGTTAAGGAGTCGACCCTACGATCAAGAGGTCCCGGGTTCGAATCCTGGCCATTACACTACCGACGTGAACCCACTCCTAACACAAGCAATTTAGCTTAGCTGGAGGGGTTAGGGGGAATATTAGTAATTTCGGTTACTAATATTCTTTTAGTGTGTTATGTGTCGACCACAGGCGAAAAATCGTGCCATCTCGCTCGGACTCGTGTCGAATTTGAAATAATGCCAACCATGACATTTCTAATTTTCTCACACATCAACACCACCGTTCATGTATACGACCTATGTATGTTGTAAGTAGTAGACAAGGCGATTGTTTCATACATTTTTGTCGGTGTGTGTAATAGTGATACTGTTAAGATATGGGTTTTTTTAAGTGAAATCTTTTGGTGCTTTGAACACTTTTTGGGTGAATAATTATAACAACGCCATCTTTGTTGTAGCTGATGAACTATTAAGTTCTGACCTTGACGAGGTTTCGAACTGATTCATAAAGAACAACATAGATGGCTCTGTAATTTTTTTTTGAATTTCACTTCTGTCGGCACTTCCGGAGTGCCACTGTTTTTTTTCATACCACTTTTTTTTTATTATATAAAGTCGACTGGCGTTGCCTTTGCAAACAGATATGTAATATTGTTTTCCTTGCCCAATAGATACGACAAAGCACACTTGGTATCAGGTGGTATAGACTTTGCGGTATGCCTTTGGGATCTGTTCAGCGGAGTGCTACTGCATAGGTTCTGCGTCCACGCCGGCGAGATTACTCAACTGATAGTGCCACCCCATAACTGTAGTGTGAGTATTATACACACAGCATTTATCATAACTCAATCATCGTGTTTCCTTCTTCCACCAGTCTCGGGTCCTTTAAACGGGGCGTGACAAAAGCAAACAATGGCGGCGCTCATCTTGACGGCCTAATCAGATGGCCGTCAAGATGAGCGCCGCCATTGTAGCTTTATCGGTGTCTGTAATGGTGGCCTCCATTCCTGAGGCTTTAGCTTTAGCTTACCATCAGGCGAGGGGAAGTCATATTAACGTTTATAAATTAAAAAACACATACATACATTCAGCATTATTCTTCTTCTATTTAAGCTCAGTGCAAATATTTGTAAGATCCTATTTTTCCTTCCTCATATTATTAATAAAACCTCTGTTCCATACAGGAGCAAGGCTGTTGATTGAAACTTTGGTATGTGCAGTGGATGATGAATGCAAGTGTCGGCGTGGTTGTTTCGTGACGTGTGTATGTGTGGAAGGGTGTCTGTGATTGGTTAGAAACAAATATGTCGTGATATGTGAGTGTTTTGATTGGTGGAAATTTTACAAACAAATTGAACGTTAATGTAATATGTGTAAGTGTCATGTTGAGTGTACTTAAATTTACAGTATAAAACTAGTTATGGGAGCGAGTGGCGCGAACAACCTCTCAACGACAGTCTGTTTACTCCACAAACACATTTAACACTACCCTTACCCATCTCACTGTCCCACACACACCTTATCCCTTTCACCTTACTCCATTCATCATAGGACACTGTGTGCTTATTTGTTACCGTAGCTTTCGATAGTAGTATAACCTGAAGTTTCATAATTTCCTCTCATATCCTTAAATATTATCCTCACATACTCTATTATATCCTTGTATATTAACCTGCCGCCCTGAACGTCTTCACCACACTCCAATAATCCCGCATCACAGTTCAACACACATTAATTCACTGAGCTTTATTCTATTCATCTTATACCACTCACATTATCCAACTCACCCTATTTCACTCAAATTATCCGACACCATCATAGTTATACAAATTTTGCTAATATAATTTTTTGTTTTTCAGAGTCGCATCCAGAAATGTATCTGCTCCGTCGCATCAGATCATAGCGTGACTTTACTGAGTAAGTTTTTTTTAGTCAGGTTTCTGTTTCTATCTGACAGTAATGAAGCCAGAAAACGATGGTTATGTGTTTGACATCCGTCAGCATGTCAGTATTTATGTACGGCCCGGCCGTTTCTATGATCCCTTGTAACTACTAAATGACTCAATTGGTTTTGATAATATTATACGTGGCTAAGCCGTTTGGTCGAGACTGTACTCCTCCGGAACCACAATACCAATGTTCACCAAATTTGCCGTGGTGAGAGTGTAGACACCGCTGAGTGTTTAGAGGGGTCAACTGTTCAAATACAATGTACCATTGAGGAATAATCATCGAAAAACAGTTTCACGAGCGCGCGGCCTTAGCTATGCGCGCGATCGTAGTAAGATGCCTTATTTTTCAAGTAAGAGTCCTGCTCGCTCAGCTCAATCTATTTCAGTCGCACCCTGCACTGAATTCCTAGTTATATGTATGTCGTTAGATGTCTTATCAACATGGCGCCATGTATGCGTACAAAAATAGGACTCGACGACGGTTATTTTTTGAACTTTTTTAAATTTTATAACTTATCTAATATATAGAAATTAATGTCTGTTTGTTATTAAGTATCTCAATAAAATTCTCTCAAAAAATAATCAATTAAATTTAACATTTCTCCTCCAGGTCTCTCCGAACGTAAATGCGTTACGTTGGCCTCTCGCCACCTGTTCCCTGTTGTGAGCATCAAGTGGAGGCCCGCTGACGACTTTATGGTGGTGGGGTGCAGCGATGGGACCGTTTTCGTCTGGCAAATGGAGACTGGCCACCTGGATAGAGTTCTACATGGTGAGTGGGGTTGTGGGACATGACTGTCTAGACAAAACGCCTGCAAAAAAGAACAAAAAAATCGAGTATCGGCTTGCAGGGTAGCCAACCTCCTCTGCAAACAGATAGACCGATTTTGGGTTGGACCTTTTTTTCCTGCGGAAAGGCCCTCGGATACACGCAATGTAAAGCGGTTATAATAGTTAACTGCCATAATATTTTTGTAGCAATCGTTCAGTGTATTGTGTATCTTGATGGCATTCATGTGTTACATTAGGCTCTAGTTGAAAACCAGCGTCAGGTCTTTGTGATCTGGCAGATGCTGAACTGGGTTTCTGTTGCTGCAGCCGTGGGACGCGTACCTTCCTTGCATTGTGACAACTGTTATTTGTTATTGTCGGAAGTTTACGCGAATGTCACACATTGAAATAAAACTATATTTTAACGAATTCTATCGCGATTCATTTGATGGTATTTTATATTTTACATTGAACCCGACGTTTCGGTTGCTCTTCAGCATAATATTTTCATCGTTTACAGCAATATATAAAATAACATAAAATAAATGCCGATATAATCCGTTAAAAAATAGTTTTATTTCAACTGTTATTTGTTTTTGACTCCGTTCTAATCTGTAAAATCTCTAATATTCTATTATTGAAAAAAAAAATGGTTATGTTTCCTCTGTTTTACTTGCCACTGTGTCTGGTGGGATTTGCAGCAATAAATTGTTTTTCTATCTTTCTTAATTGTCTGCATTGTTTCAGGAATGATCGCCGAAGAAGTCCTAGCGGCGTGTGATGAAGCCATAGCTGATGATCTAGGAGGGTCGCTGTCTGGCGGCTCCAGTGATGGCTTCGCTAATCCAGCGGTGCATTTCTTCAGGTTTGTATAGTATTAATGTAATAATGTGCCCGGTAGATGGCAATAGGCTCGCCCCCTATTACATTTGGGACCTCAACATAACTGGCGAATCGTGGGTGTGTAATACACCTCTGCCTACCCCTTCGGGGATACAGGCGTGAAGTGTTATGTTATGTATAGTATTTCTGATAGAAAAAAGCTTGAGCAAGTCAAGACCACTTGCCTGTGAACTGCCTGTTGCAGGTTGGTTTACGCTTTGAAGATCTTTAACACCAGTAAGCATTGACATTTATCTGACCGCAGTCCTTGAAGACAATGGTCTTTAATCAGTGCGTGTTACCAGTGATGACATACGGTGCCGAGACGTGGTCTCTCACTATGGGCCTCATAAGGAAGCTCGGGGTCTCACAGCGAGCTATGGAACGGGCTATGCTTGGGGTTTCTCTACGAAATCGAATCAGAAATGAGGAGATCCGTAGACGAACCAGAGTTACCAACATAGCAGAGCAAGTCAGCAAGCTGAAGTGGCAGCGGGCAGGGCACATAGCTCGGAGAACCGATGACCGTTGGGGCAGAAAGGTTCTTGAGTGGAGACCATGTGACGGCAAGCGCAGCATAGGAAGGCCTCCCGCAAGGTGGACGGATGACCTGGTAAAGAGCGCAGGGACTCGGTGGATGCAGGCCGCTACAGACCGGTCAAAATGGAAGTCAATGGGGGAGGCCTATGTTCAGCAGTGGACTTCCTACGGCTGATATGATATGATTATTTATCTTACCAAGGCCTTACCAACACCTTAGAGGCCCAAGCTAACCTTACCTGCTAAACAACGGACAAGGCGTTGGCGCCGGTTTTCCTCTCGGGGTTGGGAGGTCAGACGGCAGTAGCTATCTTTTCCATTACCCACTTTGGATAAGTGGATCCATGGGGCTTTTATGGAGACAGCTATGGGTTACAAATAAGGCGTGCAAGAGATCCTGTTATTGGATCTGTAATGGTATGCCTAATATCCACTTCTGCTTTGTGAGAAAAAGCCATTCTCTGTTCTTCACGATCATAGTATTCGTTTTCTAGGTTCAACCTACAAACCATCCTGGTTGGACTAAAAAATAAGTAAACTTACGCATGTATAATTATATTAATATTGTCAACCAATCTTATTTATCAATGCGCATACGCTACTATCGTGAAACACACGTAAATAACTATACGTGTTCCAACAAACCAATAAAAAAGGATGCGGATCGACTACAGAGTGTAAGCTTTGGACGCAGCCGGGACATCCGTAGGAGGAGGATGATGAAATCACATACAGAACAAGTCAAATAACCAAAACTTTCTTTCTCCAGAGGTCTCCGTCATCGTAACCTCACGGCGATGAGGGCAGCTACACAGCGAGGGTTGGCAGCCCTCCAGCACAGCGGGCCAGCTGGCAGCGCCGGGCCCTTGGCAGAACCGGCCCGGGCCAGGCGCGCCCAGCTCACCGTTCAAGGTTTCCGGTCTAACCCTACTGGTGAGAAGATTCTTGCTTAAAATCTGGTAAACAATAATATGGCTCCCAGGAGGGATGACTGGGTGGAACAAGTCCACTAGTTGTGGTGGCTGAGTGGTATTGGTGGGACGGTGGACAGGGCAATTAGACCAGGTGGGATAGCTGAGTGAATTAGGTGGACTTATTGGGATGGTTGGGTGAGACAAGTAGACTAGGGGTTAAGGCTGGGTCGGACAAGTGGATCAGGTGGGATGGTTGGTTGGGACAACAGGACTAGGTGAGACAACTGGATGGGACAAGTGTGATAGCTGTGTGCAATAAGTGTACTCCATGGGCAAGTGAATCAAGTTGGATGGCTAGGTGTGAGAAGTGAATTAGATATGTGGGCCAGGTGGTATCACTGAGTGAAATAGTTAACTTGGTGAAATGGCTGGGTGGGACACGTGGACTAGTAGTGGGGGCTGGGTGAGACAAATGCACCAGTTGAGATAAATATATGCTTGATATTGATGACGTAATTTTTTTTCTAGACCCAGAGAGCCACATTCTGTTCTTCGACATCGAAGGCCTCATCGTCGAACTACTAAGCGAAGAGTATTCAGCCATGAGTCCTGCCAGTTTGGAAGTGAGTTAGACTTACATTTCTATATATCTACTAATTACTTCAAAATTACATTAAACACACTAATATACTTTGTACATGTTAACATAGCAAAAAAAGAGGCGATAGCCCAGTGGCGTACGTAACGGACTGCTGAGACGAAGTCTCGAGTTCGATCCCCAGTCGCCTCTGACTTTTCGTAGTTATGTGTGCATTAATAACGACGACCTCTGTGGCGTAGCGGTAGTGCATTCGACTGCTAAGCCAAAGGTCGCGGGTTCGATTCCCGCTCAGTGCAAATATGTATATTTGCATTGGTCTGGACACAGGCGTGAAGTTATGTTACGTTGTTTATACGTTAACATAGTGATGCAAAGTATTTTATTTTTCCTTAGGCTGCCGGCCTGATCACCAGCGAGTACATGAAGGTGGCAGCATTGACGCAGTCCGCCAGCCCTGACGCCACCAAAAGAATATCAGGTAATAACGCAAAAATGAGGCCGCCTGTCACTCCAGCAAAAGCAGGCCGGGACGGCGCGGTGACTAGCGCCCCCCCCCCCCCCCCCCCCAAAACCAAGGCAAGACGAGGACACCGTAGTTTCCAAACCCAAGGGGTCCATCTCTAAACCGGAGATGGCCCAGGGTCAGTCGGGGTGCGAGGGTAATGCTTTATGGGCAACCTTACACCCTAAAAATCTAAAGACCCAGACGGCGTGCGGTTTTAGTCGGTTCAAGCCGACATAACCGCCCCCGCTGGCCGGCGGGGGGATATCCTAGGGGATTTCCGCTGGAATAAGCTGGAATCAGCAACTACCCTATAAAGAGAGATGTTTCCACATTCATTATGATTTCTCTTCGTTCGAACGCGAATCCAAGTAGCATCGAAAGTTGGTATGGAGGCCCGAGTAACGCTCATCTACTCTTTTTCTTGACTTCACTTGTTTAGGCTTTTACAGGTGCGACTGCCGTCTGAACCCCCAACTCCGATAGGAAGCCTGCGCAAGAAGCGTCTGTTAATTAGCAGGTGAGGTTGGCTCCGGCGCCAAAGAAGTTGATGAAAGTAAAGTTAACTATTGAAAAACCAGTGGGGCGGAAATCACACAGTGATTGTCAAACTTCGGGCCAAACTTATTTTTAGGGACAATTTGTATGGTAGACCCGAGACGGCGTGCGGTTTTAGTCGGTTCAAGCCCGACATAACCGCCCCCGCTGGCCGGCGGGGCCATCCGAAGGGATTTCCGCACAATAAAAAAAAAAAAAAAAAAGATACCCGAAACCTTGAACGTACAAACCTCAAAATCTAACAGTTCTTCCCATTAACCAAACAAGATGATTGGCGAAAGAATTTTTTAAATCGGATAAGTGGTTCTTGGGTTATTGCGTAAACAGACAGCCAGACATCCAGACCAACAGACAGACCGACACAAAATTTTTTTTTGCTTAATTAGACTTAGAATCATGTGAAACGTCGAGAAATGTGATAAAAAGTGGGTGTAAGATTTTGATTTTTTTGCGTGATTTTAATTAAGACTTCGATGTCCACCTGTGGGCCTACCGCCCAAGTGTCGTCGATATCACAGCCGTCGAAATGTTGCGCTGGTCAAGGTCGACGGCCATTTTGTACCGCCCCATTGATAATCGATGCCGGCGCGGCGTAAGAATGAATGAAACGCTGTTTTTGACAGTTAAATAGCTGCCGCCTAAAAAAATTCAAATCTACGGCGTCGCTTTGAAGAGTCATTTCATTACGGCACCTCATGAGGTGCCGTAATGAAATGACACTTCACACAATGAGCTGTCGTTTTGAATATTATTTTCTTTTCCGACGGTTGATTACGATGCCGATTGCACCTAACACTGGACTACTATGGCTTTTATGGGTGCGACTGCCGACGAGTGGATTCTGCCGTCCTATTGCACCTAACACTGGGCTACTATGGCTTTTATGGGGGCGACTGCCGACGAGTGGGTTCTGCCCTCCTATTGCACCTAACAATGGGCTACTATGGCTTTTATGGGGGCGACTGGATTCTGCTCTCCTATTGCACCTAACACTGGGCTACTATGGCTTTAATGGGGACGACTGCCGACGAGTGGGTTCTGCCCTCTTATTGCACCTAACACTGGGCTACTATGGCTTTTATGGGGGCGACTGGGTTCTGCCCTCCTATTGCACCTAACACTGGGCTACTATGGCTTTTATGGGGGCGACTGCCGACGAGTGGGTTCTGCCCTCCTATTGCACCTAACAATGGGCTACTATGACTTTTATGGGGGCGACTGGGTTCTGCTCTCCTATTGTACCTAACACTGGGCTACTATGGCTTTTATGGGGGCGACTGCCGACGAGTGGGTTCTGCCCTCCTATTGTACCTAACACTGGGCTACTATGGCTTTTATGGGGGCGACTGGGTTCTGCCCTCCTATTGTACCTAACACTGGGCTACTATGGCTTTTATGGGGGCGACTGGGTTCTGCCCTCCTATTGCACCTAACACTGGGCTACTATGGCTTTTATGGGGGCGACTGGGTTCTGCCCTCCTATTGTACCTGCGACTAATTAAAAAACTCTTTAATCTTTACCTTACCTACTTAAACGTTTATGCTGTGTTGTTTGTTGTTTTCGTATGTTTCAGAAGGAAGGAATAAGCGAAGGAGTTGGAGGACGAAATTCCATCGTCGGCAGTCGCCCCCATAAAAGCCATAGTAGCACAGTGTTAGGTGCAATAGAAGGGCAGAACCCAGTCGCCCCCATAAAAGCCATAGTAGCCCAGTGTTAGGTACAATAGGAGGGCAGAATCCACTCGTCGGCAGTCGCCCCCATAAAAGTCATAGTAGCCCAGTGTTAGGTACAATAGGAGGGCAGAACCCAGTCGCCTCCATAAAAGCCATAGTAGCCCAGTGTTAGGTGCAATAGGAGGGCAGAACCCACTCGTCGGCAGTCGCCCCCATAAAAGCCATAGTAGCACAGTGTTAGGTGCAATAGAAGGGCAGAACCCAGTCGCCCCCATAAAAGCCATAGTAGCCCAGTGTTAGGTACAATAGGAGGGCAGAATCCACTCGTCGGCAGTCGCCCCCATAAAAGTCATAGTAGCCCAGTGTTAGGAACAATAGGAGGGCAGAACCCAGTCGCCCCCACAAAAGCCATAGTAGCCCAGTGTTAGGTGCAATAGGAGGGCAGAACCCACTCATCGGCAGTCGCCCCCATAAAAGCCATAGTAGCCCAGTGTTAGGTGCAATAGGACGGCAGAACCCACTCGTCGGCAGTCGCTCCCATAAAAGCCATACTAGCCCAGTGTTAAGTGCAATAGGACGGCAGAACCCACTCGTCGGCAGTCGCACCCATAAAAGCCATAGTAGCCCAGTGTTAGGTGCAATCGGCATCGTAATCAACCGTCGGAAAAGAAAATAAAAGAAGAAAATAATATTCAAAACGACAGCTCATGAGACGCGGTCGATTTGAATTTTTTTAGGCGGCAGCTATTTAACTGTCAAAAACCGCGTTTCATTCATTCTTACGCCGCGCCGGCATCGATTATCAATGGGGCGGTACAAAATGGCCGTCGACCTTGACCAGCGCAACATTTCGACGGCTCTGATATCGACGACACTTGGGCGGTAGGCCCACAGGTCTGCGTTTCTGTTTTTTTTTTTTTTTTTTTTTGCGTTTCTGTATTAAAATATTATGGGAGAGGCGAGGCATCCGAGAAATTTTTAAATTACCTCAAACACACCCAAAAATGTCAACCAACTCAGACCAACAGGTATCCGAGTTATATCGGGGTGTGTGTTGGGTAACCTCCTCGAGTGTCGCTCCGATTCCGATCCCGCTGCAGTCTGGGGGGAACGGAATCGGAGCGGCCGGTACACCCTGGGCGGCGGTCAATGGCTTCCCCTTCACCCCTTCATAGGGTTGGCATTGATCGTCGGCCAATACCCAACGTGGCGGGAACACATCGCTCTCCGTACTCCTCTGCTTTCAGAGGAGACAGGATGAGCGATGCTGTTAGTGGTGAGATGGCCCAGGGTCAGCCGGGGTGCGAGGGATATGCTCTATGGGTAACCTTACACCCCGGCGTCTGAAGACCCGAGACGGTGTGCGGTTTTAGTCGGTGCAAGCCCGACATAACCGCCCCCGCTGGCCGGCGGGGGGGTATCCGAAGGGATTTCCGCACGATTATCCGAGTTATATCTCTGGTTTTGCAAGTATTTGTATGTATGTGCATTAGCGACTTTCATCCCAAGGACCTATAGTCACCTTGCTGTGTGCTGTAGAGGTATTTTCTTAGTAGGAAATCCTTAAACGCCATACCTTTTCGAATTTTATCATATAATATTATTGATTGTCTGTGTCTTTTGTCATCACGCATACTAAACGGATAGATTTCTTTGGCCGTGTTAAAGACAAGGCCGGAGATATGGAAAGAATACTCAAGGAGAAGGACAAGCATGGTTAGTATCACAGGTCGTCTTATGGTAGATTTTGTGATGCCTCTGTGAAAAAAAGACAGTGTTGCGATCACCTTACAGCTTGTTCTAGAATTTCCGAAGCAACTGCTGTCATTTTGCAGCTAATTTTATACTTCAGATAAAACTACTGTCATTTTGCAGTTTATTTTATACTTCAGATAAAACGGCTGTAATTTTGCAGCTAATTATTAGAATTTCGGAAATAATAGCTTTCATTTGGCAGCTGATTTTAGAATTTCGGAAAAAACTGCTGTCATTTGCAGTTAATTTTAGAATTTCGGCAAAAACAGGCGTCTAAGAAATAATAATCGAATAATTTCTATCACAGGTATACTGGCTAAAATGAAGGAGGGTGCGGAAACGATGCAGACTAAGTTACAAGCGAAAGCGGAACAGCTTAAGGGCCACCTAGACCCTAAAGGTAAGTGCGCATGTTTATTTACAGATACACCGAGGTTTTTGTACACTAAGAAAATATTTTCAATATAATTGATATTGTTTAATATTGTTTTCTTTTTTAAAGAGTACTAGTAACTGAAATGCCTAGTATTTTCGTTAACACCTCCAGCTAAGCTAAATTGTTTAGGAGCGTTAGGAGAGAGTTTACGTTTGGTAGTATGGTAGCCGGATTTGAACCCAGGACCTCTCGATCGTAAGACCGACACCTTAACCACTTAATTACCGACGCGTCTTTGTTTTGTTAGTGGTTCGGTCTCGGTTCTTTATCTTTACATACATACTTGTACGTGCATTATATTTAATGTACTTATTAAAAATAAATTTACATAGAAATAAACGTAAATATTTCGATTCAGAGTATTAGAAGCTTTTTTTTCGTGTGGAAATCCCCTCGGATACCCCCGCCGGCCAGCGGGGGCGGTTATGTCGGGCTTGTACCGACTAAAACCGCACGCCGTCTCGGGTCTACAGACGCCGGGGTGTAAGATTGCCCATAGAGCATATCCCTCACACCCCGACTGACCCTGGGCCATTCCCGGTTTCGAGATGGCCCCCTCGGGTTTGGGAACCGCGGTGTC
The DNA here is from genome assembly GCA_946251805.1 of Cybosia mesomella. Classification (NCBI taxonomy): domain Eukaryota; kingdom Metazoa; phylum Arthropoda; class Insecta; order Lepidoptera; family Erebidae; genus Cybosia; species Cybosia mesomella. The sequence continues at coordinate 4,593,590 of OX276417.1, forward strand.
CCCGTTTTGCCCCGGTTGGGGAAAGAGCGGCGCTAGTCGCCCCATCGTCTCGGCTTGCTTCTGCTGGGGTGATAGGCGGCCTCACCTGCCACCCCCAGGCCTGCGCTCATGGAGGACGGACGTCGTTAAGCGAGTATTATACAGTACTCGGCGGCGTTTGGGTTGGCATGTCGTGAAGAAGAGTGAAAGACCGGCGTAATTCGGTTTCGTAGAGCGTTTTCTCTCTCGCGATCATCAGAGAGATAGTTTAATATAAAGTTTTCAAACTGTCAGTCCGATTTACGACAGAGAGAACGCTCCACAAAACAAAAGCAAGCCAATCTTAGCTGGACTCTTATTCTTTTTACCGATGTGAGAACGCAAACGCCGAGTACTATACATATCAATACAAACAATTATGTATACGGCATTTGAGTGATGATGGTACAGGTATAGTACAGCATCAAGAGCGCCAGAGCTCCATCCGTTAGCAGGTGAGATACGCAGCGAAGAACTCGGTGGAGCCCTATACATTTACTGAGATTTTGTAAAAGTTAATGACTGTTAATGCAGCCAGCGTAATGGGCACCTCGGCACCTGGTACGGTGACGGGCGGGTAATTTAAGTATTTATTTTTAATGTGAATTTCTTGACTTATGTGTGCAATTGATATATATAATATATATAAGGTGTCACAGAATGAGGTCTCTGAATTTGGTGAGATGACTTGGTATCGACAAAATATGTATTTGAAACAAAAAAAATATCGGGTTAAATAAAAAAAATAATATATATAAACATAAAAAAACAAAAAATTAATTAAGCTGGCGGTGTTTTTTTTTCATTTTTTGTTTTTTTATTTTTAAATTTTTAAAATATTTTTTTTACTTTACCCGATTTTTTTTTGTTTCAAATACATATTTTGTCGATACCAAGTCATCTCACCAAAGGACATCATTCAGATTGGGCTAATTTTTATTTTACCGGCCACTAAAAAAAAGTCCTTGATTTTGATAGAACACAATATTGTAAGCATTTTTTATTACTACACCAAAGTTCTAAATCGATTCCTTGAGATTTTATTTAGGGTTAAAGTTCACACTTTACACTGAATACAGGCTGTTTTACGTGTACGCTAGGTGACTAGCGTACACGTAAAACAACCTTGTTTTGTCTAAGCTATTATATGTTAACTACTATTGCTACAGTTATGGTAATCTAATTAGGTTTTACGGTCTCGTATGGAGGCCAGAAAAAAACGAGGGAGAAAAAGGAAAACAAAATAAAAACACTAACTATTAAAATATTAAATATTTATTTTTTATAGTTAGCCAGCTCTCACAAATATGTCGTCTAAACCTTCAGCAGGGATGCTTATCACAGGCAGGTGCCTTGCATACCCCATGTACCACACAATGCACATCACATGGGAGCAGCAACCGACAGTTCTTCTGCCATTAAGGCAGGTGCAATAATAGTGTGCTATGGCTTGCCTGTCCGTGAGAGCTGTATCAATTCCTATGTAAACATTATATGTTCGTAAACGAACATGCCGAGACTGAATTCGGCCTCGAAGTAGGAAGAATTCCCTCTCTTCAACCTCCCGCAAATGTTCAGCAGGTATTTCTCCCCCGAGTTCAATAACAAATCTACCAGTGCCCTGGATGTGTTCTGCATAGTAGCTTCTGTTTTATTTGGTAAATACCGACGGCGAATAAAATAAGGTCTTCCTCCGTTAACACAGGGAATGGAATTTCGGACGGCGTGTCTATTCACTCAAACTGTGCCCGTCTTCGGTTATAATTATATGAAGTAACTATATCGCCCAATCTATTTGGCATATTCATTCTTTCTCTCACTATTTGTAAGAACGCTGGGGCTCGGACATTGTCCACAATCAGCTGATGATATGCATTTAATAATGCTGCAGCAATCCTAAAATAGTCCATCATATTAGGTAGGGCGAGATTACTATGGACTGTTCTTAGTAGTCTAAAATCCCTTTTAAATCGTCCGTTGACAAGTTCTACCACCCAGCGGCATAGGGTGACAAGGCGGGACTTGTTAGCTTGTACCGTAGTTAATTGTGGTTCATTAGCATCCTTTGTTTGAGGCAAATGCACCGAGTATCCATGTGTCCGTAAATTCAACTCTGCATCTCTAAAGCCACGATCCAAAATGAAGACATCTCCTGGTCTATAGAACCAGTGAAATATACTTTCTTCGTCCTCAAGAATTGAATTTATTATGTGAGCATCAGAAGTAGTCGCAGCATGTGGCCCAGACACCTCAATAATATGGCCATCACAGCACACAAATAAAAAGGGTTTTGTCAGATTTCTGTACTTATGGTGACTGTACGTGAGTCTTTGAAAAAGGTAATTCGAACTTTTTTGGTTATATATATATGTACCATCGCAAATGACTATAGCATTTCTCTGTTCGATAGAGCTTTCAGGATTTCCGAATAACGTTTCCGGTATCAATAAGTTTCTTTGTGCCACATCTTGTCGATTCATATGATCAAACCCTAAATGAGTAGGTACAAAATCTCGCAATAGGGCTTCACGACCTAAAATCAGTAATCTTCGAAATCGAGATTAGCTTGTTCTAAAAATCGAAGCGAGCCTCGCATTGGAATCCCCTGTACGCAGTTTTGCTAACGTTGCAGCCAGTATAGTTTTTTTAAGTCTGTTATTATTTAGACTGGAAGTTTGGTTAAGCAAATTCAAAAACTGTTCATGAGTAACTCCAACCCAAGTGTGTAATTCGTTAGCATTTATGAGTTCATATTGTTCAAAGTCAAGTATATCTGCTGTAATATGATTTCGCATAATAGTTAGAGTATTTACTATCTCCGAGGCCGTAAAATCTTCTATGAGATTATCTTGCATAGGAAGTGTATGCCAGAGGTTTGCCTCCAAATGTTCTTGACATACTCGAGCATTTTCTGGTACAACGAGGTTATAGCGTACGATGAGACGAATTACCACATTATTCGGAACCCTAAGGCGAGTCACATTCTGGCAATATTGAAAAACACAATTCGCAGTTGTGTTTGGAGTCCGAAGGTATCCAGTTAATTTTAATGTTGGATGGAGACGGCTTACTTGTGCAGCAGGTTCATCCGGCAGTGGAGCATCAACAACCTGATTTGCGTCACGAATTCGTCTTGCATAAGCCCTTTCAACTGTTTGCCAACATGGTCGATAAATATGATCTGTCGGTTCTTCCTGAAAACAATAAAAAAGAATATGATTAAACACTTGAATCGACTTGTAGGACAGCTTCGTTGACGCAAAGTTATGAGGCGAGCATAGTATTCCTATTACTGTATAGTTAACTGCCCGGCTTCGTAACCCCGGTCGTCGTCATTTAATTATTTCATTATTATGCCTGATATTTGTTCATTGTCTTAAATGTATGGAAATCTACCGGATTTGTTGACTATTTTGATCAGTGCTCCGCTCCCATAAATAGTAGCCTATACTCTTCGTCGATGAACGGGCTATTCAACACGAAAATAATTTTTCAATTCGAGCCAGTAGATCCTGAGATTAGCGCGTTCAAACAAACAAACTCTTCAGCCTTATAATATTATAGTAATATAGTCTATATACAGTATAGATTGAACGTACAGGCATTCAATTAACAACATAGTAAAAATAATAGTGTACGTTCTTAGTATTATTTAGGTGGAGATTTATTAAAAAATAGATTACCTGTCTCTCAATCAGTTGTTCAATAACGATCTGCGCCATGTCACTATGTTGCTCTTCTCGTGATATCCACGTATATGTCCTTCGACCTTCACATGGTCGACGACATTGTATACACAACGTTTGTGACATTATAATAACAAAACAAAAACACGATAACAATAACTAAAACGATACAGATAGCCGTCCGATGTAACAGAAGTTGCATGGAGAACTAAAAAATTAACTAAACAATGCAGGCCGGTACCCGGCCGCCCGCCACCGCCCCCCGCCGCGCGGCGTGCACTACACGGTAAGTGCGAGCGAGATAGCATGTGGCGCCAGGCGCAGCCGCCGGTCAGCCGACTCCTTGAGACTAGTAACTGAGACCTTTTTTACATTCTGACGACAGAATATTGCAATAATTAGGATTTTTTTCACAAACTTTTGTTGTTGAATATTACCTCTCAGAGTTGACTAAGGGCTTCGGTCTAATAATAAAAAATGTTTATTTTGTTATACTCTATTAGAATATTAAGTTTATTTTTATTGGCCGGCACTTTCAAAATTAGCCCAGAAATGTATGGAGAGTGAATGTTGTCCTTTAGAGACCTAATTGTGTGACAACTTATATATATAAAGTGTCACACAATTAGGTCATTTTTTATTTTTAAATGAGATCACCCATTTTGTTCGGTAATTTGGGATAAAAAAAAATAGTGGGCGGCCAAGAATTAATTACATTTTATATGAATGGAAGTAGGAGTAGAATAATTATTTGTATGGTGACAGCGCGCTAATCCATTTATGAACAAAAATATCCAATGATCAAATAAAAATATATATTTTTTTTTGAACGTTGAATATTTTTGTTCATCAATCATTCGCCCCCTTCATATATATAACAAAAAAATACATCGCTGCTGCCCAGCCAATCTGTAAGGCATATTAATTATAACATAACATAAAATAAATAAAATAGTAGTCCCGTCTGAATGAACTTGTGATTTAATGCTAGTAAAGTGTGAATTTGTTTAAATTTCGTTCGTTCGTTCGATATCTGACAGTAAGTAAAAGTTATTACCCGCCAATTATCTTGTCAAATTTGACACAACGTCAATTTTAGCGCTTAAATGTTATCAGTCAATTTCGCTTCAATTACTGAGGCTTTTTAATTACTGGACTTACTGGTTTAGGTGCTGCTAAATATATTACTGTATATATAGTTTTCAAGGATTTATTTATTAGTATAAAGTATTAATAGATATAGTATTAGGACTGTGCTAGTCTTGATTATCCCTATTTATACCAGCAAAAGCTCATAGGAGCAATGTCGCAATGTTGTAATTATTGCAAAATATTGCAATTATCTAGGAATCACCGTTCGAAGTGTGACTGATTAATAAATAATTGTATGTCAAAGTTTTGTTAGGTGTTTAATGATATAAGTTGTATGGTATACTACTAGTATTTGCATTTAGAAGTATTGACAATCCCTGAGTATAAATCTCGTAATTATCGTAGCGTAGGCCCAAAGGACTTTTTAGGGTTCCGTTGCCAAATGGCAAAAAAACGGAACCCTTATAGATTCGTCATGTCTGTCTGTCTGTCCGTTCGTATGTCACAGCCACTTTTTTCCGAAACTATAAGAACTATGCTGTTCAACCTTAGTAAGTCGATGTATTCTGTGAACCGCATAAAGATTTTGAAACAAAAATAGAAATTAAAATGCAATACATTTTGGGGGTTTCCCCATACTTAGAACTGAAACTCAAAAATTTTTTTCAAGACCATACGTGTTCAAAAGGTCTTCAAAAATGATATTGAAGTTTCTAATATAATTTTTTTCTAAACTGAATAGTTTGCGCGAGAGCCACTTCCAAAGTGGTAAAAAGTGCCCCCCCCCCCTCCCTGTAACTTTAAAATAAGAGAATGATAAAACTAAAAAAGTATATGATGTACATTACCATGTAAACTTCCACCGAAAATTGGTTTGAACGAGATCTAGTAAGTAGTTTTTTTAATACGTCATAAATCGTAAACCGCAATTTACCTTTTATTCAATCAACTCAAAAATAAAAAATTTACTTGCTGCTACGGAACCGTTCATGGGCGACTCCAACTCGCACTTGGCCGGTTTTTTCCTATAGGAGTAGGCAGAGAGAACATCGTTCCACTTGCTACAATCCTCGCATACGTCTTTCGCTTTTTTTACTTTCATGATTGTTTTCATTCATGTTTGCCCCTTGCGGGACGCCTTTCTTTATACCGTCCTCTATCTGATTGACATACGTACGCCTAGGTCGAACCTTACCTGGATGCCCATTCGACCCTCGCCTCGTAAATATAATAGGTCTTTACCTATGAAATTGCCGAAATTTTCTTACTAATTCATGAGTTCGTTATTCCTGTAATTTAATAGCTATTTCCATTATTTATGTTTTGTTTGAAAGTTGATTTCAAGATTTTACAACTCTGTATTAAATTTTGTTTTATTGGTTTTTATTCGCTTGATAAATTAATTCGATCTTCAAAAACAGTACTTCCTAAATGCTATCCATTTTGATGATAAATTTTGTATTACTGAACAGCTGTCACTTTTCAAAAATGTAATAAAAGTTGCTGTTTGTTAGCTTAATGTTGTCTCATTCATACACAAAAAAAATCATAAAATTTGGATTTGTTTTTCCTAAAAAAAATGCAAAAATGTTAGTACTGAAAATTAGGTTTCCTCCAATTTCTTCAAGAAAAACGGCAATTTCATATGTAACGACCTAATGTTATGTAATTTTGGGTAAAATTTCTATTTTTTTACAAACATTCCGTTATAAGGAAAGTCGTTGGTCATATTGGCATAGTAAAAATACGTTGATATGATGACAAAAATGTCACAAGTTATATAAAATTTCAGTGATGTTTTGCAGCATGTTATTTTTTTTTTACATAATGTCACTGTATTTTTTGCGTCAATATTTTAGAAAATTTTTTTTTTCGTTTTACAATTTTTTTTCAACTCAAAACAATTTATTAACATTTCGATAAGTGGTCTAGAGTGCTAGACCAGGCCGGTAGGTGGTACAGGCGTGGTGGACAACCTTGTATTGTTAAGAACCGGTCTACCCACTATAATGCGTTTACATGTCACGGGCATAAACAACTGGTTGACATTTTCAAAACTGTCAGAATATGCACTGTCTTTTACTTTTCCTTTTTTGTCGCTTACCGAAGCTTGCACTAGCCTGGGGTCCGCTACCTCATCCTATTATTATGAATTGGTCCTGCTGACTGACCTCCCAAACACGAAACGTAGTCTCGTCAAACCTCGTCCTTCAATCAGGAGATGTATCGGCTTGTAGGTAACGTTGACTCGGATTCAGAAGATCTTGGTCAGACGACGAGCTCAATTGTGGGTCTAAGGTATGAGGACCAATAATTTATATATACCAGAACTGTCTCGTTTTTCTCGTTACTTAAGTTTGAATGCGGTCGTCAGGTCCGGAGTGTTCGATGCCGTGGTCGGAACAAGTGTTATCGAGTTATTATGTTAAAAAAATCTCATTAGCAATACGGCGCGCGGCGTCTGGAAATATGCCACATGTTTATCGCTAGTACAAATAAAATTTGAAAAATTTCTACTGTTTTACAAAAACCTAGTTTTACACTATTACAGCGACATGTCAATATTAACAATACGTAATATTTTGTTATTTTGTAACAGAATAGATTTAGTACCTGACCAATTGATAGTTGTCATATGAACACTGTGGTCTATTAAAACTGTCAATATAACAATTTTAATTAAAGTAAGTGCCAGCAAACCTCGTGAGCAAATGTCAAAAAGTTGGCGCATGTGCATTATCTGGTTACCAACAATGTCGCGAGCTCTTTGAGCTCGTGATTGGTTTAATATAATAAATAAATAAAAAAGATGCAAGCGGCGATAGCCCAGTGGCGTACGTAATGGACTGCTGAGACGAGGTCCGAGTTCGATCCCCAGTCGCCCCGGGCACACACCTCTGACTTTTCGTAGTTATGTGTGCTTTAATAAATGTTTTAATTATCGCTCGCTTAATAATGTGCCCGGTAGGTGGCAATAGGCTCGCCCCCTATTACATTGGGACCTTAACATAACTGGCGAATCGTGGGTGTGTAATATACCTCTGCCTACCCCTTCGGGGATATAGGCGTGAAGTTATGTTATGTTATAAATAAATAAAATAAATAAATATTCTACGACATTCTACACAGCGCTTTCTAGACCCAAAGTTAGCATTGTTTATAGGATAAACATACTTATATACTATTTTTTTTTGTAAATACATACATGTTATACATAGAAACACCCATACCAATGCAATAGACATATTCATGCATACAAATATTTGCACTGAGCGGGAATCAAACCCGCGCCCCATGTCGTAGCAGTCGAATGCACTACCGCTACGCCACAGAGGCCGTCAATCCGAGGCCGTAATCTATGAGTGGTTAATTGGTGCGTCCCGCGCTCACACCTAAAGAGACCTAAAAACGATTTCTGCGCAGCTAAACGCTACATTGTCAAGAGGTTTGCCAGTAATTATACCAGGGTTCCTTTACTGCATGGGGAGGACCACAGGAAGTGCAAATATAATGTGTCTGTACGCAAATGTGTATGTAAATATAACATAACATAACTTCACGCCTGTATCCCCGAAGGGGTAGGCAGAGGTGTAATGCACACCCACGATTCGCCAGTTATGTTAAGGTCCCAATGTAATAGGGGGCGAGCCTATTGCCATCTACCGGGCACATTGTTAAGCGAGCGATAATTAACATTTATTAATGCACACATAACTACGAAAAGTTAGAGGTGTGTGCCCGGGGCGACTGGGGATCGAACTCGAGACCTCGTCTCAGCAGTCCGTTACGTCCGCCACTGGGCTATCGCCGCCGTATCGACTGGGCTATCGAATGTAAATATGTTATTTGTAATTAAAACTTGTTTTATTCATTCTGCTGAGTCCCCAAGGTGATCTACATTCATAAATTATTTCGTCCAATTGAAATCTACGGACACACGGGACGGTTGTTCGTCAAGTCGCCATAAGTTTTACGTCACTCAAATATTGTATGATGATGGTGAAGTGTGTAAATAGTACGCGGGTTCCGCCCACGTCGATTACTGGTCCCGTTCACACGACCCATAGGAACCTATTCCCAGTATAAAACTAGCCTAAGTGCTATGCAAAACTGTAATTTATCTTTATGCCATATATATCCAGAGTAATGGACCTGGTTCTGCCGTACTTTCTCTTCGGGGCTGGGGAGAGAGGGGAGTTGCTACCGTAAAAGCCAAATCAAGAGTAGGAAAGCGGACTTCGGACTCCAAAGTACAAGCTTTGGATACAACCGGGCCCAACGCAATGATGATGAGACTTACCAAGTCAGTATTAACATTTTTAAGAATCGTAAAGAAAAATCAGACGAACATGTCATCCAACATGCTCGCTCAAAACTCAGCCTGTATACATCACACAACAAAAGCCTACGCCCTCACCAAGGCAGTCTAGATATCAAGTAAACGTGTCCAGCACACATACAGACTTAATTGACTCTTATAATAGTCGGCTTAAAGGTCGAATTGTCTTGGCATTCCATAAGGCTAGTTCTGGTTTTGAAATTTCCAGATAAAAGGTGTTCTTTGTTCGATATTCGATATTGAGGAGCAGGAAGCGGTTAGTGATGTTGAACTATATTTAAAAAAAAAGAACTGTCCATTATTGGATATAGAGCCTTTCGCAGATTAAAAATACTATGAATTATTTAAAATGCATTTTTCTGTAAAGCATTTCTTTGGCTCGGCTTGGCAGTAACACTGACTGTATGAAGAGACGGCATTGACGTACAGTCAGCGTCAAAAGTAGGTAATCATTTACAAATAAAAAAAATGAAAAATTTGCATGTAAATTATATTTGAATGAAAATTTCAAATTTTATCGAGCCCACTATAGTCGGAATTATAATTCGATTCCAGATTTGACAATTTCAGTGTTGCAACGTTATGACAAGTACTAAATAGTGACGTTGCGAAATTATTCGATACGGAAATGGAATATTTCCGGATCGATTCCTCTCGTTTAGCATATCTAAACAACTACTACTTTAATAGAAACTAAGTATATCAGGAAATTAAATATTTCTGAAAGGATAATTTAGCTATGACGATTAATTTTATTAAGGATCTGAGAGTTTTCTTTAATAACTGTGTGTGAAATAAATAAAAAAATGTGATCATGAAGTAACATGAGAAATATAACAAATAGATGTATTATGGTAATATTTTATTTTATAAATCGTCCCCGTCATCGCTATCGCTGTCACTTTCTGTAACATTTATTATAAATGTGTCTGTGATATTGTCAATTAACATATCTAGCCTACTCATTTTTTCCTCTTCTTTGACAACATGGGATACGCATTTAGACCATTTGGTAGCCGTAATTTTTTGAATGCCTTCCTCAAATAAATTTCTCACATCTGTCAATTTGAAGGTTTTAAACCTTGGGCATTTCTGGATCATCGTTCATCACTTGTAAAATCTAAAATAGTAAATTTTATAATAGTTTGGAATCATTACTTATATATAAAAGATGTAGGTTTAAAATAATACTGTCTGACTGATTGACTAACTTTTGCATTGGTTGGAGGTTCATTGCGGTATAAGAACTGATGAACAATTCTTCGTATTGCGGAGAGTGTAAATTCATCAATTTTATCTTTGAAACTTCGCTATGGTCCAGTTTTTTTAGGAGGAGTTGGCGGCGCACCTTTATTTCTTTCCTTCAAAACGTTACAAACAGACCGTGAGGTTATTCCCAATATGTCAGCAACTTTGCTCATACATTCATTTTCTTCCACAACTTCAAAGGCCTCCAATTGCGCAGAAGTTTTATTTTTCACGTACTTGTAGGCGTTGCGGATCATTACTTTTTCAGTAACAGTGAAAGCTTTTCGTGGACGTTTTTTTCTTGGGGACAAGAAAACATCCACGTCTTTTTGTGATGTACTTGGCTGAGGATCCATTTTGATGGAAAACCAAAACAAATAGATTCACTCAAAGTTCACAAAAAGCTATAAACGTTACAACAAACACAACGTAACAAAACTTTAATAAAAACCCAACAAAATAACAAAATATTGATTCGCAATGAAACAAGATATTCGTGCAGGCAGACTGGGAGAATGAAGCCCAATGACAAGATAAACAAAATGGCGATAGCTGCACGAGCGCGCACGGGTTGCCAATACAGAAAACTATCTAGGCTCTTTCATTATAAGTTTTGTTTTTAATATAAAAAAACAAAAATATTAACTTTTTATAAAATAAAGCAGCGGTTACTAGTTAATAAATAATTATTATGAATAATTATGTATTTATTTAAATAAAAATCAATAATTTAGTCTTTAATTGGCACACCAATATTATGATTACATAAACATAAATCGCGATTGTTTATCGATTTTTGTGTTCATCACTGCACGATATGTGGTATCATTATTTTACAAAATGACAGTAGCTAATGTCAAATGTGGAATCGAATTATAATTCCGACTATAAATAGCATTTGCGTTAGGAAATATAATGTACTTTGAGGCGAATTTTATAAATCTGCAAATCATCGCTGATGACGTTGACTATGCATATAGTCATGCCTCTTTCCCATTGGGGTGGGCAGAGACAAATCGTTTCCATTTGCTACGATTCTGGCATACGCATTTGGCTTCTTTCATAATTGTTTTCATACATGCACCCCGGTAACGGGTACTCTTGATCTGACCTTTCCTGAAAACGTCCTTGATCTGATTGGCATACGTGCGCCTAGGTCGACCTTCACTGAGTTACCTATTCACCCTCGCCTCATAAATGTGTTTTGTCAATTTTATTTTATCTATCCACTCTACGTGGCCGAACCATCTAAGCACTCCCTTTTCTATCTTGGTTACTATATTTTCTATTTACAGTATGTAACAAAACCAGTGTCCGATCAATAAGAGCACATAGATATCTTAAATGAATAACCATAATATACGAGTATATGGAATAAAAAAGTACATTAATGAAAATAAATGTATTACTGTAATTTAAGATGCCATTGTCTAGTATAAAAATTACCCACTATCTCCCATAAATCGAATAATGTAACAACACCACAAAGTAGATATCCAATTGGTGCAAGGACAGCCCACAACACCGCACCCCGCTGGCCTGAATTTTAATCCAGGTTTTGTGCGGTAATTTTGTTAACTTATTTTCAAAAAAAGATTACATAAACAGGGCCTAATATTGATACTTTTTTTTTTTCGTGCGGAAATCCCTCCGGATACCCCCCCGCCGGCCAGCGGGGCGATTATGTCGGGCTTGAACCTACTAAAACCGCACGCCGGCTAGGGTCTACAAAGGCCGGGGTGTAAGGTTGCCCATAGAGCATATACCTCGCACCCCGACTGACCCTGGGCCATCTCCGGTTTCGAGATGGCCCCTTCGGGTTTGGGAACCACGGTGTCCCCGTCTTGCCCAGGTTTGGGGGAGGGGCGCTAGTCGCCCCACCGTCCCGGTCTGCTTCTGCTGGGGTGACAGGCGGCCTCACCTGCCACCTCCAGGCTGCGCTCATGAAGGGCGGAGGTCGTTAAGCGACCTCCGGCGCCAGAGTCGCCTGCGACGCGCGGCGAGCAAGTTGCGGGCTCGGCGGGAGTAATATTGATACCTATATACACTTTCACTGATCGGAGACTATTTTTGTTACATATTGTATAGATGATTTTGTAATACCTAGTAATGAGTCTGTTTTCTAAACTTATCTAACTATTTACTGGCGTTTTCTAATGCTTGTTAGTCGCTGGCCCTTGGCTGACCTGAGCAAACCATTATTTTCTGTTATTACACTGAGAGGAAGTAATTGCTCCAGTGGTTTTGTCATACTTAGAATATTTTACTCTTATTGGCTAACAGTAGTTAGTTAGTCCCAGTCAATAAAAGTTACTGATATATAAAAACATGTTTTTATTATAAACTTGCTGATTCCTACGGCTCCGCCCGCGTGGAATCAGCTATTCAGGACAGGTAGCTCAGTTGGTCATTTATTCAGTTGGTGGTTCTTTCCCTCTAGAATGTGACCGGTCTCGGCTTCAAGTCCAATTCTGGATGTTAACTTATCCGATTTAAAATTGTAAGAAAAGTTAGTTCAATTAATGAAACTTTGAAGTCATTAGTAATAATTGCTTTTTTTAATAAATTCTATTGTGATTTATTTGGTGTTATTCTGTTATTACCACGTTTTTCTTAGTTTCACTTCGTGTCTGTGTTTCTGTGTTTCTTTCCCTCTGAAGCCAAAAACTGACACTTAATTTTCGACCACTTCTGATCACCCTAAGCTCTGAAATTTTTTATGTAGGCTAATGCCAACTTACATTTTCATATTTAATCATCAGAAATAGTCAGTAGTTAATAAAAAATAAAATAAAAAAAACTTTCTAAAAACCACGTTTTCAACACTAAAAAACGTGGGGCGGGCGCTTTAATCCTATGTATCGTTTTCCTTAGATATTCAATAATTTAAAAATTTCAAAGCGCCCGCCCCACGTTTTTTAGTGTTGAAAACGTGGTTTTTAAAAAGTTTTTATTATTTATTTATTTTTTACACTGGTTCCCACGTTTTGGTTGCTTTACAGCAGCTATGCTTACGGTTAATGTGCTTTGCCAGACTATAACCTATCGCTCTAATTATAAATTCATCTAGATCCGTTCAGCCATTTTGGCGTGATTGAGTAACAAACATTCATCCAAACTTTGGCAATTGTAGTATTTTGAAATAAAACTATTTTTAACGGATTCTATCGCGATTTATTTGATGTTATTTTATATTTTACATTGATCCGGACGTTTCGGTTGCTTTTCAGCAGCCATGGTCACGTGGAACAATCATGATGTAACATCAAATATATCGCGATAGAATCCATTAAAAGTAGTTTTATTTCAATGTGTGACATTCGCGTAAACTTCCGACAATTGTAGTATTATTAGTTATTTAATAAATTGACAATAATATAATTTATTGTGCTACTAGCTGTTCGGTCGGTGTCTCCGGTGTCATTCGAGTACCGACTATTCCCATGGATTGTCCAGAATTTTCGTTCATAAGACCCTTCTCCTGACAATAATAAACACCAAAAAAAATAGCGAAATCGGTCCAGCATTTCACGCGTAATGCCGTGACTACGGTAAATAGGGATTAATTTTTACTTTTATTTAACTTGCACAGTTCGTATGTATATTGTTCGTCAAAATTTTCAAAGCATTTTTCTACCATTTGTTGCTATTCGATTGAGCTGAAATTTTGCATATATAAGTTTAGTTTAGATGAGAATGCATTAATATGGTACCATGGAGCTGGTCTGATGATGTAGTAGGAAGGTGGCCATAGGAACTTCTAAATTAAACAAGATAAACCTATTGAGTTTGGGCTGATTTGTTTTGTCTTAACGAACTCTGGTGTAATATGGTAGTCAGGGTCTGAAGATGGAGTTCGAAGGTGGCCATAGGACCTCCTAAACTAAACAAGACAAATTTATCGACTTTGGGCTGATTTGTTTTGTCTTAACGAACTCTGGTGTAATATGGTAGTCAGAGTCTGAAGATGGAGTTGGAAGGTGGCCATAGGAACTCCTAAACTAAGCAATATAAACTTATCGAGTTAGGGCTCATTTGTTTTGTCTTGGCGAACTCTTTGTTGTTACGTGGTATTCAGGGTCACCTCTTAATATATATAAAGAAGATACCAACATAGGCTTTTTTAAGCTCATCTAGTCTAGTGGCTAGCTAAGTTAATTGAAGGCTAGAATAAAGGACACCATTGCTACAATGGTGATCTTCAGCTTGACGATCTCTTTTTCACACTGGACTGGACAGGATTGTAGAAAGAAGGAAATACGTGTATGCAAGTCAAGAAAAGAATTTCAAGTCTTCATGGGACAAAGAAAAGGTGCATTGAGCAGTTACGATCTTGATTGAATTGTTTGTATCTTGTGATAGTGACACCTTAGCCCTGCATGTGTTTTGGAACGTATTCATGATATATAAAAGAGACATTCATAATTCTAGTAATCGGAATCAGGAAAGAAGAAATAATGCAGTTAAGATGCAACACTGCGAAGTATTGTGGAGTAAGATTGGTTGATAGGCGGAATTCAGATGTGCTACAGAGTAGGGCCCTGGGCAATGGTCTCCGTCTCACTACTAGAGATACCGAAGATCAGGTGAATCGGAGCAGAAAAAGTTTGAAAGTGGACCTGGCCTCCAAAGTGAAAGCTCTGGACAAAACCGGGATTAACGCTTGGGTAAGGATCATGAGGCCCTTGGACAATTTAGAATCATAGAACTAGAATAGCGTAGCGAGGTAGCTGGGATAGATTGGATGCGGAAGGCGGAGGATCGGGTGATACGGTGCACATTGGACTCCGCCTAAGTCCAGCAGTCTAAGTCCTGAGAGGTCCCGGGTTCGAATCCTCGCCATTACACTACCGACATGAACCCACTCTTAACACAAGCAAGTTAGCTTAACTGGAGGGGTTAGGGGGAATATTAGTAATTTCAGTTACTAATATTCTTTCTTATTGTTGTTGAAATAGCCAGTAATTTTCGTTCAATTTTCGGAATATAGAATTGATTATTTGGCTGAGACGAAGAGGCTTCCACAAAACGTGGGACACTTGCTAAAGTGGTGTGGGCATGTGGAAGAAATCAATATTGAGCGAAGCACAAATCAAATATATTAGGCCATGTAAGTGGACAGATCGGTCAGGGTAGACCTCGTAAAACATGCACTGATCAAATTGGTCATGGTTTCAGTAAAGGGCAGGTCATAAGCAGCTGGTTTCTGACTTGAATGAAAGATTTAACGGCAGTGGAGAAAACCTGGGAGTGAGTGAAACAAGTGACAGGTTGCTTTCTATGCCTGCTCCAGAGTATATGTCAGGGTATTCACACAAAAAAATCCAAACATTGTTTTGTAAAACGTGTTTATTTACACTTTGGCAGTGATGGCATGATCTATAGCTTTTTTTTATTTACAAAGAGAGTTACTATACTGAGACCTTAGTTCGTTTGAGCATATTAATTCCATTATGAATAGCGGTGGTGATGGTAACCCTGTGCCAACCCTACCTGGTAACACTTGCAACATTTAAAAAGTTACTAGCGTCACCAGGTATAACCGACATGGGACATCCGTTATTTAAAAGCTAGTTTTAGAATAACGGTTTACCATGCGCGGTAACCTAGGCCATGGACGCCGTAGGGGGCGGCGATGCCGTAGGGGGCGGCCCAACCACCATAGCCAGCATAGGGGGCAGCGAGGTAGGGAGCGGCGCCGTAACCGGCGTAACCGGCAGCGACACCATTAGCGGCGGCAGCATAAGACTGGGCAGCGGCGACAGCGTTCTGGTTGGCAGCAACGGATCCCCAGTATTGGTTCTCGTGGATGTCTCGGCTGGTTTCAGCAACTTGACGGGCAGCTTCGTTGTTGTATTGGATGGCGGCTTCCGCAGCACGGGCCTGGCCTTCGCCGATGGCGCGGGCGTGGTCTTGCGCGGCAACCGTGGCGTCGATAGCTGCGGCTTGCGCGTCACCTGCGTTTATTCCATATGCGTATGGAGCCAGCACGCTGGCGGAGGCATAGCCGAGGACGGCGACAATTACGACCTGCAGAAGAAACAAGAAGAAGGTTAAAGAAGTTGAAGATATATTTGAAGAACTATAAGTGACTATTTGATATAATATTAGTATCTCCACGTTTTCACGCCTCAAGGCCTTATGTCGTGAGAATTTCGGGATAAAAGTACCCTATTTCACTCACTGATAGTCTGATGTGTAGTTTTCTATAGGTGTAAGATTTTTTTTTAAAGTGGATCCTTAAATATTTGAGTATATTCATTACAAATAACAGCAAATTTTATTTTTTTACATCATTAGTTTCGAAAACCTAGCTTTAGAAAAACCAGTTCAAGATTACTATCTTACTAAACGTAGGCATCGCCTAACTCAATTTGTTTTTAAACTCGTTAAAAATAATTTAATTACTAAACTATCCATACAACAAAACATTACATTTGTTATAAATCACAGTTATGCTAATCGCACTAATTTAATCAACGACCAACGACTCGTGAAATTCATTACCAGTAAATCCTTTCTATTATGAAAGCACACCTTGAAATTATACATGCTATTTAGTAAGTACTATTGTTACTAGAAGTACACGTCCGCTGTATTTAACGACATGCCACAGGATGCATTGCAGGATCGAATGATTGGCTATGTGCTCTAATATGTTACTAATTGCATGTCCATATTACAAGCGTTTTATAAGTAATATCCTATTTTTGTCATCACTAAAGATTAATAAAAGACGGAGAAGAAAAAGGTCTGGGATCTGGAGTCGAAGCCTCGGAAGCAACCGGGAAATAAGTTAGGAGGATGATGATAATTGACTGACAAAAGGAAATGGTTAACGTGAATGTTACCTTTTTTTTTTTATCGTGCGGAAATCCCTTCGGATACCCCCCCGCTGGCCAGCGGGGGCGGTTATGTCGGGCTTGCACCGACTAAAACCGCACGCCGTCTCGGGTCTTCAGACGCCGGGGTGTAAGGTTACCCATAGAGCATATCCCTCGCACCCCGGCTGACCCTGGGCCATCTCACCACTAACAGCATCGCTCATCCTGTCTCCTCTGAAAGCAGAGGAGTACGGAGAGCGATGTGTTCCCGCCACGTTGGGTATTGGCCGACGATCAATGCCAACCCTATGAAGGGGTGAAGGGGAAGCCATTGACCACCGCCCAGGGTGTACCGGCCGCTCCGATTCCGTTCCCCCCGGACTGCAGCGGGATCGGAATCGGAGCGACACTCGAGGAGGTTACCCAACACACACCCCAACGTGAATGTTACCTACTAGTGTTTTTCATGGACGCTGATAATCGGGAATGTGGACAAAATCGTGAGATAAGAGAAGACTAAATACTTTTCTAACACTATCTTGTTGGCAAGGTTCAGAGGGACAGTTGTGGCAATGCGAAGTGACATACCTGGAAAGTTATGTTATTGCGTTAAGAGCCTTCAAGTGAGTAATATGAAGTAATGAATGTCATCATTCGATCAATGTCAATCTGTATCAATTTCCCCAATTGCTAGTTACAATTTTTTACGCGTCAGTTGTGGAATCAATGCCTTTGTACATATTAGTGAATGATTTTTTTGTAATCGATGTCTTCAACTTGAATATTTCACGTGCTTAATGCCAACGAAATAATGAATAAACGATAGCAGGATGTTTGCAATGAGTCGTTTTTTTGTTCTATGATTACTTTAGTTTTATCCAAGTAACTTAGCTGTCACAAGGTTATCAATAGAGGAGCTATTTATTTTTTACGCTTATCACGTCAAATAATTTTATCTACACCCATGCTATAAATCCTCTATAAAAGATTCTGAAACAGTTAGCTTATTGCCAACATTAATAAATCCAATGTCATTATAACCATAATATCATCCGAACGGGTGTTATAATGTTGTATGAAATTTCATAATAACACTCCTTTCGCTTTTTCAATCTCTTCCGCGCAAAGGGTTACTCATCAGACAGCCAAATTCTTACCGCGCGTTGCGTGGAATCTGTATGAGTTTCAAAAAAAGAACTGTCATTCACGCGCGTTGCATAGCACCACCACAGCGGCGGCGGCGCGCCGTAAAAAAAAATTAAAGCTTATTCGTTCGAATTCGAATTCCCGCTATTTTTCTTCGCTATTATTTTTGCAAATTTGTTTGTTTACTTACTATTTTATAGAGGACACATGATGGGTGTAGATAAAGTCTTGTATGCAACTGTATAATTAGGTATTAAAACACTCATGTGATACTATTATCACACTCAGCTTCGCTTCGTGTGATAAACCCACATTCATGTTTTAATACCCCTCATTATACCACAGTTGCATAAATAACTATTAAATATCCCGACTACCTTTCGAAATTAACATTAAATGAAGGTAATTGAATAGTAACTCATTTGAAATTATTTTTTGTTTAAGAATCTAAGCTACAAAGCGAAAAAGAAACCAAACAATACATAACCTCACTTTTGTTCTACTGTAAGTATACCGCCAAAAACATTTGTTATGTTCAATTTGGGTCAATGTTACCATAACTTGCAAAACGCTCAAAAACTGCTATATAGATCAAAGATGTTTATTTAAGGCGGGGTTTATTCAACTAATATTTTGTAATACAACCTACATTCTCGACCGCGCCCTGTTTAAATTTCTTACTGATAAAGCTGCCTTGGTTGCATTGAAACCTAAATATACTAAGTCACAGTGATAACTGGTTTACCTGTAAGTACTTAAATTATGCTTGGAATACAAATGTATGCTAATTTCAATTTATGTTTTACATTGCAACAATTGACATGTTATTGAGATACGAAAACATTCGACAGTTAAACTGCGCAAATTTTTATTTATTCGGCACTAGGCCTTTGACCTAAGCCACCTTTAACTTAGTCTTACTTTTCTTACTTTTACGAATAAAATCTGTCGTATCTTTTGAGGAGTTGTTTTTGACTATACAACTTATTCGCCCGAATACAAAAATGGATGTATGAATAACGGTATTGTCCCCATGGCAGTTAAGGCCGAACAATGGTGAATATTTGCATCATAATGCAAGACCTTGACATCTATATGTGCTTACTCTAAGCAGAGTTGTGCGTGCGTAATGTGACACAATATGCGACAATATTGAGACTGACTGTCATACTAATTAAGAAAATATATCATACCATAGAATCTATAGAAGGTGTACTGAAAAAGGTGTTCAAAGTTGCCCTATCTGGGTACTAACAAAATAATAAAAAAATGCTTGAAGAGTGTGGGAAAAGAAAACAAATCCATCCAGAAATAAAGAAGTATTAGAACAGAATTGCGGCTTTGGAAATTTCACCAAATTATTAATATTATTATTATAAGTTGGTCAAATTATCATCGTGTGCCGACCTGAAAAAGGTAGCTAGGAAGCATGCGGAAGGCGGAGGATCGGCACACATTGGTATGATTGGAAACCTACCAGTCGAATCCTAAATAACACGTTTCCTAATTAAGTTGTCGTAGTACCCTGATCAAATCAATGCCAGTTTGCATGCATAACTTGAATTAATTGCAGCCATATTTGCACGGACCAGCACTAACTACGCACTGGTACATAAACTTAATTAAGTTTTGGTCTATGGTTAATTTTTTTATTTGTCCTTGATAGTGACATTGCGGGAAATGGAACGTGATTGACATTTTTTTTGTGTGTGGTAATAATTTAAATTTGATCGACATTCGACACATTAGGTTGTGTACCGAAATGAGATCATTGAATCTATAAATAAATAAAATAAATTTTGTCTCTAAGCCAATGGTGAAGTAGGAAGATAATATCTGAGAAGGGCGTTGGGTTCTTTGGTTTTCCGCTTCTTTATTTATGGAAGTAATTAATAAATGTAGGTCTGAGTGAGAATTACTGGAACATTTTTTATACGTTTACTGAACACAACATTGTCAGGCACGAAGGCGTAGAAAGAACTCGGTCTGTCACGAGTATACCTTTTTTTTTTTTTTTTTTTTTTTTTTTTATCGTGCGGAAATCCCTTCGGATACCCCCCCGCCGGCCAGCGGGGGCGGTTATGTCGGGCTTGCACCGACTAAAACCGCACGCCGTCTCGGGTCTTCAGACGCCGGGGTGTAAGGTTACCCATAGAGCATATCCCTCGCACCCCGGCTGACCCTGGGCCATCTCACCACTAACAGCATCGCTCATCCTGTCTCCTCTGAAAGCAGAGGAGTACGGAGAGCGATGTGTTCCCGCCACGTTGGGTATTGGCCGACGATCAATGCCAACCCTAAGGAGAATTCGTCACAAAAAGTACTTCCTTTTCTTTATCAGTCTGTTAGCTTCACCTTTTCATATGAAATTATTAATGTGTAGGTAGTTAGTGTTATAATAATATGCAAAGTAGAATTCAAGGTGCAATAATTAATAATGTGTTTAAATTTAGACTTAAGACAAATATTTATGGACATAGTTACAGTTGGCTGGTTTGCCAATTTTAGGGAAATTATGAGTTTCGAGTTCGGTATAGCTATTGTATCTTGTATAAAATAGTATTAGTAGTTTATTGGCCTGGTTTTTATATAGAGATGTCAATGTTGTGCAAAAACTCCGATCCATCGATATTAAGAAGAACAGTATTAATTTAAAAAAATACGCGATTCGTAATAATCGATCGAGTGTGATTGTGACTGTTTTTTCTTAATTCAACAAGAAAACTTGCATTTTCTTGAGAAATATCGTTGCAATGATGTCCACGTTGCGCGTTTTTCGTAATTATATCGGAGTGAGCTCTTAATATTGTTGAGTACAATTGATTATTACTTGTTTCTGTTGCTATACAGAATTGTGTAATGTGTAACCAAACTAAATCAATCGATTTTTCCGCGAAAGTTGCAATGCTTTCAACTTTGAGAACATGAGTTTTACGAGTTCATTGATACAATTTCACCGATAGAACATATCTTAAAACCATTGTAACTGAATCTATACACCCCTATTAATATTGCGAACAGATCATAAAACCAGATGATTGACATTTTGTGCGCATATCTGACCACATTTTGACGCGTGCACAGACAATATAAACATTTCACGCTTAATCATAAACAATGATTATGATAAGAGAATGAAATATCTATGGTGTTTTGTATTGCGAAATTGATTACTATTGTTGTCGCTTTAGCAGTTACATTTACATTACAATGACTAATAGCGTAAAGGAATAGTTAAATATTGTATTGAATAAAGTTTTTGAATGGGTAGTGTAGGAACTATCAAATCGGTTTTTTTCGATACATGAAGATTTAGAAGACTATGCAATAATTAAAAGAACGTGGCTGATTAAAGGGATATCATTGCTATAAGTGGCTAACGAACAATATAAAAAAAGAATTAGATCGATTTATGACAGTTTCTATATTTAAATAATAAAAAGAATATGAGCTGTCAATGGAATGATATCAGCTGCAATGTCAAAGCGATTTTAATTGATTCTTTATTAATTGTATATCATAAGGAAATCTTGTATTCAACACGCGACAAATACTTATCATGTAGCAGGTTTTACTAAAATTTATTCACTATTCAACCTTGTCATACAAATCGAAATGACTTCATACTGATAATTGGATCAATGTTGGTTATCAATCATGAAGCTATGGTAGGAATGCGAACTTGAGGCTTTCAATAACTATCACGACGCCTATTAGTATTATAAACAAACATAATTAAATATTTATAATAGTAGATACGATACATTAAAATTATATTTATACGTAATTAAAACAAGGCTGTAAGCGAAATTTTAAAGCAGTTATGACGACGGAATGCATTTTTTAGGTTATTTAAAATTTATAAGGAAATAATTTTCAATTTTAAAATATTAATATAGTATTTTATTTTCGTAACATATACAATACATCTTAGGTTCATTTTTAAATTGTAAATATTAGAGCTCGTACAAGAGTTAAAATTCGAAGTGAAAATAAAGTAACAGATTATCTATAGAGAAAATATGACAAAGCAACAACTAAAACTGTTCGATTTTCAAAATTTTAAAAATAAAGTGTTTTTGCTTTATCACTGCTTTGCATTATCACTTGATATTATTACAGTTATTATTTTCAATAATAAATAAAAATCGTACCAGAAATCTCATCGTGCACTTCTGTTTGACTGCTCGATAGCTACTGAATACTTTGGTGGTGTTCGCCCTAGCTTTTATACTAAACCCGGCAATGTTATTGAAAGTCGCCAAATGTACCTGCTGTTGAAGTGTTAGAGGCGGATCAGTGATGCGGGCAAGGTCTTGAAAAAAAAAATCCAAAAAAGAAGGCGATTGAATTTTTTTTTTTTTGACTTTTTAATTTGTTATAATACGATTTTTGGGTAGAAGTATGTTATTTTTTTTTTAAATTAATGGTTATATTTTCCGGAAGTTTTGTTAAGTACTTATTTCCTTATAAGAAGTATTCATAACAGGATTTATAATTATAAGACTAATTCTAATCAAAATGAGAAACCCATTAATGTTGAATTTTAAGTTATACGTAACTAAATGAAAATCGTGTATAGACAGGGTATCGTACGGTCCCAGATTTGTTCCTGGATATAGTAAACGTTTATTGATTTATCCGATTGTGAGAATAAGACGTTTGTTATAGATGTCAAGCTATATTTAAATTTCGAATACATCAATTATATCTACTATATATATTCGAATACATAATGATATCTAATACATCATTTTTTTAACATTAAAAAAAAATGATTTAATAAAATAGACATTTTCGGTGTTGTTTTTTACTTTATTGAATGAATATTTTTATACTTATCACACAATTTTGTTGAAAATATTGAAAATTTTGTTACGAGAACACCTTTTTAGACATTTGGCAGATGGACATGAGATCGAGACTAGATTGAGACTGAATTTTGAAAATCTTTTTATTACGAGAATTGGCCATCTGATTAATTTCGATGCGTGTTTCAAGACAGTTTAATTTCCGCTTCTGACTTCTAGAGTCCGTGCGGTTATCCTTTCGAGGGCTTACCCGGGGTGCCTGGCAATGGCCACTTGGGGGGGGGGGGACCGTGTGGTTTGTCATTAGTGTCATTACTCAGTGTGTTCGTGGGTCCATACTGATGATCTTGGTGTACAGGAGTTATAGTAGTGGGAATGAGGGTGGGATTAGTCTCATTAAAAAGGCCTGCTTTCAACTCTTACGGGTGGTTTTTTTAGGGTCCCGTTCCCAAAGGGTAAAATGGGACCCCTATTACTAAGGCTCTGCTGTCCATTCGTCCGTCTGTCACCAGTCTGTATCTCATGAACCGTAGACAGTTGAAATTTTCACCGTTCATGAATTTCTGTTGCCGCTATAACAACAAATATAAGAACAAAATGAAATAAATATTTAAATGAATACAAGAAACGTGCGTTTTATTGCCGTTTTTTGCTCGATATTAATTACGACAACAGGTAGACGCTTGAAATATTCACAGAATATTTCATTAGTTGTATATTCAGTTCAAAATTCACTTCAAAAATAAATAATTTAATTAACATAAAATAAATTAAGGGGGGCTCCTATTGTAAAGATACAGAACCCAGTGCGCGAATTCGACTCGCACTTGGCCGGTTTTCTTTAGTTTCAGTTTAGGAAACTTTGGGATTATTATATGGCGGATAGAAACGGTAAAAAAGTTAGATAAAATAAAATATTTTGAGCATGTGTGTGAATCACATGTGACACTTGATGATCAGAATTACCATTTAATGTTTATTACGTTTAATTTAATGTTTATTTACATAACCACCACCGCTGGCCGGCGGGGGGTATCCCAGGGGATTTCAGCACGAAAAAAAAGGTACTGTATGTACGTCGAACCATTCAGACCAATGCACATATAAACATGCATTCATAAAAATATATGCAATGATCAGAAATCGAACCCACGACCTCTGACTTAGCATTCGAATGCTTTACCGCTACGTCACATAGTCAGATGTTTCGTAGATGGTAGGTTTTAGAGTCAAGCAACAGTCATTTTGGCCGTTGCATGAATGGGCCGACTCGACCGGGGAAGCACCACCCTCTCACAGAATATCGACGCCAAGTAACAGTATTTGAACTGTTGCGTTTTGTTTGGTGAATGAGAGTGCCGGAGCCCAAACTCCTTTCCCATCCCCTCCCAAACTCCTTTTCCATCCCCTCCCAAACTCCTTTCCCATCCCCTCCCCAACTCCTTTCCCATCCCCTCCCAAATTCCTTTCCCATCCCCTCCCAAACTCCTTTCCCATCCTCTTTCCTTTACAGGGTCGGCAGCGCGAGTGTAATGCCACTGGTGTTGCACACGTCCACAGGCCACGGTAACCGCTTCACATCAGGTGGGCCGTGTGCTTGTCTGCAACCTTACTGGTATAAAAAAAAAAAAAAAAGAGTTTGATGTTACTATATGTTTCCGCTAATGTGCGTAAATCAGTTAAGAGTGCAGCATAATTTATTAATCTGCAGATTACCTGGTTCAGTCCGTTAAAGTGGAAAAAATGTTTGAGTTCTAAAATTAACTAGTAAATCAGCAGACTTCCTAGGTAATTTGCAGACCAACGGCCATCCATACGGTAAAGTTAATAAAACAGATGCTTTGCTTGAATAATACATTAGGGTTCATTGTGATTATTTATTTAATTGGATAAACGCATATTTCACGGGAACGACCGAAGTGAGCCCGTGGACATCGCGCGCCCTGACACGGATAGATGTAGGTTAGAAAACAAAACCCTTCGTGCTAGGTTACTTGTGATAGGGGTGCGACTGGTTGGATCACCTCCGAGTTTGGTGCACCCTGGGCAACGTGGGCGATGACGCATCATTGATTGCTCCAATGGAGTAGCTGGCGTCAACGTCAACGGCCAAGAGTCTGACCAACCGGCCCTTTTCAAGGCCAGCTGACCCCATTGCACGAGGGGGTCGGGGTATGGCGGGCCTGCAAGGCCCGCGGGAGGGGTGGTCGCTCCAGGTATCCCTCTGCTCTTATCAGAGGGGACACTGCTAATGCACGAAGAAATGGGAGGCTTCGTCGACGTCTCTAATTCATGAGATAGAAAGCGATTATATATACATAACCATAAATGTTTCGCTTACTGTCTTCCGCAATTGAACGATGCAGCATCCGTTAAAACGTAGATTAACTGGGTAAAATGGAGATATTTGCTACATTTTTTTTTTACGTGCAACATAACCGCCCCCGCCGGGCAGCGGGGGCGGTTATGTCGTGCATCGACTAAAACAGCACGGTGTCCTGCCCAAGTGTCCATTGCCGGCACCCCGGGTAAGCCGTAAAGGATAGCCCCAGGGTTACCGGCGGACTTTGGCCGCCACCGCGGCCTCGCCTGGTGGGGTCGGGTTTTATCCCGCGTCGGTGAGTTGGCAGGTGTTTGTAGGGCACACACGACACGCCTCCGCCACGGCCTGCTTCTGTAAGAACGGCGAGCTGGCCAACTGCCGTCCTCAGACCCCGATCATGGAGGTCGGTAGTCCCGGGCGTAGATGAGTCTGCGGCGTCTCCGCCCCTGTATGGCCCCGTACAGGGCCATGCTTCGCACGATCCCCAGGTACAGTCTCCTAGTGGGGGCGTTGTGGGTCCCTTAACGTTGGGATATTTGCTACATTGAGTAAAATTTTGCATTTCAACAGATGTCAGATAAGTTAACCCAACCCCCTCCCGCCTTCCCCGCCATTGACGGATGAGGAAGGTCAGACGGCAGGTGCTCCGATGAAAGCATTATAATAATAATATACCTAAGCTAGGTCTAAATATAAATTACGGCCTCTATGGCGTAGCGGTAGTGCATTCGACTGCTACGACAGGGGGCGCGGGTTGGGGTGTGTGTTGGGTAACCTCCTCGAGTGTCGCTCCGATTCCGATCCCGCTGCAGTCCGGGGGGAACGGAATCGGAGCGGCCGGTACACCCTGGGCGGCGGTCAATGGCTTCCCCTTCACCCCTTCATAGGGTTGGCATTGATCGTCGGCCAATACCCAACGTGGCGGGAACACATCGCTCTCCGTACTCCTCTGCTTTCAGAGGAGACAGGATGAGCGATGCTGTTAGTGGTGAGATGGCCCAGGGTCAGCCGGGGTGCGAGGGATAATATGCTCTATGGGTAACCTTACACCCCGGCGTCTGAAGACTCGAGACGGCGTGCGGTTTTAGTCGGTGCAAGCCCGACATAACCGCCCCCGCTGGCCGGCGGGGGGGTATCCGAAGGGATTTCCGCACGATAAAAAAAAAAAAAAAAGGGGGCGCGGGTTCGATTCCCACTCAGTGCAAATATTTGTATGCATGAATATATATTTTCATTGGTCTGGGTGTATATAAGTATGTGGGTCATATATAGGTATATGAGTATGTTGATCCGCATTCTGGAACCCTTAACACAAGCTAGTTAAACTATGCTTTGGGTCTGGAAAGCGCTGTGTAGAATGTCGAATATTTATTTATTTATTTAAATATTTAAATAATAAGTAAGTAATATAAGTAATTGCAATGTCATTAATCATGTATAAATTCTTCGATAATCATGTTTATGTTATATAAATATATTATCTGCCAGGAAGTTACCTATTTAATTATATTTAATTTTTAGTAATATTTATACTTTATTACTGCAATATTTTTTTATTATTTATTACGACATGCCACTAGCAGATACCTTTATTTTATTTTTTTCGTGCGGAAATCCCTTCGGATACCCCTCCCCAGCCAGCGGGGGCTGTTATGTCGGGCTTGAACCGACTAAAACCGCACGCCGTCTCGGGTCTACAGACGCCGGGGTGTAAGGTTGCCCATAGAGCATATCCCTCGCACCCCGACTGACCCTGGGCCATCTCCGGTTTCGAGATGGCCCCCTCGGGTTGGCCCCTCGGCGCTAAGTCGCCCCACCGTCCCGGCCTGCTTCTGCTGGGGTGACAGGCGGCCTCACCCGCTACCCCCAGGCCTGCGCTCAGCAAATACCGTTTTTTTTTATCTTGCGGAAATCCCTTCGGATACCCCCCCGCGTGCCAGCGGGGGCGGTTATGTCGGTCTTGAACCGACTAAAACCGCACGCCGTCTCGTGTCTACAGAGGTGTAAGGTTCAGCAAATACCTAAAAATAACTATTCTCTTTATTTATTAATCATACATTGAAATGTTTGTTTACTTTTACTTTTCTTTTGTTGTTATATATTAGCAACGACCGGCATGCCGGACGGAACTGAGCTAACGGACGATTCCCTTGTTTGTTAAAATTTCCGTGTACGTCTCAAAGCGTTGCAAAATATGTAAAAACAGTCTTTGTTTGCCGTCTGGCCGCCTAACTCCGAGAGGAAAGCCTGCGCCAGAGACTGGTCCGTTGATCGGCAGGTGTGTTAGCCAGCAATGGAGGTTGATTTGAGCCCCGATGATAATAATTAGAGTCCATACAACCTGTTCATGTTTCTGTCTACTACGATTTCTTATAAAAGGTTGACACTTAGGCTATCCGAATACTATTCACCAGCAATTAGCTTCCCAGAAATCACTCATTTTTACAAGGATATAAAGTATGGGACGATGTAGTGTAGGTATGTACTTTTTTTAATCGTGCGGAAATCCCCTCGGATACCCCCCCGCCGGCCAGCGGGGGCGGTTATGTCGGGTTTGAACCGACTAAAGCCGCACGCCGTCTCGGGTCTTCAGACGCCGGGGTGTAAAGTTGCCCTTAGAGCATATACCTCGCACCCCGACTGACCCTGGGCAATCTCCGGTTTCGAGATGGCCCCCTCGGGTTTGGGAACCACGGGGAACACCAACACTACATCGTCCAATACATTAGTGAACTTCGTATAATTTTTACCTACCTTTAGCTCCTATTTACTGACAAATGGCCGCTGGGACAAGCTAGCAGGTATGAATACACTCAAGGTACATAACGACATTATATTGTCCCATACATTTCATCTTTGTGAAAATGAGTGAGTTCTGGGGGGCTCTCTGGGCAGAGTGGTAGGTACTCTCAACAGCACTCAACAATCTTTCAAATCGTAGCAATGTACGAAGAATCTAGACAAATAGTTATTATCGTGTGAATGTGTGGGTGTGTGCGAATGTGCGCACTCGCGTGTTTGCGTGAGTGCGTGCGAGGGTGCATGTTTGTCTGTTTGTGTCTGTTTGTACGTAAGTGCGAGTGTGTAGGTGCATCCGTCAGAGTCTACGTGTGTGTGTATGTGGTTGTGAGGGTATGTAATTTTATGCTAATATTATAAAGAAATGCCGAATGTTGTAAGTTTGTTTTATATGTTTGGGATAATCTTCGAAACCCCTTCACTTATTGGAAAATATCTTGCACTATTTGAAAGGTACATTATCCCCGATGGATATAGACTATATATTGTGTGTAAATTACGGTAGCTTGAGTTAAAAACGCTCACATAAACCCAAGTGAGGGCGGGTTACAATTATATATGAAGTTTAGTAGAATTAAAAGCTACAATACTCCCTTTTTTGGACAGTCATATAAAAATGAACAGCAGGTGAAACAGCTGGACCTAACTAGTGTACTTAATGTGCGCTTAAGGTCCGCCTCTTCACAATATACACGACATACAATACGTTGATAGCTTGGGTGGAGTAGGAAGTATTTTGATCAACGCATTTGCGACGAGAAAAAATACTGTCTCAATATGTTTTGATATTTATTTAAGCCGAGAGGAATAGGTTGTGTGGCGGTGTTACACTGAAGCGAGCGTGTGGTGTTACATTTAAAAGAAATATTAAGCAGAGGAACCCATCAGTCATCATATTTGAAGGAAAGATTTATTTGTTTGTAATCAATAAACTCTGCAATTGCTGAACTGATTTCAACTGATTCCCTGAGTAACATTGGCTTTATCCGGATATTCCCACGGGCTTAGCACTGACGCGGGTGAAACCACGTGGCGATGCTAGTACTCAATAAATTTGTGATATACAGTAATCTGCCCGCGCTTTGGTTGGCACGTCGGGAAGCAGAGAGAGTGACCAGCTAAGATAGGCGGCAAATGTTATTTTTGTTTGTGCTATATTTGCTCCGGTTAGCCCCCCCTGCCCGCCAGCGGGGGTGGTTATGTCGGATTCGAACCGACTAAAACGGTACGCCGTCTCGGGTCTTCAAACGCCAGGGCGTAAGGGGCCCATAAGGCATTTCCCTCGCACCCCAACACAATTATGGACCCTGTCGGGCACAATACCAATGATCCCGGTTGCACACACAAGCCCGGGGACCGCTTTCCGTTTTATGTTCAAGTAATTTTGACTTGGGGTGCTGTAATAGCACCCCCAGCAGCAACCCCGACAGATCGGTTATGCACTTGTTGAGCTGAGCGAGCGCAGCTCTTATACGCGGCCTAGCCGTTTGGTTGGTGGCTGAACTCCTCCGTAGCCACTCCCGCGATCTTGACCATATTTACCACGGTGGTATGGTAATACCTTGGGGAGCTCTCAACAACGTTTAGAAGCCTATCCTGAACATTTTTATTGATTTTTGCAAGTGTCTGGTAGACCCCCAACCTAAAATTGGTCCAAAATTTGCATTCGTGTTTCTGATTTGCGTCCGGTCGGCTCCAGGAACTTATTTGAACTGATATTTATATTTTTCCCTATTTATTCTTTACGGGAAATTCGGATTTTCAAAAAGTTGGTCGGATCCCTTTTTCCTAACCTAGTAATAATTGTTTGTGCCGATTTTGCGGGCCTAGTTTGGCATCGGATTTTACTAGACCCGGTTGATAAGGTAATGGTTAACCATTACGTTATCAACCGACAAACCAACCGAAGAATCGCGTAGTGGAAACTTAAGTTTCCACTACGCGATTCTTTAGATGTAAGTAAATATCGTCGACTTACGACGATATCGGTGCCTCGTAACGCGGTTACCGAGCGCGAAAGCGACTAGTTGGGTACGGTTTGAAAACTACCTACTCGTAGTTGCATTTTTCGCCTTTGCTTCCTCCTGAGTGAGGGAGCTGGTCGCAGAGCTGCTTCGGAATCATTGCTCCGGCTACGTTCGCGTACAGGTACCATGAAGTTACACCCCGGCGTCTGTAGACCCGAGACGGCGTGCAGTTTTAGTCGGTTAAGGCCCGATATAACCGCCCCCGCTGGCCGGCGGTTCTTTCGGTCGGGACCATAAAGTATGTTCGGGACTGGATCAAACATATCATAGGTCTATAATATATTTTATTAAATATGAACTATTATGAACCAACATTTAAAAAAATACATTCTCATAGTAGCTTTCGCTTCTTCTACTTTCATAATTTGTGTTCATAGACACGGTTGCGGGTATTCTTAACCTGGCCTTTCTCTAGAACGTCTTCGATCTGATTAATATAACATAACCGCCCCCGCTGGCCGGCGGGAGGGTATCCGAGGGGATTTCCGCACGAAAAAAAAGGTACGCGCGTGAGTGGACCTTTACCGTTTTATCAATTCACCCTCGCCTCATATATCTGTTTCGTCAATCTTCTTTCGTCCATCCTCTCTACATGTCCGAACCATCTTAGCATCTCCTTCATCTATCTTGGTCATTACAGATTTAATGACCAATATACCCATACCGCAACGTTCCCTTAACACGTTGTTCCTCACTCGGTCCATTACGCTATACATCTCAGACTTCTCATGTCCACAGCATTCAGTTTATTTTGATGCTCCTTCTACCACACCTCACATTCACTACCATACATAAGTGTGGGAACGGGCACTTCTCTAGATATAGCGGGCATATTAACGACCTAATGTAACACTTCAGCTTATGCTGCAAGATTGCTTTGGTTCTTTAGTGTTAAAAATATTATCCTTCAAACAAACTCCAAAGCTCTGTCCATAGTCCACTGTGCGAGTTTATTTGTGTTTAAGCCCCACCGTCAGTGTTCACACCTCGGCGCTGTAAATCATAGCTTTACAAACTTTAAGCACAATCAAAGTAATAGTTCAGCCTACAGATACGTCATTTAGCATGACTAGACATTATTAGAATAATAATAGTTGTCTATTACACGTTGTGATGTATGACTCATGGCTGGCATACCGATCAATGTCGTTAGTTGATTAAGAGTTGGTTTTAGGATGTTAAAAGTATTTTGATACGTGGTTCCTCGGTGACGTAGAATACAAGGACCATCCGTTCGTTTCCCGCCGGTGACAAAGAAGGTTATATTCCGAACTGACGAACGTTTCTGTGAATTCAAGGGTGGCGTCATCGTCTCTTCAGTGTTGCTCAATGACTTAATATGCAATAAAATCGGGTAAATTGGCAAATAATATTATTAGTAGAAATCCATTTTTAGGGTACCGTTGCCAAATGGCAAAAAACGGAACCCTTATAGATTCGTCATGTCTGTCTGCCTGTCCGTCCGTATGTCACAGCCACTTTTTTCCGAAACTATAAGAACTATGCTGTTGAAACTTGGTAAGTAGATGTATTCTGTGAACCGCATTAAGATTTTTACACAAAATTAGAAAAATACATTAAATTTGAGGGCTCCCCATACTTAGAACTGAAACTCAAAAAAAAATTTTCATCAAACCCATACGTGTGTGGTATCTATGGATAGGTCTTCAAAAATGATATTGAACTTTCTAATTTCATTTTTTTCTAAACTGAATAGTTTGCAAGAGAGACACTTCCAAAGTGGTAAAAGGTGTGACCCCCCCCCCCACCCTGTAACTTCTAAAATAAAAGAATGATAAGACTAAAAAAAATATACCATGTAAACTTCCACCGATAATTGGTTTGAACGAGATCTAGTAAGTAGTTTTTTTTTAATACATCTTAAATCGTAAACCGCAATTTACCTTTCATTCAATCAACTCAAATATAAAAATTAAAAGAAAAAATATTATTATGTTACTTGCTGCTACGGAACCCGCATTTTTAGGGTATCGTATCTAAAGGGTTAAAAGCGACTCTATAACTAAGACTCCACTGTCTATCCGTCTGTCACCAGGCTGTATTTCATGAACCTAATTTAGTAAGGCAGTTGAAATTTTCACAGCTGTTGTATTTCTGTTGCCGCTATAACATCAAATGTTATAGCGGCAACAGAATAAAATACATATTTAAGGGTACATACAACAAACATTTTTTTTTTGCTCATTGCTGGATATAGATACTGAGGCAGGGAAGGAGGTAGGGAGGGAGGGATGGATGATGACGATTCAAAAAATACACTTGTAATTGTTCAAGTTATCACTTCCTTTTTTTTATCTTTATTTCTTTTATAGAGGGCTTGGTACCCAAAAGAAAGCGACCATGTCGCCCTCGTAAAACAACTCACACACTAAACAACATGAAGTTTTCACTTATGTGGGCACTCCAGTGCTACTGTTTTTTTTTTGTATTTAGTCCGAATGGACTATACGCCTCTGGATGATATAAAGCGAAGCTGAAGCTGAGAAGATACGGGCCAGCTGATGCTGACGATCCTAAAACGGTAGTCCCAGGTCCCTACCCCTCGACAGATATTTTTTCGCGCCCCGCTTAAAGAATCCGTGATTGAAAGGGGAAGGAAGGACGTGTGCGGGTAGAGCATTCCAGTTCTCGATCATGCGTCAACGAGAGGTAGTACCGAACCGCTTGGTTCGAGACGGTATTGGTTGTCCTGTATGTGGGTGACACTGTCTGTCTTCATTACGTAACGGTGTGATACAAGGAAACTGCAGTTATTTTTATACGCATTCCAGATGCTGACGATCCTAAAACGGTAGTCCCAGGTCCCTACCCCTCGACAGATATTTTTTCGCGCCCCGCTTAAAGAATCCGTGATTGAAAGGGGAAGGAAGGACGTGTGCGGGTAGAGCATTCCAGTTCTCGATCATGCGTCAACGAGAGGTAGTACCGAACCGCTTGGTTCGAGACGGTATTGGTTGTCCTGTATGTGGGTGACACTGTCTGTCTTCATTACGTAACGGTGTGATACAAGGAAACTGCAGTTATTTTTATACGCACTCATTATCACGTTTTAAGTCAATAGGTACTTGTTAATCGGCGCATAGCTTGTAGGTTTAATGAAAAGATTAATATGGTATGCGCACTTGTGCCAATAAGGACACGCTTCATATTAATTAGCAGATACAATCTTAGGCCGTGTTATAAATGATTGGCGACCTGTATGGCGTTGCGGTAGAGCTTACTCAAATGTTCCAGGTTCGATGCCTGCTCAGTGCAAATATTTGCACATACATAAATTAACGACTTCTTCTCTTGTAGGCAGAGACAACATCTCCCCATCCTCTTCTCTACACGCAAACTTGTTTCCTTCTTATAATCTCAGGTGCTTTAAGCGGGACATGAAAAAGCATTTGTGGAGGTCATCAAGTTAGGGACCACCATTTTTGGATGATTAGCATCTGGAATGGTGCCCCGTATTTTCATGACTTCACTCTAGTTTCTTGCTACCCATCGTAGTGTATTTGCATATAGGCAATTGAGGAACAGAATAAAATATATGTTAAAAAAATCCAAAAGCGGCGATAGCCTAGTGGTGTACGTAAAGGACTGCCGAGACGAGGTCTCGAGTTCGATCCCCAGTCGCCACGGGCACATACATCTGAATTTTCGTAGTTATGTGTGTATTAAAAATGTTGATTATCGTTTGCTTCGTAATGTGCCCGGTAGATGGCAAAAGGCTCGTCCCCTATGACATTGGGACCTAAACATAACTGGCGAATCATGGGTGTGTAATACAACTCAGCCTACCCTTTCGGGGATACAGGCGTGAAGTTACGTTTTACGTTTAAAAAATTGACTGCAAGCCGGTACACCTAATTAACGGATGAGGCTCTGGCGCAGGCATTCTTCTCGGAGTTGGGGGGGGGGGGGGGTCAGACGGCAGCTGCTCCCGTAAAACTTATGGGATTAGTTGTTTGCATAACTCTTATTCATTCAAAGTGGACTGAAATCTAGTCTGGTGTTTTCGACATCGCTGATCGCGATCCCGGTGTTAGATTTGACGTTATTCAATTGTTTAATGAACAATTCGCCAATTGTTATAAATTGTTGCACAATTAACTCGGATTGTCTACATCCCTGTGCAAAATTCCGGTTTATTGTTTTTTTTTTATAGGTGATCAAATGTAAAGTTACTGAATAGAAAAATTAAATACCAAAGTCGGAAGTTTACGTGAATATATAATTGAGCTGAGTGAGACGAAGTCGAGCGAAAGCTCCTCATACTAGACTTCAGGATTTTCTTTGTCACAGGTCTCCTCCTAAACTACTAATCCAATCAGAACCAAATTTGCCATGATTAAATGCCAAATAATTTATGGAACATATTTTGAAAAAATTAATGCTACCACAGAGGAATGATCACCGTTAAAAAATTTCCAGATGGAATTACATAATAACCGCTTGAGACACTGTGACCAAACTTTACACGCTCAGAAAGCATGTCCAGAGTTGTGACTTTCAAAAAGAATTTTCAAAATCGGAATTCCCACGGAGGCATGATCACTGTTCAAAATTTTCAAAATCTGATTCCGCAATAGCGGTCAAATCTATTGGACAAGTTTTGGCGCCAAAACAGTCGTCTAAAACTCCCGAATAAATTCAAATCACGATGTCTCACTCAACTCAACATTGCAAGAGGCGATTCGCCTTGCAGACCTAGTATCGTGTTATTTTATTATTGACACTGATCCCGACGTTTCGGTTGCTTTTCAGCAGCCAGCAGATTAGTGTTGAGATAGAACTCTTTGAAAATTATTTAATTTCAATGTATAGCTTATGCTTTCTCTTGCTATAATCATATTTTTTTTGTAAATAAATCCATATTAAGTACCAGCTGATGCTCGCAGCTTAGCGCGGAGGTCGGTTATCGTTTTTTCGTCATATCTCCGGTTCTACTTAACCAATTGTAATCAAGCATACGGTAGATTTTAAGTATAACCAAAACCTTTGTAATAGAAAAAACCGCATTAAAATTCGTTCAGTAGTTTTTGCGTCCATTGCGAATAAACAGACAAAACAGACAGGTAAGTATTCCAAAAAATATTTTTGTGTTAAAAATCGTTCCTTAAAATAACCCAAGTATTATTTTTTAATATCTCCAATGTACAGACACAAATGATTTCCAATCTATATCTATCTATAATAATATTATCAAGAGGAAACATTTGCATGTAGGTATGTTTGTAACGAATTGGCTCAAAAAGTACTGGAGCGATTTCAAAAATTCTTCTTGTGTCATCAAATTTCTACCACCAGAAGTCAGCGGGTCAGTTTGATTTGGGCCCACGGTCAGGGCCCAAATCAAACTGACCCGCTGACTACTGGTGGTAGAAAAGTCATCATCATCATCACTTTAGTCCCACGACTAGCTGTCACCTCAGAGTCTGGGGTCCATCCATGTTGGTGAGACCATTGTCACTTATATCATCTTTTACAATGCGTTTTTGGGTTTACAACTCCTACCGAGGCCCGGCGGAGGTGGCATGGCCAGACAGTTACCCACGTAGTCTGGCGGTACATGACTTCAGCGACTATACTTTAGTTTATCACTAGTAATGTAAGTCAAGCTGCGTCTTACGCTAGACTAGTCGAGCACAAACGGAGCCGAGTTAAGTGTGGACGTGCAACAATCACTGCGAGCGTGATGCAAATCCCGTTGTGGTCGTCAAAGAACCGACAATTGGCGGAGCACAGTCGAGCACCAGCCAAACGCTCTAGGCGTGCTCGTTTGAGGCTCGTAAGTCGGTCCTAAACGAATTCGTGCTCGGCTTGTACTACGTTCGTGCTCGACTCGTTTCGCGTAGACGAAGCTTAAAACGAGCATTCTACCGTATATGGCTATAACAAAGTAATATAATTGATCTTAATCTGTTAATTTCTACGCGCCCACGGCTTGCAATAATATCACTTATTTCATCAGATTTTATTCCACCGACCTTCCGATTTCAGAGTGATAACATTGAATTTACCGGTGTAATCACTATGTACATTAATTATTAATAATGTTAACATTTATTTTGAAAAGGTATACATTTAATTTCGTAATAGCTGTACCTAGCTCCCGGTTTCACCCGCCTATCTCAGTGCTATTCCTCGGCTCCTAAGAAAGGTAGCATGATGTTATATCGCCTATAAACATAATATAACCTACCTCAAGAACTGGGCTATCGAATTCAAAAAGAACTTCCTAAATCTTCATGGAGTTAAAAAAACTAGACCCGCTTGCGGTTTTGGTCGGTTCGAATCCGATAAAACCTGGCCGTTAGGGGGGGGGGTACCTCAGGGGATTTCCACGCGAGTAAATCTTAGGTTGGAAAGTCTGCCAACAGTACACGCTCTTACTGTAGAGATCAAACTGTACACATAGGAAAAAAGCAAAAAGCATTAATCCTGTAACATAGACCATTAAAACGACACTTACAAAACGTGAAAAGGAAAAAAACTAGACTAATGTTTACAAATGAACCACAGCGCTCACCGCGGGCCCCTTCCTGTAAAGACTCCAAATGTAACCGGGACCCAACGCTTAAATAATGATGATATCGGAGGTACCCCTTTTGGCATGTTTATTAAGCATCTTGGCATTTAGCTTACCATCATGCGAGGTGAACTAATATTGAGGTAAACATTAAAAAAATGTTAAGAAATTAAAGTCGTCATTAAAGGTTACACTCCAAGACCTCGATACTAATCATTATAGTGCAGATGAAATCAAACATATCCCTGGCTTTAGACGCCGAAAACACTTTCCTATGGCTGCAGCCGCACCTGCACAAGTCAGTCCCTGCAATCTGAGGTGACTATTACATCAGCCATCGTTCTAACCGACCGAATAAAACCGCCCTTATGAAGACATTGTAAATTGATATTACAATCTCGAAAACTAAGAGGCAGGCTTGCGTGAAAGGACAGTAGAAGAAAC
This sequence comes from Cybosia mesomella, assembly GCA_946251805.1. Classification (NCBI taxonomy): domain Eukaryota; kingdom Metazoa; phylum Arthropoda; class Insecta; order Lepidoptera; family Erebidae; genus Cybosia; species Cybosia mesomella. The sequence continues at coordinate 4,630,885 of OX276417.1, forward strand.
TCGTGAAGTTTGTCAGGACAGAAGCAGACCTGGTGGGAAAAAGGTGTGAGTATATGTATGTGTGAAAACTAAAATAAATATGCTTCTTACCAAATGTTATGTTTGGTTAAAATAAAATAAGCTCCAATAGTCACTATATATTATAAAACATAGTCCTTTGCCGCGTCTGTTTATCTGTCTGTTCGCGATAAACTCAAAACTGTCGCATCAATTTTCATGTTGTTTTCACCAATTGATAGAGTGGTTCTCGAGGAAGGTTTCAGTATATAATTTGTGATTTTTTTGTATAAATATGCTAAAATATAGTAATATTTGTTGGAGGTGTCGGAAGAAATAAGCCGTCTGGGAGTTTTCAACGAAAACGCTGCCCTTTGAGATATAACTAAATGATATATGGTGGAAATATGTATCTTATAAAGGTTTGGGTGGGGGAATAGAATCCCATTCTGACCCGCGGTGAAGCCGCGGGCAAAAGCTAGTTACAAATAAATGAATATTCTAGGGCATTCTACACAGCATCATGTAGACTCAAAGAAAGCATTACCTCATTCATCGTCATCTTGCGTTCTTCCGATTGCATCAGACGCTTGCAATTCGTACTTCGCTTACTCCTTCCTCCTATTCGTTTAGCTTATACGGCTTTTATGGGAGCGACTGACGTCTGACCTCACAACCCTGAGAGGATAGCATACGCCAGAGCCTTGTCCGTCAATCAGCAGATGCATCGGCTTGCAGGCGAGGTTGACTTGGGCCCCGAAGATTTTCGTGAATCCACAAAAACACCCAGACCAATGCAGTTAGACTAGACAGCAATTCATGCATACAAATATTTTCAAAGCGGCAATAGTCTAGTGGCATATATAACGGACTGCTGAGACGAGGTCTCGAGTTCGATCCCAAGTCGCCCTGGACACACACCTCTGACTTTTCGTAGTTATGTGTGCATTAATATATGTTAATTATCGCACGCTTAATAATGTGCCCGGTAGATGGCAATAGGCTCGCCCCCTATTACATTGGGCCCTTAACATAACTGGCGAATCGTGGGTGTGTAATACACCTTTGCCTACCCCTTCGGGGATATAGGCGTGAATTTATGTTATGTTATGTTATGTTAAATATTTTCACTAAGAAGAATCGAACCCGTGACCTCTTCCGTATCAGTTGAACGCTCTACCGCCACAACAGGCAGCGGTATGATGTTAAAGATATAATCAAGTCACTTACGTTTGAATATGTCCTTAACCTTAAACGATTTAAAAAGAAAGTTGTATCTCTTTGTACGAACATCAGTTACTGACAACTGGTCTAACTTTAAGTGCTTGGCATTTGCACCAGCCACCTTGAGAAGGACAGATGGTGGATAATCAACCAAAAGGTTGTCTGGTAGAGATCGCTATTAGCCATAAGACCGCCCATTGTACTTTATTTTATTTTTTTCGCGCGGAAATCCCTTCGGATACTCCCGCCGGACAGCGGGGGCGGTTATGTCGGGCTAGAACCAACTAAAACCGCACGCCGTCTCGGGTCTTCAGACGCCGGGGTGTAAGGTTACCCATAGAGCATATCCCTCGCACCCCGGCTGACCCTGGGCCATCTCACCACTAACAGCATCGCTCATCCTGTCTCTTCTGAAAGCAGAGGAGTACGGAGAGCGATGTGTTCCCGCCACGTTGGGTATTGGCCGACGATCAATGCCAACCCTATGAAGGGGTGAAGGGGTAGCCATTGACCGCCGCCCAGGGTGTACCGGCCGCTCCGATTCCGTTCCCCCCGGACTGCAGCGGGATCGGAATCGGAGCGACACTCGAGGAGGTTACCCAACACACACCCCAGTTAGGTACAGTACCTGATTTTTAACATATCACGTCCGAACTGTTAAAAAAAAATTTCAATTCCATTTACTTTGATGTTTTTGTATATCCCTCGAGTTTCGCATCTACGCCCGGGATTACCGACCTCCATGATCGGGGCCTGAGAACGGCAGTTGGCCGACTCGCCGTCCTTACAGAAGCAGGCCGTGGCGGAGGCGTGTCGTGTGTGCCCTACACACGCCTGCCAACTCACCGAAGCGGAATAAAACCCGACCCCACCAGGCGAGGCCGCGGTGGCGGCCAAAGTCCGCCGGCAACCCTGGGGTTATCCTTTCGAGGGCTTACCCGGGGTGCCCGGCAACGGACACTTGGGGAGGACACCGTGCGGTTTTAGTCGAGACACGACATAACCACCCCCGCTGGCCGGCGGGGGGGTATCGGAAGTGATTTCCGCACGTTAAAAAAAAAAAAAAAAAGATTGTTCCCGGTAGCAGCCGATGTTATCGCCTCGGGGCCCTGGGCCCGCGTATTCCTCCTACTTCTTCGGGTTTATACGGTTATGAGAGCGACTTCTGTCTTAGCTTTAGAAGTTACATTTAACAACTTCAAGGTGTTACAGACCTGAGTATTTGGTCAAAATTTCAACATTTTTTTTTTATACCACTAAGGTGGCAGACAAGCACACGGCCCACCTGATGGGAAGCGGTTACCGCGGCCTATGGACGTGTGCAACACCAGTGGCGTCACACTCGCGCTGCCGACCCTGTAAAGGAAAGGGGATGGGAAAGGAGTTTGGGAGTCCTTGGGAACTTGATACCTCTACGCGTTTCTTGGAAAAAGGTCTTGACAGACAGACAGACGGACAACGAAGTCTTGTTTTTAACGGATTCTATCGAGATATATTTGATGTTATTTTATATTTACGTTGATCCCGACGTTTCGGTTGCTTTTCAGCACCCATCATGCAGCAGTCTCCCCGTGACCATGGCTGCTAAGCAACCGAAACGTCGGGATCAATGTAAAATATAAAATAACATCAAATATATCGCGATAGAATCCTTTAAAAATAGTTTTATTTCAATGTGTGACATTCGCGTAAACTTCCGACAATTACATGAAGTCTTGTTTGTTAAAAAAATTGCAATGGCGGCTCAGATTTTGAAATTTCACAGGCTCACCCCATGATAACATATGTGTCCGAAAACAACCAGTGAAATGTAGGTATAATGCTTCCGCTTATCCCTTCGTGGATATTCAAGCGTGAGTATATAAGATGATGGAGGGCGGGTGCGTGTTCAATTCCCTTTGCCCTATCAAAAGTGAATGGAAAGTGTCCTTGAAAAAAATGTCTTCATGCGACATCCGGAATCAACTGACATTAAACTTTTTAAATATTTGATATGGTCTTTGTTGTAGGTACAACTGAAAAAAAAACCCGTTCAAGTGCGAGTCGGAATCGCGCACCGAGGGTTCTGTACAAAACTAGATTGAGGAGCGAACTTAACGTTGCTGTAGCGCTTCTAGTGTTGATAGACAGACATACATTTTTTTTTTCGTGATGTGGGTAATTACATATTTACGATTTTCGGATTTTTACCTTTACTTGTGCTACTTACAGACTTTCCTTTTTGCAAACTATCATGATTCTAGCTCAACGGGAAGTAATCCTATACGTTTTGCCATTTTAACTTAAAAAAAAAACACAGATTTCAACTTGATACCTCTACGCGTTCCTGAGAAAAAGGTCTTGACAGAGAGACATACATACATTCAAAGAAGTGATCTTATAAGGTTCCGTTTTTTCCTTTTGAGGTACGGAACCCTAAAAAGCTAATTAAATCGGATCTGTGACATTAAGTTGCACAAAAAACTGATTGTCAATGCTGTATATATAGGTAGGTATAAGTGTTATTAGTGCTGACAAAAAATTAATAGTTTATCTTTTGCACGTGTAAGAATTTATTTGTAACATTGTATAGTTATGGGCAAAACTGTTGACAGACTTAAAATCTTTATTTTTAATCTTTTTGGTTACTACCAATAAAACGCCATCTACTGATAGCAATAGACTCGCCCCTTATTACATTGGGACCTAAACATAACTGGCGAATCGTGGATGTGTAATACACCTCTGCCTACGCCTTCGGGGATACAGGTGTGAAGTTATGTTATGTCATATTATGTTTGGTAGTAAGCGCCAGGCACATCGGTTGAGGTGTGCCCGTCCACCAATCATAAAATATTACAATAATCAAGAGCTTAAAGGGCTAGAATCATTTGTTGCTTAGTCCTTTGTCCAGATGACGCGCCAACCTGGACCTGCTTTTGCCAGATCGACGGCTAGCCCCAACCGTCACCCTAAGGGCGGCTCATGGACGACGGAGATCGTTCTGCGATCTTCACCGTTCGGTGCGTCTTTAGTGGCACGGGAGAGTGCTAGACCTCTATCATTTCTTTTCAAAAGAGGTCACATTTGACCCTTTTGTTGGTACTACAAGCAGTAGTACTTTTTTTTTCACTTTTTACCGTTTGAAGTTAGGACGAGTGCTTCCACTTTTATTGTGGTACCAAGTAGTGGGTACCAATTTGGTGCGTACCAAGCGTCCCCAGTAGTGACAGGCCACTAGTCTACAAATAACTACTTCTAAAAAAATAAAGTTGATTATTTTTTTGAAATTACTAGTATTCCCGTTAACTCCTCAAGTTAAGTAAAATTGCTTGTGTTAGGAGTGGGTTCATGTCGATAGTGTAATGACCAGAATTCGAATCCGAGACCTCTGGATCGTAAGGCCGAGTCCTTAACCACTAAGCTACCGACGCTTGAATGTACCTCAAGTATAGATTTAGATCGGAAAAAGAGAAAATCTAGGACGGGAATTGAACCCGCGGCACTGGTCCGCATATTCCACTTTGTTCACCTGGGTGATATCACCTAGGTGAACAAAGTGGAATTGATTAGTAGTTAAAGTAAATCACCTCGGAAATAAATCACCTGACCCAAGACGCCTAATAATGACGCGAGATCGAATAACACTTGCTCGAAAACGTTTACTCGATAGTACTTGAAATCGATAAATTATGAGCTCGACAGTTCACTCCCTCGATGCATCAAAATCTCGAATAACTAGGTATAAGCTCGAATCATCGGCAGCGCGAAGGCTCATTATCTTGAAACATCGTTTCTCGACCGACCATCTAATCGATTTATAGAATACCTCGGAAACGGTCTAGTGGTTCCGGCGCTTCTGGGTTAGGTTAGGTTAGAACTGTGACCCCAACCGAGCGCGAGCCGAGTGAGCGCAGCGAGCATGCTGCGGCAGCAGCCGGCGAAGCGCCGGAACCACTAGTTACGAGGAGAAACTTAGGAGGTACATTTTAGGTGTGAATTTTAGGTGTATCAATAAATTACCTACGTTAAACAATCTTTGTACTATAAATCGATTAGATGGTCGAGAAATGATTTTCAGGTGATTTATTTCCGAGGTGATCAAAGTAAACTAATCAATTCCACTTTGTTCACCTGGGTGATATCACCCAGGTGCTTTATTTCCGAGGTGATCAAAGTAGACTAATCAATTCCACTTTGTTCACCTAGATGAACAAAGTGGAATAATCCGGTTGGTCGCGGGTTCAATTCCCGTCCTAGATGTTCTCTTTTTCCTATCTAAATCTATAGGAAAAGTACAAAGGCATAGTAATTGCTTAAAAATTTCATTGCATTTCAAATAAACCCACGATCTAATTCTTGTCATGTGCACTTACATAACATACTGTTTTGGTCAACCCCATTCTGTATCAGTGTGACCAGACTACCAATTCACGTGGTATGATTCACGAGTCCACGTAAAATACCTTTGGTGAATGTTACAGTTTGATTTCGAAATCGCTGTTTCGGCGAAATGTTCGGTTCTGCGCGTACTATATTAAATGCAAATGTGAAGTATTTGTGTGCTATTGTAAGGTAATATTGCTAAATATCCGGTTGAAATATAGATTTTGCCTTTTTTCATGGCTAATGTTGGTTACAGACTTATTATTAACCTTTTGATTATTTGAGAATGAAGAATAGCATTTGAAAGTTAGTATAAAATATGGAAACTCGACTGCATAAAATAAAACAGAATAAAAAGCGGCCAAGTGCGAGTCGGACTCGCCTATGAAGGATTCCGTAGCAGCAAGTAACAAAATGCTTTTTTTTATAATTTAAGTTGATTAAATGAAAGGTAAATTGCGGTTCACGATGTATGACGTAGGAGACGCACTTTTTACCACTTTCGAAGTGTCTCTCGCGCAAACTATTCAGTCTAGAAAAAATGATACTAGAAACCTCAATATCATTTTTGAAGACCTGTCCATAGATACCAAACACGAATGGATCTGATAAAAAATAAAATGTTGAGTAGCCATTTGGGTACGGAACCCTAAAAAAGGCAAGTCCAATGCTCACAGTGTTATTTCGGAGCCATTAAGGGCTACAAGACAGTCGACAGACAGTTATGTCTCGACGTGACTTGTAGGTAATTGGACAGCTTTTCTTTGTTCTAAGTGTGCGCACTTTCATATGTTTCTGTAGAGCAATAGTCTGTCTTAAGACCGCCGTGTCTATAAGGAGCGCTCAGCCTCAAAATCTCCGGCCGGCCGGCCGCAACCATTTTACCGCGGTCGTGCCTCGTCAGGGGCTCATATATAAAAATATAGTTGTGTATGTTTTTATATGAACTTAATATGAATATTACTGGTGGTAGAAATTTGTTGACACAAATTTGTCACAAAACTCGGCCGGTTGGGTACCACCGTGCACGATTGCGAAAAACCCTCCATAGTAATCCAATTTCGGTTTGATTGCGTTCAGGGCTCAGAAAGTGCATAGCCGCGGGTGGTGGTCGCAGCACTAGTGGGACCGGTGGGTGTCACGCGGTGCTGCGACGACAATCCTCTTCTGATGAGGCCGTCAAGCTGAGTGCCACCATTGTTAACATGGTACATGTATGTAATGGTGAACCTCTTTCCTGAGACTTTACCTTCAGCTTACCATCAGGCGAGGTGAAGTCAAATTGACGTGTCCTAAATATATATAAAAAAAAGAACTCGCTAGTACGCACGCAGCTTCGCACGTAGCTTCAGTCCCTGGGCCGAAGCCGGCCCAGGGACTGAAGCTCTGAACTGAAGCGCTGAACGGCCCTGACACGTCCCGGGCACGACACTGACACGTCGGCGACACTGACGTATGTGGATAGATCTTAACCGTGTTGTTTGACAGATGTTTGCGGGGTGTAGAGCGGTTTTAGTCGGTTCAAGCCCGACATAACCGCCCCCGCTGGCCGGCGGGGGGGGGGGGTATCCGAAGGGATTCCCGCACGAAAGGTTTAGGTTTAGGTTTATTCGTCGAGGGGACGGGAGCCGAGGAGGCAGATGTAGGTGCCACGGGAGGGGGGGCACGACTAGACTTGGCGGGGGCCCGCGAGGGTGCCTGCACCGGTCTTAGGGATGGGAAGTCCACCCTTGGGCCGGCTGCTGCGGGACCCGCAGGCCGCACAGCCGACGCACTCTGCGTCACCACCCCTAACGAGGGTGCCGGCACCGCCTGCACCCGCCTCATTGCCGCCGTCGTAAGGCGGCGGGGCTCAGGAGGCAGCCTCGCCTCCAACGACTGTAGCTTCGCGTCGAGCATAAAGCCGACGCTCAGCATCACCTCCCTCATAAACTCCTGCGAGAGCAGGCCCGAGGGAGGTACCACGGGGGGTGAGGGCGTTGGGGCCACCTCTTCTGGCTCCGCCGCTGGCACCTCTTCGTGCGCAGCAGGCGATGAAGGCGCAGCAGGCGGCGCCATTACCGCGACAGGCGGAGGAACCGGTGCCAACGAAGCTTTCGATAGGCGACGAATCTCCGCCTGCATTTGCCGCATCTCCTCCTGGAGATGCAGGAGCTCGGCGGCTAGCCGCTTGTTGGCGACTTGGAGTCGCCTTGTCTCGTCCGAGACGGTACGGCTTGAGAGGGCCTCCACCGCCTCCTTCAGCCCGGAGGCTGCCAACTTAAGGGCCTTTTGATAGGTCCCTTTGAGGTGCGTCGACTTGGTGGCCACGTCGAGAATTATGGCCACACTCTTAGACGACCTATCAAGCAGCTCCGCTGCCGAGTGCGGGTTTCCCACCGCACTCGAGTCGAGCTCGGCAGATAACTGCTCGACCCGCCCGAGCGCCGCCTGCTCCTCATCGGCACGCCGACGTGCCAGATCCGCCTTGCGGGTGGCTCCGAGACCACCTAGTCCCGATCGGCCCCTTCCCGCACTGGAGAGCTTAGCGGGAGGCTGAGAAGCCCCGCCGGACTCGACGGAGTCGTCCAGAGCCTCCACTGAGCCCTCCAGTGGGCGCTTCTGCGCCTTCCAAAATTTGGAAGAGAGGTTCAACGAACTCGTTGAACCCCTCTCCGACGACGACGCGGCATCCATATCCGCCTCCAACTCCTCCTCGCCAACCGAGAAGGCACGGAAGCGGGATGAACGCCGCAACTCAACTGACGGCTGCCAAGAGGCATCCGTTCCAACCTGAACGCTCCCTGAGGCCGGAGTGGCCTCAGGAAGCTCGTTGTCGCACTGGGCGACGGTGCTCGCTTTGGAGCTCTTCTTTTTTGGGGGGTTTTTTGTTTTTAATTTTAAGCTATCCATATACTGAACCCACGAGAATGAGACGAAATGAATACACTTCCCGGGTGACGCTCATTCCGGGAAGCGGGGTACATACTGTGGAGGTCCCCAGGTGTCCACAGGTTTTTACGACTTCGCTGTCGGGTCTTAAAGACTTTTCCTTGTCGCGGGCCGGCCAATGAAGGCAAGCCCCGCGTCCTCCGAGATCACATCTTCCCGCATGTGGCTAGCATGCAGGTCCTTGACGATCACCCGGAGATTACGCGACGCGGGAGGACAGCCACCCTCCCATCACCGACGGCGGCACGAATGCCTGTCAGCCCCTGCGCGAGCAGTAGGCCGACCCGTCCCTCGATCCTTTCGGATCTGGGATCCTCGCGGATCCCTCGCGGGCCTAGCAGGCCCGCCATACCACGACCCCCTCGTGCAATGGGGTCAGCTAGCCCTGAAAAGGGCTGGAACGTTAGCCGTCGACGTTGACGCCAGCTACTCCAGAGGAGCAATCAATGATGCGTCATCGCCCACGTTGCCCAGGGTGCACCGCGAGGAGGTGTTCCGTCGCACCCCAGCATCCTTGAGGCCTAAGCCAACCTCACCCGCAAGTCCATACCCCTGCTAAATAACATACGAGGCTCTGGCACAGGCTTTGCTCTCAGGGTTAGGAGGTCAGACGGGAGTCACTCCCGGCTACTAATCAGAAGCAATAAGTGGATCTCGTGCTCCAAAGTGCAAACCTAGGACGCAACTGGGGAATAAATAAATAAATAAATATTCTACGACATTTTACACAGCGCTCTCTGGATCCAAAGTAAGCATAGTTTAACTAGCTTGTGTTATGGGTTCCAGAATACGGATAAACATACTTATATACTTTTTTTTTGTAAATATATACATATTATACATAGAAACACCCAGACCAATGCAAATAGACATATGCATGCATACAAATATTTGCACTGAGCGGGAATCGAACCCGCGCTCTCTGTCGTAGCAGTCGAATGCACTACATATGAAATTGCCGTTTTTCTTGAAGAAATTGGAGGAAACCCAATTTTCAGTACTAATATTTTTGCATTTTTTTTAGGAATGACAAATCCAAATTTTATGTTTTTTTTTGTGTATGAATGAGACAACATTAAGATAACAAACAGCAATTTTTATTACATTTTTAAAAAGTGACAGCGGTTAAGTAATACGAAATTTATCATCAAAATGGATAGCATTTAGGAAGTACTTTTTTGAAGATCGAATTAATTTATCAAGCGGCCAATAAAAACAAAATTTAATACAGAGTTGTAAAATCTTGAAATCAACTTTCAAAAAAAATATAAATAATGGAAATAGCTATTAAATTACAGGAATAACGAACTCATGAATTTGTAAAAAAAATTCGGCAATTTCATAGGTAAAGACCTATTATATAGCAGATGTGAAAATGATGGACTTAAATACAATAGTTCGTCTTTTGTTTTATATCCCATGTTTAGTTTTAATCTTTGTTTTATTTTGTTTTGATGTTGGTACCGCGTATTGATAGGATCAACACCAATCATATTTTTTCTTTACTACCCGCGCATTATTGTACGTGAGCTTGACGCCGCCGGTGCATGGCGAGTTGAGCGCGTAGTGCACCGTGTAGTCGCCTGGAAAGGTCCTTTTTCCGTAGCACGTCGTAATCTCGTGCGCGCGCAATTGTTGTGAATAACTTTTTTCACGCGCGTCGGAGGACCAATTTTGATTTGTTTGTTGAATGTTGAGTAACTGTGAACATTGATTGCCGAGATAATATCTCTTTTTTAAATAAAGTGAATACTCCCCTCGCGTTCGTTGGACTTTGAACTTTGCTGCGATGGTTCTACAATACTAAGGAAAGTAAACATCAAATTTTATTTTAATTCATAATTAGTTTATTGTCTAATGATCCGGATCTACACCAAGGTGCAGTCAACAAACGGTACAAAATCATTATTATTATTAATCAAACAAAAATAACAAAATACCGTAATTTTATACAAACCGGTTAATCGAACTGAATAAAACCGCACGAAGCATCAAACACAGGAAGTCGGCACGATTATACAACGGTCAAACTGCAAAATACCGCAATTTTAGAATAACCGGTTAATGGAACCGACTGAAACCTCACGGGTACAAACAAATCAAATCATACGGTACTTTCAATTTTATAGCAAGTAAACACAAATAAATATTTATTCCGACCTCTCGGCGGGTCCAATCAAAATGAATAAACAACAATTCAAAGTTAAACAGATTTTTAGCACGTACTTGTTTCAATAGTCAAATTAAGCCGCAATTGACACCCGATCGAAGTCGACTAGGAAATATTTTAATTAAAATAACAGTTTGAAAGTGAAAATAGTTCAATTCAATTGCTCCAAAAGGCAGAATAGGTAATACCGATAAATTAACATCAAAATGGCGACCGCGTGTTAAGTTTTAAATTGCAAACAAAATTAAATTAATCCGTTAATTATCATCAACAATACATAAAATATATTAATAAATGGGTCACTGACCTTCTATGGACTGGGATCAGCCGGGAAGGTAGAAAAGATTGAAAAGTGTGCCTATCTATTTTATCTAACTATGTGACATGAATGTACGTGTAATTGGATATCATCATCATTCATCATCAACCTATTCTAGTCCACTGCTGGACATAGGTCTCCCCTAATGAGCGCCATAGCACACTTTATTTTAGTTAAATATTAAGTTTTAGTTTTATTTGCGTTTCCACTGTCGGCTTTCGATCACGCTTCGAAACGAAGTAGTGATTGCGTGAAAGAGAGTGGTGGGGCTACGGCTTGAATACTACCTGCTCGTGGTCTTACTCCCCACCCTTGTCTCCGGGTAAAGGAGACTAGTAGCAGAGCTGTTAATTGTTTTTTTTATTACTGCGCTCGCTTCGTTCGCGTACATCCCATTAGGGGTGAAATTTTCGGGGTGTGTGTTGGGTAACCTCCTCGAGTGTCGCTCCGATTCCGATCCCGCTGCAGTCCGGGGGGAACGGAATCGGAGCGGCCGGTACACCCTGGGCGGCGGTCAATGGCTTCCCCTTCATAGGGTTGGCATTGATCGTCGGCCAATACCCAACGTGGCGGGAACACATCGCTCTCCGTACTCCTCTGCTTTCAGAGGAGACAGGATGAGCGATGCTGTTAGTGGTGAGATGGCCCAGGGTCAGTCGGGGTGCGAGGGATATGCTCTATGGGTAACTTTACACCCCGGCGTCTGAAGACCCGAGACGGCGTGCGGTTTTAGTCGGTGCAAGCCCGACATAACCGCCCCCGCTGGCCGGCGGGGGGTATCCGAAGGGATTTCCGCACGAAAAAAAAAAAAAAAGGGGTGAAATTTTGAAAAATCTTCCTCTAGTGGATGCTTATAGCATAACAGGCTACTTCCAAGATTTTAAGAATGTAACCCCGGCGCGGCAGCGGTTCATAACAAGTTATCACAGCGGACGTACAATCTATGTACCTATATAGATAAACGACATTACGTAGCACTAATTGAGCTGAACGAGCGAAGCAAGCGAAGCTCTTATACGCGGCATAGCCATTTGTTGGTGGCTGAACTCCTCCGTAACCACTCGCTCGATCTTGACCAAATTTACCACGCTGATAGTGTGGACACTGAGGAGTGTTTTGAAGCGAGATGGTTCATGTCCGATGTACCATTGAGGAATAATCACCGAAAAACAGTTTCACGAGCGCGCGGCCTTAGCAAGGCGCGCGACCGTAGTAAGATGACTTATTTCCAAGTAAGAGTCCTGCTCGCTCAGCTCAATTTATTTCAGTCGCACCCTACACTTAATTCCTAGTTTTAAAGTCTGTAATATTAAAATGGTAGATGTAATTGTAACATTACAAACAGACACTTCAATTTTATTTATTTGTATAGATTTGATTGGGTATAGTAAAAAGATGTTCTATATTACATAAACCGCAGGCTGCCAGATGGTTCATTCACATTTTAACCAAAACCACAATTCGTTCACTCAACAACACCTCTGTACCTCACGCCCCATATAAACTGGTACGGTCCTTCATGAGCCAGTTAAATAACTCCAAAATAATAATACTGTTCGTTATCGGTACGTTTTATCCAACTAGTTAAGTGGGCACTACCGGTGTTGTGTAAACGCCTAATTATGACTAGCAGATACTATCTATATTGTTAGAAATTTTAATGCGATTCGAATAATTTAATAAAACGAATGATTATAAAGCGTACTCTTTGTTTGCCTGTTTAATTATTAAACATCAATCAATTAGCTTATTCCAGTCCACTTTTGAACACAGGACTGTGTGTTCTACACACAAGTGTTCTACAAAGAGCTTTGGGCCCAAGCCAACCTCACCTGCAAACCGGTATACCTGCTGATTGACATAATATTCATGCATACAAATATTTGCACTGAGCGGGAATCGAACCCGCGCCCCCTGTCGTAGCAATCGAATGCACTACCGCTACACCAACAATATGAACATGGTTAGACGGCAGTCTGAAAGTCAAGATAAGCCAAGTCGAGAGAAAGTGTTTAGTGTATAAGGTTGAGTTTTTTTGCCAATTTTTTTTGCACTAAAGTAAAGTATATTTAATATGCTCCTTAATTTTATAATAATTTATAAAAATGTTTAACCGGCGGTTGTGGATGGTATACTTAAATACTTATAGGTACGTGACATACGTTTGCGGTAGCAACTGCGTTGGTTGTACAGACTTAATATCTACTTGGATAGAAAGAGCAGACCCCGGGCTCTAAAGTACAAGTTACAAAGCAACTGGAACTAACATTGTGATGGTGATGAATTAGAAAACACAAAACCGACTGCATAAGTACCTACAGCATACAATACAAACCTTTGTGGTTTAAAGGAATGCTACTATGCCATGAAACTTGTACTCTTATTGAGCTGAGCGAGGGAAGCTCTGATACGCGGCATAGCCGTTTGTTGGTGGCTGAACTCCTCCGTAACCACTCGCGCGATCTTGATCAAATTTACAACGGTGATAGTGTGGACACTGAGGAGCATTTTGAAGCGAGATGGTTCATGTCCGGTGTACCTACCATTGAGAAATAATCACAAAATACCGTTTCACGAGCGCACGGCCTTAGCTAAGCGCGCGACCGTAGTAAGATGTCTGATTTTCAAGTAAGAGTCCTGCTCGCTCACCGCAATTTATTTCAGTCGCACCCTGTACTGAATTCCTAGTTTACATGGAAATAAATGAATAAAAAAAATACAAAAAGAAAAATAAATTTTTTACAAACTTTTTTTTAATACGGTTGTAGTCTCTCAGGTGCAAGTAGAACATATCGGTGTGAGCACGTCGTACACGCCTGATCGCGTTATTCACCTGCGGTACTCTGTATCAATTTTGTGTCTATATTTGTCATGATTGATATTTTAAACTCGTGGCTAAGTGGTAACCAAGTAGGTAAATAATAAGTTTTTACCTATGAATTGCCGAAATTTTCTTACAAATTCATGAGTTCGTTATTCCTGTAATTTAATAGCTATTTCAATTTTTTCTATTTTGTTTGAAAGTTGATTTCAAGTTTTTACAACTCTGTATTAAATTACTGGCGAAATGTGGGTGCTAGCACCTCTGCCTACCCCTTCGGGGATATAGGCGTGAGTTTATGTGATGTGTATGTGTATTAAATTTTGTTTTTATTGGCCGCTTGATAAATTAATTCGATCTTCAAAAACAGTACTTCCTAAATGCTATCCATTTTGATGATAAATTTCGTATTACTTAAGAGCTGTCACTTTTCAAAAATGTAATAAAAGTTGCTGTTTGTTTGCTTAATGTTGTCTCATTCATACACAAAAAGAAAATCATAAAATTTGGATTTGTCATTCCTAAAAAAAATGCAAAAATGTTAGTACTGAAAATTGGGTTTCCTCCAATTTCTTCAAGAAAAACGGCAATTTCATAATGTAACGTTGCCTGGCTAAGCAACACTAGCCAGGTCAGTCCTAGGATGGGTGACCATTCTTAACAAAGTGAGACCCCTCCGTGTTTCGGAGAGCACGTTAAGCGAAGAGATCCGGTTGCCATATAAATAAATAAAGAATCTACGACATTCTACACAGCGCTTTTTAGACCCAAAGTAAGCATAGGTTAACTAGCTTGTGTTTTGGGTTCGAGAATGCGGATAAACATACTTATATACTTTTTATTTTTTAGTAAATTCATAGGTACATATTATACCGCAGGCGACTCAGGCGCCGGAGGTCGCTTAACGACCTCCGTCCTCCATGCAGGTCCGCAGGCCTGGGGGTGACAGGTGAAGCCGCTTGTCACCCCAGCAGAAGCAGGCCGGGACGGTGGGGTTCCGAAGGGATTTCCGCACGAAAAAAAAAACAAGTTGAATTCCTGAGACGAGCTCAGCCGAATACAAGGGATTTTCGTTTTTTTTTTTTTCGATTTTTTTTTATCTTGCAATGGTTCACCCCAGCACGAATCTATTACCGAAAACAGCAACTCGATAGCTCATCTCCTTCATACCCAAAACCGTGACAGAAAATTGGCAACGACGACGACTTCGACGACAACTCCATAGCAATAGGGCTTTTCTAAAGAAAATCCCTAAAAAGAAAAGGTACATACATAGAAACACTCAGACGAATGCAAATGGATATATTCATGCATACAAATGTTTGCAGTGGAATGCATTACCGCTGCTACACAAAGGCCGTCTGTATGAACATCTGTGGCATTTGTTACGGGTAGTTGAAGTCCTAAAAAGTTCTGTTTATACTGGAGATTGATGGCACTTGGTGGAACTTGCTACACATATTGAATAAATCACTTGTACTTTTCCACAATTATTTATTTATTTGAACCTTACCGGTTTCACCTTACGGCATTATCAAAGGTCTACAATGTTTTAAACTAAAATAAAAAAAAAAAAAAAAAAAACTACGATATTTTATGATAAAATTAAGGATAAAATATCGTAGTTTTTTAGTTTAAAACATTGTAGACCTTTGATAATGCCGTAAGGTGAAACCGGTAAGGTTCAAATAAATAAATAATTGTGGAAAAGTACAAGTGATTTATTCAATATCCTAAAAAGTTCAACAAGCTGGTCTAACTACAGAACTTCGACATCGCCAGTGGGTTGTGGAGGACAGATGTCAGTCGGTTCAGGGACAACATCGAAGTTCGGCCGTTTCGTATTTACACTGGAAGCCGACCTAACTGAGTTGGGACAAGGCTCGAAACAAGATGTTACTTTGATACTTTTTGTCGGGGTGCGAGGGATATGCTCTATGGGCAACCTTACACCCCGGCGTCTGCAGACCCGAGACGGCGTGCGGTTTTAGTCGGTTCAAGCCCGACATAACCGCCCCCGCTGGCCGGCGGGGGGGTATACGAGGGGATTTCCGCACGAAAAAAAAAAAAAAAAAAAGGTAAAAAATGGAACCCTTATAAATTCGTCATGTTTGTCTGTCTGTCCGTCCTTATGTCACAGCCACTTTTTTCCGAAACTATAAGAACTATGCTGTTGAAACTTGGTAAGTAGATGTATTCTGTGAACCGCATTAACTTCCACCGAAAATTGGTTTGAACGAGATGTAGCAAGTAGTTTTTTTAATACATCATAAATCGAAAACCGCAATTTACCTTTCATTCATATTGTTACTTGCTGCTACGGAACCCTTAATGAGCGAGTCCGACTCGCACTTGGTCGCTTTTTCTACTCATCATCTACATTACAGTGTCAGCACTAGTTGTATTCTTAAGCTAGTACTTAGGGGCCCGATGAGTGTTCTCCTTCTCTATATTCTGATTTGGCTTGTCTTGACTTTTATGGGACCTCCGTCAGCGTTGTGGAGTGGAAATCCAGTGATACAGCCTCGTCTGTTATTCAACAAGTGTACTCGCTAGCAGGTATGGTTGACTTGGTATGGGATTTCCGCACAAAAAAAAAAAAAAAACGGTATGGTTGACTTGGCCCCAAAGGACTTTGTGGGGTCACATACAACCCTCCACCCATTCCGGTTTCCACCAGACAGTATAGAAATGGTCAGAATACAAAAGGCTAGTTTAAACTGTACTGTTGGTTCTTGTGTACAGCAGTATCAGTAGGGGGAATGCGGGTGGGGTTATATCCAAAAATAATTAGGATACCTAGTTGAACCAGCGCCTTCTTTTGCGAGGCAGTGATCTGAGCAAAAGAGGCGGCAGAATAGGTTCGGGAGAGGTCCTCCCGGCCCGCCGAGCCCGCAACATGCTCGCCGCGCGTCGCAGGCGACTCAGGCGCCGGAGGTCGCTCAACGACCTCCGTCCTCCATGAGCGCAGGCCTGGGGGTGGCGGGTGAGGCCGCCTGTCACCCCAGCAGAAGCAGGCCGGGACGGTGGGGCGACTAGCGCCCCTCCCCCAAACCGGGGCAAGACGGGGACACCGTGGTTCCCAAACCCGAGGGGGCCATCTCGAAACCGGAGATGGCCCAGGGTCAGTCGGGGTGCGAGGGATATGCTCTATGGACGTCTGCAGACCCGAGACGGCGTGCGGTTTTAGTCGGTTCAAGCCCGACATAACCGCCCCCGCTGGTCGGCGGGGGGGTATCAGAAGCGATTTCCGCACGAAAAAAAAAAAGGTACGGGAGAGGTCTAGCAGTATCCCGTGCCGTAGAAGGCGCTCCGGGCGGCGGAGATCGCATTACGATCGGCCTCCATGAACACGGGCCTGGGGATAACGGTCTGGGCTAGCCATCACCCTAACAGAAGCAGACCAAGGGTAGCGACGCGTCGTGTTTCAGCGCGTGCCTCTATTTAGGGGAGGGGGGATTAGGTCCCCAACAAGGCGTCGGGGTCGCTTGCACTGGCGACTGGAGCCGGTCAGGGTCTCTGGGATATCGCTTCTAGGGTACATCAGATTCCCCGTACCACATGTATGACGCAAGAGACACTGGTAGCGTGAAGCCCGTGAAGGTTTCCGAACGTAAAAAAAATTAAAAAAGGATACCTAGTTGAAATAAACAACACGCTGTATCTGGGCGTAGGCTAGCATTATACAGGAATTTATGTAATCGATACACAAGTATGTTTATATTTGTATCAAGATCGCATAAAAGGCTGGGCTCAAGGAAATGCGTGTTTGTTTAAAACTTGTTCAAATAGCAATAAATTTTATTAATTTTTATTTTATTCACTATAACTGTATAACGGAAATCGGAAATTGACATTTGAACATTGAATTTGGCTCAAGGTTGCGCAGAATTCTACTGTATTAATACAGTATTAACTGGAAGGGAGAAGGGCTAGGTCGTATGCTGTTCTAAAGTCTATCATAATGGTATTCCCTCCCAGAATCCCCGGGGACAGACCTCTTAAGTATCAGCTCGAATCTGGTACAGTTACTTCGCCCTCAGCTCCAGTAATCCAGTATCTTTTTTTTTTCTTTTTTCTTGCGGAAATATACCCCCTCGCTGGCCAACGGGGGCGGTTATGTCGGGCTTGAACCGACTGAAACCGCACGCCTTCTCGGGTCTACTAGTATCTATTGGTCAATTCTACTCCTAGTGGCGTAGAACAGTTTTAGCATTCAGAATCGACGTAGCGTGAAACAGCTAGCGTTTGATTGCTTTACTCAGACAATAGTTAATATTAAAAAATAAATAATTAAAAACTCAAAAAACCCGACTGCACAAGACACAAGGGGTCCCCCCTTAATTTTCTTTCGGTTTGTGATTTGCAAATGGGTCGCGCCTGCTATCAAACTTGTTTCGGTCTTTTTAGGGCAGTCAAGTTCCTTGATTTTTTAATTAATAATTTTATTGTTTACTTCTTCATTTTGATAATCTACTCGAGAAGTTTAAGTGAAAATATTTTTTTAACAACATACTTTTTAGCGGCAAAAATCCGCCATGTTGTGTTTTTTCCTATATACCCTGTAGCACATTCACAGAAAAAACGTATCGAACGACACCTCTCAAGCTAAAATCCATTGAGCCATGCAGATCGTGTCAAACAATTATACGTACATTACATACTCTCGAAAAATATAACCCTCCTTCTGGCGCAGTCGGGTAAAAATACGATAGAAACTCTTTTTTATGTCTCTCGCAAAAACGGCTTGGTGGATTTTGCTGAAATTTTGCACTTAACACAAAGTATGACCGGGAGTAAATATAGTTTACTTTTATCCCGGTTAAGTTTCCTGTGGGTTACAGGAACGGGAGCAGCACAACAGGAACAGAACAACTAAATTATACAACCATTCTGTCTTTTATTCATTTCCTTAGTCCTCACCTTTCAGACAGCACTCCGGACATGTCTTCGTTATCCACCTTCCACTTTGGTAAAAAAATCAGTTAAGATTAAACCGTTTATTGCCCGTGGTTCACTTACGTAGGTCACCTGAGTGGACCATGGGCAATTATTTCTTCTCATGGTTCACCTGAATGTCCACAACATAAGACACAAGACTAGGACGTCACCTTTTTTTTTTTTTTTTTTATCGTGCGTAAATCCCTTCGGATACCCCCCCGCCGGCCAGCGGGGGCGGTTATGTCGGGCTTGCACCGACTAAAACCGCACGCCGTCTCGGGTCATCAGACGCCGGGGTGTAAGGTTACCCATAGAGCATATCCCTCGAACCCCGGCTGACCCTGGGCCATCTCACCACTAACAGCATCGCTCATCCTGTCTCCTCTGAAAGCAGAGGAGTACGGAGAGCGATGTGTTCCCGCCACGTTGGGTATTGGCCGACGATCAATGCCAACCCTATGAAGGGGTGAAGGGGAAGCCATTGACCGCCGCCCAGGGTGTACCGGCCGCTCCGATTCCGTTCCCCCCGGACTGCAGCGGGATCGGAATCGGAGCGACACTCGAGGAGGTTACCCAACACACACCCCAGACTAGGACGTCACCTTCGGCCAGAATTTCAGAATACAAATGTTCAAATGATAAGCGGTCTTTAACTTCTTTAAGACTATTAAACTCAGCCTGTATACAAAATATAGATCGGAATGCGTTTGTCAACGGACATAATTGAACCTGTTGGCCTTTGCTCACAATGTAGACAGTGACAAGTAATCCTTAAGATATACATTACATGTTTTAACATCTCGCTCAAAAAGGTTTTTTTTTATACGAGACTGCTTTAAATAGAATTCATTTTTCTGCGATCCACAAGAACCTATACTCGGGATAGAAAGCCTAGGCGCTATTCCAAAGTATACTCTGCTTCTAGCCTTTTGTACATATGTTGGATTTGTATTCCATATATACATGGTTTGATTAGTGTAGAATAAAGTTTGTTTATATTCTATTCTATTTTAATTCTGCTTTTTATCCCGGGATTAAATTTCATTCTGATCTGTTCAGTTGTTTTGGTGGGCAAGAGTAACAATGATCCATCCAAACAATTTTTATCAATGTAGTATACCTCAATTTGACTTTACCTCGTCTAATAAGTGATGGCTCAGGATTGAAGGTCGGTATTATAGATACCAGCAATGCTTTTTTTTTTTTTACATGCGGACATCCCTTCGGATACCCCCCCGCTGGCCAGCGGGGGTGGTTATGTCGTGTCTCGACTAAAACCGCACGGTGTCCTCCCTAAGTGTCCGTTGCCGGGCACCCCGGGTAAGCCCTCGAAATGATAACCCCAGGGATGCCGGCGGACCTTGGCCGCCACCGCGGCCTCGCCTGGTGGGGTCGGGTTTTATCCCGCTTCGGTAAGTTGGCAGGCGTGTATAGGGCACACACGACACGCCTCCGCCACGTACTGCTTCTGTAAGGACGGCGAGTCGGCCAACTGCCGTCCTCAGGCCCCGATCATGGAGGTCGGTAGTCCGATACCAGCAATGCTTCAAAAGAAGATACTTGTTTGTAGGAAGAAGGAAATACGTTTGTTGGCAAAGAATTTCAAGTCTTTCTGATACGGCAAAGAACCATCCAATACTTACTAACTTTTACATTTATAATACTGTTTCTCCGGTACACAACGAATTTTAAGATAGTTTTCACTCATTAATGATCATCATTTTCTTATAGTGGATAGGCTCACGTAAAACTATCTTACCTTTTAGTACGTGATTAAGTGGTCGACGATGGAGCACGCTTGCTTAGAACCAACCTATTCACTCTAGACTTGCAAGACTCCCAGGACATTTTAGTGATTGCATCCGAGGCCTTCACTTCGAAGCTTGGGACCCGTTACGGTTTTCACTGTTATTTCGATATTTTTTCGCAGAACGGGATATCAATTTGCACCCTTGCGTGTGCGAAGATGATGCCCCATCTTCGCACTCGCTAGTCAACAATATAGATCATGATATTGTCGAAAGTTTACGCGAATCTCACATATTGAAATAAAACTATTTTTAACGGATTCTATCGCGATTTATTTAATGTTATTTTATATTTTACACTGATCCCGACGTTTCGGTTGCATTTCAGCAGCCATGGTCACGGAGAGACCGTAAAAATGGACGTAATGTAAAATATAAAATAACATCAAATAAATCGCGATAGAATCCGTTAAAAATAGTTTTATTTCAATATAGATCATTTCAAATTTCATTATAATTTATAGTGATCAGTTCAGATTGCTTATTAAAGTCGACACTTTCACTTAGCCTTGACATATCTCATTCCAAAAGTAATAAAACAAAAACTATTCCTCAAAAGTCCAGTTTATTTAATGCATTATCTGATATATTGTAAATTTACCATACGTGCTGCACGAAGGTAGGAGCAAAAGGTCCGTTGAGTGCCGGGAAAGAGGAGTACCTGACTATGGGTTGACCGACAACTGGTCCTAAGGCTGATACTCCATTATATTGCCATACAGGAGAGAGACGAGCTATTGGAGCAGTAGGAGCATAATACGGTACGACTCCACCGATTGCAGTTTTGGCATAAAGATCAGCATTGCTTGCTACAGCTCCATCAATTCGAGCTTCAGCGGTCTTCACAGCATCGATAGCTTCCCATTTCCTCTCCTCATTAGACCAGAAAGCTTCCAGATTCTTCTCGTTGATTTGGTCAATATCAGCTACAACTTTTTCGTTTGCAATCTGTGCTTGGTCGGCGACTGCTTGGGCACTATCAGCTGCAGCTCTGGCCAGGTCATTGGCTTGTACTTGGGCGTCATCGGCTTGCACTTGTGCATCTTTGACTTGCACTTGTGCGTCGTTGGCTTGACTTTGGGCATCATTGGCTTGGACCTGGGCGTCATTGCTTTTGACTTGGGCGTCGATGGCAGCTGCCTGGTTGTCCCCAGAGATGGCGGCTTGGTCGGCGAGTGCTCGGGCTTGGTCTGCAGCGGCCCTGGCTAGATCGTTCAGTTGGACTTGGGCGTTTATGGCAGCAGCTTGAATGTCTCCAGAGGAGATGGTGGGCACTACTCCCGGGATGACCGCAGGTTGGTAGTAATACGGTAGGACGAGGCCAGAGGGCGCTGCCGCGGCGTAGGCGAGGAAGGCGGATACAATCTGTAAAAATATAGATTCGTAAGTTTATTTTTTCGTCTTCATAGTTTTCATACACTGTTCTACTTTAATCACTTTTAACTAAGTAAAGCGACGGTAGCTTAGTGGTTAAGGAGTCGGCCTTACGACCGAGAGGTTTGAATATTGACATTACACTACCGACTTGAGCATAAGTCATAATGTCTTCTTCTGATTGTCCATTTAAACTGTGCTAAATCTCACATTCACGTTCTAGCGCGTATTATGCTTAAATGACTTATTCGTCAACTGGCGCGCGTGGAACTCGATTATTCGCGCGAGTTTGCACACTGTTTTTTAATTTATGAAATTCGATAAACCTTTAAGCATGACATTGGTTGGAGTTTAGCAAGCCGAGGTCAAAACCTTCTTATGGAAGACAGCAGTCATCATCATCATCATCATCATCTGAGCGCCAAAAGCCTCCGCCCTCCGACTTATCTCGATTGGTTTATCTTGGCTTTTAAGGGACCGATTGCCGTCTGACCCCACAACCTCGAAAAGATAACCTGCGTCAGAGCTTCGTCACAATTTGCGCGGGTAACAGTTAACTTTAAGCAAATTAAATATTTATTTACGTACGTAAGACGGTGTACTGTCATATTCCCGTTCCGAGGTTGACATGTGACAAAATTTAGAGTACTAGTTGACCTGTTAGTTTAGTCTTTGTATTTTGATATAATTATGTGAACGCGTTTACCTTGCTTGTCAAATTAGGTAATTTCTAAATGTCTAGTCTAGATAGTTTATGATTAGTTAGTACTAGAATTCATGAATATTTAATGTTCTTCTTGTTTTGTGGTTTTTTGTTAGACGCAAACGGTGTCGTTAGGCAGTTTAATACAAACATTACAAAGCGATATGCATTTGTAATGTCTCTCTCTCCTCTCTCTCTCTCTCTCTTATCAGGAGCCTGTCTTTCCATGCTCCTCATTCTCTCATTTCCCCCTTCCCCTCCTCATTTCCCCTAATCACACCTCAAATGTTGCTAGCATTCATAGGATATGATAACAGCTTATTATTATGGGTGGCACACGCCGTTCAAACTGCACCGATAAATCGATGCGGGTGTGTTAAAACTATACAGTTTTCAGATGTTTTCAAGGAAACACGCAAGTTTGTTAACATATCTGTACCCCAATCATGATATTTTTTTTTTTTTTTATATTTAGGACACGTCAATTTGACTTCACCCCGCCTGATGGTAAGCTGAAGTTAAAGTCTCATGAAAGCGGGTCACCATTACATACATGTACCATGTTAACAATGGTGGCACTCAGCTTGACGGCCTCATCAGAAGAGGATTGTCGTCGCAGCACCGCGTGACACCCACTGGTCCCACTAGTGCTGCGATCACAATCCCCCTACCCGGCTATGCACTTGCTGACCCCTGAACGCAATCAAACCGAAATTGGATTACTATGGAGGGTTTTTCGCAATCGTGCACGGTGGTACCTACCTGGCCGCATTTTGTGACAAATTTGTGTCATCAAATTTCTACTATGACTGAAAACTCCAAATTAAATTCAATCTGCTGTAAGAAGAAGTTTTATACTGGTGGCCCTGGTACCGGATTCGCACGGGAATAAATTGTTAAAAATTCGTAAAAGTGCGCTATCTAACGACGAGAGAAAAAGTGGATAAAAATCATCTTTGAAACAGGTTGTATACCTGTGACACTTATTGTGTCAAAATTCGAGCTCAATCGGTGCAGTGCTTTTTGAGTTTTTGAAGCTTACACAAACCAACTTAACATTTTTATATTATGTCTCTATATACTACCGCATATACTGCGGTAGCCTAGTGGTATGGGTAAAGGACTGCTGAGACGAGGTCTCGGGTTCGATCCCAGGTAATACCATGGCACACACCAATGACTTTTCGATGCTTTTCGAAGTTATGTGTGTATTTATCGCAGGTTTATAAGTGCCCGGTTAATGGCAATAGGCTCGCCACCTATTACATTGGGACCTAAAAAACATAAACTGGCGAAACGTGGGTGCTAGCACCTCTGCCTACCCCTTCGGGGATATAGGCGTGAGTTTATGTTATGTCTCTATATAGATGTAGAGAAAGTTTGGATCATACATAATTGTAAGTAGAATTAATATGGCGGAAATAATTACAATAATAAGACAACTATATAAAGGTCACGCATGTCAATCAATCAGTACAGTGAGCAGTTGTCTGTCTTGTGGTACTATTGTTATGATGGTGCCGACTAGATGTGCCTTTCATTGAAATGTCATTGTGAAAAGAAGTTTACTTTGTTATTTTAGCAAAGTTTTTTTTTTTGAAATAAACATTCTGCACCTATTTATGATTACTATAGTGCAGTTTTAAAATAACACAAATTAATACAAAACATAAGTTTTGTATATTACTTTGTTATTTTAATTTTTTAACGATACATTTAATGACAAAAAATAACATGTTTATTGTAAAGATTGTATTTCTTTTCTATGAGTGTATAACAATTATGGTTATTATTGACGTGACAACGTCTTATAAATCGATGTAGCCGGCTGCACGCACGAAAAAACATGACGTGTGCGGCGTTACCACATGACGTATACGGCGTTACCGACGTATGCGGCGTTACCACATGACGTATGCGGCGTTACCTCGCGTTCTTACGTTGTCACGTTCAACTATCGTCCGTAAACCGACTTTACAGACAACCGATTTTTTTTGAAAATCAAATCATTATTTTTTATTTATTTTTTTACCACTCAGGTGGCAGACAAGCTCACGGCCCACCTGATGGGAAGCGGTCACGGTGGCCTATGGACGTGTGCAACACCAGAGGCGTCACACTCGCGCTGCCGACCATAAAAAAAAGAAATTGCAAAGCAGGAATAGCCTTTAGTCTTCCGGGAAGACCAAAGGCTACTCCCGCCTCTCCCCTTTTTTTTAGTTTTTGTGCTGTCAGAAGGAAGACTCTTCCCTCTGACAGCACAAAAACTCTCAGTGAGCTCTGGCTACCCTACTCACCGCCGGGAACACAACACGAGGTTATTATGGCCGCGGTATTCTGTAGGGCGGAGGTACTTCCCCAGTCGGACTGCTCATAAATATGTACTAACATCGTCCTACACTAGTGTTATATTATGTCACCACTACCGCTTCATTTTATAGTACAAATATAAGGACACTATATGATGTAATAAGTAAAATTTTTATTTCCGCAATGTTTGGACACGAATTTATTTACAGCGCAAAGCGTTTCAGATTTTATTACTTATAGTTTTTGTGTATCATCAATTTTTTTTTGTTTTCTTTTTACTTTAACGCAAAAATTAATTTCATTTTCGTTTATTAAAATATATTTTCTGTAAATGAATTAATTAAACACTTTAAATAAAATTATTTTAGTGAAACATGAAAAGGTCCATCAAAATATCTGCACTTTATAATATTTAAAATTTAATTATAATATAATAAACTCTTAAAAAATAGATTAAATCACAGTTCACTAACCAGAACTCTCATCTTGAACTGGGGATGCTTCAGATGGCTACTGATATCGATCATCTGCGCAGCCGCACTATTTATACGAGACGCGAGACCAAGTGTAATTTAATGATACATACATTTTATTTAAATTAATTCCTGATAAAAAAAAAACATTAAATTGTGATAGATTGTATTTGCATCATAAATGTAAGACGACATACATATTTTATATATTTAATGGTCTTAACTTGTTAATTTTATTTCCTAAATATCTGTGCCCCGAAGGGTTTGTAAAATGGTTGGTTCCAACTGTTCAGCTTGATCGTCGTGATTTTTTTTTTGAGCTTTAATTGTAATTTACTAACGATAGGACCTGCCTTTAATGCAGGTTAATCTGCGTTATCACATTTAGTTAAACCGATTTTCAGTGGTGAAAACCAGGCTTATTAACGTAAACGTTCACGTGTTTATGATCTTGATAAAATTAATAATTTTGTAAATGTAATGTGATGTTCGAATGTTTGTTATTTACTCACGTTCAAACGCCTGTTTTTAATTAAAATTTAATTTAGTGTTATCAATGTAAAACAATGGAACTGTCACTCTTTTCTCCCCCCACCTTATTACTTTATCAAATGTTTAATAATGATTATTTCGAACATACCTACTGGTCGACAGCTAATTCGTATAAAATGTCAAATCTTTATTTTTTAAATCTGGCAGGCTAATTACGTACCAAAATATCATAAAACGTGAAACTTGACTTGAAATATGCACGCTAAAACTATTACTTCAACTTTTAAAAATAAGAAATTTTAAGAATAAATATCACTGACCAGAACTCTCATCTTGAACTCGAGAACCTTCGGATGGCTACTGATAGGTATCCACTAGGCTCGTCTGCTATTTATACGAGCGATATAGAGCAACCTGGATGCCACAATTGCCACGAATTGTTACTGGAAACATGTTTTTGTAGTAAGTTTAAATGACAAATTGATTGTGACAAAAATATTTATTTAGTTTATATATTATGTGATATTATAATAGTACGAATTAATTAATTGGGACAGCTTATTGCATGGTTATTATTTTTTAGCTCTGACAATTTAGCATTTTATTGAATCTGTATATGTATATATTTTCCTTAAAAATATAATGATGAAAAATAGATAGGCACTTATAATTCCATGTATTTTGCGTTTCATTGATAGGTATTAATTATAAGAGCATTTTATGTACACTTAATATTTCTACACCGAATCACGCGCCGGTCTCCAAAATGCAAGTTTTGGATGCAACCATTGCGCTTTGTACTCGGATAATTTTGAGAATATTACATTTGTTACTCGACTGGGCCAGAAGGAGGGTAATGTTTTTCAATAGTATGTATGAATGTATAATTGTTTGGCACGCTGCAGCCTGAAAGGCTCGATGCATTTTAGCTCGCGTCGTTAGATTCGTATTTACTGTGAGAGTGACAAACTTATCGAGTAGGGTATAAAAATGAAGAGCTTTATGGTCATTTCAAATATACATTCCTAACTAAAAAGTGTACAATAAAATTAAAATTAAAAAATCAAAAAACCCGACTGCCCTATGAAGACCGAAACAAGTTTGATAGCAGCCGGGGCCCATTTACAAATCATAAACTGAAAGGAAAAACAAAAAGACAAACGATTTGGTTTGACATTACCATCGATTAATGCGTAACTTTTCGTAGCTGCCATAAAGATGACTTTACAAAAAAACACATTATGCCTTCTCGGATCGTCAAATTTAATCTACTCATTGTCTAGTCTTTGCCCAGTTTCCCTCCCCATTCGCGCTTCACCCCCCGAACCGTGACTTTATCGGCCATTTTTTCACATTTATCTATTAATAAAATGGTTTATGTGAACAGGAAAATCCCACGGGTTACACTTTACCTGGGCTTTCGAGCTACGCTAGTGAAAGGAAGGAGTACGTCGGATTCGAACCGGCTAAAACATCAACATGGTGTTCCATAGATTTAGATCGGAAAAAGAGAACATCTAGGACGGGACTTGAACTCGCGACCAGTCCCTTACAGGGGAGTGCTCTGACCAACTGAGCTACCTAGACACATCCCAGATATTCGAAATTCTCCGATATATTATATACGTCTCAGGGCGACGCTGGAGCCATCTAACGTAATTCTTGCGAACCGGTTGTGTTCTAAATCGAAAGCCTAAGAAGGCAGTCCTCAGAAACCCTGGTAGGCATAGACCAACTACTATGCAGCAGGCAGCCTCGCCCTGGGTTGTGTAGCTACCAATTTCAATTTAGCGTTCACGTTACCATCTTCTCTGATCTGCTTCTGCTGGGGTGAGGGACCCTTTGCCCTGAAGTCAGTGTTTATGGAAGCCGACTATCGTTTAGCGCTCTCTGGTGCCCGGTGAGTTCTACACTAATCTTGTATGTTTATTTACTAAACCAAACAAATATTTGATGCTAAGTGATAATAAACGGTTCCTTTGCCTACTCCGTCGGTTTGTGATAGTACAGGAGGTTTTAGCCCCAAGTCAACCTCACTTGCTGATAGTCGGACGGGATTTTGCCGCAGGTTTTCTTCTCAGGGTTGGGAGATCAGACGGTAAGCTGAAAAGCCGTATAAACTAAATCAGGAGGAGAAAGTTAGCGGACCCAGGGCTTCGCAGTGAGAGCCTCGGATGCAACCAGGAGCAACGCTAGAATGATGATGATGAAGTGCTATCGAATAAGTCCCACTGGCACCAGCACCACCTTTTTTTTTTTTTTACGTGCGGAAATCCCTTCGGATACCCGCCGGCCAGCGGGGGTGGTTATGTCGTGTCTCGACTAAAACCGCACGGTGTCCTCCCCAAGTGTCCGTTGCCGGGCACCCCGGGTAAGCCCTCGAAAGGATAACCCCAGGGGTCTTAAGGGGGTTAATTCTTCAGCGCAATCTGTATAGGAGTGGGAATAAAGTTGCGAAAAATGTTATTTGATATTTCTGTCAGGATATTCTCAGTTGCGAAACGTAACCAGAAAAAAGTGTTTCATTGACGGCAATAGGCTTACTTATTACATGGGACTGTACAGTTAAAAAGAGAGTTAGTAGAGTAAGTAGAGTTCACACACATGTCGAAGACTTACTTCGTATGAGTGACATTTTTTAATATTCATTCCGTCAATTCACTGCATCTGCTAGTTGGTAAGAATATACTGATGATCCTAAAATGATCTCTAACCTAACGGTGACAAATGTTTTTCACGCCCTGCTTAAAGAACCCTGTATTGTATTTGAAGACACCTAACCGCTCTGGTAAACAAACTTTTTCTCATGTTCGGTTTTGCATAATTTTCTATTGTAAGGTTTCTCTTAGGCTTCGAAGTGAAGGTTATCCTATTGTTATCGTGAAGATTCAGAAACTAAGGGAGCACAGCAGGTTACACTTTTCTTTTTTCTTTTTTTTTACGTGCGGAAATCCCTTCGGATACCCCCCCCGCCGGCCAGCGGTGGTGGTTATGTCGTGTCTCGACTAAAACCGCACGGTGTCCTCCCCAAGTGTCCGTTGCCGGGCACCCCGGGGAAGCCCTCGAAAGGATAACCCCAGCAGGTTCCCCTCCTTAATCTTTTGATAGTATACATATTTGCCATGTAACTTTAATTCAACATGTTACACAGAGATTTGTGGATGTAAGCTGGACTTACTAGTGTTTACGATTTGGACTACACTAGAGATATCAACACAAAGGATCCCAATACATTTGATATCGATTATTGTACACCAATCAGAATATACATATATGGAAACTCAATAAATACATGTACAAATGGCGGCCTTATCGCTAAAAGCAATATCTTACAGGCAACCTTTGGATGGACATGAATCCTAAATGAGCTAAATCGTATATTGGGTAGTTATTGGTGTAATAGGAAAGAATAGAGGAGTAACGTAGTCATATAATGTAACAGACTAGATTACAAACACATATTATTGCAATGTACTAGGTATATATACTTTTTTTTTTCGTGCGTAAATCCCTTCGGATACCCCCCCCCCCCGCCGGATAGCGGGGGCGGTTATGTCGGGCTTGAACCGACTAAAACCGCACGCCGTCTCGGGTCTTCAGACGCCGATGTGTAAGGTTACCCATACAGCATATCCCTCGCACCCCGACTGACCCGTGGCCATCTCCGGTTTCGAGATGGCCCCCTCGGGTTTGGAAACCACGTGTCCTCGTCTTGCCCCGGTTTGGGGGAGGGGTGCTAGTCGCCCCACCGTCCCAGCCTGCTTCTGCTGGGGTGACAGGCAGCCTCACCTGCCACTCCCAGGCCTGCGCTCATGGAGGACGGAGGTCGAAAAATAAGCATACAATGATACATTAACAGACATATATAATCGAACATAATTGAAGGTGATAGGGGCCCAGTCAAACAGAGTGGGGTTGGGAGTACGAGAGCCAGAAAGGGACCAGGATATACTTAAGTCCTTTCTAAAACAAGACGAAAATGATAAATATCGAGTGCACGCGATGAATTTGGAAATCCAAAATGAATGGTTGACAATGGGAGAGTTCTGCATACCGATGGCCTTAAAGTGGCGCACCTTGATCTATGACTGGTCGCCGGCCCTGTTAAAATTTTATCTTAACGCCTTTCAGATGACCCTCCCAGACCAGAGTAATCTGGTAAGGTGGGGGGGTAAGGTGGTAAGGCCACAGAAAAACAATGTTATACTTGTGGTAAGGCAATAGGGACGGCTAGACACATATTAGTAGGATGTAGGGTGCTTCTCGATAGAGGCCATTACTCACGCCGCCACGATAAGGTGCTTATCATCATACGTGAAGCAATGAGTCTGGCAGTAGCTAGAGCCCAAAAAGGATTGACTACTAACAGACGTCATATCAACTTTGTGTCTGAAGGTTCATCCATAACACCCAGGAACAAACCTTATTCAATCTTAGATACTGCCCCAGATTGGACTCTCCTAATCGACACGTATGAAAAGCACTATAAAATTCCGGAGGATGTTGGGGTTTCGTCATCTAGACCTGACATATTCCTATATTCTAAGAGGTTAAAACATGTGGTTCTTGTGGAACTTACTGTACCGTGGGAAACAAATATACCGAAGGACCACACAATAAAGAAAAATAAATACTATGATCTCACAAACGAATTAATCAAAAACGGTTACGTGGTTAATTTGTATGCAGTGGAAGTGGGAGCGAGAGGTATACCAGCAAAATCTCTCTATAACCTACTTAAAGATCTAGGCCTATCGAGAGCTACAATAAGCTCATTACTAGGACGAATGTCTAAAGCGGCACTAGTAGGTTCGTATCAAATTTGGTTAGGCAGGGAGGGGAACTTGGGTAGTGAAGGTGAGTGTTGATGTACATCAACAAAAGGGGCCCCTTCTAAACCTACACTTGGGTCGCAAGTCCCAGGCACTGTCCCGAGTTCCCAACTCAGCAACGCGATGGACCCGGCACCCGCACGGAGAATCCATGGATTGCTAAGATTACGGTCTCTTACGGTCTCATTTGCATTTTTTTTAGGAATGATAATATAATGATGATATAATCGAAATTTTAAGATTTTTTTTGTGTATGATTGAGACAACATTAAGCTAACAAACAGCAACTTTTATTACATTTTTAAAAAGTGACAGCTGTTAAGTAATATGAAATTTATCATCAAAATGGATAGCATTTAGGAAGTACTGTTTTGAAGATCGAATTAATTTATCAAGCGGCCAATAAAACCAAAATTTAATACCGAGTTGTACAATCTTGAAATCAACTTTCAAACAAAATATAAATAAAGGAAATAGCTATTAAATTACAGGAATAACGAACTCATGAATTTGTAAGAAAATTTCGGCAATTTCATAGGTAAACACCTATTATAATAAAACCTACATATATTATTTTTATATCTCGCACGAAAGTTAGACAGCACATAACGCATAAAAAAATGGGGGAGACTATAGGCCCAGTTACTGCTCTTTCACCATCCTTTTGAAGATGGCCAGTGATTGTGGTCGTCTAATCGATAATGGCAGTGCATTCCATAACCGTACCGCCTGTACAGTGAACGATTTATCATAAAAAATTGTAGAATGCCTACGTACTGCTAATATCACTGCAACGCGAGCGAGAACGAGGGCTGCACACGCTGGCGGACTGCCCGGCGTGGGAGGCGCTGAGGCGTGAACTCGTGGCAGCTATCGGGGTGGGAGTCCTCTCGCTCGGCAGCATGATTGCGGCAATGGTGCGGAGCGCGAGCGCGTGGCCCCCCAGCACCTCCTTCTGCGAGCATGTAATGCTCGAGAAGGAGATGGCGGAGCGCGTCCGGGAGAGGTTTAGAATGCTCGCCGCGCGTCGCAGGCGACTCAGGCGCCGGAGGTCGCTTAACGACCTCCATCTTCCATGAGCGCAGGCCTGGGGGTGGTAGGTGAGGCCGCCTTTCACCCCAGCAGAAGCAGCCCGGGACGGTGGGGCAACTAGCGCCTCTCCCCCAAACCGGGGCAAGACGGGGACACCGTGGTTCCCAAACCCGAGGGGACCATCTCGAAACCGGGGATGGCCCAGGGTCAGTCGGGGTGCGAGGGATATGCTCTTTGGGCAACCTTACACCCCGGCGTCTGTTGACCCGAGACGGCATGCGGTTTTAGTCGGTTCAAGGCCGACATAACCACCCCCGCTGGCCGGCGGAGGGGTATGGGAGGGGATTTCCGCACGAAAAAGAAAAAAAAGGTACTGCCTAAAGGAAATGATTCTGACAACCTCAAGGAATTCGGAACACGAAACGTTCCATCAAATAACAGGGAGTATTGGAATTAAAGAGAATACTATAAAGCATGGCAAGAATATGAGCATTCCGTTGAAGTCGAATTAGGAGCACTTGAGCAATATGCGAAACTCTGATACGCGATCATATTTGCGTAGACCAAATATAAATCTAATGCAAAAGTTTTGAAGGCGCTCAAGCTTATCGAGTTGCGCCTCGGAGACGCGACGTCGAGATAGCTGACATCGGCATAGTCAAGAAGAGGAAGAAGGAGAGATTCTGCAAGTGCAACTTTAGTGATCGTTGGTAGAAAGTTACGCATTCTGCGCATAGACCCCGCTGATGCAAACAATTTGCGACTAACTTTACGGATTTGTGGACCCCAAGATAGTGTGCTGTCGATGAATATCCCTAAGTTCTTCACACTTTGGCATATTTCCTATATGTTATGTTGACAAAAAAAAAGTGGTCTGAAATTCGGAAAATGTGGGTAGGCTTATAATAATATGTTGAACTGATGGCAGTTCAACATATTAATTCTTAATCCTATTCTAATTACTGAATACTAATTCATATGATTTAAAAAATATTTGATTTCAAAAATTCCATTTTCGAGCCACCAAATAAAGCTCCATAAACAAACGTGTCTAGTAGTGACGTCACAGGTTAGTGGCGCTAAGTGCAAATATATGGAGTGCAAGACGACATCACATTTATCTCAGTCTACGTTGCGTTTATATGTGTTTGTGTATAGTGCATACATTAATACATTAATAATAAGGAATCTAAAATATTACAAATTTCGACTTAATTTGATTGTTTATATTTCGACCTATTTTCGGTATATTTTCAGTGTAGTTAGGCAATATCTTATTTTACAAGGCATACATTTTCAGAAAAACAAATGACTAAGAATCTGATGGCCATTTCAGCCATAAACCGTTGGTTGTTGTGATTGCATTTAAATTTTTTACGTGTGGAAACCGTTGCCAGCGGTGAGGTGGGTATGTCGGAATCGAACCGACTAAAACCACACCGTTTCCTTCCCAAGCGCCCATTGCCAGGCAACCCGGGTACGAAGGATAACCCCAGGGTCCCCGACGCACTTCGGCCGCCGCCGCAGCCTCGCCTATGTGGTCGGGTTTGATCCCGACGCGTGAGTTGGCAGGCGTGTGTAGGACACACACGCCACGCCTCCGTCTTGGCCTGTGAATGCATACACTTGCTCCTTAGTAGTATTTACTTGTATTTACTTTAGTCTTTCGTAATTAGTGACTCCTCTAAGTATTCTCGATTTTAAACCCAAGTTTTTACAGTACATTCAAGATGTTTGTTATTTGTTGAGATACATTATACATTGTGTAATGTATCTCAATATAATATAACTCCTCTGGCTCGAATACATGCGGAGATCCTCCTGGGCATGCTGAGAATCAAGTTATCCAGCATTCCTTGGGGTAACCTGTCCCCTTCTTGAATAGCGATTTTCCTGAACTCTGGCACTATCTGGTGACGTGGCTGACGGTTCAAACAGCTCGCTGAAGAGCATCCCACGCGTGCTCTATTGGGTTTAAGTCAGGCGAGCCGGCAGGCCAGTCTAACCTTGTGATGTTTTCTCGGAGAGCAGCATTGACTCGTTGAGCTCGATGGGCGGGCGCATTATTATCGCCCAGTACAAATTGGTGCCCATAGTTTACTCGGAATGGTCTTACAATTCCATCAATAGCTGTCTCATGACAGCTGACATGTTTAAAGCAGCTGCTTTAAACATGTCAGCTGTCATGAAGCCTCGCTACAGGATCAAAGGCGCTCTAGCTACAATCATAATACCAACCCAAAATAAATAAATAATAAATAAATATTCTACGACATTCTACACAGCGCTTTCTAGACCCAAAGTAAGCATAGTTTAACTAACTTGTGTTATGGGTTCCAGAATGCGGATAAACATACGTATATACTTTTTTTTTTGTAAATACATACATATTATATATAGAAACACCCAGACCAATGCAAATAGACATATTCATGCATACAAGTATTTGCACTAAGCGGGAATCGAACCCGCGCTCCCTGACGTAGCAGTCGAATGCACTACCGCTACGCCACAGAGGCCGTCGAAACAAAAGGACACCGATTTCCCGCCTTGCTGATTTGTTCCAGTGGTAGTTCTTTGCCTTTCACGGTCTCCTGGTCTTCTCCAGACAAGGACACGGCGGTTATCTGGATGAGTACTGATTCCCGATTAGTCAACGAAGAGACAGTTTTGCCAAATGTGTCCTTCTTCATCTTCTTCATTTTGCCGAAGCCTAGCCCTCTGCAATCTCTAACGTAAACGGTGCCGGGAATTCACAGGAGCTCGCCAGGCAAGCAATTCCTAATGCTAACTGAGTGCTACCTTCAAGCCCAGAGGCGGCCCGAACTTTTACTTTTATTTTAATAGCGTTGTTTGTTGGGTCACGGGCTGCCAGCCCGTATCTAATATAGCGCTTTTGGGCAGAAGTAAAAACAGTTGGGTGGCCACTGCGGGGTCTATTAGCTAAATTACCCATCTCGTGGTACCTTTGAAACATGGTCACGATACAGGATTGGGATATAGCACTCTGCGTGCTATTTCTCTCGTAGTGTATCCTTATTCCTTATTACCGTAACAAAATAAAATTCGTTTTTCAAAGTGACCGCAAACTTTGATGTGTGTATTCACGTCTTCTACCAAATAGTCTATATATATAAAAATGAAACCCGTTTTCCGTTGTCACGACATAGCATGAAAACGGCTTGACCGATTTGGCAGATTTTTTTTTTATAGTTTTCTAATACTCTGTGCAAAGTTCTTACGGAAAAAAATATTAAGAAAATCTCTCAGAATTAATTTTTTCGTGCGCACACCGTACGGTTTTAGTCGATACACGACAAAACCACCTCCGCTGGCCGGTGGGGGGTATCCGAAGGGATTGATCCTCCCCAAGTGTCCGTTGCCGGGCACCCCGGGTAAGCCCTTGAATTCAATACATGGCGGATCATTTTGACGTAGCGAAGCACGTACCGGGCCGCTAGTTTAAAATAAAAGTCATTCGTCAAAATTCCAATTCATTTAATCCTTCCTACGATATAAATAGAATTTTACCACACTCTTTGCACGAATGTGGGGGCCAAGGCTCCATGGACTGCGGGAAAAGATGCGTATTTGACAAGGGGTTGAGCAACGACTGGTCCTACGGCCGGCACCACATTGTATTGGTACAGACTGGGAACGGGATGAATTATTGAGCTAGTATAAACGAAAGGTTTGTTCAAGTCAAGTGCTTTCTCGGTAGCCTTGTCTTCAGCCTTCTCAGTCGGAGCTTCTGCAATCGCAGCCTTTTCTGGTTCCGCGCTCTTAACAGCAGCATCAATGGTTACTTCTTGGTTTTCTTCCTTTTTCTCCTCTGCTTTGACTTCTACTGTCTGAGTGGATACAGTTTTGAGGCCAGATATATAAGGATTGTAGATTACAGGGGCAATTGGTGCAGCTACAACAGGAGCTACTGGTGCAACGGCAGCCACGTATGGAACGACTCCACCAACAGCAGTTTTGGCGTATATATCAGCGTTACTTGCTGCGGCTCCATCAATCTGAGCTTCAGCGGTCTTTAAAGCATCGATGGCCTGCCACTTTTTATCCTCATTCGACCAGAAAGCTTCCCCATTTTTCTCATTGATCTGGTCGACGTCAGTCACGACTTTTTCGTTGACATTTTCGACGGCTTGTTCGGCGATTTCTAGGGCTTTGTCGGCAGCGGTTCTGGCTAGATCGTTCACTTGAACTTGGGCGTTTATGGCAGCGGCTTGGATGTCCCCTGGGGAAATGGTGGGGACTGCGGCAGGGAAGACCACAGGCTGATAGATATAGGGTGTGATTAAGCCTGACGGCGCGGCCGCGGCGTAGGCGAGGAAGGCGGATACAATCTGTAACAAAAAAACGTTTTTATTTTCATATCACACACACACACATAATGTCACATGCCGTCTTCGGACCTGATTGCGGGATAAGTGCGTTTCATGGTACCGATTGCCCGAAATTTCGGTCCGCAACTGCGTATGTACATTTCATGGTAGGCCTACAAGTATTAACCACTTTCGTACCGTGAGTGGCGGTGAAGAAAGAACTGGCGTAAAACTAAACCAACTTAAATGTATGGCTAATACGAAGGCGCGTGTTCCTGTTACGGTTAGCAAATTCGAATAAGGGCGTTGCTAGTTCGTATTATAAGCGCCACCTGCCTGCAAATGTTCGCTATATTGAAGTAGGAGGTGGTATAAACTGCGTACAAATTAGTAAAATAATAAGGTGATGCGTGTCAATCCATCAATGTATTAAGCAGCTGTCCTTAGATACTGCTGTTATGTCGACTATAGATACCTAGTAAACGGAATTACTAGTACTCCCTCTAACCCCTCTAGCCAAGCTAATACATAAGATAATATGTATATGTCAGAAAGTATAATTCCATTGCATTTCTTTTTAATTTTGTTATATAGGTACGTCAGTGAAAATATGTCATTGGCATAGCCGTTTGTTGGTAGCTGAACTCCTCCGTAACCACTCGCGTGATCTCGACCAAATTTACCACGGTGTTAGTGTGGACACTGATAAGTGTTTTGAAGCGAGATGGTTCATGTCCGATGTACCATTGAGAAATAATCACCGAAAAACAGTTTCACGAGCGCGCGGCCTTAGCTAAGCGCGCGACCGTAGTAAGATGTCTTACTTTCAAGTAAGAGTCCCGCTCGCTCAGCTGAATTTATTTCAGTCGCACCCTGCACTGAATTCCTAGTAATACGTTTGACATTGGCGGTATAAACTAACATGGGTGTGTGTGTTCCAAACGTTGTAAAGTTTTTATTTAACATTTTTATGTATAATTTTAAAAAAATATTAGCATTCTGCACTTCTCCATATAAGCTATAACTATGCCAAATCTGACACTCCTGCGTCCGCGCAATTTTCGTAAAAAGGGAGGGGAAAGTTTTCGCTTCATGTATATATAGATATATGGACTGAGCGCTATAGGTTTTTGACTAGGCAAAATCCGAGGACCGGCAACTATGACCAGATTCCTATTTCTGAGACTTCAAATAATTAAAAAACACAGTTTAAAACATTCTATTTTTTTTTTAGTAACAAACATCCAAACATACAAACTTTCGCATTTGTTATTTCGGTACGATTATCACTTAGCACTTATTTCATTTTGTGAGTAGATCGCAAATTCAAAAACGCATTTAAAATATAATAACACTTCATTCAGCAAATAACTAATAAAATAAATTACATTAGAAAAATAAACTTTTTAACGAAACAAATACCAAAAATGCTATCCTTAAAATTGTTATCCATTTTTGAAATTTTATTAATATTAGAATCACTGTTCACTAACCAGCACTCTCATCTTGAACTCGGAACGCTTCAGATGGCTACTGACGACGATCATCTGCACCGGCGCACTATTTATACGACGCGAGAAACGAAGTGTATCTTAATAATACATATCTACGTTTTATTTAAATTAATGCATGACAAAAAAGGTGTTGGAGTGTATTTGCATTCTTGAATGCAAGTTTTGCTGCGATATGATTTTTTCTTTTTATTGTATATTTATTGTACAGTCGCCCTTAGAAATGGCTGTACATTAAAAAATACAAATGATCTTTACATTTAAATAAATCAGTAAATACTGTTATTATTAATTTTGTTACTTTCAGAGGACAAATTTAACATTTGCAAATTTTCTTTTATTATCCTACTTCCTACTCATATTATAAATGTGAAAGTTTGTGAAGATGTTTGGATGTTTGTACGTTTGTTACTCAATCACGCTCTAACGGTTAACGTATCTTACAAATTTGATACAGGGATAGATCATAGTTAGGCTTTTTATCCCTGGAATAGGTTCCGATGGATTGAGAGAACGTGCTCAAAATTCCACTCGGGCTAAACGCAGGAAACAGCCAGTTTTATATACAGTTTTAGAGATAAGGTAATCTGAAATATGCTAACACTGATGGCGACGACTGTACTTGATCCTAATTCTCTAACTTCTACCGTCGAAATAATCTAAAAAGTGAAAAGACAGAAGATGGACACAGAACGTAAACCTTGCACGATCCGAATGAAAATGAAGCAATACTAAAATAAAAGTTTAAATTAAACAAGTTTTAAATGAGTAATAACGTATAATATTGAGTTGAAGGAATGTAATGCGTCATATTTCAGTTAAAATTTGTACAATTGATTTGAAATATGACGGGATTTCTGCGAGACGTTCTAAAAAGGTTACGTTCTAATATTTTCATTATGGAATTTTAGTGTTGTTACATTTAAATCGTTTATAGATCAATCGGTTCATTTGACAAATCCTAAGTTAGCAAGGGAGTTAAGCTTTGAGTTAAACCACGAGTGTTATTGTGGCTTAGAGTATAACTCAACTCATTCCAAATCCATACGTATTCCATACACACGCAATTTCATACGTTTTTATGAAAATAAGGGTTGAAGCAGCGCGCAAACCGTCATCCGTTCTTCTCCGTCAGCCGTCCACCGTCCGTCTCCGTCAAACCCCACCGGAGAGTTAAGGGGCCGGTGGGGTTTGACGGAGGAAAATCTACTGCAATCGGTTATTCTCAAAATCAATTTGTAGACACCAAACACTAAACGACAGCTGTCCAAATGCACTTCTTAGATTACTTCAACTGTAGGTATATTGATTGTTTTTTTAATCACTTACAGACATGACGGTTATGGCTGTAAGGAACAACAAAAATGGTATCCCGAAAGAGTACAACGCGTCCACTAAATTTATGTTACTGTCATACAGATGTCATTACAAAAAGGCGCAATATGCCTATACAGATAAGTGTTAAAATTCATTAACTCATTTACCTAGTTTCTGCGACCCGTTCCAAATTCGTCATTCAAAATTCATTTCCGCCAACAACTTTTCTAGAATCGAATCCATTTATTAAATTGTTAAGAATCATAGTAAAATTATCAAATTATGATATGGTAAATCTTTTCAAAATAATTTTACTTGCTAAATTGCATATTTCCATTTTTATATTCATATTGCATTTTCCAAACACTTCAAATTGAAACATTATGAAAAAATTCAAAAGTAAAAATATTCCACTGACCAGAACTCTCATCTTGAACTCGAGAAGCTTCGGATGGCTACTGATGACTATCAGCTAGGCTCGTCCACTATTTATACGAGCGATATAGAGCAACCTGGACTCCGCTTAATGTATGAAAAATAACAAAAAAATATTAATATGTTAAGTATGTTCTGTGATTGAACATTGTGTTCCGTACAATTATAGAAAGAACAGAAACATTTTCGCACAAACTGGTTGAATTGCAGTTTTCAAAAAAAATTATTTGGACATTACATTCATCAAAGAAAATAATAACACCACATAACTCGATGTTAAATACACAAACTAGGTCTGAAAGGCGAATCGCTGCTTGCAAGGTTGAGCTGAGTGAGACATCGTGATTCTTGTCCAATAGATTTGACCGCTATTGCGGAATCAGATTTTGAAAATTTTGAACAGTGATCATTCCTCCATGGCAACTCCGATTTTGAAAATTCTTTTTGAAAGTCTCAACTCTGGACATGCTTTCTGAGCGTGTAAAGTTTGGTCACAGTGTCTCGAGCGGTTATTATGTAATTCCATCTGGAATTTTGTTTACCGTGATCATTCCTCTGTGGTAGCATTAATTTTTTCAAAATATATCCATAAACCTTCCTCTGATTGACTTCTTTAATCATGCCAAATTTGGTTCTGATTGGTTTAGTAGTTTAGGAGGAGACCAAGAAAGGGTGGCGAAGAAAATCCTGAAGTCTGGTATGAGGAGCTTTCGCTCGACTTCGTCTCACTCAGCTCAACAAAGCAATATACTTAGTGTTGCTTCATGATCATATTCCCAAAGAGGAATTTCTGCTCTCAGTACAATCTCGTAACAGTGCAAGTGAAATAAGCTTTTATTTAACTTGCACTGTTCGTATGTAACTGTTAAGTAAGTGTACTAAGTGTGTAAGTGTCGTAAGTAAACTGTTTGTCTGTCGCAAAACATTTTTCAACAATTTCTTGGTATCCGATTGAGTTGAAATTTTGTACACATGTTCAGTTTGGACGAAAACTTAATAGAAGCTTTTATTAAAAAAAGATTTTTTATTAATTATTTTAGTTTCTACATTGTAATCTGTTCACTTTATAAGAAAAGACGGAACACTTTAAGTTTTTTTTTTCTTACCAAATGTAAAGAATTTTGAACATTATATGTAGGTATTATTAAAACTAGATGTTTCC
This sequence comes from Cybosia mesomella, assembly GCA_946251805.1. Classification (NCBI taxonomy): domain Eukaryota; kingdom Metazoa; phylum Arthropoda; class Insecta; order Lepidoptera; family Erebidae; genus Cybosia; species Cybosia mesomella. The sequence continues at coordinate 4,671,433 of OX276417.1, forward strand.
GGCATTTCGCCCGCCATACTTGATTATAGTCAGAAAGACGAGAGTAGGCGCTAGAGCATACTCTCGTCTTTCTGACGTTTTTTCTGTTATCTCTGCTCCTAAAATTCGTGAGAGAGAAGCACTAAAAATATTATCTTAAATCACTTAATATGTAATTTCAGATTTTACTTAATTTCAAAGATCAGCGTGTTCAAATTAACAACCTCTTCAACTTCGTTATTACTTTACTTATAAAACAATAAAGAAATATATAATTTATTATGTTTGGAGACTTTTGAGATATAAGTACAACTTATTATTTGAACTGAGAGTGGGACAAAGTCGAGCGAAAAGCTCTCTATACTCCACTCGGTGTATTTCGGTTGCGACGCTACTCCTCCTAAACTAATCGCCCATTTTGGACCAAACTTGGCATGTAAATACAACTTGATACTCGTTTTAGATAAAATTGAAAATCAAACATACCATGGAGGAATAATCACCCATCCACCAAAATTTCAAAATCTGATTTCTCCAAAATGATCAATGTTGACACCATGATTTTGGCGCCAAAATGTGTAACTTAAATATTGGCTTAAGACAGAAAAGGAAATTGAAAATCGCTCTAGCAACGAAGGAATAATCACCGAAAAAAACAATTAAATGGCATTCAATTGAAAAAAAATTGCTCGTGAATTGTAGGCAGTCATGTAGTGCACTCTCAGCTCAACATTGCAGCAGCAGAATGCATTGCGCCGCTAGTTAAACTCCTACATAATACCGAAAATGATACCTCGCAAGCGTGCCGAATACAACCTTATTCAAACGTAGACTATATGAATATTATCAAGCCTACAAACAAAATGGTCCTAATTAATTCTCTTATGCTTTCTTTGCGGTACCCTAAACTTGTTCGGGCGAGGGCGCTAAGAATGCAGGAAGTTCGTACGACGACGTCGCGATCGGGCTTGCTTGCGGGCAACATATAATTTGTGATACTACGCTATTTTGTTACGTCACACGCCTGATTTTTTTTTCTATGATAAGCCATTGATACATTAGCTACTAATATTATAAAGATAAATGGCGAACTTCGTGAGTTTATTTGAGTATATGTCTGGAGTAATCTTCGAAATCACAGCACTTATTGGAAAACTTCTTTCACCATTTGAAAGGTGCATTATCCCCGATGGACAAAGGCTATATATTATGTTTTATACTATTATTATAAAGAGAAGCTGAATTTTGTATGTTTGTTATATGTCTGAGGTAATCTTCGGTATCACTGTACTTATTGGAAAAAGTCTTTCACCGTTTGTAAAAATATTATCCCCGATGGACATAGGCTGTATGTTATGTGTACATTACGATGGCTTGAGTTAAAAAAAACTCATATTAACCAAAGCGAAGTGGGGCCGGGTTGCTAGTCGTCATTAAAGTAGGTAATGGGGAAAAAGAATATATAATGTGTATCACTTTGGTATTTTAATTTTTCTTTTTTATTTCAGTCAATAATAATAATTACTCATGTCATACCGGAAATATTAAGTCAAATTATGGTATGTACAACCACATTGCAATACTTATCTAAAATTTATTTGTGGTTTATTAAATTAACTTTTTGTACTAGGTACAGTCACCATCTCGGCGTCTGTAGACCCGAGACGGCGTCCGGTTTTAGTCGGTTCAAGCCCGACATAACCGCCCCCGCTGGCCGGCGGGGGGCATCCGAGGGGATTTCCGCACGAAAATAAAAATATATAAAATTACAGTCGCCATCGGTATTATACATATTATATTTCAAGTTATTTTGTTTCCACACGTGAAAAAGCTATAAAACTTTAAATAAAATAATAAATAAACTTGTTTTTTTTTGTAATTTATCCTCTTATTTTCACAAGTAACGGCGATAGCCCAGTGGCGTACGTAACGGACTGCTGAGACAAGGTCCCGAGTTCGATCCCCAGTCGCCCCGGGCACACACCTCTGACTTTTCGTAGTTATGTGTGCATTAATAAATGTTAATTATCGCACGCTTAATAATGTGCCCGGTAGATGGCAATAGGCTCGCCCCTATTACATTGGGACCTTAACATAACTGGCGAATCGTGGGTGTGTAATACACCTCTGCCTACCCCTTCGGGGATACAGGCGTGAAGTTATGTTATTTTCAAAAAAATACACACCAATTTTATTTATTGTTTTTGATTTAGATTGATACAGTAGCTAGCGCCAGTATCACTGGATGCCAGCGTTGGATTATCACTGTATCAATGTAAACATGTCTCAATCCAGTCCAGCATCCAAACGCGCTAAAAAAACTTCAGTTTCGGGCCGCTCAGCGGAGGGAGAGAGATGTAGTTATACACGGTGTATATCCCCAGTATCCGGCACTGGATCGGAATAGACAAGTCGCCTATTTTTCGATCCACTGACCATCTCCGCACGCCGCGCAGCTCATGCAAGGAGCGCAGGACACTACGCGCCAGTGAACGCCAGTCGCTAGCGCCTAATCGTATAGAACAAAGTAGAAATGCCCACTGGACGTGTATAAACGACGCGGTCCAGTGTCAGTGCTGACCCAGCGCCGGAACCCAGTTAAGCTGGCACCAGCAACTGTATCATTGAAATCAGCCTTAAATATCGTTTGTAATTTTTTTAGTGTTCAGCAATTTCAGAGGCCGGCTGTACTTACCTCGTAGAGTCATAGTTCTCCTAGTAAGAATTGAATGTAACAGAAGTTTTTATTGAATATTGTTATTTACTGTTCTCCTGGTAGAAATGAATGAATTTCTTCATCTATTCGTTGTTTCTGGTTGCATCCGTAGCTTTCAAACTTTGGAGCACAGGTCAACTTACTCCTTCTCCTGATTTTGTTTTGGCCGTGACCTTTATAATCAGGCCATTATAATTTAAATATAAACAAACAGTGGTACTCCGTAAGTTTAATCACGGAACTACGTGTGTATTTTTAAACATAAACATAACATAACATAAACTCACGCCAATGTCCCCGAAGGGGTAGGCAGAGGTGCTAGCACCCACATTTCGCCAGTTTATGTTTAGGTCCCAATGTAATAGGTACATACATAAGGTGGGGTGTGTGTTGGGTAACCTCCTCGAGTGTCGCTCCGATTCCGATCCCGCTGCAGTCCGGGGGGAACGGAATCGGAGCGGCCGGTACACCCTGGGCGGCGGTCAATGGCTTCCCCTTCACCCCTTCATAGGGTTGGCATTGATCGTCGGCCAATACCCAACGTGGCGGGAACACTTCGCTCTCCGTACTCCTCTGCTTTCAGAGGAGACAGGATGAGCGATGCTGTTAGTGGTGAGATGGCCCAGGGTCAGCCGGGGTGCGAGGGATATGCTCTATGGGTAACCTTACACCCCGGCGTCTGAAGACCCGAGACGGCGTGCGGTTTTAGTCGGTGCAAGCCCGACATAACCGCCCCCGCTGGCCGGCGGGGGGGTATCCGAAGGGATTTCCGCACGATAAAAAAAAAAAAAAAAAAAAAGGTACATACATAAGGTGGTGAGCCTATTGCCATTAACCGGGCACTTATAAACCTGCGATAAATACACACATAACTTCGAAAAGCATCGAAAAGTCATTGGTGTGTGCCATGGTAAAACCTGGGATCGAACCCGAGACCTCGTCTCAGCAGTCCATTACCCATACCACTAGGCTACCGCGGTTGCGCTAAAATTTATTAAGGTATTTTTAAAATCGTTATGAAATATGTTATTACACCTCTGCGTACTCTATCCGACTCGCATTGGGCCGATTATTATAATAATAATGTGGAGATATTTATAGACAAATATGCTGGCCATGCTGGCCAGCGACGTCCTAAATGTCAAGAGGCGACGTTATTACTCATAATAGTATTAAAACGTTGAAGGAAGTAATATTCATGTACTAATATGTAGTTGGAATATGACATTAACTGTTTGGAAGCAATTTATGACGACAGTTTCATCAGAGGATATAACTTAAAAGAATGTGTGGGCTCGAGAGGTTTTATCCTAACTAATATTCACACAAACAGAAGCGTCGGTAGCTTAGTGGTGAGGGAGCCTTACGATTGAGAGGTCTGGGGTTCGAATCCTGGCCATTAAATTACCGACGTGAACCCACTCCTAACACAAGCAGTTCAGCTTAGCTGGAGTGGTTGGCGGGAATACTAGTAGTTTCTGTTAGTACTAGTACTCTTTTAAGAAAAATATTGTAAACTAAGTAGATGTGTGCGACTTCGTCCGCCTAGATTTAGATCTGTCCTTTTTTTATTTTTTTTAATGTATTTTTTCATTGATATAAAACTATTTTTAACGAATTCTAACGCGATTTGTATAATATACTGCTTCCGGGCTGTTTGGCCGTGGTTCAGATGAAACTTGTGTTCCAAATGTTTCGTCGATCACTGCGGTCGATATCTTCAGTGTTCAGTGTTCAGTTTCAGAGGTCCGGGCGGCGACGAGTGCGTAGAACTCTCGTCGGTGGCGACTTCTCTGCGATTGATGTCTACCGCAGTGATCGACGAAAGTTGTGAAAGCCTAAAGAATTATATTCTAACGCTATTTATTTGATAACCGCGGTAGCCTAGTGGTATGGGTAAAGGACTGCTGAGACGAGGTCTCGGGTTCGATCCCAGGTATTACCATGGCACAGACCAATGACTTTTCGATGCTTTTCGAAGTTATGTGTGTATTTATCGCAGGTTTATAAGTGCCCGATTAATGGCAATAGGCTCGCAACCTATTACATTGGGACCTAAAACATAACCTGGCGAAACGTGGGTGCTAGCACCTCTGCCTACCCCTTCGGGGATATAGGCGTGAGTTTATGTTATGTTATGTATTTATTTGATGTTATTTTATTATTCACATTGAACCCGACGTTTCGGGTCTCCCCGTGATCATAGCTGCTGAAAAGCAACCGAAACCTCGGGTTCAATGTAAATAATAAAATAACATCAAATAAATCGCGATAGAATCTGGTTAAAAATAGTTTTTGAGCTGAGTGAGACGAAGTTGAGCGAAAGCTTTCGCTCGCTTCAGGATTTTCTTTGTCACAGGTCTCCTCCTAAACTACTAATCGAATCAGAACCAAATTTGGCATGATTACAGAGGTCAATCAGAGGAAGGTTTATGGATATATTTTGAAAAAATTAATGCTACCACAGAGGAATGATCACCGTTAAAAAAATTCCAGATGGAATTACATAATAACCGCTCGAGACACTGTGACCAAACTTTACACGCTCAGAAAGCATGTCCAGAGTTGTGACTTTCAAAAATAATTTTCAAAATCGGACTTGCCACGGAGGAATGATCACTGTTCAAAATTTTCAAGATGTGATTCACGATGTCTCACTCAGCTCAACATTGCAAGCAGCGATTCACCTTGCAGACCTAGTATGTCAATGTGTGACATTCGCGTAAACTTCCGACAATATCATGTATTTTTTCATTTTACAATACGTTACGTTTCAAGAAATTTCATAAAATATGTTCTAGGAATTACGTGTTTCTGAATAAGTCTTACAAGTTTGTGATGTAAATGTTTGTTATATAGAATCCATTAGATGTGCGAGGTTTATATTGAGATTTTTTAGGAATTTTCATTAGAAAAGCCCTATTGCTAAGGAGTTGTCATCGACGTCGTCGTCGTTGCCAATTTTCTGTCACGGTTTTGGGTATGAAGGAGATGAGCTATCGAGTTGCTGTTTTCGGTAATAGATTCGTGCTGGGGTGAACCATTGCAAGATAAAAAAAAATCGCAAAAAAAAAACGCTAAATCGAAAATCCCTTGTATTCGGCTGAGCTCGTCTCAGGAATTCAACTTGTTTTTTACTTTTATAATTATAATTACACTATAAAAACAGCCAAAATGCAGGTAAAATCTGTATAAATAAGCAAATTTTTGAAGGCTTATACTAAATTTGTTTCTCCAAGTTTTGATTCTTTGCTACTATAGAAACCTAAATGTGGTATACAACAACTTTCACTTCAAAAAGAATCAAAGATAGTTGTATTACAACGCCATAATCACGTACAAGCGTTTGTATGAAAAGGTCTTAACCATATTTTATTGATTTGTTTCAGGTAAGTGAAAGCAGTTATTCAGCCTGTCTACGTGTATGACTGAAATAAGGTATTGTGCAAATTCTCTGTATTACTTAATCGTATATAGACATTATAACGACTATTATCCAGCTTTCCGACATCAAATTGAAGTACCCAGGTATAGTTCATAAATCTGATGCCGGGTACACACTAAGCAAATGAATACAAACGATGGCTAATCCTTATAAATAAATACTAATATTATAAATTGCAGCTAGTTTGCCAAATCTCAAACATATACATGCGCACAATATTCTCGTACAGGAATCTGAAGCTATCTATGAATCTATATTCGCTTCACGTATTAATAAAAACCTCATGTTTATAGCTTGCCGTACAAACACTTATGTCTTATTTATTTTATGCGTAAATTCACTACTAAAGGCAAAACTCATAACTCACTTTATCTCGACTATTGGAACTATAAATGTCAACGGTGCAATATTTTAGGGTTCCTTAGGAAATTGTCAAGCTCAGAATGCAAGAATGGCGCCGTGGTTTAAGATTGGCGACAAACATCAAATAATAGGAACCGCGATAAAGTCCAAATACACTCCCTTTTCAAGTGAGCACTCAATTCTGTTGAACCAGATCACAATTGTTTTCACTGGTGACATCCGGCCTATGAGGTCGTGGTTGAACCTAGAACCTCTCCGAAGGTCTTGGTGGGTCATGCCTTTCTTTGTAGCTCGATAATGAATTGGAGATCTTTACCTTCAAACGTATTTCCTCCTGGGTTTTTAATAACCAGACTCTTAAGATCAATTTACATTGCCGCGGAATAGAATAGTAGCCAATTTTTGCGACGAAATTATACATTGCATAATTAACTTTATTTCAATTGCTTTATGATTTAATCTAATTCCACAAACGGCACCGACAGTAGATCGGGGAATTCTCGAGAATGCGCGAGGATTTCGCGGAAGACATGCGACTTTTTTAGCTCGTATTTAGTTTGTTTATTATGCAAAGTAAGGCACATGTGAGTGGGCAGGTGGGTCGGGGTTGACCTCACTGAACATATACTGATCAAATAAATGAGGTATTGAAAAAAGGGCAAGTCAAAAACACTCAAAACCGGCGTAGCATGAAAGGTTTAAAAGTCGAGGAAGCTCGTCAAGTATGTAAGGACAGTGGCAGATGGCGGTCTGTTATCTCTGCCTACCCCGGAGGCACGTATGTATGTATGTGTACAATTGACAGCAAGTATGTACAATTTCATTCGCTTCCGTTACATTCCGCGGCAATGTAAATTGCGCCTCAGTCGCTATGTACGGCACCCACACGCAGAGATCCTTGTATTTAACTTTGCCTGGACCACTGAACATTGTCTGTTTGAAATTACCTCTTAATTAAAGTACATGGGTGCGGAACCCTGCCTTTACTTAATGTCGGTATTAACTCAGAACTTTAGCGACTAGCACAAAAGACTGCGATTAAGAATATTCAAGTTGGTACTCGGAGCAAGAAATCCTGAGTCTTGTCCGAGCATGTTTTGTTATTGGCCAGCGCACTGTGACATTTTGCTGGATCAAGTTTCATCATTAATAAATACTGAATGAATTTCTTGTTGCCAAGCTCCGCTCTCAGATGTTTTATTTTAAAAATACTTGAAATAAAACTATTTTTACGGATTCTATCGCGATTTATTTGATGTTATTTTACATTTTACATTGATCCCGACGTTTCGGTTGCTTTTCAGCAGCCATGGTCACGGGGTGACTAAAGATGGTTGTTGTCTTGTAGTTTGAAGTGTAAGTTATCTCAAAGTACCCGAACTATGTTGAATTGTTGGTGTACTTGTACCTCACCTGCAAACCGGTACACCTGCTGATTGACAAATTACGCACTGACGCAGGTTTTCTGGCAGTCGCTTCCGTAGAAGCCAACTTAACCAAATCATGTACGAGTGGGAAGTGGACCATGGCTCAAAGAGTAATCTTTAGATTCAACCTGAATGATGTCTGTCTTTAGAGCAAAAGCTGTATTTATATAGCGCGTATATTAAATAGCGCCATCGAGGCTCAAACTAACGAGAGCCCGTCATATGGGTTCTTGAATGCGGATATACATACTTCGATACATATCTTTTTCGTTAATAAATACATAATACGCATAGATACAAGGCCCAAACTAACGAGAGCTTATGTCATATGGGTTCATATGGGTTCTAGAATACGGATAAATATACTTAAATACATTTTTTTATAAATAAATAATTAACACACATAGTAACCAACCAAATATATTTGCACTGAGCAGTCATCGAACCCACAACCTCTGACTTAGCAGTCGAACGCTCAAATTTTTATTTTTAGTCCTCCGTAAGTAAGGCCTCTGAATAACGGGACTACCGACCTCCATGGTCGGGGCCTGAGGACGGCAGTTGGCCGACTCGCCGTCCTTACAGAAGCAGGCCGTGGCGGAGGCGTGTCGTGTGTGCCCTCACACGCCTGCCAACTCACCGACGCGGGATAAAACCCGACCCCACCAGGCGAGGCCGCGGTGGCGGCCAAAGTCCGCCGGTAACCCTGGGGTTATCCTTTCGAGGGCTTACCCGGGGTGCCCGGCAACGGACACTTGGGGAGGACACCGTGCGGTTTTAGTGGGTTCTTACCCGACATAACCACCCTCGCTGGCTGGCGGAGGGGTATCCGAAGGGATTTCCGCACGTAAAAAAAACGCCTCTGAATAAACTATTTCTTTCTTTCTTTCTTCTCTACAACTAACAACCTTCAAAATCCGAGTAATTCAGTCAAAATCGATAGATCAAGGAGAAGATAAGATACAAAAACTTGATAATAGAACAAAACAATACAAATCTTACTTTATCAAGCGGAACACATTAAGAGAATAAATTTATGAAACAAAAACCGGATCATCTGCGGTCAGACGCTTTGTTGAACTTGAACTTAAGATGCGCGGCCAATGAACTCGATTATAAGTCTATTAACATTGTTACTTTGCTTTTCGCAGTTTCGAGTTACAATATTTACCGAGGACTGCGCTGATTTCTTACTGTTGCTACTTGCTTGATTGATGATTTGCTATCGAGTGGTGGCGTTTTTTCGTGCGGAAATCCCTTCGGATACTCTCCCGCTGGCCAGCGGGGGCGGTTATGTCGAACTTGAACTGACTAAAATCGCACGCCGTCTCGAGTCTAAAGACGACGGTGTAAGGTTGCCCATAGAGCATATCCCTCGTACCCCGACTATCCCTCGCACCCCGACCGTCATATTATATACTTTTTTTTTTGTGCGGAAATCCCTTCGGATACCCCCCCGCCAGCCAGCGAGGCGGTTATGTCGGGCTTGAACCGACTAAAACCGCACGCCGTCTCGGGTCTACAGACGCCGGGGTGTATCAATCAATCAAAATCAAAATCATTTATTGCTAGGTTACCCATAGAGCATATCCCTCGCACTCCGACTGACCCTGGGCCATTCGCAGTGTCCCCTCTGATAACAGCATAGGGGTACCTGGAGCGGCCCCCACCCCCGCGGGCCTTGCAGGCCCGCCATGCCCCGACCCTCTCGTGCAATGGGGTCAGCTGGCCCTGAAAAGGGCCGATTGGTCAGATTCTTGGCCGTTGACGTTGACGCCAGCTACTCCAGAGGAGCAATCAATGATGCGTCATCACCCACGTTGCCTATGGTGCACCAAACTTGGAGGTGATCCAACCAGTCGCACCCCTCATATTATATACCTACCCGAAATTGTAAGCAGAAATGTGGGTGTATGGGGCCCGAACCAGAGCCGTGGCCTCGGGGCCAAGGCATCCTCACCCGCTGGTATCTGTGGGTATTTTCGCACGAAAAAAGAAAAAGCGGTCAATGCGAGTCGGACTCGCCCATGAAGTGAAGTGTGTGAAAATCTTAATGCGGTTCACAGAATACATCTACTTACCAAGATTTAACAGCATAGCTCTTACTAGTTTCGGAAAAAAGTGGCTGTGAAATACGGACGGATAGACAGACAGACATGACGAATCTATAAGGGTTCCGTTTTTTGCCATTTGGCTACGGAACCCTAAAAAGGGGTTAAGAGGTCAGACGGCAGACGCTCCCTTGTAAAACGCACACGGCTAATTTATGCGGAAATCCCTTCGGATACCCCCGCCGGCCAGCGGGGGTGGTTATGTCGTGTCTCGACTAAAACCGCACAGTGTCCCCCCCAAGTGTCCGTTGCCGGGCACCCCGGGTAAGCCCTCGAAAGGATGACCCCCCGGCCTTGAATCCTTGAGAACCCTTGAATTAAACCGACAACTAAGTTAAGATGTGTTTGTGATGGTAAGCAGAAATGTGGTACATCCATAGTCCGCCAGTTGGATTTTTTGAACCCATGGCACCGGAGACTGAAATTGCCGGACTATGGGGAATATCTACCGCTGCTATAAATTTTCAAATAGAAAGTACCTTTTTTTTCGTGCGGACATCCCTTCGAATACCCTCCCGCCGACCAGCGGGGGAGGTTATGTCTGGTTTGAACCGACTAAAACCGCACTCCGTCTGGGATCTTCAGACGCCGGGGTGTAACCCAACCAATATTTTATCCTGCCCGGCAATGGACACTTGGGCAGGACACCGTGCGGTTTTAGTCGATGCACGACATAACCGCCCCCGCTAACCGGCGGGGGGGTATCCGAAGGGATTACCGCATGTAAAAAAAAACCCAGGCTTAAAAGACTATACAATTCCTTGGCTTCTTTCTCAAACTTCCGAGTCTCCTTTTCTGTCGTCCAAAATCATTAACCGGGGCGTGAAAAGCAGCTTGCGAGGCCATCAAGGCGGCGACCACCATTTTTGGATCGATCGTCAGCATCTGGAATGGTGGCCCTATCTTCTGGTCTTTACCCTGAATTCTTACCATCCATCGGAGAGCAGTTAATTGACGGACTGAATAAAAAAAAACCGTGACATTGAGGGTGTTTCCGCAGTGATAATATACTAGGTAGGGTTCGAACCTGAAATTTCAGAATAGGTAGTTCTAATTATTTTTAAAATCTCTCAATCGCATTATGGAACCCGCTTCGTCAAACAAATATTGAACGGTTACATCACCACCGTTAAGATTTAATATTATCAAATCGTTTTTACTCTCAGTTGAACTTGAACTCGGAGATGCGCGGGCGCTGACCTCTAGCGGTTTCTGTGATGACGTAATGTTATTACAATACCTTTGTGTGCGTGTCTTGTTTATTAAAGTTATAGTAATATTATGACGTTATAAATCATCATCATCATCATCATCATCATTACAGCGTAAGTCCCATTTGCATTCAAAGCTAAAGAGAGGGCTCGCTCTCCTACTCGTTTTCTTGATTAGGCTTATTTTGACTTTTAAGGGAGGAACTGCCATCTGAAAACCCCCGAAAGAAGAAAACCAGAGCCAGTGAGGTTGGCTTGGGCCGGAAGACAAAGGTTTCGACCCCACAATAACTTTATAGCAACCCCATCTTCTTGACACTAACACTAAAATTACGTTCCAGGACATAAGTAACTTTTCAATGGTCTGTTCTACAACAGAACATCTTGAATCAAAGTCGGAAAGTTCGCGCAGCACCATATGGACCAACAAAAATTACAACACAACCATTAAAAGGACTCAAGTGTCCTTTGCCGGGCACCCCGGGTAAGCCCTCGAAAGGATAATCCCAGAAATAAACTTACTAATTAAAAAATCACCACCACTTTGCAAATCATAAACCGAAAGTAAATTAATGTGTCCCACCTGCTATCAAACTGGTTTTGGTCTTTTTAGGGCAGTTTTAGATTTTTTTAATAATAATTTTCTTGTATACTGTGACGTCGGGGGTTTGACTTCACAGCCTTTCTTGATAATAAAATAATAACGCGTGTAATTATAAATTTTATCTACACCCATGCTTTAAATCCTCTATAAAAGATTCTGAAACAGTTAGCTTATTGCCAACATTAATACATCCAATGTCATAATAACCATAATATCATCCGAACGGGTGTTATAATGTTGTATGAAATTTCATAATAACACTCCTTTCGCTTTTTCAATCTCTTCCGCGCAAAGGGTTGCTCATCAGACAGCCAAATTCTTAGCGCTCGATGCGTGGAATCTGTATGAGTTTCAAAAAAAGAACTGTCATTCACGCGCGTTGCATTGCACTACCACAGCGGCGCGCGGCGCGCCGTAAAAAAAAATTAAAGCTTATTCGTTCGAATTCCCGCTATTTTTCTTCGCTATTATTTTTGCAAATTGTTTTGTTTACTTACGAAAATGAGCGGTTCAAGTTTTGATAACACACCTCCAGACATTTCGAATGCAGCAAAGGACATTTCTAACAAATTACTACCGGAAAAATCTAGAAAACAGTATGAAAAGGCGTACCAAGATTTCATGAATTGGAAAATATCAAAGGGCAGTACATCATTCTCTGAAGATGTATTATTAGTTTATCATGGGTTTAGATAAAGTCTTGTATGCAACTGTATAATTAGGTATTAAAACACTCATGTGATACTATTATCACACTCAGCTTCGCTTCGTGTGATAAACCCACATTCATGTTTTAATACCCCTCATTATACCACAGTTGCATAAATAACTATTATAGCATTTATTTTTTCACACAAATCCTATCAACGAGATTTAAGGGATATCACGCGAAATTATTAAGTTTTACAATACGAACTGAAGAGGAACACGGATTCTGCTCAGTGATTGAGTCTACGACCACTTTTCTTGATACTCTCTTCGTACGACGGGTCGAGGCCGGAGCCCCCGGTCACCCGCTGTCTCGAACTGTCCGCCAACCAATTGTTTTACTATTCTATCTATTTGAAATATTTAAACAAATTTATTTTAATACGACTGACGCATAATGGCCAGGCAACTAACTATAGTGTTCGAAAGAGTCCGAACACTACAATACCTACTTTTCAGTTATGACATGGGAGGTGATATCCGAAAAAAAAACGTAGTACGCTCATTTACCTTCTCAAAAACAAATATTCATTCACGCATATATTTACTGCTATGATATTTTGTGTAAACTTTTGGGATATTAAACACAAATATGATGATTGCTATGAATTTTACTGAAGGCGCCTGAATGTAAATAATTGACGCTAATCACGCTTCTTTCTTTCAAAAAGGTAAGCAGGGACATATTATACGCTCTCTCACTTAACCTACATACTCACACCTTTTTCCCTCTGCGGTAGGCAAAGACAACAGCTCGCCATCTGCTTCTGCTCTTACAGTACACGAGCTACCTCTAGTATCATTAAACTGGTGAGCTATCCGATTTAGATTGCTTCTGAATTAATAAACGTAAACGTTATATCTATGATCCCTCGTAACACTTGGTGAGCCGGTTACCATGATAACATAACATAACTTCACGCGTGTATCCCCGAAGGGGTAGGCAGAGGTGTATTACACACCCACGATTCGCCAGTTATGTTTAGATCCCAATGTATTGGGTTACCATCAATCGTTGGTATTTGTCATTTATTCATTAATTCGTTCTTTTTCCGGGGGGTGGGGGGGGGGGGGGATCCGAAGGGAATCCGCAGGAAAAAAAAGCCAGTCTAAGGAATAAATCCCATTAACTTCACAAAAAACAGTGACGGGATTCGTTATTAATATTCATCTGGAACATGTATTGTAATTATTCTGTTAGCGTAATTCCCGGTTGCATCCTATTCTTTCACTTCGGAGTCCGTGGTCGTGGTCCGCCTAATCCTTCTTTTTTTTATATTTAGTCCGTCAAATTGACTACACCCCGCCTCATGGTAAGCTGAGGTGAAGTCCAAAAAGTAGTGGCCACCATTTCCAAATATTGTCCCTAGAATGGTGACCCCTACCTAGACGGCCTCAACCCACTTAAAGAGCCCGGGATTGTAGGTAGAAGGGAACACGTGTGTGGGTAAAGCGTTCCGTTTGGTTTTTGGTTATGCGAATTTTACGGCAGCGACTGTCGTGTGACCTCCCAACCCCGAGAGGAAAGCTTACGCCAGAGCCTGCTCAGTCAATTAGCAGGTGTACTGGTCTGGTGGTGACCCCATACATTCTCGGTGGCCACCAAGTCGCGGAGCGAGTTATGTTGAACATGATTGCAGAATTGTGTATAGATACATTTCCTTGTGATTTGCTATTTCGTGAGTACAGTGAACGACAAAAGTGGCTTAACAAATTCTAACTTACTAATCACTAGCTCTTGAACGTTTCATAAAATAATGAACAAAACATGAAATATGTTAACTTTGTCCTATGGGGATATTATTATTATATCATTATAAGGTTCCTGTATTCAAATGTAAAAAAACGTATTTTTTTTTCTGGCACTCAAAACAGAAAACAATCAAAATCTTACAATATATCATTTCAAGGTTCGGTTCCAGATTGAGTTCCAAAGCATGTTTACTCAGCATGACACAATTAAAAAGCGTACATAAAGTGATACAGTAAAACAAAAAATATAAACAAAACAAAACCAATACATAGAACAATTGTAAGATATTGGTTAATAATTTAACACAAAAATTTTGTAAATATTAAGTGTGAATTCACTTTTGTCGTTGACTGTACAAAATACTTTCTCTCTAATAAATGTCGTCGTGAACTAGATCAGATTGCGAGAGTGTTTGAGATTCTATGTGCATTCAAAGTCTTGCAAGTTGGATGACGCAGGTTGCTTCAGAATGCTAACTGCTTACCTTCTTTCCTGTCGGTGTTGTGAGGACAGACGCCAGTCGCTCCCGTAAAAACCGATATGAACAAATTTAGAACTAGAGGAGGTTTGAGAGACACCTCAGGCTCCAAATTGCAAGCTTTGGATACAACAGACATAGGCACTTGGATGTAGAAGACAATACAAAAGTTGTGCGTTAGTTGCTAAGTGCATCAACTAAGTGACCAAATCTTTTGAGCCATACAGACAGTTTAGCAGTATACATGAAGTCTTTTGTCTAAAATTAGTCTATTACGTATGTACAGGGCCTCAATTCTGCTATTTTGTGTTAAAGCAAGCCACTGTCATTCTACTGACACTCAATTTTAGACTTTAATTTCTTAAAAAATAAAGCCTAAAAAAATAAAGCATTTTGTAGAGTGGATCAAAATGTGTAATGAACTCTCTTCATTTAATTTTAAAATTTTAAGGTATATCGATAAAGTTGAAAATTAAATGGCATTTTTAACAGTGAGGCTTGTCTTTACATAAAATACTAGAATCGAGGCCCAGGTAAACAGTTTGATTGTTAGCGCAACAATCCAAAATGGCGGCTTTTAGCAGCAATACTTACGATAGAAGCAGACCAAACTAGAATGTAGCCAGGCGACGTTAGGACTACGACACACTGTACGGTTTGGTATACGAGCGAGTGTTATTCGTATGTGCCAAACCGCACTCTCTCTTGCCCACTGCTTCGCACATCATCAACTTATGCTAGTTCACTGCTGGACATATGTCTTCCCTAATGAGCGCCATAGCGCCCTGTCTTCAGCTTGCCGCATCCAGCATCTGCCCGCAGTCTTTCGTAGATCGTCATCCCACCTGGCCGGAGGGCGTCCTACACTACGTTTGCCGAGTCGCGGTCTCCACTCCAGAACATTGACTTTTCCGATCTAAATTAATTGAAACGGTAGTTAAGTTATAAATTTAGATCGGAAAAAGAGAACATCTAGGACGGGACTTTAACCCGCGACCAGTGCCTTACTCTTTTTCCGATCTAAATCTTTAAGAAAAAGTAAACATACAAAATGCTTAAAAAATTTAATTGAATTAATAGTTAAGTTCTATGATATTTTTACAATTTCTGCGCAATTTTCTTAATTTTCCTATAAGGACCTTCTACAGAATATTAGAAAACTTTGGATTTAAGCACCTAAGATCTTATTGGAGCTCGATTATATACCTATTCTATTTGTACCCATTTTCGTTTAGCGTAGTATTGGGTGTTAGTGACTGCCGTTTAACTTCCCAATAATTCATTGAATTGCCTAGTGGAGTCTTATCGTAGCTATGAACAAAGAAACTATTCGCTTGAAAAATTATACATTCAATCATCAGACTGTGTAGAAGACGCCAAGTGTGTACGTCGCCTAATGGTAACATTTGCCATTTAGTTTAATTTATACGTTTACTGTACCGCCTGCACTGATTTCATAATATAATTGTGGTGAGAAGTCGACCTGTGGGGACGGCAGTAATATCTTGGATATTATATGAATTTTATGTGTAAGGATGATGACCAGTTACCGGTGACTATTTCGTAATGTGCCTGTTTTTACGAACTTTTATTTAACTTGACTATTTCGTAGTGTTCTTGTTTTTAAGAACTTTTATTTAACTTGACTATTTCGTAGTGTTCTTGTTTTTAAGAACTTTTATTTAACTTGACTATTTCGTAGTGTTATTGTTTTCACAAACTTTAATTTAACTTCGTAGTCTTCTTGTTTTTATAAGCTTTTAATTAATTTTTATGCATGTTCGCGACAAATCTTGCAACTGAATTTTGAAACAGTTATTGATTGAGATGACATTTTGCATGATACCTGTTTAGTTTGGATGATGATGCAAAAGTTTCGATCCAGTGTAGGCTTAAGAAGAAGACTATGATATAAAAACCTAGAGAAAGCTAAATAAAAAAAAAAAAAAAAAGGTACATAGCAAAACCAGAGATGGCCCAGGGTCAGTCGGGGTGCGAGGGATATGCTCTATGGGCAACCTTACACCCCGGCATCTGAAGACCCGAGATGGCGTGCGGTTTTAGTCGGTTCAAGCCCGACATAACCGCCCCCGCTGGCCGGCGGGGGGGTATCCGAAGGGATTTCCGCACGAACGAAAAAAAAGGGTACCTACTGTAAAAAATTTAATCCCTTTTATGGATCTCTCTGTTTCTCCGCTAACTTCTTCTAAACCACACAATGGATTTTGATAAGGGTTTTACTGTCATTCATAATTTTTTGTAATTTATATTGATATTTTCCATCCAAAATAATCTTTTGAACAATGGGAAGTCAAACTATAACTGTGTGAAGCCGGGGCTGGTCGCTAGTTAATGTAATAATCATCTACTTGCCTTCGTCCCAATTATTTGGTGTCGGTCATTTCTTCCATTCCTTGCCATATCCTCTTTCACACATTTCATCCATCTTTTCTTTAGCTTACCTCTGCGCCTAAAGCCCTCATTTGTAGTTTGAACCCTTTTTCCCAGACTGCCAAGGAAAGGTTATGTTTTTCGCGCGTACCTTGAATGAAAGGGATTCATCTTTCGAGTGTCATACTCGTAGGGTATATAAAATGTGAACCAAATCTATACAGCCAAAAAAATTTTTTCACTCAGACTTGTGGAATAGGGTATCAAAATTAAGAGCGTTAAAAGGTGATTTAAAGAACATATACAACTTATGTTTTAATGTAATTTGGAATGAGAAATGATAAATTAAAGCGTTTACGGAGCTTACAACAAGCGGAGCCTCTGAACTTAATCCAGTTTTCGTTTGTGTTGTTCCAAAATTCGTTTCTCTTGAATGTTTAAAACTAAAAAGCTACAAATAAAATAAAAAAAACAGGTGGGTCTTTTTTTTCGGTTTATGATTTCTAAATGGGTACCGCCTGCTATGAAACTTTTTTCGGTCTTTTTAGCAGCAATCGGGCTTTTTATTTTTTAATTATTTATTTCTATTAACAATATTTGTCTTTTCTGTTAGCTCTGTAATATACATTAATAAGTACAAGTAACATATGACCAAATGGTATACTAGCACAGTTTTTTTTGTCTCCTGCTTTGTTCAGGAGGGTAGTAGTTTCAACCCATTGATCAATTTCAATGCGGGCTTCAAGACAGTTTTACTTTTCCTGGGACTTTCCTGAGTGTATTCACTTCACTGCTGTTGTCACCCCACACGTCCACTACCTACTACTAATAGTAGGTAGTGGACGTGTGGGGTATGACTGGTTGGATCACCTCCAAGTTTGGTGCATCCTGGGCAACGTGGGCGATGACGCATCATTGATTGCTCCTCTCGAGTAGCTGGCGTCAACGTCAACAGCCAAGAATCTGACCAACCGGCCCTTTTCAGGGCCAGCTGACCCCATTGCACGAGGGGGTCGGGGCATGGCGGGCCTACAAGGCCCGCGGGGGTGGGGGCCGCTCCAGGTACCCCTCTGCTGTTATCAGAGGGGACACTGCGAATGGCCCAGGGTCAGTCGGAGTGCGAGGGATATGCTCTATGGGTAACCTTACACCCCGGCGTCTGTAGACCCGAGACGGCGTGCGGTTTTAGTCGGTTCAAGCCCGACATAATTGCCCCCGCTGGCTGGCGGGGGGTATCCGAAGGGATATCCGCATAAAAAAAAAAGGTAGTGGACGTGTAAAAGCAATGACATCTATGTTTATTAGACTCAGAATAAAAATTGTGGCACGGTTCCTGAATGCAAATAGACATATTCATGAATACAAATATTTGCACTGAGCGGGAATCAAACCCGCGCTTCCTGTCGTAGCAGTCGAATGCACTTCCGCTACGCCACAGAGGCCATCGGAGTTAATAATTTTTGACACCTATCTGAAGCCTATCTGTATAGGTGTAGCGCCTTTCACTTTTACAGCTGTCATCGGTATGACAGCTGTAAAATGTCAGTGGTCATGTTGTGGTCTGAATTTTTTGTTCCATATAGCCAATCTAATAGTATATAATATATAAACTAGGAATTCAATGCAGGGTGCGACTGAAATAAATTGAGCTGAGCGAGCAGGACTCTTGAAAAATAAGGCATCTTACTACGGTCGCGCGCATAGCTAAGTCCGCGCGCTCGTGAAACTGTTTTTCGATGATTATTCCTCAATGGTACATTGTATTTGAACAGTTGATCCCTCTAAACATTTAGCGGGGTCTACACTATCACCATGGCAAATTTGGTCAGGGTCGGTATTGTGGTTCCGGAGGAGTACAGTCTTGACCAAACGGCTTAGCCACGTATAAGTTAATTGTTATTATATGTTTAGAAATGAATGAGATCAACTGTCCTGAGTTGAAACCTATGCTTGTAATACCTATAGATACTAACACTGTGACCTTGTATAACTACACTACTACGATTATATAATTATTTCGATATCCCTTTCTCTGGACTCAATACCTAACTTTACTTGACCTTTATCTAAAACTGGCTTTTGTGCTCCTGCGCACAGCACTTATGCTATAACAAGATTTGTAAAATGAATACTTCAAGAAAACAAATTGATTTTATAGAATACTAGATGAACTGGGCTTTGCTGTGGTTCTTACTGAATATACCCAGTTTCCCGTGGGAACTTTGGGATACAAAATATGTGTAAACACTCTTGGATACATACACAACGACCTGTCAAAATTTCAAGTCAACCCATCGGCAACTTTTTGAATTTTCGACAACAAACATGCGGTTGCTTTTTTTTAATATATAAATGCATGAACCTCGTAAAAGTTTCAGTAATCTAATTGAGAAGATCACTAAGTAAATCTATTGCTGTGTTCTGTTATGTATGAATGTACCTATAGTATGGAATTGATATTTTTTAAATATTGAAGATTTCTAAAAAAATACATATTTAACTTTTAAAGATTTTTTTATCAATCTCTCTGTAATAATATACTAAAACTTTAAAATATAAATACGTAATTATTAATTTCGATATAGTAACAAAGCGGAAGTCTTATTTTCCGGGCGCCAACATAACCTTGGCTGCCTTTACTTAGTACGTAAATAGAAAAAAAAATTCACGGATTGCGGCCAAGGCGTGGCTACAAAAAGTTTTGTGTTTAAAAATAATAATTAGGCACGGGTAGCCCGGAAGTTCGCTTTAGGCAAAGGTATTTAAATTAATTATATCACATATCATATTACATTATTATCTGTTTGTAAAGTTATACTTGGAATTTAAAAAAGAAACGGATAGTATAGAGATGGCATCTTAACTTACAAAATAGGATGAGTTGCATAACTTATAAATATAGATATCGATGAATCGAGAAATGTACAACATTTCTCGATTTGTTGATATATATTCTTTGCAGTGTAATATTTATTGAATGTTACTATGTTAAGGTCGCCGATTTAAAATTTGAACTTGACATTTGCAATTGTATAATAGAAGCGATTATCTTGAGTTTGTTTAAAGTGATTTCGCCAACAACCGATTTGACTTAATCGATTTTATTGTTCGAAATCACGATTGAGATAGTGGTTTGAGTAGTTAATGTTCTATAGATTATGCAAGGTGCTAATCGAGTTATAGAAGAAAGAAAACAAAGAAAATAAATTTACTATTTCATTTATTCACTCATCCTCGCCTCTCTATTAGCCTGTATATATATCTTTTTTTTATATAATTTATTTACAAACCGAAACACATTGAGTATTTTTTTTGGTATCTAAATTCTATCACAGTTTACCAAGCGTGACCTTGGAGACCATGCGCGTATCCGAGGGAACCATGGCCGTAAGCGGCGTAGGGGGCAGCGTGGGCGATGGTCAAGGGAGCGTGGACCAGGGGGGCGGGGTGGGTTTGGCTGAGGGACTGGCTAACAACGGTCTTGCTGGCAGCGAGGGCGGGGGCAGCGACCACTCCGTGGGCACCGTAACCCGCACCGTAACCAGCACCATAACCAGCAGCGACAACACCACCGGCATAACCGGTAGCTAGACCAGCACCGTAACCGGCAGCCAAGCCATGACCGGCATAGGCGGCAACGGGGGAGTGGCCCACGATCTGCTTAGCGAGGATGGGGGCAACGCCGGCGGCGGCACCGTCGAGTTGTGCCTCTTGAGTCTTGACGGCATCGATCGCTTGCCAAGAGTGATCTTCAGCGGCGTTCACAGCCTGTCCCTGGAGTTCAGAAGCCTGGTCATGGTATTCACGGGCAGCATCTACGGAAGCGCGGACGTGGTCGTTGGCATCAACATGGGCATCGATGGCGGCACCAGCGATGTCACCGGGGGAGATGGTGGGAAGAGCGGGAGCGGCGTGGGCAAGAGCCAAAGGAGCGCCGACGGCTACACCACCGTGGCCTAGGGCGAGCCCGGAGTAACCGAGGCCGATACCATGGCCGATACCATGGCCATAGGGGGCTGCAAGCAGACCAGAGGGCGCAGCTGCGGCGCAGGCGAGGACGGCGGCGACAATCTGCGAAACAAAACCCGATTATAACTTCTATGTTACATCACAAATCGATATCTAGGTCGATAATAATCGATGACTATCCATGTTTGTCACAGCACTAGCACAACCACTGAACACTTAGAACGATATATGCTTTTTAATTTTTGAAGAATTCATTGTTTATATGTAAATTTTACCACTATTAAAATTAATATTTGTTATGCCAAATGAGAACTAACCAGAACTCTCATCGTGCACTTCTGTTGTAGACTGCGCGAAGGCTACTGAATGCTCTCAATTGGTCGCGGCAGGTTTTTATACCAATGCAATGTGCTTGTGCTCTGTACGTAAAAAAAGTAAGTGGTCTACATTCAAGGGCGGGAAGGGTGTATAGGAAGCGTACATTTTTGACTGATAGTTTCGCGTGTATGTAGATAGGAAATGGCCGGTAACTTTTTAAGAACTCTGTGCGTTCGGTATTTCAATTTCAGTAGTTTTGTTGAAGTTGTATTCGATTATTGAAATATGTCATTCAAACAGTTTATTGGATTTATGTTAATATTGTTGCAACTCACAAAAAAAAAGTTTCGTGTGCATGCAGTTTAGAAAGATGGCGGTCTAAATTGGAGATCTAATATTTTTTGCT
This sequence comes from Cybosia mesomella, assembly GCA_946251805.1. NCBI lineage: Eukaryota > Metazoa > Arthropoda > Insecta > Lepidoptera > Erebidae > Cybosia > Cybosia mesomella. Next base: position 4,693,312 of record OX276417.1, read on the forward strand.
ACTTAGTTTTAGTATTTTAGAGTGGAAGATTACTTATTTACTTAGCTTCCAAATGTGTTAATAAATATTATTTTATACCATGTAAAAACTAATTTAATTTGGTAGTAAAAATAATGAGCATATTGAAAAAAAATCGTAGTGCCTATTTAATTGAAGTGATTTTACAAACAATTGGAAATGCAATGGAAATGTGTATGTCTTGGTATAAATCACTTAACCATAAATCCCACTAATTTAATAAATGTGAAAGTTTGGATGGATTTTTGTTACTTAATCATGCCAGAACGGCTGAACGGGTCTCGCTGAAATTTAGTACAGGGATAGATTATAGTCTGGAATATATTGTTCCCTAGAATAGGTTCCCATGGGAAGCGGTAACGGGATCGAAATTTCACACGGGCGGAGCCGCGGGTAACAGCTATATTAAATATTGTTTTTTTTTCAATATTATAAATGCTTTATAAGTTAATTTTTAATTTTAATATTCAAACAGATGGTCGCTAATGCATTCCTCATCTTAGTTGTCAAAGATTGGCTATATTTCATGATAATATTGTTTACTTAATAACTATATACATAGATACCATATAAAAGTAAATAGCTTCCAATTTTTGAGTTGACCAATATGTTATTGAGTATTTGTGACAAATAATTGTGTATTTAGATCGGAAAAAGTGTATATCCAGGACGGGGCTTGAACACGGACATATATACGGATACGTGTCCAGGTAACTGAGTTGGTCAGAATATTCTCGTTCAAGTCCCGTCCTGGAAGCCTGGGGATGCGCAGAATAAAGTGCCTTTCATACCTTACTGTTCGCACCGATTCCGGTCGCAACGTGTGAGGATGAATTCCCTGTCTGTGGCGAGCGGTGCGATGACAGAATGTGGCCGTGGGCATCATATCAAACAATTCATCTGAGCACACCCCATTGTTTAGGCAGTAGAACACGCACAGAGATGGCAAAATTTCTCCTAAGACTTTTGGATTAGGCCCAATTTTTTTCTTTTTTTGGAAAACGATGATATAAATAAATAAATATTCTACGACATTCTACACAGCGCTTTCTAGACCCAAAGTGTAAGCATAGTTTAACTAGCTTGTGTTATGGGTTCCAGAATGCGGATAAACATACTTATATACTTTTTTTTTGTTGTAAATACATACATATTATACATAGAAACACCCAGACCAATGCAAATAGACATATTCATGCATACAAATATTTGCACTGAGCGGGAATCGAACCCGCGCCCCCTGTCGTAGCAGTCGAATGCACTACCGCTACGCCACAGAGGCCGTCAAGCTATATATATAATATGTAGCTTGTATATATTACTATGCTATGCTTAGTTTGGGTCTACATAACGCCGTGTCGTATGCGCTAGAATATTATTATCTTTAAAATAAACCCACTGAGTTCTCATGATGTGACCTACCATTTTCACACCATAACATCACATAACGAAGTCGACCTTGACCGACCTGCCTACTTATTTGCTTTATATACTTTTTTTTGTTTTTTTTTTTTTTTTTTTTTATCGTACGGAAATCCCTTCGGATACCCCCCCGCCGGCCAGCGGGGGCGGTTATGTCGGGCTTGCACCGACTAAAACCAGCTACTTAATATATTATTCGTTCTGTACTCATTCGTACCACGTGCCTTAAAACCTGAATGTATTGTATTTATATGTATGTATATACATACATATAAATACAATACATTCAGGTTTTTTCTTCGTAAATACATATGTATTTACGAAGAAAAAACCTGAATGTATTGTGTGTAAGAAAATGTACATAAGTATATTTATTCGCATTCTACAACCCATAACACTAGCTAATATAAATAAATAAATCTAAAAATCATTATTGGAACCAAAAAATATTCAATAATGATAAAACAAAGTGTGACAGTGCCTGCATTAGTTTAGAACTGTGTCGCAGACACTAAAGCCACCTCCTAGCCAGTCTGGGGCACCAGAGTTCCAATATAAATAAAGTACTTATAGTGTAAATGTAGACAGCGGGGAAAAAATACTTAAAAAAAAGTAAAAATTAATTAGATATTTAAATATAACTAAACACTTAATATTGTATATTATGTTAGTGTGTGTGTGTATGTGTGCTATTTAAACAATGCTTATTTTGGGTCTAGAAAACACTGAGAATGTCGTAGAGTATTTATTTATTACAATCATCATCATCATCATCGTCAAAGTTTGCGTCTTGGAGCCCGGGGCCCGCTCTCGTACTTCTCATTCTTTCTATCATTAATTTGGCTTATCTGGCTTTTACGGGAGTGACAGCCGTTTGACCTCCCAACCAGAAAGGAAAGCCTCCGTCACTTTATTCCGGATAATCTCCGAATTAGCTGGGCCGGTTTGACGAGATGTTTACTGCAGATAGCTGATGCTGAGAGGTATATTTTTTTTATTGTGTGGAAACCCCCACGGGCTTCACCTCATCGTCGGCACCGATGGGGTGAAGCGCGTGAGGGCATGTCGGAATCGGACCGACTAAAACCACACGGTGTCCTTTCCAAGTGTCCATTGCCGGGCACCCCGGGTAAGCCCTCGAAAGGATAACCCCAGGGTTACCGGTGGACTTTGGCCGCCACCGCGGCCTCGCCTGGTGGGGTCGGGTTTTATCCCGCGTCGGTGAGTTGGCAGGCGTGTGTAGGACACACACGACATGCCTCCGCCACGGCCTGCTTCTCTAAGGACAGCGAGTCGGCCAACTGCCGTCCTCAGGCCCCCATCATGGAGGTCGGTAGTCCCGGGCGTGGACGAGTCTGCGGCGAGGACGCCGCAACTCGGAACTCGGGGGGCAGGGTTCTCTCCCGCTCCCTCTATGCTGAGAGGTATTAGAAAAAGTATTAGCGTTCCCTGAAAAAAAAGGTCAGATTTAAGTACAGGCGAACGAAGTCGCAGGCATAGCTAGTAATAATATAAAATAGAGCATATGTATGTGTTCACAAAACTCATAAATTAGCCAATGTATTGACTTAGAATTTTGATAGGTCGTTGCATAACTACCCAAAACTGTTTCTCCATCGTTTTTATCCCGAAGTTCCCAGGAATTAACGGATGAAACCACAAAATAAAACCACTACCACCACTGGTGGTGGAAATTTGATGACACAAATTGGTCACAAAATTCGGCCGGGTGGGTACCACCGTGCACAATTGCGTGCGTTTCCATAGTAATCCAGTTTCGGTTTGATTGCGTTCAGGGGTCATTTAGTGCATAGCCGGGCGGGGGGATTGTGGTCTCAGCACTAGTGGGACCGGTGGGTGGACCACCATTGTTAACATGGTACGTGTATGTAATGGTGACCCTCTTTCCTGAGACTTTGCCTTCAGCTTACCATCAGGCGAGGTGAAGTCAAATTGACGTGTCCTAAATATAACAAAAAAAAATTAATGAATCGCGGCTGATTTAAGTAAGTACGTAATTTTAATTAGTTATTATTAAAAAGTGTAAAACAGTAACTACGCTTGCAAAATTTTACCAATTACAAAATTAAAACGTTCACACAATTCGATAGTATCTGACCATCACTGGATTGGCGGTATAATTCTACATGTACAATGCGAAATTTAATATACTTGAATTAAAGACTTATATGAATACTAAGCAAGCTGTTGAGAACAACAATTGTGTGAACAGACTGATGAACAAATCAGTTAATGTATATTAGTGTATACCTATACCTATACAATATGTGATACAACTAGTGTCCGATCCGTAAAAGTGTATATAGGTATCAATATTAGGTTCGGTTTGCGTACTCTCCATAGTAATCCAATTTCGGTTTGATTGCGTTCAGGGGTCAGCAAGTGTATAGCCGGGCAGGGGGATTGTGGTCGCAGCACTAGTGGTACCGGTGGGTGTCACGCGGTGCTGCGACGACTCTTCTGATGAGGCCGTCAAGCTGAGTGCCACCATTGTTAACATGGTACGTGTATGTAATGGCGACCCTCTTTCCTGAGACTTTACCTTCAGCTTACCATCAGGCGAGGTGAAGTCAAATTGACGTGTCCTAAATATAAAAAAAAAACCTTTCTGGTAGTTTAAAAAAAACATCCCACAAAAACTGCAACAAAATTTAGATTGATGCGGAAACTTACATGGCAACACAGGAGGGCCACTATGTGACCAAATCCTCTCCAAAAATTAAAATAACCAGTAATTTAATTCCATATATGATTATATATTTAGGATACCTTTATTTTATTTTTTTTTCGTGCGGAAATCGCCTCGGATACCCCCCGCCGGCCAGCGGGGGCGGTTATGTCGGGCTTGAACCGACTAAAACCGCACGCCGTCTCGGGTCTGCAGACGCCGGGGTGTAAGGTTGCCCATAGAGCATATCCCTCGCTCCTCGACTGACCCATATGCCTATATAGATCGAACACTAGTTTTGTTACATACTGTTTTGCTACAGACATAGCGACTGCCAAGAAAGGGTTATGTTTTTCGAGCATATCTTGTTGTAATGTCATCTGTATCATCTTATCTTAGCGTTCCCGGTTACACCCGAAGTTTCACCTCGGAACCCCGAGGTCCGCTTACTTTTTCTCCTCCTTTTGGTTGGACTGATGCAGCTTTTATGGGAGCTAATACCGTCTAACTTCACAACTTCGACAAAAGTCTACGCCAGAGACCGTCAATCAGCAGGTGTGAACCGGGTTACAAGTGAAGTTGGTTGACCTGCTCTGTGGCGTAGAGGTAGTGCATTTGACTGCTACAACAGGGGGCGCGGGTTCGATTCCCGCTCAGTGCAAATATTTGTATGCATGAATATGTCTATTTGCATTGGTCTGGGTGTTTCTGTGTATAATATGTATGTATTTACAACAAAAAAAAGCATATAAGTATAAACATACTTATATACTTTTTTTCCCGCATATCCGCATTCTGGAAGCCATAACACAAGCTTTTTTTTTTACTTGCGGGATTTCCCTTTTGCTTTTCAGCAGCCATGGTCACGGGGAGACAAAAGATGGTTGTTGTCTTGTAGTTTGAAGTGTAAGTTATCTCATGCTGAAAAGCAACCGAAACTTCGGGATCAATGTAAAATATAAAATAACATCAAATAAATCGCGATAGAATCCGTTAAAATAGTTTAATTTCAATGTGTGACATTCGCGTAAACTTCCGACAATATCACAGAGGAAGATTAGTTTAAGAAAGGGTGTGAAGTGTACATTACAAGATAATAAAAGATAAACATGCTAGTAACTACAATACTCATAGTAAAAAGTATATTCGTTTTGCAAATTATTTAAAAAGAGAACCATCCGTTCAGAAGCCCAACTATACTTTGTGAGTTTTTTAAGTAAAACCTGTTATTAACCATACCTTTAGATTGTGTTCTACGGATTTATTTACCTTTTATATCCTAGGACATATTACACAGCGCTATCTAGACTCAAACTAAGCAAAGCTTGTCATATGGGTTCTAGAAAGCGGATAAACATACTTATGCACTTTTTTGTAAATAATTACATATTACACATAGAAACACCCAAACCAATGCAAATATACATATTTGCAATGAGCGGGAATCGAACCCGCGACCTCTGACTTAGCAGTCGAATGCTCTACCGCTACGCCACAGAGGTTGTCAATTTGTATCGCTGTTGGTTTTTTGAAATAAATAAATAAATAGTTCCATCTCACAACTAAATTGCCCAAAACTGAATTGTTTTAAGTGCGTCGTCGTTAGCCTGCCACTGTCTCTGCCTAGCCTGGAGGTAAAAGGGGGAGTATATGCAACGTTCGGCGTAAATTTACCTCCAACAATGTTCTTCGAAATGTTCTAATTTTGAAAAGCTAAGATTCCAATTGTTGGCTTGGCATTGAAAAAAATTATCATGTTCACACGAATTCTAATTAGAAACACGCCGAAATGGCGGTTGGGAAAGATTCAATAGTACTTATAAGTACTGTCAGCAACAAAAGCCTATCGAAATACTGAACAAGCCCGCCTGCGTGAAATACTCACGCTGTACTCGCGATCCACATATTACCAGCCTACGAAATAGCCTTTGTGTTATTCCAGACACCCATCCATTCATCCTTACCAAATTTCACATCTATTTATCACTACATAGTATAAAACAAAGTCGCTTTCTCTGTCCCTATGTCCCTATGTATGCTTAAATCTTTAAAACTACGCAACGGATTTTGATGCGGTTTTTTTTAATAGATAGAGTGATTGAATAGGAAGCTTTATATGTATAATAACATCCATTGCACCCGTGCGAAGCCGGGGCGGGTCGCTAGTACTATTATAAAATTGAAAATTAGTTGTGTCTGCACATTGGAGATATTTAAAAAAAATACTTCGGTTATAAAACGATTCTGAAAACAATATTGTTATTTTTTAATTCTTGTATGTTTATCTGTTTGTTCGCGATGGACGCAACAACTACTGAACGGATTTTGATGCGGTTTTTTTCTATTAGAAAGGTCTTGGTTAGACTTAAATGCCTTATGTTTGATTGCAATTCGTTTACCAGAACCGCACATATGAGCAAAAACCGATAACCAATCTATACGCGGGCGGAGCCGCGGGCATCAGCTAGTTTATAATATTAGACTGATGACTCCTATGTATACTACTAGACTGGCTGTATAATTTTGTTTGTAAGCTCTCATATAGATGACATTACAAATTGTGTGTCAAAATTCATTACCTCATTTATCTCGTTACTGTTGCGTATGTGTCATACTACGAGTGACATTATTTGTCGCTATGTATAATATATAATATGTCACATGTGTATATATAAAAAATAGTGTCACTCCAAGCGATTTCACTAGTAGAATGTCACTTAGTGGAATCGCCTCGAAGCGAACCTTCAAAAGTCCGAAATGTATAGGAGTGACATTATTTGTTGTCGACATGTCACGTGTAAAAAATAATGTCACTCCGAAACATTTCGGACTTTTGAAGGTTCGCGGGGAGGGTTTCTCTAGGTGACATTCTACTAGTACAATCGCTTCCAAGCGAACCTTCAAAAGTCCAAATTATTTGTTCGTTGACATTATTTATTTTTTACTGCTAACTTTACATTTCACTCCTAAATAATTCGGATTTTTCCACTGGCGTTATAACCAATAGAATCTGACTGTGTCCCCTATACCAAATCAAATATTCACAATTCGCTCCCACCTCACCCAGGAACCGTGACACAATTATTGTTTCGAACGCTTGTCTACAAGTATTCATAGACGTCGTTGGTCGCATCCGAATGATGCTTGCAACCACGAGAGGCAACTATCAATATTTTCTGTTTCTCTCCGTGGATTTAAATTTATTTTCTACGGCTCCGCAAGACTCCGACAATAAGCCTTGGATACAATCGGATAAACACAAACAATGATTATCGGTCCTGGGCCTGTAGACAAAGTGACATTCTACTAGTGGAATCGCTTCGAAGCGACCCTTCAAAAGTCCGAAATTTATAAAAGTGATATTATTTGTTACACGTGACATGTCAACAAATGTTGTCTCTACCATTTCGGACTTAGCTTTCGGAGCTAGAATGTCACTTTTTCTACAGACTTTTTGTTTGAGAATACAGCTTCTATATTCTCAAACTCACTCGTGTGGCAGACTTGAGAATTGATGCAGACGGGAGCCATAGTATATCTGACGGGCTAGCTTATTGATGAATAAATTCATCATAGAATGGTACAAAGTATATACAGTGTTGTAATAACCACCCATCACGTGATTCACCTCCTCACATAGTGTGAGGAACTTGCTACTCTAGCGCTATCCACTCGACCTAACCTGCGCAGTACCAATTTTAACACAACATAGTTTATCCGTCAAAGATTAGAGAAGGCCCTTACATAAGGCTCTTGTCCCATCATGGGCGAGAATGTTATGAGCGAATTATTTCTCTCATAAAACGACGAATGCGTAGGCTCTACTGGGGAAGTGCTAGTTCAAGCTAGCTTAGTGGTTAAGGAGTTGGCCTTACGACGATCGACAGGTCCCGGGTTCTAATCTTAGCCATTACACTACCAACTTTCACCCACTCCTAATACATGCAATTTAGCTTAGCTGAAGGGGTTAACAGGAATACTAGCAATAGCGGTTATTAATATTCTTTAAAAAAAGGACTTCCAAAATCAGTATTCCGAGATCCCGCACTAATTTCCAGTCTAGCTTGTTACGAGATTACAAGCGCAGCGTCTCTCGGGATTTAAGGGATTGGTTGCAACGGTAATAAAGAGTTAACTGCATCGTCAGCACCTAATGTAATTGGTCTGTCACCTAACGACTTGGTAGATTTGTATCCATTATAAGCCTGCGCCAGAGCCTCGTCCGACAATCAGCAGGTGTACCGACTTGCAGGTGGTCGGGTCCCAGGTAGCCAGGTTATACTTATGTATGCACATTAAAATCATAATTTAACCTAAGTTTTAAAACTAAGCTCGCTACACGCTGTCAGTGACACAAAATCCTAACTAGCCACGAGTCAAGCAACTCGTTCTAGTAGCTAACTCTGCCGGATGTTAGTCAACTGTAAGTGGGACCTAAATGTGCGGTGCGGCAGGCTACGGCTCGCCTTGAACCTTTGGCTCTGTGGTTATATTTGGCATTTGTACTTGTAATGAGCGTATCACTATACATGATTATAACTAGTATTATAGTATTACTAGGTATACCCCGCGGCTTCGCCCGTGACATACTTCGATCTCCCGTGGTAACCATTTAACCCATACATGACCGTAATTTATTCATTTTACCCGATTTGTTGACATTTATCATTACTGCTCCGTTTTCCTGGTTAGTAGCTTATTACGAAAAGAAATGGGGTTATCGGTTTAAAGTAAATAACATATACTCAGAGTCCATCTTAGCTTTTGCTGACGATCTCGCAATACTGACGCGCAATCCAAAACAATGTCAGGAACTATTAAAGGAAGTCGATGAGTTCTGTTCGTGGACAAATGGACTGAGGACGAAGCCCAGTAAGTGTCACTGTCTATGTCTGGGTAGACGGGACACCAAATTTACCTCTTACGACCCGGGACTCTTCATTGGGGGTAAACCAGTTTCCATAGTCGCTGAATCGGTGCCATTTAAATTTCTTGGGAGAAAGATAGACTATAAAGGACGCACACCATCCTTAGATGAAGTTGTCGATACGTTTATAAATGACCTAAATAAGATAGATCAGATACCACTAAACAATATCAAAAAAGCTTGGATATATGACAACTACTTAACATCACGTCTGACTTGGCCTTTTCTGGTGTATGAATTCGGTAAAACCTTACTGGCGAAAATAGATGCAACTGTCATAAAATCGCTAAAATCGTGGCTTGGACTAGCGCACTCTGCTGATTCCTCTGCTCTATTTAGGGATCAAAATAATTTTGGGATGAAACTTAAGAAACCATCGGAGCTCTATAAACATCTTAGAGTTACCAAAGCCCACATCTTAGGAAAATCCCAAGATGTCACAATCAGGGCACTCCCGAAAGATAATAACGCGTCCGAGCTTGAATCTAGACTTCTATTCCATAAACGATTTATGATAGGGGCCCAGTCAAACAGAGTGGGGTTGGGAGTACGAGAGCCAGAAAGGGACCAGGATATACTTAAGTCCTTTCTAAAACAAGACGAAAATGATAAATATCGAGTGCACGCGATGAATTTGGAAATCCAAAATGAATGGTTGACAATGGGAGAGTTCTGCATACCGATGGCCTTAAAGTGGCGCACCTTGATCTATGACTGGTCGCCGGCCCTGTTAAAATTTTATCTTAACGCCTTTCAGATGACCCTCCCAGACCAGAGTAATCTGGTAAGGTGGGGGAAGGCCACAGAAAAACAATGTTATACTTGTGGTGAGGCAATAGGGACGGCTAGACACATATTAGTAGGATGTAGGGTGCTTCTCGATAGAGGCCATTACTCACGCCGCCACGATAAGGTGCTTATCATCATACGTGAAGCAATGAGTCTGGCAGTAGCTAGAGCCCAAAAAGGATTGACTACTAACAGACGTCATATCAACTTTGTGTCTGAAGGTTCATCCATAACACCCAGGAACAAACCTTATTCAATCTTAGATACTGCCCCAGATTGGACTCTCCTAATCGACACGTATGAAAAGCACTACAAAATTCCGGAGGATGTTGGGGTTTCGTCATCTAGACCTGACATATTCCTATATTCTAAGAGGTTAAAACATGTGGTTCTTGTGGAACTTACTGTACCGTGGGAAACAAATATACCGAAGGACCACACAATAAAGAAAAATAAATACTATGATCTCACAAACGAATTAATCAAAAACGGTTACGTGGTTAATTTGTATGCAGTGGAAGTGGGAGCGAGAGGTATACCAGCAAAATCTCTCTATAACCTACTTAAAGATCTAGGCCTATCGAGAGCTACAATAAGCTCATTACTAGGACGAATGTCTAAAGCGGCACTAGTAGGTTCGTATCAAATTTGGTTAGGCAGGGAGGGGAACTTGGGTAGTGAAGGTGAGTGTTGATGTACATCAACAAAAGGGGCCCCTTCTAAACCTACACTTGGGTCGCAAGTCCCAGGCACTGTCCCGAGTTCCCAACTCAGCAACGCGATGGACCCGGCACCCGCACGGAGAATCCATGGATTGCTAAGATTACGGTCTCTTCCTCGATAAATAGGCTATTCAATACAAAAATAACTTTTCAATTCGAACAAGTAGTTTCTGAGATTAGCACGTACAACTAAATAAACACACTTTTCTGCCTTATATTTTAAAGTATAAGAATATAGATTTTATTTAAATGACGCTCCGCGAAATAGAACACTGCCGTCACACATGGGAGCGTCTGGTGTCTGACCTACTAACCCCGAGAAGAAAGAGAGTTCGCCAGAGTTCGTGGTGGGTTGGTGGATCTCATATACACCTCGTACAACTCGAGTAATATTTCATTTTTAGCTGATTTCGGTGCCACGTCTATACTTTTATGAAAATGAAAATTAGCTGTGTCTGTACATTGGAGATATTAAAAAAAAAATTGGCTTATGTTAAATGAACGATTCCGAACACAAAAATGTGTTTTTTTTTATTCTTGCCTGTTTACCTGTTTGTTCGCGATAGATGCAAAAAGTAATGTACGGAGTTTGATGCGGTTTTTCTATTAAATGGTCTTGGTCAGACCTAAAATCTCCCGTATGTTTGATTGCAATCTGTTAAGTAAACATAAAACATAAACTCACGCCTATATCCCCGAAGGGGTAGGCAGAGGTGCTAGCACCCACATTTCGCCAGTTTATGTTTAGGTCCCAATGTAATAGGTGGCGAGCCTATTGCCATTAACCGGGCACTTATAAACCTGCGATAAATACACACATAACTTCGAAAAGCATCGAAAAGTCATTGGTGTGTGCCATGGTAAAACCTGGGATCGAACCCGAGACCTCGTCTCAGCAGTCCATTACCCATACCACTAGGCTAAGTTTGTTAAGTAGAACCATGGATGTGCCCAAAAAACGATATCCTACCTTCGCGCGGGTGGAGTTGCGGGCATCAGCTAGTTCTTAATATGAATTTCACGCTTCTTACCTCAAAAGCAAATCACTTTCCATATGAAGGACTTGCGACACAGCCGGACATCATTTATTTGCCCCCGTATGGATAATATTTTGATAAACGCCGATACACGTGTACATTTATTTCTAATCAGAATCAGATATATGGAATTTTATGATTCTGATCAGAGGTTCCACCCTTATTTTACCACCTTAGGGGTGTAATTTCGAAAAATCCTTCCTTAAACATGAAAGGCATTAACTGCCACAAGTTTCTAGTTTTTAGCCCCAGCGGTTTAACCAATGATGAATCAGTCAGCCATTCGGAACAAGTAATTATATATGTATAGATTTTACTTGTTTAAGCCAACAGCCACCGGAAGCGGATCGGACAAACCCCAGTAATTATTAATTAATATGCAGACATTCTCTTATTCTGAAAAGGAGACAACTGGTCTAACTTGACTCCGTGGTGAAGGTTGAACAGCATTCACCCCTTAATATAAATACGTGTAATAATTTGTTCGTGTCAGTTAAAAATTAAATGTTCACTGTCATATTGGATAACTCTTACGCTGCAGAATGCAGAATGAAAACTAAGCTAACTTCACTACATATTATAAAATAAAGTCTCCGCCGCGTATGTCTGTCTGTCTGTTCGCGGTTAACTTAAGACCTACTGCACCGATTTTCACACTGTTTTCACCAGTGGATAGAGTTGTTCTCGAGGAATTTGTCAAGTTTTTGTATACATTAGGTCAGTCGGGGTGCGAGGGATATGCTCTATGGGCAACCTTACACCCCGGCGTTTGTTGACCAGAGACGGCGTGCGGTTTTAGTCGGTTCAAGTCCGACATAACCGCCCCCGCTGGCTAGCGGGGGTGTATCCGAGGGAAATTCCGCACGAAAAAAAAAAATTGGTATAGAATTCGTTAAAAATAGTTTTTAGTTGGGTTTTTTTAGCAGTTGACGCCTGTGTGAAAATAAGTATGTCACATAGGTGTCCATTGTACGGTACGAGATTTTTTTTCGTGTTAAGATCCCCCTGGATACATCAGCCGGCTAGCGGGTGTGGTTACGTCGGATTCGGACCGACTAAAACCGGACCCCGTCTCGCCGGTCTTTACACGCCGGGGTGTAAGAGGCCTCATAGGACATTTCCCTCACATCCCGGCTGACTCAGGGCCATCTCCGGTTTCGATATGGCCCCCTGGGGTTTAGAAACTACGGTGTCCCCATCTTGTCCTGGAAAAGGAACTGTACCGTACCCACAACCTACAAGTATGTTGGTAGGGCCCCGTAGACGGACTGAATATATTACTGAAAAAAAAATGCATGCAGTCGTTCTTGCGTGATGGAATTACAAACAGCCGTCCGCACTTATGCATTAATAGTATTGAGATAGTGGAATTACTTAATGGTCTTATCCCACAACCTGTTTCTCTTGAGTGACGCATCATACAATATGCATATGAAGGTATTAAAGATTCAACATTCATTCATAAAGATAGATACATTAGCATACGATAATTTTATCAAATAAATGTACATTTGGTTAACTAACAAGTCGTATGATTGCTACGCAAATATTAGAATATAAATAAGATTGCAAGTTTTTTTTGTTACCTCGAAATAATACTAGACCACTGAACTGATTTTGTTAATTTGTTATAGAGCTAGCTATATACCTGAATAAGAACGTTCCTTTTACTAAATATGATACTTTTTAACCGACTTCGAAAAAGAGGAGGTTATGTTGGAATGTTTATAGCTTTTTATGTTTGCTGGGCATAACCCTGTCGTATATAGACGGATTTGTTTTTTAGGTAGATTTCGATGAAATCGATCTACCTATTGGTTTCTTGACTACTGTCGAATTTAAAAAAAAAATCTTCATAGGAGGTCTAGTTATGACCCCCTGAGTCCGAAATGACCACTGGTCAAAAAGTTTATATATATATATATATATATGTATGTATGGTTCCACTTCCCAAAATTTGCGGCACTCTCACGGTCGCATTTTTGCCCCGATCGCATTCAAACTGCGGTCAAAAATTGCTTGGGTGTAAACTTAGTTTAAGTTCGTGAACGGGTGGAATCCGGCCTATGGGGACGGTAGGGCCTCACTTTTTGTGAAATCAGTTTTTCCTCAAAATTTCACGTTCCTTGAAAGATATTCGAACCGTTCTAATTTTATCCCATAGTATACATGCATACCAACAACTTTTAATTATAAATCTATAAGATTAAAACTTTAACTAAAAGTGGAGGGGGGAAAAACCAAAATTTTTCAGGAAAAAAATCATAACTTCTAACCGGTGAACATTCTTGCAGTCGGAAACATTTTTAATCGATAGGCCATTTTTAAGTCTAAAATAAATGTTTGAAAAGTTTTTCGCTAAAAGTTACCGTTTTCAAGAAAAAAAATTAAACATGTTAATAAAATAATATTATTTGCCTCACGAAATCTACCTGTGCGTTCCCCCTGCGGGAACGGATTTTTTTTAATTATGTTTGATCGAAATTTATTCCGAAATAGTCTCATTTGAATTTCATAATAATCTGATGACAAGTAATGAAGACAGACAACGGAACTCTTTAATAAATGCCAGCAAATCAACAGCGATTGCTGCTATGGCATATTTAGGCATTGTTTATACAATATCATAACATTACATCACGCCTGTACGCGCTAAATGGGCTCGCAGACTTATGCAGTTAGTTAGTTCTATTATATCCATCGTTTATGCACCGATTTCAAAAATATTTATGTGTTCGGTTTGATTTAATTTCGAGGTAACTCCATATCAATTTTAGTGGTATTGGACCTGACACTCCATAGATCTTTTTTTTTTAAATATATTTAGGACACGTCAATTTGACTTCACCTCGCCTGATGGTAAACTGAAGGTAAAGTCTCAGGAAAGAGGGTCACCATTACATACACGTACCATGTTAACAATGGCGGCACTCAGCTTGACAGCCTCATCAGAAGAGGATTGTCGTCGCAGCACCGCGTGACACCCACCGGTCCCACTAGTGCTGCGACCACAATCCCCCTGCCCGGCTATGCACTTGCTGACCCCTGAACGCAATCAAACCGAAACTGGATTACTATGGAGGGTTTTTCGCAATCGTGCAAAGAAACTTCTCAAAATCAAATAGAAAATGTGGAATGATCGAGGTATTTTTAAATTTATGACCATTACGTGGCACGTGCACATTACGTGGTCAAGGACGTGTTGGAATAGTCTAAGCTTGGACTATGAAGGTAGACAACTTAATTTTTAACTATGCCGATCCAATGAGGTAGAAGTACCTTTTTTTTTTTTCGTGCGGAAATCCCTTCGGATACCCCCCCGCCGGCCAGCGGGGGCGGTTATGTCGGCTTGAACCAACTAAAACCGCACGCCGTCTCGGGTCTACAGACGCCGGGGTGTAATGTTGCCCATAGAGCGTATCCCTCGCACCCCGACTGACCCTGGGCCATCTCCACTTGCGAGATGGCCCCCTCGGATTTGGGAACCACGGTGTCCCCGTCTTGCCCCGGTTTAGGGGAGGGGCGCTAGTCGCCCCACCGTCCCGGCCTGCTTCTGCTGGGGTGACATAGAAGTACCTTACCATGGTTGCGGACACTGGACTTGACTAGACTTGGACTACGAAGGCGGACAATGGAACTCCTTAACAACAACCATTATGAATGTTTCGTTTAAGTTATTGAAGGAATATTCTAGATCCTACATGTACTTTATTATTGAAGCAAGCATCTTCAACGATCTGTCATCGTATGGGCTTCTAGTTTTCAGTATTTGAAAGTTTTTTATTGCCAGCTCGCAAGATGATGCGAGAATCTATTTTTGCGTTATTTAACACTCCCTTTGAAAATGGCCTAGGATGCATATTTTCTTCTTTGAGAGTAACCTTTCTCCCTTTCTTCGCTTGTCTCATTTAAGTCGTTGTTTCATACGAGCAACGCGTTTAGTAGGTTCTCCCGAACTCCCTTTTTACGATCAGTTACGTTGAATACGTATTTTGAAGTTGAAATGTTGAAGTCGGTGCCAAGCAAATCAGGTAAAATCAATCAATCGAGGTGCTTGAAAATTAATCACTTCAATTCAGACGTGTCTACCCGTTTGGATTGTGTTGCTCAGCACGAGACCTAACACACGTTTACGCATTTCATTATCATGCTTACGCGTGAACATCTAGGATGTGGTGGGACTGTGGATTGCTACCCTACATGCCCATCTGACACCTGTTTGGCTTGGCACCGACTTCAACAGAATAGTAGTACGAGCATTTCTGTCTTTTGAAATAAATCACTAATTCAATTATTTTCACCTTTTGCGCCTTTGTGAAGTCGGTTTAATCATTTTATCAAAAAGTACTTATATTTCGACATATGGAAATTTTAAATCGATAATGTCAACATCCAGGACGGGGAACGAATCCGTGACAAGTCCCTTTTCAGGGTGAATACTTCGAGCAATTGAGCCATCTGGACACTTTCTCACTCACTTCATCTTGCGGCGACGTTGGAACATTTATTAACAAAAAATAATAAATAATAAGTAATTATAATTTGACAGTCTACACTTGTTTTTTTTAAATTGAAATTTGCTAGTGACCTCTTACCACAGAATATATTATTAAATACTACGCTTTGAGTCTTAGCAAGTCATAATTAATTTAAAAGTGTGTATACTGAAGGACATTAATAATATCTAAGTAGTAATAATGCCAATCAGATAGTGTATATATATAGATCACTTGTCCGTACGGTCATTGCGCAAAAGTATAAGTATAGATAAAGGTTTTCCAGTAAACCAATTTTTTTTTATTTGATCAGTTGGGGTGCGAGGGATATGCTCTATGGGCAACCTTACACCCCGGCGTCTGTAGACCCGAGACGGCGTGCGGTTTTAGTCGGTTCAAGCCCGACATAACCGCTGGCTGGCGGGGGGTATCCGAAGGGATTTCCGCACGAAAACAAAAAAAAAAGGTACTTTTCTTCACATACATACTTTTGATGTGGAAATTGTATATTTGCTTGGAAGCCCTTATAGACGAACATAATTATATATGAATATGGGGCTACATCAAATATCCTTCCTAGGGCACACCAGATTCCCCGTACCACATGGCTGACGCAAGAGAGACACCGTGCGGTTTTAGTCGGTTCAAGTCCGACATACCCATCTCACCGTTAGCTCCGGTGCGGTGGGGTGAAGCCCGTGCAGGTTTCCGCACGTAAAAAAAATGTGGCTACATCAAGACCTTCCGGGCCAAGCCAAGCTCACCTGCAAGCCGGTACACATGCTTGTTACAGGACGAGGCTCTTGCGCAGGCGCACCTCTCAGTGTTGGAAGGGCAAACGGCAGTCGCTCCTTTAAAAGCCGTATTATTGAAACCTAAAGGAGAAGAAGTAAGTGGACTCTAGGCTCTTAGGGAACAGCTTGGGATACTATCAGGACCAACGGTAAGATGATAATGAGCGCGTCGTCCGATAATCAGCAGGTGGCTTACACGTAAGGTTGACTTGGGCCCCTGGGATCATCGTGGGGCCTCATACACCCAGTACTTGTGTAAGTCTTCGTTATCTTAATGTTTTTCCTGGTTGCATCCGAGGCTTTCACCTCGAAGCCCGGTGTCCACTTAGGTACCTTTTTTTTTTTTTTTTTTTTTTCGTGCGAAAATCCCCTCGGATACCCCCCCGCCGGCCAGCGGGGGTGGTTATGTCGGGCATGAACCGACTAAAACCGCACGCCGTCTCGGGTCTGCAGACGCCGGGGTGTAAGGTTGCCCTTAGAGCATATCCCTCGCACCCCGACTGACCCTGGGCCATCTCCGGTTTCGAGATGGCCCCCTCGGGTTTGGGAACCACGGTGTCCCCGTCTTGCCCCGGTTTGGGGGAGGGGCGCTAGTCGCCCCACCGTCCCGAGGTACTTCTTTCTCCTTGTTTTGGTTTGGTATGTACGGCTTTTACGGGAGTGACTGCCGTTTGACATACTTTTTTTTTTCTTGCGGAAATCCCCGCGCTGGCCAGCGAGGGCTGTTATGTCGGGCTTGAACCGACTAAAACCGCACGCCGTCTCGGGTCTACAGACGCCGGGGTGTAAGGTTGCCCATAGAGCATATCCCTCGCACCCCGACTGACCTTGGGCCATCTCTGGTTTCGAGATGCCCCCCTCGAACGCCGAGAGTGAAGCTTCCGCAGAGCCTCGTCTGTTAATCAGCAATGAGGTTAGCTTGGGCCCCCAGGATCTTACTGGAGCCCCATTCACCCAGTACATGCGTGAGACTTCTAAAGGCTGTTATAAAACCTATTCGCATTCAACGTAATCATTATCCGGTTTGCTATACGCGAATCTAGGCCAAGGATATATATAAACACTGTATTTATGCGCTCGTTCTATATCTATAGGTGCTGTAGAAGCTGCGCCAGCGCAGTGAGTAAGGTTTCGAAGTTGTAATCGAGAGATTGTTGGTTCGTACCTTGCGTATAGTATAATAAGTTTCAAAAACCTTAAACAAACCCGCGCATGTACAGCCAACGACAAAAGTAGGTTAAAAATGCTATAAACCTTCCATAAAATATTAAATAATACATGACATATATTAACTTTTTCTTTTGGGGATTATAAAATGACTTATACATAAACTATTTATACATGAATTCAAATATATATATAATATTCAAAGGTTTGTAAATATTATAATGTTAATAAACTTTTGTCGTTTACTGTACACTAACTGATCAACTAATGACGGGAGCTCTTTGAACGATTTTGACGTTTAAATATTCTATGATTCGATGATAGGTGGCGACTCCGCCCGACGCGCACCGCGGTTTCCACCAAAGTGATCCAAAAATGTGGACTACGCAATTATCAATATGTTTGAATTATGGGTTATTTCTTTGTTTTTGGTTTATAATTTAGAAACAAATAAAAAGAAAAAACACTAATAAATAAAAATAATAAGATTAAAAGTTAATCTTTAAAACAAATGGCAAGGATTGTATTTTATTATTATTTTAGTTGATCCATACGACAGTATAGGACGTTCTCCGGCCAGGTGGGATGACGATCTGCTAAACACTGCGGGTAGTGCTGGATGCGGCAAGCTGAAGACAGGGCGCTATGGCACTCATTAGGAGAGACCTATGTCCAGCAGTGGACTAGTGTAGGTTGACGATGATACGATTGTTCAGTCCGGGGGTCCGTACTTCTACTTCTCCTTACCATACTGTGGGTTATCTTGACTTTTACGAGAGCGACTATCGTCTGATTCCCATCCCCGAGAGGAAAGCCTGCGCCAGAGGCTCGTCCGTCAATCAACAGGTGTGTCCCAGGTTGCAGGTGAAATTGGCTTGAACCTAAAATAAATCTGGTTTCGATTTAATTTACAGTATGAAATATTATTTTTCTGATGCTTTCTTTTCAAACGTATATTATATAAATTTGTAATTGTAATTTTATTTTGTCTGTTCTAAGCTGTCATACGTCTAGAAAGTGTAGTTTATTTAGTTAAACAATAATATAGCTAGATTACATGCATAACTCACGGCTTTAACTCTCCGGTGTAAGTAGAGAACTGTCTGCCATTTGCTATTGACCTTACAGACTAAAGGGCCATTTACATGGAGAGAGTTTTTTATTTGTTGCCTAGACGTTACGATTATCGTCAGCAAGGAATAAAAATTTGATCATGTAAACCAAAGATATGATATCGTACGTGGAAGAGCGTAAATCGCTTTGTCTTTAAATACTGGACGCCCCTATGTAAACAAGATAATGTCGTGCTAGTTACTATCTCGAATGGCAAGTCTCGCATTCAAATAGGTTCAAACCATACGATTCACGTAGGAACTTGAAAAAATGTGAAACGATATTGAGTTTAGACAAGTCGAGAAGTCGTAGGCAAATATCGCATTGCGATATGTGTCGTAGTGTAAACAAAAAGCTGGGCAATAATCACCTTACGAATATCGAATGACAGTATGTTATCGTAGGCGATATTTAATTTTTAGTTCAATGTGAACATGTGAATGCGATTATCGTCTGAAGATTATCGCCTACGATAATACGCCCTAAAACGTGCGAGAAACTCTCTTCATATAAGTGCGTTCAAAATCAATTAGACTAAATCTTCCGCACTTCAAAGCTTGCACGGAAGCCCGGGGTTTGCATGTCATTACCTACTCATTCGTTCTACGTTTACAGAACGTCTCAGCATTTATTACGAAACCAAAATGTTTTATGATGACTTTAAGTAAATCAGCATTATATAGGTATTATACCGAACAGTTTGGTTGCAAATGAAGGAAATGACCCATTACGGGACTCGTTCGAAAGGGCCGATAGCGTGTCGCAAGCATTACGTACTTCTATTCCTAGTATAAACAAACTTTCATCTTACTTACCTTATTTCTTTTCTTTTTTCGTGCGGAAATTCCCTTGGATAACCCACCGCCGGCCAGCGGGGCAGGTTATGTCGGTCTTGAACCGACTAAAACCGCACTACGTCTCAGGTATTCAGACGCCTGGGTGTAAGGTTTCCCGTAAGTCATTTCCCTCTCACCCTACTGACCCTTGGCCATCTCCGGTTTCGAGATGGCCCCCTCGGGTTTGAGAACCACGGTGTCCCCATCTTGCCTTTCTTTGGAGGAGGGGCGCTAGTCGCCCCGCCGTCCCGGCCTGCTTCTGCTGGTGTACAGGGCCCTACCGACATCTTCGGGGCCCAGGCCAACCTCACCTACTACTCGGTGCATCTGCTAAATAATAGACGAAACTCTGGCACAAACTTTCTTCTCGGAGTTTGGAGGACAGATGGCAGTCGCTAAAAGAAAAGACGACATACCAATCAGAACCAATAACCGGACCCCAAAGTGCAAACTTGGACGTTATAAGAATAACGTAACGGTAGTGCGTTCGATTGCTACGACAGGGGGCGTGGGTTCGATTCAGCCGCTCAGTGCAAATATGTGTATGCATGCATGAATATGTGTATTTGCATTGGTCTGGGTGTTCCTATGTATATGTATGTATTTACAAAAAAAATAGTATATAATTATGTTTATCCGCATTCTAGAACTCATAACACAAGCTAGGTAAACTATGCTTACTTTGGGTGTAGAATATTTATTTATAGACCGAAGAAATATTATTGTTACTAGTAACCCACCCTCGCTTCGCTTCCGTTTATGTGAGTTTTTTTATCTCTAGTTATCGTAATTTGCACATAATATTGAGCCTATGTCCATGCAGTAAAACTTATGTCCATCGGGTATAATGTACCTTTCGATTGGTGAAAGAATTTTTCCAATAAGTGCAGTAGTTCTGTTGATAACCTCAGACATATAAACGAACACAGAAAATTCGGCCTCTCTATTTATAGTATTAGTATAGATCCATACTTAATTATTTAAATTTGATACTTCTAAACATTACTTCTAAAACATTAGTCCTGAGTAACATATGCTTAGGGTCAGGACTTATGTGGGTGAAACCGTGATCAACAGCTAGTTCTATTTTTACGAAATAATTTTTTACGAAAAAAAGCGAATTTAGAAATCGTAATTATTTCTTTTTTCGAAATTTAGTTACGAGTATGAGTTAATTTTCGAATAATTGGTATTAGCAAAAATTAATCTACAAGGACTAGTTGACTAACATAATATAACTAACTTTTGTTTTAATTAATCCGGCTTAAATATTCTTCTTTGATGCCTTAGCATTAGTTGCGGGTTCGATTCCCGCTTAGTGCCAATATTTGTATGCATGAATATGTTTACTTGCATTGGTCTGGGTGTTTCTATGAATAATATGTTTGTATTCACAAAAATGCCTCTAAGTATGTTTATCCGCATTCTAGAACCAATAAAATAAGCTAGTTAGGCTATGCTTACTTTGGGTCTAATAACGCTGTGTAGAATGTCCTACAATATATTTTTGGCAATAATTGCTTACCAAAATGAATAAATGCTCACTAAAATGGATGAAAGCTCACCAAATCTTATTCTACTGAAACAGTAAGAAAATAGACTAAGTAGATTTGGATAGATTTAGTGAGAAGGTTTTTATAACCACCCAGAAATAGAGGCTTTGCGAAGCATAAGTCTGAAACACAATTTGGCGAGCAATTATCCATTTTGGTGAGCATTGATTCATTCTGGCAGGTATTTCAAATTTATTTGTATTAAAATAGGTGCATTTCTGTTATGCCCGTATGTTTTGATGAGCCACTTCAGATTTTTTTTAAAACTACCTTTCTTATTAAGTAGGAAAGCAAATAATTTTGTAGGCCAAATTCTAAAATCTGCAGTAATATTATATTCGAAGTTATATCGAAGTAAAAGTGGCTCCTCAATCTAAACGTCTGAATTGAAGAGCTACTCGGAACACGCAAAGCGTTTGATGAATATGTTTAAATATTTTGCATCGTTTAGTAGTAATTTTATATAGTGTCTACTAAAAATCTAAGGCTAATACCATCGATATTCAAGAAGATACAATACTTTTAAAGTGACTTGTAACATTTTTAATTCCTTTGAAAAATTACCAGTCGCATGTTATGGTGAAAGCAGTCACATATAATGTATGGAAACTTTTATAATATTTACACTATCGAGCTCAAATTTTGTCTATTAAATACTCTTAAATCATACCACATTACGATAAATATTCATCTATGATGTTTCTAGTTCTGACGTAGCTCCTCAATCCAAGCATTTAGATTGAGGTACCACTTTTATGTTCTTATATCTTTTGGAGTATTATGCTACAAAATCGAATCCTATCCTACAAAAATTTTAAACTTATTTTTAACATAAACTCACGCCTATGTCCCCGAAGGGCTAGACAGAGGTGCTAGCACCCACATTTCGCCAGTTTATGTTTAGGTCCCAATGTAATCGGTGGTGAGCCTATTGCAATTAACCGGGCACTTATAAACCTGCGATAAATACACACATAACTTCGAAAAGCATCGAAAAGTCATTGGTGTGTGCCATGGTAAAACCTGGGATCGAACCCGAGACCTCGTCTCAGAAGTCCATTACCCATACCACTAGGCTAACTTATTTTTCAACCGGTAAAATCGGGTTCACGACAATTGGTCGACATATTATTGATCGACATTATGATTAGTTGACACATTTTGGGTCGATATGAGCTTAGGTCGGCAATGACAATTAACCGACATGTCAATTTGTCGAATTTTATATCTTAGTTATTAGTTAACGAAGAAATAGGAGCCCCTTAGCGGGGCTCCTATTTCTACGTGCTTTATCACAAGTGACCTAACAATAAGAGTTATAACCCTTTAACCTATATCTATACGTGTCGGAGCGCGCGGTATCCACGAGTTGTCGACTAGTAATCGTTGTCGTTCAATTGACTTTTCGACCAATTGTATGTCGACTAATTATCCCTGTCGATCAATGGGGTTTTCGACCAATTGTCGTTCGATGAAAGAAAGAAACTAAATAAGTATATTTCATTAAGAATCAAGTGGCTCCTCAATCCAAACGGACATTTGCTGGTAAGTTCCTCCGAGCCTTTCCCTAACTCAGTTAGGGCTTTCAGTCTAACTGCGAAACGGCAGTTCTTCGATATTGTCCGTGAAACCCACTGGCGATATCGAAGTTCTGTAGTTAGACCAGTTGTCGGACTTTTTAAGGCTCTACGACTACCCGTAACGACTGCCATAGATGTTCGTATGGCAACCGAGACCGACGGTCCGAGGCACTGAGGGATCTCAATGTATTTGTAATAAGCATAAATTGCATTCAGTAAATTCTTTCGTTTTCCAATGATTTGTGTGTTTGGTGATGTGCTCTTCTGTAAAGTAAATTTAATTGTTAAGCATTTCTCTTTGTGCATGTGGATTCTAACTGAAGGGTACAGATGCCTTTCAATTGGAATCTATATGGTCTAGATTCCTAATGTAGCGTTGTTTCTACTTCGAAATGTACCTATTGCATGATGTGTGTACTATTTAGGTTCGCATTCTAGGTCAAAACATTATTATAGATCTAAGTTGCTGTACTATGATTGTGAACTGTTTGTACACCTTTTTTTTTTTTTTTTTATCGTGCGGAAGTCCCTTCGGATACCCCCCCGCCGGCCAGCGGGGGCGGTTATGTCGGGCTCGCACCGACTAAAACCGCACGCCGTCTCGGGTCTTCAGACGCCGGGGTGTAAGGTTACCCATAGAGCATATCCCTCGCACCCCGGCTGACCCTGGGCCATCTCACCACTAACAGCATCGCTCATCCTGTCTCCTCTGAAAGCAGAGGAGTACGGAGAGCGATGTGTTCCCGCCACGTTGGGTATTGGCCGACGATCAATGCCAACCCTATGAAGGGGTGAACGGGAAGCCATTGACCGCCGCCCAGGGTGTACCGGCCGCTCCGATTCCGTTCCCCCCGGACTGCAGCGGGATCGGAATCGGAGCGACACTCGAGGAGGTTACCCAACACACACCCCAACTGTTTGTACACCTAATAAAATAAATAAATAAATAAATAAATAAATGTCTTTAGTAGAATGGTCACCCATCCCGTCAAAACTGTACTTACACACATTTCGAAATGTGTAACGCAAGAATGCAACAGATAAACTCAGCCTCATTGTTAACTGTCAAGATATAATAATAGATAATTAATTAGCACATATTTTTTTTACAATTATTATTGTAATATACCTTCTGTGGCCTTCTGCAGATGTATAATATAGTATTGTATTATTTACGAGCTATTATAGTGATATCAAAACGACATAGATTATGTATATAATCTTCGCACACTTACGCACATTATGTGTGATAAATGATGTAATATTTAAAAAAGGTGTTTAATGGTTAGCGAGAAACAACAATTTTTTCGTAAATAAGTTTTTTATTGATAGCTAAAGGATCATAGAATTTGTAACGTTGAGTAAGATAGTGCAGGGAGGTTAAGACGGGGATGTCACTACCTTGTCCACGAGGAAGCCAAACCCAATGCCTTTATATCCTCTAAAGCTGTTGCCTGCGGCTACGCCCGCGTGAATTTCTGATCTCGTTCCCGCAACTCATGTTATAGCAATAGGTTCTATTCCAGAGACAAAAGTAACTTCACTGTTATTTCAGGCTATAATTTTATTTATTCCCGTATTAAATTTCCGGTCCGATGAAAACCGGTCAGGTTAATTTAATAAATATAGTGAAAAAGTACAAGTCATTTAATTCAAAATATGTCATACAGATCGGTTCTGCGTTTTTGTGTGAAAGTGTAAAAGTGTGAAACGTGTGAAAGGTTTTCCTTTCAGGGAGGTCAGAAGGAATAAGCGGACCCCGGGCTCCGAGGTGGCCTCGGATGTAATCGGGAAAACGCTAAGATGATGAGTGGAAGGCAATCCATAAAATTCTCCTTCACCCTTGTATCAATCCAGGTTGCACCCGAAAGCTTACACTTTGCAACCCGGGGTCCCCTGTCCTACTTACAACCAAAATAAATCAAACTTACCTACCTAAGCACGTGTAAGTTTCAAAAATATATAAAGAGGCGACTGAATCCTTGAATTATTCAATCATTATGCTTATTATAACATTTCCATATAAAAGACATCAACGCGTCAAGTGTGAATTTTAGTTTTAGTAAAACAAATATTTATTTTTCTGAATAGTTTGATCATCAACACATTATTATATACTCTCTAGCTGATGCCCGCGACTGGGCGGAGGTCAATTATCGTTTTATGGTCATATCACAGATTCTACTTAACAAATTGCAATCAAACATACGGCATATTTCAAATCCGACCGAGACCTTCGCATCTAAATCCGTTCAGTAGTTTTGCGCCCATCGCAAAAACAGACAAACAGACAATAAAAAAGTTTTTTTTTTTGTTTTCAGAATCGCGTATACGTAACATAACCCAAGTATTTGTTTTTAAATATCTACAATGTACAGACACAACTTATTTATAATTTTATAATAGTATAGATGCCTCTAAGGCCCTGAAGAGGCAGGCAGAGTTGTATTAACTCTCACATTTCGTTATCTAGACCCAAACTAGCTTTTTTACTAGCTTCGGTTTACATGAGTTTTTTTAACTTAAGCTTCTTATGTCCATCAAGGATAATGTACCTTTCAATTGGTGAAAGAATTTTTGCGGTAAAGTGTAGTGGTTCCGAAGATTACCCCAAACATATAAACAAACTCACAAAATTCGTTCTCTCTCTTTATAATATTAGCAAAGATAGTATATATTTTATTATATACGCTGTAAATAACCATATTTATGTTTTTTTTTTTCAGGTAAATGAAAGTAGTTATTCAACCTATCTACGTATGAGGTATTGTGCAAATCAATCAGTTATCCTATTTCAGTCCACTGATGGACATAGGCCTCTCTTGAAAAAAAATTCTTGGTCATTACACTCTCGAAGTGATCCCACTCCCAACACAAGCAATCTAGCTTAGCCGGAGGTATTAGGAGGAATGGTATCTAGTAATTTAACTAAGCTGGAGGGGTTAATTATTAATTTCGGTTACTAGAATTCTTTTGCTTTCTTTTTGCTTTTGAATTCAGGAGAACAGTCGGTCAATTTACTTATTTACTGGCCCTTATAATGGCGTTCGAAATCCGTGATATCTTGATAAATTTAGCAGCAAACCTATAGGAATATAAGTATTTTTTTAATTTTAACGCATAAAAAAATCATAAAATAAATTTCAGGACATAGACAATCGTTATTATCATTAATTTAATGTATCTGTAAATTGTTTTAATGATAATCTTGAAGGTAATTCTCTAGCAAACTATATAACAATAGGTATTTTAAAGGTTGACAGTGGCAACTGTGGTTACCAAGGTCCATTAGCTAACGAACAGGCCCAACAACGGCCTCATATCACAATGACAAGTCCTTGCCACTCGTGTGTCTTATAATCAAAACATCATTACTTACGAAAGCGCCGCGTGCGCACGTACAGTAAGTAGCTAATACTTTGTGACTGTAGTACGCATAGTGTATTGGTACAGTGATTAATACATACATGGAATCGCAGCTCTTTCCCGTTAGGGTAGGCTGATACAATATTTTCCACTTACTACGATGCTGTAATTTTTTTTTTCCTGCGGACATCCCTTCGGATACCCCCCCGCCGGCCAGCGGGGGTGGTTATGTTGAGCTTGAACCGACTAAAACCGCACGCCGTCTCGGGTCTAAAGTTCTCCATCTAAAATCCAGCGCTGCGCATATGTAATGGTATGCGTAGCATTTATGCTGAGATGGGACCTTATTCGGGATTGCACAGTGATATGTACTTTTCGATTTTAAGATATTTTTTAGGGTTCCGTTGCCAAATGGCAAAAAACGGAACCCTTATAGATTCGTCATGTCTGTCTGTCTGTCCGTCCGAATGTCACAGCCACTTTTTTCCTAAACTATAAGATCTATGCTGTTGAAACTTGGTAAGTAGATGTATTCTGTGAACCGCATTAAGATTTTCATACAAAACAGAAAAAAAAACAATAAATGTTTGCGCGAGAGACACTTCCAAAGTGGTAAAATGTGTGTCCCCCCCCGCCCTGTAACTTCTAAAATAAGAGAATGATAAAACTAAAAAAAATATATGATGTACATTACCATGTAAACAAATAAACGTTATTATGTTACTTTCTGCTACGGAACCCTTAATGGGCGAGTCCGACTCGCACTTGGCCGCTTTTTTTATTAATATGCTACTGTATGTTCATGGTACGTGTCCAGAATGATATGTTATTTTTTTCATTCTTTCTTTCTCTTTCTCCTAATATTATAATTGTGAAAGTTTATGAACATATTTGTTTGTTTGTGTGGATGTTTGTTACGCAGCCACGTTCAAAAGGCTGAACAGATCTAACCCTATACCAATTTCATACAGAAATTATTACAGGGTTAAATTATAATCTGGAATAACTTTTTATACCTTTCCTCAAGAGGTTTTCCTTTTTTTTTTAGCGTGTGGAAACCCCCACGGGCTTCACCCCATCGGTGCCGATGATGGGGTGGGCGTGTCGGAATCGGACCGACTAAAACCACACGGCGTCCTTCTCAAGTGTCCATTGCCGGGCACCCCGGGTAAGCCCTCGAAAGAATAACTCCAGGGTTACCGGCGGACTTTGGCCGCGGTGGCGGCCTTGCCTGGTGGAGTCGGGTTTTATCCCGCGTCGGTGAGTTGGCAGGCGTGTGTACACACGACACGCCTCCGCCACGGCCTGCTTCTGTAAGGATGGCGAGTTACCGGGATGCCCTTTAATCTCACCTCGTTTATCAATTTCATTAATTCTTAATCCTTTCAACGTATTCGAACAATCTAAGCACACCTTTCAACTACCATATTACTCATTAATATGGGCCGTACTGTGTGACGTGGTTATAGAGCGTTCAACTGCTCAGTCAGTTGGCGTCAGGGGTTACGAATTCGATTCCCGCTCAGTGCAAATAATTGTATGAATAAATATATGGCTGCAATGATTTGAGTGATTTATACTGATAATTTAAACATAATGTAAGAAAACTTAAACTCAAAATATGATACTTTTTTGTATCTTTGTAAGAAATGAGGATACTTTGACTATCATCAAGTATTTGATGCTGACTGTATGCCATCGCGGTACACATTTGTTTCTTTAACCCGAGGGGGCCATCTCGAAACCGGAGATGGCCCAGGGTCAGTCGGGGTGCGAGGGATATGCTCTATGGGCAACCTTACACCCCGGCGTCTGTAGACCCAAGACGGCGTGCGGTTTTAGTCGGTTCAAGCCCGACATAACCGCCCCCGCTGGCACGCGGGGGGGTATCCGAAGGGATTTCCGCACGATAAAAAAAAAAAAAAAAAAAAAAGGCAATAGTGGATTATCAATACGATTGTTGATCAAACTAGGCTCGTAATGATTCAGTATTGAAGCTCATTGAACACGGTAATTGCATCTAGTGATAAAGGCAACTACAGATGTTCTTAATTTCTTAGGGCCGGCCATATCTCGCGAAGAACCGACAACCGCTGGGGTAAACGTGTTCTTGAGTGGAGACTGCGACTCAGCAAACGTAGTGTAGGACGCCCTCCGGCCAGGTGGGATGACGATCTGTGAAAGATTGCATGCAGACTCTGGATGCGGCAAACTGAAGACAGGGCGCTATGGCGCTAATTAGGGGAGACCTATGTCCAGCAGTGGACTAGTATAGGTTGATGATGATGATTGCAAAACTTTAAACTGAAATGAAATCTACATCGCTTAATCTGTGAAATGTCGATCCTCTATCGACGCAATCAATAAATTCTACTTTGTAACACAATCTAGGTCTCAAATGTACGAAACGAAACACCCGACTACTGTAGTCGGTTGCGTCACCTTTTCGAACGAATAGTCTGTCTAGTTTGAAACTTAGAGCGTTATTTGAACTCATATTTTGACAAAAATAGATTTTTCTGGAGTATAATATGTATTATGATAGGGAAGGTGTTGATATGGTGTATAAGGCCCAAGACAACCTCATCTGCGTACCGTTACACCCTGCTTACTAACGGATCTGGCTCAGGGTTTCCTTTCGGGGATGGAGTGTCAGATGGCAGCCGCTGCCGTAAAAGCCAAATCCAGTAGAAAAGTCCCGGGTTCTAAAATGGGAGCTTTGAATGCAACTAACACTGATGATGATGAATAAAACTTAAAACAGTAAGTATCTAGGTTTAAAAACCTAGCACAGTAAATATTGAAGTTTCAAAACCTAGCACAGTAAATATTGAAGTTTCAAAACCTAGCACAGTAAATATTGAAGTTTCAAAACCTAGCACAGTAAATATTGAAGTTTCAAAACCTAGCACAGTAAATATTGAAGTTTCAAAACCTAGCACAGTTAATATCTAGGTCTCAAAACATAGCTCAGTGAATATCCAGGTTTCAAATCTACGAAACACCCGAATCCTGTAGCCGGTTGTGTCACCCTTGGAGAGTGAATATTCTGTCTAGTTTCGAATTTATTACGTTATTTGAACTTATTTTTTGACGAATCGGTGCCGCACCATAAAGACTTGGAATTCTTAACCAGCACACGTGTTGCCTCCTTCCTACAATCCCTGGTTCTTAAAGGCGTGAAAAAGCATCTGATTAAGACAACTGAGGACCACCCTTGTAGCATTATTAGTATATGTAATGGTGACCCTCATTCCTGAGGCTTTACCTTTAGCTTACCATCAGGCGAGGTGAAGTTACATTGACGTGACCACTATAAAATAAATACTAGTGGATATGGACAGACCAATGGCTGTCGACAATATCACCAAAACTACACTATCTATATAGCTCTATTCATTTATAAAATTTGATTGAAATCGATATTACTATTTCGTGGATTACTATATACAAATACTGTGACACGTGCCTTTTTTACATTCAGATGATTAAGACAAAAAAGCGGCCAAGTGCGAGTCGGACTCGCCCATTAAGGGTTCCGTAGCAGCAAGTAACATAATGTTTTTTTTTATCCATGGGTTGATTGAATGAAAGGTAAATTGCGGTATACGATTTATGATGTAAAAAAACTACTTAATAGATCTCGTTCAAACCAAATTTCGGTGGAAGATTACATGGTAATGTACATCATATATTTTTTTTAGTTTTATCATTCTCTAATTTTAGAAGTTACAGGAGGGGGGACACACATTTTACCACTTTGGGGGTGTCTCTCGCACAAACTATTCAGTTTAGAAAAAAAATTATATTAGAAACCTCAATATCATTTTTAAAGACCTATCCATAGATACCCCACACGTATGGGTTTGATGAAGAAAATATTTTTGAGTTTCAGTTCTAAGTATGGGGACTCCCAAAATCAATTGTCTTTTTTTCTATTTTTGTGTGAAAATCTTAATGCGGTTCACAGAATACATCTACCTACCAAGTTTCAACAGCATAGTTCTTATAGTTTCGGAAAAAAGTGGCTGTGACATACGGACGGACAGACAGACAGACATGACGAATCTATAAGGGTTCCGTTTTTTGCCATTTGGCAACGGAACCCTAAAATCTCAACGTACTGTAGTGTTCCGACCTCGTTCGAGCACTACAGTTCGTTTACCTGGCCATCATGTGTCAGAGATTAAAAATAAATTGTTTTTGATTTGAATTGAGTTTAGGGAAAAAAACCATTGCTTGGCGAACAGGCTGCTGACAGCGGGCGACCGGAGCTCCGGCCTCGACCCGCCGTCCGAAGAGAAGTTCCAAGTATACTGATTGTAGGCTCAATCCTTGAGCAGAATCCGCGATTCCCTACAGTTCGTGTTAAATATAAATATATTCGTGTAAAACCTCCCTAAAACTCGATATAGGAAGTCTTTTGTGCAAATAAATGCCCATATAAATATTAATCCTTGTGTTTTTATCATTTCGTTGACACGAGGTATTGTGGCGTCAGCCCCCGACGCTACAGTACTACTTAAATTACGCACTATTAACACGACCAAAACGCATTGCGACATGTCGCACGATTCATTAAAAAAAAAGAATAGCATGACATACTGAGGCCGCAGTTACATATCGATGGTTGAAAGCGACAATTGCTGTTCACACGAAAAACGCTTTTCAGTGAAGTGTTCATAATGTCTTTTGGGATCTTTTCCCTTTGAACATTCGATGTCGCTTGACAGAGCTCGCAGAGCCCACTGAGCTCTATTTGTGATGTAAAACTCAAATTGTATTGCCACACGTGCTAGTCGTTACGAGGGCTCCATCAAGATCTTCGGAGCCAATGCAAACCTTACCTGCAAAGCGGTACACCTACTGATTGACGTACGAGGTTCTGGCGCAGGCTTACCTCTCGGCGTCGGACGGTCAGACAGCAGTCGCTCCCGCAAAAGCCAAGATAAGCGATATCAAGAGAAAGAGTAGAAGTATGAACCCCGGATTTCTATAGACAACATTTCTTCGAGTACTGGGACAGAATAGTGAAAATAGTAAATAAAACAAATATCAAATAAATAATCTCTAGTGGATATTTAGAAAAATAACTAAAAGTAGATTAAACAAGGGCGATTTAAGGAAATGTACAGTCAACGGATATAATAATATATAACAATAGATAATTAAATATAAGCAGATTTAGACAAAACAATATATAAATAGAATTAGGAAATTACGATATTAGTAGTATATATATCATATCCTATCCCACAAAATGAAAGGTATGGAATGAAAGTATGAGAGGAATACAAGCGAGAATTGGTATGACAATGGAGATTCGGAATGAATGCGTGATATTAGAAATAATTACGATAGTTAGTATAGACCTCTTGAGGGTTCTTTTGAGATAGATAGGCAAACTAATATAGTGAAATTACTGTAAAAATTGCAAAAATAGGCTCCAGCTTAAGCTGCGAGGTGCTAATAATTTAAAAAAAAAAGCCCCGTACTTCAAAGTGCTAGCTTTGGATACAATCGGGATTGGCGCACGAATGATGATGATTAATAGGAAGCAAGCCTACTGTGATCTACAGGGTACATTTCCAAACTTTGTACTAGTACTAATAATATATTATCAGAATAAAAAATTGAAATCAAATCAAATCAAAAAAAGTGTACAACACTTTTTTTGATTTGATTTGATTTCAATTTTTTACACAGTGGCGTACGTAACGGGCTGCCGAGACGAGGTCTCGAGTTCGATGCTCAGTCGCCCCGGGTACAAAAACACCTATAACATTTCGTAGTTATGTGTGCATTAAAAATGATATCGTTCGCTTAGTAATGTGCCTGGTAGATGGCAATAGGCCCGCCCCTTATTACATATATATATATATACATATATACATACATTGGGACCTAAACATAACCGGCGAATCCTGGGTGTGTAATAAACCTCAGCCTAACCCTTCGGGGATACAGGCGTGGAGTTATGTTATATGTTTTTTTTTGTTGTTTTAAAAAGATTTCTAGTAACCAAAATTACTAGTATTCCGTCTAACCCCCCAGCTAAGCTAAATTGCCCGTGTTAGGAGTGGGTTCACGTCGAAAGTGAAGTGGTTAGGATTCGAATCCGAAACCTCTTGATCGTAATGCTTAACCATTAAACTACCGACGCTATCTTGCAATCTAAATTTTTTTTTTTATTTTGCTACACCTAAGAATCGAGCTTGGGATTTCTCGATCGTTTGAAGAACCAATGACACAGTCCTAACGTACCTTTTTTTTTTTTTTTTCGTGCGGAATTCCCTTCGAATACCCCCCCCGCCAGCCAGCGGGGGCGGTTATTTCGGGCTTGCACCGACTAAAACCGCACGCCGTCTCGGGTCTTAAGACGCCGGGGTGTAAGGTTACCCATAGAGCATATCCCTCGCACCCCGACTGACCCTGGGCCATCTCTGGTTTCGAGATGGCCCCCTTACTTGCTCTCCTCTGTGCCATCTGCTAATCAGAGGGTCACGTGGAAAGCTTCCGAACAGCCCTCAACAGGGCCGTCCTCGCCTCGGTCGAAGTTGGCCGTAGGCGGCAGCGTTTCTCCCACCCTAGGAGAGAGGCGCTGCCGTCTCCGTTGCACAGGGTGCACCGCGTGGAGGTCCCCAACCAAGCACCCCAGTCCTAACGTACCTTTTTTTTTTTTTTTTATCGTGCGGAAATCCCTTCGGATACCCCCCCGCCGGCCAGCGGGGGCGGTTATGTCGGGCTTGCACCGACTAAAACCGCACGCCTTCTCGGGTCTTCAGACGCCGGGGTGTAAGGTTACCCATAGACCATATCCCTCGCACCCCGGCTGACCCTGGGCCATGTCACCACTAACAGCATCGCTCATCCTGTCTCCTCTGAAAGCAGAGGAGTACGGAGAGCGATGTGTTCCCGCCACGTTGGGTATTGGCCGACGATCAATGCCAACCCTATGAAGGGGTGAAGGGGAAGCCATTGACCGCCGCCCAGGGTGTACCGGCCGCTCCGATTCCGTTCCCCCCGGACTGCAGCGGGATCGGAATCGGAGCGACACTCGAGGAGGTTACCCAACACACACCCCAGTTCTAACGTACCTACTGTAATATCAGTAAGAAATCACCAGTAAACATGAATAACCTTAAAAATACGCGAGCCTCGTCCACTCCCTAATAGTGAAGTCGTGAAAATATTACATAAATTAAGACACGAACTGATAGTACTGCATTAAGGTACACTTCGCAGAATGAAATACGTAGTTATCAAATCGTAGTATTATATGTTAGTTGAATAGGCGTCTATTGTGTTAAGGATAGGGTGACCAGCTTAAAATAATGTTTTACTCTGATGATTTACGTCGTTTCTCAAGAAACTACTGGCACAAAATTAACGCTTGGTGAATTATTTTCGGTTCATAATCCGTACGGATTTCCACGTCTTTTTTGCGCTTTTAACTTAGGCTGCACGTTATAATTTTGCATAAGTCATAATGTGTCGCTTTACCGTTTTATTACTACAGGGCCTATTGGCATAAAGGGCGTGTAGAATTGACTTTTTAACTTGGCTCTCCATAATATCTGATAACTTTCTTACCTTTCGGTGCACGTGGTAAATTTTCTCAAAATGACTACTTCCCCAAATGACTACTTTCCCAAAATGACTACTTTCCCATAATGACTATTACAGTACAAGCAATATGTACTCGTCTTGACGTTACTTATCAAAAAAATGTTTTTGGTGAGATGTAATTTACTACATCAAAAACGTTCCGTTTTAAGTAATAAATCAAATTATGAAAATAAGTAGTAGAAGAGCGGACCCCGGGTTTCATATTGCAAGGAGGGCAACCAGGTGCTCGGAAGATGATGAATGTGATAACTTGAGCATGTAGCACAAATCTGGACACTTGGGTTCACGTCGACACTTGACAAATTTGTCCCAATACTTGCCAAACAAGTGGGCACAGTAGTTTAGATCTAGATACAACATAAACGTGTCTTGGCGAGTGCGTCACGCCCCTTCACTCAACAATCCACGCCATACTACGTAGCGCGGTCTTGAATTTATTATCTACTAGCTGTCGCCTACGACTTCGTCCGCGTTAAATTCGGAATAGATCAAGATATGTTTACTTTTGCAGTTTCGAATCCAGCATGTATAAGGTTAACTATTTCACCGTTATATTTTCAATCATTTATCTTGAAGAAATAGAGGTTTATATGTAACATCGAAATTAATTTCCAGGTTCCAAGGTTCCACAATATAATAGCGTGAAGAAAGTCTCTAATCGACTATTTTTTACACGTAGGTTACTCTGTAGTTTTGATATTTTTTATTTTCTGCTCATCACCTTTTAGCTATAGCGTGCTGATTTATAGTACGAAAGTTGACCATGTCCGAGTTCTATCGAACTTCAGAATTCCGTGATGATCTGCTTTGTAATAATAAACGAATCATCACTAACAGATTTAATCGATTGTTCCCTTCTGCTCATATCACACTTATTATAGCGTGATAAATCAGGCAAATTTCCATACATTATTCTAAATCTAATAAATTACAGGCATGTAGGATCTGGTCCATTCATCTAAAACTGTTTCCTTAAACACAAACATTTCTCCATTACTGCTCACCAATGTCGACATCGTCCTTATCCCGGATATAATAATCAGAGCAAGTATATGCAATCAATCAAACAATTACATTCATTATCTTCCGGCTATGTAACGCCCCCCCCCCCGTCAACCCCCTTCCCCTCTCTCATCGCCTTTCACCTCGCATTCCTCAACCATGGTCAGTTGCCGGACCCAATGATATGAGCCAACCTTGCCGGGGACTCTGCTGTGAAACCAACCTTATTTGTCAGAAACTTTGAAGCAAAGCAATTTTGATCCTTAACGCTACAGGAATAAAAATTCAAAATTGATTTTAAGACTATTGTTAAGTTTCTTGACAATGTTATTTTTGTTGTCCGTTACATAGTTTGGTTAACGATTTACGCACTTATGTTGTTTGGTATAGAGCTTGAAGTTAATTTTGTTGACATTCTAAATATATTGGTAGTATACATTGTAGTTCTTGATATCAGATATAAAAGGAACTTTGTATACATTGAGCGATATAAGACTCATTAGTGTACACGATGGATTTGCAAGTGTGGCAAGATTTTTTTTTTTTTATATTAAGGACACGTCAATTTGACTTCACCTCGCCTGATGGTAACCTGAAGGTAAAGTCTCAGGAAAGAGGGTCAACATTACATACGCGTACCATGTTAACAATGGTGGCGGCACTCAGCGTGACGGCCTCATCAGAAGAGGCTTGTCGTCGCAGCACCGCGAGACACCCACCGGTCCCACTAGTGCCGCGACCACAATCCCCCTGCCCAGCTATGCACTTGCTGACCCCTAAACGCAATCAAACCGAAATTGGATTACTATGGAGGGTTTTTCGCAATCGTGCACGGTGGTACCCACCCGTCCGAATTTTATGACAAATTTGTGTCATCAAATTTCAAATGTAGGTCCCGTAAAAACTAAGATAAATAGAATCCTATAGGAGATACCACCTCCGTGGAGTACCGATAGACTGCTAAGTCAGAGTTCGCGGGTTCGATTCCCGCTTATTGCAAATATGTATATATTTGCATTAGTCTGGGTCTTTCTATGTATAATATGTAGGTATATATTTACAAAAAAAAGTATCTACGGATGTTTATCCGTATTCTAGCACCCATAAGACAAGCTCTGCTTATTTTGGGTCTAGATGGCGTTGTGTTATTATGTCCTAGAATATTGAGAGCGATTATAAGATATTCGACTTAAATTGAGATTTTAGACTCCTTAGGATCAACTGATTTGCATCCGTGAATCATAATAGGTCAGGTTGAAAACCAGTGCTAGGTAGCTGTCTAGCAACTGCTGAACCTGATCGTTTTCGGCTGACGCCTGAGGTACACAAATAAATTAATTGTATGGATGCTTTTACCTTTTTTTTTTTTCATGCGGAAATTCTTCGGATACCCCTGGTCGGCGTGCCCCTACCGCCGACCAGCGTGGGTGGCTATGTCGGGCTTGAACCGACTAAAACCGCACGCCGTCTCGGGTCTTAAGACGGTTGCCCGACGGTTGCCCGTAAGAAGGTTGCCCATAGAGCATATCCCTCGCACCGCGACTGACCCTGGGCCATCTCCGGTTTCGAGATGGCCCCCTCGGGTTTGGGAACCACGGTGTCCCCGTCTTTCCCCGGTTTGGGGGGGGGGGGCACTAGTCGCCCCACCGTTCCGGCCTGCTTCTGCTGGGGTGACAGGCGGCCTCACCTGCCACCCCCAGGCCTGCGCTCATGGAGGACGGAGGTCGTTAAGCCACCTCCGGCGCCAGTCCCCTGGGACGCGCGGCGAGCATGTTGCGGGCTCGGCTGTATGCTTTTACTTATTTTGTTTTTTGTAAACGTGTACCTTGTACGTCGAAGATTTTCTTTTTCTACCTTTTTATTTCTTTAGTTTTCTTTCTTTCTTCAGTGTGATTAGGATTAGAACCCTTTAGTTTACGACCGCAATTAGCGTGCAATTAAATCTATCTATTTATGTACTAGCTATCCCCCGCGGCTTCACCCATGGTACCTATTTTACCCATACCTACATGCCTGTAATTTATTAGTGGAAATTTTTATTGGCTATGTAACACAGAAATATTTTTTTAAATTCGAACCAGTAGTTCCTGAGATAAGCGCGTTCAACCAATCAAAAAAACAAACTTCATAATATTAATAAGCAAAGGTTCGCGCCTTTCTCTTTTCAAGGCAAGCAGAGAAGCAGCCCGTCATCTATTACACCACACGGTGTACTCCTCAAGTGTCCGTTGCCGGGCACCCCGGGTAAGCCCTCGAAAGGATAACCCCAGGGTTACCGGCGGACTTTGGCCGCCATCGCGGCCTCGCCTTGTGGGCCGCGTTCACCCCTAGCTAAACTAAATTGCTAGTGTTAGGAGTGGGTTTACATCGTAGTGAAAAGGCTAAGATTCAAACCCGGGACCTCTCGATCGTAAGGCTGACCCAACCACTAAGCTAAAGACGTCTCTGCTTCTGCCCTTACACACTTCACTAGCTTTCTCTACTGTCAATAAACCTTTCATGCAAGCCCGCTGGCTCCTAGTTCCACTCAACGTTTCGTCACTTAATCGTAACCTGACATCTCGCGTATCTTAAATCTAAGTATATTGGATATTGAATTTTATTAATATTCGGATGTATATCAACTGTAGGTTTAGATAACGTCACAAATATGATAATACAATGGACACTGAAATACCATTGACCTTTTCAACATCCATCTATTGATCTGGCAGCCTTCACTGGCCGTTAAAATCTGTTGACAAGCTTATCGGCGGCCATCTCTATAAATGCCGATCATATTAGGAGATTACTCATTTATATAGGGCACTAGCAACCCGCCCTCGCTTTGCTTCTGATACATGAGTTTTTAAACTCAAGCTAAAGTAATTCATATCATATAATTTATTCATATTTTTTTTTACATTGTGTTGAATGTGCAGAAATTCATCTGGCAGAGAATGAACCCATAAAATTTAATTATAAAACAGAATAACAACTATGTCATGCAATAATTAGGTATACAAACAAAGGGAAAAAAACAATAGTAGCAAATGCCAGAGAATAATACCTATCCATATGTCACAATAAAAAATGCCAAATAACAATAAATTATGATATTTACCATGCATACATTATTCACAGATTATTTGTCAATAAAAGAATAAATTAGAAAAATTCCAATTCAATTTAAGTCAAATGTGTTCAATTTAAAACAAGTCATCTAAAGAATAATAGCAGCCTTACAACAAAAACTGCTTTAAATTGGGTATAAATTCCCGTTTGTATAATAAAATTTTCAAGTCATCGGGAAGCTTATATTAAAAAAAAATTACTGATCGGTGACAAGTGCCATGTTTTACAATGTCAAGATTTGGAATACATTTAGTTTGGAAGTCTTTCCTTCTAGTACTTTCCCTTACACATAGTATATAAATACATACATTTACGCATAGTATACCAGGTTGTTTATTCACCCTCTCGTCATCTCGTGCTTTCGTACACCCTCTCTACGTGGCCGAACCATCTAAGCATCCTTTTCTCTATCTTGGTCATTACATCATCTACCATACCACAACGTTCCATTATCACGCTACTCCTCACTTGGTTTATCAACGTCACTCCAGCTCTACTTCTCAGACTTCTCGATTTGACAGCATTCAGTTTACTTTCATGCTCCTTCTGCCATACCTAACATTCACTACCATACATAAGTTTGAAGATGAGCCCTCCTCTATGTACAGCCAGTCGTGTCTCTATATTTATATAGCCGATAATCGAAAAAGAATCGAACTCAAAAAACTTTTTCACGAACGGCTTCTTTATGTAACTGCGTAATAAAGGCACAGACAGTTGCTCAACTTTACATTCTTTAACCGCAGCTCAAGTGCAAGTTCGAGTGACGCAACTCAACACTCGGTTGAGCGACTTTTTATCAACTTTGAGTCGGCGGTTGTCAATGGGCTTATTCGTATAAGGGCAGGACTTCATGCAATGGAAACTTTTTATGTATCTGATCAGGTGATACACACATATTACATCATACACATGTATCACTTGTTCAAGTTATTTATTTTTTTAATTACTTTTTAATTCCTTTGTAAAAAGCAATAAAATAAAGTTTGACAATGACGGCTAACAAGGTCATTTGGTGCAATTCCGCTGGATTGAATAATTTATTTTTTTCGACTTTAAGTTACCTTTTTTTTTCTTTTTGTGCGGAAATCCCTTCGGATACCCCCCCGCCGGCCAGCGGGGGCGGTTATGTCGGGCTTGAACCGACTAAAACCGCACTCCGTCTCGGGTCTACAGACGCCGGGGTGTAAGGTTACCCATAGAGCATATCCCTCGCACTCCGACTGACCCTGGGCCATTCGCAGTGTCCCCTCTGATAACAGCAGAGGGGTACCTGGAGCGACCACCGTCCTCCCCCGCGGGCCTTGCAGGCCCGCCATACCCCGACCCCCTCGTGCAATGGGGTCAGCTGGCCCTGAAAAGGGCCGGTTGGTCAGACTCTTGGCCGTCGACGTTGACGCCAGCTACTCCAGAGGAGCAATCAATGATGCGTCACAGCGTTGCCCAGGGTGCACCAAACTTGGAGGTGATCCAACCAGTCGCACCCCCGACTTTTAGTTACCTACTATTATAGGTGTTTATAGAAGCTAGAGTTTGGGACCCGCGACGTCTCGTGTCTTGAAGTCCCGGGACTTTTTGTAAATTTAGTTGAATTGGTGAATTATTATGATTATTAGTAAGTATTAGTTTATTTTATAATTAGAACTATAAGATTTAATTGCTTAAAAGTGAATGTATGAGAATAAGATATAAACATACCAATTATTTAGACTGAAATTTCACGTTAACATTAGTCGTAATTCGTTTTATAAATGTATAATAAATGGTGATTTTGACTCAAAATTGCCTTTTTATTAATAAGTTTCACCAGAAATAAACTCAATTCAAATTTTATTCTTAAACGTCTCGAAGTCTTAGATCCTTCCCGGGACTTTGCTCGTAGGCTGTCTCTTGCCCCAGGACTTGTGTCGAGAATTCCCAAACCCTAATGGGAGCCCCGCAAAGATCTTCGGGGCCCAAGCCAAACTGCACGTCTACCTACTGATTGACGGATGAGAATCTGACACACATTTCGGGCTTGAGCGGTCAGACGGCAGTGGCTCCCGTAAAGTAATTTCATTTTTAACCGACTTCTAAAACGAGGTTCTCGATTTGTCGAAATCTTATTTGTTATGTAGATGAATTTGTTCACAATTAATAAAAAACGTAATTTAATATAAATCGTGGGTGTGTAATACACCTCTGCCTACCCCTTCGGGGATACAGGCGTGAAGTTATGTTATATTATGCTATGTTTAATAAAAAACGGCTTCAACTAATTGGAAGATTTTTTTTTGTTTGAAAGATGATACAAAGTTGGATTATATGGAACCCTGGACAATGAACAATGAACCTGTAATGATATGGGTATTTTTTATTAAATATCATGGGATACCTTCTCATATTTTTATGTCCATTGAAGTTGGTCATGCTTCAATTTTTTTTTAATATATACCCAAAAATGTTTCTCTCTCACTTCAAACCCGATTTCTAAATAATTACCGGCAATTTTAGCGGCGTCCACTTCCAAGTTTTTCTGGAGGCCAATCTTTTAATATTGCTAGCTTAATTAATTAATATAATTACTTCAGTTTGAAGCATTATAAATGCATGCACGGTTTAATGACTGCAGTGTGTAACGACAAAACCAAATAGCTGATTTCTATCTCTGCTTGCTACTGAGCGAGAAAGGCGTGAGTATTGTATGTGCTAGCTGTTCTGCTGTTGCCTGCTGTTCCTACGACCCACAGGAACCGACTTCCAGGATAAATATTAGCCTTAGTACTATACCAGACTATCTCTGTACCAAGTTTCATCCATATCTGTTCAGCTGTTTTTACGTGAAAGAGTAATAAACATCAATAGAAACTTTC
Source organism: Cybosia mesomella (assembly GCA_946251805.1). NCBI lineage: Eukaryota > Metazoa > Arthropoda > Insecta > Lepidoptera > Erebidae > Cybosia > Cybosia mesomella. Next base: position 4,734,418 of record OX276417.1, read on the forward strand.
ACATTCATTTATAATATGTAATAGCATTTACCAGCGGCTTCACCCACCTTAAATTACATACCCGTGGAACCGTGATAAATACTAACCCATGTGCTATTCCAGATTATAATTTATCTCCATATCAAATTTTATCCAGATCCGTTCAGCCGTTCTTTCGTGATAAAGTAACAAACATTCATACATCCGTTCAACTTTATCCTTTATAATATTAGCAGGATGTTCAAATTGGTTTCTTTCATACAGTTCATCCATTTTAGATCTTTCTCTCGTCTTATAACTGTCCGCATCAATACCTAATGCTTTTCTACAACAAACAAATGTTGAGATTAAGCCACAGATATATTTATGAAACTGCAGGCTTAATCTGACTAGAGGTGGGTGTTTCGCTATTGACTCATTTAGGTCAACCTTGTAGCTTTGTGACCGGGTAGAAACATGTCCCCCTTACCTATTTGATATAAGTAAGCAGTCCATTATGCAATGCAGATACTTGCACGTTTGTGCTTTAGATTGGTAGAAATTTGAGATAAGCAAATGTAATACTGCGATTGCTTCGCAGATGAAATTATACAGACCACGTTTTTGGAAGACGTCGAAGTTGCAATTAAACGGTTAATTTAACAAATATCGCCACGCTGTTTCATCCGCGTAAGTTCTGAGCCCATTGAAATAACAGGATAAAAAAAGCCAATGTTACTGAGGGATAATGTAGCATTCTAATGGTATAAGAATTTTTTATTCAGTTCAGAGATATATGAGTTTATTCGTTATAAACATACAAAAATACAAAACTTTCCTCATTATAATATTATTAGAACTTGTGGGTAGGCATAGGTGTATTACATACCCACGATTCGCCAGTTATGTTTAGGTCCCAATGTAAGAGGGGGCGAGCCTTTTGTCATCTACCGGGCACATTACTAAGCGAGCGATAATCCTCACATAAAACGAAAAGTCAGATGTGTGCCCGGGGCGACTGGGGATCGATCTCGAGACCTCGAGCCTATTGCCATTAACCGGGCACTTGTAAACCTGCGATAAATACACACATAACTTCGAAAAGCATCGAAAAGTCATTTGTGTGTGCCATGGTAATACCTGGGCAAATTTAGTCGAGATCGGTCAAACGGTCTCGGAGGAGTATCATTTGTTTGAAATGCAACTTTGAAACCAAAGACGCTTCGCTCGCCTTCGGCTCGCTACGCTTAACAAGTAAAAATTTAAAAAACCAAGTAAGACATCATAAATAGGGTTTTTTATGTTTGTTATACCAGAACTCCGTCATTTATGAACTGATTTGGAAAATTCTAAGGGTGTACTTCCAGATTGCACGAGTTCTCGATAGATCAGTAGGTGACACATAAATATAAATTTAGTTCATATATGGAATAGCTAAGATGTTAATCCGCGAACTCTCGACCACAAGTCCAACACCTTACTTACTAAGCAAAAGCAATTCTTTATATTTCTAAATGTTCAAAAATACTTAAGTACTGTGAGTTAAGTTTACTCAACCATACCATATTAAGACAAGTAGCCACTTAAGCGAGCATTATGTCTTAAATGAGATGCTATCTCTTTTACCCTAAAATGGATGTTAACTAATGATATGTATGTGTTCGACATGTTTAATTTCTAGGGTTCCGTAGCCAAATGGCAAGAAACGGATCCCTTATAGATTCGTCATGTCTGTTTGTCTGTCTGTCCGTCCGTATGTGACAGCTACTTTTTTCCGAAACTATAAGAACTTAAGTAGATGTATTCTGTGAACCGCATTAAGATTTTCACAAAAATAGAAAAAAAAACTTTTTTCTAAACTGAAAACTTCGAACGAGAGACGCTTCCAAACTTCCCCTCCCCCCGCCCCGCCTTGTAATTTCTAAAATAAGAGAATGATAAAACTAAAAAAATATATGATGTGCACTACCATGTAAACTTCCACAGAAAATTGGTTTGAACGAGATCTAGTAAGTAGTTTTTTTTAATACGTCATAAATCGTAAACCGCAATTTACCTTTCATTCAATCAACTCAAATTATTATGTTTACTAGCTGCTACGGAACGCTTCATGGGGAGTCGACTCGCACTTGGCCGGTTTTTGTTTCTTATTTTTTTTTTTTGTATTATCACCGTCAAACTTCGAGAATCAACGTCAAAAGTTCACGCATGGGCACTAAACTTTCAAGCAGAAAACCAAAAAAGCGAGCTTTTTGAGCCTGTGATTGGTTTAATATAATCTACTCGCTGATCCCCGCAGCTGCGCCCGCGCGGAGGTCGGTTGTATCTTCGGTTCTACTTAACCAATTGCAATCAAACATACGGTAAATGTTAAGTCTGACCAAGACCTTTCTAATAGAATAAACCGCATCAAAATCCGTTCAGTAGTTTTTGCGTCCATAATAGCCAACAAGCAGACAAGAATTTAAAAAAATATTTTGTGTTCAGAAACGTTCATTTAACATAACCCAAGTTTTTTTCATATCTCTCCAATGTACAGACACAACTGATTTACAATTATAAATCTTTAGGCTTTCACGGCCGGCGTTGCATGTAGAGTATACGGCTTCCGGGCTGTTTGGCCGTGGTCCATAGGAAACTTGTGTTCCAAACGTTTCGTCGATCGCAGTGATCGACGAAACGTTTGGGTCGACAAGTATATATGATTGGTAGATTGGCGTTTCTCCTCCGTCGCCTTCCCACCAACGAGACCCAAAATGCGTTCTGCGCAGCTTGAGTACATTGTCACGAAGTTAGCCGGTCGCTATACCTTTTTTTTTTCGTGCGGAAATCCCTTCGGATACCCCCCCAAGGCCAGCGGGGGTGGTTATGTCGGGCTTGAACCGACTAAAACCACGCCGTCTCAGGTCTACAGACGCCGGAGTGTAAGGATATCCCTCGCACCCCAACTGACCCTGGGCCATCTCCAGTTTCAAGATAGCCCCCTCGGGTTTGGGAACTACGGTGTCCCCGTCTTGCCCCGGTTTGGGGGAGGGGCGCTATTCGCCCCACAGACCCGCCTGCTTCTGCTGAGGTGACAGGTGGCCTCACCTGCCACCCCCAGGCCTGCGCTCATGTAGGACGGAGGTCGTTAAGCGCCGGTCGCTATACCTAACACAACAGCAGCAGTTATGGGTGTAGGAGACCCCACCTAGCCACCTAGCCCACCTATTTGAGAAGCTTGGTGGACCAGACATAAAAACCGGTTACACTTGCCTCCAATTAATCTGGAACAATTTAAAAATAATGTTTACTGTATGTGTATAAGAATATTTAATAACCTTCCACAAAGTATGACCAACCTACGTATGACATTATTTAAGAAACAATTATTTGACATATTCTTAAACAAAATGTATTACAATATTAATGATTTTTTGGACGATACAATAACAGATAACAATATTTCTTGGTGTAGGTAACTAATTACAACATAATATGACAAGAATTATAAATTTGCACGCCGTATGTGGCAGAATATGTAGGAAAAAAATATTATAGTATCTATTGTACCATATTCTGGCAAATAAATTATTTGATTGATTGATTGATTGATTGATAGCTGGTACAATAGACCTGCTGATTGACAGACGAGGCTCTGTCGCAGGCTTTCGTCTCGGGGTTGGGAGATCAGACGATAATCGCTTCCATCAAAATTATAAAAGCGAGCGGACCCCGGGCTTCGAAGTGCAAGCCTCGGATGCAACCTGGAACTATTAATAAGATGAAGTGCTCTGCCTAACCGAATTAGAAAGAGACGTGACTGTATGAAAGAAAGAAGAAAGAAAATTTCTATTCTTAGAGATACAAGGTACACATAAAAAAAAAGATGTAAATTAAAACAAATAATTAATTTATTTGTTTGATAGACAGCTATCTAGTGCTTGTTTTCAACCTGACCTATTATGATTCATGGATGCAAATAGGTTGATCCTAAGAAGTCTAAAATCTAAGTCTAAAAAGGTTTCTTACTATCTATAGGCACATACTTTAAATACATATATTCCTCTTCATAATCTTTTACATTTTATAAACAAGCATGAGAAACTTAAACTAGGGTGGGTACAGGAAACCTTGGAATTATCCTTTCAAGGGCGTACCCGGGGTTCCCGGCAATGAACACTTGGGAAGGACACTGAGTGGTTTAGTCGGTTCGATCCCGACAGACCCACCTCATCGCTGGCAAGAGTGGGGTGAAGCCCGTGGGGTTTTCCACATGATAAAAAAAGGTTAGGTTCAGAGAGAGATACTGATACGAACTACACAATCACATTTCCCGAATATTTATAATATATGAAGTAATTCAGCTACATTTTACCAATCTACCATAACCATAACTTTTGTATGTTTGTCTTCGATTACCTAACCCCATATGATAATCACTTGAAAACCATGGCAAAAAGTAATTTCATAATTTGAGCGTCTGCGGATCTAAGCTCATTTCTACATAAACATACACATACATAAACTCACGCCTATATCCACGAAGGGGTAGGTAGAGGTGCTAGCACCCACATTTCGCCAGTCTATGTTTAGGTCACAATGTAATAGGTGGCGAGCCTATTGCCATTAACCGGGCACTTATAAACCTGCGATAAATACACAAATAACTTCGAAAAGCATCGAAAAGTCATTGGTGTGTGCCATGGTAAAACCTAACAATTACTGGTTGTAGGTTTGAACTAAGTCGAAGTCAAAAATCATTTATTTTATACTAGCTGGTGCCCTTGTTTTCTCATGGAAAACAGAAAATCTGCGCCAGAACCTTGTCCGTCTATCAGCAGATCTACAGTCTTGAAGGTGAGATTGAATTCGGCCCCGATGATCGTTCCAAAAACACTCAAGATGATAATGTCTAGTGAGATTAAGGATACTTACTTTTGATTATAAATTCTACACAGAACAAATAGAACAGGGTGAAGCTAATAAAGTGTGTTTTTGCCTTGCAAGTATAGTATTTTCAATGACCTCGTGACACTTATAAGGCATACATTTTGCATGTCTGGGTTCTCATAGCGTTACATATGAGAAACATTTAAAAATCTTCGTGAGATTGTTTTGTTCCAGTTCACATAGTCGCGTGCTTAAGGGGCATCCATTAATTACATTACTGTACGACATCATGTAGCACCACAGTATTTACCAAGACGTAACAAATGAGCCCAAACTCGCTAGGTTTATCTTGTTTAGTTTAGGAGGTCCTATGGCCACCTTCCTCCATCATCAGACCGGCTTCATGGTACCATATTAATGCATTGTCATTCAAACTAAACGTGTATGCAAAATTTTATTTCAATCTGTTGAGGATAACTCCCTCAAAATTCAGTTGCAAGATTTAACCCTAATGAACATACATAAATACGTACTTTTTTTTAGACCACTTAGGTGGCAGACAAGCACACGGCCCACCGTGTGTGTGGGCGACACTAGGGCCGTCACTCTCGCGCTGCCGACCCTGTAAAAACCTTCTAACGCCCTTCTTGATGAACCCCATATGGTAGTCGCTTGACAGAACCACAGCAGGGAGATCATTCAACAGCCTAACCGTGCACGGAATGAAGTTCCTCCGATACCTCACTGTACGCACCGTTGCTGGTTGCAACGTATTAGGATGAATTCCCTTTCTGTGGCGAACGGTTCGATGATAGAATGTGGTTATGGGCATCGAACAATTCTTCTAAACGCATACCATTATATAGATGGTACAGAGCAAGTTAAATAAAAGCTTGTAAAAATAAAAAGTGCCAGATCATACTAAGTGGAAAGATGTAGTCTCTACATCGCGGCATGACTGTATGAATGAATGCATGTATATAAAATTACAAAATATGTGACCTCACGGAATGAAACGATTGTTACATGATTATTGGGTGGCCCCCTAATTGTTATTACAATATATTGCTGCCTTAGACTTAGAGAGCTACAATAAAGGCAGGATAACCTGACCCGATGAGTCTAGCTTATAACTAAGTTGCTTGTTTATTTTCGTCACAAACGCGTATTACTGTTGCTGAAGTAGTTAACGACATGATGATATTAGCAATGTTATTTCTGTAGAATATACAGCTGCCGGCCTGTTTTGCCGTGGTCCAATGAAGTCTCAGTCGACTCAGTTGCAGAGAAATCGCCGCTGAAAAGAGTTCTAGGCACTCGTCACCGCCCGGACCTGACCACTGAAGATGTCAACTGCAGTGATCGATGAAACGTTTGCAACACAAGTATCATCGGAAGTAGTATATTCTTCATGCAACGCCGGCCGTGAAAGCCTAAAGATTTATAATGTTATTTTCTAGTTAGTGATTAAATTAGCTTAACACATTTCAATTTACATATCATCTTAGCGTTGTTCCCGGTTTCATCTGAGGCTTTCACCTCACACCCTAGGTCCGCTTTCTCCTCCGCCGTTTAGTTTGGCTTATACGACTTTTATGTGAGCGACTGCGTCTGACCTCCCAACCCCTAGAGGAAAGCCTGCACCAGAGCCTCACTCATTAATCAACAGTTGTCCGGTTTGCATGTGAAGTTGGTTTGGCCCCAAACATCTTAGTCAGGCGTATACAAGTAAAAAAAACCATTCATATTCGAGCCGTAACAATTATAACGAAATGACGCAAGCGGCAGCAATAATTTTAAAAATCGAACTAGTACTGCGATTCGATGTACCGATAATCGATATAAAAAAGGTTATCGGTATTCTGTTGTAATCGATTCGTCTCGAGATAATCGCGACCGGTAATTGCATGAGAACTACATGAAGGCTCCACCGCAGTCTTGAAAGGATTTGCAATGGCAACGTTTTATATTTTAGTTGTGTACACCAGATAGAATATGGCTGCACAATATCTTACAACATTAGTCTATATATTTCGATCGGAAAAAGTGAACATTCGGGAGAATTTCGAATACCTAGGACGTGTCCAGATAGCTCAGTTGATATAGTAGAGTATGAGTGTTTAAGACGATATTACTTGTAAAGTTGCTCGCTAGATGTCGCTGTTTCTTTCTGAAACGCGATTGTGTTTTGTGTACCTGAAACCTATAAAGGTCCATGTATATAGTCAATGGAAGCATTTTGTCGGTCTGTCTTTGAATTATATTATAGTCCAAATAAAGTATAGCTATCGATAGCTTCGAGTTGTGACGACTAGGAGTTTCTCAAAAGAAAACAACTGATGCCTGATCTTAGCACTGTACTTGGTTCTCTAACCAGGTAGACGACATCTTCGCCACTAGTTCAACCGGTGCGTTGCGGAGTAAACAATGAGTCCTGTAAGGGACTGGTCGCGGGTTCAAGTACTGTCCTGAATGTTCTCTTTTTCCGATCTAAATCTATAGGAAAAGTTAGCATGCTAATTGCTTCAATATTTAATTAACATGTACACATAACAGAAAACTCAATATAACTTTCTTATAATTTACGTGAATAAAATGATCCCTCGCATAATAACCTTGACATTTTACTTTTAAATGGCTAATTGTACGTAATACGTAATTAGAGACATAATCATGTAACCGGTAGCAGTATGAGTGGGCCGTAGGTTAACTACTTTCTTAAAGTGCAAGGCGACCGCACTGGTTACTAGTGATGGGAATTGTGTCGATGAATTTAAATTGAACTCGCAATATTTTCATTTTCGTTTTGTGTTGAATTTTAAATATGAATCGTACTTTTATTGCTGATGCTGATGCCCACGGCCCCACACGCTGTCTGTCTGTTCGTCTGGTCTTTTAGAATACGTGGATGCATCAAGTTGAAATTCAGATAGAATACTCAGGTATGCAACGCCTTGAAGCTTTGAAAAATAAAAATAAAACTTTTTTAAACTCAACCAATTACAATCGAACTAATAAAAATAAAAATGTGTACACGTGTACTAGTGTACACAGGTAAGAAGTGAAACTTCTTTATGACCTTATTAAGTTATATTAGATAAAGTTTAACAAAAGGCTTTTATTATCATAGACATGAATACAAATAATACAATTATTTCATTTTACCTTATTACTACTAAGTTTATTACAGCATTTCATTAAAGTACAAAACAGTCGTATTAGTTAATAATTAGTTTTAATGGAATTATATACATTGACCGATAGTTACAATCAAAAACTGAGGTTAAATAACTTGAAAAAAATAATTACCATTTTCACACCCACGTGTTAGAAAAAGAGATATAATTACTTACTTTTTTTAGAAATTCACTGAAATTAGAATTAAAATAAACCCTTTCATTTTGCTGATCACTATCAGTCGAATAAGTTACCTTTTTTTTTAAAGATGGTGCGTAACGGAAAAATGTACAGAAATTAGTAAGATAGACAGAAAGAAAGACTCATTTATTACTGCAAATTCCGCGAGACTTAGTAACAGGTGAACAGAATTAAGATGGCGCGTAACCGAAAAACGTTACATATTACGGTAATTTTTTTTCCAACGCCGATAAAGAAGTTTCACTTCAAAAAACGCATCATAATCCATTCAGTAGTTTTTGCGTCCACAGTGAACCGGCAAGAATTCTATTATTCGAATATGAAAATTTTTCTTCCGTAGGTACAGCCAGTGCGGGGTGTGTGTTGGGTAACCTCCTCGAGTGTCGCTCCGATTCCGATCCCGCTGCAGTCCGGGGGGAACGGAATCGGAGCGGCCGGTAGACCCTGGGCGGCGGTCAATGGCTTCCCCTTCACCCCTTCATAGGGTTGGCATTGATCGTCGGCCAATACCCAACGTTGCGGGAACTCATCGCTCTCCGTACTCCTCTGCTTTCAGAGGAGACAGGATGAGCGATGCTGTTAGTGGTGAGATGGCCCAGGGTCAGCCGGGGTACGAGGGATATGCTCTATGGGTAACCTTACACCCCGGCGTCTGAAGACCCGAGACGGCGTGCGGTTTTAGTCGGTGCATGCCCGACATAACCGCCCCCGCTGGCCGGCGGGGGGGTATCCGAAGGGATTTCCGCACGATAAAAAAAAAAAAAAAGGTACAGCCAGTACATAGAAGTCAAAGACTTTTATTAATGAAGTTATCTTTATTTACCAGTGTGTTGAACTCATCGATACTTAAACTGTCATGTCCCCTCCCTACGCGCTGAGATCAAGTGTCAACCTGTCATTTCACACAACGTGGCCCGGAACCAGCCAAGTGAACGCTCGCCAATGTTATATGATATCATTTCACCTTCGCGAATGAATGAGTAACACATGCTTACTATCTGCACATAATAAATATAATACGCTTGTATTGTATATCTTCGAAGGGGCATACAAAAATGTACATTCTACACTTTTTTTTTTTCGTGCGGAAATCCCTTCGGATGCCTACCCGCCGGCCAGAGGGTTTTGTCGGGCTTGAACCGACTGAAACCGCACACCGTCTCGGGTCTTAACACGCCGGGGTGTAAGGTTACCCATAGAACATATCCCTCGCAACCCGACTTACCCTGGGCCATCTCCTCAAATATTTTAAGCGTTCTGTACACAGTAACGTCCTACGGTAGGTCAAGTGTATGATGCACATACCAACATCATTGAGCTCCAAGTCATCTTCAGCTGCAAGTCGCACCTTTTTTTTTCTCTTTTACGTGCGGAAATCCCTTCGGATACCCCTCCCCCCCCGCGCCGGCCAGCGGGGGGCGGTTATGTCGGGCATGAACCGACTAAAACCGCACGGTGTCCTGCCCAAGTGTCTATTGCCGGGCACCCCGGGTAAGCCCTCGATAGGATAACCCCAGGGTTACCGGCGGACTTGGCCGCCTCCGCGGCACCTTCTAAGTCGCACCTTCTAAACAACGGACGAGGCTCTGGCGCAGACTTTCCTCTCGTGGTGACGAGGTCAGACGACAATCGCTCCCATAAAAGTCGACATACCAATAAAAAAGCAACAAGTGGTTGCAAAGTGCAAACTTTGGACGCAAGAGGATGATGATCGGATGTGGTTGTTTACGACCTTAGTAGTCATCTACATCATCATCATCATCTGCCTGCCATTGTCCTAATTATTTGTGGTCGACGCAACATGTTCACACATTCTCTTCTATGGTTTCCTATCAGGCGTCATCTCCTTCATGATATACAGCTTGGTGGCAGACAGACGAACGGCCAGCGGAGTCTTAGTAATCGGGTCCCGTTTTACCCTTGATGGAGGGTCAGTCGGGGTGCGAGGGAAATGCCTTATGGACAACCATACACCCCGCAGTCTGAAGACCCAAGACGGTGTGCGGTCTCAGTCGGTTCAAACCCGACATAACCGCCCCCGCTGGCCGGCGGAGGGGTATCCGAGGGGATTTCCGCACGGAAAAAAAAGGTACGGAACCCTAAAAAATGAGGTCAGAAGCACTCGAACCCGCGACCTTGAATGAAAGGTAATAATAATAGAGGAAGTTCATGAAGTGAGTAATGACAGAAGCAAATTTCGGACTGTTGTCCCTGCCTACTCTTTAGGAAGAGACACTTTAGTTTATACCTATGAAACTACGACGAAATGTCATTCGGTACAGTCGCTCAACGAAACACGAATGCTGGTACATTTTTTAAAGACCACGGCTTTCAACAGCCTATGTAAGGCAATAAATAAAACGTGGTTTTGAAGAGAGACGTGCGAACACGCATGTGACGCACGGTGACGTGTACCGCGTATGCGCACGTAACAGCTGGGGCCTTACACGCTTAAAATAATTCAGTTCAATTCAACGGCATTCAGAGAGATTAAGCTATACACCGTGTCTCTCCTATAGCTCAACGGCCCAAGACTGAATTGTTTTAAGCGCATCGTGGTTACGACCAGGTGAGATAGAGGTCAATCGTGAGCCTATCTTATCTTACATATAAATAAAATTGGAGTGTCTGTTTGTAATATTGAAATAACCGTTTTTTACTACATGTATATGAATATATATACGGTACATACACCAAAATAACATTTTTTTCAATTTTTGTCTGTCTGTCTATCTGTTTGTTTGTTCCGGCTAATCTCTGAAATGGCTGGACCGATTTTAACGGGACTCTCACTGGCAGATACGTAATATAACAAGGAGTAGCATAGGCTACTATAATTTTAGAAAAAATAATTAGGGTTCCGCGCAAAAAAAAACTAAAACCATAAAAATCTTAATCCACGCGGACGAAGTCTCGGGCACAGCTAGTCATCCATAAAAAAAGGCCGCGTTCGCAATACTCGCCGTATGATATGTCGGCAACCCTGGGGTTATCCTTTCGAGGGCTTACCCGGGGTGCCCGGCAACGGACACTTGGGGAGGACACCGTGCGGTTTTAGTCGAGACACGACATAACCACCCCCGCTGGCCGGCGGGGGGTATCCGAAGGGATTTCCGCACGTAAAAAAAAAAAAAAAAAGGGTACTAGCCATAATTATGTATTATTAATAATATTATTTAACTTGTTATGATTTATTATTACTATTTATTAGTATCATCTATACAAATGAATAAAATAGAAGTTTGTTCGTTATATTAAAATAACATTTTTTTAATTCAAATTCAAATTATGTTTATTTAAATCATAGGTACAGAGGATGTGGGGTGTGTGTTGGGTAACCTCCTCGAGTGTCGCTCCGATTCCGATCCCGCTGCAGTCCGGGGGGAACGGAATCGGAGCGGCCGGTACACCCTGGGCGGCGGTCAATGGCTTCCCCTTCACCCCTTCATAGGGTTGGCATTGATCGTCGGCCAATACCCAACGTGGCGGGAACACATCGCTCTCCGTACTCCTCTGCTTTCAGAGGAGACAGGATGAGCGATGCTGTTAGTGGTGAGATGGCCCAGGGTCAGCCGGGGTGCGAGGGATATGCTCTATGGGTAACCTTACACCCCGGCGTCTGCAGACCCGAGACGGCGTGCGGTTTTAGTCGGTTCAAGCCCGACATAACCGCCCCCGCTGGCCGGCGGGGGGGTATCCGAGGGGATTTCCGCACGAAAAAAAAAAAAAAAAAAAAAAAAAAAAAAGAAAGGTACAGAGGATGTGGGGTGTGTGTTGGGTAACCTCCTCGAGTGTCGCTCCGATTCCGATCCCGCTGCAGTCCGGGGGGAACGGAATCGGAGCGGCCGGTACACCCTGGGCGGCGGTCAATGGCTTCCCCTTCACCCCTTCATAGGGTTGGCATTGATCGTCGGCCAATACCCAACGTGGCGGGAACACATCGCTCTCCGTACTCCTCTGCTTTCAGAGGAGACAGGATGAGCGATGCTGTTAGTGGTGAGATGGCCCAGGGTCAGCCGGGGTGCGAGGGATATGCTCTATGGGTAACCTTACACCCCGGCGTCTGAAGACCCGAGACGGCGTGCGGTTTTAGTCGGTGCAAGCCCGACATAACCGCTCCCGCTGGCCGGCGGGGGGGTATCCGAAGGGATTTCCGCACGATAAAAAAAAAAAAAAAAAAAAAAGGGTACAGAGGATGTTCACAAAATAATGAGATCAGCTATGTTTCACCATTTGGGCATACAATATTATATAAGTAGATATTAATTATGTCATAAGATGAGTCATTAAATAAGTATTGATTACATGATCACATAAAATTTAATTAAGCAGACAAAACACACAATATTAATTAAAATACAAATAAGATTAATAATTAACATGCATCATATTCTTCTCAATCTCTCAATATATGTACTAATTACAGTGAGTTATCTTCTAAAAATTCTTTAATTGTGTAATAACATTTTTCTATGAGAAGTTTGCGAAGTTTTCTTTTAAAACTCTCCATTTCATTATCATTTCTAATCATTATTGGAATTGTATTGTATATGTGTGGTCCTAGGCAAAAAACACTGTTATGCAACAATTCTGTTCTACTAGCCACCACGGATAATTTGTCACAGTGTCGGGCTCTAGTCCGAAACTCAAATAATTCTATGTTAGATTTTATGAATATTGCAACTTCATATATATAATTAATAATATATATAATTAATGCGTATGTAGGTATGTAAGATACTTAAAAACTAGTGGGGCGGAAATCACACAGTGATTATCAAACTTCGGGCCAAACTTAGATATTTTTGTTGCTGTATGTTTATTCAAAATTGTTTTTAATAATAAGTAGTCGTATCCTTCCCACGTACCCACTAATCCTATCTCTAAATGGAATCAAATCAAACGTCTTTGACGTCAAAAACACAAAAAATGATTTTTTAGGGACAATTTGTATGGTAGGTACCCGAAACCTCGCGTAATGCTCGCGAAGGAGATGGCGAAGCGCGCCCGGGAGAGATAAAGAACTCTCCCGGCCCGCAACTTGCTCGCCGCGCATCGCAGGCGACCTCCGGCGCTTAACGACCTCCGTCCTCCATGAGCGCAGGCCTGGGTGTGGCGGGTGAGGCCGCCTGTCACCCCTGCAGAAGCAGGCCGGGACGGTGGGGCGACTAGCGCCCCTCCCCCAAACCGGGGCAAGACGGGGACACCGTCGTTCCCAAACCCGAGGACATAAGGACATAACCGCCCCCGCTGGCTGGCGGGGGGTACCCGAAGGGATTTCCGCACGAATAAAAAAAAAAAAGGTACCCCAAACCTCGAACGTACAAACCCCAAAATCTAATCAGTTCTTCCCATTAACCAAACAAGATGATTGGCGAAAGAATTTTTTAAATCGGATAAGTGGTTCTTGAGTTATTGCGTAAACAGACATCCAGACATCCAGACCAACAGACAGACCGACACAATTTTTTTTTTGCTTAATTAGACTTAGAATCATGTGAAACGTCGAGAAAAGTGATAAAAAGTGGGTGGGTAAGATTTTGATTTTTTTTGCGTGATTTTAAGACTTCGGTGTCCACCTGGTTGGTGGCCCGAAGTAAAACACTTTGATTGTGCTGTAAGACGTTGCTTTTTTGCCAAATTTCGTGATTCTAGGTCAACGAGAGCTAACGTATAGGTTTTCGATCCAAAACCTATAGGGTGCTTCCGGTTGACTTAAAATTGACAATTTTGGTTAAAAGCAACGTCGTTGAGCACAAGTAAAGGGTAAAAGTTGCAAATTGAGGTATATTTTGGTATTTACAAGTTTTCGCGAAAATATAAATTTTCCCATAACTTTTTATCGCGTTCATGTGACTCAGGACTTCGATTTTTATACACCTAATAGACCTAACAGTACCTAGAAAATTTCGAATCGCTAGATCCACATATTCCTGAGAAAATCGGTGGTGACCCTAGGATAGATAAACAGGAAGACTGAAAAGGCAGTGATCTTATGATGGTTCCTTTTTTACCTTTTAAGATACGGAACCCTAAAAAACCATTTTCAAGCTTTTGTCTTTATGTCTGTTTATTTCGGGTGATCTCCGAAGCAGCTGGGCCGATTTGAACAGATTTTTACTGCAGATAATTTTATTGATGTTATAAGGCGTAACTTAGGCTACTTTAGTTTTAGAAAAAAAAAAAATATATGTATATATATATATAGGATTCCGCGCAAAAAAAAAAACTAAGACCAGTCCAAGCGCCAACAAAATTAATCGCAATAAAATTTCTTAAAGAATAATTTTAGTTGAATGAACAAAACTAGTCTTTTTTATTTCTACCTAAATGCCTATAAACCGATCTCCGCCTACGGTCCAATTACCATCTACTTCGGCACGGCCTACCCCTCCAGGACTCGGACACTGCCTCAGAGAAAACGCAGTCCGATGTTGAGGGGGTGACACTACTAATCCAAGGATGCCTAAACGTAAACATAGTGATGTGGCAAACGCCGAACTGAAGGAGCTTCTTCGTGCAAATCAGAGAAAACAAGAAGCGGAATTCCAAGCTATAAAACAAGATATGGAAACCATTAAACAGCAGAGTTTAGAGTCCCAGAAGTCACTGGAGTTCCTCTCTAGCATGTATGACACCCTATTGCAAAAATTTGATAAAGTCACAGAAGAGAATTCAGCTCATAGGAAAAGCATAAAATCATTAGAGTCTAGAGTGGATCAGTTGGAGCGAAGCCTTAAGTCGTCGTCTATCGAAATCCGAAATATCCCTTTGACCAAACCAGAATCAAAACAGGATCTAATTGCCCACGTTTTGCACCTTAGTGAAGTTATAAAGCAACCGATACAGGTCACTGAAATCCTTGATATTTTCAGGTTAAAAACTAACAGCGAACCAGGACCTATCATAGTTGATTTTACCATGGTTTTACGAAAAGAAAATATGATTAAATCAATGATTACCTTCAATAAAGAGAAGAGAAAGGAAGAGAAAATAAATACTATTCATCTTAAAATTCAAGGAAACCCCGCCCCAGTTTATGTGACAGATAATTTAACCAGCAAAACTAGGCAGATGCCTAGTTTTGCTCGGGTCAAGTAATATAGATATATTACTTAACCCGAGAGTATCAAAGACTCGCCACCAAGCTAGTTGCTGGACCTCGTTTGGAAAGGTTTTTATCAGACTCAAGGAGGGTCAACCGACCATCCGCATTGAATTTGAGGATGATACCTCTACAAGAACCTACTTCCTCTACAAGAACGAAGGAAAACTGCAGATCTTTCACTCTTATTTAACATAGCGAACGGATCGACTGACGTAGCCGAGTTGGTGGGTGTTGGTGGTAAGTATAGCCCGCTGCACGTCCCTATCTGTCATACTAACTACAGGCAGAATGCGTGTCATACGTAAAATGCTGTGTGCCGTAGCATCGATATAGATTTATTTAGCACGAGTGTAACTAAGTTAAGGAAGATGTTATGTGACGATTACTTTACTTAGTGTTTAGTACTTCACTTATTTTTGTGTGTTTAATCATGTCGTGTACCATAATTTATTATTTTTTAGTTTACTATTCGTGAAAACTTGTAATTGGCCATCAAATGAACGTTTATCACATGTAACTCCAAATACAAGCTGTAAGTTTTCTAAACTGTAAAATAAAATAAAATAAAAATAAATAAATATTGTGGGCTTAAGCATGCAAAAATGACTAGATTACTCCTTAATTAGCGCTATTGTTTCTACTGTTATATTATGTTAAGTACTATTTTAAATTGTCAAAACTTACACAGGCACACACACATCTTGTCTACAAACATTCAAACATACACCATCAAAGAATCATAACCCACTCCACATACATTAAATCCGGTATATTATACACTACCAATGATCATTGTCTCATCCGTATACAATTACTAGAAAAATACACTTTATTACCATTACCAAAATATTCAATTTGTGCATCTTACATCGCCAACAGCAACAACATAACCTCGTATTTTAAAACTAACTCTGTATTGCTGCACATATTAGTTGCGAAGTTAAAAAACTCCTACACTAAAATTCGATCACGATGATACACTCATCAACAACGACCTAGATAATATGTCGTTGGCTGATAGTACCACCTGTAGCATAGATGATATCTCTGCTGACAGGCTTTATACAACCACCAGGTCTCTGAACTTCGTCGTGCAAAATATTCGAAGTGTATATTGTAATATTGCTCAATTCCAAACATTGTTACATGGTTGCAATATCTACTGAGATCTACTTATACTGACTGAATGTTGGCTTCACAATAATGACCGTATATTACCAGAGCTAGCCGGCTATAACCATGCATCAACTACAAACAACTATACACGAAATCAGGGTGTTGTGGTCTACTACAAAACAACAGACAATTACATTATATCTGAACCACCATTAATAGATGCGAACTGCCTTATGATAAAAGTGAATAGTAGTACTGTTATACTTGCTATTTATCGGCCTCCCGCTTATAGAAACACCACTAATTTCCTTGAATCCCTGAACAATATACTTACCAGTTTAACGTCATTTAAGAATATAACTGCACTGGGGATATCAACTTGGATATTTCGGGTGCATCAGAAGATATTAGAGCCGAATAGCCTGATATACGTGTGCCGCAGGATAGTATACTTGGTCCGACTTTATTTTTAATTTTTTTAAATGATCTTTACCAACTAAATCTGACAAATGGGAGGGTTATCACATTTGGTGACGACACCGCACTAGATTTTCGAGGCAATTCTCGGGAGGAAACATATAGGTGTGCTCAGGATGGTATAAATCGAGCTATTGGCTGGCTCAGTGACAATCGCCTATCTTTAAATATTAATAAATCTAAATACATAACTTTCAGCTTGAAAAATAAAAGAGAATTCGAAGCAGTTACCCCTCTCGTAGCCCACTCCTGTTTAGACCATGAGCTCTCTCGCTCATTGTACCTTTTTTTTTCGTGCGGAAATCCCTTCGGATAACCCCCCCCCCCCCCCCGCCGTTCAGCGAGGGCGGTTATGTCGGGCTTGAACCGACTAAAACCGCACGCCGTCGGTCTCAAGACGCCGGGGTGTAAGGTTACCCATAGAGCATATCCCTCGCACCCCGACTGACCCTGGGCCATCTCCGGTTTCGAGATGGCCCGCTTACTTGCTCTCCACTGTGCCATCTGCTAATCAGAGGGACACGTGGAAAGCTTCCGAACAGCTTTCAACAGGGCCGTCCTCGCCTCGGTCGGAGTTGGCCGTAGGCGGCAGCGTCTCCCCCGCCCTAGGAGAGAGGCGCTGCTGTCTCCGTTGCCCAGGGTGCACCGCGTGGAGGTCCCCAACCAAGCACCCCCCGCTCATTGTACCTGTAGGGAACTACAGTTGGTGGACACAATTAGATACCTAGGAATTATTATCGACAAAAGACTGAATTTTCGAGCTCATATAGATATAATGACATCTAGAACTAGAAAACGTATCTATATTTTCAAAACGTAGGTCATGTTTCTGACAAACACGATCTAAAAATGACTTATTTTGCACTTTGTCAATCAATTTTGGCGTATTGCATCACATCATGGGGAGGTGCTGCTGAAACTATAATAATAAAACTGGAACGTGCCCAAAAAGCGGTCCTGAAAGTGGCTCTCTTCCTTCCCATCTTGTTTCCTACAAGAGAACTATATCAGAAGTCTGATGTCCTTATACAATTCGGCAGCTTTTTATTTTTCGTATAATATTAAGGTCACATTCTTTGTCAGGGTACGATCCTTTCCTTAATTCAAGAAAGCGCCGTAAACATAAAGTCTTTGAAATTAATACTATCTACAGGACAACCCTGTCTCATAGATTTTGTTGTTTTTTGGGTCCATATCTTTACAATAAAATTAACACCCTTATTCCTATATACCACTTGAATAAATTCAAATTAAAAAAGAAACTGACGTCCTGGTTAAAAAGCTTATGTTGTGTTGATACCGAAAACCTATTAACACAGGTAACGTGAACAATGAATATACTACGCACAAACCAAGTAAATATAAATAAATGGGTAAAATACACACACTCACCCTCACGTACACAAACTCACCCTCATACACTAACACACATATTTACTAACGCGCGCACGCTCACACATACAGTATAGTCAATAGATTTTATTTCTTATTATGTATAATAAAAAAATAAGAAAACATTTATTTTGTAAAACTTAACACCAGTCGTCCTAGAGGTGGGAGCCTTGTGATCTGTAACACAGGTTTTCCTACTCCAGAGACTCTCACAAAGGCACCTTGTGATCTGTAACACAGGTTTTCCTACTCCAGAGACTCTCACAAAGGCACGAGAGTAACAAAATGATCTGTAATATGAAAATTGTACCTTACCTTTGTGAAAGAGAAATAAATAAAACTTATACTTATAATTTTATTACAATGAACAAAACTAGTCTTTTTTATTTCACGTGATCATATTGTAGGAAATGATTGACATATCTGTTCTTATCCTATAATCACAATTATTGTCAACCAAATAGAATTTTCCGTAATTAATTGCGAATTTGGCAATAATAAGAATTACATACAATACGGAAGACTTGACTTATTATAATTATTACCTAATTATTATTAAAAAAAACAATGCTTACAAACTAACACGGAAACACTTAAAATATATGTGTGTAACTAGGTATTGTATTATTAAATTGTCTATGGTTTTTGTTGATAATAATTACATTAACTAAAATAAGAATTTTAGTTTAAAAAAAATAGAAAAACAAATGTAAATGTATGCAAAAAGCCAAAACGCGCAGTAATTTCCGGTGTCGTAGAATTCATGTTTGTGGGGAATTTGCGGAAATTCCCCAGAAAACGGGCAGCGTTGCCACTTTGTATGGCAATATTTATCTTAACCAGGGATTAGACACACAATAATTATCGCAATATTTACGATCCTCTCATATTATGTTGGTAATAGCTGTTGCCTGCGACTCCGCGTGCCTGGAATTTTGATCCCTTTCCCGCTTTCCATGGGAAGCTGTTTCAGGGATAAAAAGTAACCTGTGTCCTATTCCAGACTATAATCTATCCCTGTACCAAATTTCAGCCAGATTCGTTCAGCCGTTAGAAAAATTAGATTTAAAAACAAATAATTTTATTCTGGGGTTATCCTTTCGAGGGCTTACCCGGGGTGCCGGGCAACGGACACTTGGGGAGGACACCGTGCGGTTTTAGTCGAGACACGACATAACCTGCCCCGCTGGCCAGCGGGGGGGTAACCGAAGGGATTTCCGCACGTAAAAAAAAAAAAAATGTACTGTACCGGAAAACATGATGATGGTGTGTTCAAATTCACAAGATATTGGGACCTAAGCTAACCTCATCTGCGTGCCGATACACCTGCTGATTGCCAGACAAGGCTCTGGCGCAAGTTAGGAGGAAGGTGGTAACATCTAGTTCAGTGTTGAATGTGAAAGTTTGTATAGATGGATGGAAGTTTGCTTCTCAATCTGATCAAAGATCTGGCTGAAATTTGATACATAAATGATTTTATGAATGACTGTATTGTTCCCATGGGAAGCGGGTACGGGATCAAAACTCCAAGCGGGTGGAGGCGCGGGCAAGAGCTAGTTCATAATATTAGTAGTACCTATGATAGGATATAAGGATATCCCTACAGCATTGTGGCGTACAAGGGCTAACTGCGGGCATTTCCTCTAGTTTATAATCCTTGCATAAAACTGCAGTATCAAGTTTTCAAAAGTACTATTTCGACATATAGACTAACGTAACAAAAGGTAGCCGCCATGTAGCAAAGGCTAGACTTTATCTGTGCCTTTAATGTAGTCTATTTAGGTTATCTGTATCTCCCACGTACTTATTTCAAACTACATAAATACATTATATGACAATACATATTATTATATGACAACATCTGTGGCGTAGCGGTAGTGCGTTCGGCTGCTAAGACAGTGGCCGCAGGTTTGATTCTCACTTATTGCAAAATCTATATTTGCATTAGTCTGGGTGTTTCTATCAAAAAAAAGTATTTAAGTATGTTTATCCGCATTGGAGAACCCTTATGACAAGCTCTGCTTAGTTTGAGTCTTTTATGGTGTACAATAAAGAATATTTTATCTTTTTCTTTTAGAGTAATAAACGAAGAAGTGTGGTCGTGGTTAAACATGTAAGTGACAAATAGTAGGAACATAGTTATATGTGTTCAGAAGAATTGGTTATCGACCAATTCTTCTGAACAACGCCAACGGCTACATTCTATCATCGCACCGCTCGCCACAGACAGGGAATTCATCCTCACACGTGGCGACCGGAAACGGTGCGTACAGTGAGGTATGAGAGGCACTTCATTCCGCGCACGCTCAGACTGTGGAATGATCTCCCTGCTGTGGTTTCCCCAAGCGACTACAATATGAGGTTCTTCAAGAAGGGCATTAGAAGGTTTCTACAGGATCGGCAGCGCGAGTGTGACGCCTCTGGTGTTATACGTCCAGGTCACGGTAACCGCTTCCCACCAGGTGGGCTGTGTGCTTGTCTGCCACCTAAGTGGTATAAAAAAAAAAAAGCAAAACGAGAAAACACAATTCACAACAAAATTTAAAATTTCAATTGATTAGTTGATATAATATCCAACCTTAGTTTATTTTTTTATTAGTATTATTTTAGTTTATTACTAAAAATGAGTGAAGGTTTAGTATACTTTGATTTATTTCGTCGTATTATTTCAAAATTAAACAATTTGTTTATATAAACAAATCAACTGCAAGGAAGCGGAAACTCCACTCCACACAAAAACCAATCGCTAAATCACGATTACAAAGTAAGCATTCGATTTCAATAGCGATAACTATTAATATTTAATTATATAGTTCGTAACGTTGTTTGTAATGGCGTAATAAATAAAATATGTATTAACAAAACTTAACAAAACATAAAAAATAGTGTAAGCGAACCTTGAGCCTCAGAATTTAAGATCATAATGACCAGATTATTATGCCAGAAGAATTTTTGAAAATTCAACCCTTAGGGTGCCTTCAAATTTACCGTGACATGCCGTATTTTGCGGCAAATTTGAAGACCCCTAAGGGTGTAAATTAGGGGCGGTATAAATACTTAAACATTTAAAATCAAGGCCACTCGTGGCCAATCGCATGCGGCGTGGTTTCATATAATAATAATCATAGCTGGAGGCAGCTGGCCGCAATGCGTTTGTGGGCCTTAACATAACTAGGTCTGCAAGGCGAATCGCTGCTTGCAATGTTGAGCTGAGTGAGACATCGTGATTTGAATTTTGAAAATTTTGAACAGTGATCA
Source organism: Cybosia mesomella (assembly GCA_946251805.1). Classification (NCBI taxonomy): domain Eukaryota; kingdom Metazoa; phylum Arthropoda; class Insecta; order Lepidoptera; family Erebidae; genus Cybosia; species Cybosia mesomella. The sequence continues at coordinate 4,755,977 of OX276417.1, forward strand.
TTCCTCCGTGGCAAGTCCGATTTTGAAAATTCTTTTTGAAAGTCACAACTCTGGACATGCTTTCTGAGCGTGTAAAGTTTGGTCATAGTGTCTCGATCGGTTATTATGTAATTTCATCTGGAATTTTTTTAACGGTGATCATTCCTCTGTGGTAGCATTATTTTTTTCAAAATATATCCATAAACCTTCCTCTGATTGACCTCTTTAATCATGCCAAATTTGGTTCTGATTGGATTATTAGTTTAGGAGGAGACCTGTGACAAAGAAAATCCTGAAGTCTGGTATGAGGAGTTTTCGCTCGACTTCGTCTCACTCAGCTCAAAAACTCTTCTTTCTGCATTCCAGCACCGATCCCAGTAGCATTTAAAACTCGCACTTCGGGAGTCCGGTGTCGGGCTATTGGTATTTATATATCATACATTTCACCGAAACATTGCCTTTAATAATGCATTGACTACATAATCCAATCCTAAATAACTATGACTCCTTATGAATAGATATGATTCGAACCTTATATACAATCTGCTTCGCTTTACTGGATAGATCTCTGTGTCCAGCACTGAGGAGTAACGTTCCATAAGATGCTAACTTCAATCAGTCACCGCTACGTGTTGAAATAATAGAATATGATTCCAGCTGAATGGAATCTTAAGTGTCTCAAGTTTACGTGGATCGCGAATAAGATGTATTACGAATTTACATACATTGTTATATACGAGGGCCAAACTGAAAGTTCTTAGAACTGGCCACTTATAAACAATATAATAAAAAAATAATTCTAAAATTTGAAAATAGAACTCTTTGCCAATATTACTGAGTATATATTTCATTCATTTATCATTTGTTTTACGATTTGGCGGCAAATTGAAAATTGTCTGTGTCACGTTAACATGATTTAACACGAGAAAATTTTCGTGCAATCATTTTTTATGACTTTCGATGTCATTTAAGTCAACAAGAAAGTTATGATAGACTACGATTGGCCTTTCACGATGAAGCCCCATCTCGTGCGACTGTTTACAACTGGTTTAATGAGTTTAAACGTGGTCGCACTAATCTCACTGATGATTTACGTGAGGGACGGCCTTCTACGGCGACGACTGAAAATAACATCTGTGTTGTGCGGCGTATGATAGAGACTGACAAAAGAGTGACCTATCAGCAGATTCGGACAAGCTTAGGCATCGATATGAGTCAAGTGCACAAAATCCTCCACGAACATTTAGCGGTCAGGAAGCTTTGCGCCCGGTGGATACCTCATAATTTGACTGAGGCTCAAAAACTCCATCGTGTGGATTGGTGCCGTAAAATGATTGAAAGATTTAACGGAGGTGACTCTAATGCTGTGTTCGACATACTAACAGGTGACGAAAGCTGGATTTACTGTTATGATCCTGAAACCAAAAGACAATCTGCTCAGTGGGTGTTTCCTTTCCAGGAGTTGCCAACTAAAGTGAAGAGAGATCGAAGTGCGGGAAAAAAAATGGTGGCCTCGTTCTTTGGAAGGATAGGTCATTTCGTAACAATTGTGTTAGAGGATCAAAAAACAGTTTCTGCAGAATGGTACACTACCAATTGTTTGCCACTTGTCTTGGAAAAAGTTCGAGAGAAACGACCTCGCAGTAGGATCCTCCTTCACCACGACAACGCCTCGTCGCACACCGCCAAGCGAACGATCGACTATTTGGCGACATCAAACGTTGAATTACTGGGTCACCCGCCGTATAGCCCCAACCTCGCGCCTTGTGATTTTTATTTATTTCCAAAAATTAAAGAAAAACTTAAAGGAAAGCGGTTTATGAATGCTGAAGAAGCGGTGGCTGCGTATCGCGATGCCATTGAAGAGACCCCTAAGGACGAGTGGGCAAAGTGCTTTTCCCAGTGGTTCCATCGCATGCAACGGTGTATTGACGTGAATGGACAATATTTTGAAAAGATATAATAAAACTAATAACTGGCTAATGTAATCAGTTTTTGATTTTCTAAGAACTTTCAGTTTGACCCTCGTATTGCTGCTATCACGATTACTGATCAGTATATCATATTATTACCGAACATATGTCCTGGTCCCAGTGCAACGGTTTATGCACCAAATGAGGTGTTAGAATATCATTCACATTCACCTCCAAACTCCCCGGGGAGAGCATGCCCCTTCATGCTATATACTGACCGAGGATCTACCAACTGGTGCTGACAGAACCTATCAGCACCAACGATTAGTCTCCGCTGTGAGACCACCAACCAGACTTATGCAAGTCCAAGCAATCATGACAGTGGCAGTATTCCATTAGCAACAGCATGTCGTGGGGGCGACGCACATCACGACATTCTGCTCGCACCAATATACTGTATACTACATTAATATGAAACGTAAACCTAAGACACTTAGCTTTCGTTCCAGTCTCGCCTCGAGATGTAATTACTCGTACAATAACTACTCGCTTTTACACTGATATTAACAGACTACATTAACTTTACTTAGAGATAGTATTAAACAAGGTAGAACGAACAAATGACATTCGAAACCGTCGCTTTAAGATTTAAACATTGACGTATACAGTCTATGGCAGAAGTTGGCGCCATAGGGCTTGAACTTACCATAGAGTTCTTAATGTTGCTATATACAATATTTACAATTCGCAGCGGTAGTCGCGACATCCGGGGTCCACTCTCCCACAACTGCATTATTAGGTTTACAATAACAACTCTGATCTATACAAGTATATGCCGAAGTAACTAACTAATACTATGATATTTAGCTCCATCGGCGACAAGCAAGTACGTGTATGTCACAATACCTCACGGGCCGTAAGTTCGAAGCCGTGCTGCGTGATTCCTATGTGGCGCAAGCGCAGCACTGCATAATGCTACTTACCTATACGTAACTATTTACGATCTGTGTTGACTCGCGATGTTATTTAGATATTTGTGCTGTCTATAGATAGGTACTTTACTTATTTAAAGTTTATGCACATATGTAGTTTTTTTTCACGTGCGGATATCCCTTCGACTACCCCCCCGCCGGCCACCGGGGGTGGCTATGTCGGGCATGAACCGACTATATGTAGTTACATAAAAAGAGAGAATTAGAGACCATGGACATATCAGTGCCGTAACTACCGAAGATCTTGGTGGGGCCCGTACACTCCCTTGTCACGGGTGATTTTTTAAGCGTTTAATTTACAAAAAAATATAAATATAGAAAAAAAAAATATTGGGGGTCAAGATCAATCCTTGCCATTTATGTGTTAAAGATAATTTTCATGTAAATGTTAGCCACGGCTACGTTTTAGGTGATCCATACGTGAAGTCCAATTTTGGAATTAAGTGGAATCTCTCTTTTTGGACGTGCGATTACACTCAGTTGGACTATTTTTGTAGATGTACGATCTCTTGTTTATGCCGATAACCCAGTATCGATTTAAGCACTTGAAGACAACATTACACGTGTTATCGGTAATATACCAGTCGATATGCTCGAAAAAGAGTTACTTTTCCGATGGCAATAGGCTCGCCCCCTATTACATTGGGGCCTTAACATAACTGGCGAATCGTGGGTGTGTAATACACCTCTGCCTACCCCTTCGGGGATACAGGCGTGAAGTTATGTTACGTTATGTGTTTTTTCGATATTGGATTAGAAAATTGAACTTCACGTATGGATCAACTAAAACGTAGTCGTGGCCAACATTAACATGTATTAATCTTCAACACAAAAATGGCAAGGATTGATTTAGAACCCCCGATAGTATTTTTTCCAATTTTTTACAAATTTCCTGGATTTTTGTAAACTAAAAACCAAACGCTTCAAAAATCACCCGTTATTACGTGAGATTATTAACGGGGGTATTCCCCGTAGATACACTTTATGACAACTTATTCTCATCATCTAATAATAATAGGATTTTATACAACTCATGTATGAGTATGATCGAACTCTTTTTATGGTTCCGTAATCAACACGTAACTCTAATAGTTTCAGTTAAAGGGGATTTCTCAAAAGTGTACCTACGGGGAATAAATCCTAAAACGTGTCTTTATAAATTTAGGTGTCGTACACCTCCTGCTTACCCCTTTTGAGATATACAGGTGTTAGTAATTAGCTTTTTAATTTTACAAGTTGCAACAAGCTACTTACTAAACTTAGCGTCTCTTTGTTTCAGATGAAGCCACTCAGGGTAAACGGCAGCGTCCTCGCGACATGTCCCTGGCAGAGCCTCCACATACTATGGAGATCGCTCAGATCCTGATATCTTTACTCCACGCTTGGGGTCTAGACCCGGATTTAGACAGAGTCTGCGAGTCTAAGCTCGGACTATTGAGACCTATGGTAAGTTTTACTACTTCACTTTAATTTACTTTTGATGTATTTCGATAGGGATTCCAAGACAGTTTAAGTGAGAGAATGAGAGAGATCTTGGTTTTTTATTTTGTATTTAATGTTTTAACAAATATTATCAGGTTCCCGTATGCTTCGGCGTTGTCTCTCGCCACGGCCACATGGCTGTCCAACTGCCCACGTGGCTTGGAAGCTGGGCTGATGCCTGTGCGTCGGCTCCTGACGACCCTCTTCTCACCACCTCGGATCTTCCACCAGAGTTGCTGAGGCAGGAGAAGTTGACTAGGTAAGACAATTTTGAAGTGGCTGATTATCATTGCTACTCAACCATAATGCCATCCTCTGCGTCGAATGTGACACGCGTGCCTGCACACGCGCTATGGTTCTGTTTAGATGTTTGTTACTTTTATTTTGGAATCGTTGAGATTGCTTGTTCCCAATATGAGGCTACGACAGTTACCGAGGGGTAGAACCTTTGATGTGCCAGTACCTCGGACAAACTTGCTACAATTTGCTCCTCTCGTACGAGCGCTAAATATTTTAAACGCGGTCTCGCGTGTTATTGATATTTTTGTGTGTACATTAGCCGAGTTCGAAAGAGTGACGCTACAGTGTTTGTCGTAACTGACATAAATTAGTGTAATATGTATTATTATATTATGTATAATAGTTATAAGAGCATTGTCGCATTAGTAATATTACTGTAAAGGCAATGTATCTAAGTATATAAATAAATAAATAAAAATAAATACTCAATCAAGCTCAAACGGCTTAACGGATGAAAGAAATGAAGAAATAGTAGTTTAAACAACTGTCATATAAGAAGGGGTATTAAAACACGAGAGTCTGCGATAATAGGTTGACTCGAGTGTTTTAATACCTAAGTTATATGCAGTTTCATACACTACTTTATCTTCACTCATAGGAAAAATTGAAATTAAACAAAGTAGGTAGGTTACAAGGAAGTCGCCATTTTTTTCACAGTTCGAACTGCGCATGTGTGTGCCTTTTTTTTCATATTCAGCCTAAAACCTTAGACTAGTTTAATGAATAAAAAAAGATAGCGGTACTATAATGAGTTTTATGATACAGTTGGCGATACTATAGTAAGTTTTATTTTTAATTTTATGTATATACGTTTATAAAGTGCGTATGTATAGAATCGTCTTTGAATTCGTAATTCGAATTTTTCGATTTGAGTGTAGATAAAATATTTTATTTGCGGTACGCACAACAAAAACTACTTATCTTTATCTTCTCTTCTCTTATATATAAAAATGAATTGCTGTTCGTTAGTCTCGCTAAAACTCGAGAACGGCTGGACCGATTTGGCTGATTTTGGTCTTGAATTATTTGTGGAGGTCCAGAGAAGGTTTAAAAGGTTTGTCATCGATTGAGGCAGTACGAAGTCTGCCGGGTCAGCTAGTTACTTAATATAAGTCTAACCTTATGTCTATTGTGCGAGCCCATATAAGTTCGCCATCTCGGCATATGCTCAGGATCTAGCTGAAATTTGGCAAACGAATATATTATACTCGTCGTCTAGAATAACACATAGGCACTTTCTATCACTGGAATTGATTTCCATTGATTCCAGAATTCCACACGCCACTAGCACCAGCCGGTCCTCTATGAAAAATTACCCTGATGCTTATCTACTTGATGATTATAGTAGCTAGGTTCAAATAATGGTTTCACATTGAAATAAAACTATTTTTAACAGATTCTACCGCGATCCCGACGTTTCGGTTGCTTTTCAGCAGTCATGGTCACGGGGAGACCAAAGATGGTTGTTGTCTTGTACAATAACAACAAACAAACTAAGCTGCTAAGCTTGCTACTAAACTGAAAAGCAACCGAAACGTCGGGATCAATGTAAAATATAAAATAACATCAAATAAATCGCGATAGAAATAGTTAAAAATAGTTTTATTTCAATGTGTGACATTCGCGTAGACTTCCGACAATATTATAATGGTTTTATTTCAGGCTCTTCACTTCAAAACTGCACTGGGAGCTCAGCACGACCCTCACAACCAACCACCTTCTGTCCATCGTGGCGCTTGCCAACACGCTCATGTCCATGAGCAACGCCAGCTTCGTTCCCGAGCAAGAAGTCATCAGAAGACTCCACAGGTAGGTCATCATCATCCTCCGTACCTTTTCCCAACACACTTGGGTCGGCTTTCCATCTAACTACGAAGCAACTGCCGTCTGTCCTCCACAACCCACTGGCTTTTTTTTTTTGTTATATATTTAGGACACGTCAATTTGACTTCACCTCGCCTGATGGTAAGCTGAAGGTAAAGTCTCAGGAAAGAGGGTCACCATTACATACACGCACCATGTTTACAATGGTGGCACTCAGCTTGACGGCCTCATCAGAAGAGGATTGTCGTCGCAGCACCGCGTTCCACCCACCGGTCCCACTAGTGCTGCGACCACAATCCACCTGCCCGGCTATGCACTTGCTGACCCCTGAACGCAATCAAACCGAAATTGGATTACTATGGAGGGTTTTTCGCAATCGTGCACGGTGGTACCTACCCGGCCGAATTTTGTGACAAATTTGTGTCATCAAATTTCTACCACCAGTTCTATGTGCTATGTCGAATTTCTGTAGTTAAACCCGTTTTCGGACATTTTAGGGCTCTAAGCACTCGTAACAAACGTAACGACTGCTATAGATGTCCGTATGGCAACCGGGAACGACAGCTTAACGTGCTCTACGAGGCACGGTGGGGTCTCAATTTAAAAAAAAATACTACTTAGCCATGAGCCCCTCATGTTAAGCCCCATCGGTGTTCCTGTAAAGTCTTCTTCAGCTCCTCGTCACTAAATCCTTTATCCAAGGAAAACTACTATCTGTATAAATATAAATATTCTACGACATTGTACATAGCGCTTTCTAGACCCAACGTAAGCATAGTTTAACTAGCTTGTGTTATGGGCTCCAGAATGGGGATAAACATACTTATATACTTTTTAGTTATAAATATATACATATTATACACCCAGACCAATGCAAATAGACATATTCATGCATACAAATATTTGCACTGAGCGGGAATCGAGCCCACGCCCCCTGTCGTAGCAGTCGAATGCACTACCGCTACGCCACAGAGGCCGTATATCACCCCATATATCGTTATTCAGCCTAGCTCAGCAGCACATGCTACTATTAGCTATAAACAAAACCTAGCTTATTAGCGCGTCCCATCATATTGAGCTACAGTTCTCGATTTATCCCAGACCTTCGACCCGAAGCTCCTCATCCTGGGCAGCAGACGAAGAGAGAGAGGAACAGCTGGCGGCCCAACAGGCTCACATCAAGCAGGGCTGGTCTCTCCTGGCGACTCTACACTGTGTTCTATTGCCAGATAAAGTGGTAACGGCAGGTAAGGTCCTTTGCGATTGCTGTAATTTCTTCTTTATTAATCTAAATGATGTCCTTGGATTGTTCGTCAGAAGGAAACCCTTTTTTCAGTACCTGTTTTTACAAGCCTTTTTTTTATTATTTATACCCTATTTTAAACCAATAACCGCGGTAGCCTAGTGGTATGGGTAATGGACTGCTGAGACGATGTCTCAGGTTCGATCCCAGGTTTTACCATGGCACACACCAATGACTTTTCGAAGTTATGTGTGTATTTATCGCAGGTTTATAAGTGCCCGGTTAATGGCAATAGGCTCGCCACCTATTACATTGGGACCTAAAACATAAACTGGCGAAACGTGGGTGCTAGCACCTCTGCCTACCCCTTCGGGGATATAGGCGTGAGTTTATGTTATGTTATGTTATGAAACGTGGGTGCTAGCACCTCTGCCTACCCCTTCGGGGATATAGGCGTGAGTTTATGTTATGTTATGTTATGTTTAAAAGACTTACAAGTACATATAGTGGAGTCGCCAAATTCAATAAAACATGAAAACCTCGGTTTTCAGTCTCAGTGAATGAGTTTTAAAAATGAAAGTGAAATAGGTAGCTAATAAAATACATTACAAACATTACCTAATAAAAATTGTCATCTCTTTTTTTTTCATTTAAAATTTAACATTAATTTTTTTTTTCAAAAAAATAACTGCTATGTGTTCCAGGAGCAATACCGATGCCAAAAATGTGTTGTTTCGACTTTTTGTCTGGTTGTCTGTTACTATATTTGTCTAAACAGACAGAGTCCTTCTGAATCAATGTTCGTATGTGCATCATACACCAGATTCAACAGATTCAGCTGAAATTTTGCATGAATATTGTCCATTATATGTCATATGCTATATAGTCTGCCAATAATATAGTCATATATTACGCTACATAGCATATATAGCTCTTATAGGTCTTTTATAAGCACAGTATATACGGTATTTTTTATTTATCTTAACATTATAACAAAATGTAGTGAAGATATGCCTCTTCACTACATTTAGTTTCAGTTCAGTAGAGCTCATGCTAGTTCCATGTCCAGACTATAAATCATCACGCTATACCTTTTTTTTTTTTTTATCGTGCGGAAATCCCTTCGGATACCCCCCCACCGGCCAGCGGGGGCGGTTATGTCGGGCTTGCACCGACTAAAACCGCACGCCGTCTCGGGTCTTCAGACGCCGGGGTGTAAGGTTACCCATAGAGCATATCCCTCGCACCCCGGCTGACCCTGGGCCATCTCACCACTAACAGCATCGCTCATCCTGTCTCCTCTGAAAGCAGAGGAGTACGGAGAGCGATGTGTTCCCGCCACGTTGGGTATTGGCCGACGATCAATGCCAACCCTATGAAGGGGTGAAGGGGAAGCCATTGACCGCCGCCCAGGGTGTACCGGCCGCTCCGATTCCGTTCCCCCCGGACTGCAGCGGGATCGGAATCGGAGCGACACTCGAGGAGGTTACCCAACACACACCCCCCATCACGCTATACCTAATAGTTAGAAAATCGATACTGCGGAAGGAAAAACACTTTGACCTTTTGCTAACTTAACTCTCGGGTTTAGAGGGTTTATTTTTAACAACATAAACCTTTTTTGAAAACGTATACCCTTTTTTTTTCGTGCGGAAATCCCCTCGGATATTCCCCGCCGGCCAGCGGGGGCGGTCATGTCGGGCTTGAACCGACTAAAACCGCACGCCGTCTCGGGTCTTCAGACACCGGAGTGTAAGGTTGCCCATAAAGCATATCCCTCGCAGCCCGACTGACCCTGGGCCATCTCCGGTTTCGAGATGGCCCCCTCGGGATTGGGAACCACGGTATCCCCGTCATTTTGAAAACTTAAACCCTTTTTTAAACTATACACGGTACACTTAGTTTTTAAACTTAGCCCATATTTGAATTTTACGGCTTATAACCTTTTTGAAGACATAAACCTATTACTTAAAATACCTCTTACTGTAAAAAAATATAAATTAAAAAAAAAACTTTCATATTGTGCTCTGAAACTGCTAGGTTAGCTAACAACGACTATTCCGAATGCCACCGGCGGAAAGAGCTAACTTTCTTTAGGTATAATACATTCATCTGTCTGTTCCCAGGTGCGAAGAGCTTCAAGCGTCCCCAGGTGGAGATGCTCGCCCGTCGCTGGCAACATCACTGCCTTGAGGTTAGAGAGGCTGCACAGGCTTTGCTCCTCGCCGAACTTGGCAGGTAAGCACACTCTGTTTTTGACATGTGATTCAACTGATGGACAGTTCCACGTACTAACTAATTACTACATGTGGATGGGCCCTACCACGATCTAAGGAGCCAAAGCCAATTTCACCTGCAAGCCGGTAGACCTGCTGATTGATTGGCTTTCCTGAGAGGAAAGTTTGCACCAGAGTCTCGTCCGCCTTCTGCAGGTGTATCAGTTTTCAGATGAGGCTGCCTTGGGTCCTGAAGATCTTAGTAGGCTTCATACACCAATCTTTTCCAGGTTGGGTCCAAAAGGCCGCAAGAGCCTCGTGGACAACTGGGCACAATTCCTACCTCTGTACACCCACACGGAGAGCATCAACCCTCACGCTGCACCCAAGGAACCAGTCGAAAAGGTTAGTCTGAAGACTTAAGAGACCTTCTTTATTTATTTTTACTTGCGGAAATTACCACGGACCTCACCTCACTTGAGCTGACGGTGACATGGGTATGTTAAACTTGAACCAACTACGGTGTCTCTCGCGTCAGTATTGTGGTACGGGGAACCTGGTGTGCCCTAGAACGGAAATCCCAGAAACATGGAGCAAGAGTTCGCTACGATCAGACCTTGGTGTCTGATAGGGGGTTGCCACCGTATATGTCTGATAAAAGACTACGTGATTTCTAATAATATGTCAAATGATATTTATAAAACGGAGTTTCAAATTTGAGGTAACCTTCGGGCTACTACTATGGGTCTTGCGATCGAGAAATCGTTTCAACCTAAGCCCCCTCCCCCCCACTTCTCTCTCCTTCCTAGCTATAGAACCCATATAATAAGACTATTAATACTGTTGATTGATGGCACTTTTTTTTTTATTTTTTTTTACGTGCGGAAATCCCTTTGGATACCCCCCCGCCGGCCAGCGGGGGTGGTTATGTCGTGTATCGACTAAAACCGCACGGTGTCCTCCCCAAGTGTCCGTTGCCGGGTACCTCGGGTAAGCCCTCGGAAGGATAACCCCAGGGTTGCCGCCGGACTTTGGCTGCCACCGCGGCCTCTCCTGGTGGGATCGCGTTTTATCCCGCTTCGGTGAGTTGGCAGGCGTGTGTAGGGCACACACGACACGCCTCCGCCACGGCCTGCTTCTGTAAGGACGGCTAGTCGGCCAACTGCCGTCCTCAGGCCCCGATCATGGAGGTCGGTAGTCCCGGACGTAGATGAGTCCTCGAGTTTCGCAGTCTGCGGCGAGGACGCCGCAGACTGCGAAACTCGAGGGGCAGGGTTGTCTTCCGCTCCCTCTCCGCCGTCTCTTTTGCGCGCATTACCTGCTCCCAGAAAGAGGCGGCGGCGTGCCACATGCTCCCGTCGGAGACCACGGCCCTCACCATGGTCTCCAACGAGAGAACGTCCACGCCCAGGACCGCAACGAGATCCCGGCGTTGACTCGCCCACGCAGGGCACTCCACCAACGTGTGGAGCGCCGTGTCTTCGCCAGGATCCTCGCAGTGCTGGCACTGCGGCGTTGTCTCCCGGTGGATGCGCCATAGATACTTACCGAAACACCCGTGTCCGGTAAATATCTGGCACATCCGGTAGGAGAGGTTTCCATGGTCCCTCTCCAACCACTCCTTCATGATCGGTCTCACCGCCGCAATGGTGGATTCCCCCCACCTTGGATGCTCAAGTCGCAACCCTCCATGTCTCCATGAGTTCCTGGCGGAGCAGGGACCGCTGAGCCCTGATTTCTCGGGGTTCCGGCCTATGGCCCCGCTCCAGCACCTCCTTGCGCCACTGGTACAGCAGCGCAAGGTCTCTCGCTTCCAGGTCCCATGGAGGGGTCCCGGCTAGGAGACATGCCGCGTCGACGGAGATCGTGCGATACCCCCTGATGACTCTGACGGCCATCGCCTGCTTGATGGCACTTGGTGGAACTTGCTACACATATTGAAATAAATGTATCACTTGTACTTTTCCACTATTATATTTATTAATTTCACCTGACCGGTTTCAGTGAAGTTCTTATATCGGAGTTCACTATAATCGGTGACTGTTATGTATAAATTAATATAAAAAACGTTTGAGAATGCCGTGAGGCGAAACCGGTCAGGTGAAATTAATAAATATAATAGTGGAAAAGTACAAGTGATCCATTTATTTCCATATAATAAGCGTTGCTTAATTTGGGTCTAGATAATATGCCCTAGAATATTAATTTATCTAAGTATATCCTCTTTTCACAGCAAGAAGAAGAGTTTGAAGAAGAAGAAGAAGAAATAGTCCGCAAGCCGTCTTCTCTGGCCGAGCTGAAGAGAAAACAGACCACCGCTGTTGTGTTGTTAGGAGTCATCGGTGCTGAGTTTGGGCAGGACATTACCAGTGAAGGTATGCCTTGAGTCTCTAAGCAACTTTATAATACACTAACTGTTGCCTGCGGCTTCACCCGCGTGGTGAAATTATCCTATACATACCTACGTTTTGGGGAGACACTGGAGCGGTCTACCGAAATTATTACCAACTAGTTTGACTTTTTCCGATTTAAATTTATAGGAAAAAACATAGTAATTGCTTCAAAATTTCATTAATGTCTATAATATTCGGTTTATTTCTTTTGAGCATGAGCATCATGAGCATTTGAAGACGAATAAAGTGTGAATATGTCGTTGAAAAGTTATGCTAAAGTGGTTTTTGCACGTGGACAAGTTTGTTAGACAAAGTATGTTATTAGAACGACAGGTCTACTATGAGACGTACATTCAAAATTGCGGACTGAAATTTCGGACAATCGGTACCATGAAATGTACTTATTCCGCAATCGGGCCCAAAGACGGCACATAACAGTTCATTCGGCCTAAACCCTACCATGGAACAACCTGAAACCGCAAAAATTCAAAATTATAATAGTCTGCCAAAAAAAATATTAAAATGAAAACATGATACTATACGACTTATTTCAAAAGGTCAAAGGAATGTATTTTTAAATATATTGTATTTGTATTTTTGAAATAATATATATTGTAAATGCAAACCTCGTTGATCTGTTTGATTCATTCACGAAGTAACTTCATGGTACCTTTTTTTTTTTTTTTTTATCGTGCGGAAATCCCTTCGGATACCCCCCGCCGGCCAGCGGGGGCGGTTATGTCGGGCTTGCACCGACTAAAACCGCTCGCCGTCTCGGGTCTTCAGACGCCGGGGTGTAAGGTTACCCATAGAGCATATCCCTCGCACCCCGGCTGACCCTGGGCCATCTCACCACTAACAGCATCGCTCATCCCGTCTCCTCTGAAAGCAGAGGAGTACGGAGAGCGATGTTCTCCCGCCACGTTGGGTATTGGCGGACGATCAATGCCAACCCTATGAAGGGGTGAAGGGGAAGCCATTGACCGCCACCCAGGGTGTACCGGCCGCTCCGATTCCGTTCCCCCCGGACTGCAGCGGGATCGGAATCGGAGCGACACTCGAGGAGGTTACCCAACACACACCCCAACTTCATGGTACCTAGATGACACTTCTTTCCTTCGTGTTTTATACGGGCCCGCAACTGTGGATGTACATTTCATGACAGGCCTACTGTTAGTTAACGGTGAGGATTTTTCTGATTTATGTATGTGTGTGTATATTTGAAAAAAACAGTAATGATAAAAGAACGTAAAATTAACTACTTATGATGATTTTTGAAGTGCAAACTTCTTTATGCGCGTTGAGCACTTTCCATATGAGCACTTATTGGGTGAACAAAAATCATAAAACTCGCGTTTTTTTTTAATCGTCACGTCACCGTGAGGTTATCATCGAGATGCCTACGTCACACGAGACGCTTTCCATTTGTTTTTTTTTATAACGACGCCATCTTTTTTGTAATTAGATGGATGGATGGAGAGAGGGACTGAGGAAAGGTGTAATGGAGGGAGGGAGGGAGGGATGGAGGGAGGGAAGGAGCAAAGGAAGGATGAATGATGACGATTAAAAAAATACACGTAATTGTTCAAGTTTTCACTTCTGCCGGCACTCCCGAAGCCAACCAACACCTGTATGTAGCATAGCATAGCATCAGTTATAGCAGCCATGGTCACGGGGAGTCTCCGCGTGACCATGGCTGCTGAAAAACAACCGAAACGTCGGGTTGGGTGTAAATTATAAAATAACATCAAATAAATCGCGATAGAATCCGTTAAAAATAGTTTTATTTCAATTTGTTACATTCGCGTAAAGTTCCGACAATATCTTGTATGTGTATGTTCAAAAGATAGTGAGGTAATGGTGACGATTTTCCTAATTTGACTCTTATGCAACCTTGTTATGCTGCTTTTTATAGCTTCCACATATTAATCATATTATAATCAGCTTACTTTTTTTTATTTGCCCATACGCCGCTTGTTTTAGGCGCGGCTGGCAACAAGAGGCGTAAAGATGGGGATAGCAGAAAGAGCTCAGTCGTTGAAGGTATGTACCACATAGAATTTGACTGATTTGAATTCCATAGAGAGAGGGGATAGTGGCTAATTAGGAACTGAGTAGTACATTGCAAGATTAAGGAATAGTAGCCAGGGCCTGTAGACAAAGTCACATTCTACTAGTGGAATCGCAACGAAGCGAACCTTCAAAAGACCGAAATGTATGGGAGAGACAACATTTGTCGACATGTCACGTGTAACAAATAATGTCACTCCCATACATATTGAACATTTGAAGGTTCGCTTCGAAGCGATTCCACTAGTAGAATGTGACTTTGTCTACAGGCCCAGGTCAGGCTTAGGATGGGTGACCATTCTTATCACAGCCTCTGAGAGCACGTTAAACCGTTGGTTCCGGTTGCCATACGAACATCTATGGCAGTCTTTACGAGTAGTTGGAGCTCTAAAAAGTCCGATAAAAAAGCGGCGATAGTCCAGTGGTGTACGTAACGGACTGCCGAGACGAGGTCTCTAGTTCGATCCCCAGTCGCCCCGGGTACACACCTCTGACTTTTCGCAGTTATGTGTGTATTAATAAATGTTAATTATCGCTCGCTTAGAAATGTACATGGCAATAGGCTCGCTTCGGGTGTGTAATACACCTCTACCTACCTCTTCGGGGATACAGGCGTGAAGTTATGTTATGTTATGTAAGAAATACTAGCCAGGTCAGGCTTAGGATGGGTGACCGTTCTTATCACTGCCTCTGAGAGCATGTTAAACCGTTGGTCCAGGTTTCCATACGAACGACTATGGCAGTCTTTGCGAGAAGCTGGAGCTCTAAAAAGTCCGACAACTGGTCTAACTACAGTACTTCGGATCGCCATTGGAGTCAGATGACAGTGGCTTCATGGAAAATTTCGAAGTTCAGCCGCTGCATAGTTAGACAGAAAAGCCGACCCAGTTGAGCAAATACTCAGGAGGATGATGAGTGACAGGGACTCGTGGCTGAGTGGTTACTAAGTAGGTTAGCATATGGCAAGGTTAAGTAACACAGCCAGGTCATTCTTTTTTTTTTTTTTTTTTTGTACCATTCAGGTGGCAGACAAGCTCACGGCCCACCTGATGGGAAGCGGTCACCGTGGCCTATGGACGTGTGCAACACCAGGGGCGTCACACTGGCGCTGCCGAACCTAAAAAAAAGAAATTGCAAAGCAGAAATAGCCTTTAGTCTTCCGGGAAGACCAAAGGCTGCTCCAGCCTCTCCCTTCTTTTTTAGTTTTTGTGCTGTCAGAAGGAAGACTCTTCCCTTTGACAGCACAAAATCTCTCAGTGAGCTCTGGCTACCCTACTCACCGCCGGGAACATTCTTAGGATGGATGACCATTCTTAACACCGTGAGACCCCTTTTCCTAACGCAGTAGGGGTCGGCTTTCAGTCTAACTACAGAACTTCGACATCTTCCGTGAGGCGACAGCCATCTGACTTCCACAACCCATTGGCGACATCGAAGTTCTGTAGTTAGACCAGTTGTCGCACTTTTTAGGGCTCCAACTATGCGCAACGAATGACAGATATTCGTATAGTCCATTGAAATGTTACATTTTTTAGGCCTAACCTTGGGTTTTTTAGAGGACGCAATTTTATTTTTTTGATGTGTACGGGGGGTCAGTGTAAAGCTAAAACCAAGTTTGTGAGGTCGCCACCCTTGTCCCACGGCCGCCATCTTGAAAATAGGGGGTTGAAATGGTTTTTACGATATATCTCTTAAACTATTTATCTGATAAAAAAAATTGTTAACATTTTTTGTTGCAAATTAAATTCTCTACAACTTTGGTCCAGTAACGTTTGACTTTTTTTTTATTTTGTTATTAAAACTACACTAACTAAACTAAACTAAAAAACGCAACCCCAAATGTAACTTTTCAATGGACTAGTATGGCAACCAGCACCGAGAACTTAACGGGCATGGAGGTTTTTACATGTGTTAAGAATGGTCACCCATCCTAAGACTGACCTGGCTAGTATTACTTATCCATGCAATGTGTTAACCTACTCGGTGACCACGTAACCATGAGCGAATAATACCAGTTCTTTGGCTCTTATTTAAAAAGAACACCATACATTATGCATTTAAACCTAACAAACCAAAAAGAGAATTAAAACTAAAATTATGTTTTGTTTTTTTTGCAGGTTTCACCCTAAGCTCCTCAAATAACCTGGCTCGCCTGACAGCGCTGGCGCTCACCCATCTACTTCTAAGCCCCGCATGTCCCCGCTTGCCGGCGGCCACGCCCCTCCGGCGCGCCGCAGTCGACTTGCTGGGCCGTGGGTTCACTGTTTGGGAGCCTTATCTAGACGTCAGCCATGTTTTACTTGGTATGTAGGTATAATCTAAATGACAGCACAATTAAAGTCCTAAAAAAAATTATTTTGTAAAGATCATTTAAACGGCACCCATAAAACGTCACAGATAAAATTAAAATACTTAGACTAATGTTTCATGTTTTACGTGATTCCGTCCTGAGAATACTCCGGCAAGAAAATCAGTGGACTTTTTTGTGATCTATTTACAAATACGTTTACTTAATCTAATTGCAATGTTTTATTTGAGTAGTACAGTATGCTTTATGCAAATGTAACATGCAGATGTCACATGCAACATGAAAGTGTAACATGTGCAAATAATGCAACATACAACATGTAAATGCATTTGCAACGACGGCCTCTGTGGTGTAGCGGTAGTGCATTCGACTGCTACGTCAGGGGGTGAAGGTTCGATTCCCGCTCAATGCAAATATTTGTATGCATGAATATGTCTATTTCTTTGGTCTGCGTGTTTCTATGTATAATATGAGATATATAAGTATGTTTATCCGCATTCTAGAACCCATAACACAAGCTAGTTAAATTATGCTAACTTTGGATTTAAGAAGCGTTGTGTAGAATGTCGTAGATTATTTATTGTTATTTTATTATTATATCCAACATGGAAATGGAAATGTATATTCATGTATTCTGTAGGCCTACCATGAAACATCCGCAGTTTCGGACCGAAATTTTGGCCAATCGCGTTCCAGGGAACACAACGGACCCGAATACGGCACGTGACACACTCCGGAGGAAATCCGAAGTGACTTCAAGATACCTTTTTTTTTTTCTCGTGCGGAAATCCCTACATTACTAAATACTACATATTTAGTTCTTATTCGTGCGGGCCTGAAGTTTCGGATGTTTTATCGTAGGCCTACTGGTCAGTGTATATGTAACGGAACAAATGTTGGTGTCCCCCCCCCCCAGGGCTGCTGGAGATGTGCTGCGACGCGGACAAGCTGGTGCCGTCGATGTCGTACGGGCTGCCGCTGACGCCGCAGGCCGACTCGTGCCGCACCGCGCGCCACGCGCTCACGCTCATCGCCACGGCCCGGTGCGCACTACACTCACCCTCGCACCCTCGCACCCTTACACCCTCACTCCCTCGCAGCCTTACACCCTCGCACCATCGCACCCTCACACCCTCACACCCTCCTCCCCGCCTTGTCCCCAATCACTTGGGCAAGGCTTTCAGTCCAGCTACGAAACGGAGGAACTCCGAAGCGACTGCCATCTGTCCTCCACAACCCACTGGCGATATCGAAGTTCTGTAGTTAGAAGTCAGATTTATTAGGGCTCCAATTTTACGCAACGAATGCCACGGACTTTCGTATGGTAACCGGGACCGACGGCTTAATTTAAGTAATGTTTATCCGTTTTAGACCGGCAGCATTCATCACGACTATGGCCCGGGAAGTGGCCCGCTGTGCTGCAGCGGCCCAGTCGGGCCAACCCTCGCCTGCCTTCCAGGCGCTGCAGAAGGGGCGGGCCGAAGTACTGCGGGGGATAGAACTGCTCATAGACAGGATGCACAACGAAGTCGCTGAACTGCTAGTTGAGGTACTAGTCCCGGCAGTTGCATTTTGTACATTTTTTTTAAGTAAAGATATATATGTTCTATGACATATGAAACTGGTACATCGGTAGCTTAGTCATTAAGGCGGTCATAATTGTGAGGTCCCGGATTCGAATCCTGCCGATTACACTACCGACGACGTGAACCCACTCCCAACACAAACAATTAAGCTTAGCTGGAGGGTTTAGGGGGAAATCTAGTAACACCACTGGGCTATCGCCACCCGAGTGGCGGCCCAGTGGTGTACGTAACGGACTGCTGAGACGAGGTCTCGAGTTCGATCCCCAGTCGCCCCGGGCACACACCTCTGACTTTTCGTAGTTATGTGTGCATTAATAAATGTTAATTATCGCTCGCTTAACCGCTCACGCTCTCACCCCGCGTCATAAAAACACAGCGGCTCACGCATGACGTAAGCGGTAACCGCTGTGTTTTTATGATGCACGCGTCGCCGGCCGGGGCCAGTTAATATGAACAAACTTTTTGTTATCGTTTGAAGTGCTGTGCGACAGCGAAGTGTTATTTTTTGTAATGGATACGAGTCATTCTTTCAATTCTGATAAGAATCTTTGTTTATAATTATCGTTTGCTTTATTATAAGCGACTTTAAACAGAGACGATAGTTCAAAACATTAATATGCCAACCTTAGGTGTGTTTATTTCAATATGTAACTTGATAAACTAGTGTATTTTATCATAAATATGGAATATAATCACAATATAGTCTACAGGTTCTAACTACATACAATAAAATTAAAAAAAAGATGTGTATAGTACAAAAATATATATTTACAAGCTTATGACTAAGACGAATCATTCGCTGGCGGTGAACGATTTTTCGGCCAAATTAAATAATTTATTACAACTTTATCGATCTACGTAACCTAAAATTATGATTACTACCTGAAATCTAAAGTCATATTGTAACATATAGTGTAAACATAATAACTATAAGTTTTTCTTTTACAATAAAATATGGGATTACCACTTTCGTAAAAACACATGGTGACCTTTCTTCATTTCATTTGTTCAGTAAAATGTAAGTAAAGGAAATATATCTTACGTATCTATATTCTATAAGAAACACCCATTCCAATGATATATCACACTTGTTGTACAATCGCATTTGTAAAAATATACAGACGAAAGAATATCGCAAATCAGGTGATTCGTACGGTTCATGTTCGATAGGTACGTGTTCAACAGCAGTTTAGGGTGATTGACCTAAATGGCCGTTGATCAGATGGGGTAAGGCCGTGGACACATACGGTACAAATCAGGTGTAAATGTGTGAAGGTTTTCGTAAATGTTTTTATAAAAAGAAGAAGAGAGAGAAGACAAAAATCGTTTATTCCGTATAGACCATTAAACGGTACTTACAAAATGTCAAAATTAAAAATATTAGACTTCTTTAGCAAATGGACCAATGAATAAAACAGTGAAATATGAAAGAATAGTGGTTCGATTCCATGGCAAAAGACAAAAATAATTTATTCTGGATAGGCCATTAAACGAAACTTACAAAACGTCAAAATTAAAAATATTAAAGACTTCTTTAGCAAATGGACCACCGCACAGTGGTTCGATCCCATGGCAAAAGACAAAAATAATTTATTCTGTATTGGCCATTAAACGGAACTTACAAAACGTCAAATTTAAAAATATTAAAGATGTTAATAAATGGACTGTATTTTTAAAAGTTAGGCGACACGAAAGTAATACGAATTGATACTAGATTTTGGAGATCAAGTGAAAGTTAAACCTTGACTTGCTGAAAGTACTGACCTGGTGCTTGCAGCCATGCAGGGCGACCTTCGGGTGGCAGGATCCGGGAAATACGCGCTGGCCCAGACTTACCGTTCTCCCCGTTACCTGACCACCGTATATCAGCAGCTCTCGCAGTTCCTTCAGGCCAGTCAAGGTGTGGCAAGGTCTCTCCAATGCAGTTTAGGGCACGACAAATATATTCAAAATTCGAAACGGAATATTTAACGCTTTTTCGCGCGCGACGCGACACGACACAACGAACGATTTTTCAAGGGGGGCAAAACTACGACACGAACTTTTGACAGCTCGATTGTCGGTTGGGAGAAATGTTGCTAGACTAGAATTCAAAACTGAACATTCCGCCCACCAAAATACAGAGTATTTTACATAAAAACTAACTACCGATGTTACTATATTAACGACACGTGACGATACTTATTGCTAAACATGTTACATAGGTCGAACTTAAGTGAAGCTCGAACTACACAACTCGAAACTAATATTTAATCGCTAAGAGGTAAAGGGCACAGCTTTACAACTGGCCTTTTGTATTCACCAGTTGCAGTTCGGACGGTGACTACACGACAGACACCATCACCACCCGGATGCAACTTTGTTACTCTGCCTAGACACCAGTTCGATGGGCTACACTGTTCATTAACTATGAGAACCATGGAACCCACCTCAATGTTGTCTCCCTTTTCCGACCATTTATTTCTTTGTTGGAGCGTATGCAAATACTCCAGGTGCCACTTTCGCCAGAAATCTTGGTGTATCTTTTGCAGCAGCTTCCAACGTTGAAGGGGACCAACTTTGACGTCAGTTAAAACAGGTTCAGGCAGAATCGATAAGGGTGCCATCGTCAAAAAGTGACCTGGTGTCAGCACAGAGAAGTCGTTGGGATCGGAACTCAAAGGTGTTAAAGGGCGCGAGTTTAAAAGAGCCTCTATTTGCGATAATACGGTAGTGAACTCTTCAAATGTGAGGCGTTGCGAACCGACTACACGCGACAAATGAGTTTTAACCGACTTCACACCAGCTTCGGCTAAACCAGAGAAGTGTGGACTCCCTGGAGGGTTAAACACGAACTCTATTTTCTTCTTCTGAGAAGCCTCAGCCATCAGCCTGTTGATTATGTTACTCGCGCCGACGAAATTTCTACCTTGGTCCGATATTAACCGAAAGCACTCACCTCGACGAGCAAGGAAGCGGGTGAGCGCGGCCAGATATGCATCAGACGTCAGCTCTGAGACCAAATCAAGGTATACCGCTTTTGTGACGGTACACACGATCACACAAATGTATGCCTTATACGTTCGAGCACCCCGAAATCGCCCGAGAGAAATCGAAAACGGTCCAGCGAAATCGACAGCAGCAGATGTAAATGCCTTCAGTTCATTCACCCGAAACTTCGGCAAATCTGCCATCAGAGGCGGCTGAATAACTCGTGGAGACACACGAAAGCACCTGATACAGGACGAAACGACAGAGAATATGGCACGCTTCGCGCATAAAATCCAAAAGTCCTGAGCGATCAGGTTGTGTAAGGTTTGTAAACCAGGGTGCAAAAACTTACGATGATATTCCTCGATGAGCAGCCTCGTCAGTCTGTGGTCGCGAGGCAACAACAAGGGATGCTTCGTCTCATAGTCCAGGTTGTGACTTTGAGAGAGCCGACCGCCCACCCTCAACAAACCCTCTTTGTCCAGAAACGGACACAATTTACGAAGGGGTTTGGATAGCGAGTTCGGTGTACCCTTTTTGATCATTCGAATTTCTGACGAAAAGACACGCTCTTGCACGTGTCTAACGAGAAACCGAATCACGAAATTCGTTTCACGAGACGACAAGGCCTCTCCGAGGACCTTCTGTGAGGGGTTCTTCAAATTATGAAGGTAGCGAAAACAATACGACAATATATTGACGATACGACTGAACGACGAGTAACGAGACAGAATGTTATCGATGAAGTCCGAATTCATGGCACTGAACAGTGTCAACACCTTCTCTTCTTCAAATGCCTTGCCGTCTGATTGAGTCACATGCCTCGGCCAATCTTCTTCAGCGCCCGACAGCCAAGTGGGTCCCGCCCACCATGATTCACACCGCACTAGATCAGATGGAAGTAGGCCACGAGAACCGTGGTCGGCTGGGTTGTCATTAGTGGAAACATGGTGCCAGCAATCGGGAGCAATCTTCTCTTGGATGGCAGCGGTCCGATTAGCAACGAAGGTCCCCCATCGCGAAGGGCACGACTTAATCCAAGTCAGAGCGACGGTTGAGTCTGACCAGGCGTAAACTTGATCGACGCGATGGAAATCCTTTAAGGCATGACAGATTGACGATAACAGATCTGATAGTAGAACTGCAGCCAACAGCTCTAAGCGAGGGATCGAGAGACGACGAAGTGGTGCGACTTTCGACTTGGCACAGCACAGGCGCACGATGATCTCTTGCTCATTAGTGAACACACGAAAATAAACCACGGCGCAATAACCCCGCTCCGAGGCGTCGCAAAAACCATGGATTTGGATTTCACGAAATGATTCGATCATTCGACGAGGAATGGAGAGTGAGCTCAAGCACGACAATTGAGATTTTAATTTGAGCCACTCTTCCGCGATAACGTTAGGGATATCTTCATCCCATTGCACTCCTGACGACCACAGGAGTTGCATTAAATATTTGGCCAGGAAGACGACAGGCGATAAGAATCCTAACGGATCGAAAATCCGAGCTATGTCCGAGAGGATTGAACGCTTAGTACAACGATCATTTGTACTAGTCGTTTTGAATGAAAATGTATCTGATTTAGGCAGCCACAGAAGCCCTAAAATCTTCAACGAAACATCATTGACATCCTCGAAGTTACGAAATTGATCCGAGTACAGGTCGGGATCTGGCACGTTTTCCAGGAAGGCTTGGCTATTGGATGTCCACTTTCTCAAATGAAGGCGTGCTGACGACAAAATCTGCACTAGCTCGTTACGAATACGCACAGCACTTTCTACCGAATCCGTGCCTGACACGATGTCATCGACGTAGGTATCTCTATCGAGAATAGCAGCACCGAGGGGAGCGACATCTAACCACTCTTGTGCCAGCTTCGAGATACACCAGAGCGCCTGATAAGGAGCACAAGAGACCCCATACGTCACAGTGAGCAAGCGAAAGTCTTGGACAAGCTCGTCTGGAGATGGCCGCCATAGGATGCGCTGGTAGTCGCAGTCCTGATGGTCAACGAGAAATTGACGGTACATTTGTTTTAAATCTCCAGTAAACACTACTGCGTGCCACCGAAACCGAATTAACAAATCGAAAATATTCTTTTGTAACTTTGGGCCAGGCAGTAGAGTGTCATTGAAGGATTTCCCTCGAGCGTCCTTAGCACTTGCATCGAAAACAGTACGCAACGGAGTCGAGACTGAATCAGGTCGCAGGATTCCATGGTGTGGAATGTAGAAGAATTGACCTTCATTCGACGAAGGAGCTTCAACCGCTTCCATATGACCACTCTCTAAGTAGTCCTTCATGAACTTGACATAGGCTGTCTGAAAATCAGGGTTTAGACGAAACTTCCTTTCCAAATTTAAGAACCGCTTTAGCGCGATTTCACGAGAGTTGGAAAACCGGGGCTTATCCTGACGGTCATCGAATGTCAACGGCACGACCATCCGACCTTCAGGATTACGACAATAAGCAGCATCCATCGGAGTCAGCTTTATAAACCTAGGGCACTTTTCTAAAATATGTCCGGAGGCAGCGCACATCTGACAACTTGATGTAGGTACAGACGGCACAATTAACGACGGTTTACTTTTAATTTTAGTACTAGAAATAGTTGCCTTAGTTCTAGGATTTGAATTTTCTAACGCTTGACTTCTTCGCTCAATAAACAATTTCAAATCCTCGAACCTCGGAATGTCTTCGCCTGCATCAAGCTGTAACTCAAACGCCTCCTTTGTGCTGACATCCAATTTGGACCACAACAAATGATAAAGCATAAAGTTTCTATCAGGTAATTTAAACTTGTTCAAAATATTCAAATTTTCCTCAAAGGTCCTGAACACCCGGTCTAAGTCTGTTTTGGTTCGAACTGGTTCACAACTCAATAAGCGTTCATAGTACACTAACGCTATTTGCCGCTTTTTATCATAATACTTACACAAAGTTTGGTAAGCACTGTCATAATTCGCGTCCGACAATGGAAAGCTCTTAATTAATTCATAAGCCGCGCCTTGAACACTCGACATCAAATAGTGTAATTTTTCTACATTAGGCAATGCCCGACTATGAATTAAAGAATCAAACAACTCTTTGAATGTGACCCAATTCTCAAGTTTCCCGTCAAATGGTTTTATTACGATTTTAGGGAGCTTAGCTAAATTCGAACTCTCAATTTGCACAACAGGTTTTGGTTCGGTCACAACAGTTTTTCTCAATCTAAGTTGAATACCTTTCAGACGCTTTTCGAACTCGTGTGACACATGACACTCACTAGCACGAGCTTGAGGACTCAATACCATAATAACTTGCAATTGAGCCTCATGAAATTCCCGTTGAATGTCTAACAAATCCTGTTCAATGTAACCTGCTAAATCGGAGTTCTCAATAAACTCTAAACGCATTATTGCATAATCACGGGCCACTCGATGCATGTCTACACCCGCTGGGTACATTTCCTTATCACCGTTTTGACTCATTTTTATACAATTACCACGAAACACGTCCTGAAAACAATATCATACGCAACATAAACAAATCAAAACACGAAATAACCTCTATTATAACTTCAGTAACTTCCAATGTCACTTTTAGCACAGATATTTCTAAGCGCAGATAATGGTCAGGGTGCGTTCCGAATCACGATCCTAACGACAGCACAAACTGTATACCGATAAGTTGTCTATGGCAATACTGATAAATATTAAATAACTGTTTTTTTTATTTTTTTATTATTCGAATTAATAACACTATTTTTTACACTGATACGAAATATTAAATTATTATTTTCAAACAGTTATTAAATTCAATTAAATTCCGAACGAAATTATGACTTGCACAACGAAAGACTGTGGAATGCGAAACGATAATTATGAGAATACCCTACTTTTTGGCGGACGAAAATTATTAATACGAAACGATAAATTTTACACCAAAATGCACAGGAACTACTACGAAACGAAAATATAACGAAATATCCACAGGTTACTTCCTCAAAAATCCGGTCGAGGGAACAAAATGTTAATAAATGGACTGTATTTTTAAAAGTTAGGCGACACGAAAGTAATACGAATTGATACTAGATTTTGGAGATCAAGTGAAACTTAAACCTTGACTTGCTGAAAGTACTGACCTGGTGCTTGCAGCCATGCAGGGCGACCTTCGGGTGGCAGGATCCGGGAAATACGCGCTGGCCCAGACTTACCGTTCTCCCCGTTACCTGACCACCGTATATCAGCAGCTCTCGCAGTTCCTTCAGGCCAGTCAAGGTGTGGCAAGGTCTCTCCAATGCAGTTTAGGGCACGACAAATATATTCAAAATTCGAAACGGAATATTTAACGCTTTTTCGCGCGCGACGCGACACGACAAAACGAACGATTTTTCAAGGGGGGCAAAACTACGACACGAACTTTTGACAGCTCGATTGTCGGTTGGGAGAAATGTTGCTAGACTAGAATTCAAAACTGAACAAAAGACTTCTTTAGCAAATGGACCACCTCACAGCGGTTCGATTCCATACATGAGTTCAGACATAAGGTATTGAAAAAATTTAAGTGATAATTTCAAATAATGAAATAAGCCATCGGATTCATCAATTATAATATACAGGTGATCAATCCAAATGGGTCAGTAGGGAGAAGTCAGAAACTATGAGAGATAGCGACTTCTGTTCTTAGAAACCATGGCTACGATTTTAAGTTAAATAATAATGACATTCAAATTTTTCTTCAAACTCTCATACATAACCGGGAATCGAACCTGGTCGAAGTGCCTGTAAACAAATTCTGCAAGTTTTTTGTTGTCATTATTGATGGTGCGAGTCATAAATCACAGTACACAGCACATAACACAATTTTTTCATACTACTTAGACCGCAGACAAGCACACGGCCCTCCTGGTGTTAAGTGGTTATCGTGACCTATGGGCGGAGAAGTCAGAAACTATGAGAGATAGCGACTTCTGTTCTTAGAAACCATGGCTACGATTTTAAATTAAATAATAATGACATTCAAATTTTTCTTCAAACTCTCATACATAACCGGGAATCGAACCTGGTCGAAGTGCCTGTAAACAAATTCTGCAAGTTTTTTGTTGTCATTATTGATGGTGCGAGTCATAAATCACAGTACACAGCACATAACACAATTTTTTCATACTACTTAGACCGCAGACAAGCACACGGCTCTCCTGGTGTTAAGTGGTTATCGTGACCTATGGGCGAGTACACTCGTGCTGCCGACCCTGTAAGAACAGATAGATTCTGTGCCGTCAGCGCGACTCAGGGAGACTCTTGAGCCCAAGCGCGGATTTACCCCAAAGGAGAATTCCGTAGCTCATAATACTATGAAAATAGCTGAAATAAACTATTCTGGCCATTACAACATAATGAATAATTTTACAACGCAGGAAGCCGGACTACAGTTAGAATGTCTATTTCTTCAAACTTTTCTCGGAGGGAGACTTTTGAGCCCAAGCGCGGATTTTCCCCAAAGGATAATTCCGTAGCCCATAATACTATGAAAAAAACTGAAATAAACTATTCTGGCCGTACACACTCCTTTTTACAGCGCAGGAAGCCGGACTACGGTTAGAATGTCTATTTCTTCAAACTTTTCTCGTAGGGAGACTCTTGAGCCCAAGCGCGGATTTACCTCAAAGGAGAATTCCGTAGCTCATAATACTATTAAAAAAAAGCTGAAATAAACTATTCTGGCCGTATCCACGGCTGTATTAAAGTCCTAATCGAGCGTTGGAAGCCGCACTTAAGGCGGCCACCCACTTACAGTCCGCCTGCAGTTTTACGTCTGTCCGGCGGCGGTCTGCAGTCCTTATGTCATCAATGTCAACATAATTTTATAACCTCAGACTGAAATAATAACATTATTTTATTCTCTTAGTCTGATGTTATTATGTATGAAATGCCGACGGCCATAGACTGTCCGGCCTTTAACTGTCTTTGCTGACCGAAATCGTCAAGCGGTCACACAAATATTAGCCGTCAGTCCAAAATCGTATACAAAACTATAAGTGTGTGGGCTATTGCGATGAACTGACAGACCGATATCATCCGGTTGTCGTTCGATAAACTGCTAGTGGGTGGCCGCCTTTAATCAAACTAGCAAGAACAGCCAATATTCCCCATTTGTAATTCGGCATCAATACTTAAACCTGAGAACACTGTCGACACTACAAGGTTCAAACCTTGTCTATTGAGTTGTACATTGGTTTCCACCTACTTATCATTAGGTAGGGTACATTTCATGCAATTTTTTTCCATAAGGCAAACATTATTTTTACTAAACCAATGAACCACTCTTGATATTCCATTATTTATTTCGTTTGGATTATCTATTTGTCTTCAATTTTAAATATAAAGGAAGTATCGTCAGCAGATAAAATAATACTATATTTGTCCTCATAGTAGTGGACGTCATTTATATAGATTAAAAATAAAAATAGTTCAAGTATTGAACATCAGCAAAAAAAAAAAAAACAACCATCCTTCTCATTACATCACATTACCTGACATGTGATAATCTCGAAAACAGCCAAGAATGCATAGGTTCACATTGCAAGTCTCACATTTCCAGATAGTAGTAGCCCTCACCTTTTTTAATGCGCACCACTTGCATCGTGACTGCTTGCTGCTGTTCCGAACTGGAAAATGTCCAGTATTTAATAACGGCGCCCTTTGCAGATTTTGCGGACCAAATCTTTGAATGATTTCGTTCGCCAACTGCACGCGGAATGGCCGCTGGGTTATATTGGCTGTTCTTACACTTGAAAACATCACAAATGCGTTGTGGATTGAGATGTTAAGAAGCCGGCGGAAAAGCTTTTTATACCAAATGGCGTTTCTAATCCTTTCTATGGGAAACGCCTGCAGAAGTTGGTCCTTCTTGTCGACGCCTCCCATAGAAAGGTTGTAATCGAGAACGACATTTGGCTTGTACTTGTAGTACCCGTGCTTTTCCTTTCCGCCGGCTTGTATGTTGTGATATGTAGATATCAACGACACTACGTTAGCGTCTTTCCACACCGTAATTGTGATGTCTTTCGTTTGACTGTATGCGACTTCACCAGACCGCATGTTTGACTTATTTTTGTGCCGGAGACTGTCCGGCACAAACTCACGGTTTAAACGTAACGTGCCAAACACGTCCGTTTTATGGGCTTTGAGGGTGCGAGCCAGCAATGGACTGTTATAAAAGTTGTCCATTACTAAAGTGTGGCCTTTGTTTAGTAATGGACGAACTAGATCAAATACAATCGTTGAGGTCGCACCCTCAGGTTCCACCTCGCCGGAATTATGACTTTGCCTACCGGTGTACACTGACATGTTCCAGAGGTATCCCGTCCTGGACTCGCATAACTCATAGCTCTTTATCCCTACCTGAGCAGCTTTGGTTTTGATGAGCTGTGCAAATGAGAGTTTGCCTTTCCACAGGAGTAAAGACTCATCAATCGCAATTTCCTGCCCAGGTAGGTACAAAGAGCGGAATTTATGGTTCAGGTGGTTTATTATTGGTCTAATTTTTGTTAGTTTAGACGGAATACCCCTGGCGCATACATCGTTATCGACGAAATGTAGGCACCGTTTTATAAGCTGAAATCTAGTACTGGTCATCATTTCGGCGAAATTCCCAATCTTCAGGTAAGGCAAACACGGGGTCCAGTATTCCCGCTCGACTGGGATGGGTATGATGCTGTGTAGCATGATAATGCCAAAAAACATCCATATTTCCTGCGCTGTAACCGGATGCCACCTTTTTATCTTCGCGTGTCGCGCGAGTCCCGGCTCACAGCGTAAACTTTGACCATATTTATTGGTCTCCGTCACTATGAGGTTTATTATGTCCTCATCCCAAATTTTCTCGAAAATTTGGAATGGGGACATATCCTCAGCCCGAAATGTAGGACCCGCTGGTCCGACGAAAACTTCCCGCTGCCCTGTAAAAATGTTGGTATCATGAGACCAGTCGAACTCCTGCATCTCTAACGCCGCCAAGCTTCTAAGCGCGCAGTCGTCGCGGCGGTCGATGTCAATTAGAGACTGCTGGAGTTCGCTGGTCAAATTATCTATAACATATTCCTCCACATTCCTCCTGCGGATACCCGTGAAGGTGCTCACGTCATCATCGTGGTCGACGTCACTTCCGTAATTTACGCCCGCCGAACTCTCCCATCTGCGAATTTCCGCCTCCTGATCTTCATCGTAAATTGCAGGGTCTAAAACCAAATGATATGTATATCAACTACATATCAACTACTCTTAACATAGCCTCTAATGCAACTAGATTACCCATGGTAGGCGTCATATTAGCATAAAAAAATTACCTGGTTCGGCGGACGACGTCGACGGCATTGGAGGTGTAAAAGTGACGGCGGAGGATGGCGAAGGTATACGTCTAGTGGTGGGTGTGGTGCTCGGCGAGAACCCAACTACTTCAATTTGAGCGTCAACAAAGAGGTTCTCGTCCAGCACCACATCCTCTTGAAGGATGATTACTCCCGTGGAGGGCGTCAACATTAGTTGAGCCTTCCTGTGAAAGAATATAATTCAATTTTACTTTTTTTTATTCTTCTACTAAGATAACATAGCAAAACACCTTTGAGTCAATGACTAAATGAACTTACTTCTGGGGTGGTGTGTGCACCTCGTCAACGAGAGACGGCCCACTTGCAGTTACATCTGGTAGGATAAAAATATTGTATTAGACTAGATTACGCAATAAGGGGTTAACGGTATTTGGTAGTCAAATTATTACCTCTTTTCCACGCATGAACAATACGCGGAGGCGGCCCCTCTGGCGTGCCCGGCATTACAGGGCACGACAGATAAACCGGTGAATGTTCTCTGGAAAATATAAACATAAATAAAACATAATGTAATAATAAAAAAAATGGAGTTTTCAAATACTTTTTTTATTCTTCTTATAACATAGCGAAGCATCTTTGAGTCAATGACTAAATGAACTTACCTCTGGGGTGGCGTGTGCACCTCCTCGTCCAGCACCACCCTAGAAGGCCCACTTGCAGTTACATCTGGTAGGATAAAAATATTGTAATTAGACTAGATCACGCAATGAGGGGTTAACGGTATTCGGTAGTCAAATTGTTACTTCTTTTTTTTAATTCCCACGCCTGTGGAATACGCGGTGGCGGTACCGCTGGCGTGCCTGGCATCAAAGGGCACGGCACACGCACCGGTGACTGTTTTCTGGAAAATATAAAAATGAATAAAATATAATATAATAATAAACAAAATGGAATTTTCAAAATATGTATTTCTCTTACCTTGTTTTTTTGCTTGGTGGAGCATCGGGCAGTAAAAATTGCCCGACCTCCTTCTTGTCGCACATTTCGGTGAGCCGTGCCCTCTGCTCCTCCGACAACCGTGCCAGATTCATTTTTTGCATTTTTTTAATTTGGCGACGTGCCTCTGCCATTGACCTAGACGAAAGTAATTGCAATCACTTTTAACATTGCTTTGAAATGGAGATAAAATATTATGGTGGAAGTTTACGTACCCTATCGGCTGCGACGGCCCAGCCAACACTTCCACGTCATGTTGTGGCCTAAAAAAATTAAAAATATTTTTGGTCATGCGATCACTTTTAACATTGCAGCGATTAAATTTCATAATGGAAGTTTACGTACACTATTGGCTGCGACGGTACAGCCAACACCACCACATCGTCATGCTCTGGCCTAAAAAAGTTAAAAACATCATATATATCGACTATATTCAATGTCTACCGATGAAATAAAGTAAAAATGAGGCTTAAATTGTTATTAAACAAAAAAATAGTTAAAAATAACTAACATAGTGAATGGAAGGGCGTGTGCAACACCGCGCCCACGACCACGACCGCGAGCACGGGTTGGCCCACCACCTCCACGTGTAGCTCCACTACCTCCCCGGGTAGCTCCACCACCACCACGACCACGGCTTTTTCCGATTTTAGGCTCCATTTACTGTATAAATATTGTGCACATTTAAAAAAAAGCTAAGCAAAGCGTAAAATCAATAGAAAAGAAATAAATATCGCAACAAAATAATAATATTGTGCACTACACAACATAAAAAACAAGTAATTATTGATTTGTGAAACATGTTACCACTCTACAGAAAATTACATGTATTTTTTATTTATTTATTATACACTTTATTGTACACGAGGTGAACATAATATACATTATTACAAGTATTATAAAATTAGAGGAGGAAGCAGGCGGCCTTAACGCTTGAAGCGATTTCTACCAGGCAACCTTTGGATGGTAATGTGTCGGTAGGATTGCGCGGTAGTTGTTTGGCGTACTTATAATTGTAGTTAAATATAATAGGTACATAATATACATATAAATGTAATTACCAAAAAAATAATTAAACGCATTTTAAACTTTAACTTGCAGTAGAACGACAAGTTTACAGCGATAAATAGTGTTCCCTCACCATAAACTTAAAATTGGCTAAAGTCTGAGCTTTTCTTAATTCCACTGGCAGCTTATTCCATAGACGAGTGGCTGTAACTGTGAAGGAGTTGTCGTAAAAAGCTGTTGAATGCAACGGCATCTTCAGTCTTAAGTTTTCTGATGACCTTAAACATCTCGTATGAGTATCGTGAAGGAACTCGAAGCGTTCTTTGAGATAGGAAGGGGTTGAAGGGTTAAATAATATCTTATATAGAAAACAAAGGATGTGAGCATTCCGGCGAAGTCGGATAGGTAACCACTTAAGCTCTGTTCGAAACTGAGAAATATGATCATATTTGCGTAAACCAAATATAAATCTTATACAGACATTTTGGAGACGCTCAAGCTTATCCAACTGGTTTTCGGTTAAATCAAGATAGCTGACGTCTGCATAATCAAGAATAGGTAGTAGCAATGTGTTTGCAAGCGAAATTTTGGTTGCAATTGGAAGGAAGTTTTGCAATCTTCGTAGTGATCCCATCGACGCAAACATCCTACGGCTCACTTCTTGGAGTTGCGGGCCCCATGACAGTTTAGAATCCAAGTAAATTCCCAAATTCTTAACTGTGTCAGTAATAGGGATCACTGTACCATCAAAAACAACCGGCGGAAGCCGCGAAGTCACAACTTTTGCTTTAGTCATGGGACTGCCTACAATGGCTACTTGGGTTTTCACGGGATTAATTTTAAGGCCATAAGTTTTACTCCAAGTGCCTATACGAGCCAAGTCTTCGTTGACAGTCTCCACAGCCTGCGCCAAATGCCCAAGTGGCGCCTGTGAGTAGATTTGCAGATCGTCTGCATAAAGGTGGTAGGAAGAACGAAGGTGATTTGAGATAGAATTTATAAAAATGGCGAAGAGTAAAGGAGATAAAACGCCACCCTGGGGTACACCAACAGTAGTACTACACCAGCTGGACATTGAATTTTCAGTTTCCAGTACCGCTAGAGACATGTGCATTATCATCACTTAAATAAAAAATATACTTATCCTTGGGTTAAAACTTTTTATCACACACTTCAATTATGTTTTATTAATCATTCTAAACAGGTTTTTATTGCAAAATAACACTAATAAACCACAATTTACCTTTTATTTCGAGGACGCATATTAATATTCCACAGACAACCGTAAACTTTCTCATTATTTTTTAAATCGAATCGACTAGTGGTGTGCTGTGTGTTAATTTTCTTGGACGAAGTGATGTGTATTTAGTCGATTAGAATGACGAAAACCGATACTAATTCACGTGTTAAAAAGAAATAAACATATTATTACGATGTGAAGTGCAGCAGACATTTTGGCATTCCACAGAATGCTTTGTGTTGTCTTTACGGACTGGCATTCCACAGAATGCTTTGTCCGCTGAGCGGTAATGTGCCCGATAGATGTCAATAGGCTCGCCCCCTATTACATTGGGACCTTAACATAACTGGCGCATCGTGGGTGTGTAATACACCTCTGCCTACCCCTTCGGGGATACCAGCGTGAAGTTATGTTATGTTATGTTGTTGCTAGTAATTTCGGTTACTAGTATTCTTTGATTTGAAAAAAAAAGATTTTTCTTAATGCCAGAATCTGAATTTTATTGCCAATATGTTACAAACCTACTAATACTAGGACGGTTACCAGCTTCGCAATCAACCCAAACTTAGCGTAGCGAGATTTGCCTATCCAACAATAGGTCAACGTGACCGGTCGACTTTTTCCATTGTTTTTTTTTTTTATTATTTAGGACACGAGAATTTGACTTCACCTCGCATGATGGTAAGCTGAAGGTAAAGTTTCAGGAAAGAGGGTCACCATTACATACACGTACCATGTTAACAATGGTGGCACTCAGCTTGACGGCCTCATCTGGACATTCGACCCCTTACGACACTCAGTAATGTCTACTTGATCACCGTGGCAAATTTGGTCGAGATCGGTCAAACGATCTCGGAGGAGTATCATTTGTTTGAAATGCAACTTTGAAAACAAAGACGCTTCGCTCGCCTTCGGCTCGCTACGCTTAATTATAAATGTGAGAGTGTATGAAGATGTTTGACAGTTTGTGACTTAATCACGCTCAAACGGCTGAAGGAATCTGGCTGAAACACACAAGTACAGGGATAGATTATAGCCTGGAATAACACATAGGCTAGTTTTTATCCCTGGAATAGGTTCCCGTGGGTTACGGGAACGGGTTCATAATTCCACGCGGGCGAACCTGTGGGCAGCATCTAGTATCTATGTATGTAATAGCCCGGTTGCGTATTAAGACTTAAAAATATTTTGTCGCAACTACACTTAAAAAAATTCTTAGTTCGCAACTGGTTGCGTAATAAGAGAAAACATTCTTCCATCGCAACTAGTTGCCATCAAAGGTAAAAAATTCTTCCATCGCAACTGGTTGCTAATCACAGTTGCAATGGCGGCCGAAGGGATATTAAATAGTGGTTATCTGTTCACAGGTGATGGATATAATCCTGCACTGCGTAGACCAGTCGCACTTGAAGAGTAAGGGCCTGAACGAGGTGTTCCCTGCCATCTGCCGGTACAACCAGGTGTCGCACTGTCCAGCTACCAGGAGGATCGCAGGTTGTTTATCTGTAAATTATAAGGCTGATCATGTCCAGCTAACCTACCTAGGATCATCATCCTATATCAGAGAGGTTGGGGGGGGGGGGGATCATAGCACCTGCTGCATGATAGGTAAGCAGGTGGCCCAATAAGGCAATTCCCTCGCACTATGGCTGATCCTGGACCACCTACGGCTTCGAGATGCCCCCTCGGGATACTGTGCAAATATGAGTTATTCAGAAAATAAATTCAGCTGATAAGGTAGCTAGCTTAAAATTCGTTTTACCAGCAAACTGTGACCATTTATAACCCCCAAAGCAAAAAGAGGGGTGTTATAAGTTTGACGTGTCTGTCTGTCTGTGGCTCCGTAGCTTGCGAACGGATGAAGCAATTTCAATCTAGTTTTTTATTGTATGAAAGGTGAGTTACGGGCGAGTGTTTTTAGACATGTTTGATGAAAATAGGTCGAGTCGTTTAAAAGTTGTGGGGGGTGAAACTGGGGAAGAATAACCGAATGTCTGCAAATATAATCGAGTGGGGTCTCAAATGAAAGCGCATCACGTGCACATTACAAAATAATATGTTCAATGAAAATCGGTTGAGCCCGGACAAAACTCTGGGGGTAAAAGTGGGGAAAATACCCAATCTGCAAATATATGTGTCGCGGGATTTTTTAAATTTTTAATTTATTTATATATGTATATATGTTGTATATATATTGTTTAAGTATAACATTATGGGATATGCAACTCATCATCAACTTAGCGTTGTTACCGGTTGCATCCCAGGCTGTCGCCGCGCTTATATAGCGCTATTATGGCAGCCACGCTGTCTGACTTCCCAACCCCGAGAGGAAAGCTGCATCAGAGCTGCCTCCGTCAATTATATTATCAGGTGTACTGTTGAGTATGTTGACTTGGCTTGAGTTTGGTTTTTTTTTCGCTTGCAGTGGGAAGTCACACAGGACAGCTGGCCATGTACGAGCTACGGGCGGGCCGCTGCCAGTCGCTAGCAGCGCACAGCGGGCCCGTGACAGCCTGCGCCTTCAGCCCCGACGGCCGCTACCTGGTCTCCTACGCGACTTCCGACAACCGCCTCTCCTTCTGGCAGAGCACCGCGGGTATGTCTCCTCTCACCACAGAATTGATAATAGTACTGACACACAGAATGGAAAGTCACCCCCTCCCACCGACATTGGGTACCTCACCCCGCCCCGACGATCAGTGTGAGATCATATATGTCTTAAACAAAGGCTGTGAAGACCGCATGCGAAAAATCGTGTCATCTCGCTGATGATGATGATGATGATGATGTGTAACTTTATAATAATGGCAACCATGAAATTTCTAATTGTCTCACACGTCAATATCGCCGTACATGTACACGACCTATGTATATTGTAATTACAAGGCGATTCTTTTCATACATTTTTCCGAGAGTTTCCAGGGAGTGCTGTCGCTCTTCTGGCGTCAGTAGTGGTTAAGAAGTTGGCCGTACGATCGTGAGGTCCCGGGTTCGAATCCTGGTCATTACACTACCGAGGTGAACCCACTTCTAACACAAGTAACTTAGCTGGTAGGGTAGATGGAAATATTAGTAGTAGCTCGGTTGCTAGTGCATACTCTATTGTATAAAAAAAAGGACAGCCGCAGAACTGATTCAAAGTCTGGGGTTCGATTCCCTGATTAGACAAAGCTCTATTAAAGTTTTTATAGGAAATTAATTGTTGCAGCATAGAGCTTAAATTCCTGTCCAGTATATATAATAGGCTTTCCGCCGATGTGTAGGAAAAAATATATTTGATGAAATGTGGTTATAATGAACCCTATTCTAAAAAACCCTATCCTAATGAACCATATTCTAATGAACCCTATTCTAATAAACCCTTCTCTAATGAATCATATTGTTACGTGCGCGGGGCACAAATTAAATGCCGTTTATACAAAAAACAGGTTTATTCACTCACCACAAACTAGACAACTAAATAACTAGCATACACAGTACTCTTTAACAGTTAAAGTCGCTCAGCAGTTCACAGTAGTTCACAGTCGTTGCTTAAGTAGCAGGTATAATCCTCTTAAATCGGTAAGATGTGTTCGCTTTCGCTTCCGAAAATAAACTAAGTACGTGGCGATAGCCGGGCTTTTATAGCTCTAAATTCGGAGGGTAGAATGTTCCTGAATCATCTACACGTTAGGTATCTAACTAGAGCGTTCGAGAAAAGTACCTACTTAGTAGTAGGTACAGTCACGCCGACGGTCGAGGTGAATAACCTTGTATTCAAGATTTGTAGGTAAAGTAGGTATAGATATTTGAAGTACTTGTGGTTTTGTGTTGGGATTTCTAGATTTTATCTATACTGTTCGGTAGAGTCTTCGACACTAGGGGGCGCGGGTTCGATTCCCGCTCAGTGCAATATTTGTATGCATGAATATGTCTATTTGCATTGGTCTGGGTGTTTCCATGTATAATATGTACGTATTTACAGAAAAAATGTATAAGTATGTTTATCCCCATTCTGGAACCCATAGCACAAACTAGTTAAACTATGCTTTAACTTACTGTTCAGTGCGTGAACCGAGCGAGCGCAGTAATAAAAAAAAGACAATTAACAGCTCTGCTACCAGGCTACCAGTCTCCTTTAACCCGGAGACAAGGGTGAGGAGTGAGACCACGAGCAGGTAGTATTCAAGTCGTAGCCCCACCACTCACTTTCACGCAATCACTACTTCGTTCCGAAGCGTGATATAAAGCGCGACAGTGGAAACGCAAATAAAACTAAAACTTAATATCTAATTAAAATAAAGTGTCTAATGATCCGGATCTACACCAATGTGCAGTCAAAATCATTAATCAAACAGGAAGTCGGTACGAATATAAAACGGTTCAAACAACAAAAAACACCGCAATTTTATAAAAACCGGTTAACCGACAAACCCTCAAAACGGTCAAAATGCATTCGAGGAACCGCCCCGAACTTAGAACAAATCAAACAAAAGTAATATCAAAAATTCCCCGGAAGTTGAATTCCCGTTACAGTGAATCGGTTAGTGCGGTCAAAATCGACCACCAAAATTTAGCCGGAAATCCCGAGAAATATTAAACTATAGCTATTTTAAACGCTCGGATACAATTTTATCCAATCAAACCCATGAATAAACAACAATTCAAAGTTAAATAGAATTTTAGCACGTACTTGTTTCAATAATCAAATTAAGCCGCAATTGACACCCGATCGAAATCGACCAGGAAATATTTTAAATACAATAACAATTCCAAGTTTTAAGGTGAAAATAGTCAAATTCAATTGCACCAAAAAGCAAAATAATACCGATAAATTAACACTCAAAATGGCGGACTTGAACCGCGTGTTAAGTTTCAAATGGCAAACCAAAATTAAACCAATCCGTTAATTATCATCAACAATACACAAAATATATTAATAAATGTGTCACTGACCTTGAATGGACCTGGATTCAGCCTTGAAAGTAGCAAAGATTGGAAAGTGTGCCTATTTATAGTGTATCTAACTATATGTGACATGAATGTACGTGTAATTGAATATACAATAAACTAATTATGCAATAAAATAAAATGTGAGATTTACTTCCCATAGAATGTGTTTTCAACCGCAGCAAGGTTCCAAGTCCAACGAACGCGATGGGCGTATTCACTTTATTTAACAAAGAGATAACTATCTCGATAATTAATTTTCACCAATTAATCGACATTCAACAAATAAAATCACAACAATGCTCCCCCAAAGCGCGTGGCAAGGCCAACCCAAAAAAGTGCGAGCCCAGGGTCTACCAAACGAGCTCATGAGCTCGGACCCTTCACAAAGCAACGTCGCGCTCAACTCCCTTGTACAGGCGTCATAGTTCACGTACAATAATGCGCGGGTACGTAAAGAAAAAATAATACACAAACACCGACACTTGAATACGCGGGACCAACATCAAAACATAAATACTTAACGATTAAAATTAATCACTTTAAACATTTATTATTCTTAACACAATGTTAATGAAACCGTATCGTGACACAGGCATGTTCGGGCTGGGCGCGGCGCAGACGCGCTGCGTGAAGTGCTACAGCACGGCGCCCATGGCCGACGTGGCGCGCCTCAACCCCGCGCGCCTGGCGCGCCTCGTGTGGACCAACTCGCGCGCCGTCACGCTCATGCTGGCCGACGGCTCCGAGACGCGCTTCAACGTCTAGCTGCGGGAAGTGCTACAGCACGGCGCCCATGGCCGACGTGGCGCGCCTCAACCCCGCGCGCCTGGCGCGCCTCGTGTGGACCAACTCGCGCGCCGTCACGCTCATGCTGGCCGACGGCTCCGAGACGCGCTTCAACGTCTAGCTGCGGGAAGTGCTACAGCACGGCGCCCATGGCCGACGTGGCGCGCCTCAACCCCGCGCGCCTGGCGCGCCTCGTGTGGACCAACTCGCGCGCCGTCACGCTCATGCTGGCCGACGGCTCCGAGACGCGCTTCAACGTCTAGCTGCGGGAAGTGCTACAGCACGGCGCCCATGGCCGACGTGGCGCGCCTCAACCCCGCGCGCCTGGCGCGCCTCGTGTGGACCAACTCGCGCGCCGTCACGCTCATGCTGGCCGACGGCTCCGAGACGCGCTTCAACGTCTAGCTGCGGGAAGTGCTACAGCACGGCGCCCATGGCCGACGTGGCGCGCCTCAACCAAATCAACCCACACATCCACAAAAACCACAATAAGGGCGGATTGTCTCCGCCTTTATTGTGCCGTTTTTCTCTACAAAATCAAAGATCATGAAAATCGGTCCACCTGTTCCTGAGTTTATCGCTGTCATCAACACGACTTGTTTTATATATATAGATTAAGCTTTTAGTTAATTGTGTTAATTATCTTTTAATATTTTATTTATTTAATCAAAATTGTTGTTTTATGGCATAGCTATGATAACAAAG
The DNA here is from genome assembly GCA_946251805.1 of Cybosia mesomella. Classification (NCBI taxonomy): domain Eukaryota; kingdom Metazoa; phylum Arthropoda; class Insecta; order Lepidoptera; family Erebidae; genus Cybosia; species Cybosia mesomella. The sequence continues at coordinate 4,795,240 of OX276417.1, forward strand.
ACTTTTATTTATACTACTGACGACGTGTTAAGACCAAACATAGTGGCGGTGGACATAGGCTAATCCCACTAATATCATAAATGTGAAAGCTTGGATAGATGTTTGTTACTCAATCAAGCCAGAACGGCTGGATGGATCTGGAATAGGACATGGGTAATCCCTGGAATAGGTTTCCGTGGGAAGTGAGGTCAAATTAAACGCGGGCAACAGCTAGTTATATTTAAATTACGATGGCTTGAGTTTTAACAAACTCATATAAACCGAAGCGAATCCAGGGTGGGTAGTTAGTATATATATAAGGTATCACAAAATTAAGTCTCTGAATTTGGTGAGATGACTTGGTATCGACAAAATATGTATTTGAAACAATAAAAAAATATATATTAAAATAAAAATATAAAAATGAAAAAAAACACCACCAGCGTCGCGTCACGTGACGAGCCCGTGACGCACGTGGTAGGCGTGCAGTCGTTCTCCTCGCAGTATTCTCCAAGCGGATGTGTGGGAAATACCTAAATCGCGACCAGCGTCACGTATGCTCGTCGCGTCACGTGACGCTGCTCGCTGGTGGTGTTTTTATTTTATTTTACCCGATATTTTTTTTTTGTTTCAAATACATATTTTTTCGATACCAAGTCATCTCACCAAATTCAGAGACCTCATTTTGTGATACCTTATATAAAAGTCTTTGTATTAAACCTTCTCACTTTAAATTATTATTATTAGCACTAGTAATTTAACAATTAGAATGTTTTAATTATTTGTTATAGTCAATAATGTTGGTCGTACCTCGGAGAGCACGTTGTCGGTCTTGAATCTGTGGCATTTGTTGGAGCCCTAAAAAGTCTGACAAGCTGGTCCAACTACAGAACATCGATATTGCCAGTTGGTTGTGGAAGTCAGATGGCAGTCGCTTCAGGGAACATATCGAAGTTAGTTCGCTTCGTAGCTAGACCTATAGCCGAGGCCAATTGAGTTGGGGAAAAGCTCAGAGGATAGGTCGTTACATATGAAATTGCCATTTTTCTTGAAGAAATTCGAGGAAACTCAATTTTCAGTACTAACATTTTTGCATTTTTTTTAGGAATGACAAATCCAAATTTTTATTATTTTTTTGTGTATGAATGAGACAACATTAAGCTAACAAACAGCCACTTTTATTACATTTTTAAAAAGTGACAGCTGTTAAGTAATTCGAAATTTATCATCAAAATGGATAGCATTTAGGAAGTACTGTTTTTGAAGATCGAATGAATTTATCAAACGGCCAATAAAAACAAAATTTAATACAGAGTTAAAATCTTGAAATCAACTTTCAAACAAAATATAAATAATGGAAATAGCTATTAAATTACAGGAATAACGAGCTCATGAATTCGGCAATTTCATAAGTAAAGACCTATTATTAGTCAATAATGTTCATTATCATCATGTAAACGCTGTACCCGGTTGCATCCGAGGTTTTCACCTCGGAGCTCGGAGACTGCTTACTTTTCCGATTTGGCTTTTATGGGAGCGAGTGCCGCAGAGTTAATCAGCAGGTGTACCAGCTTACAGTTGAGGTTGCCTTAGGCTCTGGAGATCTTTAAACATATACATAGAGTTAATATTATTATTCCAATTATTGAATGTTTTATCATTATACCTACTTAAATGTGATGTCGTTGTATCGAAGTATTATTATTTAAATTATATTGTTAAACATTGTAACCAAATGTAAACTATGTTAAATAAATGTTGTAATATATGATATAGTAATGTAGTTTTATTTATTTGGTAAATAGTTTTTTCCCGCTGCTTCGTCTGCATATCAATTATCGCTGATGAACCAGATCCCAGGTTACCTAGTTTAACTATTTTTTGGAGGCTGAACTCCTTCGTAACCAGTCGCGCGATCTTGAGCAAATTTACCACGGGGATAGTGTGGACACTTAGGAGTGTTTTGAAGCGAGATGGTTCATGTCCGATGTACCATTGAGCAATAATCACCGAAAAACAGTTTCACAAGCGCGCGACCGTAGTAAGATGTCTTATTTTCAAGTAAGAGTCCTGCTGGCTCAGCTCAATTTATTTCAGTCGTACCCTGCACTGAATTCCTAGTTAAGTATTACCTTACATCCTGACGATGCATGGATGGCTCGATGTAACATTCATCCATCCACACATCTATCCTCACATTCAGGTATCTGAACCTCAAAAAACTGAACCCTTATTTATTGGTTCCTCGTCTGTATGTCCTCGTCTTAGTGATTTGCCAGTTTTTGCCATTGCCAGATTTGCCAGAGTTTGCACTTTGGACCCCGAGGTACGCTTATTGCTTTCGATTGATATGTCGGGTTTTCCGGGAGCGAATGCCGTCTGACCCCCCCCCCCCCCCAATCCCAGCACCAGAATCTCGTCTGTCAATCGGCAACTAGCCTTGGCCTCAGCGGACCTGGAGGGGTTCCATACACTCATAGGTCAAAGGGTTAATAAATGAAAAAAATACTTACAAATTTGAAGGTATATATTTAGTTGGCAAAATTGTTACAATTTGTTCTTACCATCTAAATATGTTGGCATAACAATCACCTTTGATATGGTTATGGGCAAAAATCTTGACTAAGTACTTTAGTTGCGCAGTACGCATTTTTTAAGTGTCTTTGGTTGTAACGGGGGCGCGACGGTGGAGGCGGGCCAATCAACTAATCATAGACACATAAGCTAATCACGGATTTAAAGAGCTCGCGTCATTGGTTGATCTTTCCTTTTATTGTTTTTTTGGTTGGTCAGTTAGTGCACATGCGCAAACTGAATGACTTTAGTTCAAGATTTTTTGCCGGTATAATCGTAACAAAAGATTCTATGAACTGAAGGGTGGCGCCACCGTCTATCTAAAAACACGAATCTGATACGATTTAACCTTTTTTTTTTTTTTTCACAGTACAACTATACATGAGACAAGATTCATTAATTGCAATGACACTACTTTTATCTGATTAAATTGCGATCGTACTTATTTTTGTTTTTATATTTTTACTGACGCAGGTTGTACCCAACAAGATTTGGGGCTTAAATCAACCTCACCTGCAAGCAACACCTGCTTATCCCCGTTGTATTCTAAGCCTGTACTTTGGAACCCGGGGTTCGCTGTCCTATAACTGCATCATTTGAGTTATTTTGACTTTTGCGGAAGCGACCAGCGACCCCCCCCCCCCACCCAACCCTCAGTGGCAAGCCTAAGCTAGAGCGTCGTCTGGTAATTAACACATGTATCGACTAGCGGGTGAGGTTGGCTTGGGCCACGTAAGTCCCCAACCACAGAAATCAAAGATACGACTTAACAGAGAACACTTACTTACAATATTGAGTTGAAGCCAATTATGAGCCAAGTCGTCACTCGTCGCCATGGTAACGTATAAGAAATATAACAATTTTACACTTATTTACAATATTGAGCTGAAGCCAATTATGAACCCAGTCGTCACTCGTCGCCATGGTAACGTATAAGAAATATAACAATTTTACACTTATTTACAATATTGAGCTGAAGCCAATTATGAACCCAGTCGTCACTCGTCGCCATGGTAACGTATAAGAAATATAACAATTTTACACTTATTTACAATATTGAGCTGAAGCCAATTATGAACCCCGTCGTCACTCGTCGCCATGGTAACGTATAAGAAATATAACAATTTTGACGTATTAGTTGTAGGTTGTTAGACAGGGTCGGATTCAGTGCTAATATTAGGTCGTTACATATGAAATTGCCGTTTTTCATGAAGAAATTCGAGGAAACCCAATTTTCAGTACTAACATTTTTGCTTTTTTTTTAGGAATGACAAATCCAAATTTTGTTTTTTTTTTGTGTACGAATGAGACAACATTAAGCTAACAAACAGCAACTTTTATTACATTTTTGAAAAGTGACAGCTGTTAAGTAATACGAAATTTATCATCAAAATGGATAGCATTTAGGAAGTACTGTTTTTGAAGATCGAATTAATTTATCAAGCGGCCAATAAAAACAAAATTTAATACAGAGTTGTAAAATCTTGAAATCAACTTTCGAACAAAATATAAATAATGGAAATAGCTATTAAATTACAGGAATAACGAACTCATGAATTTGTAAGACAATTTCGGCAATTTCATAGGTAAAGACCCATTATTAATTTGTTACTTGACACAATTCTACTCATTTCTATTCTAATTTCAGTCACCTGCCTAATATTTTGGATAGTAAAATGTAAATAGTAAAATTCTGGCCTTTTTCAATCAATTTTATGACCGTACAGCGTTGTCAGCCTTAGTTCAGCTCATTCTGATCTACTTTGCGTATATAGTAAATTTGGCGTCACAAAATATCGGACATATTCCGTCTGTGTCTCTATCATATGTCTGCACCTACACCCATTTAATTCAGTTTTGAGTAACTAGTATTAAATCGCGAAATAATCCATTAAGGGCGGCCATTTGAAATTTCATACCAACGCTCGTAGTACGTTATTATAGCGTTGTTACACATCTTTAATTGTTTAGAATTATTTTCTACTAGCTGACCCGGCAGACTTCGTGCTGCCTCAATCGATAACAACTTCCATATTTATTCGCCTTTTAAACCTTCTCTGGACCTCCACAAATAATTCAAGACCAAAATTAGCCAAATCGGTCCAGCCGTTCTCGAGTTTTAGCGAGACTAACGAACAGCAATTCATTTTTATATATAAAAAGAAGATTATTCCTATTTTTATTTAGGTTTCTAGAGAAGCAAAACCACAATTTGTAAGTTTTTCTTACCAAGTTATTTTTTATTAATAACATGTGCGCATGTAATGGAGATTCTATATAACAAACATTTACTTCACAAACTTGTATGACTTATTCAAAAACACGTATATTTCTAGAACATCTTTTGTGAAATTTCTTGACGATAGGCCGACTGGGAAAAGCCCTCTTAAAAACCAAGCAGTTTTTGTAACTTACCAAGTATTACAATTAAATTTTTAAGCATTTTGTATGCTTACTTTTTCTAAAGATTTAGATCGAAAAAAGAGAACATCTAGAACGGGACTTGAACCCGCGAACATTCCCTTACAGGGGGAATGCTCTGATCAGCTGAGCTATCTAGACACGTCACAGATCGCCTTAAGACTTATATAATATATCGGAGAATTTCGAATGTCTGGGACATGTCTAGATAGCTCAGCTGGACAGAGCATTCCCCCTGTAAGGGACTGGTCGCGGGTTCAAGTCCCGTTACCAAGTATTTTTTGAGTTTTTAATTAAGCGTAGCGAGCCGAAGGCGAGCGAAGCGTCTTTAGTTTCAAAGTTGCATTTCAAACAAAAATGATACTCCTCCGAGACTGTTTGACTGATCTCGACCAAATTTGGCACGGTGATCAAGTAGACATTACTGAGTGTCATAAGGGGAATGTTCAGATCGGTCTTACCATCGAGGAATAATCACCGAAAAACCAAATCAATGGAAAAGTCGACTGGTCACGTTGACCTATTGTTGGATAGGCAAATCTCGCTACGCTTAAGTTTGGGTTGATTGCCAAGCTGGCAACGGTCCTAGTACAGAAGCTTAATAAAAGCTCTAAAACAATTCAACATATTTCGCCAAGATTTTTGAGCCAACTTAATCAAACCTTTCGATATGTTAATGATGTCGATATAATTAATTGGTCCGTTTGTCGATAAAAATTGGTGTACAAACTTTTTAACTAACTATAGTTTGAACTTTATAAAAAAATAGAAAAACTTAGAATAACTTAAATGATTAGACAGCGGTGGTTTAAGTCACACAACTATTATAAATAATACTATCTGCCCGCCCCGGCTTCGAATGAGAAAATTTTTCGTTTTATTTGAAATTTCCAGAAACACCAAAAACTTTAATTTTGTAACCTCACCTGTTTAGTTTATGTATCTATTGATGAATGAGACAGGACATGCAATTTTATTAAGAATTAAGATTGTCGGAATATTTAACATGTTGGTGCGTTTTGTCGAATTCGCAAATTCAGCAAAACGCTTGAACAAGATAAATAACATATTCTAGGACATTTTACACAACGCTATCTAGACCCAAAGTAAGTCAAGAAAGTATTGATGAATTGATAATAAATATTTGTACAGAGCGGGAATCGAACCTGCTCTACCGCAACGCCACATACTTGTCAAATCATTCGATAATAGTATTTATAATAGTAATGCTTTCTTTTTTCAAGTTCTCACATAAAATACAAGTTACATCTTACTTTACTAACCATACTAAACTGTAAACAACATGAACATAAAAAACTTAATTTTCTAGGGCTGCTTTATAATTACTTCGTATAATATAACCGCATAACATACGATTATAATTTGTACTTAATTATAAAAAATGCGATTAATCGATCTAATAATCAACTTGTTTTTCATTAATGGAAAAAAAATAATAGAAACAGATTTTTTTTTGTATTTTGTAAGTTTTTTTTTGTATTTTTGTATTATTTGACATTTTCTTACCTCGCGTCGCACTAGCTCACTCTGGTGGTTGAGATGTGATCGTTCTCATGCACCTGGTATACAAAAATGTCAAAATAAAACAAAACACAAAAATAAATTTAAAAAAAATGTGGTTTTAGTTGGTTCAATTTCGACGTACGCGATGCCCCGTTCGTGCAAAAACTTAGGCTTTTATATTCTAAATAAACATATGAAGGAAAAAAAAACTAAATAACTAAATGATCACACAACAATGCGTGCCAAGAAATAATATTTGACACTCGCAGATAATTATTTGGCAAGTCACTATACGCAAAATGTTATTTTGCTCGAACCGCTTCATGACGATTGTGAAATTCAATCGAACCGGTTTCAACCGAACTGATTTTAATCAAAGGCAAGTGTAATAATAATCTGTCGAGAGCGTCTAATAAGTACTGTGTAGAGTCATTCCAGAGATGAGATGTGAATATTAGTTTACATCTCTCCTGTTCGGAAAGTTTAATTTTCATGGGTAGATAGCCGGGTGGAAAGTAGCTTATTTCATCCCTAGGGGGGAAAGTAATTTTTTTTTAATTTTAGGTTTGGCCATGGAGTCCATGATAATTAAGTTACGTCTTAATGCCTTGATATCATGACGCTTTTTTTTTACATGGCCGCCTAGATACTCGATTACAATGTAACCAATAGATTCGATTTTCAAAACTTTTCTCTTGTTGTATATAACTTAAAAAAAAAAATAAGTTTGCTAAATAATTAGCGGGAAAACAAGACATATAACGACAATATAAATAAATATCTTGTGTTAATTGTGGTTAAAATGGTTTCGGAAAGTTATTCCAGTGACATGGATATTAATTTAACTCCCGATGAAATTAAAGAACAGGTAAAAGCTGTTGTTAATAATCTATTTCCAATTTTACTTTAAATTTCAACTGATTATCAATATGTATACCTGTTTCATTAAATGTGTGTTTAGTATTTTAATTTCCTCACATAGTCGAAATGAAAAGTAGAGTGTTTACCTCGGGTGAATGTCACCATTTCACCCTCGAACTATTGGCGCTCTCACTTCGTTCGAGCTCTAGAAATATCTCGGGTGAAATGGCTGACTTTCAACCCTTGTGTAACAATCTACTATTACATCTCTCCTGTTCGGAAAGTTTAATTTTCATGGGTAGATAGCCGGGTGGAAAGTAGCTTATTTCATCCCTAGGGCGGAAAGTTTTTTTTTTTAGTTTAACTACCCGTAAAGAATGCCACTGATATTGGTAGGGCAACCGAGACTAACGGCCTAACGTGCTCTCCGAGGCGCGGAGAGAGGACTCAATGTGTTAAAAATGGTCACCCATCCTCAATCTTAGGATAAAGACTGCTGAAACATGCACTGGGCTAGCCCACTCGGTTACCACTCATCCACCAGCCCCTCCAGCTATCTAACTATTGCCGTTCATGAAATACAGCTGCTAACAGACGGACATACAACGGAGTCTTAGTTACAGGGTGCCGTTGGTTACCTTTCGGCTATTGAACCCTAAATACAGTTATATTCAAAAAAAGAGAATTGTACATATATATATATTTTTTTAATATGTAAGCTCTGGTTTACGAAATAATCTGTTTATTTTATATTTCCTCTTTTAAACCGCCCTTTAGTGGAGGTGAAAACTATGATTAAACAAAATGAAGTCAAAATTGTTAAACACTAAATACACTAGCCAAAATCAATAAAGACTAAATTATAAAATTGACCAGTGCTCTCATAAAACTTCTCAAGCTTTATTTTAGTTCAAATACAGTATAATATGTAATCCTGTCATTATCATTTAATAAAAATATAATATCACAATAGAGGAATGCATATAGCAATTGTTATAAAATAATTATTAAAATTAGATGACAGTTTACTAGGCGGAGTACCTCAAGGATCATTATTGGACCCATTTTACCCATTTTAACACTTGTCTAAAATCTCTTAAATATACTTCTACGTATAATGACACTTCTAAAATATCTCATAACTAAATTAGTAATAGGGTCCCGCTTTACACTTTGGGTACGGAATCCTAAAAAGTGCATTTCACGATAGCAACATTAACATTTCATTTTTCTCATTATGGCGACATGATTATCGCTCTAACGAATGCATTTGAATCATTTATAACCTAAGGAAATATAAACCGTTTATACGAATAATGAGTAATAATTTACAGACTCAAACTCCTTATAATAAAAGGTTAAAAAAATATACATCCATAATCTACAACCCTGTAGACCTAACCATAGTTGCCTCCTAAGATTTTCTTCGTGTTTTTTTAATTTTCTGCATTTTGCTGTACGTTTTTGTGATAATATAGATATTTTATTAATATCGCCTTTACCTTCTCATTTATAATTGAACTTGACTTTTTTTAATTAATTTCTTCGTACCAGCCGCACGCAGGTTTGCCGGTTAGCCACTTACATTATGCTTCCACTCAGAATAAAATATTCTCTTACAGCAATGAGTACGAAGAAAGATTGTCAAATATACTTTCTAGGAACGATCTAATAAATAAGATCTTAGAATACACCTACGGCTACGAAATGGCTGATAGATAGTCACCGACAGCAGTATCTGCTATACAGATGACTCTAAGAAAGAATCAATAATTCCCTCTGGTCCTGAAGTGCACATCAATGCCGAAGATGGGACAGAGATATACAGATCTATGCACTTAGGAAGAACTGTTATTCAAGCAGAAATCAATACTATTATGGAAGACGTAGATATTGTCGGCCACCTAATCAAATCAACACAAGAAAGGTGACCGTATACAGCCAAGCGACTCTTAAAACACTTTACAGAAAAAAGACGACATCAGCAATTGTCAAGAAATGCAAATAATTACTTGACAGGCTGGTCAGGAAAGTTGAAGTAACGATTGCCTGGGCACCCGGATATAAGGGGAAATACATGCAACGAACTGTCGATGGCCATATAGGAAACTGGCAAAACATGGTGGGGGCCAGATTTAACTGATATCACAGAAAATGATCAAAGGAGTAATCAGTTAAAGTATCACAGTAAAAACCAACCAGAGATGGAGATCTCCAATAGAAATGCGATAATCGAAATTTTTTTAAAGGGACAAAAATAGAACGCGCTCTAGGGAGCGGCTAGTCATAGAAGTGATAACAGGACACCATCGACTGGATAGGGAACTGATAGTGATAGGAGTGAAAATCGACTCCAAATGAAAATAACCGTTCCTATGTGGTCATCAGACATAGAAAACTTAAAGGATCTGAAGGAGAAACAGATCGTGTGATTATGTAAGGGACAGGAAGGTACAGACGCAGGCCGTGGCGGAGGCGTGTCGTGTGTGCCCTACACACGCCTGCCAACTCACCGAAGCGGCATAAAACCTGACCCCGCCAGGCGAGGCCGCGGTGGCGGCCAAAGTCCGCCGGCAACCCTGGGGTTATCCTTTCGAGGGCTTACCCGGGGTGCCTGGCAACGGACACTTGGGGAGGACACCGTGCGGTTTTAGTCGAGACACGACATAACCACCCCCGCTGGCCGGCGGGGGGGGTATCCGAAGGGATTTCCGCACGTAAAAAAAAATAAAGGGAACAGGAAGGTGACTCGGTGGCATAAACGTTGGAACACTCATGCCTCGCTCGAAGGGTCATCAGGGGAAAAGGTGCAGTGACCCATAGATATTGCAGTTTGATTATCCATCTCACTATCCTTCTCCTATGTCCTTTTGGAAAATAATAATATGTACACATACGCAACATACACTGTAATATGTGTATTTATTTATAGCATCTTTATCTGAAATCGTCATGTCATTTTCAACATGACTTCACTTCACCTGATTGTAAGCAAAAGGGGAAGACAAAGGAATGAGGGTCACCATTGCATATACAAGTAATACCGCAATGGTGGCCCTTGAAGGCCCCATCATCTGCTTTTTCACGCCCCGCTTAAAGAGCACGGAATCGTAACAAGAAGGAAATACGTGTGCCGGTAAAGTATTCCCAGTAATATGGTGCCGCAAAGAAGAACTGCTGAACCGCATGGTCCTGGATGGAATTGGTTGCACCTCATGAGAGTGCCTTGTGGCGTTGCATCGTAAAGGAATATAATACGCGAATTTAATAGAACTAGGGGAACACAATTACCGCGTATATTAATCGCTAATATTTTTTTATTAAGCATCCATTATTTTCCTTTCCTATCCGTTTTTTCCTTTTATTCTCATTGTAATCATCAAACGGTGCTAGATAGAAGTTAGTATCTGAAAAAATATTTTACTTGTGGGTAGTCGCGAAATTGATAGATTCATCATACTAATAAATATCTATACATACCAGCATGGGTAAAGTAATATTTTTATCTCGTGCCAATATTCAAAGTTTGTGAGGCCCACAGAAATAACAAATCACTAGGTTCAAACATGGTACCTTAGAACAACAGTTCAATTCCTGCTGCTAACAGAGCAAAAAAATACACACTTGATCGAAGTTGTCGTTATTGAAATGTACAGAAAAAGCTGCAAAGGTCAACATTAAAATACATACTTAACAGGGGATTTTAATTAAAGGTCAAGTCAAGTAAAATGTTAAATAGACAAATGAATCACACAAAATAACAGAATTTTTATGCATTTGATATGCAATGGATTTATATTGTAATACTTAAAACATCACAATATTGTTGTTATTCATTTTTCTTAGTTTAAAATAGCTTTTTAGTTTTTATATCCAAAATTTACATCATCCTGAAAATCTTCGTCACTATCACTCTCGTGATTAAGATTCAAAGTTTTTCTTAGATTAGCTAGTTCATCTGTGGTGGATTCTTGTTCGTCTTCAGACGAAACATCTATATTGTCCACATCGTAAACTATCCATTTTTTCATAAAACCCTTGCCCAACATTAGCCAATTTCTCAACATGACTTTATGCAAACTGACTTGTATATACTGTCCCTTATTCGAATGCGAAGATTTACTTGCATCTACGACCCCATATAACTCAAATTCAAATCCATAAACTTCGTCGTTCGCCTGAGCATTGAATTTTATATGTTTTTCACTGATATTTACATTATATCTATCAGTTATTAATAATATTTTTATAGTGACTCTGTTTTTATTCTGATGCCAAACTATCTTTGGTTTCCTTAATATATCATTCTCTTTCTTACCTTCTCCAGAAACAATTTCCTTTTTACTTTTATCATCAAATACTATATATTTTTTTACATTACCTTTGTATAACGATAACCATTTCATACCCATAATTTTCTTCAAATTAATTTCTACGTGTGTATCTTTATTCGAGTGGGTTGATTTATTAACATTTACAACACCATAAAGTTCAAATTCAAATCCGTAATCTTTCGAAACAAACTTAACTTCTTTGTCTTTAATAATCACTTCGTATTTTTCCACTTTAACTTGTACTTCAAGGGTAACATTCCCGTTGTCTTGACGCCAGCTTATTTTTATTTTTGTAGGTGACGTGTCATCATAAAGTAATATTGTTTGATTACTTTCTGATACCAGCCATTGACCTGTTTTACTGTTTGTATTTAATTTGGCAGTATGTACTAGTTGATCAGGATTCGTTTTTGATACTGTTGTAGTTGTTTTCAAATTCTTTGTATTCTTTTTTGTCGATAGATCTGTTACCATGTTGGATTTAATTGCTTTATTTTCAGATTTAGTCTTTTCATTAATCTCAGATGTCAAATTGTCTATCAAAGCTGGAATTATGTTTGATGAGTCGGTAATATTTGACGTATTCGAATTAGGAACCATGAGCATTTGTACAGGGTTGGCAGAATCCCATTTGCTATCATCCAGATCATCATCATCACTGACCAAGGGCACGGATCGTAATGGCTTATTCCTAAATAAATTCATTATAGTCTGTTGGTTAGTGCGAAAATTTTCCTCGGTTTCGTCTAATACACTGCTTGAGCTAGATTCACCTATTTCGTTCTTACTATTTCGTGCATCATGACACGGGCTTACTAAAGCAAGTTGATTATTATTATTTGGTTCAAGAAAGTCTGATTTATAAGCACTATTTATCTCGTTCTTATTGACGTGTTTAGACAGCGGCGAGTTAGTAGGCGATACTGTGCTTCCTACAAATGAAAAATCGTTTGATGAACTAGAACCTGATGTAGAAGCATATTTTTTCTTGGCATAGGAACGGTAAGAAGATATGGAACTTCTATTTGAATCTGTTATTTTGTTTTCATGAGTATGCTTAATTTCTTTGTTTCCTTCCACATTGGCTTCCTTTATAGTATCATTGTCATCAGGACAAGTTTTTTCCAAGTTAATATTATTCAGATACTCTACTTCTTCATTTTCTATCGCCAGATTAGAATCTATCATCAATTTGTTAATACATACGTCATCAGCGTATGTGTCAATCAAACCCACACCATATTTGAAACCCGCAGTGAACTCCGCCTTTTCTGCAGTAAAGCGAATTGCGAACAAATATTTCAGATTATTCCCAGTACCGTAAAATTGGTCGACTAGCCAGTTAGTACTGAATTCTGACCATTCTTCGCCAACGGGTCTTATTCCAACTAATCTACACTCTATCGCTTGAAACGGTAATTGAGTAATAATTTTTTCAGATATTGGGAGAATTTTATCGAGAGGAACTTTTCTCCAATCCCCTAAATCAACAAAGAAGCAGTTAACCTTATTATTGTCAATCGTGCTATCAATTCTTGCCCTTTCATAACAAGCATCATCGGGAAACTCAGCTAAAACAATATCCCCTTCTTTAACATCATCAACAGGGGTATGATTTTCTGACACATACTTTTGAATGTCACTGAGAAGTATTTTAAGACAACTTTGAAATTTCTCAAGCTGTACAAAGAACACGGATGGACTTTTGGCGTATAAGTAATATACGAGAGCCTGTCCTTCACTTTCTAAATGCGCCCATCTTGCTTTTGGCAGCACTTTGATCGTTTTAGGAATTTCGACCCTGTCAATTTGTATCTTCTTAGGTGTTAAATCTAAGTTTTCAGTAAGATTTTTCAAAGCATTTATATGGTCAGGATTATCAACCGCATGGCCACCTAAAAGCTCCTTTCTGAAGTTGTTTTTAACCACTGTTTCATTAAATGACGACAAATCCTGACAAGCTTCTAGGGTCTCAACAAATATAGAGTTCCCTATAACCAGTGATATTTGACCCCTCATATATAAATCGTCGTTACTCTCTGTAATTTTCTTGAGCTGAATTTCGGCTAGTCTGGAATATGTTATGTCTCTGTCTTGAGGCGCTATATTAGCCAGTATAACTTTGACCACATGACTTTCTATTATTTTCAACTCGTCTGGTAGATGATACAGGCAGGTGTCACTAACCCTTTCATACATCTCTTCATCAAGAAGATTTATAAGCATAAGGCTAGGTAGTTCATTCGCGGCGTATTTCAAAACTTTTATTACTTGGCATCGAGCGAAAAGGTTCTGTTTTAGAGATACTGCACAAATATCACCAGGTTTAGCTATGCCATGAAGCTTTTTATTTTTTTCTTTACTATAGTACATCCCTAACTTTATAGAAATCGTACTGTATGTCTGTGGATATTTCGTGATACCACTGCTTGTGGTACAAGACAGTATTCTAGCCGAATAATGGACTGGAGAAAGGTAGTGTAAGATTTTGAAGGTTATAGTACCTTCTGTTGGTATCCAGTCTGAAGGCTTGTCAAATTTCCGAAAAACTGTATGCCTTTCCTTGCAATTCCATATGTCTGGACATTTGCCCAACTTCAAAAGTGTGTTACATAATGGTATAAATACGTTAGCCTTCTCTAAATCTTTTTGCGACATCACAGTAGCACTTATCTGTTCCAACTCATTAGGAACATTATCAGAGCACCTTTTTATAAAATGAAGTATTTTTGGCAACTGTTCCACATTATTAGTTTCAAGGAATATCTTTATTTTCACACCACTATCTTGAGTATTGAAAATAGATGAATAATTGTCGATTAACACAGCAAATCTTCTACTGAACATTGAAAATAGTTCAGGTAGTGAAAAGTGAATTAAATAGTGTGCATCAGTAATATTTAAATGGGTCAAATTACTATCACAGCATACTAAAATAGGTCCTTTTAAAGGCTCCTGGTATGCCTCAAGATCTAAATCAATGTTATACAAGTCATTTACTGTCATTGTACTATCACACGCATAGACTATGTACTTTAAACTCGTCAACACTTTCTCTATAAGATGCACTTCTTCATCAGACCTACAAGCTATTACAGTCTTCTTAGACTTATCAATATTTTCCAAAAAATTAAGAACTGCATCAACTTTATTGTCTTTCTCAAGGAACTGGAAAGAAGTATTGGACTCTGAATATAAAACGCATTCTTGAAATGCACCGATGCACACAATAGAATCAGGAGCTTTCTTTGCCAGAGATGACATAAAATTGCCCCAAATTCTAGACGCAACTACGTACTGAACTTTTGCTTCTTTATTGGCACGAGCTTTTAGCATCTCTTTAACTTTAAGATGGCAAAATTTAAGTTCATTTTGATACACCTCAGATATCCGTTCACAGTCATCTATGACAAACGTATTCAGACAGCGTAAGTCAAGTCCTAAATTCTCACGTAGTAAACGAACAAGTAAACTAGGAGTACTTATTAAAACATCACATCCATTTAGAATGGTGGTGCTAATGGTAATATCAGTCATGCCTGCATAGCATGCAAAAATACGCGCGTTGTGTAGAAACATCTTACACAACTCCTCAACATGATAAACCGACTTTGATGTAGCACAAACTATTATACATGTTAACCGAGCAATAGAAAGGCCCTCTGCAGTATTTTTAGTATCGCTAACTAAGCGGCAAACTGCAGGTAAATAACCTAAAGTTTTACCGCTACCTGAAGGACTTACTAGAAATATGCTATGACCTCTTAAAATTGTAGGCCACGAAACCGTCTGTAATCTCATAGGATTCTTTATGGACATATTCTTAAGCACTATGTGAATATCTGTTCCAAAAGGAATGTCTCTCAAATTGCTTGTAGGTTGTATACAATTACCGTTTTTAGTATGTACCAATAGTGTTGGACTGACCAATTTATCGACAAACACGGACTTACTGCCATCTAAATTTTTAAATGGATTGACATTATTTTTGACATCATTGATAATTATATCGGGTTCTGATTTTACTTCGTTTTTAATACTGCCGCTACTTAAATCTAATTTAGCAACTAATGCGGAAATACTTTCATTGTCAGAATCATCACCTTGTCTATCAGCGCTGTCTGTATCTGGAGTTGAAAAGCTTTCATTCATCTTGGTAATTTTTTCTTTGAGGGAAGTCAGCCTCCGTAGTACAGATGTTGATGCATGGTTTCCATTCTTGATGTTTGGAGTGGAATTTTGAACACTTACTTTGACACTGTTATATAGTTTGAAACTAGATTTAGCTTCGGGATTTATAAACACATCTCCCATATCATTTCGTTTCAACATACCCAATTCACCTATTTCTAAGTGTTCATCAGAGTGTATTCTATTTAACATGTAGTTATTGGGCTCTTCATTTTCTTTTTTATGTATTTCTTTTACTATTGGTCCTACATTGTCAATTTCAACTTCTTTTAGACAGTATTGTGTTGGTTTAATGCCAGGCGGTCCGAAAGCTATATATTTCTTTCCTTTGTCTGCTTTGTTACCTTTCGTATCTTTTCCTGTGGATAAGATAAAGAATATTTTACTATAACACCTATTTCCTAATAGGGAGGCAAACACAACATGTTTCTACTTGCTACAATCCCCGTATACACCATTCGATTCGCCTACTACTGTTATTTTAATAATAATATAATATCAGTAAAAAAAACAAATGTATAAACTGGTATTTTACCAAAAATTTATTAAAAATAAACTAGCCTAACATGGTTATTCTGATACAATCAAGAGACGGCAATATCAAAAATAAAT
The DNA here is from genome assembly GCA_946251805.1 of Cybosia mesomella. Classification (NCBI taxonomy): domain Eukaryota; kingdom Metazoa; phylum Arthropoda; class Insecta; order Lepidoptera; family Erebidae; genus Cybosia; species Cybosia mesomella. The sequence continues at coordinate 4,811,736 of OX276417.1, forward strand.
GCTAGCTCATCTTTGGATTTTGGCAAAGAGGTTGTGTCCTTGGCTGCATCAGCCAACAGTCTACAGCAGTGAAGACAGGATACCACTGTTGGGATTTAGTTTTTAAGTTTCAGCAATCTGAACATGAGACTTACATGGTCCACACATATAAAAGTAAGACAAGAAGCTAGCATACAGCTTAAAAATCTCAATTGGCTACTTGGGCGACAATCAATATTATCACTTGAGAACAAGATGCTAATATACAAGTGCATAATCAAACCTATTTGGTCATATGGTATAGAGTTGTGGGTCTGTGAGCAATTCTAATTTGGAAATTTTGCAGCGATTTCAAAATAATTACCTTAGAATGTTCACAAATGCACCATGGTTCACAAGGAATGAGGAAATTCATGAACACTTACAGATCCCTACGATTAAACAGGAGGCAAAAAAGCACTGCTCGAAATATAAAAAGCGTTTTGTATTAAAATGTAAATGTATTAAAAATGTGCTTGCACGAGCACTAGTTAGTACTAAACCAGCTAACCAACGCTTGAAGAAGTGGAACATTCTGGACATCGACAAGAGACAATAAACACTTTGAATAGACTGACCATGCTTAATGAAGCATAGTTATTACATTCCCAAACGTGATCAGATCTGATTATGACTTATACTAGTTGATTGCAGATATATGACGGGAGTAAAAAAAAAAAAAGTTTCAGCAATCTAGCTTAAACTTCAAATTGTATGTGCTTTTATATTAAGGTATAACGGTATATGATACTATGGGGTTGGCATGTCTGTATAGATAAAAACTGTAAAAAAAATTACTGGATTGCTACAGGCCCATTGGTCCGCTTATGGCCAGGGACTCATGGTAGATATCAATTTAAAAATTACCATTTTTGTTCTTTTTTTTCTGGGGAAGGACAAAAGCTTCATCATAATCAGCATCAGTTTTCGTTTCATTTTGGTTCACACATGAAGTTTCACTTATAGGTTTCATATCCGTATCATTATTTGGTATTGCAGGTCTACCATTGCCTGATTGCAATTCCAATAATTGTAGTTTCTTCATCAATGTTGAATTGAAAGTACTAGCAACACCTTTCTTGCAGGCCCTGCCAGCTGATACCTCGTCTACATCTTTACAGGCACTCAATCCGTTTATTTGCTTGTTTATGACCGTTGTTTGGTTTTCACGGATACCCCCACATGTGTTCCTTGTATGAACAGATTCTTCTAACTCTACGGTCCTTTGGAAAACCGAGGTGTGTTCATTAAGTATCGCATTCAAATCTTTGTTATATTTATTAAAAAGTGGTAGCACTTGTTTGATTTTATTGACTACAGCAACAGTAGTAATGTAGTCCAATTTTGTCTTTAACTTCTGTTGAAAGAATTGGAGATCTTCGATAACAAACCCTGTTTCAAGAAGTGTTTCAAGCATGCTCACGGTTTTGCCATCATTCATTTTTATTATAAGATCACCATATTTGTGGACATTGTTGTCAAAAATTGAAGTTCTGAAAAAGTGTAGAGAGGGAGTTAGTTTGGTCTTGAGTCTTCTTGCGGTTACAGATATGAATAGACACCAGCTATCAATATTTCAATAAATAAAATTGACATGTCTGTTTTTAATATTAAAATAACAGCTTTTTAATAAATGCACAAGAAATATAAATGGTACTGATAACAGAAAACAATTTGATGAACTTGTCTGAAATGTAATGAAATTGACTCCTAGGCCACATGGTGTCTGTCATTCTGACAATTTACTAGGTTAATCTCTCAAATGACTGAGCCAATTTTGACAATATTTCACTGGCAGATAGCTGATATTATAAGGTGTAACTTAGGCTACTTTTATTTAACAAAAAGAATTAGGGTACCATGCAAAAAAATTAAATCCAGATCATACACAGTTGCGGGCAAAGCTAAAAAAAAAACAAAGCAAATACTCCATAATTTATAAGTACCACTACCATCCACATGGTAGATACACTAGATACTATCGAATACAAGTCTAGTTATAAACTAGAAAAAAAAAAAATCACTAGTACTTACGTTCTGTCTAAGAAATTTACCGAAAACGACACTTCAGAAGCTTCAAGTAATATTTTTTTCATGGCTACGAACACTGCTGGCAACCAATTCTCACATCTATTGGTAAGGACATTTCCTTCAAAATCTATTGTCATACTTAGAGGCAGAATCCCATAAATGCCGATTTGTTCGAAATGTACTTTGTCTTCATCCTTGTCCTGAACTAGTACCCATATTAAATGCGGGTCCAAGTAGTGTAGGACCTCTACTTTATACATATCGGGGTCCATTTTGGCAGAATTGAGAACACTAGACTATTTTAGTAGAGCGTAAATAGAATTTTCACATTCGGCGTGCAAAATTTCTTACAAATAAAATCAAACAACATGGTGATTTGATTTTGATTGGTGAAACCTAGTATATATTTAATAATCTATGGGTGAAACTGGGTCGAACGTCGAAAATGTCAAACAGTGGACCATAGATTCAGTGGACCGAATGAAAATAAACCCACAGGCTGGTTAAGCTGGTTAAACGATTTCGATTACAAACGAATGAAAAATATAATAATATCTATATTTTTTTCATAATATCAATGTACAATACCTACTAGTGTAATAGCACAATGTCATGTACACTATCTGCTTATGTACTAGAAAGAAGTGTCGTTCAAATTGTAATGAAAATGGAAATTAACGTGACAATTTGGAACGTATTATATTTACAATTGTCATCATCATACTTCATTCATTAATCTACAGTTGTCAGTTTTTGACAAGACGGCAATGGTTTCGTGGCCAAAAAACAAACTGCGGTTTGGGATTCGATCCGACACTCGGCCGAGAGTTGTACGTTTTGAGGTTATATTTGGCTTTTTTTACACTGCTGTCCTTGTTTACACTCGGAAAATTAGTGTTTGTGTTGTTTTGGTGGTGGGATATCACCTATAAGGTTAGTACTGTTCGTACGTATCGGCGTCCGCGCTCATTTCCATGGAAATGAGCGTGGACGTGCCCCCTGACGGGGGTGGAGGTGCACCTCCAGATTTACCTAAAAAAACGATGAAACGTTCTGCTGAACCGAACTCGACAGATACCGAAAGTAAAAAGACCCGTTCTCCAGCGGAATCCATCCAATCCGTCTACTCAAAACCGGGTTACGACCCGGATTCTAAACTCGAATACTCAAGTTCTGATAAAGGTCCCTATATTGTATTTGTTTCGAGATTAGAGCAGGACCCAAAGAATGGCTTAGCTTTTAAATCCTTAAGATTTGCTCAGTTCCTCTATAAAAATAAAGTAGAAAACATTAAAGTGGGCGGTATAAAAAATAGTGGTCGAAATAGGGTGAGCGTGGAGTTCGTTTCAGCAGATGCGGCAAATAACTTTTTGAATCTCGTTTTGTTAAAAGAACACAATTATGTTGCTAACATCCCAAGCTTCAACATATTTCGCATGGGAGTGGTAAGGGATATTCCCACTGATTGGACGCTGGAGGAATTGGTTGGGGGTATCTCCTCTACTGCTGGAGAAGTGGTGAGAGCTAGACGGCTCAATACCAAAATTAGAAGAGATGATGTTTCCGTGTGGGTCCCATCCAACACAGTGGTTTTAACTTTTTTGGGCCAGGTTCTTCCGGATAGAATATTTTGTTTTAATGCATCACTCCCAGTTTCCCTTTACCAGCTGCCAACGATACAATGCAGGAACTGCTGTCGATTTGGGCACATTGCCAAGCAATGCAGATCGAAGGCCCGTTGTTATAAGTGTTCACAATCTCATGCGGGTGATTCCTGTACTGTCACAGATATTTCATGCTTTTTATGCTCTGGCGGTAACCACCTGGCTACCGACAGAAGATGCCCCGAACATAGCAGGCAAAAATCTATCAAAATTATTATGTCCGAGGAAAATATTAGTTATGCTGAAGCCTCCTCTAGACTTCCTCAACGCCATAGACTCCTCTATTCTGAGGCTGCTGCTAGGCCCCAAACTCCTATGCACTCCTCTCTCGTTTTGCCTCCTGTACCTTCTCCCTCATCTCCCTCTTCGGTATCATACAAAAAAACAATTTCTCTCCCCTTACGCCCTAGGTTTGTTCCAGGGAAGTCTTTTGATGTTCATGAACATAATGGAATAACTAATCCTCCTCCCTCTTCTCAACCTAATGGGTGCTGTATCAGTCCCCCTACAGAAACTACTCCACTGGCCACCCCAAATGATAATCTTGTCCAGCTACTACTTTGTTCACTTATAAATATTCTGACGAAAATGTCAGACGCTCTACCGCACGACGTTGCTGTTCTCGTAGAACAACTACTGGTGATCATCTCAAAAAATAATACCAACAATGGATCTCAATCTCCTACAATGGAACTGTAAGAGTATTCGTCGCAGAAAGCCAAATCTCATCGATTTAATAAATCGACACAATCTTGTTATCTTGGCTATCCAAGAAACTTTATTAAAACCTGCATCCCATTTTAGGGTCCCTGGTTTCTTTTGCCTGCGAGATGATAGAGACGACGGTTGGGCGGGTTGTGCTCTGCTGATCAAAAGGAACATCACATTCTCCCAAATTCAACTCCCTGCTCATGATCCTGGATTACACATAGTTGCCATTAGAACAATGAATACTTCTATTATCTCTGTATACATTCCTCATCCTGACCGCAGTATCCTCTCTGAAGTAAATTCTATCCTCTCGTCCATCCCTTCTCCAATGGTTGTATTAGGTGACTTTAACTGTCGGCATTCTCTATGGGGTTCGCACTGCAATGACTCCATTGCCACATCTATTCTTGACATCCTAGATGATTTAAATTTATGTGTCTTAAATGATGGGTCTGCCACCCGCAGAGTCCCTCCGACACAAAACATCAGTGTCCCAGATTTATCCTTGTCTTCTGATTCTCTAACCCCACTCCTGTCTTGGTCTACTCTTCCTAATACTCTTGGTAGTGATCACTTCCCAATCTTAATCTCTTATTTTCAGGCTACAGCCCCTCCTCCCTGTCTCCATGAACCCCTCCTAAAGTACAAACTTAATAAAGCTAATTGGGAGATGTATTCCTCATCACTAGACACAGAATTGGCATCTCTCCCTCAGCCTAACTCATCTAATTTTCTTTCGTCATATGATTACCTAATCTCAGCAATAAAATCAGCCGCTGACTCTTGCATTCCCCACAAAAAACCATCCAAACTGCTCACTCCCTCCCCGCCCTGGTGGGATTCAGAATGTACAGAGAGTGTTCAGAAACGCACAGATGCTGAGAACAAATTTGCACTCTCCCTATCCATGACAGATTACGTCAATTTCAAAAAGACTGCGGCTTCTACATCTAGGCTTTTGTCAAAAAAAAAATCACTGGGTTGGCGTAAATTTTGTGAGTCCCTATCTCCCCGATCTCCTCTTTCTTTTGTCTGGAAAAGAGTTAAATCATATAGAAGAAGTGTAGTAGATACCACTGTTTCAAGTAATGACCCAAACTCTTTCTTAAATGACTTTTTATCTGGTCTAGCCCCTCCTTATGCTCCTGAACTAGATTGTGTTCCCCTCTTACACCCTCCCAATCTCCCCACAACGCAAGATCATATGAATGACCGGTTTACGTTTGCCGAATTATCTTGTGCCCTTGGTCATCTTCGGGATTCATCTCCTGGCATTGATGGCATTCCATATTCTTTTATTTGCAAATCCTCTGACTCCTCGAAAACCTTCTTCCTCAGTATCCTTAATGCTATCTTTCTATCCGGTCAAATCCCAGAATCCTGGAAAACACAAATTGTTATTCCAATCCTGAAGCCAGGGAAGGACCCAAAAATCTCTTCCTCATATCGCCCTATTGCTCTATCCTCTGTCTTAGCCAAAATTATGGAAATCCTTATTAAAAACCGTCTGGAATGGATCTTAGAAAATAGGCAATTATTATCCTCTAGCCAATACGGTTTTAGAAAGGGTAAGGGCACTTTAGACAGTCTGAGTATCTTGACCTCAGAAATACGTTTGGCGTTTTCTCGTAATGAGCATTCTATAGGGGTTTTTTTAGATATTTCTGCTGCCTATGACAATGTCCATCTTCCGCTACTCAGGCAGAAAATGCTTCAGCTGAGTATACCCGTGAGGTTGGTTCATATCATTTGCAACCTGCTCATGTGTCGTACAATATCTGTTCGATACCAGGGCAACACCCTTCCTTCCCACACTGTTTGGAAAGGCCTTCCACAAGGATCAGTCCTTAGCCCTATCCTCTATAACATCTACACTCTCGATCTAGATCTTTCTGTCAACTCTTTTTGCAAAATTCTGCAATATGCTGATGATGTTGCTCTTTTCTCTACTTCCCCCTCTTTTTCAGTCGCTGCCGATAATCTCAATACTGCTCTTTATTATTTGAACAATTGGCTCTCAGAACATAATCTGTCCCTCTCAGTTCCTAAATGTAGTGCAGTGGTTTTCACTCGCAAACGTTACACGCCTTACATCAACATCTCTGTTGGGAATGAATCAATCCCAATTTTAAATTCCGTAAAATTTTTAGGCCTTATTCTAGACTCCAAATTGACAGGTGCTCCCCACCTAAATTATGTCGTAGAAAAGTGTGAGAAGGGTGTGAATGTCATGCGGTCTCTGTCTGGGGTCAGGTGGGGTTCTCATCCTTTTTGCCAAAAACTTATATACAATGCTATTGTACGTAGTCACTTTGACTATGGTACTTTCCTACTCGAGCCATGCAATATATTGCCACTCTCCAAACTAGAAAAGATTCAGTCGAAGTGTCTTCGTATTATAACTGGCGCCATGAAGTGCTCTCCTATCAACGCCCTCCAAATTGAATGCAGGGAACCTCCCCTTCATCTTCGCCGGCAATTTTTATGCGACAGGTTCCTCTTTAATGCAACCCAAATTAGTTCTCATCCCCTACTTCGTATACTAGAACAACTTACTTTCTTAGTCTCGTCTTCGGATTACTGGAAGAATAAATCCCCTCCGCTCCTCATAAACTCTTATAGAAAAATAATCAACCTCTCAGTCCCTTTCCATCAATTCCCTATAAACCCCCTTTTTGATCTGGACTACCAATCCTTAACATTTCAACCAAGAATCATTCTTGATTTTGGCATCCCCAAAAAATGTTCATCAGCTAATCAAAGGTTTTTAAACATCTTAGGTAATGACTGGCCAGATTGGACGACCTTTTACACCGATGCTTCCAAATTGTCCCTAGATGCACCAGTCGGTTCTGCTGTATGGATTCCCAAATTTAGAGTCATTTTGAGTTTTAAGAGCCCTCCTTATAACTCCATTTTCACAGGAGAATCTATCGCTTTGCTAGAAGCCGTCACTTATGTACAATCACATAACCTTAATAAAACCCTCATATTGACGGATTCTCTAAGTTGTCTTACTGACTTATTGAAAAACCCCTTTAAATCTAGGAATAATTTTCCACTCACTCTTCAGATAAAAGCCACACTCTTCAAGTGTCACATGTCTGGTATTGATGTAGCTTTAGCATGGATCCCCAGCCACGTTGGCATTTCAGGTAATGAAACTGCAGATTCGTGCGCGAGATTGGCAGCTGGTACAGGATGCGTTACATACAACTACGCTTTCGCCCGGGATCTACGCACTTTATCCGGCGCTGGCCTGGATAAAACTTGGAACGACTTGTGGCAATCCTCTAGAGTAATGAAGGGCAAATTCTATGGGTCCATACAACCATCTATCCCTTCCAAGCCATGGTTCTTTAAGCATAAGCGTTTTAATAAGTTAACTACATCCATTATAATTCGCCTTCGATTAGGATTCGTCTGTACACCGGTATTCTTGGCTAAAATTAGAGTTCGGGACCACTCTCTGTGTGAGTGTGGTTTGGATGAAGGCAGTCTTGAGCATATTTTCTATTCTTGTCCAAGATTAGTGGTACCATTATACGATCTCCTCCCAAAACAGATTCCTCGACCTGTAAATTTGGCCTACTTACTTACCCTAGTATCCTCCCCCTTTATTAAGATCCTCTACAAATTTATATCTTTGAACGATATAAAACTATAATATCAACTATATACTTAAATAAACTGTATAAATTAAATTATGTTAATGTTGGTTGAATACAAAACATACGCTTTGTAATCATCCAACCTCATAATAAATAACCAATCTAACTCTGAGCCCTAATTTAGATAGATCTATATATTTATTGCTATATGTTATTATTACTAACCTTACTAACACTTGTGTTGTCCCTTTTCAGTGACCGACAAGGATAAGCCTAAATTACTAGGTCATTGGCACATAAATACCTAGAGACCTCCATAAACGGTTAAATCTACTCTCCACCTTGAGGTTGGCAGAATCATCGGTGCCTAGATAACCGATGCTAGGAGCCATTTAAATAAAATAAGAAGAAGAAGAAACTGCGGTTTAAATTAATAATTTAAATCGTCATAACATTGTTATATTTGTTGTAAAACCGTGTTAGCAAACAGGTAAGAGTATTATCCTTGTAATATTAGCCAATCTGAGGTGCATGCGATGTGAAACAATCAATAATAAGGATTAAAAAGATAAACTCAACTGCGCTCAAAATGTAATGGTGTGTTTATAGCGTTATCTTACGGTTTTTAATGTTTGCCATAAAATGTAACACAATATATATACTGCCAGTGGGGACGCCGTTTGACCAGACGGGTGATCAGCCCTCTATGTGGGGCCATTTCACCCATTTCCCCTATAACGACTGTCATACATATTCGTATGGCAACCGGGACCGACATCTTAACGTGCTCTCCGCGGCACGACCAGACCAATGCAAATACTCATATTCATGCATACAAATATTTGCACTGAGCGGGGATCGAACCCGCGCCTCCTGCGTAGCGGCCGCTTTCAATACCGCCACGCCACGGAGGCTGTCTGGCCACGCTGGCTGAGAAATGTAACACAATACATTCTATTGCATATAATCAGAGGTAAGAAGGCTTAGGTTTTACAAGCGTTATATTCTTACAATCTGTTACCTTTTAGGGTGTATACCATATGTATTTTAGGTATCTAAAATGTCACAAAAATCATTCAACAACGGGATAAACTATACCTTATTTAGATTTTTTCTCCAGGATTTATATCGTACGAACCTTAGGTCAGGTTAGTGTTCAGTAAAAATATTAAAATTAGAATGAAATAATTATAATAATAATTGTTCTTTATTGATCTAAATGTTCTTTATTGATCTCTGTTGTATTATGAGAGCCCCTAACGGCTAGTTATAATTGTGTTGAATAAATCATGGTGTTAGAAACTTCCCCATTACTATGTAAACTCAGTAAAAAACATTATACATAAATAAATTGTACATCAATGTACGCGAATGTAGCTGGAGCAATGATCCCGAAGCAGCTCTGCTACCAGCCCCCTCACTAAGGAGGAAGCAAATGCGACTACGAGTAGGTTGTTGTCAAACCGTAGCCCCACTAGTCGCTTCCGCGCTCGGAAACCGCGTTACGAGGCACCAATATCATCGTAAGTCAGCGATATTAACTTAAGTCAAAAAAATCGCGTAGTGGAAACGTGCGTAAAACTTAATCATTAAGTTATCAACTGGGTCTAGTAAAATCCGATGCCAAACTATGCCTACAAAATCGGCATAAACAATTATTACTAGGTTAGGTAAAAGGGATCCAACCAACTTATTGAAAATCCGAATTTCCCGTAAAGAATAAATAGGAAAAATATAAATATCAGTTCAAATAAGTTCCGGAAGCCGACCAGACACAAATCAGAAACAAGAATGCAAAATTTGGACCAATTTTAGGTTGGGGGTCTACCAGACCCCACTTGCAAAAATCAATAAAAATGTTCAGGATAGGCTTCTAAACGTTGTTGAGAGCTCCCCAAGGTATTAACATAAATTTCCAAATATTATTTTACTCATTAATTTAAGCAGCCCAAAGTGACTCGCTCTTGACCAGAAAATCACAATATGTGAGAATGTTAGGTCAATTATATAAATCTCAAGCAACAATATTTGGACGGAAATATTATCAAAATCATATCCCACAAATTCCCAGAAACAATTAATTAAAATAGGCACTCATACAATAATGCAAATTCAAAGGATAAATTCGTTGACTTTGACTTTGACTTTGTATTTCCATCGAGATACAAGATCGATTGATTTCAAACAAAATACCACGATTACACAAGCAAACATAAATAAAATATCAAGAAAATGAAATATATAAGTAGGTTGTTAACTAATCTTATTACTGACGGCCCCCTTACTTAGGAACAAATGACCCCAGTGATAATGTACCTAATCTAATCCTAGTCTAATGTATGTTGAGAATGTATTATACAATAGATTACAAAACTTATAAAAGATTTCACTCTTAGGATGTGTGTTCCACCGCAGCAATGGTTCCAAGTCCAACGAACGCGATGGGCGTATTCACTTTATTTTACAAAGATATAACTATCTCGATAATTAATTTTCACCAATTAATCAACATTCAACACACAAAATCAGAACAATGTTATTTCAAAGCGCGTGGCAAAGCCAACCAAAAATCGCGCGGGCACTTGATCTACCGACGTGCTAACTGCGACAACTTTTCAAAGCCACTGCCACCCGGCGTACTATTCGCGATGTACTGGCATGTCACGCCCACTTCGACCAGTACAGGCGTCGTAGGGCTCGTACACCGCGGTGAAACATCAAAATAAAAATACTTAACGATTTAAACTAAACAATCAATATAAAGTTCTTTTCTGTTCACATTTCATTTATTATTCCTTCTAGTTTAGTTTGAATCCATACTTCTATGATACACACACTCATATATTATAAAGAAGAAAGATTTCTTTGTTTGTAATTGATAACTGAAACTACTAAACCATTTTCAAAAATTCTTTCATCATTAGAATGCTATATTATCCCTGAGTAACATACATTTTTTTAAATGCTTATATTAGGACTTATTAGACTTTCGGGTATGGAGTTCCACATATGCACCACACGGTTAGGCAGACAGTGATATCTAGCGTTGCTTGTACACTGAGGCTTGCTAAACTTCATGGAGTGACCTCTTAGCAAAATTTTACATAGCATAAACAACTTTATGTCAATTGTATAACATACAAACTAAATAGGAGCCCAAAAAAAGGTTGCGCGTTTTCTAGGGAATCCTTGCACTTTCTTGAGAATGCCCATAACTACTGCAAGGTGTCCTCATTATGTCATGTATCTATCATAGCAAAAATTCGCTTCCATTCCACAGCAATAGATTACAAACAATAAATAACAAATCAGGCATGATTCATATGTATATGCATTTGTATGTGTGTAAAATATACTGATAGTAGAATGAAATGACAGGACAACGCCTCATTGAGCTTCATAAAACATACTCGGCAGTGGTCAAGTTTCCAGATAACACAATCTGTTATCTGGATGCTAAGTTACTGGCAACCCTCCGATGTTTGGTTTCATATGAGTTTTTTTTAACACAATCCAACGTAATTTACACATAATAATTATATAGCCCATGTCGATTGGGCATAATGTAACTTTTAATTGGTGAAAGAATTTTTGAAATAAGTCCAGTGGTTCTGAAGATACCCCAAACATATTACGCAAACTCACAAACTCGCAAAATTCTAACTCTCTCTTTATAACATTAGTATAGATTGTGCACATGTCCATGAAGGATTCTAATATAAATAAATTAAAAAGGCTTTGCGTGCCAAGCATTAGCTAGTTTGAATATAAAATATCAGAAATTTAATTCCAAGTAGATAACATAAATTAGCATGGCCTTCCTCGCATATTATTTTAAAAATTTATTGTTTTATCGAATTCAAAATCATTTTCCGCAGTTGTCTTTGTTTGAAAATCGTTCCCTGACGTATACTTGTTACACACAAAATATGTGCGTGGGTGGGTGTACAAGGTCTTATCATTGTGCTTGAGACCCAAGCCAATCTCACCTGCAAGTTGGTGCACCTGCTAAACAACGGACGAGGCTGTGGTGCAGGTGGACCTCTCAGGAGGTCAGACGACAGTCGCTCCCGGAAAAGCCCTCATGCCAGTCAAATACAAGAAGCGCACCTCTGGCTTCCAAGTAGAAACTTTAGACACAACTGAGAAGTCGTCAATAGGATGATTTTTCACCTCACCGTATATTAACTCCCCCCCCCCCCCTCGGATACCGCCCGCCGCCCACCGGGGGTGGTTATGTTGGATCGAACCGACTAAAGACTCGGGTCTCTCGGGTCTTCAGATGCTGGGGTGTAAGGTGGTCCATAAGGCATTTCCCTCGCACTGAGGCTGACCCAGGGCCATCTCCGGTTTCGAGATGGCCCCCTCAGGTTTGGGAACTACGGTGTCCCCGTCTTACCCCCGGAAAGAAGGGGGGTGCGCAGCCTCGGCCGGCTTCTGCCGGCTTGGGCTTATGGAGGACAGAGGTCCCCTGAGTCGCCTTCGCGCCTCGCGGGCTCTGTCGTACTTAAACCGACTAAAACCGCACATTGTTTCATCACATCTGCATTTATATAGTCTGCATCTGCATAATATAACATTTCCTTTATTCGCTAGCATAGAGCACCGTTACGTTAGGCGGGTCGTCAGTCATACGATGTGTTCACGACGTACCACGACGGCAGCACGCTCGACACTGCGCAGGCCGTAATTCAAGGAGCTATTTGAATACTATGAAAACATCATCCAAATTTGCTTTTCATTTTCCAGATCGCCATGGGTGTAGCAGTGAGTAAATACACGGATCTGTCTTCGAATGAGCTGCTTGCAAGATTTTGCTCCTCCGATGTGATCTGCCCGAATGATCCGTTCTGGAACCAGCTGTTGGCTTTCAACATCAATCCACCACAGAGCTCGTGAGTGTGGAACTTTTCTTTTTTATTATCAACTAGTTATTTCCTGCGGCTTCGCCCGCATGGAATACTAATGCCTTGTATGGTATTCACAGGAACCTAGTCCCGAGATAAACAATGTTCTAGTCCAGAATATAATCCATCTTTGGGCTAAATTTTGTCCGGATCCGTTAAGGAGTGCTCGAGTTTGAAATATTGAGTAACCAACCATCTAAGAAGCCTGAATCCCCTCGAGCCCAAGCCAACCCCACCTGCAAACCGATTCACCTACTGATTGATGGACGAGGCTGGTGCAGGCTTTCCTCTCAGGGTTGGAAGGTCAGAGAGCAGGTGCTTTCATAGTAACCACACAAGCTAAATCTAAAGGACCAGGAGTTACGGAGTCCGGGCTCTGAGGTGAAAAACTCGAATATAACCGAGAACTACACTGACATTTATTTATTTATTTATTAGGGATTTACAAACAGTTACACACTAGATATAATTACAACGAATAGATAAATTAACAATGACTAAATGTGCACTTACAGCGTAATCCACAGAATATATGTTGAGTAATGACAATTTTTGCAACTAAGTTGTTATTAATTTTACTTAAATGTTGACATTAAAGAAAAATAAAGAAATCGGAAATACTATAAACATAGTCACTACATGAAGATGCTATTATTTTATCTGCTTAATATATTGAATTAAAATACATCTAAATGCATTAGCACGCGTAGCAAATATATCCAAGTCTGGATGATCATTGGCTCATACTTTGAACCTTTCTAACAACATTACTCTTGTCTCTTCTCCAATACTATGCTCATACCATGACAATCGCTCACTTCTAAAAATTTTATTCATATCAAATCAATTTATTGTGAAAATGGGTTATACGGTGATGTAATAATAATAACTAGGAATTCAGTGCAGGGTGCGACTGAAATAAATTGAGCTGAGCGAGCAGGACTCTTACTTGAAAATAAGACATCTTACTACGGTTGCGCGCTTAGCTAAGGCCGCGCGCTCGTGAAAATGTTTTTCGGTGATTATTCCTCAATGGTACATCGGACGTGAACCATCTCGCTTCAAAACACTCGTCAGTGTCCACACTATCACCGTGGTAAATTTGGTCAAGATCGCGCGAGTGGTTACGGAGGAGTTCAGCCCCCAACAAACGGCTATGCCGGGTAAAAGAGCTTCGCTCGCTCAGCTCAATTAATTTCTACATTTTCCACCTCAAACCATACAATTTATTTATACATACAGTTTTGATAATAGGTGTAATTGGTTGGATAAACAATATCAAACAATAATAAAAAAGGCTTAGATTTAGACAGCAGCTCAAAATCACTTGACAATACATTAATACGAATACCTTCAAATATAGGTTTCTTTGCCAACCGATTCACTTTCTCGTTTCCCGGTAATCTAACATGTGACGAAACCCATTGCAATATCAATTCAATATTATTTGTCGTAAAGTCTAGAATCTGTTTCAAAATAACATTGGCTATCGAAACACCTCTGTAGCCAGAGGCGCATCAAGCTATACGTTGGAGTGCACTCCTCTGTCAACAAAAACTATGTTAGTACTAAGTCCTCGTATATCGTAAAGCTGATATTGCAACGACCTTCGTCGTCATTATACATAGGTCACTATTCAACATCTCGAACATATTTCACACAAACACCATCTTTTTTAGACCAATCGGTATAGACTTTAAGCCAACAATTGTATTTAATACCAATTTCTTTTACTACATTATATTGTAGGCAATTTAATTCATAGGAAGTCTTACTTAAATTTATGTCCTGCAAATTATTTTCAGGCTAACAGGAAAGCTAGACGAAATCTTTTCATTTTTAGTATTATTGTACACAATAACATATAATTTAAGCTTTTTATTTTGCCAGTATCTCCCTGTACAGTAGCTGGCTAAACTGTTCAATAATTCTGTCTGCTGCTGCTGCTATTGCTTTCAAACAGTACTGAGTAGCCAAATACTTCCGTCTAAGATTAGGCATACACAGCTCGCATTCCATGCTATGAATGGGAGTAGTGCGTATAAAGCCACCTATAATCCTTAGTGCCTGATTTTGTACCTTATGCAATTTAGCCAGGTGAATATATTACCTAGCTAGATCTATTTATCGCCCCCAAATCCCCCTGTATACTTAATTTCATGAAAATCGTTGGAACTGTTTCCGAGATTCAGATTATATATATACAAGAATTGCTTATTTAAAGGTGTTAGATAGATATAATCATGCAGTACAATAAATTGAAGGATAAAATCTTAATGACGTCTAGAAATTCATTTGCACTATAATAGGTTTTGTCCAACACAAATTCACTAGCGCTACTTACAAACTTCCTCTAATTCAGGGGATCCCCAGCAATTTGACACGTTTTGCAGGGCAGTATCCGGACTATCCAATTCTTCGGATAATAGAGTATTGCCTAGCTTTTGACAAAAAAATTACGGACTAGTCTGGAATTTTTATAAAATTCTATCTGAAATAGTAATCATACTACATATGTATGTCGAATTTTGTTGATTTAACAACGTTTTTTTTCATCCATTAGTGAAGATTTGTCAAAATAATGTTTGTATACCAACGTTCAAAAGCCGTCGGATTACAGGAAGCGCCCGATTAGAAAGGGGCCGGATTACCTAGTTTATAGACTGTATATGGACATGAGTAAAAATCGCCCGAACATTGATTATTTCACAAAGTACTATAAAAAATACTTATCTTGTAATGATAAGTAATAAATCTGAATACATTGTAAACAATTACTTTTGATTGTAGATTATGTCTTTCATTTCCTTATTGGTCTAGTCATTATAAGCACGATAACTGATTTTTAGTATTTGTTTCACTCCTTCCACTAACAAACTTGTGAGCTTGGCCTTCCTACTGTCCTCCTATTATTAGAAATGTAAAAGTTTGTGAGGATAGATGTCTGTGTGGATGTTTGGTACTCTTTTACAGAAAATCGCGTTAACGGATTTGGATGAAATTGGGCACTGAGGTTGATTACAATCTGGAAAAGTACATAGGCTATATTTTATCCTTCTTTAGGCAGTCCGCTGCGTTAAGCGGCCGTCCGTTGTGGGCGTCCGCGCAGCTGTGTTGTTTCGTATAAATACATAGAGCAACGCTGCGTTAGGCGGCGTTTAAGTTGCTAGAGTTCAACGCTTAAGAGTTTAATGCTCGACTCTCAGCGCATCTGTTTACAACACTAGTCATTCGTCACCTGATTTGTTCACGACGTAAGTAGCTTGCCGCGGGTGCCCGCAATAACGTTCTCCGGTGCGGGATCCTGCTCAACGCACAGATCCACGCGGACGAAGTCGCTTGCACAGCTTTAATAGGTGTTGTTTATTATTCCAGAGAAGAGCAACTGATGTTCGACTCCAGTACAGAGTCATTGCTGCAGACATTTCTGCAGAACAACCCCCAAACAGGCAACCTTGGCTCGCTGGTGCAAGTGTTCATCACCAGAGCCACTGAACTACTCGCAGCGCCCAACAGTGACAAGTAAGTCAAGAATCAACATGGCGATTTCCAAGTTGCTTCCAAATTTTGCACTTAATAATAATTTCGGTTTCTAATATTCTATCATTCATTATCATTTAAAAATACTCGTACCTTTGCTCGTAGCGCTCACAACGGTACAAAACCGTAAATATAGAACTGATATTACTGATAGAAACTTCATCTTAGCAAGTGCTGTTTTGCCGTCTGGGACAGTCTACTTCCTAGAGTATGAGTATTACTTTGAGAAAGAAAGATGAACTTCTTAGCATTCCATGTATTCGTGCCCTCCAAACTTCAACAAACTTCGAGCACATCCTGAGACTTGTGACACGGGTGTTGTTTAAGGGGCCCTTTTCATGTACTATATCAACAAACTGACTTCACCTTACCTGATGGTAACCTAAAGGTAAAGTCTCAGGAATGAGGGTCACTATTACTGACACTGATAACGCTACAATGGTAGCCTTCAGCTTGACGGCCTCATCAGATGTTTATTCACACCCCGCTAAAAGTATCCGGGACTGTAATAAGAAGGAAATAAGCCTGCTGGTGCGGAATTCCAAGTATTGATGGTGCGGCAAAGAAAAGTGGCGCCGAACCGCTTAGGTCTTGATGGAATTGTTTTTTTTTTTTTTGGCCTATGGCCTATGTTTGCACCGTGTGACGCTCAGAGTGACGCCTCAGCCTTGCACGTGTTGGCCTGTATAGGAAAGGAGAGGGGATGAATTGGAAGAGCTCATCGGTACACTTACTATGGTAGAGGTGGTAAAATACTGCCCAAGAGGCAATATCTGTCCGCAGCTGTAAAGGCTTGAGGGTGTTGGAACCCTGAGCTCCTAATAATGCGGACCGCAAGTCGCTGCAACATGTATTTCTCTCTCTGCTCAACTAAATCTTTTTATAATTTCATGTAATGTTTTAGAGCTGAGGTGGGCGGTAACTTGGAATGTGTTTAGCTAATACCGATGGTGGCTGTACCACAGAGCCGAAAAATAAAATAAAATTGTTTATGCCGGTAAACATGGGAACCGGTTTACACAAAGTTAGACAGCTGCATAATTTCTGATGACTATATTTATTCAAATTATTTCTGAGGGGTTATCCTTTCGAGGGCTTACTCGGGGTGATCGGCTATGGACACTTGGGGAGGACACCGTGTGGTTTTAGTCGGTTCGATTCCGACACGCCCACCCCATCGTCGGCACCGAAGGGGTGATGCCCGTGGGGATTTCCACACGCTAAAAAAGGCGTCGGTTGCTTAGTGCTTGTAATAGGCTCGCCCCCTATTACATTGGGAGACTAACATAACTGGCGAATCGTGGGTGTGCAATACACCTCTGCCTACCCCTTCGGGGATACAGGCGTGAAGTTATGTTATGTTATGCTTAATGGTTAAGGAGTCTACCCTATGATCAAGAGGTCCCGGGTTCGAATCCTGGTCATGACACTACTTACGTGAACCCACTCCTAACACAAGCAATTTAGCTTAGCTGGAGGGGTTAGGGGGAATATTAGTAATTTCGGTAACTGATATTCTTAAAAAAATTGTGATTAAGTTACAAACACCTTCACAAACTTTCAAATTTATAATATTACTCGGATAGGATAGTAGGATAATTTTATTAAAAGATTGTTGTAATTTTTTTAATAAAAATTTACAAAAAAAAAACGTACAAATTGTATTTTAAAGGAAAAAGTAAAATAAAGGTAATAAAAAATTATAAACTACAATTGTCTGCATTGGACTTTTTATACTTTCAGTTTTATTTTTAACCGACTTAAAAAAAGAAGACGTTTTATGTTCGTCTGCATCTTTTTTTTATACAACGCTGAAATGAAAATAACAAGTCCAATGCAAACCATAACAGTTAAAACAGATTAAAAATCTAGCCCGGCTCAATTCTGCTCAATAATGATACCCGACCGAATATGAAAAAAAAATACTTCATTTGGTTTCATTTTTATCCATCGATTTGTAGATAGCCAGCAATCTGGGCGCAGGAAGTTTTGCTCCTGGGGAAAATATAGAACAGATTAATTATTCTTCACCAGCTTCACCTTCGTTTACATTAGTTTATTTTAACCCAAGCCATCGTAATTATGTCCCTCGGAGATAGGGTTGCCAGGTCGCCAAACCTAATAGCCGGACAGACCAGACAGTTTGGCCGGACATTTGGGTAGAAAGGCCGGACAATAATAATATAAACTTTATTTTAATTACAAAAAATTGTCGTACATTAATACTGTGACACAAAATCCTCATTTTGTGTCTCAGTATTAATGTACGACATTTTTTTTAATGTAAAATAAAGTTTATATTATTAATGTCATAAATCTTGTTAAATTCTCATTAAATAATAAATAAAATCGAATGCCAAATTCGTCTTAAGTAGGCATTGATCGTCGGCCAATACCCACGTGGCGGGAACACATCGCTCTCCGTACTCCTCTGCTTTCAGAGGAGACAGGATGAGCGATGCTGTTAGTGGTGAGATGGCCCAGGGTCAGCCGGGGTGCGAGGGATATGCTCTATGGGTAACCTTACACCCGTCTGAAGACCCGAGACGGCGTGCGGTTTTAGTCGGTGCAAGCCCGACATAACCGCCCCCGCTGACCGGCGGGGGGGTATCCGAAGGGATTTCCGCACGATAAAAAAAAAAAAAAAAGGTACTTTATTATTAACCAGTCAAATAGTCATCAGTCAAAATTAAATTCTAGATACTTAAACATTTAACAACATTTTTAAACTCTTCTTAAATATTAATGAAATAATACTCGGCCACGCTCGGCGCTCGCTCGTTTGCGATATGTAAAAAGCCTAACAAATGTCGGACTAGCCGGACCACGTTTATTTCGGCTGGACACGCAATCAAAAAGCCTACCTATGTCCGGCTTTATCCGGACGCCTGGCAACCCTACTTGAAGATAATGTACCTTTCAAATGATGAATGGCGGCGATAGCCCAGTGGCGTACGTAACGGACTGCTGAGACGAGGTCTCGAGTTCGATCCCCATTCGCCCCGGGCACACCTCTGACTTTTCGTAGTTATGTGTGCATTAATAAATGTTATTATCGCTCGCTTAATAATGTGCCCGGTAGATGGATAATATTCTCGCTCCCTATTACATTGGGACCTTAACATAACTGGCGAATCGTGGGTGTGTAATACATCTGTGCCTACCCCTTCAGGGATACAGGCGTGAAGTTATGTATGCAAATGATGAAACAATTTACCCAATAAGTGCAGTGGTACAGAAGACATGAATTCGGCCTCTCTCTTTATAATATAAGTAAAGACTGTAAGTCTGGATATTTTCCGTTATATTCCCAGAGTTATACAATTCTGTTCGATGAATCCCATTAATAACATAAATGTGAAAGTTTGGATGGATGGATGGATGGATGGATGGATGGATGTATGAATGGATGTTTGTTACTCAATCACACCAGAACGGCTGATCGGATCTGGCTGAAATTTGGTACAGGGATAGATTATAACCGGAATAGGACATAGGCTACTTTTTATACCCTGTAATAGGTTCCCATGGAACGGGATCGAAATGCCACGTGGGCAGAGCCGCGGGCAACAGCTAGTTAATACTTAAATCTATACTAGTATGTATTATAAAGAGACAGGCCGAGTTTTTTTATATGTTTGGGCTAATCTTTGGAACCACTGCACTTAATGAAAATAATCTTTCACCATTTGAAAGGAACATTATCCCTGATGGACAAAGGTTTAAATTAAGATGGCTTGAGTTAAAAAAACTCATATAAAGCGTAGTAAAGCGTGGACAGGTTGCTGATACTATATAATTCATGACCTTAATGATATAGTCGAAAGTTTCGCGAATTAACAGATTTTATCACGATTTATTTGATGTTATTTTATATTTTACATTGATGCCGACGTTTCAGTTGCCTTTCAGCAGCCATGGTCACGGGCAGTCTCCTTTAAATTTATATACGAGGGTCAAACTGAAAGTTCTTAGAAAATCAAAAACTGATCACATTAGCCAGTTATTAGTTTTATTATATCTTTTCAAAATATTGTCCATTCACGTCAATACACCGCTGCATGCGATGGAACCACTGGGAAAAGCACTTTGCCCACTCGTCCTTAGGGGTCTCTTCAATGGCATCGCGATACGCAGCCACCGCTTCTTCAGCATTCATAAACCGCTTTCCTTTAAGTTTTTCTTTAATTTTTGGAAATAAATAAAAATCACAAGGCGCGAGGTCGGGGCTATACGGCGGGTGACCCAGTAATTCAACGTTTGATGTCGCCAAATAGTCGATCGTTCGCTTGGCGGTGTGCGACGAGGCGTTGTCGTGGTGAAGGAGGATCCTACTGCGAGGTCGTTTCTCTCGAACTTTTTCCAAGACAAGTGGCAAACAATTGGTAGTGTACCATTCTGCAGAAACTGTTTTTTGATCCTCTAACACAATTGTTACGAAATGACCTATCCTTCCAAAGAACGAGGCCACCAATTTTTTTCCCGCACTTCGATCTCTCTTCACTTTAGTTGGCAACTCCTCGAAAGGAAACACCCACTGAGCAGATTGTCTTTTGGTTTCAGGATCATAACAGTAAATCCAGCTTTCGTCACCTGTTAGTATGTCGAACACAGCATTAGAGTCACCTCCGTTAAATCTTTCAATCATTTTACGGCATCAATCCACACGATGGAGTTTTTGAGCCTCAGTCAAATTATGAGGTATCCACCGGGCGCAAAGCTTCCTGACCGCTAAATGTTCGTGGAGGATTTTGTGCACTTGACTCATACCGATGCCTAAGCTTGTCCGAATCTGCTGATAGGTCACTCTTTTGTCAGTCTCTATCATACGCCGCACAACACAGATGTTATTTTCAGTCGTCGCCGTAGAAGGCCGTCCCTCACGTAAATCATCAGTGAGATTAGTGCGACCACGTTTAAACTCATTATACCAGTTGTAAACAGTCGCACGAGATGGGGCTTCATCGTGAAAGGCCAATCGTAGTCTATCATAACTTTCTTGTTGACTTAAATGACATCGAAAGTCATAAAAAATCATTGCACGAAAATTTTCTCGTGTTAAATTCATGTTAACGTGACACAGACAATTTTCAATTTGCCGCCAAATCGTAAAACAAATGATAAATGAATGAAATATATACTCAGTAATATTGGCAAAGAGTTCTATTTTCAAATTTTAGAATTATTTTTTTATTATATTGTTTATAAGTGGCCAGTTCTAAGAACTTTCAGTTTGACCCTCGTAAATATATATAAATAACATCAATTTTTTTTTTGTTTTTAATGAATATTAGTATCCGAAATTACTAATATTCCCCCTAACCCCTCCAGCTAAGCTTAATTGCTTGTGTTAGGAGTGGGTTCACGTCGATAGTGTACTGGCCAGGATTCGAACCCGGAACCTCTCGATCATAAGGTCGACTCCTTAACCACTAAGCTAACGAGGCTTTTAAAATCAAATCGCGATAGAATCCGTTAAAAATAGTTTTATTTCAATCATGACCTTAAGTCAATGAAATTTTAAAGCAATAAGTATGCTAACTTGACGTACAATACTGTATCCGTTGGTCAGAGTATTCCCCCTGTAAGCGACTGGTCGCGGGTTCAAGTCCCGTCCTGGATGTTCACTATTTCCGAACTTAATCTAATTAATGATCTTATTAAGTATCCAAAAAAAAATACCTAGTTAAAAATTGAAGATAGCCTGCCGTACTGAAGCAGCTTCCTGCTTCAGTACGGCAGGCTATCTTCAATTTGAAACAGAAGGATCTGCGCATCTTCATGCGCAGATCCATCTGATAACAGAGCAAAATTTATTTTTTTAACACGCTTTTATTAACTTGGTACGAGGGGAGGTACAATAATTGACGGAACGAAATGGTTCTGAATCAAATAAAACAATTGAATTATTTTTCTTTTTTATTCATCATGGTTTTACTAGGACATTGACCTCCGTAAACAGCTGACATTATTATTGCGGAGACTTTCCTTGCCTAGAAGGGACTTTATCACGGCACAATATTCAATTTGCTCCATAATGACCGATTGTCCGATTCCGAAATAATTTGCTTCCAATGCTATATCGAAAAAACAAAAGACAGTCTAGACATAACTTTTTTTTTTTTTTTACCTATAGAGGTCTCACTATAACTGAGCATAGAGTTTGTATAATATTGTTTCCTCCTAATACTTAAGTCTGCGAACTTTTGTACCTTCCCTCGTATTTAATGGGTTCCTCGAACTCGATTTTGGAGCACTTCCGAACGTCCGCTTCATTTGAAATTTGGCACACATATCAAGGACAGATGACAATACAAAAATTAAGAAAAAAAAACTAAATTATCAAAGATAATAATAATAGTTAAAAAAAACACGCTTAAAGAGAAGACCAACTTAAATGTATAAAATAACTGTTAAAAAGCGTGGGGTGCTTACAACAATCATCAGTCGTCACCGAGCACCTCAGGCTTTTTAACAAATATTTTTTACCTTTAAGTTGGTTTTCTCTTAACACGTGTTTTTTAGATATTTAAACTGTTAGTTATTAATAGGTAATATATATAAACTAGCTGTTGCCCGCGGCTCCGCCCGCGTGGAAATTGGTTATCGCGACCAAACATAGCCTATATGTCCTTTCACAAGCTCTAGTCTGTGTATCAAATTTCATCTAAGGCATATTTATTTACTATCAAGTGTAGTTATGAAGCGTCAGTAGCTTAGTGGTTAAGGAATCGGCGTTAGGATCAAAGGTCCTGGCTTCGAATTCTGGCTATTACACTACAGACTCGAACCCACTCCTAACGCAAGCAATTCAGCTTAACTGGATGGGTTAGCGGGAATTGGATTGGCTAAATCTAGTGCCAAGTACTTTTTAAAAAAGTGCCTTTAATAATACAAAGTTTCATCTTTCATCTTTACCTTCGGCAAAATGACGAACTTTTGTACAAATTTTTCATTTTCCTATTTAAACTCCTTCAAGACTTTTTCCAAATAAAAATAGCTTCAGTTGTTTAGGTGTGAAAGCGTAACCGACGGACAGACAGCGCTTCTTTCGTATTTATAATACTGATAATATAAAACTGCAGTTGCCCGTGGCTTCACCCGCGTGGAATTCTGATCCTGTTTCCGTTATCCATGGGACCCTATTCCACCACCACAACCTATATAAGATACACAATTCCACCATACAACATTTTGTTATAGGTATCTCAAAGGAGATGGCGGAGCGCACCCGGGAGAGATTTAGAACTCTCCCGGCCCGCCTACGACTCAGGCGCCGGAGGTCGCTTAACGACCTCCGGCCTCCATGAGCGCAGGCCTAGGGGTGACAGGTGAGGCCGCCTGTCACCCCAGCAGAAGCAGGCCGGGACGATGGGGCGACTAGCGCCTCTCCCCCAAACCGGGGCAAGACGGGGACACCGTGGTTCCCAAACCCGAGGGGGCCATCTCGAAACCGGAGATGGCCCAGGGTCAGTCGGGGTGCGAGGGATATGCTCTATGGGCAACCTTACACCCCGGCGTCTGTAGACCCGAGACGGCGTGCGGTTTTAGTCGGTTCAAGCCTGTTCCTTTGCTAAATCAAACTTCATAAAAAACAAAATATCAAATTCTGTTAATAAAGTTAAGACTACCTGGAACATTATAAATTCCGAATGTGGTAAATCTCCAGCAGTTGTAAGAGATTACCATTTAAAAAATCCGTTCCCGCAGGGGGAACGCACAGGTAGATTTCGTGAAGCAATTAATATTATTTTTTAACATGTTTAATTTTTTTTTCTCGAAAACGGTAACTTTTAGCGAAAAACTTTTCAGACATTTATTTTAGACTTAAAAATGGCCTATCGATTAAAAATGTTTCCGACACCAAGAATGTTCACCGGTTAGAAGTTATGATTTTTTTCCCGAAAAATTTTGGTTTTTCCCCCCTCCACTTTTAGTTAAAGTTTTAATCTTATAGGTTATAATTAAAGTTGTTGGTATTCATGTATACAATGGGATAAAATTAGAACGGTTCGAATATCTTTCATGGAACGTGAAATTTTGAGGAAAAACTGATTTCACAAAAAGTGAGGCCCTATTATCCGGATTAAGGGGACGCTTAATCCGGATTCCACCCGTTCACGAACTTAAACTAAGTTTACACCCAAGCAATTTTTGACCGCAGTTTGAAAGCGATCGGGGCAAAAATGCGACCGTGAGAGTGCCGCAAATTTTGGGAAGTGGAATACATACATATATATATATTTATAAACTTTTTGACCAGTGGTAATTTCGGACTCAGGGGGTCATAACTAGACCTCCTATGAAGAATTTTTTTTTAAATTCGACAGTAGTCAAGAAACCAATAGGTAGATCGATTTCATCGAAATCTACCTAAAATAGACGGTCGCCATGTCACGGAGGATCTGGAAGTTGCGACAGAGTTTGAACACTTTTTTTCAAATATACCTGTAGCCACTACCCGAACTCTTCAGTCGTCTTCCACTTCCGCTGAGTCATTGCTTATGGAATCAATTACAAAATGTGTGGACGCTTTCAGATTCTCAGTTGTTGATAGCAAGGACATCACAAAAGCGTTTAAATCCATTGATATTAAAAAGACCTATGGGGATTATCAGTCAAAAGTGTTTCAAGCATCATTGATGTCATTGCTCCCCATCTAGCAACTGTGTTTAATGACTGCGTCAGTAGCGGTATATTTCCTGATTTAATGAAACATAGTAAAGTCATACCTTTGTTCAAGGCAGGCAGCGCCTCAGAGCCCTCGAATTTCAGACCCATCTCTGTGTTGCCAACCTTGAGTAAAGTATTTGAGAAATTAATTCTAGACCAAATGCTAACCCATTTTAATAAATATAAGTTATTTCATGATAAACAGTTTGGGTTTACTAAAGGACGATCAACGACGGATGCTGGTATAGAGTTATTGAAAAGTATTTACGAGGCCTGGGAGGATAAGCAGGATGCATTAGGTGTTTTCTGCGATCTATCCAGAGCCTTCGATTGCGTCCACCATGATACATTGGTCAGGAAATTAGACTATTACGGAATAAGGAACAAGGCTCTCGACCTTTTGACTTCGTATTTAAACAATAGAAATCAGAGGGTCGATGTGAACGGTACACGTTCGGTGGGATCTTTGGTTTCGATGGGCGTTCCACAGGGTTCGATACTTGGACCATTTTTATTTTTAATTTATATAAATGACCTCCCTTACTACGTAAGGGATAAAAATAGTATTGTTTTGTTTGCTGATGATACTTCCTTAATATTTAAAATTAAAAGACAATTAGATAATTATGACGAAGTGAACAACGCAATCTCACGAGTAGTTCATTGGTTTAATATAAATAATCTTTGCCTTAATGAAAAAAAAACCAAATGTATTAAATTCACCTTACCTAATGTTACACAGGTGGAAACCAATGTACAACTTAATGGACGGTTGATTCCACAAGGCTCAACGCCTTGTGGAATCAACCGTGTTCTTAGGTTTAAGTATCGATGCTAAATTACAGTGGGAATCACATATTGAAAAAATAGCTAGTAGGTTAAGTTCTGCTTCCTACGCTGTGAAAAAGATTAGGACTTTAATAGACATAGATACCGCTAGAATAGTTTATTTCAGTTATTTCCATAGTATTATGAGCTGCGGCATTCTCCTTTGGGGTAATGTCGCAGATTTAAATACAATCTTTGTACTGCAAAAGCGGGCGGTGCGGGCAATTTATAAGTTGGGCCCAAGAGTCTCCCTCCGAGATAAGTTCAAAGAAATAAACATTCTAACTGTAGTTTCCCAATATATTTTTGAAAATCTTTTGTATGTTAGAAGAAACATTTCCAATTTTTTAAGGCTTTGTGATATACATAACGTAAATACTAGACATAAAAACAATCTTGTGGTTTGTAATAGTCGACTCCACAAGATTAGTAATTCCTTTCAGGGTAACTGTATACGCTTCTACAACAAGCTTCCTAGTAAAATGAAGAATCTACCTCTTCATAAATTTAAAAGCCAAATTAAAAGTAAACTCTGCCAAAAAGGCTACTATAAAATTCAAGACTATTTAGACGACAAACAAGCTTGGATATGAACTGTTTGCTCTCTCTCTATGCTACTCAAATGAAATATTGTACTTAGGTTAAGTAAATATGTTTGTAAATAGACCAAAAAAAAAACAGCCCACTGAGTTTCTTGCCGGAGTCTTCTCAGGACAGGGCCGCGTTTCGAACCGGTGGTACATTTGCCAGACATTAGTTTTTTTTCATGACGTTTTGTAAGTTCCGTATTAATGGTCTATGCAGAATAAATGGTTTTTGACTTTGACTTTGACTTTGACTTTGACATAACCGCCCCCGCTGGCCGACGGGGGGGTATCCGAAGGGATTTCCGCACGGAAAAAAAAAGTATCTCAAAGGGTTTAGGCAGCGTTTTCGTTGAAAGCTCCCAGACAGCTTTTTTTTTCGAACACTCCAACAAATATTAATATATATTATAGCCAATTTATACAAAAAGTTCACAAAATATATACTAAAACTTTCCTCAATAACCATTCTATACATTGATGAAAACAGCATGAAAATCGTGGTCATAGTTTTTGAGTTTATCGCGAACAGCCAGGCAGACGCGGTGAAGGACTTTGTTTTATAATATTTAGTGAAGTATTAGTATGAATTAACTTACCTATTGACAATTTTGGTGGTTTGTCCTGGGTACCCATGGCAATACATAAAATAAATAGACACAGTAGGCGAAATACAAACTTCATGTTGACAACTATACTCCTTAACTCTCAGTGAGTCACTTTGTTATGTGGTAAGGAGGGTTAGGTAAAGGCTACGAGCCATTTGTCATTACCATAGTACTTATAAACTTTCCTTGTACAATCTCGAAAGTAGTTTTAGGATTCCGTACCTCAAAAGGCAAAAACGGAAACCTTATAGGATCACTATTTTCAACCAAGCGGTTTGGTGACTCCTTTTTTTGTCGGACCATAAAGCACTAAAACGCTTTACCCACTCACTTGTTCCCTTCTACCTACAATCCTGGGCTCTTTAAGCGGGGCGTGAAAAAACATCTGTTGAGGCTGTCTAGGTAGGGGCCACCATTCTAGGGACAATCTCTAGAAATGGTGGCCACTACTTTTTGGACTTCACCTCAGCTTACCATCAGGCGGGGTGCAGTCAATTGGACGGACTAAATATAAAAAATAAAAAAAAATATTAACGGGAATTGACGCGATCATGTATAGGTACCTCGCGTTATGTCGGGGTGTAAGGGATATGCTCTATGGGCAACCTTACACCCCGGCGTCTGAAGACCCGAGACGGCGTGCGGTTTTAGTCGGTTCAAGCCCGACATAACGGCCGGCGGGGGGTATCCGAAGGGATTTCCGCACGAAAAAAAGAAAAAAAAGGTACCTCGCGTTAATTCCCGTTAATATTATTCTATATCGTGGAACGCGAAAGTTTCAAAATTAGGATCACGTTTTAGTCCGACAGTCTGTCTGTCAAGCCCTTTTTCTCAGGAATGCGTGGATGCATCAAGTTGAAATTCATACGAAATACTCAGGTCTGCAACAACTTGAAGCTGTGAAAAAATCAAACTTCTCGGCTCGATCAATGCAATAAAAAATATAGACATTTATATAACCAATTTAACCAAATACAAGCGCATTAAAACCTAGAGGGTACTACCCGTTGAGCTAGAATAATGAAATTTGGTAAAAACCAACGTCTTATAGCACAGGTAAAGTTCGTAAATGTGTAGCTACTTACTCACATCACAAAAAATATCTTTGTCTGTCTGTCAAGACCTTTTTCTCGGCAACGCGTGAGGGTATCAAGTTGAAATTAATATTCAGTACTCAGGTCTATAACATCTTGAAACTGTGAAACAATCAAACTTCTACGTTAACGCCATCAATTATTTTATTTTTTTATTTTGGACGCGTCAATTTGACTTCCCCTCGCCTGATGGTAAGCTGAAGGTAAAGTCTCAGGAAAGAGGGTCACCATTACATACACGTACCATGTTAACAATGGTGGCACTCAGCTTGACGGCCTCATCAGAAGAGGATTGTCGTCGCAGCATCGCGTGACACCCACCGGTCCCACTAGTGCTGCGACCACAATCTGCCCTGCATGCACCCCTGCCCGGCTATGCACTTACTGACCCCTGAACGCAATCAAACCGAAATTGGATTACTATGGAGGGTTTTTCGCAATCGTGTAGGGTGGTACCCACCCGGCCCAAATATTTGTGTCATCAAAGTTCTGCCACCAGTAACTAAAGTAAATATAATAAAGTAACTAAAGTAAATATACGGACTTTTATACAGCATATGTAGACACAATATTACGGAACCCTCAGTGCGCAAGCCCGACTTGCACTTGACCGGGTTTTTCTTGTGGTTACAGATTACGTAACCATAATAGATTTGTCATCGTAGTTCGGTGTATCCCTATGCATTGTATTCCATCGAACTTTTGCTCCTAAAGCCCTCTTCAAAACACATACCTTTTTTTTTTTTTTTTATCGTGCGGAAATCCCTTCGGATACCCCCCCGCCGGCCAGCGGGGGCGGTTATGTCGGACTTGCACCGACTAAAACCGCACGCCGTCTCGGGTCTTCAGACGCCGGGGTGTAAGGTTACCCATAGAGCATATCCCTCGCACCCCGGCTGACCCTGGGCCATCTCACCACTAACAGCATCGCTCATCCTGTCTGCTCTGAAAGCAGAGGAGTACGGAGAGCGATGTGTTCCCGCCACGTTGGGTATTGGCCGACGATCAATGCCAACCCTATGAAGGGGTGAAGGGGAAGCCATTGACCGCCGCCCAGGGTGTACCGGCCGCTCCGATTCCGTTCCCCCCGGACTGCAGCGGGATCGGAATCGGAGCGACACTCGAGGAGGTTACCCAACACACACCCCTCAAAACACATACCTACTTTGAATCTTTTTAACAATATTACTTTTATCTCTTCTAATAATATGTCCATATCATGACAGCCTCTCCTCAATTTATCATTCAAACTTCCTCTAATATACTCATTCCTTATTTTGTTCATAGTCGTCACACCACACGTCATCCATTCGCATTCCACTACATGCAGCAGTCTTTCACCTCAAGGCCAAACATGATGATCCATACAATTTGACTGGTCTGATAAGTTTTCCCCTTAAGCTTACAGGGAAATTAGGGTTCGCGTATAGTATCTGTGACCTGCCGTTATTTCATCCAACCTGCGTGAATTCTGTGCTTTACTGCTTCGAACTACATAATATACTGAATGCCACAGATGTTCTTATAATAACCGGAACCGATGGTTTAACTTGCACTTCGAGGCACGGAGGGCTATCAATGTGTTAAGAATGGTCACTCATGCTAAGGCATGTATCGTACTTGGCTTGTATTGTTTGACCTTGGAATGCACTAACATAAACGGTTACGACTTAGTCCCGAAATTAAATAAAATGGCATGTGGCTTCGTCATGGACAAGGATTTTTTTTTTTCATTTAAGACACGTCAATTTGACTTCACCTCGCCTGATGGTAAGCTGAAGGTAAAGTCTCAGGAAAGAGGGTCACAATTACATACACGTACCATGTTAACTATGGTGGCACTCAGCTTGACGGCCTCATCAGAAGAGGATTGTCGTCGCAGCACCGCGTGACACCCACCGGTCCCACTAGTGCTGCGACCACAATCCCCCCGCCCGGCTATGCACTTGCTGACCCCTGAACGCAATCAAACCGAAATTGGATTACTATGGAGGGTTTTTCGCAATCGTGCACGGTGGACCGAATTTTGTGATAAATTTGTGTCATCAAATTTCTACCACCAGTAATACGTGTGTTGTTCGTGGATACGTCTCGTATAGAGTAATAGGCAGCAAAATTACCTCAAAATGGTGGAGTTCCCCTCCGCCGCGCATACTTAGAGCAATACATTCTTTGATCCTATAGCTATCCAATAGTGTAATTAGTAATTTTAGAAGTGTCGGTAGCTTAGTGGTTAAGGAGTCGACCATACGATCGAGACGGTTACGATTCGAATCCTGGCCATTACGCTACCGACGTGAACCCACTACTAACACAAGCATGCAATTTAGCTTAGCTGGAGGGTTTAGGGGGAATATTAGTAATTTCGTTTACTAATATTCATTTCTAAAATTTGGATTTTGGATGGACATAGTAGACATGTAATTTACCAATTGTATCATTTGTTTTTTAGGGATTTTCTTTAGAAAAGCCCTATTGTTATCGAGTTGTCGTCGTCGACGTCGTCGTTGCCAATTTTCTGTCACGGTTTTGGGTATGAAGGAGATGAGCTATCGAGTTGCTGTTTTCGGTAATAGATTTGTGCTGGGGTGAACCATTGCAAGATAAAAAAAAATCGCAAAAAATCGCAAAAAAAAAAAAAAATTACGCAAAATCGAAAATCCCTTGTATTCGGCTGAGCTCGTCTCAGGAATTCAATTTGTTTTATTCTCTGCCTTGGAAGCCATTTAAAGATGTAGTATTCACGTCAAAACTGTCTTTTTGTTTCCAGTGTGATGCTCGCATGGCAAACATTCAACGCTCTATTTGTCATACGAGCCGTGAGCAAGTATTTAGTGGAGATGGTGCCTGAGTACGAGCTTTGTAGGCATTTAGATGTACAGGCAGAAAGGAGGGTGGGTAATGGACCCGTTGAGAAAGAGGGGCTGGACGATTCTACGGTAAGAGGGAAATAAACAAAATTATATTCTACGACGTACTAAACAGAGCAATTGAGCGTCGGTAGTTTAGTTGTCAAAGAGCCGGCTTTACGTTCGAGAGGTCCTGGGTTCGAAACCTGGCCATTACGCTACCGATGTGAACCCACTCCTAACACTAGTATTTAGCTCAACTGGAGGGGTTGGGAATACTTGTAATTTTGGTAAGTAATACTCTTTAAATAAATAAATATTCTACGACATTCTACACAGCGCTTTCTAGACCCAAAGTAAGCATAGTTTAACGGGCTTGTGTTATGGGTTCCAGACTGCGGATAAACATACTAATTATACTTTTTTTTTGTAAATACATACATATTATACATAGAAACACCCAGACCAATGCAAATAGACATATTCATGCATATAAATATTTGCACTGAGCGGGCATAGAACCCGTGCCCCCTGACGTAGCAGTCGAATGCACTACCGCTACCCCACAGAGGCCGTCAATCAACGGCCCACAGAAGGCGTGCGTAAAAAATATGAAACCCCAAGTTGGCATAGCTTAACTAGCTTGTGATATGGGTTCTAGAATGCGGATAAATATATTTAAATACATTTCATTATACATAGAAACACTCAGGCTAATGCAAATAGAATTTCATACATACAACTATTTGCAATAAGCGGGAATCGATCTTGCGACTGTTCAAAACAATTAGTATTTTTATTGTAATCTTAACTACCTTTTATAAAAATTCTAATTACCTAAACTTACCCTGTTATTTTAATCTTTTAGTGCTCTCTTATACGCGGGATAGCCGCTTACAAACTCGGATACTCCTTTGCAACCACAAATCTGATTACAACCAAATTTGGCATGGTCATAACGACAATCTAGGGGCATGTTTTGAGACCATAAAATTAAAAATCCGACATACCATTGAGGAATTATCACCGAAAAACTAATTTACCATTGAAACTAATGGAAAAAGATCGCGCGCGCAAAAATTTTATTTTTCAGATTTTGAAATAAAAAAATAAATGCTCGCTCAGCTCAATTTTCTTGCGATCGGCTAACTGCATCGCATCCCTAGTTTATCTCTTACCTACAATTATTTTGAATACGAGCCAGCTGCCTACAAGATAGGTAGTTCAAACTTAAATCGTACTATTTGAAGTTAAAGTTCATTCTTAACTGCTCACAGCTCCAACAAGAACACCTCTCAGTGGTTCCATCACCCACAATACCCGAGGCTGAAGCCCCGACATCACCTAAGATGACAGGCAACGAGAGTCGAGTGGAGATGCTGATTGACGCGCTCATTGGTCTTATTATAGACGTCCCAGTCACGTAAGTTTCTTAAAAATAATTTTACTACCCTTTTTTTGACGTGTGGAAACCCGCACGGGCTTCACCCCATCGGTGCCAACAATGGGGTGGGCGTGTCGGAATCGGACCGACTAAAACCACACGGTGTCCTCCCCAAGTGTCCATTGCCGGGCACCCCGAGTAAGCCCTCGAAAGGATAACCCTAGGGTTACCGGCGGACTTTGGCCGCCACTGCGGCCTCGCCTGGTTGGGTCGGGTTTTATCCCGCGTCGGTGAGTTGGCAGGCGTGTGTAAGAAATTTTACTACCCTCACCTAAAATATGTACCAAAACTAGTGTCCGATCCATGAAGGTGTATATAGATATCAATGTTAAGTTCTGTTTATGTAATCCTTTTTGGAATTAAAGTACCTCACAAAAACCGCAATATAGGTCAATACATCGCAACACAGGAGGGTTCGGCGGCACAGTCAGCGGGTCACGGTATTGTGAGCCGCCGCTAAATATTATTGGATATCTACTTTGTGTTGTTGTCCCCTTATTAGATTTTGGGGAGATCGAGGATAATTATGATACTAGGAAATGACATTTTAAATTCCAGTAATAAATTTATTTTCATTAACAATTTTATTTTATTTCATATATAATATTATGAATTTAGGATACATATGCACATATTGATCGGACACTAGTTTTGTTACATAGTGCATACTCACGCTTCATCATACTCCGTGCCTTATCCCAACTCAGTCGGGTTTGACACAGTCTAACTACGAAACGGCCGAACTGTGAAGCGACTGTTAGCTGACCTCCACAACCCACTGGCGATATCGAAGTTCTGTTAGACCAGTTGTCGGACTTAAGGTTCCAACTACCCGTAACGGATGTTCGTATGACAACCGGGACGAAGGCTTAACGTGCTTGAAGAATCACCCTTCTTAAGACTGACCTTGCTACGATTGCTTAACCTGGCTATGAGTTAACCTACTCGGTTTCTACTAAGCCACGGCCCCTCGAGCCCTGGTATAACTATGGGCGGAGCCCAATACCCGAGGGGGGCATTTCGAAACCGGAGATGTTCCTGGGTCAGTCGGGGTGCGAGGGAAATGTCTTATAAGCCACCTCACAACCGAACTCTGAAGACCGGAGATGGTGTGCGGCTTTAGTCGGTTCAAGCCCGACATAACCACCCCCGCTGGCAGGCGGGGGGGGGGGCATCCAAGGGGATTTCCGCACGAATAAAAAACTATAACTATGGACAAAAATCTTGACAATGTAGGCGCGCAGAACGAGATAGGTCTCTTTGGTGGTTATGCGGGGGGGGGGGGGCAGAGGCGCGGAAATCAACCAATCATCTATATATATATATTTAAAAAATAATCCCTATTCCTTTGGTCACGGCATCACGCGTGAACTGCTGAACCGATTTCGCAATTCTTTTTGTTGTTTGTTATTGACAGCAGAAGGTTCTTATGAAAGAAAAAGTTGGCCGAAATTTCTAAATTTGAAAAACTTTACGACTTTATAATGTAACCTTATAGCGTTTGATACCCCTTTTTTTGTTTTTTTTTTGAAATCCCTTTGGATACCCCCCGCCGGCCAGCGGGGCTGGTTATGTCGGGCTTGAACCGACTAAAACCGCACGCCGTCTCGGGTCTACAGACGCCGGGGTGTAAGGTTGCCCATAGAGCACATCCCTCGCACTCCGACAGACCCTGGGCCATCTCCGGTTTCGTGATGACCCCCTCGGGTTTGGGAACCACGGTGTCTCCGTCTTGCCCCGTTTTTGGGGAGGGGTGCTAGTCGCCCCACCAACCCGGCCTGCTTCTGCTGGGGTGACAGGCGGCCTCACCTGCCACCCCACATCTAAGTATACCTACTGTTGTTTTAGTAAATATTTTTTGTTCCAGGGACAACACATATTACCTGCATCTAGAATGTATAAACACAATACTAGTTCTCATGTCTGTGTACATGTTCGCTGGCGTCCATGGACAGTTGAGGCTGGTAGACACGTCTTTGATTTACAGGTATGGTATACTTACTACTGAAGTTTATTCCCCGTTGATACCTCTTTGAAAAATTACCGCTCTCAGTTCCGTTAGATACATTATTGTCTAGTACAGTCAAATACAGTAGAATTTACAAATAATTAAATATTTAAACTGAAGGTTTACACCCCGTTTATAAACTTTTAAAATATGACCGCTTTCGGTTTCGTTAGATGCATTATTGTCTAGTACAGTCAAATACAGTACAATTAACAAATAGTATTTAAACTAAAAGTTTACACCCCGTTGATAAACTTTTGAAATATGACCGCTTTCGGTTCCTTTAGATACATTTTTGTCTAGTACAGTCAAATACAGTACAATTTACAATTAATTAAATAATTAAACTGAAGGTTTACACCCCATTTATAATTTTTTGAAATATGACCGCCTTCGGTGCCGTTGGTTCAAGCCCGACATAACCACCCCCGCTGGCCGGCGTGGGGGGGGGGGGTTGATTATCCTAAGGGATTTCCGCACAATAAAAAAAAAGGTACATTATTGTCTAATAGAGTCAAATACAGTACAATTACAATTAATTAAATATTTAAACTAAAGGTTAATAATAAACCCCGTTGATAAACTTTTGAAATAAGACCGCTTTCGGTTTCGTTAGATACATTATTGTCTAGTACAGTCAAATACAGTAAAGTTTACAAATTATTAAATATTTAAACTGAAGGTGTACACCCTGTTGATAAACTTTTGAAATATGAACGCTTTCGGTTCCGTTAGGTACATTATTGTCTAGTACAGTCAAATACAGTCCAATTTACTTAAATAATTAAACCAAAGGTGGATACATTTTCAAAAATTCTTTCACCATAACATATTTAAACTGAAGGTAACATAGGTTATATTTTATCCCGAGTAACGCGGGTGAAACCGCGTGGCGATGCTAGTGTATTTATTTATTATTTTTTATAGACTTTATTGTACACCAGGTAAACATAATATATATAAGTATTATAAAATTAGAGGCTACGGAAGCAATACAATCGGCGGCCTTAAATCGCTATAGTTTCCTTTTTTTTTTAAATGTCCGGCTGTGCCGTCCTCCGTCCGGCTCAATGATTAATTGTAACTATTTGGACTAAAAATGTTGTGCGTTCGACTGCTCAGTCCGAAGTCGTGGGTTCGATTCCCGCTCAGTGTAAATATATATATTGGCATTGGTCTGAGTGTTTCTATGTGAAATATGTATTTAATTTACAAAAAAAAACATTATCTAAGTATGTTTATCCTCATTCTAGAACCCACATCACAAGCTCTGCTTAGTTTAGGACTAGATGGCGATGTGTAATACACATCACAGTAGTATATTTATTATTAAATACACTTTTGAATAATACCTGCTTACCGAAACTATAATGGTGCCATTTTGACTACGGAACCCTAAAAAAAAGTTCGATCATCTACATTCTATTATTAAAGTGAAAACTTCGTAAGGCGCGTTGAGCACTTTTTGGGTGAAAAAAATTTAGGCAACTTGATCGAACCTGTCGCTTTTCATATTTTTGTATAACAACGCCATTTTTGTTGTAGCTGATGAACAATTTTGTTCCGACCTTGATAAAGTTTCAAACTGATTCATAATGACCAACATAATTTTGTGTTTTCACTTCCGTCGGCACTCTGGGAGTGCCACTGTTTTTTTTTAACATAGGAATAATTAATGACACACCGATTGATGATGTCTTAAAATACTCAGAAGTGTATGTAACGTACTCAAAACCATTCTAAACCCCTGAGCTTCGATCGAGGGGTAACACCATTGTAGTCTCCTCGTGGACATGGCTGCTGAAGCAAATGTTGTGTACAGTGTAGATACAAGAATAACACGAAACGTGAACCCACTCCTAACACAATTTGACTTAGCTGGAGGGCTTAGGGGGAATATATGTAATTTCGGCTACTAATATTTTTTTAAAAACCTCATCTGCAAGCCGGTGTACCAGCTGATTGACGGACTAGGCTCTGGCGCAGGCTTTCCCTTCTGAGTTGTGGGGTCAGTTGACAGTTGCTCCGGTGATAGCCAAGATAAACCAAACATAAAATGGGAGGCGGACCCCGGGTTCCGAGATGACAGCTGGGACCGATATCTTCTACCTCATCTCAAGACTATTCATTATTTTTTCTAGAACTCTTTTCCAAGGACGCTACGGTATGCACGCACCGCTACTCGTGAAGACTCTACTGAACAACCTGTCCAGCATGCTGGCCGCGCCGCCGAGCATGTTCGGCGCGCATGCTGGCGGCGGCAGCCTACTTATAAATTTCGCTTGTTAGTATACATATCTATACTAAAGTTATAAAGAGAAAAATTTGTTTGTTTGTAATCTATAAACTCTGAAAGTACTGAACCGTTTTCCACGGGATCAGGACTTACGCGGGTGAAACTGCTTGGCGATTCTAGTTATTATACGTGTATATTATATATGTACTTATACGCGGGATAGCCGCTTACAAACTCGGATACTCCTTTGCAACCACAAATCTGATTTCAACCAAATTTGGCATGGTCATAACGACAATCTAGGGGCATGTTTTGATAAAATTAAAAATCGGACATACCATTGAGGAATTATCACCAAAAAACAAATTTACCCTTGAACCTAATGGAAAAAGTTCGCGCGCGCAAAAATTGAATTTTTCAGATTTTGAAATGAAAAAACAAAGGCTTCTTAAAAATCGAATTTTTCTTTTTTATTTCTCGTGAATTAAATGCTCGCTCAGCTCAATTTTCTTGCGTTGGGCTAACTGCATCGCATCCCTAGTTAATATTTACTTACACAATGTTTGTATTATTTTTGATAGTTGTACTGCTCTGCCGTCCGCTCTATGATTAAAATTATTGAATATTACCTCATTGGACTAAAAATGTACTGCGTTCAACTGCTAAATCCGAGATCACGAGTTCGGTTTGGAAATGCGCTCAGTGCAAATATGTATACTGGCATTGGTCTGGATGTTTTTATGTATAATATGTATTTATTTCCAAAAAAACAGTATCTAAGTATATTTATCCTCATTCTAGAACCTAATGGCAAGCTCTGCTTAGTTTGTGACTAGATGGCGCTGATATGTCGTAGTTTATTTTATTATTTATTTGACGGCCTCTGTGGCGTAGCGGTAGTGCTTTCACTGCTACTGCTTCATTCGACTGCTACGACAGGAGGTGCAGGTTCGATTCCCGCTTAGTGCAAATGTATGTATGCATGAATATGTCTATTTGCATTGGTCTGGGTGTTTCTATGTATAATATGTATATATTTACAAAAAAAAAAGTATATTAGTATGCTTATCCGCATTCTGGTACCCATAACACAAGCTAGTTAAACTATGCTTACTTTGGGTCTAGAAAGCGCTGTGTAGAATGTCGTAGAATATTTATTTATTTATAAGTGGAACATACCAGTCTTTTATTATCACAGACACTCAATTTTATTGTTATACCCGTTTTACTCTTATACGCGGCATAGCCGTTTGTTGGTGGCTGAACTCCTCCGTAACCACTCGCGTGATCTTGACCAAATTTACCACGGTGATAGTGTGAACACCGAGGAGTGTTTTGAAGCGAGATGGTTCACGTCCGATGTACCATTGAGGAATAATCACCGAAAAACAGTTTCACGAGCGCGCGACCGTAGTAAGATGTCTTATTTTCAAGTAAGAGTCCTGCTCCCTCAGCTCAATTTATTTCAGTCGCACCCTGCACTGAATTACTAGTTTATTTGTATAGATCTTATAGCCATATATCATCTATTCCAGCCGGTCTTTGGAACATGATAACCTTCAACGCGACCACCCACCAGACGATCTATACCCACCCCCCTCTAGAGCGGGCAGAGCTGCAAGACAGGGTGAAGAAAGAGCACCCTTTGGCAAACCAATCGTGTCTCCTACTGCTGACCCTCGCCAATCATTGTATGAATAA
This sequence comes from Cybosia mesomella, assembly GCA_946251805.1. Classification (NCBI taxonomy): domain Eukaryota; kingdom Metazoa; phylum Arthropoda; class Insecta; order Lepidoptera; family Erebidae; genus Cybosia; species Cybosia mesomella. The sequence goes on from OX276417.1 coordinate 4,850,243, forward strand.
TGATAACCTGTACAGGAACGCTCTGCTATGCTGCGAGGATACTGCAGGTGAGATCATTATCTATAGTATAGCGCCTACGCTGCCTCATGTATCGTGCAAATCGTATGTATTTTGTGCACGACTTTCGTGCGAATTTTTTACACGATATTCGGGCTCGCATGCGTGTACACGCACGAGACGCAGCGGAGGCGCTTAGTTAACACACTTTAATTGTTTTCTCTTAAAAAGTACTAATAACAAAAATTACTAATATTCCTGTTAATCTTAGAACTCGATTCACTGCAAAACATCGGATTGATTTGAAATTTTGCATTCTTTTCGAGGAGTGACGACAGTACAATAATTTTAAAAGTGTGACTCAGTTGAATGCCTTGTTTGTTTTCTTAGGAATATATTTAAAAAAAGTGACTGCTAGGGTATAAAAACCTATTTTGATGACCTCCGTGGCGTGGCGGTAGAGCGCTCGACCAAGTCAAATCACAGGTCGCGAGTTCCATTCCCGCTCAGTGCAAATATTAGTACGCATGAATATTACATTACATTGGGACCTTAACATAACTGGCGGATCGTGGGTGTGTAATACACCTCTGCCTACCCCTTCGGGGATACAGGCGTGAAGTTATGTTATGAATAAGTCTATTTGCATTGACCTGAGTGTTTCTATGTTTATTACGTATTTACAAAAAAATAAAATTTAAGTATGTTTATCCGCAGTCTAGAACCCATAACACAAGCTAGTTAAGCTATGCTTACTTTGGGTCTAGATAGCGTCGTGTAGAATGTTCTAGAATATTTACTATTATTATTATTTTTATGTTCTAGAGACCTCAGCGCCCACACCACAGAAAGAATCAAATGGTGCCTCACAAGTGACCCCTCCAAGAATTGACATAGCAGCCGTAAGTACCGGTGTGTTTTTAACACACTTTGCGTGAGAACGGAACGTTTTGGTATGGTTGAAAATAGAGAAAGAGATGCTTAGATGGTTCAAACACGTAGAGAGCATGGACGAAAGCAGTTTGACGAACGGAACGAGACGGACGAAATTGCACACGTCCATAGGGCCACGGTAACCGCTTCCCATCAGGTGGGTCGTGTGCTTATCTGCCACCTAAGTGGTATAAAGAAAACTACTTTTTTTTTATACCACTAAGGTGGCAGACAAGCACACGGGCCACCTGATGGGAAGCGGTTACCGCGGCCTATGGACGTTTGCAACACCAGTGGCGTCACCTCGCGCTGCCGACCCTGTAAAGGAAAGGGGATGGGAAAGGAGTTTGGGCTCCGGCACTCTCACTCACCAAACGGAACGCAACAGTTCAAATACTGTTACTTGGCGTCGATATTCTGTGTGAGGGTGGTGCTTCCCCGGTCGAGTCGGCCCATTCATGCAACGGCTAAAATGACTGTTGCTTGACTCAACCAATTCTGAGGCGAGGGTGAATGGGCAACCCGGTAAAGGTCGATCTAGACGTATGTAGGTTAATAAGATTGAAGTCCGACGTATTTAAATATTAGGCATGATGACAGATTTTGAAAAACTTCCTACAATGCTTGGGATCATATATTATTTAAAAAGATAAGTTTATTTTTAAGAAACAAATGGAATTTTACTTTTAAATTTAGAATTCGCACCAACAAGCTTGTTAGTGTCATGGCGTTGTTTGTGACGTCACTTCTGAGGAATTTTTTTTTTATTAAATAAGCATACTACGTATCAGATATCAGTAACCACAGAGTAAGTTGGTCAGAACTCAAAAGTGACGTCATTCACTCTCATTGGTGTTCAAGAAAAGATGGCGAACTGCCGTATTTCGTAGTTTTATTTTATCCAAATAATTATATTACGTGTTTTGTATAACTAATGTTTCATCAAAGAAATACATACTTTTAGTAACTTTTAGTTATTGTCATCGTTGCCTATTATTAAGTAGAAAAAGCGAAAGGCGTAAGTCAGGATCGCAGCAAGTGAAAACATGTTGTGTCTGCTTACCCCAATGGGAACGGGCGTGACTGTATGTATGTAATTGTACATACATGATAATTGATAGTAAATACATATTAACTAGGTATGTATGTTTGTATTTAACGGATTTTTTTAACAGATTTAGATCGGAAAAAGAGAACATCTAGGACGGGACTTGATTTTTTTAACTCGATTTTGAAGTATTTCCAAATGTTGGATTTCTTTGAAATAAATATACCAAACTAAAAAGTAAAAGATAATTGTTTGTTTTATTGTTGAAATGCGTGGGGTGCATACAATTTTCACCATCAAGCACACCACGCTTTTTCTAACTAATATTATAAATGTGAATGTTTGTGAAGATGTTTGTTACTCAATTACACTCAAACGGCTGAACAGATTTGATTGAAATTTGGTATAGAGATAGTTTATAGTCTGGAATAACATATAGAATACATTTTATTCGTGGAATAGATTCCCATAGTTTGCGGGAATGGAATTAGAATTCCACGCGGGTGGAGCCGTGGGCAACAGCTAGTATATTATAAATGCGAAAGTAGCTCTGTCTGTCTGCCTGTCGGTTACGCATTCACGCCTAAACATCTGAAGCTACTTTTATTGACAGTAGTATTGACAAATTAAAAAAAAAACCTAAATTGCAGCTCCACAAAGCCCTGTGCGCCACGGCGGGGTGTGAACACTCGACTCTTCTCCTGTACCTAATGCTGCACTCTTGTAATGCATACAAACGACACATCAGCAACGTTGCCCAAATCGATCAGCTGGTAAGTGTATCTGAATGTACAGGCGTGAATGGACAGGGTGCTACCAGGATCCTCGAGGCCCAAGCCAACCTCACCTGCAAGTCGAAGCATCTGCTCAATATCGGACAGGGCTCTGGCGCAATGTTTCCCCTGAAGTTGACGGCCTCTGTGGCGTAGTGGTGGTGCATTCGACTGCTACGATAGGGGCGCGGGTTCAATTCCCTGTCAGTGCTAATATTTGTATGCATGATTATGTCTATTTGCATTGGTCTGGGTGTTTCTATGTATAATATATAAATATTTACAAAAAAAGGTATATAAGTATGTTTATCCACATTCTGGAACCCATAGAATAAGCTAGTTAAACTATGCTTACTTTGGGTCTAGAAAGTGCTGAGTAGAATGTCGTAGAATATTTATTTAATATTTATTATTTATCAATTCGGAAGGTCAGAAGGCATTAGGCTCCCATAAAAGCCGTATAAGTAAAACCAAAAAGAGGAGAAGTAAGCGGACCCCGGGCTCCGAAGTGAACGCTTTAGATGCAACCGAGACTAACTAGCGATGCTGGTGGTAGTCTTAAGAAATGTTAAAAAAGTACTGCTTCAAAGTCCAACTGGTTGTACCAAAGGGAATAGGGATGTTTACATGGTCGTCAGATTCTTTCCAATACTGCTTAATGTTTACTTAATTCTTTATTGTACACAAAAAAGACATAAATGTATATATTACACGTAAAATCACTACATAGTATAAAACAAAGTCACTTTCTCTGGCCCTATGTATGCTTAAATCTTTAAAACTATGCAACGGATTTTGATGCGGTTTTTTTAATACATAGAGTGATTGAAGAGGAAGGTTTATATGTATAATAACATACATTGCACCCCTGCGAAGCCAGGGCGGGTCGCTAGTAAATTGTATACAAAAGGGGGCTTAACTCTTAGAGTTCTCTACCAGCAATCTTTTGAGCATTTGTATTTGCTTAATGTATTTATTAATTTATTATAAGCAGTATAAGCTCACAGTGTACACCAAAACGCTTATATGCTGTAAATTAAATAAAGCCCTCATATAAATTATTACACGGTAAATTATTAACTAAATTACATTCGAATAAATTACACAATAACTTATACAATAGCAAAATTTTAGGCAAATACGAGTACTAACTATAAACCACATAAATATTAGGTTTTTTCTGTTTGACGAAATGCTGTTTTTTCTTTAAAAATATGCATTGTAAAATAAGATATTTCCCAATTAAAACTACGTTCGTAAAACATTCAAACTAAGTCAAAATTCATTCAAAGTTTTTAGATTCCTCGTCAAATTTTAATTTTATTACACTATACGCGTTATGTGGTAATTTGCCTCAATATGAATTCACCTCGCTTAATGGTAAGCTAAATGGGAGGTCTCGGATATGAAGGTCACCATTGCAGATACAAGTAATGGCTTCAATGGTGGCCCTCAGTTTGACGGCCTCATCAGATGCTTTTTTCCGCCTCGCTTAAAAGACCTGGGACTGTAGGAAAAAGGAAACACGTGTGCTGGTAGAATTCTTTATAGTGCGGCAAAGAAATGAGGTGCCAAACTGCTTGGTCCTGGATGGAGTTGGTTGCACCATATGAGGGTGACACACTAGTCCTGCAAGTGTGGTTCTGTATAGGAAAGGGGGGGGGGGTGGGATTAATGGTTTTTTTTTTTAAGAATGATAGGCTCACGTTTGACCTCTATCTCACCTGGTCGTAAGTGACGATGTGGTCTACGATGGAACACGTTTGTCTATATATAGTAGTGTTATAAAGAGAGAGGCCGAATTTTGTGAGTTTGTTTATATATTGGGGTTAATCTTCGGAACCACTACACTTATTGAAAAAATCTTTCACCATTTGAAGGTTCATCGTTACCGATGGACATAGGCTATATATATATTATGTGTAAATTATGATGTCTTTTTTTTTACGTGTAGAAGCCCCCAAGGTCTGCACCCCACCGGTGCCAGCGATGAGGTGGGTATGTGGGGATCGAACAAACTAAAACCACTGAGTGTCCTTCCCAAACGTTCATTACCGGGAACCTCGGGTACGCCCTCGAAAGAATAACCCCAGGGTGCTCTGTACCCAACCTAGTTAAAGTTGCTTGAGTTAAAAAAAAACATATATACTGAAGCGAAGCAAGGGTGGATTGCTAGTATAATAAATAAATAATGAATAAATATTCTACGACATTCTACACAGCGCTCTCTAGATCCAAAGTAAGCATAGTTTAACTAGCTTGTGTTATGGGTTCCAGAATGCGGATGTATATTTGGATTATTTCTACAGATAGTACCGATTCTGCAAGTCCTGTACAACGCGCCAGACAACAATTCGCATCACATATACATGTCTCTCATAGTGCTGCTGATACTCACGGAAGACGAGGCTCTTATCAAGAACGTGCATTTAATTGTGAGTACTACTGTTTCATTTATGTCAGTAACATCACAGTTTAACAAGACATTTAATTCGTAGTTACCGCTCCAAGCCCCCCCCCCCCTCCCCCTTACACAATACGGTAGTGGTATGGTCCCGGAGAGTCTTTTGATCTCTACATGAAATAGGATTACTTAGAACGAAACACACCAACTATATAAGGCAGATGTAAGTCGGCAGGCAAGCCGGGGTCGACCTCGCAGAACGTACACTGATCAAATTAATGAGGTATTGAAAAAAGGGCAGGTCAAAAACGCTCGAAACCGGCGGGCTTGCATGAAAGGTTTAATGACAGTGAAGGAAGCTCATGAAGTATGTAAGGACAGAAGCAGATGGCGGGCTGTTGTCTCTGCCTACCGCGGAGGGAAAAATGCGTGAGTATATGTATAGCTGTATGTAGGCTCGCCCCCTATTACATTGGGACCTAAACATAACTGGCGAATCGTGGGTGTTGTAATACACCTCTGCTTACCCCTTCGGGGATACAGGCGTGAAGTTATGTTTTGTTCATGTTAATATGTATATATGTATGAAATAGGACCGATAGACATTTTTCTTTTCAGATTTTTTTTCCTTAATCTTTAAATGCCAATCAGAATATCTTAAAAAGTTATGAATGCCTCCTAGCAACTTTTTCCTGTAACCATAACCGTAAGTAAATAACTTACCTTAGAAGTAAATAAGGTACCTGTTCTTATTGTCCCGTCTCAAAACTCCACCCTTTATAAGTAAACTTATCATAACACTATCTTTTAACCCAATTTCCCACATTTGTCCACAGATGTTAAAAAATCTGACGTGGTACACAGAGCGTGCCATCTCCGAGATATCTCTCGGCGGCCTCATGGTACTGGTCATTCTAAGAGCGCTGCAGTACAACATGGCGAGGGTCCGAGACAAGTACCTACACACCAACTGTCTAGCTGCGATAGCTAATATGAGCTGTGAGTACTGTAGTGCCCTAGTGTTAACTTTTTAGGGTCCATGGGGCTCCATGAATACCTTCGGAGCTGAGTAAACCTCACCTGCGAGCTGGTACACCTGCTGATTGACGGACGAGGCTCTGGCAAAGGGTTTCATTTTGGGTTGGGAGGTCAGACGACAGTCGTTCCCGTAAAAGCCAATTATCGAAATGAGAAAGTGTAGGATAGCGGGCTGTGGGCTTCAAAGGTAAACTTAGGATGAAAGCGGGGTTGACTTTCGGATAAAAGATTAAAAGTAAAAAGAAATATATAAATGCTACTCAAAGGCAAAGTCAAAAACCATTTATTCTGTATAGACCATTAATACGGCACTTACAAAACGTCATAAAAAAATTTAATCTAATGTTTGGCAAATGGACCACCGGTTCGAAACGCGGCCCTGTCCTGAGAAGACTCCGGCAAGAAACTCAGCGGGCTGTTTTTTTTTGCTATTTACAAACATATTTACTTAACCTAAGTACAATACTTCATTTGAGTAGCATAGAGAGAGAGCAAACAGTTCATATCCAAGCTTGTTTGTCGTCTAAATAGTCTTGAATTTTATAGTAGCCTTTTTGGCAGAGTTTACGTTTAATTTGGCTTTTAAATTTATGAAGAGGTAGATTCTTCATTTCACTAGGAAGCTTGTTGTAGAAGCGTATACAGTTACCCTGAAAGGAATTACTAATCTTGTGGAGTCGACTATTACAAACCACAAGATTGTTTTTATGTCTAGTATTTACGTTATGTATATCACAAAGCCTTAAAAAATTGGAGTTATATAATTTTTGAGTTTATCGCGAACAGACAGAGAGACGCGGCGCAGTACTTGTTTTATAATATTTAGGAATAACATTGAAATGTGAAGCGTCGATAGTTTACTGGTTAAGGAGTCGGCCTTACGAGGGAGACTCACTCCTAACACAAGCAATTTAGCTTAGTTGGATGGTTTAACGAGGATACTAGTAATTTCGGTTACTAGTACTCTTAAAAAAACAAAATTTCTGAAGCTAAGATGCCTCGGGCTAATTGTACTGGCTACTAAGGGCGCTGCAGTTTAACATGGCGACGATTCCGGACAAGTATCTCCACACGAACTGTCTAGTGGTCGCGATAGCTAAAATGAGTTGTGAGTACTGTAAGAGTAGAGGCGGATCCAGCTTTCAAGTGATGAAGGATTCTGTAGTCGAGGTCTAACGACCAGCACGGGGGATACCCATGACCACCGTCCATTCTGTAAAAATGAAAGTATTCTGTAAAAAGAAAACTCTTTCCTTAAGTTTACCGTAAGCCATTACTTCCTAGAATTGGTTCCGCGCTATCGATTACTGGCTAGGAATATTGATTTTTCCAAAATTCAATAATGCAGTTTTGGTTTTCATTAAAATCGAGCCTGTGCCTCCTTTGAGTATTTTCGCTATTTCTTATAGTTTCAAATTTGGCTATCAACGCCCACTTGAAAAATTCAGCCTGTATAGACTAGAGATGAAACGGATATCCGGTAACTATCCGGTATCCGGCTTATCCGGCCTTGTTTTCACCATCCGGCCGGATACCGGATAATAACTTAGTATCTGACCGGATTACGGATAGTAAAATTTTAAAAAAATCTCATTATTTTACACAAGGAAAATTATAACACAATAGGTTATACGTCAAAAATGTTAGTTTTACTAATTAGTTTAGTACTCAAAATTAACAAGTGGCAAATTGTGGTGAATTAATACCAAATTTTCCGCATTTGTTGGTAAGAGGCGACTCCGCTTGGCTTCGTATACCAGACCAGCTTCTGAAAATAGCCTTTTGCTGTAAAGGCTGCTGCCAGGTGCTGAAAGATAAATTCTAGCAAATCTTGAGAACTGCGGGTACTGATTCAAATTAACTGAACATCAAAAATATGGATTGTGCTTGTGATCGATTCGAGAAGTCTTTAAGAAAATTTCAATCTCGTTAGCAATTGGATTTTGTTTTTCTCGATCGTGACAATCACTACTATTATCCTTTGCCACTTCATTGAAACAGTTCCAAAGTGTCATGAGCTTTTCACGTCACGTGTGAAATTGGGTCCAGTTTCATCTTTCATTCGTTTATCAGGTGTTGAAGACGGCGATGATCTGTTACTGTCAGAAAAAGACTCGAGAAATTTGAACCTGACACAATAAACATGCCGTGTATTTGTTATCGTCACCGTTTAAATCAAAATCTGGCCAATTGGCGATCGTTTTTTTTTGATGATGACATTTCTTGATAATCTATCAAACATAAAACCACGACGACAAGTGAAAAAACAATGGAATAAACAAAAGAACTGAGAAGCAATCACAAACTGACACGCACGATAACACTCGAACGCTCCCGATGCGTCCCGATCTCCCCCGAACGCGCCCGAATATTTCCGAACTCGTTCACCGCGCCAATATTCAAATGAAAACGATCGCGTCATGTAACGCGATAAAGGGCCGAATATCCGGTAGCCGGATATCCGGCGCTCCGGCCTGGTAGCTTGCCAAATATCCGGGATCCGGTATCCGGCCAAGTCACTATCCGTTTTATCTCTAGTATAGACATACGTTTTCGCTCTTTCTATGAAGCCAACCTACTACCAATTACCTACGTAATGAATTTAAGGTCAAAGTTTAAAAATAATGTTTGTATTTCAGGTGAATTTAGAAACTTACATCCATACGTAGCACAAAGGTTAATATCGTTGTTTGAAACTTTAACAAAACGGAGAGGGCGACTCTGCAGTGAGATAGAAGGTAAGTAATATAACTAGAAATTCAGTGCAGGGTGCGATTAAAATAAATTGAGCTGAGCTAGCAGGACTCTATTTGAAAATAAGACATCATACTACGGTACGGTACATCGGACATGAATCCACGTATCCATCTCGCTTCAAAACACTCCTCAGTGTCCACACTATCACCGTGGTAAATTTGGTCAAGATATCGCGAGTGGTTACGGAGGAGTTCAGCCACCAACAAACGGCTATGCCGGGTACAAGAGCTTCGCTCGCTCAGCTCAAAAAAAAAGTTTAAAAAAAGAAGCTTTCATTATAAAATTTAATTGTACTAAATCGAAAATAATAATTTTATGCAAAGGTTCTTCTGATTTGAAAAGCTTGTATCGCACAAGTTCTTTGTTTGTTTTCTATTTGCACTAGTCCAGTCTAATCGAACATCAGGATATGGTTCTAATAGGGTTTCCAAGATTTGACCAGTATATATATTCCTCATGGCACAACTAGCTGTGCATACATAGTTGGTCCATGAGGAAAATGGAAAAGAAAATCTTTTGAAAATAAATTTGGTTTTACCGAAGCTAAATTAAATAAGATAAATAATAAAAATACTATTATATTAAAATAAAACTAATTTAAACGTGATGTTTCTTATTTCAGGTGGAGATATAAATGGTTTAGAGTTACCACATCAGTCAGAAGAAAAAACTGAAGAAATTGTGAGTTCAAAGTCAAAAATCATTTACACTAAGGGTCAATTCATAATAACGCAGAGTCGAAACGCATCAAAGCTGAATTCTTAATTTTTTTTTTATACCACTAAGGTGGCAGACAAGCACACGGCCCACCTGATAGGAAGCGATTACCGCGGCCTATGGACGTGTGCAACACCAGTGGCGTCACACTCGTGCTGCCGACCCTGTAAAGGAAAGGGGATGGGAAAGGAGTTTGGGAGGGGATGGGAAAGGAGTTTGGGCTCCGGCACTCTCACTCACCAAACGGAACGCAACAGTTCAAATACTGTTACTTGGCGTCGTTATTCTGTGAGAGGGCGGTGCTTCCCCGGTCGATTCGGCCCATTCATGCACGGCCAAAATGACTGTTGCTTGACTCTACCACCGTCCATTATTAAACCCATCCCGCCAATCAGTGGTATCATTATCGATAAAATGCACGTGAACTCCTGCTTTTTTTTCTTCTCTCGGAAGAGATAATTAACATTACATCTAGAATATCTAATTGTTACCATACCATTTACAACAATAACTTAAAATTATTATGTACAAATAATTATAAATAAATGTAAAGAAAACTAAACCTAAAAGATAGAAAAATATTTATATACATGCGTCATAGAATTCCTCCGCATCATCACCGACTGGTACATTGTTGAGATAAAGGTGAATTTGCTATATTAACTTTTATATATGCTTCGACTTTTTTTTTGATCATTGAAAATACATTTTTTTTTTTTTATATTTAGGACACGTCAATTTGACTTCACCTCGCCTGATGGTAAGCTGAAGGTAAAGTCTCAGGAAAGAGGGTGACCATTACATACACGTACCATGTTAACAATGGTGGCACTCAGCTTGACGGCCTCATCAGAAGAGGATTGTCGTCGCAGCACCGCGTGACACCCCCCGGTCCCACTAGTGTTGCGACCACAATCCCCCTGCCCGGCTATGCACTTGCTGACCCCTGAACGCAATCAAATCATATATAATGAGCTAAGAATGCATTGAACAATAGAAATGTTTGGTTATACCACTGTTTTCCTAGCTACACTACTGGGGTAGTCTATGTCTAGAAAAAGAACAGTTCACCTACCTGATAAGTCTGATAACACATTGTGACAAATCTTTATCAATTAAAAAATCTAAAAACTCTGCTTTAGCTTCACTTTTCAGCAGCCATGGTCACGGGGAGACTGAAGATTGTGGTTGTTTCATAGTTGTGAAGTTATCTCAAAGTACCCGAACATTGTTTTTTTGTTTAAAAAAAATATATATATTTCCTCTAATCCCTCCAGCTCTTCTAGGGGAAATGGATGAAATGACCCACTAAGGTAGGGTTCATCACCCGCCAGGTCACCGGCCCCCGTTAGAAATAATAAACCCCTCCAGCTAAGCTAAATTGCCTGTGTGAGGAGTGGGTTCACGTCGGTAGTGTAATGGCCGGGATTCGAACCCGGGACCTCTAGATCATCGCTTGAAGATGTTGAATCGTTGGTCCCTATTACAGATGGACCACATAAGCGTGTTGGACGAGGTCCTGCGCATGCTGCTGGAGATCATCAATTCGTGCGTGGCGCACCAGCTGTGCAACAACCTGAACGTGGTCTACGCGCTGCTGCACAAGAGGCATCTGTTCCAACAGCATCAGAACCACCATCCAGTCGCGCAGAATATTGATATGGTAAGTTCTTTTATTTATTTTTTTAGATCACGTTTTTTGCACGTGGCAATACCTCCCCCCCCCCCCCCCTACCCTCCCGCCTGCCTGCAGAGGTGATTATGTCGGACTCGAACCTATTAAAACCGTACACCGTCTCGTGTCTCATATGCGGGGTGTAACGTGACTACCTCGAGTGATAGTAAGTTAAAGGGAAGTTTCAGGAATGCGAGTCATTATTATAAATACCAGTAAGTATATATAATAATTGTATGTGTTTTATGTGTAATTTCAAAACACAGGTATGTGGGTAGGTGTTTTATTAAATTTAAGTTTAAAATATGTTTTTGGTTATAAAAATAAAATTTAATACTGTAGTTTTAAAAATGCAGGAAACTGAGTAGGTCTACAATTTTAAATTTGTTTCTATATTTCCATTTGCTTTAGCAAAAGAGGCATCCAACAGCATCAGTACCACAATCCCGTCGCGCAGAATATCGATATGGAAACGGTTCCTTTTAATCTTTACTTTGTTGCAAATATATTATAATGGGACAGTCCGTCACTGATACCCGCGTGAAATACTGATACGGTACGGTCCCACTGCCCATGGGATCCTATTCCAAGGACAAAAGCCTATGTGTTATTCCTGACTATAATCTATCCCTGTACCAAATTTCAACCAAATCCGTTCGGTCATTGGAGTGTGATTGAGTAACAAACATACAAAAATCTTCACAAACTTTCACATTTATATTGTTAGTAGTTTAGTGTGTAGAAGCACTTAGCGGCAGTAATGTTCGTTGGAAGAGGGAACGTTTAATAGTATACACAAAAGCACAAGAGTTACAGAAGTTGCCACCATTGTTAACATGGTACGTGTATGTAATGGTGACCCTCTTTCCTGAGACTTTACCTTCAGCTTACCATCAGGCGAGGTGAAGTCAAATTGACGTGTCCTAAATATAAAAAAAAAACTTTCCACTTTGAGGTGCTTAGTGATTAGTACAAAAAACGTGTGGACCGCAGTTGATTAGTGCGAGTGATTAGTAATCAGCGTAGTAAAGTGGATAGAAGCGTGTTCTATTATTTTGCGAGTAGCTACATCCCGCGCGCCCTTCCTTCCCCTTCACTCGCAGCATGGCTTGCTACTAAACACGTGTGGACATGTTTGTTTAGTAGTTAGTGTTTAGAGTACCTTTTTTTTTTTTCGTGCGGAAATCCCCTCGGATACCCCCCCCGCCGGCTTGAACCGACTAAAACCGCACGCCGTCTCGGGTCTTCAGACGCCGGGGTGTAAGGTTACCCATAGAGCATATCCCTCGCACCCCAACTGACCCTGGTCCATCTCACCACTAACAGCATCGCTCATCCTGTCTCCTCTGAAAGCAGAGGAGTACGGAGAGCGATGTGTTCCTGCCACGTTGGGTATTGGCCGACGATCAATGCCAACCCTATGAAGGGGAAGCCATTGACCGCCGCCCAGGGTGTACCGGCCGCTCCGATTCCGTTCCCCCCGGACTGCAGCGGGATCGGAATCGGAGCGACACTCGAGGAGGTTACCCAACACACACCCCATTGTTTAGAGTACCTTTACGCTCGCTGTTTGACGCCCAACTACTGATTTTTAACTAAGCGCTGCAACTAAACAGTATTGGACACTATTCACACTACACGTTTGACCTAATCACTCATTTCTAATCACCTGCACTCGCACTAATCAAAGTGGAAAGTAGCCTTAAGACATATTTAATATTAAAATATTTTTTATTAAACAAATATAAGTATGTAGGTAAATGTAAACACTAAACTTTAAAAGCTACGCCACAGTAGGATGAATAAATATTCTAGGTGAATCCATTCATTGGCACCTTAATTTTTACAAAATACTACTACTTGCCACTAAGATCGTTCAATTGACGCATATTTGCGTCATTATGCGTCGTTGGCCACGAGTCGGTTAACTAGCTTGTGATATAGGGACTGCAGATAAACATACTTAAATTCCTTTTTTTATACATACATATTATTCACAAAAAAACCCAGAATAGTGTAAATAAATATATTCATGCATACAAATATTTGCACTGAATGGGAATCGATCCCGCGACCTCCGACCTGGCGATTGGACGCTCTGCCGTAACGCCATGGAAATCGTCCATCAATCAACTCTTTCAATAATAATTTATGAAACGGTGTCCCGTACAGAAAGATTGATTATAATATATAGTCGGGAATAACACAGGTTACTTTTAAATCCCATGGGCTGCGCGAACGGGATCAGAGTTCCATGTGAGCGAAGCCGCGGGTACCACCTATTTACTTATATATCAGCTTTTACTTTATTAACTATACATAAGTGTTTTTCAAAATATTGATTTGCGAATATTTTTATAGGTTATAGGATACTTCTCAACGAGGCTACAGCGGGTACAAGAGGGCGCTGGCGGAGATCTCGGTGTCACTGAAGTACTGCAGTGTATTAAGAAGGGCGCTGAGCAGTGGTCTAGCGATAGGCTTAAGGTTTGACACTAGTGTTACTCTCTATAGTAGAGTTTAAAGTGCCTCGGAGAGCACGTTTAAGCCGTCGGTCCCAGTTGTCATACAAACATGTGTGGGCATTCGTTACAGGTAATTGGCGCCCTAAAAACTGTTACGTCAGAGGAAATGTTCTACGGCATACCGCGCGACGCGGGGAGGCCGCGTGGTTAAATGTGGCTCTTACATACTAAAGAACATATACAAACAAGTTGAATTCCTGAGACGAGCTCAGCCGAATACAAGGGATTTTCGATTTTGCGTTTTTTTTTTTTGCGATTTTTTGCGATTTTTTTTTATGTTGCAATGGTTCACCCCAGCACGAATCTATTACCGGAAACAGCAACTCGATAGCTCACCGTTTCCGGTCGCAACGTGTGAGGATGCATTCCCTGTCTGTGGCGAGCGGTGCGATGATAGATTGTGGCCGTGGGCATCATATCAAACAATTCTTCTGTACAACCACCATTGTACAGGCGGTAGAACACGCACAGAGAGGTAAAATCTCTCCTAAGGCTGAGAGGTTCTACACTGCCTGTAAGTATGGGATTGCGGGAGATAACCCAATCAGGTTTCCACACGCAAAAGACCCTTAGAATTTCAGTAGCTATTTTTTTTTTTCAAATGCTTCAAAAATGTATTTCTCTTCTACAGAAATTTCCAGACTTAAAATTCCGCTACGTGGAAGAGGAACGGCCAGAAGAATTCTTCACACCGTACGTGTGGAGTCTCGTGAGCTCATGTGGAGGGGTCTACTGGGCCAGCGAGGGCGGAGCCCGGGCCTTAGGGGACCTGCTAGCTTGCTGATCTACGCATACAGTGACAATATAATTAGTGTTTATATAACCAATGCGCATGTTGAAACATGCTGTGTATATATAACTTTTTAAATAATACAGTTTTGTATGAAAACTGTTTTCTTAAATTTCTTGTATACAAAGTAATTTTTGGCGTACCAATGAGTTCAATCAAAACGAGAACATCCAGCACGGGACTTGAACCCGCGACCAGTCTCTTACAGGAATACTCTGACCAATTCAGCTGCCTGGACACGTCCTAGATATTTGAAATTCTCTGTTCTGAATGTTCTCTTTTTCCAATTTATACCATAGAGTTGACAATAATTTAAGTCAGTAAGTTTTTTTTTATTACTTCCAAGGTTTACGCTGGTGAACGCTAGCATCATCAAAAGTGTCACTGGCCTTGTTACTTACAGAGAGGAATGAAAATAGGAGAAGAAAGATAGTCCCGCTAACCCTACAAGTTAGTTAACTTAAAGATGTGGTGAGAGGAAGGTCCGTGTAATATGGCAGCATCAAAAACAATATATATAGATACTAAGTTTTAAAGTTTCGCGTCCCATGCCTTTGACCACGGCCAGTGTATATATATGAATTATTGAATAATTAAGAAGAATTGCGAAAGTTGATTTACAATTAGTCGAGTGGGAAAAGATTTGCAGAATTACGCGTGCCCACGTAGCGATGCGTCACGCCTACAACCGATTTTACTCGCCGTTCGAAGTTTCACATCAAAATGAAAAGTAGCAAACAAGTACATAGGCCGCGATAGAATAGTTAGCTAGTGTGTAGGGTTGCCCAGAGATATGTGTAGGAAGACAAGGTGGACAGACGACCTAGCAAAGAGCGCAGGGACTCGGTGGATGCAGGCCGCACGACACACCGGTCGAAATGGAAGTCGATGGGGGAGGCCTATGTTCAGCAGTGGACTTCCTACGGCTGATATGATGATGATGATGTGTAATAAAACATTGTTTGAGTTTGCCAGAAGTATCATTATTCTATGTATTTGAATTGTGTGTGGTCAAACAAAAAAAATAGGATGACGCTACCAGAAAATGGCCAGTTTGCCGGCAATTGACGCCACGTCGAGGGACATTTCTCCAAGAACTGCCTAAAAATCCGGCATTTTAGAGGCACGTTCTGTGTGAGTATTACGATTTGTCACAAAAAAGGTCATTTTAATTTTATATTTTGATTCTGAAATATTGAGATTTCGGTACGTTTTATACTCTATGGTGTATACTAACAATAAAGTTGTATATTTAAATAATATTGATATGTAATCTGTTCTTACATTAATATGAAATAACAACGGTTACTTGTTTGTTCACGAACCAACAGGTCCTTTTGACCATGTCATTTATAATTTATATTGTTTCGAATTCTATATCATGCTGCAATTACAATGATAAAGTTAGCGAAATCAATGATCTCGACATTTTCCACGTCCGCTTAACCAGCTTAAAAACAAAGTTACTGCCTGGTTATAGTAGTGCTAGTGATAGGTAGTGTGTAGAAACCATATAAATACTTATTCTTTAAAATTCTTCAAAATGTTTTAGTTTCGTAGGTATTTATATTTTAGGCATCATCACAATGTTTGCTATACAATGTGGCTGTACTTTTATAATAAATAAATAAATATAAGCCGCGGTAGCCTAGTGGTATGGGTAATGAACTGCTGAGACGAGGTCTCGGGTTCGATCCCAGGTTTTACCATGGCACACACCAATGACTTTTCGATGCTTTTCGAAGTTATGTGTGTATTTATCGCAGGCTTATAAGTGCCCGGTTTAATGGCAATAGGCTCGCCACCTATTACATTAGGACCTACACATAAACTGGCGAAATGTGGGTGCTAGCACCTCTGCCTACCCCTTCGGGGATATAGGCGTGATTTTATGTTATGTTATGTAAATAAATATATCAAAATAGTAGAATTCTAAAGAGAGAGCCTCCCAGACGTATAGACGTAACCGTCGTCTTTTTCGCTCATTATACTCAGACATGTCTCGCCAAGCGTTTTTTTAAACTAACTTTGTTCTTGTCCGGCATCACCCGAGGCCGACTTTTCCTGTTGATTTTTCAAAATCTTCGTTTTCAAATCAGTCGAGTCGTTCTCGATTGCGCTTAGCAACAAATTTAGCATTTCTTTTTCCAGTAATTTTTGGTATTGAGAATCCTTTGCTGCCAATTTTTATGACCTATACGAATTTATGGTATACAAAGTTATTTTTGGCGTATCATAGAGTTCAATGAATTTTTGTAGCAATTAGTATGCATAAGTCTATTTCTAATAGATCAAGTAACAAGTCCCTTAGAAGACTTCCCATTCCCTCCCAAACTCCTTTCCCATCCTCTTTCCTTTACAGGGTCGGCAGCGCGCGTGTGACGCCACTGGTGTTGCACACGTCCATAGGCCGCGGTAACCGCTTCCCATCAGGTGGGCCGTGTGCTTGTCTGCCACCTTAGTGGTATAAAAAAAAAAAAGGAATACTCTGACCTACTGAGCTACCTGGACACGTCCTAGATATTCGAATCTCTCCGATATATTATAGGGTTCGACGACGAGACGGTTGCTAGACGGGACGACGCTGGAATCATCTACCGTAATTCTTGCGAATTTACGGAAACAATTAATGATGTTACAATCATTTTTAAATATTGTTAATCATGAGTCAGAGTATTTCCCCTGTAAGGGACTGGTCGCGGGCTTAGGTCCCGTCCTGGATATTCACTTTTTCCGAACTAAAAAGGTAATCACAGATTCCATATCAATGTTAATGTTTCACAGATTCCATATCAATGTGTAGTTCGTAAATACAATAAGATTATTGTATTATAACTTATTTATTTAATATCCGTAGTGTCTTATAGGTTCGTTTTCTTGTTAACTACAAAGAATTTACAATAAATGCCTAATGATATAATTAGTAATGTGATTTTTATAAGATATGCCTGACCAGGAAAATAAAACGTGTGACGCACTGAGTTAAGTCTAGTAGGTGATCATTTACGAAGTGCAAACGTCTATTAAAAACTGGATTTCACCAGTAGAAATAGGTTTTTAACTTTTACTCATTGAATTTAATTGTGTAGAATATGTTTAACCTTGATCTAGATTCTTATGGTAGTAGAGTTTATCTAAACGGAATTTTCACGTTTTACTCTAAGCTTTCATTTAGCAAAATGTACTAACACAGTTTTAGTTGAAATAAACGCTTTTATATATTCATCAGTGAAATCCAGCCTGAAACTGAATGTTGCCATTTTGACGATAGACAATATAGATTTTTCATCTGACATATTTTTTTTCTTAAGCTCTTAACTGGCAATATAGGACGTTTCAAAGTAGTCCAAACATCTATCCTTGTCTCATTCTACCATTTGAACGCTACGTATAAGTGAGAATGGACAAGAATATATATTGCTATGCACTCTATATGTTTATTACTATAACAAAAAAAAATTAAAGGCTATTAATTCTATTTTTTCTCAATTCTATTATCTCCTGCTATTTCTTTTTCCTGGTCAGGCTACAATATTTTTAATGTAGGTATTTGTCTATGAAAACTTCCAATAACCGTTTCCGAATAACATAAGATAAATTCGTATGTATTTAACTGTTAGAGAATTCATATCAATGCGAAAAGGAATACACTAAGTTCGAGGGTGAAGACACACTGCATTTAAATAAAAAAAAGTTGATATGGAAAGAACCCGTCTCGACTTTTAGTAAGACTGCATACAAACCGGCTATTACGGTTTTGGGGGTTCACACCACCCCCGCACCGCCTCCACCCATAGAAATCAACCTTCTGTTAGTTTTCAGATAAGTAATAATGCCTTTCATGGCGTAGTGTAACATTCTCAGCGAGCATGTGACTATGCCGTTTACCAAAAATCCTTGTACGAGCCACTTCATACAAGGATTTTTGGTGGGGAAACGCCCTTTACTGACTGCCGATATACTCGCTTTGTAACAATTGTCACATTATGTGCAGCTGCGGTCTGTACGCCCTTCAACACTGATTATGGTGGCAGGTAGCTGCGTATTGTGGTCTGACTAGACAGATCAAACGGATAGAAGTTCCGAGTACTGATGTCCGGAATCGAGTATGCCATCTCTGAAGCCCTGCTATTGGGTGGTACCTAATAATAAGTTTATTATTTTGATAATATCTTTTTTAAATACACCTTTATAGAAATGAAATCCCGTGTGCTTTAAGCTAGGAGTGATAGTAAACAAAACTTCATTTTCTACATAAAGTCTGGTATTAGAATACAGTGAATTATTAAATTAAGAATACTTATAAAGTCTAGTTGATTTACACCCTTTTTTGATATGTTAAAACTGTCCGCCAGCCACCTATGGCTATGGTGTGATGAATATTATGAAATAAAACCTATTAAGACCATACACGACAGGGCTTTTATTCCGGGTGTCATGAAATCTCCAAGCTTCCCAGCAGATCTTGACCCCCAATCAAAGAGTAAAGGCAAGTTTATGCTTCCAGGAAGTATAACCTGTGAGTCTTTAAGTCTAGAATGTACTAGTTGCTACTAGGCAAGCGTACCATGATCGACAACATCATCACTTACCAACAGATGAGATACTGTATATAATTAGTTATTAATTCGTAATTTTATATTAAATATTAAATAATCATCACGTGACCAGTTATAAAACATTTTCAAGCACAAGGGAGACAAAACCACCTTAAAATTATTTAAGAAATGAAGGTACTTTGTCTCCCGCATCCAGGGGAGCTTCAACATCCCCTTGTCCCACTCAGGGGAGAGACGAACCCGTTGCCTGATATTGTCGGAAGTTTATGCGAGTATCACACATTGAAATAAAACTATTTTTAACGAATTCTATCGCGATTTATTTCGTGTTATTTTATTGTTTACACTGATCCCGACGTAGAGATATAGATGAAAAAATTATCTATTATATATAATAATTTTAGATTTTTTACGGCACCTTAATGTTATGAAATACTGCTTTGGCCGTTTAAAGAACCAGAGTTTCCAAACTGCTTCCGTACGAGGCTTTTAATTGACTTGTATGGAACGGGTTCCGATCGAGGTTTTTAATTGACTTGTATGGAACTGATTTCGATCGAGGCTTTTAATTGACTTGTATGAAACTGATTCCGATCGACGGTTTTAATTGACTTGCATGAAACTGGTTCCGATCGAGGCTTTTAACTGATTTGTATGGAACTGGTTCCGATCGAGACTTTTAATTTACTTGTATGGAACTGGTTCCGATTGAGGTTTTTAATTTCCTTGTATGGAAATGGTTCCGATCGAGGTTTTTAATTAACTTGTATGGAATTGATTCCGACTGAGGCTTTTAATTTACTTGTATGAACTAGAGTGTGTGTGTTGGTTTTAAATTTATACAATGATATTGTCTATGGTACTTTCAGATTTCCTTATTGGATTGAAGGCGACTAAACTATACTTTATGAGTACCTAAATAGCGTAAAATGAGCAGTTGCTAGACTGTACTGACTAATATACCTATAATTTATTTATTAACATTGTCATTCCTTATACAATATTGTGTAAACTAATTCATTTTTACTGTTTACGTCATTTAAATGTTTGTTTCCACAGAATTGTTAGAAATAATACAAACAGTTTCGGCATGGGGTGTACCAGTGACGCAGGTTCAAATTTATGCTAGTGTATACTCGAAGCGCATCGAAGCGTCAAATCCTTCATGTCGGTAGCCTAATGGTTAAGGAGTCGGCCCTACGATCGAGAGGTCCCGGGTTCGAATCCTGGCCAAAACAATACCGACGTTAACACACTCCTAACACAAGCAATTTAGCTTAGCTGGAAGGGTTAGGGCCATCTGAAGACCCAAGACGGCGTCGTGCGGATTTAGTCTGTTCAAGCCCGACATAACCACCTCCGCTGCCCGGCGGGGGGGGGTATCCGAAGGGATTTCCCCACAAAGAAAAAAAAAAGTGGTAATATTAGTAATTTCGGATACGAAGAATAAAAAAAGACAGTCACCAATCTTCGTTGGTCGCTCGTAAACTGCGCGTATTCTGCAAAATGCACGCGAATTCGTGCCTATTATCTTAGAAGATAAATTGAGCATTAGGTTGTTGAGATAAGGGTAATTTTACTAAGTTTATTAACGCTTCGCTACGCTTCGACTTGACCCATAGCTATTCCAATGCAACGAACGGGTCAGATGGGACCCCTGAACCTATATGGCTCTCCATATTTACGATTATTTATTTTGAAATTTTCTTTCGCGAATATTATATTATGTTTAGCTAGTTTTTAATAAAATGCAATATAGGTTAATGAAAAGTTGATGAATAAATGATATTTAAATAATATCTTATTTCTTTTTACCTACCGGTATAAATACCGGGCCCTTTAAAGAAATTCATATTATGAATAGTTGTATCTGCACACTGTCGGCGAGTCTCTTCCTCTCTAAATAGTTTTGTCGCAACGACAAAAGCTGTCAAAGAAAATAAACGCGGAACGATTCTCGCTTGACGTTTCGCAACGACAAAAGCTGTCAAAGAAAATAAATGCGGAACGATTCTCGCTTGACGATTAGAAAACACCGAGCGAGATTAGTAATAAATCGTCTCGGCGGCTCCGACCGAGTTGTGCAATGTTATCTTTATTTTTGGTTAAGTTTTTACTGTCATAATAAAAGAAGATATACCTATTCACCGTCGGTATACCAACCACCTTAGCTCTAAAACTTCACACAAAATAATAAACAATTGAAAATCGTTACATTTTCCTCCAAAGATTACATCAATAACCATACATTAACTTCCGAAGGCGACTGTACTTCGTAAAATATTGTATACCTACATAGAAATAACTACAGAGGCGTAGAAACAATAGAAGGTACCTACATAGAAGTAATGTGTTACCGTAAGACCCTGAAATCAACATAGCTGTTATAATATAACATAGCTGTAGAGAGGTTAATAAAATCTTCATACAATTGTGTACATACACTCGCAGACAAAAGTTTTAATTAAATGCTATCTTACACCTTTGATCTACTCAAACGAAAATTTTACTAATCTTGAACAACTTGTACTAAAGTGCTTAGTGTAATGAAAATATGTCCTGAGAAATTATTCTATGAAACCAATAATGAGTGAAACATAATTTATCGCTATATTGCAAACATCAGACGATGTCAATTCTGTTTTTTTTATAATGGTCACGTCAATATTATTTTACCTCGCCCGATGGTAAGCTAAACGTAAAGGCTCAGGAATGAGGGTCACTATTACAAACACCGATTATGTTACAATGGAGGCTCTCAGCTTGACAGCCTCGTCAAATGTTTTTTCACGCCCCGCTTAAAGGACCCGGGACTGTAGGAAAGGGGAAACCACACGTGCTAAAGAATTCCAAATCTTGATAGTGCGACAAAGAAAAGAGGTGCCGAACCTAAAACGAAACTAGGTTCGTAATGAAATTGTTTGCACCGTGTGGGTGATACCGCAGCCTTGTTCGTGTTGTCCTGTATAGGAAAGGAAAGGGTGGAACTACTTGGAAGAGCTCATCGGAGCACTCGCCATGTTCGGTCGAGTTAAATAGTTATTTATGAAGGGCCTATCAGATATTCTGTTCAGTACGTATACTACTAACATATATATATATATATATAAATATATACCCTGTGCTATCAGGGCCCATTATTTTTATAGTTCGTTTGTTTTATTTTGTAGAAATAATAATTGCAAATTCATACTTTACTAATTCATGTTGTATGTAATGATTTGGGCATGGTAAGAAATACTAAAATATGTTTAAATATTCCCGCTTTCTGTGATACTCATAGACACTGAAATGGTATATAACATAACATATTTCATACATTATTTATTTTCGACGATTAATTTTATCACAGATTTCTTCCTATAAAATTATTGGCTTTTAAAGATGAATTTTAATTTCTTTAGAATTGTATAGTGTTATAAATGTACGATAAAACTACAGAAAACCATAGACAATTTTTACTTCTTCAAATTTATAATCAAATCAATCGACAATCATGAAGTGTTGTGAACGAAGTGCGTAAACAAGACTTATTTTATTTAATATAAATAATTGTCTATACAGGAAATAAGAACAGAAGTTGAATTAAATAATATTAAAAACATCCTATGTGTTTGTGTATTTATTTGTGTTTGTGAAATACTTAACTAAGAAAATTTTCGTGGTTTAGGTAAGTGTACGGCTGTTTTTTTAATTTAATGTTTTATTTTCTCACCATTGGTTTGTTCTTTCGATCTGTGACGTATTTAAATAAAAGTTCTTGTCGTCGAAGCTTCTTACCAGTTTTCATTTCTTTTCTAGCCTTATGTACCTACTACGTGTGTCGCAGCATTTGTTTTGGTTTGTTTCAGAAGAAAAAGTATTCTTTTTTTAAAAGAATAAGTTATATTCATTTTTATTTTTTAATACAATGCCTATTCTTCGCGCTAATTATCTTATTGTAATAAAAGTAGGGTAGTATCGATTATTTCAAACTTTCATTATTTATAGTTTTCAAAAAATGGTAGTAATAATGATGTGTGCTAATTATCAATAATAGAACATATTCGAGTAGACCTATGTAAAATAGTTTAATATTATGTGGAAACAACAGCAAAAGTAAGTAATATAATATTTTAAAAATTTTATTTGTTCAGGTTATATATGGTTATACACTCCGAAATTATTTCTTTTCATTGTAAGCTTAGAATTTATTCTTATACAGCTATATTTTCAAGGGCTGCCTTTCTAAAACGAGTTCCATCAGCAACATTGTTCCATTTCTTGTATATGTGAGAACCTACAGGTACAACCACCCTGAGGCACTTGCCTGTGTTGTACCTGGTACTTACCTAGGCGGACTTAATGCCACAGGCGTTATATACCAGTCAATCACAGGTGGTGCAGAAATAGATTCATTAGGTGCATTATTGAGAGTATCGAACTGATTAAAACTACAGGATCTTTCTTAATGCGGATCTATAGCTGGAAACCTGATTGTAACCCATAAAGAGGGGCTCGGACAGGCAATGTCCGGTCGTTTAATAGGGAATTTCGTATTGGAAGGCATCTAAGAATTATAATATAAGTTTATCACATGAAAAAGCATACTATCATAGCACAGATAGTTCAAAATGATTCTATTGTTATCTTAATATGTATCGGATAGTTTGATCTTATATTCCACAATATGACTGCTGAAGAAATTCTATATCTTTGCTTCTGTTTTACAGTATTGATTAAAAGTCTCCAAAATCGTTTTATAAGTTATAAGTGTTGTACCGCTGTAATCAGTATATATTTATTAAAATCCGAAGTATGGATATGCGCCCGGCATATATTATGTTAACAGATTCAAGTAATACCAAAAATAATAGTAATTGAAATATGTGCATCCCAAGTTTTTCATGCCCTCAGGGACATTTTAGTGTATTTTATCCACCTAAAATGTCTAGGTTCAAAATTATATATTAATTAATTATAGTCATCATCTCGTTCCCATCACTGTGAATCCTGGTTGCATCCAAAGCTTGCACTCTGGAGCCTGGGCTCCACTCTCCTATGCTTCTCTTAATGTGGCATTGTCTTATTTGTCTGACCCCTCAACTATAAGAGCAAAGCCGTGCACGCTTGAGCCACATTTGTAGATCAGCAGGCATACCGAATTGCAGTTGAAGTTAGCTTTGTCCCAACAAACTTGATAGGCTACATACACACTTTTAAATGAAATAAATATTTTAGTTATAAGATCTTATATAATTAGTTAGAATGTCTAGTTAAAAATAAATAATAATAAATAAAAATTCTAGGACATTTTACACAGCACTTTCTAGAACCAAAGTAAACCATATAAATAAATATTCTACATTCTACACAGCACTTCCTAGAACCAAAGTAAAACATAGTTTAGCTTGTGTTATGGGTTCTAGAATGGGAATAAACATACTTATATACTTTTTTTTCTAAATACATACAAGAAACAACCAGACCAATGCAAATAGACATATTCATGCGTACAAATATTTGCACTGAGAGGGTATCGAACACGCGCCAACTGTCGTTGCAGTCGAATGCACTACCGCTACGCCACAGAGGCCCTAGGTGTAAATGATATATTAATTAGTGGTATCTAATAGTTCTGAAATTATTATATTAGAGTTATAAAATATAAAGTAGCTAATTTATAAACAATATAATAACATAACTTAATTTGTTTTAATTATTTTGTAAACTTTTGGTAGTGAATTTGGTCTCCAAAATATGTAGGATTCTGTACCATGAATGGATTTGAATGAACCATTTCAATCTTCAAGTGTTATTAATATATGTAGGCTCAAGGCTTGAGATTCTGTCATCAATCACACAGGTTCACGATACTCACAGTTTCACACACTGCAGTTGTGCAACTTATGGGAATGTGACCTGAATATACAACAATTGAGTTAGCTATTTGCATTGCATCACATAGTCATTAAAGCAATTAGTTAATGGAAACCGTCCCAGCAGGACTGCTTAGGAATTAGAAAATGTATGAGTTGTACTAATATTTATATTTATGGACTAGACTCGCTTCGCTTTGAGTTTTTTTTTAACTTGAGCCCTCTCAATTTGCAGGCTATTTCGAAACCGGAGATGGCCCAGGGTCAGTCGGGGTGCGAGGGATATGCTCTATGGGCAACCTTACACCCCGGCGTCTGTAGACCCAAGACGGCGTGCGGTTTTAGTCGGTTCAGGCCCGACATAACAAGGTATATAGCCTATGACCATTGGGTATTATATACCTTTCAATTGTTGAAAGATTTTTTCAATATCTTATCAATATCATCAATCTTATAATATATCTAGGGTAATCTTCAGAACCACTGCTAAGTGCAGTGGTTCTGAAGATTACCCTCAACATAATAAAGAAACTCACAAAATTCGGCCTCTTTCTTTATATTATTAGTATAGATATACTGGCGGGAGGGTTGCACCAAGACCTGCCTGGCGTATAAGCCAACCAACTATGTTATCTTTAGTTGTCCTTGTGAATATCTCGGTCGGAAGTCACCGGTAAAAGCCCAAACAAACTAAAAGCAGGAGTAGCAAAATGGTCCCCACGCTTCAAAGTGCAAACTTTGGATGCGACTGGGAATGGTGCTCGGTTTTTTTTTAAACACTCCCCTCCAGCTTAGCTTAATTGCCTGTAACGAGTGGGTTCACGTCGGTAATGTTAAGGATTCGAACCGGTGACTTCTCGATCGCGAAGCCTTAACCACTAAGCTATCGCGACTTATGATGAACCCATCCCTAGGTCCAATTTTCGTACCCAACCACTCTTCGGGGGGTAAGATCGGACCTTCATCCTCCATTAGATGTAAATTTGCTGCTACGGATGTATGTATCTTCTAAACAAGCTTGAAGACACATCTTAGTTTAGATAAAGGTGATAACGCGAGAATTCAATTTTATCTACGACTATCCGTCGATATCGCAGCACAGTTTACTTGAACAATAATATTCTAGAAACTTTACACAGCACAATCTAGACCCAAACTAAGCAGAGTTTGTCTTATGGGTTCTAGAATGCGTGTAAACATACTTAAATACTTTATGTAAATAAATACATATTATACATAGGAACACCCAGCCCAATGCAAATATACATATTTGTAATGAGCTGGAATCGAACCTGACATAGCAGTCGTACGCTCCACCGCTACGCCACAGAGGTCGTCGTTTTGCTAAACCAGAGGAAGTTTCTATATTTATTTGGTGATTTATTGATGGTGTAGTAGAAACTATCGATCGACGTCGAATAATTAATTCTACCATAGATTGATGTGGCAACACCCTAACACACTCATTAAATTATCGGTAGTTCGTTGTTTCGTCCTATGATAATTTCGGCCCATGGGACGAAACAATACTTTTCTAAAATATAATAATTTTCATTCGCTGATTCGTCCATCGATTTAATTTTAAAGATATCTGAGTTTTTAGTATCGTCAACAAAACAATGGTGATTACTTTAATAAAATAAGTTATTAAGTAAAACGAAATCTAGATTTGTAGAATCATCTTTTATTAAAATAACAAATGACCACTAGTTTGACATATTTTTAACATTCTCCTAAAACCGTTGTCATATCCACAGTACAAGTTTAGCTTGTTTTAGAACCAGTTGGTGCAGT
The DNA here is from genome assembly GCA_946251805.1 of Cybosia mesomella. Lineage (NCBI taxonomy): Eukaryota > Metazoa > Arthropoda > Insecta > Lepidoptera > Erebidae > Cybosia > Cybosia mesomella. Next base: position 4,877,111 of record OX276417.1, read on the forward strand.
ATATTCAAAATAGCTTCTGGGTTAGGTTAGGTTAGAACTGTGACCCCAACAGAGCGCGAACCGAGCGAGCGTAGCGAGCGTGCCGCCGCAGCGGCCGGCGAAGCGGCGGAACGACATCAAAAACTACTGGACGGATTTTGATGCGTTTTTTTTTTGTTAGAAAGGGCTTACTCGGACTTAAAATCTTACGTTGGTTTGATCGCAATCGGTTGAGGAGAACCTAAGATATGAGCAAAGGTCGCGTTAGCCGAGATGCACGCGGGCGGAAGGCTAGTCTTCTATAAAATAATACTAATCTCTCTGCAATATTATTTTAAGCATTTTCCTTGCTGACGTTACTTCATACAAATTTTGTATAAAATGAAGAAAAAAAAATCAATGGGACGAATCACTGAAGGAAAACTTTAATTTTTTTTTAATTTCTGTGATTCGTCCTATTGGGACGAACCCCTATAGGACGAAACACAGATCTACTCTAAATTATACCCTCAGAACCATTCGAAGACATTGATGTATGTACCTATAATGTAATGTCCGACGTACTTTAGTACCCGACGTCGGCAACTAAGTTGATAACTTTATTAACTAAGGGAATGAATGAATAATTTCCTGTGAGAAAAACATGGCCGACGCACGTCGAGGTTAATTTATCTGTCAAGCTTGCAAGTTTTATCATCTGCCGTGTTTGAGTCATGATTTTTTTTATTGAACATAGTTGATTTTCCTCATTGAATATATCGGCATTATCCCGTCTAGACAACTCCCCGTTCAATTGTCCTCATAAAATACTTTAACAAAAATGGCTTTTCGTAAACTTTTTATAAACGTCATGAAATCATTATATCTACAAGTAAATAAAATTGAATTGTCTGTTTGTAATGTTAAAAAACAGCTTTTTCTTCTTTCTAAAGAAGAAAAACGTTTAGACATTACTAGTCACGTCATGACTAGTAATGTCATCGTGACTAAAATTACTAGTATTCCCGTTAACCCCTTCAGCTAAGCTATATTGCTCGTTATGTTAAGAGTGGGTTCACGTCGGTAGTGTACTGCCAAGATTCAAACTTTAGGACCTACTTAACCACTGAGCTACCGATGTTTTTTTTCTGTTTTTTTTTTCCTTTTTTTTCTTCTTAGTTTGTTATCAAGTTGTTTTCTTGCGAAGAAAACTTTAACGTAGTTTAACATTTGCACATAGATACATTTCCTACGAGGTAAATTACTATTATGGTTAGGTAGACCATAAATGGTCCCTAACTGGCAAATTATATTACGTCCGTGCACCCGGTCTAGTATGCATAGATCGATGTCTTTGGTGACACCTGTATAGGACTGCCAGGCGAAAGGTCTTTACCTTACATGTACGGAATTTTAAACCTGTATCTATCAGGGAAAATTTTAAATAGAAATATTTAAATATTTTTATTTAAAAATTCTTAGAAAAATATAACAATAGTTTACCAATCCGTGATACTACACTACACGTAGCATATTCAACACGCATAGTTCTAGACCGGCAAAATTAAGTTAATTTATTTCACTGCCTTGAAACAGACTGTCAAGAAATTTATTGAAAAGTTAGGGATTTTTTCAGGATAAATCATTTTCCCGACCTCGTAACCCTTTATCCGTCTAATCCAATAGGTATCGTGGAAGTGAAGTGCATAAAATAGCACCATAAACGTGACGCTAGGTGCCATAGTAGACAACTCAATTATTTATCCATTGACCCGCTTCCGATGCCGCTTCATGAATTCTTCCGACGTTACACTCTCGTATTTGGACGAGAACACAACTTGAATCCTAATTGAAACCATTTATTACACCTCCATTTTAGTTTGTCATCGTTTCCCGCCATATTTTCTTACAGTGAGTGGCGCGAAATGGGACGCGCGGACCGTGCATTCTTATTTTAAAAATATTTTTATCTATGCCCATTGCTCAACCAGTAGTGAATTAGAACTGTTTTAATACATTAGTTTAATAAATTTGTGTGTAATCAGATATCTCATTAATTTAATATAGTAACTTAAATGTGAGAAATAGTTATGTGGAGAAGGATTTTCAGACGGATTAAATGGTAATTGTTTCTGACCGATACTTATTTATACCTTGATACTAACTGCCATAATACATTATACACTGACTTGAAATTTGTGCTATATGGAACGGTTCTGCCTGGAGCATTTTTTAGAGAGTACTAGTAAGTGAAATGCCTAGTTTTCCCCTCCAGCTAAGGTAAATTGCTTGTGTTAGGAGTGGGTTCACATCGGTAGTGTAATAGCCAGGATATGAATCCGGGACCTCTCGATCATAAGGCCGACTTCTTTAGCAGTAAGCTACCGACGCTTACCGACCTAGTATAAGAATTAAAATATTTGTCACTTAGGAGTCGCGGTGGGTGATGCAAACTTCGGGCTCCAGGGTGAAAACTGCATTCAACCCCGGGACTTAACGTTGGAATGATGATGAGTTGCAGTCGGTGATAGTGCTGCAATTGCTGCAGTAACTGTTGATACTTGTAAACAAAATATGGGTTAGGACATGTGGCAGGCACGACCCTTCCATATCAGCATTAGTTGAGGTGATATTAAGGAATTGCATGAATTTTAAAACCTTTCTAACTTTCTGTTTTTCTATAGAGGTAATGGCTCACTCAGTTTTATTTTTTATTAACTTCTTTTTGTGTATTGTCCACTATCTACCAGGAAACATTATGTAATTATTTGGTTACTTACACAGACATAAGAGGTAACAGAAGTAACATGAAATTGTAATTTTATCTATGACGCACGATCTCTTTATGTTAGGTCCATACTGGGCGATTAGGTCTTACCAAGTAATATTCCTTTGTAGTTCTACTTAGGTTGAGCGCTCATCAGAGACAACACATTTTTAAGACAAACTATTGCTCTACAGAAACATATGAAAGTGCACATACTTCCAGCTAAACAAAGCTGTCTAATAACCAACAAGTCACGTCACGAAAATACTGTCTTGTCTCTAATGTGCGCTCAGCCTTACTCTATTATAGACCAGAAGATTTCGTAACAAACAGTTTTTGTTTGACAGTAAAGTAAAGGTATTTTAATGTGGGTATTAATAGCTTTATGATGTAAAAAAAATACATAATAATTACTCAACACCACAGGAAACGTTATGTACGGTGCATAGACAATGACGACCCATTGACAAAGGTATCTGGATGTAAAGCTACTCTCGGTGAATAAAATGTGGATTTCATCGCGTAAATAAACCTTTTATGGCACAAAGAATGAGTGTAGTTGATTTCCATCATACTTAATTATTTGCTCTGTAGTTGCCACAATGGATAAATAAATAAATTGTAGATATTTTTTTGGTGTTCAAGTGTAGGTATGTTGCCACACCTTGAGTTTGAGGGGCCAAGCTGTCCTCACCTGCTACTGGTACACCTGCTGGTTGTTTGCTTGTTACGAGACTACGAGAGACCTCCCAACCCCGAAAGGAATGCCTACACCAGAGCCTCGTCCGTTGTTTAGTTGTGCACCGACCGGTGAGGTTGATTTGGGCCCCGAAGGTTTTGGTAGGGCCCTGTACACCCAAACCGTAAAAGTCAAATCAAGAGAAAGAGTCAAAGAGCGGACTTAGGATTAAGGAGTAAGTGACCCAGTGACGCACTAGCAAGGAGCAGCAAGGGGTTACAGTATCCGGAACTTTCCCTTTACTTATGTGCTATAAGACATTTTTTGAGGCACAGAACCCAAAAAAAGAAACAAAGGTAGGGAAAAAATATTATTCTATATTTGCCCAAAAAGCATTTAGCGTTCATAAGTCAATGCGAATTTATGGCTATGATAAGCAGCCTTAACTTTAGCGAAATGTATTTTTAACGACTTGTTTTGTTTACTAAACGATATAAAGCCGCCATTAAATTTTCTGAGGTAAATAACTAGATACAAATGTATTTCTTTGAATGTTTTTATTAATCACAATAATATATTCGACAGAGAACCTTTCGAAAGACTAAAATATTGATTAAAAAGACAAAGACTTAATAACTCTATTAAGTCTTTGTCTACTAAAGTTGACGTTCAGTAATCCTTTTACGTTTTATACTCATAAAACGTAAAAGGATTACTGAACGTCAACTTTATTATAGACAATATAGATTCTGTCTTTCGTTTTTTTTTGGGCGGCAGGTAACGGACAAACGCCAAAAGTAAATAAACAAAGACATATTACACAGCCACGACTCATCTAGACCCAAAGAACGCATAGCTTGTAATATGGGGTCTAGAATGTGGATAAACATTCTATATAATTAGTACATTTCTTATACATAAAGACATCCAGATCAACACAAATAGTTAAAAGTTGTGTTTTATTTCAACTTTTTACGCTTCATTCCTACGTCTTTGATCAAAGATATTAAGAATATGTCAATCAGTAAGAATCTATCATCTTGGCAACTGTTAGCTTTGGAAGAATTTCTGCTACGAAACAAGAAGTGCATCCTAATTTTATTAGGTAGGTACTTCCCATCCCTGAAAGTGTTAACGGTAATTACTCGAATATTGTCTGAAAGTGGACCCCTTACTAAGATCTTTGGGGTACAAGCCAACTTGACTGACACACGAGGCTCTGACGAAGGTCTTCTCGGAGGGTAGGGAGATCAGATTATAACTGTCCAAGGATCCCAGGTGAAAGTCTCAGAAGCAAACGGGATAGCATTCGTCCCGTTTGCAGATGGTGATGATGAACGGAATATTGAACTGAAAACTACATAGCGTTATCTAGGATCCAAGTTAAGTATAGCTTGTAATATGGATTTTAGAATGCGGATAAACATACTTGGATCCAGGCTAATACAAATAGATAATTTTTTGCATTTAAATATTTGCACTGAGCTAGATTCAAACTCACAACCTCCGAGGTAGCAGATAAACGCTCAACCGTCACGGTACAGATTAACAATAACTCCAGATCACGATAAAATCCGTTAAAAGTCGTTTTATTACACTAAAAAATTAAAACGTCACAGCTTTCAGGCGATTAGTAATAACAATGGTATTTTTCTGTATTTTATTGCTATTTAATTATTCCAAATATGTTGAACACTTTAATCGTTTGGTACCTGGTAAGATATAAACTAATCCTGTATTACGGACAAATCTATCCTGAATTCTCAGACATCAAAAAAGAAATCCAACAGATCAGGTCGATGCACCCGTTTTGGACGGAAGCCAGCGATGCACTGCGCTGCAAACTGACCATCTAGAAGCATAGACAATAAACAGCGAATAGAATGGTTGTGACTTCTAAATGTGTAATTTATTGTACCCTGTATAGATTTAAATGAAGACTTACCGTTCGTTTCTCGAATGCCTCTTTTCTCATCCGTCGTAATATTAAATTAATGTCAATGAAGTTAATAATTATGTATTCGTTATTTTACAGCACACTAAATTTAAGGTTGTTCGTCACATAGGAAATATAAATACAAAGGTAGCCTAGGTAGTTATATCGCCTCAATTAATGGACTATCATATTTATTAGAAAGCACTGGTTTAAAGTTGAGAAGTATCTTTAGGGGCTAATCCCAACTACATTCCTACTACTGTAATTCCTGAATACCAGCATCAACAGTGGTGACCCTCAAAACCACTGAGTAATCGCACTCGGCAACTCTGTCTTGAATCTTATAAATTGGAGGAACACGCCAGCGATCGGCGTTTTGCTAAGACGTCCACAGGATCGCTGGACCAACGAAACTCATTCGTTGGCGTCCGTTGGCCCTGTGTGTACGCAGCATTATTAGGTGTGTTAGGTATAGTTCTGATCTAATAATCTATATATATAAAAAGACGTGATAGTGATGACAAGATAAATTCAAGAACGGGTGGACCGTGGTTACCTACTGTGCCTTTTCGTGTTTTTTTATTTGCGGACATCGCCACGGTTGCCATCCCGCCGACCAGCGGGGGTAGTTATGTCCGACTCGAACCGACCAAAACCTCGCGACGCCTAGGTTGTTTACCGCCGGTTGCAAGGAGACATTCACGTAATTAATGCAGCTAATAAGGTAACCAACATAACTGGATTCTAAAACAGAACGAAGTTTGCCGGGTCAGCTAGTGACTAATAAACAATATGACTTGTGGAGAAACATGGTGTGATGTTCCTCTGACACAAAAGGAGGATCCTCCGACCTAGCAAGGTGATGACGCCTTGCAGGCCGCGGCCCAACGGTTATCGTTGGGATGCTGTAATAATTATGCTATCCAGCGCGTGCACTTCACTTTCGCTATGCAGGATCGTTAGTTCTAAAGCAGTATCGAAGTAGTTCAGCTTGTTGTCCATAGATGGCACGGGGTACATGTGGTATAACTTCAAACTAATAAATTATTTTGTGTGTTAATTAACCTTATTCATGTTTTGACACTCATAATAGAATTAACCTATTCCGTAGTGTGGGGACACGTTTGTAAACTCGATAAATATTCGTTATTATCTTGATATAGTTTAGAAATTGTAATTAAAAAAAAACTATTATTTTTTGCGGTTAAAATGAGACCCTACTCTTTTGTCTATGCCTCGGGCAGTAATAAACTCGCGAAGCAAATCTAAGTCAGCCGTGTTTTACGATTTACACTTCAAAATAGCTTGTAATGTACATGTCTTGTGATGTTTATTTTTGACACGGCGTCGTAAAGTCGATCTTAATGATAGAAGTTGCATACGAGGTTTAACAAGATTAAAATTACTGATTTTTATGTTATTACCCTGCAGCCTGCTTTAATTTTCTAAGAAGGGGTTAAGTGTTCTATTGTAACTATTTAAAGGGTGCACCTGTAGCCAGAGACGTATTAAAATACAAGCTATAGTGAGTAACTGACTGTACGAAAGATAAACATAGTGAAGAACCTCTTATATCGAATTTTATCCTTTACTTTTTGTCGGTATAGTCTGCCCAATCACATTTCACCACAATACATACAGTTAAGTTTGATTATGTACGTGTGGAAGAACGGGGTGTGTTGTACCTCACGCTAGCTATATAAATACATAAATTAATATTCTATATTCTACGACATTCTAAACAGCGCTATCTAGACCCAAAGGAAGCATAGCTTAACTAACTTGTGTTATGGGTTCTAGAATGTGGATAAACATACTTAGATACATTTTTTTTATAAATACATATATATTTTACATGCAAACACCCAGACCAATGCAAATAGACATATTCACGCATACAAATATTTGCACTGAGCGGAAATCTATTATTCTACTCTAAAGTCAGAGGTGACTCTGGTTACTGTAAGGGGAAAACATTGATTTCCCAATGATGGTGAGGGTGAATAGGCAACCCGGTAAGGGTGGATTACATTTAAGATAAAAGGCAGGAGGAAGCGGCTATCATGTATGAAAACAATTAGCGGAAGGTGTATAAGTGGAATTATGTGATCTCTGCGTATCCCATTGGAAAAGAGGCGTGACTAAATGTATGTAAATTATTTTCGAACACTCTGCACTAAACTGTTAGGTTAGTGCCAAAGTAGTTCAATTGTAAATGCATTGAATATTGAGCACTAAAGCAGCCGTTGCCAAAATCACCCTCCGGAAAGAGGCGACGACATAAATAATTGTGTGGTATATTTGAAACAAGCAGATGAATAGTCGTTTTGATATTTCGGCAATTTACTTCAGCGTCAGAAAGACCAAATACGAAGTAATAAAATTATAGGATTCAATTATTGAGTAATCTTCGATTAGCATTCGGGATGGACATTCAATGTCCCAACTGAGGGCAAGGATTTTCAATGAAATGTGTGTCAAATTAACCTTAACCTACTTAAATGATATTTAGAGTTTTCGTATTAAGAGACATCGCTCCTTATGAATAAGCGCATTATTATGTTCCGGCTTAATCCGGGAACAAATTCGTAAAAATATTCTTTAACTTGATTGCAGTATGTACCATTTATTAACCATACACTAACTATTAACAGAAATTACCAGTATTCCCATCCAGGTACCTAAATTGCTTGTGTTAGGAGTGGATTCACGTCGCGTCGGTAGTGTTTTTGCCACTGGTGTTTTAGCCGGGCAGAGGGATCTTGGTCGCAGCACTAGTGGGACCGGTGCGTGTCACGCAGTGCTGCGACAACAATCCTCTTCTGATGAGGCCGTCATGCTGAGTGCCACCATTATTAACATGGTACGTGTATGTAATGGTGACCCTCTTTCCTGAGACTTTACCTTCAGCTTACCATCAGGCGGGGCGAAGTCAAATTGACGTGTACTAAATATAAAAAAAAAAAAAAAAAAAACGATAAGGAGCTCATTTTTGTACTGAATTTGACGGTTCTCGTTGATATCCAGGAGTTAGATGCAGCAGCACTTCATGTAAGACTGGTTCTGTGACTTCTAAAGAAACTGTCTTGGTTCTACAGTGAAACACTGCATCACTCTGACACACACGGACTGCACTCAAACTTCGCAACTCTTTGTAAGCATCCAAAATATAGTGACTTTATTACATTTGTATGTTATTTTACAAGAATTCACTGTAATAAATTTAAGTGCTTCATGAAAAACGTATACAAAAATGCCGCCATGCATTTCTTCGTTCTATTTCTCTCAGAATCACGCATATACTGTATATCAAACATTTCATAGCGTACTATAATTAAACATATGACTTCCCCGAAAACCACGCATTTTCTGAGATCTGTCGGGTCAGTTGCCGTGTAAGTCTTGCGACTGACGCTACAGGACTCGGGACGAACGCTCGATATCCCCCCGGTTATAATTTAAAAATCGAATTTCACGATAATAAATATACATATTTAGTCTATGATCTTTTTTTATGCAATGCTTTTTTTTATCGTTCTGAAATTATTTTATGTTCTTGACGTTCATAAGTGTTACTTTGGGACCTATATGGATTAAAATATTTGATTTTGATCTTTGGTTTTAAGGCGTGGTTTCGTCAATGATTAATTTACTTGTGTTGGCGGTGATTTGTGGTTGAAGTGGATGGTGTTCTTTGTTTATATTTTGCTTTTAGCGAAGCTCGTTTGCGTTTCGTAACAGAAATAGATAAAAGAGGAGTTCCAGCAAGTGTTGACATCTCACACTGCAATATGAAAAGTTATTTTTAATTTCTAAACACAGAGATATTTCGACGTACAGGTTCACGCAAAATTATGAATATATTTAAATCTTACGGGTACGTACGGCAGCTATATTTGTAAGCGCTAATGTCGGAAACTAGGTATCTACCTATTAATCGGATCTGCAGAATGTTACCATGAACATTTTTTTTTCAATCATTAATCATCATATTCTTAGCGTTGTTCCCAGTTACATCTAAGGCCGCAGCCCGAGTTACTCCTCTTTTTGGGTTAGGCCCCATTTACCTAATAGACAACCTATAATATAAAGAAAAATTATAAGAATAACATCAAGTAAACTAAGAAAAGAGATAATATTGAAACCACGTGGCATCAACGTAGTATGTATTTATCTAATCTGTGGTGTGGCACTGTTAGTCATTTTATAAACTACCACGGAATATATACTAATAGGTACCTATTACTGGGGTGTGTGTTGGGTAACCTCCTCGAGTGTCGCTCCGATTCCGATCCCGCTGCAGTCCGGGGGGAACGGAATCGGAGCGGCCGGTACACCCTGGGCGGCGGTCAATGGCTTCCCCTTCACCCCTTCATAGGGTTGGCATTGATCGTCGGCCAATACCCAACGTGGCGGGAACACATCGCTCTCCGTACTCCTCTGCTTTCAGAGGAGACAGGATGAGCGATGCTGTTAGTGGTGAGATGGCCCAGGGTCAGCCGGGGTGCGAGGGATATGCTCTATGGGTAACCTTACACCCCGGCGTCTGAAGACCCGAGACGGCGTGCGGTTTTAGTCGGTGCAAGCCCGACATAACCGCCCCCGCTGGCCGGCGGGGGGATATCCGAAGGGATTTCCGCACGATAAAAAAAAAAAAAAAAAAAAAAAAGGTACCTATTACTAAATTATATTACTAAACCTACCCAATTATTCTTTACGCAACAACTTGTTGCTATTGACACTTGAAAAACCTCCTAGACTATAATTTCATTGTATTTATCTATACCACACAAAAATAATGACTTATTATTTATGATAGCCTCTTTGGCGTAGCGGTAGTGCATTCAACTGCTAAGACAGGCTCGCGGGTTCGGTTCCCGTTCAATGCAAATATTCGTATGCATATGTCTATTTGCATTGGTCTGGGTGTTTCTATGTATAATATGTATGTATTTATAAAAAAAAGTATATAGATATATTTATCCCCATTCAGGAACCCATAACACTAATTACACTATACTTACCTTGGGCCTAGAAGGCGCCTTTTAGAATGTCGTAGAATATTTATTTATCTATTATGACTGAAAGTTAAATAATATTATTTATACCTATGTAGGTACTCTCAATTTGCGCATACGCGTCATTGATAAATAAATATCTAAGCTAATAAACTTTTGGGATTTTAGGGCCACTCACTCTTAGGCCCGTATTCTAGAAAAAATCTCAGTTATGAATTCCTATTTGAGACTAGTTCTAAGTACAGATTAGATTCTAGAACTAAACTTAAGTAGTGGTTTTATGAACGCTTTGGTGATTTACGTTCATAAAAACTCCACTCAGTTTTAGTTCTAGAACAATCTGTACTTAAAAGTAATTTAAAGTCGAGACTCATTATAAGAAGCCAATGGAATGAAAATGGCACTAGTGAAAATACAAGAAGCATACAAAGTAAATACAAGAAAGCACGAATAGTACAGTAGTAGTGTAATAATATCTTTGAGACCAAAGCAAACCTCACCTGCTAATCAATGCACTACTAAACAACGGTCGAGGCTCTGGCGCAGGTATCCTCACAGAATAGGGAAGTCAGAGAGCAGTCGCCCTTTGCAAACCCACTTACCAATCAAAAACAATTATACTGAATTCGGGATCTAAACTACAGTACCCATTTTTAGGGATTTTCTTTAGAAAAGCCCTATTGCTAAGGAGTTGTCGACGTCGTCGTCGTCGTCGTCGTTGCCAATTTTCTGTCACGGTTTTGGGTATGAAGGAGATGAGCTATCGAGTTGCTGTTTTCGGTAATAGATTCGTGCTGGGGTGAACCATTGCAAGATAAAAAAAAAACGCAAAAAAAACGCAAAATCGAAAATCCTTTGTATTCGGCTGAGCTCGTCTCAGGAATTCAACTTGTTTTTTAACGCAACGGGAATATCGCTAAGAGGATGTTGAAGACAGCGCGAGTAGGATACCATAGATTAGAATTAGTAGGATTTGATAATAATATAATACCACATCAAGGTACTTACTTATTTTTCAGGTAATTTTTTATTTTTTTAAATATAATATAATATAATTTAATGTAATAAATGATATAGTTAGTATCTACATGATCTATGTAGATGATGTAGAAATATTGAATGCAGTGAATGAAGTATCTTTTGCGGAAATCCCCTCGGATACCTCCGCCGGCCAGCGGGGGAGGTTATGTCGGACATGAACCGCACGCCATCTCGGCTCTTCAGACGCCGGGGTGTAAGGTCATAAGTCATAATGCCCATGAGGCATTACCCTCGCACCCCGATTGACCCTGGGCCATCTCCGCCTTCGAGGTAGCCCCCAGTTAATGAAGTACGTATACAATTTATCAAACTCCTATCATGTCCTATCAGCGCCATTCATGTTTCACATAGTGCACCAGTGTTTCTAATAAGTTTAATACTTACGTTTCAATAAAAACTGGTCTTAAAAGTTGATAGTCTGTGGATCTGTGAATCGATACATCAACTCGACACTGTATACTCGTAGGTCCCATCTCTATTCTGTTGATATATCAAAAAGGCGCCAAACTTACTACCGTATACTTGCTTTCAACGCGGCACATTCTCATTAGATTCCTTATGCCTAATAATATTTCTTATGTACTACATTGGAATATATACCTCCACAAGTCCCCCTCACCCTTTTTTTTCCTACTTCTATTTATTGTACAGCAACGAACTAAAAAAAATAGCTATTTTTCTATATCTCATTCTGTTTTACGATGAATTGCGTAAACGGAACAAGAAGCCCTTTTGAAAATAGAACGCGTGTCATTTCGTCGATGCGTGAAAGCTACGTCCAGTCAAACTTGACCGATACAAGCCATTGAAGATGCAAATTTCACTTAGAAATCATGCGTGATGGAAGATCTAGTTAAATTGGAAATTTACTCTTTGGATCCCAAGCGGGTTCTAAGACACCATGTTTATAAACATAACATAACATAACATAAACTCACGCCTATATCCCCGAAGGGGTAGGCAGAGGTGCTGGCACCCACATTTCGCCAGTTTATGTTTATCTAAATTGAAAATACTCTTACTACAATAATAAAAACAAAATTGCGGCGAAAACTAAGAAAAGATCAACAAACAATAGGGCATATTATATACTCACTATAGTTTTTAGAATTTATCATCAACGTTACAGCATTGACCAATGTTTATACATGCATCCAAAGCTTGCATTTTGGTGCCCGGAATCCGTTCACCTACTCTCTCTCTATTTGATTTACCTTGGCTTTTATGGGAGCGACTGTCATTTGACTTCTCCAACTCTGAGAGGAATCCAATTTTTTATCATTAACTGTATCTTTCGTGTCGGATTATCAAAAACTCAACTACCTACACCTACAGCAACAAATAATGAACCCTTCACAAGAAAAAAAAAACATCGTTAGATGTTTTATCTGTCGCCTTGTAGAGGTATGTGCTTCATAGATAAGCATAATATATACCTACGGAACCATAGGTGGATTACTTATCACTGAGCTTTAACTTTATCTTCACGAGGCTTCCAATTAAGGAGAATGAGGGCATCGTAAAAATGATAGTGAGGATAAATTCTTATGCAGTTCCTCATTTAGTAGATTTTTTTTACAATAAATTTAGTAAAAAAATCATGGTCCACTTCTCCACGACAACCTTACACACCAGTACGAATATGACATCATACAAATAGTGATAATATACAAGTACAATAGTCACTAATCACCAGTTTTTGAAAATAGCATTGCATTCCACAGATTTCCTTCATAAAACATTTACAGTTCAAACAATTCCCTTGTGAAATGCATTACCTGTTTATACTGAAAATTACTTCATCGTCTTCGTCACGTCAATTATCATTATTATCTGCATTTGGGATCGTCGCAACTTGTCTTTTTCTACCATACTTCCCTGTCAGACATCATTTCCTCAGTCACTACTTTACTTCCCTTCCTAGTCGTCTCGTCTTTGTGTGACGTTCTTGAAAATACTATACCAAACCACTAACCAGACCTTGGTCAAACTAAGCGTCTGACATCCCCTCAAATTGTCCCCGAACCTTACAGACAACTCTTAGTACAGTAATATATTAGAATTAAACACATGAAGTGTCTATTTCAGTCGTTTCCTCATTCTTATCGCGACAGTTGGACGGTGCCCAAACGGCATCGCACCATAGTGACGTAACATTGTTTACGTTTTTATACGTTACGGTACGGTATACGTCGGTTATCGTTTATTCGTCATATCTCCGATACGGCAGATTTCAAGTCTGACTAAGACCTTTGTAATAGAAAAAACCACATCCAAAACCTGTTCAGTAGTTTTTGCGCCTATCGCGAGCAAACAGAAAAAAATTTCGAAAACAATATATCTTGGTTCAGAAACGTTAATTCAACATAACCGCCGCCACCTCCTTCCGCGAGCATGTAATGCTCGCGAAGGAGATGGCGGAGCGCGCCCGGGAGAGGTTCAGAACTCTCCCGGCCCGCCGAGCCCGCAACATGCTCGAGGCGCGTCGCAGGCGACTCAGGCGCCGGAGGTCGCTTAACGACCTCCGTCCTCCATGAGCGCAGGCCTGGGGGTGGCAGGTGAGGCCGCCTGTCACCCCAGCAGAAGCAGGCCGGGACGGTGGGGCGACTAGCGCTCCTCCCCCAAACCGGGGCAAGACGGGGACACCGTGGTTTCCAAACCCGAGGGGGCCGTCTCGAAACCGGAGATGGCCCAGGGTCAGTCGGGGTGCGAGGGATATGCTCTATGGGCAACCTTACACCCCGGCGTGTTAAGACCCGAGACGGCGTGTGGTTTTAGTCGGTTCAAGCCCGACATAACCGCCCCCGCTAGCCGGCGGGGGGTATCCGAAGGGATTTCCGCACGAAAAAAAAAAGAAAAAAAAAAGGTACATGTTAATAATGTCGCTTCACCGCCGATCTCGATGTATCTCCACGTTTAGCCCATCATGACTCACAGTATCGTATCTAAATTTATTTTGTCTGCCCTTTACATTTAAGGATTATTTCAACTTATGTCAGCCATGTTTGATGGTTTTATGGGAACGTTTTAACGGTAAAAAAACATTAGAATTAAACTGGTATGATTAGATACATTTGTAAAAGTGTTTTAGTGACTATGGAAGTTTATTTTAAAAAGTATGGCGCCAAGTTTTATTTTAGATTGTCGTCTGCATGAAATATTCCATCACTTTCACAGCGTTAGTCCCGGAGTCCCCAAGCTTTGGATGCAATCCAAAGCTTGTACTTTGGAACCTGGAATCCGCTTTCCAATTATTTCTCTTGATTCGGCTTATCTGGACACCTGCGGAAACGACTGCCGTCTGACCTCTCAACCCTGAGAAGAAAGCCTGCGCCAGAGCCTCGTCCGTCAATTAGCAAGTGTACCGACTTGCAGGTGAGGTTGGCTTGGGTCTTGAAGATCTTGGCGAGGAGGCCCCGCTAATACCTTCAATCCGAGGGTATGGATATATGGGGAAACCCTGCCATAAATACTCTTGTTAGAAATGAAAAAATACGTTAACTATCACGAACTTCAAGCACACATACGAATGAATTATTGAAGCAACTTTTAAATTGGAAAACTTCGTTATCTACGACGGAACTTGAACCCGAAGCCAACTATCCTTTAGGGAATAACTTGTCCAACTGAGTAGCATCATGGACATACCGTCCCAGTCCAGACCATGATGGATGCATTTTTGCGCAAGTTTTACATCTAAAACAATGTTATTTTATTTCATGTATACGCGTTTCTTAGTGCAGCATTCTTGCCATTGAAGTGTAACCACACTAGTTTAAAAAAAATCTAATTATTTATGGGTATAATGTTTGGTTATGATAATTTGTAATGCTAGAGATGCGAATCAGAGGAGAAGACAAGGGTAAAAGAGGAGTAAGTATAAGGGAAATAGAAAGAAGAAGGCTTCCACCAGTCCGCCAGTCACAAAGAATGATTAGAGATACGAAAGCCTCCTAATTATACATCAAAAATGCAAAAGAAATCTTACAAAAAGGTTCCGTTTAGTTATTGATATTTAGAGTTTAGAATTATACGTTTTTTATCTACATCTTGTAATAATAGTAAACTTGTTAATTTGTCTAGCAAATTAATTGATTTTTTTTAAACGGGTGTAATTACCTGCTGTCTATTCAGCATGCCTGTTCTACATTCGTAAGACACGCGATATAGTTACATAAAAAAACACTTGACAAAGACTTAGGCTCAACCAATCCGTTCAGTATATATTCTCTTCTCTCTCTCTAGAGATGTACGAAAATAAAATGAACGCTGCATTTCTCGATGTGCATCCATGTTTTTTTTAGCGTCTAATTTCGTCCGCGACTCGATCCCAGTATGCGCAAGAACACCGCGCAGTTCTAAACTCAAATCACATATTACCGCCAATACGCCATTTTGGTAAATATTTGGCTTCCATTTGTAAATAGAATTAATTGAATATTATTGTTTGTATAAAGCTTTTTGTTGATAACGGTTTTAGTAAATACTAATTTGAGTGACTAATTACTTTATTTTTATTATCTTTAAGAGCGAAATTGGGTCCTGTATCGTGTCGGTCAGAGATAATTTCTATGACTTTTTAATTCATAAGTGCCAAGTGATTTGTACCTGAACTGCGGTAACAAATGAATATTGTTATTTTAATAAAACTGTGTTACAAAAGTGTTTGTGTCGTATGATATTTTCAAAATAAAATGGGGAAAAAGAAGAAAAATGGTGCAAAAAAGGGGGGAAACCGATTCTTCCGGTGGATGAGAAGGTAAAATAATAATAATGCTGTTATTGTAAATATAGTGAATAACCCTAATATATTAAATAAATTATTATGATGAAAATGTGTGGTTTTCCTAACAATTTTGCTGCATGGTTTTTTCTTCATAGTTTTTGTGTTTAAAACACAATACTCTTACTCTAAACTTAGATATGAGTATACACAAAAACACCTAGGTACCTACTTAGTGGGGTGTGTGTTGGGTAACCTCCTCGAGTGTCGCTCCGATTCCGATCCCGCTGCAGTCCGGGGGGAACGGAATCGGAGCGGCCGGTACACCCTGGGCGGCGGTCAATGGCTTCCCCTTCACCCCTTCATAGGGTTGGCATTGATCGTCGGCCAATACCCAACGTGGTGGGAACACATCGCTCTCCGTACTCCTCTGCTTTCAGAGGAGACAGGATGAGCGATGCTGTTAGTGGTGAGATGGCCCAGGGTCAGCCGGGGTGCGAGGGATATGCTCTATGGGTAACCTTACACCCCAGCGTCTGAAGACCCGAGACGGCGTGCGGTTTTAGTCGGTGCAAGCCCGACATAACCGCCCCCCCTGGCCGGCGGGGGGGGTATCCGAAGGGATTTCCGCACGATAAAAAAAAAAAAAAAAAGGTACCTACTTAGTCGAAATACATATTACCACAGAATACATAATATTATTCTAATAGAAGGGCACAATATAGGCGGAGATAAATCTAAAAAATCAAAGATCATAATACTATTACCTCTATGGAAAATATTATTCTAATACTATTACCTCTATGGAAAATATTATGTACAATATGTATGTAATGAAACCTGTGTTTCATATGTGAAGATGTATTTTTGTATCAATATTAGATTGTGTTCAAGTAATCCTTTTCGAAAATAAGTGAATAAAATTTAGTTCAATGGGGAAACGTACATGGCAACACATGAGGGCGCGATACCACAAGCAGTGGTGGGCTGTATTCTTATAGGCTGCCGCTAACGATAAACCTTCAGAAACCATGAGATATAAACTAATCGATGGTCTAAATAACTTGTGGTTTGTGAATATTGTAAACCCAGTACGATTGACAAGTGTAATGATTTCGTAAGCTCTGCAAAACATCGCGGCGGCGAACTTTTGGGCCCGAGAAAATTATACCTTTTTTATTTTTCTTTTCACTTCATTTTTTTATCTTTGGCTCAGAAAACTAATTTATTACTTCAACGAATTAAAGCAGCAAATTAAATTAAAATGTTGTTTTAGAGAACAGAGATAGAAAGATTAGTTCAAATACTATAAAATTACTTTTGTCTTCATAAATAAACAAGTAGGTAGGATTGTACATCACCAGCTTGCACTAAAGTATAAACTTATGGAATCCCGCCCGACGCAGTTCTCGAAAATGGGCATATCATGTTTTACTGGGATCGATCAATCCTCACTGATAGGACAATTGTAGCCAATAGACCTGGATATATTATATTGTCTGCAAATCTCAGGTGATTTTCTTACACTCAGTTAACATTTAGTCCATATTTAGGCCAATTAAGAACTGCCGAGAAAAGTTCAGGTGTAAAAGGATCTTGGACCTTGGAAAATCTTCACCCACTCTTTCTGTTCTTATTTCAGCCTTCATATTCTTGTGTAATTTGATGGGTGTATATATTTTTGAATCCACGCATTGTGTTGCTATGCTTCACATATTTTTGCGTGTTTTAATGAATCGAATGCTTTAGTATAATCAACGAATGCTTAGTAGTCAGTAGACCATATTCATTGCATTTTTAAATAATGTGTTTAGTGTGACCATATGATCTAGTGTGGAAAAGTTGCAGCGAAATCCTGCTTGCTCTTTTGGCTGATTTTCATCCAAGGTGTTTGTTGAGCTATTTAGCCGTATCTTAGAGAATATCTTATATATATTGGACATAAGGCTAATGGGACGACAATTAGCTTTATATTCTTTGTTTCCTTTTTATGCAGTAAAATTATTGTTGATGTCTACTGATGAGGTATATACCTATTCTCTGTGTAATAACGGGTTGAATAAGTCTGTAATAGTATTAATTATAATTTAACTATTATTGGCTAAATATGTAGGGGGCTATATTTCATTATTAATTATTTTAAATTGAAATAAAACTATTGTTATCGGTTTCTATCGCGATTTACGTTATTTGATTTATTTACCCAATTATTTTATTTCAAAGTTTTTAATTCAATTTCACGTAAAGTTACAAGAATGTTACTAATATTACTAAGTTACTAATATTTTTAATAAAAAAAAAAAAAAAAAAAAAAAAATATCGTTAATACTTTTACTATTATTTACAGTAGTTTATTGAGAGGGGAAAGGTGTAAAATAACCCGGCTGCCTCTGAAAATACCGAAACAAGTTTGATAGCAGGCGGTACCCTTTTTTTTTCGTGCAGAAATCCCTTCGGATACCCCCCCGCCGGCCAGTGGGGGCGGTTATATCGGGCTTGAACCGACTAAAACCGCACGCCGTCTCGGGTCTTAACACACCGGGGTGTAAGGTTGCCCATAGAGCATATCCCTCGCACCCCGACTGACCCTCTCGAAACCGGAGATGGCCCCCTCGGGTAGCAAGCGGTATTCTATTGTAAATCATAAACCGAAAGAAACTTAATGGGCCCCGCCTGCTATCAAACTTGTTTCGGTATTTTCAGTGGGCTTTTTGTTTTTTTTTTAATCATTAATATTGCTTTATACTTTTTGGTTATGATTATGACATATATATGTATAACAAAAATATACATACCTACACGTGTATATATTTTTGTTATCAACTTGTTATCAATTTTGTTTCATTTTGAAACCCTTTTTTTTTTTTACGTGCGGAAATCCCTTCGGATGCCCCCCCGCTAGCCAGCGGGGGTGGTTATGTCGTCATGGTGTCATTTTGAAACCCTACTATAAAAAATCATCACTCAAAACTCAATAGTTTTGAGTGATGATTTTTTTTTACAACATAATTATTATTGTAGCGCATAAATCTATTCTCGATTTATTTTCTTTTTAAATTTTATGTACCTTATAACACTCGGGAGATTGTTATACTTTTCATTTGAGACCCCAGTTATCGAAATCTGCCAAGCCGTTAGGCCTAGACAGGGAAACAAAGAAAACTACATACAAACATACGCGCGTAAAACATTACCATCGCTGGCGCAGTCGGGTAAAAAAGGGATATCACACCTAAGGAAGGAATTGGTCCAAGTCAAAAATCATTTAGTCTATATAAACCATTAAAACGGTACTTACAAAACGTCAAAAACATCAAAACTAGACTAGGGAGTGTAAACGAAATTGTTAAAAAAAGTGTGACCGTCACTGGACGTCTGGCTGATGTGAAACACACGTGAGACAAAAATACCAATATGAATCACACACACAGTTTCCACACTCACACGGAGAAGCAACACAGTATACAGGTACGCATTTATAATACGTACCAATAAATAATCTGCTATGTGTACTATTGAACAAACTGTAGCCGGAGACCATATGTGAGAATCTCGCGTACGGTAACCAGACGGGCATATCCACAACACCCCACGGTGAGCCATACAAGAATACTTCTTTGGCGACCCCCCCTAGCGATCTACCTGATCGATTGAGCATCGTCTAGGTACACATGAACATCACCCTCTTTGCGGGTGGCTAAATCGGCGGGTGGAGGGCTAAGCCCGTCCCTCACACCCACAGCCACGCGTAGCCCTAAAAAGTACGATTGTCTGGTCTAATTTCAGAACTTCGATATCGCCAATGGGTTGTGGAGGTCAGTCGGTAGTCGCCTTTGATGTGTAGCGGTTTCGTAGTTAGATTGAAAGTTAACTGAGTTTAGCAAACGCTCGG
The DNA here is from genome assembly GCA_946251805.1 of Cybosia mesomella. Lineage (NCBI taxonomy): Eukaryota > Metazoa > Arthropoda > Insecta > Lepidoptera > Erebidae > Cybosia > Cybosia mesomella. The sequence continues at coordinate 4,897,125 of OX276417.1, forward strand.
AGAATGATGAGATGCAGTAGTAGGTGGTGTTCTACAGTGTGGGGAGGTGACTGGACCATAACTCCCCCCCTCGATAACATGTATTATTGTATAGCGGTATTTCAACACACAGGAACTCGTGTTATCACCGCCTTATCAATGTTGATAACAATCCATTGAACTTAAAGCTAGTTCAATAGGCGGACTGTATAGGTTTATCGATTTATTTTTGTTGAATAAGGTAATACATATATATACTAGGTGTTGACCGCGGCTTAGCCCGCGTAGAGGTTTAATGGTGGAAGAATGTTTGAAATCGGTTCAGTATTTTCAGAGTTTATCGATTACAAAGGAACGAATCTTTCCTCTTTATAATACTATCGCTGGCCTTCCCCAGCGTCCGTGGCGTATTATCCCCGTAATTGATTAGTTCTCATATAATGTATGGGAATCTGCCGGATTTGTTATGATTACTGCTCCGCTCCCTGGGGTAGAAGCGTGATAATATATAGTCTATGACACTCACAAATAATGTGGTTTTCTATTGGTAAGAGAATTTTCAAAATCAGTTCAGTAGATCCAGACATTTCCCCCTAAAAACTCACTAGATCACAAACTTTACCTTAGTATAGATATGTATATATACAAGAATTGCTAGTTTGAAGGTATTAGATTTGTAGTATTTCCAAAGTCATTTTCAACTCTGTTTCAGTTGTATCCATCGCCATATCGTAAGAAACTTTTCATGTTTTTTATATTTAGGTCGAACAAAACTGCAACTGGAAACTGCCAACTATACGGAAACTCGGCAATAAATCCAGTCAGAAGTGATTCTGTGTTGGAAGCCAGCCACACGGAGTCATTTAACAGTTTCAAATTGGCATTGTCGTTGAATAGAATATGCAGTTCAACTTTTAAGCTTTCGTATTTGACGATTTATATACAGACACGTTCATAATGTAACGTTTTCAAAGGGAGCGTGAAGTACAGGTTCTAACAACAAAAGGTAGCTTTCTAACAACAAGAGCAGGTACTCTATAATTTTATAAACACAAACGATTTTAACTGCAATATACTTAAAGATATCAAACTGTCAGTCCGATGAGCGATAGAAATAGCACTACAAAACCGAAGTTAGCCGAACTCTTACTCTTCTACCCAACGACGCACGACGTGTTAAATCAAATACAAGAACTGTAGGCCTACCAGAAAATGTACATGTAATGTGTAGGAAATGTTCATCCGCAATCTACAAAACCGAAGTTAGCGGAACTCTCACTCTTCTACCCAACGACGCACGACGTGTTAAATCAAATACAAGAACTGTAGGCCTACCAGAAAATGTACATCTCCTGTGTAGGAAATGTACATACGCAATTGCGGACTCGCACGGAACACGAACGAAAGAAGTGTCATTTAGGCACCAGTAAGCTACTTCGGATTTCTTTCTTTCGGTCGGGACCATAAAGTATCAAGGAGTTTGTCGATAACCTGTCGACCTTTTGAAATAAATCGTATAGTATCGTGCTTTCATTATTTTTTTTTTTGGCAGGCTGTCAAACTTCCGAATTTTGCGGTTTCAGTTCGTTTCATGGTAGGGTTTAGGGCGAATGAACTGTCATGTGCCGTCTTCGGGCTGCATTTCATGGCACCGATTAACGATTTCCCGAAATTTCAGTAGACTGATGGGCTAGTGAAATGGTTTTGTCAGGATCGAACTGACTAAAGATCGAAGTACCTTTAATAGGAATTTTTGCAACCTTAAATAAGTCTGCGTGGGCAACTGGCGCATTGTGGGTCATGTTGCGACAGGTTTCGGAGCTGCCCACGCAAAGATTAGCAGTTTTAGGTACTAAAAAGGACGATGACCGCAAAACTGCCGCATATACGTATTAATATCGAAGGCCTCATATTCATTATCCTTCTTCCATGTTTTCTTTTTCCTACTGTACCGGGTCCTTAAAGCGGGGCGTGATAAAGCATCGGATGAGGCCGTCAAGCTGAGAGCCACCATAGTAGCATTATCGGTGTCTGCAATGGTGATCCTCATGCCTGAGACTTTACCTTTAGCTTACCATCGGGCGAGGTCATATTGACGCGACCACTATATAAAAAAAGGCAAACGCAATCCGGGAGTGCCGACAGAAGTGAAAACTTGAACAATTACGCGTATTTTTAATCATCATCTACATTCCTGCCTCACTCCCTCCCTCACTCACTACCTTCCTCGCTCCCTCCAATCCCATCCCTCCCTACGTCTCTCACTCCCTCCATCCCTTCCTTTGCTCCCTCTATCTCTACCTCTCTCCGTCCCTCACTCCGTCCATCCATTCATCCACCCAGCTACAACAAAGATGGCGTTTTTGTAAAAATAATATGGAAAACGTCTCGCGTGACATAGGCGCCTAGGTGACGTGACGATAAAAAAAACGCAAGGCTTATGATTTTTCTTTAGCCAAAAATTGCTTATAATCTCAACGAGCCTAAAGAAGTATTCACTTCAAAAACATCCGCCCGCTAATCGCGATTTCATTCGAATCTTGAATTTTAGAGCCGCCTCCTGCTCCTCCATTACTGGTTTAGCAGGGGTTATGGGGGGGCGACTGCCGTCTGACCCCCTTGAAAGGAAAGCTTGTGCTAGAGCCTTGTCTGTTCGACTGCAGGTGTACCAGCTAGCAGGTGGGGTTGGTTTGGACCCCAAAGACCTTAAGAGGACCCCGTACACCCTAATTTATTATACATATAGTGCATTCGCTATTGGTATTAGTTTAACACACTCCAAGTTACTGACCACCGTAGCTCTAAATTTAGTAAATTTACATAAAACAATAAACGAAAATTTTAAAATGTTACATTTGAAACATACATAACTTCACGCCTGTACCCCCGAAGGGGTAGGCAGAGGTGTATTATACACCCACGATTCGCCAGTTATGTTTAGGTCCCAATGTAATAGGGGGCGAGCCTATTGCCATCTACCGGGCACATTACTAAGCGAGCGATAATCAACATGAACACACATAACTACGAAAAGTCAGAGGTGTGTGCCCGGGGCGACTGGGGATCGAACTCGAGACCTCGTCTCGGCAGTCCGTTACGTACATCACTGGACTATCGCAGCTTTTTTTTGCATCGCATTTGTTCTCTGAAGATTACAAAAATAAATATACATCCTTGTTTTTATTTATTTCATATTTTATATTCATTTATTTCATCGTTTGTAACATGGTGTTCAGCTACTTCTGTGGGCGACGGTACGTATATATGTAGTAGCTATACTAATTAGTTAGCCCTAAAGCCACCTTGCTTTGTCTCGAGCGTTGCTTCTTGGACAGTGGTAGTTGGGTAAGGGAAAAGAAGAAAATTACATAATTTAAAATACAAAAATATTGTGAATTAATTTGAGATGATGTAGAATATGCTGCTTCCTTGCTGTTTGGCCGTGGTCCATATGAAACTTGTGTTCCAGGGCTGTTTGGCCGTGGTTCATTTGAAATTTGTGTTCCATATGGAACACTAGTTCCATGTGGACCACGGTGGAGCCTGGAAGCAGTATATTCTACATGTAACGCCGGCCGTGTAAGCCTAAAGATTTATAATTTGAGATGAGATTTAACAACTAAACGTTTATTTGATAAAAAAACGTTTGTACTCTATGAAGATGATTGTAAGATACCACGCTTTTGCATATAGCTAGCATAGACTTGATACGGAAGGCGGAGGATCTGGTGCTATGGCACTGCATTAGACGCAGTAAACTAATTGAGCTACTTGAGCTGCCAACATCCTTGAGGTACAAGCTACTGACGGCGGGGCGACTAGCGCCACCTCATAACCGGGGCAAGACGGGGACACCGTAGTTGCCAAACCCTCGAGGGATCTCGAAACCGGAGATGGCCTGGACAGTCCGGGTGCGAGGGAAATGCCTTATGGTTTTAGGTTTAAGTTGGTTCAAGCCCGACAACGGCCCCCGCTGGCCGGCGGGGGGGGGGGTATCCCAGGGGATTTCCGCACGAAAAGAAATTAAAAAAGGTATAAGCTACTGAACTAGACGAGGTTCTGGCGCAGCCTTTCCTCTCTGGGTTGGCAGGTCAGACGGTAATCGCTCCCGGAAAAGCCGAGGTACCAATGAAAATAAGCGGACCTCGGACTCCAAAGTGCACATTTCAGACGCAACTGGGAAATTGCTATGACACTGATGTTGACTTTGGTGCGGACTGTACCTTGGAGTCGTTTTTTCATAATTACCCTACACACAATAATTTTCCAATCACTTGTTTTACAACTGATGCGTGAAATCGTCGAGTTTTTTACTAGGAAATATTAGAAACTATTAAGTAGGTACGGCAATTTGTTAAGCTCTATATCAGCAGGAAATTATTAAGTACTAGCCTGTTTCCCGTAGCTCCGGCCGCGAATAGTACTGAAATAAGTGTAGTCGTTAAGCTTTGTGAAATTTTCCAATTTTTTTTTTTGCGTTATTTTCTTAATTTAGATTCCGTACCCTAAGAGTAAAACGGGACCCTATTACTATGGCACTGCTGTCCATTCGTCCGTCTGTCACCAGGATGTATCTTATGAACCGTGACAGCTAGACATTTGGAATTATTACAGATGATGTATTTCTGTTGCCGCTATAGCAACAAATACTAAAAACGAAATAAAATAAATATTTAAGGGCATTTATTAAATATCCAACAGCTTGTGTAGGAGCCTACACAAGCTGCTGGATTTGTTACGAGGATTTATTATTCTTATATCAGGAGCTTTGAGAGGACATTACTCTTTATTTCTGATTCGATACTAGAAGCTGCGAATCTATCTCTAGTCGAATCTATCGTTACGCGAAACTGTCGTTACGCGAATCTGTCATTCTTAGATCTTGTAATTTTGCGACACCTACCTGGCATCATCAAGGTAATAATTGACTAATTATGCATTTCTCTGAATTCGCTAGTCTGTCATTTTGCGTTTCGTTACGGGGGCGTCGTTCTGTTCAGCGTCCAAACCCATTATTTTATGGATGACATAATCCCTGCAACGCTTGCCGATTTACAAAAACTTTATGTTTATAGGTGATATTTTCAACGAAACAAATTACTTAATTGAAGTGCAATACATATGTCCTTGAAATGTTGACTCCTCAATCGAATATCGTCGGCATTGTGTCCCAGGTCGGGCGCGACAGGACATCACAAACAATGAAATGACATAAGACGCATAATTGACTATTGTACTGCATCCGTTCAAAAACGATCGAGAATAGGGTGGCCATCGAAAATATTTTTTAGAGTGTAATATTTGTTTTTTAAGATGTATTTAAAAATGTAATTTTTGTATGTATATTAAAAAACAAATAAAGAGAATAATAAATGTAATGTTTTTCTTCACTTTCAAAGTCAAAGTCAAAGTCAAAAACCATATATGCTGTATAGACCATTAATACGGAACTTACAAAACGTCAAAAAAAATTCTCATGTTTGGCAAATGGACCACCGGTTCGAAACGCGGCCCTGTTCTGAGAAGACTCCGGCAAGAAACTCAGCGGGCTGTTTTTTTTTTTTGGTCTATTTACAAACATATTTACTTAACCTACGTACAATATTTCGTTTGAGTAGCATAGAGAGAGAGCAAGTTCATATCCAAGTTTGTTTGTCGTCTAAATAGTCTTGAATTTTATAATAGCCTTTTTGGCAGAGTTTACTTTTAATTTGCCTTTTAAATTTATGAAGAGGTAGATTCTTCATTTCACTAGGAAGCTTGTAGTAGAATCGTATACAGTTACCCTGAAAGGAATTACTAATCTTGTGGAGTCGACTATTACAAACCCCAAGATTGTTTTTATGTCTAGTATTTACGTTATGTATATCACAAAGCCTTAAAAATTGTAAATGTTTCTTCTAACATACAAAAGATTTTCAAAAATATATTGGGAAACTACAGTTATAATGTTTATTTCCTTGAACTTTTCTCGGAGGGAGACTCTTGGGCCCAACTTATAAATTGCCCGCACCGCCCGCTTTTGTAGTACAAAGATTTTATTGAAATCTGCGGCATTACTCCAAAGGAGAATGCCGTAGCTTATAATACTATGGAAATAACTGAAATAAACTATTCTAGCGGTATCTATGTCTGTTAAAGTCCTAATCCTTTGCACAGCGTAGGAAGCAGAACTTAACATACTAGCTATTTTTTCAATATGTGATCCCCACTGTAATTTAGCATCGATACTTAAACCTAAGAACACGGTTGATTCCACAAGGCTCAACAACTGTCCATTAAGTTGTACATTGGTTTCCACCGGTGTAACATTAGGTAAGGTGAATTTATTACATTTGGTTTTTTTTATTAAGTCAAAGATTATTTAAATTAAACCAATGAATCACTTGTGAGATTGCGTTGTTCACTTCGTCATAATTATCTAATTGTCTTTTAATTTTAAATATTAAGGAAGTATCATCAGCAAACAAAACAATACTAGTTTTATCCCTTATGTAGTAAGGGAGGTCATTTATATAAATTAAAAATAAAAATGGTCCAAGTATCGAACCCTGTAGAACGCCCATCGAAACCAAAGATTCCACCGAACGTGTACCCTCTGAATTCTATTGTTCAAATAAGAAGTCAAAAGGTCGAGAGCCTTGTTCCTTATTCCGTAATAATTCCTAATTTCCTGACCAATGTATCATGGCGGACGCAATCGAAGGCTCTGGATAGATCGCAAAAAACACCTAATGCATCCTGCTTATCCTCCCAGGCCTCGTAAATACATTTCAATAACTCTATACCAGCATCCGTCGTTGATCGTCCTTTAGTAAACCCAAACTGTTTATCATGAAATAATTTATATTTATTAAAATGGGTTAGCATCTGGTCTAGAATTAATTTGTCTTTGTTTATAACTACCTATATAAATAAATGAAGTTAAAGTGTTTGTTTGTAATTTTAAAATGACATCTTTTAATAAATGCGTATGATTGTATACAGTATCGTGCATACTGATAACAAAACAATTTTTTTTAAATTGCGTGTCTGTCTTTGGGTCTGATGGTTCCGGAGAATATTCGGGTCGAATTTAGCGGTTTTTTTTACTGCACATAGCTGATGTTATAAAGTGTAGCTTAGCCTACTTTTATTTTAGAAGAAGTGTTAAAGTTTCGCGCAAAAAATCCAGATTTAAGCCCAAGCGGACGAATTCGCGGGCACAGCAAGTCAAAAATAATATAAACAGTTATTGTAATTACTGGCCATTAAAACCCCCTTTTAGGGCTTCATGCAGGGTATAAAAAGAGTAACCATGAATTTTATGTGTCAGATTTTATTTTGTCACAGACTTAACTTACTGCCTTGTGAATCTCGCTTTAAATCATTAAATTTTGATGTTTATAATTGTTACTATTAATCTAAATGAATAAAATTATTTGAATATTTTTCGAAACTGCGTATTGCCAACCCTAATCTTTGATCATGAAAGATGCTATTAGTCATTAGACTAGACCTCGCCGTCTATGTTTATTTGCATGTTGTACTTGATAAAACGGTATATAATATTTCATTGCCTTTTTTGAGCTGAGTGAGACGAAGTCGAGTGAAAGCTCTTTATTGAGCTGAGTGAGACGAAGTCGAGCGAAAGCTCCTTAACCAGACTTCAGGATTTTCTTTGTCACAGGTCTCCTCCTAAACTACTAATCCAATCAGAACCAAATTTGGCATGATTAAAGAGGTCAATCAGAGGAAGGTTTATGGATATATTTTGAAAACATTAATGCTATCACAGAGGAATGATCACCGTTCAAAATATCCAGATGGAATTACATAATAACCGCTCGAGACACTGTGACCAAACTTTACATGCTCAGAAAGCATGTCCAGAGTTGTGACTTTCAAAAAGAATTTTCAAAATCGGACTCGCCACGGAGGAATGATCACTGTTCAAAATTTTCAAAATCTGGTTTCTCACTCAGCTCAACATTGCAAGCAGCGATTCGCCTTGCAGACCTAGTAGGGTTTTATACCCTAGGGGTAATCTACGGAACCTTATTACTAAGATTTCCGCTGTATCTCCCTGTCTGTAAGCGGGCTGTATCTCTTGAACTGCAATTGAAATTTTCACATTGTGGCTGCTATAAAAATAGCAACAGAATGAATTTAAGCATTTAATCATTATTCTGATCGACGCTACACGTGACCGATGAGGCTTGACTTTATCTTGCTCAAAGAATTATCATTGCCATTCAACGTGGCAATGCTGCCAGTCTTCTGGGAACATTACCAGTCGGCGATGATGCGGAGGAATTCTATGACGCATGTATGTAAATATTCTGGGTTTAGTTTTTTTTTTAGAGTTATTTATTAGTTATTCTCAATGAAAATAAAAATAAATATTCTAGGACATAATATCACACGACAGCGTCATCTAGACCCAAACTAAGCAGAGCTTATCATATGGGTTCTAGAATGCGTATAAACATACTTAGAGATTATTTCTGTAAATAAGGGCGCGTCCATTACTTATGTGAGGTACCTAATATTTCAACTCCCCCTCCTAGATTTTTGAAAGAGGTAAAAAATAGGGGTTCCCATTTAAAATAAATGAGATTGACGTTTAAATAACCTTGAAAATGAGGTTCAAGGTCAAATCAGAGGTCACCGTTGGATTCCTCGTCGTGAAACCTTTGTTTCACGACTAACCTCGTGCGGTTTTCCGGGGTTTCCATACTCTTTCCTCACCCGGTAGAAACCACAGAGGTCATATATAGTACATACAGTCTTGCTGTTTTTGTTCTCTTTAGTCAAGTAGGTTCTAAGCGTAAGAAGCTTCTGATTACTTACTATCTTAGTAGCAGTCGACCGCTTTCCCGCTACGCCACACAACACATTAAGTCGTCATTGATGGCATGGACCACACCTAGACCGGTAACCATTGATTTCCATAACTGTCTTTTATCTTTAAAACAGAGGCGTGGTGTGTGACAAAGCGGAACTCTACTCAAATAAAAGCTTTGAAGCTATGGTGACCTCATATCTTGCGATGTGAAAATTTAATAAATAGCACAGTTTTAAAAATCCCGGCACTAATCTATTCATATTGTGTTGGATAGCCTATTTATCGAGGAAGGCTATAGGCTATATATCATCACGCTACTATGCAGGGGAGCGGAGCTGTAATGATATATGTCAACAAATCGGGCAAATTTCCATAAATTATTGTCAAACTAATAAATTACATGCATGTAGGTATGAGTTAAATAGGTGCCACGGGCGAAACTGCGGGAGACAGCTAGTTTATTTATAGCCAAGAACAATCTCATAATATAGTATATAAGACAGGTGTAAGTGGGCAGGCAAGCTAGGGTCGACCTCGCAGAACATGCACTGATCAAAAGCACTTGAAACCGGCGGGCTTGCATGAAAGGTTTAATGACAGTGAAGAAAGCTCGTGAAGTATGTAAATACAGAAGCAGATGGCGGGCTTTTGTCTCTGCCTACCCCGAAGGGAAAAAGGCGTGAGTATATGTATGTATGTATGTAACAATCTCGATCATATCGACTTTCGAACACAAAAATACACAACAAAATCGGTTTATCCGTTTTTGAAATTGACAGACACACACACACACACACTTCCAACTTTAAACACCCCGTCGTTTTTGCGTCGGGGGTTAAAAAGATACAGAAGGCCGATTTAGAACAATGAGCGAAAATTCACGTACACGTTGATACATATACACTTCCGTCGATCTCAGAATATTTCAGTCTTCCCTGCTGCAGCGAGTACCCGCTTTTTGACTTTACGAATCCAGAAGGCGGAAGACGTCATTTTATGAGTATTCAAACTATTACGGTCACTAACGATAGTATTAGAGTCAAGGGGATTACCATGTGTTGTTTTGAGGGTCCGATTTCGGAACTGTTACAAGCGCCATGATCAAGGAGCGACACGATCCGTGATTATGACCCCAGGACAGACAGACCTTTGACCAGAAGTCTATTTAAAAAAATCTCTTACTCACGAAATACTAGCACATGTCGGACATGGTATGGTGACCTAATTTGTCAAATTGTAACTGTCCGCGAAGAAATTCGGCTTCTTGTGTTAATAAGATTATTACGCTGGCGTTATATTAATCCTTTCCATATCTGATTACTTAATCCTATCCGCGTGGTTCAACAAATTATGTACCTACTTAAGCCCTAAAAAGATGGATGGCTTGCGTGAAAGATGGTATGGCTTATGGTAAGAATAGAAAGTGACAGGAGATGACTTCTGACAGGGATGTATGGAATTTTTTATATTGGAAGTAAAATTAATATTTTAGGACATATTTATATTTTTTGTAAATACACACATTTTATACATAAATAGATACACAGAACAATGCATATATTATATACATATTCATGCATAGAAAATAAATATGTACACTGAGCCGGAATCGAACCCGCAACGTCTGAAAGCGGTTAACCGGTCTACGGCTACGCCACAGAAGTCGTCAAATATCGCAAAATATTCTTGTTAAATCTTGCCCGTGCTGAAATTCTGATCCCGAACCGGCATCGAGGTAATAATATACGTCATACCGGCAACCTTATATTATTTTGTTCGATCTAAATCCAATTTGGGACTGTCTTTCGGCAATTATGCGCGTACACACATTTTGGGTATTTATTTTTATTTATATAGATTTAGGACAGACGACCTAGCAAAGAACGCAGAGACTCGGTGGATGCAGGCCGCTACAGACCGGTCGAAATGGAAGTCGATGGGGGAGGCCTATGTTCATCAGTGGACTTCTTACGGCTGATATGATGATGATGATATAGATTTAGGCCGTCACTTGGCTGGTTAATCAGCAGGTGGACCGGCCCACAGGTCAGGTTTGCTCCAGCCCTGAAGATATAGGTGGGGCCCACATACCTATTACAGGCGCTGGCCAAACAGAACATACGCGCGTCCTAGAAGTGTCTTTGTAACATCCCGCGCACCCTTTAACCTCTCCGCTCTGTTACAAAGACACGTCTAGGACGCGCGGCCGTTCTGTTTGTCCGGCAGCCTTACGCCAAAAGATAATATATGGACAAAATGAACGGACGCGCGTCGTAGACGTGTCTTTGTAACACATTGCGCGGGTTGGGTGGAGAGGTTAAGGGGTGCACTGGGTATTACAAAGAAACGTCTAGGACGCGATTGTTTGGCGTCTTAAAATCGTCTTACGCCAAAAGATAATTATCAAGTAAAATAAATCTCAGACTTCACTTTCACAGAATACAAATTATTTTTAAATCCAAACGTTTTAATATAATGGGCAAATTATGCGTGCACTTGCAAAATACAGCAGATGACATGCATGCTAGGACAAATGGAGGTCTGATGTTCGAATATGACATTTCGACACCTGCAAAGCAAAAAATTATCTATTACTATTATTACTCGATTTTTCAGATTTTTGATTGTCAATTTAATTTTTTTCATTTGTTTGTTTTGATTATTACCTTTGCATAGCAAAGTGTGTGTGTAGGGCCCCTTCGAGATCTTTGGGACGCAATTCAACCTACCTACAAGCTCGTACACCTGCTGATGAACGAGACCCTGGCGTAGGATTGCCTCTCGGGACTGATGGGTCAGACGGCAGTCGCTGGCGTTTGACCACTATCTCACCTGCTGATAAGTGATGATGTGGTCTGCGGTGAATCTTCATTCAAAGATTTTAAAGTACCACAGAAATCTTAGTAGAAATATGTTCTAGTTAACCTTTACGAAATGAGAACGATACGCACATTCCATACAAACAGAACTCATTGTACAAAGATTAATTCACAAATTAACTCTCCGAAGGTCTAATAAAACGAGCGTTAACACAATAAGGCGCAGGAAGTTCTCTATTTACTCAATAACTTGGTTGTTGAAAGGATTATGATTAAGAACTTGTGTCCACCATGTTTTTCTTAGCGCTACTCACGCACGAATATTGGAATTACTGTTAATTAGGAGAAAAGATTCAACAATGGACTGCAATAGGCAAATTTATGATAAAGAAAGGAAAGTAAAAAACTATAGGCAGTGTTAGTGACAATGATATTCTAATATTATAGGGCAGTCGTATAAAAATAATTATGAATGAATTCACTGAAGACGTAGTCGACGATAACCAAATGGGGCAGGTTTGGTAAGATGAACCCAAAACGTCCGCCACTTTAGTAACCCTCCCTTTTTGTCTAAGGGACATATAAACATCATCGTCACAAGTTCACTTCTTCATCATTGAGTTAATGGCTAGATGTTTTCTCGCCTGTGGCTGTGGTCAAGACTTGAACACAGCCACAGCGTGCCTTGCACACGCCCTCTAGTTCGACAAGTTCTCTTCGGTGGTAGTGCGGGACTGTGTGGCGCAACGGCTGAGGCGCGCCAATTAACCAATCAATACTAAACTAATCACGGGCTCAAAAGGCTCGCGTCATTTCGTTTGTTTCGTTGGTCCTGTACACATGCAGGAACTTTCGGCGCTTGTTCTCGAAGTTTATCAGCAATTTTTTTTAATATTTAGGCCGTCAAATTGACTGCACCCCGCCTGATGGTAAGCTGACGTGAACTCCAAAAAGTAGTGGCCACCATTGTCCCTAGAATGGTGGCCCCTACCTAGACGGCCTCAACAGATGCTTTTTCACGAGCCGCATAAAGAGCCCAGTGCTTTATGGTCCGATACAAAAAGGAATCACCAAACCGCTTGGTTTGTGCCATAGTACAGGTGGAGGGCACAGTGGGCAAGTTCACTGGCTATGTACTAACATATCAAAGTTTCATCACAATCGGATGACTGATATTGTAATGATGATTGATGATGACCTACGACCGATTTCCACCATGGCGACCACGTCTATGTAGTCCTAATTAAGTACGGCGCTCGTGCGCCCGAAGATGGCTAATATAACCAATCTTGGCGGTGAACCGGATATCGTAATACATAGAGGACAAACAGACAAAAAAACATTCATATTAATAGTTTATAGATTAGGTATTGTGAAAGCTGTTAAGTGATTGTAATTACGACTTTCAAAATTTAGAATTACGGTACTCACAATTGCACCGATATAGGTGAAGTTGTTTCGGAAATGAAACAAATTAGTCTGATGTAAGTATGTTTCTCAAGCTGCTTAATCAAATTTAACTATTTGGTAATGATTACTTCATAAAATGATTTCCTGCTTCCTTCCTTTCGGTCTCAGTTTGAAATATGAATATAATCATACACACATATATCACACACGAGACAACAACTCGTCATCTGCTTCTGTCCTTACATACTTCACGAGTTTCCTCTACTGTCATTAAACCTTTCATACAAGTCCGCTGGTTCCGAGTGATTTTAACCTGCCCTTTTTTCAATAGATTATTAATATCATCATATAATTAGTAGAGTGAATGCATTTGAGGCGCGGTCATTATGGAGCATGTTTGGAGTAAGACTGGCTGATAGGAAGAGAAATACAGATATACGGGAATGGTGTGACCTGAAAGAGAATGTGTTAATGAGAATTGAAAAGGGTTTGCCAGGTGGTTTGATCATTTAGAACGAATGAATACCTTTCTTTTTTTTACCTTTCTGTTTTACCACGGATACACTTCCCCACCGGGTAGCGGGGGTGGTTATGTTGAACTCGAACCGTATAATACTGCACGCCGTCTCGGGTCTCATGTGCCGTAAGCTGACCCAATAAGGCGATTTCCTCGCAACCCGGCTGTCCCTGGGCCATCTACGGCCTTGAGATAGCCCCCTCAGGTATAGGAACCACGGTGTACCCATCTTGCTCCGGAGAGGGAGGGGAGCACGTATCGCACCATCGCCTCAGCCTGCTTGTGCTAACGAAAGAATAAGAATACCTACTGAGCGTTCGTGTTCACGGTAACTTTAACCGAATACACCACAGTACTATCGGTAATCGATAATTGGAGTATTATCGATTCTTCCTACAATCCCGGGACTGTTATGCGGGCGTGAACAAGCGTCTGATGAGGCCGTCAAGTTGAAGACCACTATTCACTATTGTAGCATTGTTGGCAACTATAATACTTCGTTTTAAAGACTTCGCTTTTAGCTTACTGTTAAGCAAGGGGAAGTCATATACACAAAACATGCAATTTTGTGATAAACAGACAGTTGTTCTTGTAACTCTACGTTTTCAGAAATGCGCACGCGTCACTGGCGCTTCCTATAACAAAAACAATCATGTATTCTACAATATGAGTGGTTTGTGGTTAAGTGAGAACCGATTACGTTAACAAATTGCAAGGTTAAGCTATACTTGTCAGGGCAGTCGTATGATGGGTAGGTAACCGTTCTTAACCCACAAACCCCTCCGTGCCTTGGAGAGTACGTTAAGCCGTTGGGCCCGGTTGCCATACCAACATATGTGGCCTTCGTAACGAATGGTTGGAGCCCTAAAAAGTCCAACAACTTGTAGGCCTACCTTGAACTGTACCTACATCCGCAATTGCAGGCCCGCACAAAACATAAACGACAGAAGTGTAATTTAGGTACCATGAAGTTATTTCGGATTTCGTTCTTTCGGTCGGGACCGTAAAGTATAAGGTTTTCATATACTTACAATATATTTCCATTCAAAAAAACTATTATAAACCAACATATTAAAAAAATATGTGTACGTGTACTGTACACAGGTAAGAAGTGAAACTTCTTTATGACCTTATTTTTCGAAAAATGATCTACTTTTACAGAAATTGATAATGTTTAACAAAAGGCTTTTATTATCATAGACATGGATACAAATAATACAATTATTTCATTTTACCTTATTACTACTAAGATTATTACAGTATTTCATTAAAGTACAAAACAGTCGTATTAGTTAATAATAACTAGTTTTAATGGAATTGTATACATTGACCGATAGTTACAATCAAAAACTGAGGTTAACCTTAAATAACTTGAAAAAAATAATTACCAATCACACCCACGTGTTAGAAAAAGAGATAATTACTTACTTTTTTTAGAAATTCACTGGAATTAGAATTAAAATAAACGCTTTGATTTTGCTGATCACTATCATTCGAATAAATCAACTTTTTTTAAAAAGATGGCGCGTAACGGAAAATGTGACGGTAAATTTTTTTCCAACGCCGATAAAGAAGTTTCACTTCAAAAATACATATCTTTGTATTGGATTATGATAACCTTTCGACCTTTTGAAATAAGTCGTATAGTATCGTGTTTTCATTTTAATTTATTTTTTGGCGGGCTGTCCAAATTCCGAATTTTTCCGAATCGGTTTCAGGTCGTTTCATGGTAAGCTTTAGGCCGAATGAACTGTCATGTGCCGTCTTCGGCCCCGATTGGATAAGTGCGTTTCATGGTACCGATTGCCCGAAATTTTAGTCCGCAATTGCGGATGTGCGTTTTATTGTAGGCCTGCTGGTCTAACTACAGAACTTCTATATCGCCAGTGCGTTGTGTGTCTAAGCCTGATGGCAGTCATTTCACGGCAAATATCAAAGTTTGACCGTTTCATAGAACGCTCTACAAAACCAAAGCAAGCCAATTTTAGCCGGACTCTCCCTCTTATTCCCGAGCAATAGCTATAACTGCTATACCTTTAAAGAAACAAACATAACTGTCTTCTTAAACATTTAAATATTAATATCCATCACCGTTACGAATACTAAATGGTTTATAACTTCCTCCTACATACATATCTTCATATGGAGGCAGCGTTACGTTAATGCAAATATTACGTTATTTTATCATACCGACTCGCGGGTATGTAAATAGCGAAATTAGTAACATTTGATAAGATAATTATGATCTTACTTAGGGCCCAATTCAATAAAAATTACGTTTTTAAAACATCTGATTTCAAAACTTACGAAAAATAACAAAAATATAGGGGTGTACAATTAGATTTTGTAAATCTAATTGTACGCCCAATCAACAAAGAGTGATTCTGAAGGTTAAATAACCTCATAAAAATGTAAGCAGGTTTTGTTTCGACGGATTATACTGACTACCAAAGTTTTTTTTTACGTTTTTCTTTTGAATCGAATTGCATTCACATTTTTTGAAAACGTGGATGTTACTTGATTAGAATTGGGAGATTCTTAGCGTAAAATATCATAATTAAAAATAATAATTGCAATTACGTGGTTGCGGAATCTGATCTTAGAATTTACTGTTTAGGTTAATGACCTCTTGTATAACTACTAGACTGGCTCTACAGAACAAAAGATTTTGGCATCGCGAAAGTCCACAAGTCGAGCACCAAACACGCGCAACTTTTTGTACCTATCATACAGATAACATTACAAAAAGGCGCGCGCGCAATATACTGATAGGTGTCAAATTTGATTAAACTTATTTGTCTAGCCTGTATCCTGTACCAAATTCGAAATTCAAAGGTCATTCCCGCCTCACCTTGGAACCTTGGTACAATTTTTATTCTAAACAGCCTGTCTAGTAATATCAGAGACATGTAGTGTTTCAATAGGTAATTACTAATTAGATAAGTGTTCCTGGACAGATCTGGATGAAATTTCTTTCTTTCTTTCTTTTTTTTTCTTCTTTTTTTTTTCTTCTTTTGATCTTAAATAATACATATAAACACTTAGTGTTTAAGTATTATTTAAGATATTGGTTGAATGTAAACTGGTAGAGAACGCCTACGGCATTAAGTCAGCCGATGTACCCCGTGCATGAAGTTAAATAAATAAAAAAAATATTCTAGACTAAAATCTCTGAGGCAAACAAAATTACATACATAATATAAGCATACAGACATAAATATAAATATAAACGAGGATATATAATTACTGTTGAGATGCTACATAGGTTACTATTGATCCCGGAAATAGGACCCTGTGGGTTACAGGAACGAGATCAGTAATGCTGGTAGACTCAAGGCTAGTTGACAATAATTTTTTTAAATTTATTCTGATCTGATTAAACTCAAAATCATTGAAACAAAAACAGCATCCTTAGAATGCAGTTAAACTTGAAAAGGATACTAAAATTAACACCATTTGTTTACAAATCAGTTCAAAAATAACACCTAATATAAAGACTTCTAAACATCTGTTACGGAATAATCATCACAAGGCACGTGCCATCGTGTACACCATCATACATAAACATTTGTACCGTTCCCAGTCACAGTGTGGCCTAAGTACCCCTCTTTTACCATCAGTACCACTCGACGCCTCATTTACAACCTATACAACCACTTTCAACTTTTTCGGTACCATTACCGTGCTAACTTGTGCTTTGAACTAGTTTTTCGATTCATAGCAAGCATTGAATACTGTTGATATCGGTGATACCGGTTGGAATATGAGGTCGGCCGTTACTTGATACTTCAATTTCGAATACGCGTCATACGGTTGCACCGCCCACGATAGGCAGACGTGCGTCGGCGCAGAATACGACCATAAACTCGTAGAGAAATTGAAAAGGGTTCTACAAGGACCAATTTTGGATCCTATATTTCTAAAGTCGGTTTTGTGAACGGGTTCTCGTTTATTTTTATCTAATTATGTGTAATAATATCTCTTGACACTTTCTGAAGTGAAATAAGATTCCCACGGGTTTCAAGTGATTGTTGTAGTGAGAACTGAGTGTAAGAAATGATTTAATGATATTTCGCCATACAAAATGAATGGAATGTGTAAGTACATAATAGATTTTAGTTTTTTGTCAATCTAATACGAGTTGAAGCTTGATTTTGATTTGATAGTGTAACGCTCATAATAAGGTTCTAATTAGCGTGCATTTTTAAATGATGAATCACTGACTTTGGTCGATTTAAGAAATTTTCTTTTTTCACTATCGTCAAGGTTCATACAGCTTAGTTTTAAGATCAATTTTGTTTTTTTTTAACCTAACGTACTTATGTCTATAGATGGTAATACTGTTTTACACAGTATCATAGTAATTTTGATTACTATATCTACTATAGAATTATTGATTACCGTTTTAAGAGTTTTAAAAGAAAACTATAAGTAAGCCTGCATATTAACAAGCTGTCTAGGGGGGTAAGTTAAATATTTTTTCATCTCAAAGTCCAGTTCTTGGGGCAGGTTTAATATTTTTTTATACATGAAAAGATGGATGAAACGGCGGGGCACAGCTAATGTTGTTTAGAAACGATAAATGCACAAAATACCTACATTAATTTGGAGAGTTTGAAGGCCAGCAAGAAACATATTGATACATTCAGAGGCTTAGTAAGAAATATAATGAATGAACTATTATGAAGTGTATATAATTACGCAGACAGTATGTCTGCGTAATTCTCTATTAATTTTCAAAAATTTAATAATGTATAACTTCTGCATACTGTGTGCAGAAATTGTGTGTGTAAATTAACAGCGACTCCGGTGGATCAGTGATGGATCTTCCCAAACTCCTTTAGTGCCGTCCGATCTACTAGTGGAGCACACGGTGGATTCTACAACAGTTGTAAGTTTCACACGATCCAACGGTGGATCACAGTGAACTACATAGTTCTGTTTGCTCCACTGGTGAATCGCGGCGGTGGATCCTAGTGGACTGAGGGCAATTACAAATGTGAATAGTTATATTATCTAAAAATTTCGTTACAAAAACTTTTAGTCCGATTACGGCGCCATTTTTGCACGCACCTTCTTGCAAGTGGCAACAAGAGCAGTTATACGAATGTAATAAAACTTCTTGGTCTGAATTTCGTCAGGACGTATAGACCCCACCAAGATCTTGGAGCCCCAATCCATCCTCACCTGCAAGTAGTACTGCTGATTGACAGATGAGGGTCTGGCGCAGGCTTTCCTCTCGGGTTGGGGGTCAGATAGCATTTGTTCCATAAAAGCCATTAGGAAAGGAGGAAGTGAAAAGTAGACCCCGGGCTCCAGAGTGCAAGCTTTGAATGCAACCTGTGTTAGAGCGCGGATATGAAGAAAAAGACTATGAATGTACATACATTTAAATTGGAAAAGTTAACATCCCGGAACCTGCGACCAGTCCCTTTCTAAGAGGAACACTCTGACCAATTATACTACCTGGAGGCAACCTGGAAAGCCGTAATACTCCGATACATATAATAACAAAATTTACAGTCGAGTCTTCAGGGCCCTACCAACATCCTTGACGCCCAAGCCAATCTCACCTGCAAGTCGGTGCACCTGTTAAACTATGAACGAGGGTCTGACACATACTTTCCTCTCAGGTTTGAGAGATCAGAAGGCAATCACTCCTGGAAAGTTGACCTACCAATCAAAAACAGTAAGCGGGCCTTGGACTACAAAGTAATCAAAAACAATAAGCGGGCCTTGGACTACAAAGTAATCAAAAACAATAAGCGGGCCTTGGACTTCAAAGTAATCAAAAACAATAAGCGGGCCTTGGACTTCAAAGTAATCAAAAACAATAAGCGGGCCTTGGACTACAAAGTAATCAAAAACAATAAGCAGGCCTTGGACTACAAAGTAATCAAAAACAATAAGCGGGCCTTGGACTTCAAAGTAATCAAAAACAATAAGCGGGCCTTGGACTACAAAGTAATCAAAAACAATAAGCGGGCCTTGGACTTCAAAGTAATCAAAAACAATAAGCGGGCCTTGGACTTCAAAGTAATCAAAAACAATAAGCGGGCCTTGGACTACAAAGTAATCAAAAACAATAAGCGGGCCTTGGACTTCAAAGTAATCAAAAACAATAAGCGGGCCTTGGACTTCAAAGTAATCAAAAACAATAAGCGGGCCTTGGACTACAAAGTAATCAAAAACAATAAGCGGGACTTCAAAGTGTAAACTTTAAACGCAACTGTAAAATCTTTATGAGGATGTTATATTTTTTTTTTATACCACTAAGGTGGCAGACAAGCACACGGCCCACCTGATGGGAAGCGGTTACCGCGGCCTATGGACGTGTGCAACACCAGTGGCGTCACACTCGCGCTGCCGACCCTGTAAAGGAAAGGGGATGGGAAAGGAGTTTGGGAGGGGACGGGAAAGGAGTTTGGGAGGGGATGGGAAAGGAGTTTGGGCTCCGGCACTCTCACTCACCAAACGGAACGCAACTGTTCAAATACTGTTACTTGGCGTCGATATTCTGTGAGAGGGTGGTGCTTCCCCGGTCGAGTCGGCCCATTCATGCAACGGCCAAAATGACTGTTGCTTGACTCTACCACCATCAAGTTAGTGCCCCGCTCACTATTATGCATTATTTCTTGTGAAGTAGTTTCAATTAGTACGCAGACTACCGGTGGTACATTTTCAATTAAATTGTTACTATAAAATATAAGAATACGGCAATATCAATAATTGCGAACATGATAGAGCAACATGTTACGATTTGCAAATTGACTATTAAAAATTGTACAGTCAGCAACTAAACTTACAAAACGGCAGTGGCGAGGGGTCCATATATGCCGATTTCCTACGACTTCTCTTTGCAGAGATGCAAAACCTAAAGCATGAGCTTCATCAACAGGCTTTTTTAAAAGCCACCATTATCATACAATATAAGACTTTGTCCTATACATCAATGCTTAAATTACGTGTAGGTATAGACCTCCGTCCTCCATGAGCGCAGGCCTGGGGGTGGCGGGTGAGGCCACCTGTCACCCCAGCAGAAGCAGGCCGGGACGGTGGGGCGACTAGCGCCCCTCCCCCAAACCGGGGCAAGACGGGGACACCGTGGTTCCCAAACCCGAGGGGGCCATCTCGAAACCGGAGATGGCCCAGGGTCAGTCGGGGTGCGAGGGATATGCTCTATGGGCAACCTTACACCCCGGCGTCTGTAGACCCGAGACGGCGTGCGGTTTTAGTAAAGGTATAGTGAAGGTGGGGTGCTTGGTTGGGGACCTGCACGCGGTGCACCCTGGGCAACGGAGACGGCAGCGCCTCTCTCCTAGGGCGGGAGAGACGCTGCCGCCTACGGCCAACTCCGACCGAGGCGAGGACGGCCCTGTTGAGGGCTGTTCGGAAGCTTTCCACGTGTCCCTCTGATTAGCAGATGGCACAGTGGAGAGCAAGTAAGGGGGCCATCTCGAAACCGGAGATGGCCCAGGGTCAGTCGGGGTGCGAGGGATATGCTCTATGGGTAACCTTACACCCCGGTCTTAAGACCCGAGACGGCGTGCGGTTTTAGTCGGTGCAAGCCCGACATAACCGCCCCCGCTGGCCGGCGGGGGGGTATCCGAAGGGATTTCCGCACGAAAAAAAAAAAAAAAAAAGGTATAGTGAAGGTGGTAAAAGTCGAAACATTGATCGTAGATTTCCTTTTCACCGGCTTCCATTTTAAAAATTTTAAACCTTTGCCATTGCAACAGTCTTCTTAAAAGTGTCAGTTGTTTTCATTTTCTTTTTATATATCAGTACGTACCTACTCAGCCTTTGATTTGGCACACCAGCAACAAGAGTAAGAGTCCGGCTAAGACCGGCTTACTTCGATTTTATAAAACGTCTACAGCTTGATGTCTTTTTAGAATCATTAATCCGTAGCAATAAAAAATTCTACGACATTCTACACAGCGCTATCTGACTCGCTTGTGTTATGGGTTCTAGAATGCGGATAAACATACTTAGATACATTTTTTTGGAAATACATACATATCCTACTTAATATTATAAACGCGAAAGTTTGTAAGTATGGATGGGTGGATGTTTGTTACTCTTTCACGTAAAAACTACTGAACGGATCTGGCTGAAATTTGGTATTGGGATAGGCTATAGTCCGGAATAACACATAGGCTACTTTTCAGCCTGGAAATAGGTTCCCATTGGTAGCGGGAACGGGATCAGAATTCTACGCGGGCGGAGCCGCGGGCAACAGCTATATATAAAAAGTTATATATAAAAACATCCAGACCAATGCAAATATTCAAATTCATGGACACAAATATTTGCACTGAGCGGGAGTCGAACCTCGCAACCTCTGACATAGCAGTCGAACGCTCTACCGCTACACCAGAGAGGTCATCTATAGTTTTATTATTTTACAAACACATATGGTTTCAACTATTTAAAAGGTATCAAACTGTCACGTCCGATGTATAGTATAGAGAACGCAACGTACCGCGTAAGTGTACAAAATCAATCTTAGCCGGACTGTCACTCTTTTTCCCAACACGACAGGCCATATTAAAAGCCGGATATTGTACAAAGGAGTTCTCTGCCCATTCGAAACTTTTAGTGGTCGACTGTACACAACAGTTTTTCTCGCAAGAAGTTTAACAAAGAATATCTAATAAGTTCTGGTCAGTAAGCACACATAAAGCTGGGGCTAAATCATTGTGGATGTAGAGACTTCAGATAATTATCTAGTGTATTCTAGGCTAAATAGCAGAGCCCATGCGTTGAGTTGAATGTTAGAACTTTTTCTCGCATCTTTGTATGAATGCAAGAAAACCTGTAGAAGTATCAGCGTCGGTAGCTTAGTGGTTAAGGAGTCGACCCTATGATCGAGAGGTCCCGGGTTCGAATCCTGGCCATTACACTACCGACGTGGACCTACTCCTAACACAAGCAATTAAGCTTAGCTGGAGGGGTTAGGGGGAATATTAGTAATTTCGGTTACTAATATACTTTAAAAAAAAAACAGGGTCCCGATTCAGTAACACCATGTTTTCAAAATGCGAAATTTTAATTCGATTATAGAGTAGATTAGATTAGATAGATTTATTATCGATTAGAGGTATTCAGATCTGTTAATACAAAACCTAACTACGGTTTCGTGAGGTTATTAAGACGACTGTAAAAGCCGATCTGGTTCCGAGGCGTATGTTTGGACTCGTATTATTATTCTCCATATATTTGTCGACATACTCGTAAATGACAAATGAAAACACACTGAGATTTATTAGTATCCTGCCTAAATTTTGAAAAAGCCGCGGTAGCCTAGTGGTATGGGTAATGGACTGCTGAGACGAGGTCTCGGGTTCGATCCCAGGTTTTACCATGGCACACACCAATGACTTTTCGATGCTTTTCGAAGTTATGTGTGTATTTATCGCAGGTTTATAAGTGCCCCGTTAATGACAATAGGCTCGCCACCTATTACATTGGGACCTAAACATAAACTGGCGAAATGTGGGTGCTAGCACCTCTGCCTACCCCTTCGGGGATATAGGCGTGAGTTTATGTTATGTTATGTTGTCTAAATTTTGAACATTTTATATCATTCTACCTTTAAAATTACTTTTTGAAAACATTCCTAAATTGGAGTCGTCAAGTTGACAGAAAACTTGATTCAACTTTGAACATAGAGGAATTCCTGTGTGATTGTTTAACTCAAATAAAGATACAGACAGGACACGTATTTATAAACTGAACATTTTTAATTTCTAAATTCTTAATTTCTGATGAATGATTTTTCATTTTGATAAAAAAAATTGGCATCTGTTGATAACCTTAGGTCGACCAATCGATTCTGAAGCGGTCTAATCAAAAGAAGATCTTGATCGCATTGATATACGGCATATAATTTATAATTGTTTGCTGCAGCCGGACATTTATTAATCGATTTCTGTGCCATCTAAATTATACTTTATTCATTGGTTGTTTAAGTTGATTTTTAATAAATGAAGTCGCTAAGTTTGACTTCGATATGAAAATGTGCTGTTACTTATTGTGAACATCCGTTATACTCTACTTTCATTTTAAGAATATAATAACGTTAGATACACTTCAACAATTGGTTGAGCGAATATTCAGGTTTTCATTTTCATTCTCAGTGTTACTAACTAATTATTTCAGTTTACCACTAGCCTAAATGTCTTTAGTTTATTATCTACAATTATTATGAAAAATAAAACACAGTTTTAAAGTTAATTATATAAATTACTGTGCTTTTGTCAATTAAACATTAAAATAATAATATTTTTGTTCTTCGTTTGAGTTTTATCTTAACGTTATTCGCTCCCACTCAAGTCACACTCTTTTTCTCATTTGGCTCAAAAATTTAATGTAATCACTATTTTAATACTCTAATTCGTCGAAATTTAAACTGTAAGTCACTGTACACTCTGTACAGTGAGTTACAGTTTAAATTTAACAGAGTGTTTTATCTGTGTTTTAAATGCTATTAAAACATGCAGACTTTTTCTCAAGAAACATGCACTGCAGACTTAATCGGAGCTCTTCCCATTAGTACTGTGATGTCTGGGGTCTGACTTCACAGCTTCTTGTCGACAACTAGTGATAGTTAAATTACAACACTAGTATTTTTATATTAATGTGGTATTTATTCACAAATACAACTCTATTTCAGCGTATTTTAGGGGCTTTACGCGAGATTATTTAGATTTACTGAACGAACTAGAAAGGAACGCGAATTCTGCCCAGTGATTGAGCGTAAGATCCACTTCTACTTCTTGACATTTTCCACTGCAGGATCAAGGGCGGTCCCTCTGGTCCTCGCTTTTGACTTGATCTGTCCGCAGAGCATTTGTTTATTTTCTCTGCTCCGATTTTAAATTTAATTATACAGTTTTATTTTTATATCGCTGACGCATGATGGCCAGGCAACTTACTATAGTGTTCAAAGGAGTCCGAACACTACAGTACCATGCCATCTGGGTCATTTGTTTCCAGAGGTTTTTTTGCCCTGCAGCCCCAAACAGCTATTTTTGTCTGTTGCCGATCAGATTGACCATGATAATATAAAAACTTAGTACTTTATCCTAACCATAATTATTATGATTGCTAAAGTTGTGTATTTGTTTGTTTTGTTATTATTTATTATTATTATTATTTGTTATTTTGTAGGCCCAGGAATTGGATATAGGGGAACAATAGGCTCCCCTAGATCGCATCAACATAAATTTTAAGTAGATATTAAAATATAACTTACCGCTTCGACACAGTTTCAACTGATTCTGAAACATAGGTACCTCCGACAGACGTTTCTCTGCCGAATGAGTCGGCGACATAACGTTTCAATAATGAGTTGTTCACCGACAGAACCTTTCAACTACGAACGTTTCGCCGACAGAACGAATAATTCATGAGTGAATCGACGATAGAATCGTTCACCAAATAAGAATTCGTTGACAAACATTATTTAGGCATGGTTTGTCACAAGTAATAACTAAATCTTTAAGGAGGAGAATACAGAATACTAGCTTGCTATCGAAATCCAACTTTTCGGTCTAGTGGTTCCGGCGCTTCACCGGCCGCTGCCGCGGCACGCTTGCTTCGCTCGCTCGGCTCGCGCTCTGTTGGGGTCACAGTTCGAACCTAACCTAACCCAGAAGCGCCGGAACCACTTTTCAGTAGTTAAATAGTGAAAAAGCCATGTCGAAACATCGTAGACAAAACGACCTGACGAGGAATATTCCATAATTGAACAGTCCTGTCGTCGCGTCGCAACAAACAAATGCGAACCATTCTGTCGGCGAAACATTCATAGGTGAAACGTTCTATCGTCGAATCTCTCAAAAAGGAAAAGTCCTGTCGGTGATCAGTCCAACGGAGAAACGACTGTCGGAGAACTGGGCTAAGACCGTTTCAACTCGATAGGATAAGTAGTTGGTAAAATTCGAATACCTAGTTTTTTATATTTGGATCTACAACAGGTGCATCTGTGCCCTTATTTGCGTTGTCTATACCTGTCAAATCAGTATAAAACACTGAAGTTGGTAGCCATTGTCGTTCTCACGTCTAATATGTTATTTACGTTTCTTTGTTAATTAGTTTCACACGAATCCTTTAAATTCGTTGCGCATGTTGTGTCGCTCCACGTTTATTTCAATTACTTATATTTAAATGTCAACGTCTGGCAAGTAAAGTCAAATACTTTACGAAAATTATAATTTTACACGCTTCTCAGAAATGCCATTTTTGTTTGACGTTTTGTATGCTTGCGATGTCATTTGAACACCAAGTTCAACTTTGAACGGCCTCTGTGGCGTAGCGGTAGTGCATGCGACTGCTGCGATAGGGGGCGCGGGTACGACTCCCGCTCAGTGCAAATATTTGTATGCATGAATATATCTATTTGCATTGGTCTGGGTGTTTCTATGTATGTATTTACAAAAAAATGTATTTAAGTAAGTTAAACTATGCTTACTTTGGGTCTAGAAAGCGCTGTGTAGAATGTCATAGAATATTTATTTATTATTTAACTTTATGATTGTAGCTTTTATGGTAAAGTTGGTAAGGTCCACTACAATTTCGCCATTCCCAGGAACCGTGACATAATTTTTGTTCTAAATAGTTTGTCTAGTATACCTACATACTCGTAGAAGTCATTGCTAATACAGTAGAAATTTTTGCGAACCCGAGACTTCAAGCACGGTAGTTGTCGTAGTTACTGCTTCTCATGAGAGACAGTGCTGTTAGATATTATTACCGTGGTATTGTTATATGCATCTATGCCATACATGCCATACCTTTTTTTTTTTTTTTTTTTCGTGCGGAAATCCCCTCGGATACCCCCCCGCCGGCCAGCGGGGGCGGTTATGTCGGGCTCGAACCGACTAAAACCGCACGCCGTCTTGGGTCTGCAGACGCCGGGGTGTAAGGTTGCCCATAGAGCATATCCCTCGCACCCCGACTGACCCTGGGCCATCTCCGGTTTCGAGATGGCCCCCTCGGGTTTGGGAACCACGGTGTCCCCGTCTTGCCCCGGTTTGGGGGAGGGGCGCTAGTCGCCCCACCGTCCCGGCCTGCTTCTGCTGGGGTGACAGGCGGCCTCACCTGCCACCCCCAGGCCTGCGCTCATGGAGGACGGAGGTCGTTAAGCGACCTCCGGCGCCTGAGTCGCCTGCGACGCGAGGCGAGCGTGTTGCGGGCTCGGTGGGCCGGGAGGGTTCTGAACCTCTCCCGGGCGCGCTCCGCCATCTCCTTCGCGAGCATCACATGCTCGCAGAAGGAGGTGGTACATGCCATACCTACATGTAATATGCCTAACAAACGTCATCCCGTGAGAACGTGAAATGATCAGCTAATATATTATGATAACTTTTAAAAATATACAATACAATTGTCTGTCATGTTGATATTTTTTATTGAATAAATATTTAAACGATCAACCAATGGCTAATTATATTTTTATTGTTTG
This sequence comes from Cybosia mesomella, assembly GCA_946251805.1. NCBI lineage: Eukaryota > Metazoa > Arthropoda > Insecta > Lepidoptera > Erebidae > Cybosia > Cybosia mesomella. The sequence goes on from OX276417.1 coordinate 4,924,148, forward strand.
GATACATTTGAGGGCACCATCAATAGAGCCTTTTATATCCATCGTGAAAATATATCCGAAGCTACTTTATTGACGTCACTTCCCTGGCCAGACGGTTAAAAGGTTTCTAGTTTCCTTCTCTTATTCCACTCCGACCTAAAGAGGCGGCAGAAAAGGAACAGGAGAGAACTGGAACTCACCCGCTCCGCAAAAGACGCACCGGGTGTCGAGAGCTGAACGTTCTCCGGCCTCCATGAGCGCAGGTCTAAGGGCGAAAGGTAATGCTGCCCGTCGCCTTAGCAGAAGCAGACCCGAGATGGCGGCGAGACGTGTTCCGCGCGCGCCTTTCAAAACGGAGGGCGATTGCCCCCAAAATTTCACGACGAGAACACCTGCATTTTGAATAATGGCCAAAGTCTACCGGGATTCCTGGGGAGTTCCTTCCTAGGGTATACCCGGAGTCCCTAGTAAAAGGCTCACGTGGAGGGAACACCATGTGGTTTTAGTTGGTTTGATTCCGACGTAGATAGTTTACCGCCAGCACGGTTGGGGATTTCAACACGTACCAAAAAAATGTTGCGCGACCTCGGCCTAGCATCGGTCACCAGCCTATGAAGACCGAAGATCGTACAAGCATCATAGAGAGGAAAAAATTAAGAGTAGAGCAGTTAACTAATTTATGTCTAGCTACAAAAATAAGATATTCATTTCATAGACTTTCATTCGAGTTTCTCACGTCATAAATAACTTGAATAATAAAATTATTTTTATTAACTACGTTCTGCTTGCATTCCATTAAAACCTCCACTGTCATTGCGCTGCTTAGTCAAACGAAAGTGTTAATGCCGTATTCATTCAACTTTTTAGAGGGATTACAGGTCTAGACATGATAGATAGGGAATCTTAATGTGATGGTATGATTTAATTATTTATTTTGGACTCAATCTATCGCAGTCCACCGCTGGACATAGGCCTCTCCCATGTGCGCCATAGCACCCGATTCTCGGCCTTCTGCATCCGGGATAGACTGTCCTAGCTACCTTTTTCAGGTCGTTAGTCCATCGGACGTTACTCACTCTAGGAATCGTTAGCTCCAACTATCATCGGCCCTACGACAGATGTGACCAGCCCATTGCCACTAATAGTATTTTGGCGAACCCAAAATCTGAATTTGTACTGAAATTAAGCAGCTTACGGTTGAACTTAGTTCCGATCGATTGGGATTCGAAGTTTCGTACTCTAGAACACTCTTGAATTTGACGCTAGCGCCATATTGTTTTAAAATTGCGTGACCATTAATAAGGACCACGATTAATGATCACGATAGGTGCCTCGTGCCTCTTACTGATTCTCTTCCATTCTTAATATCACATTCTCTTTTTTTTATCAAATTAAACAATACAGGTATAATAACAATACAGTAGCATTAAAAAACCACTGAGGTTTGTGATAAATACTACATTCTACACTAAAAATAAAGTAAATCTATCAATATACTGACATAAAATTGTTAAGAAACCGTCGGTAGGTATAGATAGATACAGTTATATATTACTGGAACTTGGCAGAAGCATTCCCCAGAAATTTATTATCACTTTCCATGTTCTGGAGAAAGTGAGACTTAAGTTTGATTTAATATTTGATGGTGATATTACATTTCGTAAATCGGAAGGTAGTTGATTTATAAACCTCGGTAGTAGATATTATATATATATATATATATATATATATATATATATATATATATATATATATATATATATATATATATATATATATATATATATTTACTTATTAGTCTGTTCGCTCTATTAGTCTATTAACTTCAATCCAGCTGTAGAGCTCATTTTCATTCAAAATACTTGTTCTACCACTAAAGTTAATTATATTATTAACAGAATATCCCAAAATCTTTAGATGAAGACATCATATTTATTATAGTCATAATTATGTCAAATTATTGAACTATCATTTGCATTTATAGAAATTCTTATATATGTTAACATCTTAAGGTGTTTATAAGATATTAAATATTTTATTTATCACTTAATAACTCGCACTATAAGAAAAATAAACCTGTTTATTTCTTTCATAGCATCCACCGGGTTTATTAACTACACGCTACAATATGTATCAAAACTAGTGTCCGTCCGGTATCATTATTCGGTTCTGTTTATGAAACCCTTTTTTGGTTATTTTTTTTTTAAATTACCCCATAAATCTGCAATAAAATTTAGGTCCATGACAGGGCCACTTTGTGAACAAACCCTCTCCAAAAAGAGGGTGGGGCAGTATTGTGGGCCGCTGCTAAATATTATTGGATAAGTATCTACTATGTGGTGTTTCGTAATTATCATCTGGGATTTGAAATTACAATTGTACATTTATTTTCATTCATTATTGATCGGGCACTAGTTTTGTCACATAATGTATACAGACAGACAGAAGGAGATTCCTCTTTCTGTAGCCCTTAACACTGGTAGCTTGATCGCTTTAGCCGATACCTCTGGAGCACTATTTTTTATATTTGAAAAAATAGGTATTTTTATTTTTAGATGTATATTTAAAAATATAATTTATTGGAGATTGAAGAACTAAAGATATCAATAATACTTTTATTCCAAACTAATGGTCCACAAAAAGTAAGCCATTCCATAGTAAACAAAGACAAAAATAAAACAAGATTTCAAAAATTATAAGAAATAAACCTTGAAATAGTTCACTACAGACAATAAAGAAAAATAATAGCTTTATAGATCTAACTTTTATTTTTAAAACTGCCGGAGGTAATTCGAATTCAATTGACCTAATCGTTTCACAATTGGTCCATAATTAAATTATCGCAATGTTGTTTGTTGGTCAAGACAGGAAAATAAAAATAACACGCTCTTCGGTACTAATTTGTGATATGGTGGAAGATGTAGTGAGTAAAGTAGAGAAAGGGTTCCTTAGGTGGTTGGAACGAAAGAAGATTAACGAATTTTTCGACTTTTTAGAATTTGTAGTTTTAACACTTTTAACACATTTTTTCCGCTTTCGTTATGACAATGGATCAGAAGTTTCTTTTTGCTAGTGACGGAAGTTCCGCATCGATATAATGTAACACATAATCGAGTTAATTATTATTTAAATCGAAAACGTCCTGTTTCATAATTTCAAGAATTTTAGTTCTGACTAGTTTTATTAACAGAAGATAAAACTTCCGAGGTTTAAAAGTATTATTAATTTATTTAATATTTTTTATATTAGTTAAACAATACCCAACTTCCTTGTGGCGTTGTTTTATAAAGTATTTGAATATTAACTAATCGTTTAGGTAGGTAGGTATTCCAGGATATCCTACACAGCGCTATCTAGTCTAGACTAAAAGCACAGATTACCTAATAGTTGGTAGTAAGCATAGCTTAATTAACTTTTGTTATGGGCTCTAGAATGCCTATAAAGATATTTGGATACTTACATTTTTTTATTTGGATACTTACATTTTTTTTCTAAATATATTCAAACATGTTATAGAAACACCCAGACCAATGTAAATATAAAAATTCATGCATACAAATATTTACAATGAGCGGGAATCGTACCCGCGACCACTGACGTACGCGTAGATGTCTGTGGTATATTAGTATTAGTATTGCCGCGCAGTTATGAGAAGGACGCACCTACATTCATAACAAAATGTCAATGAATTATCGAAGCGCTAATAATATGTCTCGAATGACTGAAAAAGATTACAGAATAGTCAACTTTTTTATTATAGATATTTATGCTATACCGCGGTATAGCAATTAGAACATCTCAAAATGGTACCATAGATTATTCCGAGTGGGGGTTACTCGGAATAATCTATGGTATGGTCCGAAACGACCATAAATTCAGCGTGTATAGTATGGTACTGGCCAAAAAGCTCACATTTGTCTGTAGTGTCCTTATTCTTATTTCGAAATTCGAACGCTATCTCATTAAAGAAACGGATCGCAGCCATTTTAAATAAAAATTCGTTCACAATTTTACATCCTTACAAACTTTTAATCTTGCTCTAACGTAAATTAACATCTAAAATACCGCATTATCGCTCCCGCAGCAAAAAATCTTCACACAACCACAATTATATCGTCAGTCACTCACCTGAATGTCTTCAATAGTCACGAATTACGCCGAATGAGGTCTTTGAACTAGTGTTAGAATGAATTGTTTCACGAATTTTTTATATTTAAGATAAATCTCACGGAGTAAGTACACACTTCTGGTGTATAAAGTGTTCGCAAAGTGGGTGTATGAGGCCCCACAAGGTCCCGAGATCTTCGGGGGATAAAGTATAGGCCGAACCTCGGGCTTAAAAATGCAAGTTGTTTCGTATCCCACCGGGACTGAAGCTGTTATTTTTTTCTAGCTAAATGTCTAAACCAAATTTAACATAATTGGTTCAACAGTGTAGGCGTATCGACAGTAGACATATCGAAAAAGTAGACATATCGACAGGTTACTTACCCATCTTACCATCATCTCTGATAATATGTTCTTACCAATCTGCAAATGGCCAATAACTTCCAGTCCAGCGTGTTAATTTCAACTCATTCGATTTTTTAAATAAATCGTCATCATCTTATCCGTGTGTCGTGTCTTCTGTAAGTTTCAGGGTAGGGCGCAGTCGTCAGGGGTGCGACTGGTTGGATCACCTGCCAGTTTGGTGCACCCTGGGCAACGTGGGCGATGACGCATCATTGATTGCTCCTCTGGAGTAGCTGGCGTCAACGTCAACGGCCAAGAGTCTCCATTGCACGAGGGGCTCGGGGTATAGCGGGCCTGCAAGACCCGCGCGGGGGGGTGGTTGCTCCAGGTACCCCTCTGCTCTTATCAGAGGGGACACTGCGAATGGCCCAGGTTAGTCGGTTCAAGCCCTACATAACCGCCCCCGCTAGCCGGCGGGGGGGTATCCGAAGGGATATCCGCACCAAAAAAAAAAGGGCGCAGTCGTCAAAATCGTCGTGCCCGTGCTCCGTCTTATATCTGTTTACTCTGTATCGCGATGCTTCTATACATTTTATATGAAACTCAAGGTAAGGCCGCAGCGCCCGCGACGTGTCTTTGCCTTACGTCCGTTCTGTATGTCCCGCCCCTTAGTTAAAATAAATTGTTTAACTGAGCTTACTAAAAAAGAAAGATAAAAAGCGTCCGTTCTTATTTTATCGTTTTTCCTCGTTTTGAAAGGTGGATATTATCCTAGTGATGGGCCGGATATCCGTATCCGCGAATATCCGAAGGAACAGAATGATCCGTATCCATCCGTTACTTTTTGGCGGATTTGTTACAGGTATTTTATCTTATTCATTTTTAAATATCGGAAGACAAAAGACTGCCATGTCCGCAGATATAGGCACATTTTTATAATACGAGGATAGTCGGTAAAAAGTTAATGTCTAGAACTTGCGTCTAGAAATTAACACACGTATACGGTAATTGTATACGTCTAAAGAACTCTTAGGTAACTAAGTAACACTAAGAATAAGTTTTTAAACTCTTTTCTTTGTTTAGCTTCACACATTACGATGTACTGACTGAATCTAAGGTTGGACTTACACATCCGGAATGTCTCTCTGGAACCTTGCCCACATATTCTAAAAAAAATCTGATTGATCTGTAGTCTCTGGTAGTCTTGTACACTAGGCTATGGCCTTGTATTACATGGCTCATGCAAATGTCTATATGGAGGAGGAATTAACACTAATCGCACTCCAATCTACCAACATAATAAAATTGAGTATCTGAATTCCGGATATCTGGGCCTGTAGACAAAGTCACATTCTACTAAAGTGGAACTTTTTATTAGCTGCAGTAAAATGACGTTTTGTGGGTTACCGCTTTTTGAAGAAAAATAAATAGGGCTGTAGCTAAGTGAGTAAGTGAACCATTCAATAAATGAATGATCAGTTTGGTTTTGTTTTAGAGATTTAATATTACGTTGTAATGTTTTTTTTTTATTCTATTATTATTACTACAGTAAAGGATTGATCTTTTTCAGTGGAAGTAAAGGGACGTACATCCAAAATGAAACAAAAATGTCATAACAATTTTATATAATGAATCATTTACGGAATCAGTATCGCTTTCGCTTTCGGTCACACTAATGAAAAGTCTGTCTGTCACTTCATCTATAATATGATCGAAGTGGCACATTTTGTCTTCCTCTTTTATATTCTGAGATACACAGTCACTCCACTTAGCCAGTGTCACTTTGTTGATTCCTTCTTGGAATAAAGTTTCCACTTCTTGCATTTGATACGTTTTATTATTGTTTGCAACATGCCCCTTTACCTGAGCCCAAACCAACTCGATGGGGGGGCGCGCGTTGTCCATTACGACTATTGCATTCGGCTTGAGTTTGGGTAGAATTCCGGTGAACCACTCCTCAAAACACTCTGCGTTCATTTCATCATGGTAATTTTCTGTACCTTTCTTTGCTTCAAACATAAGAAGTCCGTCGTCCAGGAAGCCTTCTTCTCCGCCTATGTGACTGATAATAAGTCGTTTGCCCTTTCCTGTGGGATTTTTTAATCCCGTAGTTAGGCCGTCTAAAAATGCCTGCCGAGAAGATTTTATACTGCCATCACTCTAGGTTTATTTTTGTAGTATGACCTGAAAAGAACAAAAAAGAATCATAAGTTTCGACAGCTAAATAAAAGGGGAACAAACATAGGAAACTAAGAGTTGACACTTACCAGCGTTGTCCCAGATCTCGTCTTGATAATATATCTATCTTCCCTCCCTACGATATTGTTTAATTAAACGTAGGTAGCGCGGGCGCCATGATATGATATCTTGTCTATCAATAAGTACGCTCTTTCGTGATCGAGTAGCGAATTTGAAATTAAGATGCTTCATGATTTTTCTCAATGTCTCTTTCGAGAAGTCGGACAATTCTGAGTCATCATTTACAACTTGCAGCACCACGCACACGGTTAAAATTCCACATGGGATGGAAGAAAACATATTATACCTAACGCATACTAAAAAGATTAGTTATGAAATGACAAGTAAACTAACCTTTGCGATGTTGGGTACTTCATTTCTATGAAAGAACTGATGTACAATTCGTCTAATAGCGGTGAATGTGAAATCATTAAGTTTTTCTTTAAATGTAAGTTTTGGGCCAGGTTTTTCGGGAGGTTTTGGTGATTCACAGTCGTTCGCCTTGTGCTCCTTTAAAACGGAATAAACAGTGCGGACGGATATTCCCAAGACTTCGGCCACCTTGTAGACGCATTCACTTGTTTTTGAAACTTCAATGTTTGATTCTGTAGATTTCACTTCAAACACATATTTGTAAATGTTCCTGACCCAAAGTTTCTCGGTTGCACTTAGAGCTACACGTGGCCTGTTTTCTTAGGAGATAAAAATGTATCTCCATCTTGTGATGTTCTTAACTGAGCATCCATGTCTTCGATGTAACAAACAAAAAAAGCTGACACGATTAACAAAAATAACAAAAGTAGGTAACGAAAAACAAACATAACGTAACAAAAATTTAACAATAATGATAACTAAAACAACTCCCAGTGGGCAAAGAAAAGTTATTCGTGCACTCAAAACACAAGTTAGAAGCCGAATGAGCGAATGACAAATGATGTAAAATGGCCGACAAGCGTCATCGTAGCACCGTAACTAAAAACCAGTACCAACTTGAGATTTTATACAGCCTTTTATTTATATGAATTAGAAATAGAATTAAGTATGATCATTATGAGTTAGTTATGGAACGATTAGATTTTCTGTGAATCTAATCACATCCCTATTGAAATTAGGCGGTCAACATTATTTTACGGAATGACATTTTGAAACGTCATTTTACTGCAGCTAATAAAAAGTTTTACTTTAGTGGAATCTCAATGAAGCGAACCTTCAAAAGACCGAAATGTGTGGGTCGAGACAACATTTGTCAACATGTCACGTGTAACAAATAATGTCACTCCCATACATATTTCCACTAGTAGAATGTGACTTTGTCTACAGGCCCTGTACTGCTCTCTGCAAATGAATGGAGTTACGTGCGTCATGAATTCATAATCTGAAGTATGGCAGTCGGAAAATCAGAACGCTCGTAGTAGTAGCAATCTGGGTTATTCACACTGAATGATTTTAAAATTACGGGCGTTCTGAATTCATATTATGAATTGCGATAGCCATTCCGGATGTGTGAGTACAGCATAAATGAAAGTTCAGTTTCCCTGTTAGTTAGATAACGCAAACAATGTCACATTAAAAGGAAAGTCATCCACTGTGTTTTTATTTTTAAATAATGGAAAATTACCCAAGATTGTGGGAAATTACGAAACAATGAAAGACGTTTTACACTGTTTAGAAAAGTTGAATGTTATTTAATTCCAGGGAAACTGCTGAATAATATAGTTATTATAAACTCTGCGTCTTATGTAATATTTTCTTTATCTAAGAAATCTTATACATTTCTACATTTACGGTCACGCCTCCGTTCTCATCGGGGTAGGCAGAGATCACATCTTACCACTTGCTACGATCTATTTTTTTTATTTTAGCGTGTGGAAACCCCCACGGACTTCACATCATCGGTGCCAACGATGGGGTGGGCGTGTCGGAATCGGACCGACTAAAACCACACGGTGTCCTTCCCAATGGGCTCGTCCGTTGTGGTCACAGTTCTAACCTAACCTAAACCAATGACTATAAATAGTAATAAATACAATATTTTAAATTGCTCAAAGTGTTAAAAAACTGCTCAAGTTGCATTTATAATTGCTCAAGTACAGTTTGTAACAGCTCCATATACCACGGTACTATTTATAGTCATTGATTTAGGTTAGGTTTGAATGTGACCACAACGCACGAGCTGAGCGAGCGAAGCGAGCGTGCCGCGGCAGCGGCCGGCGAAGTGCCAGAATCGAATCGGTCTTATTATAGTTATTGGTTTAGGTACGGTTAAAACTGCGGTATAAACTCCCAAGCCATAAAAATAACCGTAAATACGTTTATTATCTATATACGTTAAATTTGTTCAAACTATTTATATTTATTTAGTAATTAAGGAAAGTGGAGCTGTTACAAACTGTACTTGAGCAATTATAAATGCAACTTGAGCAGTTTTTTAACACTTTGAGCAATTGAAAATATTGTATATATCAAAAGATATAGGAGTTTGAAAGTACGGATAAATGAATTTCTTTTCAACGACTTTATTAATTTTTAATTAAATAATTTAAGGTGAGCAATTTTACAGGATAACGTAGTTGAATTGAGCTATTGAAAATCTATCGATTAGTATTTTTTTTATTACAAATATAATTATTTTGCAGGCTGGGGTGGGGTAGCTGTTCTTTTCCGCATCCCTCTCCGCCGCCTCTTTCGAGACTAGTGCAATAGGGAAGTAGTTAAATTTTTTACGCAATGTATCGATGATTTTTATCGATTCCTCATTGCATATGATCAACGATCGATTGTTTTAATCGACCGTTAAATCGATTTACTTTCTATTGCGTTTATGAAAGTGTAACACGATTTTCGTGCAATTGACTGACGTGGGCTCCATCAATGTGTGCTTTTAAAATGAAGAATAATTTGGTGTTAGATTCTTAGTAAAGGGAATAGGTGTCGGTGGTGAATAGTGACACCAGTTACCTTATCTTAGGGCTATTTGTACCGTCAGATATTATCATTCAGCCCTGTAAAATTTGGGTAACATAGGCGGCCGAAAGGCCTGAAGGATATACAAATTCCTATGCAATTCTCTCAGGTAGGGGAGTATCTGTTATTCTGATAGATTCAGATGTATAGTTTTTTATGAGCTACGATTCTACTTCCTACTTATCCCACTTACACACACTTACACTATAAGTGTAAGTTATTGAATATATTTCTAAGTTTGGATGTTTGTTACTCAATCAAGCTCTAACGGCCAGATAATAGTCTGGAATAACATAAAAAAATGTTCTTTCTTATGTATAGGACTAAAACAAATTTGACTATGAAGTCAAATCAACTTCTTTTTATCCAATTTCAGTACAACTATGCTACCTGGACCCGTCCTAGATATTCTAAATTCTCCTATATATTATGCGTCTCCGGGCGAGGCTGGAGCCATCTACCGTAAGTCTTGCGAACTACGAAAACAATGAATGATGTTACAATCATTTTGTAACATTGTTCTTCGATTACTCCTCAACAATAATTCAACGAAATTATGAAGCAATTAGTATGCTAACATTTCAGGAAATCTTTTGAAAAAGATAGCATTGAAATTCAGAATAGGCGTATGAAAACTCGTATGAAGCAATAAAGTGAGACGTACCTCATAGCGTGCTGTTCTCAAATAAATTACTATTAGTGGTACTATGGATATTAAAAACTAATAACAACGATAAAATAAGAATGGATATAAATTATATCATTTTACTAGGTTTTTTTAATTATTAATTTTAACTACTTTAAGGAAAAGGTGTACACAATATGTGTTGAGAATCATGCACTTGTTGGCTTTCATAAGAAGCACTTAACTGAAATTGAATTACAGTTTTCAGAGGTGGTATAATGACTGGCAAAAGTCTTTACGATGTACTCTAGCTTCACAAGTACGAGCTGCTACGGCCGAGGGGCGCCAATTAACCAATCATAGATTATATTAAACCAATCACGGGCTCAAAAGGCTCGCGTCATTGATTGATCCAGGCCTTTTAGGGTTCCGTTGCCAAATGGCAAAAAACGGAACCCTTATAAATTCGTCATGTCTGTCTGTCTGTCCGTCCGTATGTCACAGCCACTTTTTTCCGAAACTATAAGAACTATGCTGTTGAAACTTGGTAAGTATTCTGTGAACCGCATTAAGATTTTCACACAAGAATATAAAAAAAAAAACAATTAAGTTTGGGGGCTGCCCATACTTAGAACTGAAACTCAATTATTTTTTTCATCAAACCCCTACGTGTAGGGTATCTATGGATAGGTCTTCAAAAATGATATGTTGGTTTGTATGTGGTTTCTAATATAATTTTTCTCTAAACTGAATAGTTTGCGTGAGAGACACTACCAAATAGTAAAATGTGAACCCCCCCCCCCCCCTCCCTGTAACTTCTAAACTATATTGGTTTATTAGTTGGTCCATATAGTGCACATATCTGACGTTTGTCCAAGATGTTTGTCAGCACTTATATGTCTTCATATTGTTTAGGTACCGTTGTGCACCATATTATACCACGGGTGGTTTCAGAGAATACGGTATAGAACTCATTGGCGTAGATAACAGTAAAGTCGATGAAGCGTGCTGCGCCGATGGTTTGACGACAGACCGAGTGATGTGGTAACATACATATCGATGAAAAAAATATCGAATTCAGTTTTGCACATAATAGCTGTAGACAACTTAGGCGGCTTTTTTGATATAACTCAGACGGTAATTTAATCATCAAGGAGTTACGGACTGAATTTAGACAGTACAATATTTCGACATGTAGGGAACTTCGAAAACACATATATCGACAAGTCATTGCTTCGACAGACAACTATTAGACAATACACACCTTCGAATTACCACAACTTCGACAGACGATTATTCGACATACAATACTTAGACAAGACACATCTTCGAATGACCACTAGTTTGACAGTATTTTTTTAATATTCTCCCAAAATAATAAAGCTCGGAAATGTATAAAAAAAAATGCCCTACCTAACCTAACCCACTTTACTTATTTTTGGAATACAATTTTAAAAAACTGTCGAAGAAGTGGTCGTTCGAAGATGTATCTTGTCTAAGTATTGTCTGTCGAATAATCGTCTGGCGAAGTAGTGGTAATTGGAAGTGTGTGTTGTCTAATAGTTGTCTGTCGAAGCAATGACTTGTCGATCTATGTGTTTTCGACGTTCTATTTGTTTTCATTGGCTAGGATCCTGACATACACCTTTCCCTTCTTCAACTTTAATTTGTCATCATGCATGCTCACTGATTACCTTGCCTTACCTCAATTTATCCTCGATCTGATTGACTTCAGCCGACCGTTGCCGGGTTGCAGCAAGTAATAAGTAAAAATAGTAGTTTAAAAAAACTAAAGAACACGCTTTTTATAGAAAACCGAACTAAAAAAATAGAAAATAAGTTTTAATAAATTTAAATTAAGAATAGTGTTAAAAATTTCAATAAATATAAATCAATAATAGTGTAAATAGAAAAAAAATATTTTATTTTAAAAAAGCGTGGGGTGCATGGGTCAATAGATATAAATATTTTATTGACAGACATGAGTACAGTGATTATCATTTTGATAATATCTTAAAAAGCACCCTAGCTTTTTTTTTGAGTTGACGGGATAGATGACGCTGTTATCAAATATTTACAGAGCTGTCAGTAAATATTTCGCGAATCAATTCATTAGAATTAATTAGTTTAAATTATTTAGCAAATTGAAAAATGGAATAATTTTATCAAATTAGTGTATTGTCATCGGTTCTCGATAAATCTACAAAGTTTGAACGAAATCTGGCTGTTTAAAGTGGGTCAAAATCGCGCCTAAATGAATCGGTTACAAACAAACATACAGATGAAGCTAATAAAAAGCGTATAAAAACTGCATCAACATTGGTCCATTCGTTTGGGAAATATGTCAGATACACAGATTGTTTGTGTATTTGTAATTTGTGTACCTAAATTAGTATACTATATTACAGGTCAAACTTTTGGCACCCTTCGTTTTTCGTCGGGGGTTAAAAATAAATATCGATACAACGACACTCTTATACACATCCCTAGCGGTCCCGTTGGACGGACAGAACACAAATTGCTCTATATCATTCTAAAGTAGATTACTGCCGGTCAGACATTTAGACGCGCGTGAGACTACAATGTTGCCGTTTGTAGAGGATAGATTAGCTAAGCCAGCTAGACTAGCTGCCTCCCGCGACTTCGTCCGCCTGAGATTATTATCTTCTATATCAATACTAATATTAAAAAGCTGAAGAGTTTGTTTGATTGAATGCGCTAATCGCAGGAACTATTGGTTCGATTTTTTTGTGTAGGATAGCCCATTTGTCGTGGAAGGTTATAGGCTATCATTACGCTACTCAATACGAGAGCGGAGCAGCAATCATAAATGTCGACTAATCGGACAAATTTACATACATTATTGTAGAACTAAAAAAATACATATTGGGTGGGGACAAATAGGAAATGATGGCAAAATGTGTCTTATGCTCATAAATTTTAATGTGTCACCTTTATACTTACCACATTTTAAGCAAATAAATCTATTATTATTATTATAAAAAGGAGCCAAGGGGCTATGTATGCCATGGGCGAAGCCGCGAAGCACAGCTAGTTGTACTAATAATAAAGCTGGAGAGTTTGTTTGAACGCGCTAATCTCTGGAACTTCATGTGCGAATTGAAAATATCTTTTTTCACGTTATAGCCCAGTTCTTGGGGAAGGTTATAAGTTATTTAACATCACACTATGTCGCTTAGGATAAGACCGGAAAGACCCGGCTTCCCGGTCTTCGTTCGCTTCGTTAGCTCGGTCGCTTGATTAGAACCAGGGGCGTAGCGAGAATTCCCGGGAAACCTGGCCTTACTCGAGACGAGACATTTTTAAAGTTCTGTTTTTCACTTTTTGACCTGAGTTGCTGGTGGCTTTACTGGTGGTAGAAATTTGATGACACAAATTTGTCACAAAATTCGACCGGGTAGCTACCACCGTGCACGATTGCGAAAAACCCTCCATAGTAATCCAATTTCGATTTGATTGCGTTCAGGGGTCAGCAAGTGCATAGCCGGGCAGGGGGATTGTGGTCGCAGCACTAGTGGGACCGGTGGGTGTCACGCGGTGCTGCGACGACAATCCTCTTCTGATGAGGCCGTCAAGCTGAGTGCCACCATTGTTAACATGGTACGTGTATGTAATGGTGACCCTCTTTCCTGAGACTTTACCTTCAGCTTACCATCAGGCGAGGTGAAGTCAATTTGACTTGTCTAAATATAAAAATTTTTTTTAAAAAAAAGTTGAGTTGTGACTTGATTATGTTATTTGAAGGTGATAGACCAGTCACAGAGCCAAAGTAAATCTTTTTGATTCTTAAGGAAGAGGTATAAACTAGATCAAGGTAGACAATGAGTCTTATATAATTTTTTTGTTGATTAATATAATTGCGCAGTAGGCAACGACCATATGGGTCGACTTGATATGCAAATCCATATAATTTATCATAATGATTTGTATAAGGTTGTGATGTTAGCTAATAATATTAAGTACCTAGGCATGGTTTTCAATGCCCTCTCGTAGTGTTCTTAGGTACCAGTATGTTAATATCAATACCGGCAATGCAAGTAGTACTTGAAAGATTTACGAGATGGCGTTATATGCATGTATGTATGTATATATGAAATAGGTTTTTGATTAAAAAATGGTGTATCATCGCGACTTTTCAGGATATATACATAAAATCGTTCGTTCCGTCTGAGGCCTATAAACTTAGACCAAAGCGACGCAAAAACCAACTTGCTACAACATTGTTGGATTCTAAAAAACAATAAAAAACGTTTGAAAAGAAACCAAATAAATATGAGATGAGACATCACAGGCTGTGAACAAACTCAAAATGCCAAAACGAACACCATCTAATCTGATAAATAGCTTAGGGCTGATGGCAAATGAAAGAACAAAACATTTAAAACAAAAAACGTTCATCCCGATCTTATCTGAGATACCAATTACATAATTCATTTTTCTTCATCCGATCGTCAATGCCAGTGTCTGTTCTTCTATAACTCTTTAAATTGCCCCCCCCCCCCCCCCAATCCTGAAAGGAGAACCTGCGACAGAGCCTCGTCCGTCAATCAGCACTTCAGCAGGTGCCCACTTGGAGGTGAGGTTGGCTCAGGTTCCGAAGGCATGACTATGCTATTTACCGTTACTACGGGATACGACATTTCTCGTTGTTTTTTTTATTGCTCTGTATAATTTCATGGTTCTTGACCCAACGGTTTATGCTCCGCATTGTTAGTGAATCAGTGTAAGAGATTTAATAACAAGAAATTAAGTGAAACGGAAAACAGTCAGCTGTGCACTAAATATCATTACAAAAGAGTTTTCAATTCGGGTCATAGGTTGAGGTCAATTAGGGTCATAATTGCGGCGACGTTCAATAAACCTCTTTTATTTTTGGTTTATTTCTTCAAATGTTATTTATATGTATTGTATTATGTGTATAATTAGCATTATAAATCTTAAATTTTTAAATTCAAAGGAAAATAATACAAAAATGGTGTCAATTTCTGAAAACTTTCAACTTTCTTCTTTCGGTTTTGAATGGTTTTTTCTTTTAAATTAGATACTAAATAGATAGAAAATTATGTCCAATACGAAAAATTTGCGAAGAATAGTATAGATTAGCGGAGATTAACGTTGGTGGGTATCGCCATGACACTTGCTGACACGTAAGGGCTAAAGTTACCCGAACCTTTACTCTAAATCAAATTGAGCAAAGTCTTCGCAAAAGCTCAGAAAAAGTTGCGTGTTGTCGTTGATAAAGGGGCTAATGGCACATTCGAAGGCAAACATTAGGGCGTGTCAGGCCGTGCCTTTCACCTTAATACGTTACTAAGTCAGGTAATAAACATGTGAGGTTAAAAACCTATTAAATAGTTGACAATTTTGTATTTATATTATTTTAACCGGATCATAATTTACCTTCGACATGTTTGCCATGGTCTCACTGCCAGGGATGCCAAAGGCCTTGCGACATGGAGGAGTAAAAGTCTGCAAATGGAACCTCTATGGGTGTAACCGGGACTCAACACTGATATGATGATGATGATGATAATTTTCTTTCCAAGTTTCTAGTTTATGACAATACTTCTACTGATGTTTTATATACATTATGATTTCCGTCGAAATAATATATGAATACGAATACATGAACTCTTGTCACTTCCCTTGGATATCGTACAAGGTGACAGAGTCACATATTTCGTACTGAATGATAGTTACAATACATGTTGTACGGCAATATTAATAGTACTAACACAAATTTCGTTATCTTTAAATATTTTGTTATTGATAATAGTGAACAAATGAATCAAGCTCATATCCATCTTGTCACAGTAAGCGACATCCTATCCTTAAGCGCGAACGTAATTCACGGTCAGATCATAATAAAAAAAACAATCAGGATAAAAAACATGATTGGCGAAAAGTGAATATTAAATAATATTAATACACCCTTACCTACCCCTTCGGGGATATACATGCGTGATATTATGTGGTTAGGTGCATAAATGGTGCATGCACGGTACCCATTTTATTTCTTTATATATCTAAATATCCTGGTTTTCTACTTTTTACTTTTGTTTTACACGTAAGTATTGCTATTTCGTGTTTTGTGTGCTTAATAATGCTTTTTGTTTCCTAACATATTTCTGTTTATTTTTAAATTATTACGTAGAAATTAATGCTTAATAGTTTTATAGCCCTTAAAAATTTCTTCGAGGTGTTTAGATAATACCATCGAAAACTTATTAATGTAGAAAGTTTACTTACTCAAACTTTTATCAATTTGAAAATGTTTAAGCAACACAATATTCAACGATGTCACATCTTACGTTCTTATGTACAAATGTTCCATTATTGCAATATATTTATATTTTTTAAATAAAATTATTAAATTGTCTTACGCCAAATTCTGCTTACTCGTTCACCATAAAAAGTTAAATCTTACTGCAGCTTCTTAGGAACATGTTTAATTATCTGCAAACATAATTTAAACTACTTCGTTTTTTACAGCGATCTCCCGGATGAAGAGGACAAGAAATCGTCTGTCTTACTCTTAGGCGTCAACAAGATATCTGACTCTCCATCATTCATCCGACGGCGGTCTATCGAGCCTCACACATCAGGGTCCATTCGGTTCTTCCGACCGCCAAAATCGAAATACACCAGAGGTCTCCATGGCGATGAAAGACTGGAAAAGATCAGGCAAGATCTCTTAGTTCACAAAAGCAAGCCTGACAGGTACATTCCCACCGATCATGACGTTTCTTTGGAGCCAGAAGAAGTATGTCCAAAACTAAACTGTGTCGGAAGCTGCATTTGTGACAGAAAGCACAGCAGCAGTCGAGGATCCTTCTCTTTCCAGCGGCCGGAATCTGCCAGCAACAGAGACGAAGAGCCAAAAGACTTTTCTGAAAACGAAATTGAATTTAAGTACACAGAACACATTCCCCATTCCCAACCCTCCAGTAGTAAACAGAGCTACAATATTACTCCGAAATCGACTGAACGCAGGCATTTTTTACTTGCAAATCTTAATGAAAGATTTCGGAAAACATTAAGCTTAGATTCTCGAAAAATAGAAACTAATCGTGTACCGCTTAGCATACCTAAAGAAACCAGACCTAAATCTTTAGTAAATACTGGTAATATTTGCGTACAATATAAATCTGGCGATCCATTCGCCGCAACAAATTTTAACAAGCCTAGTCAACCAAAGAAAAAGCGAAAGTCGTTTTTCTCGCTCGAAACTTTTTTCGACTCCAAAAAGTCTGATACATCGTCTGTAGACGATTACTGCTCATCTAAATATAAGCGTTTTGAACTCGAAAGTGATGAGTCTCCTCTATTTAAGAGAGAAAATAAAGAAGAAAGGACACCGGATCTCTTAAATTTACCCGTGATAATAGATTCAGTAAGGAGAAAGCAATCCGACACTAGAAGACAGCTGGAAAAGTTAGAAAATCATTACTATAAGAATATTCATAAGCCTCAGACAGTTATAGATGCCGTCCCTAAAGACGCGACTGACGTACAAGGCACGAGCGGACATACCAACCATTTATACTTCGACGAAGATGTTGAATACATAGAACCTATACGGAGTACATTTACCAGTCAAAGCACTTTAATATTGGATAAAAAATCCACAGAGGATTTGAAACCTGATTCGATTTTGACAATTAATACTGATGAGACTGATATTCGGCTGCCAAGTTCAACAGTATCCCCTAAATCGAATGTTGAGGACTTTGATAGCATAGAAGCCTATGAAATTGAAGTAAAGGAGTCAGATCTGGTTAAGGCTGCGAAACAACTAACAGTTAAAGTGATGGATAAGTCAGTTGATTCAATCGGCAGTTGCTCGCTAGACGTCGATGCAAGCACAGACTTTTCAGGTAAATCCGTGTTGTAAATCTGTTTGGCTTATTGATGTTATGTAATGTAGTATTGTGGATTCAGGAAATTTCAATGGTTTATTTTGATATATATGAGACTAGTTTCACAACTTGCATGTACTTGTAATAGTTCCTATACCTACCTATCAATTTTAGCCCATGTGTCAACTTTAGGCTTAAATAGCATTGAGTGGACAGAACTAAGTTACAGGTAAAAATTACCCGAAAAGTTCATCTTGAAATAAGTTTTAGAAGACTCTCTTCATGTTTATCCGAAATGTATAGTTTTTCATCACCAAAAATGTTTTCTACTTCGATGTTCTGACTAAAGAAATTCTCCCACTTACAAATTGAAATATCAAACAGCTCTTCTCCTTTTTCGATGTTTATCTGTCTCAAATTTTTTATAATGTAGCCAGGGGAAAACTGCAATTGAATTAGGTAAAGTTTATGTTGCGGTGGTATAATTTTATTATATTATTATTCGGGTACATAATATTGTACCTTAGGTGAATAAAAACTTTTTTAATTACGTAATCTGCATCTATATTTTTCTTATTGCGCTTTTCTGGATCCGCTTATCGTGTATAGCATGAGATGTGTTGTGATTTTTCATTTTCATCACTTATATTGTATCTAAGTTGAATTCAAAAGTTACTACTAAACGTACAAATCACGTCGATTGTAAATTCTATCTACGAGATAGAATTTACATTCTCTTTTTGATAGAACTTGACACTTGTAACTTTTTAATTAGACTGAATGTTTTGTTTTTTACATTTATTATATATTGTTAAAACAAAAGTATTATAGTTAGGTCTCTATTAGTTCTACTATTTTCTTTTTAAAAATTAGCTTTGTTAGTTCTACGTTAGCATTTCATAATAATAAATATTTATTTTCATATGTGAATTGTGTTTTCTTTTCACCTATCTGTGCTGTGATTGTGGTTTTGTATGCTACTGTTATTTGAATCACATTCTAAATAATAAACATTACTTGCTTGCTTGCAATTGATTTGAAATCAGTAAAAATAGTGCGTAACTAAAGTGGTTATCACGAATCTTGATTACTAATGTCATTTTATCATATTCTATCTTTGTGTACCTCTTATTTCTTTCAAGTGGCTATGATCGAGATTCGTGATGGCTACTGTATTTTTCTATTTTCTTTGCCTACTTATATAGTAGGCAAGTCGTATTGTATCTACCTTCTGTAATGACAATGACTGGGCGTTAGAGTAGGTACCTAGGTTCATAAAATCATATTTTCACTCCTCAACTACTTGCGTCTGTTTTCACTTACTCGCAACGTTCCAGTTGATTGCTTATTGCAATCTATAGATGTCTGAGGCTCCTAATCGTAATCAAGGATCCCAAATCTTAAAAGGTACTTCTTTATAAACACTTCGGTCTTTATTATAATATTAGCCAATTTAACTGTACATATGTTCATCTCGAGAATATTTAGTCTTCTAAGCCATTTTTTGGAAAAATAGCAAGAAGGGCATTATAAGGTTTTTACAGGGTCGGCAACGCGAGTGGGACACCGCTGGTGTTGGTGGAGGTGGGCCGAGTGCTTGTCCACCACCTAAGTGATATAAAAAAACATGGTAATAGGATCTATCAAAAGGCGACCAATGACCATGTAACTTTCTCGTCAATATACCTACTCACAATATTATTTTATTTGCTTATATTTTTTTGACCTACTGTGACGTTTTAAGACGTCACTAAAACAGCTTGTCTGTTGATAAATTAACATACATCTAGGTCGAGCTTAGAAATAGCAAAACAATGCAAGTTACAAAATGCAAGTCACAAACAAAAAGACAATCGAATCTTGTACCTGCCGTAGACATATATTATGAACTATCTTTGTATCGGCCTCGTTTTCTTCCTACGCACTTCTAACAAGATCGGTCATTGCCGTCATATTGCTTATAATGTGAATACGCACCTAAACACACCTCACTTCAGACGAATTATTTCGCAAAATTTTAACAATACCTACTATAAACGGCTCGTGAATACAATCCAGAACTCGCCGACCGTGAAACGGAACGGTGCGGACTGGCCGCAAACGAGTACGTCGCGACTTGAGGATAATAAAAAAAAATAAAAAGCGTTGACATTTCTTTGTGAACTGATGTCATGTTGTTATAAAATAGTTTATTGAAAAATTGTTTAAGGTGTTCCAAAAAAATATATTAGTGTAAATTGTTTTTTTTATTGTTCAAAATAACGTGTTTTATGGTTTATGTGTGTTAATAACTCTAAGGTGAGTGTTTTAAACCGGTCTTTCAATGTCAGAAAGATAAGTGAAAAATTAGTTTTACCGTACTTTTTATTTTAGCCATTTCGTTTATTATTTTAGAAAATATTCTAAAACAGTATAGAGTTTTGTCTGAAACGGGTATGATGTAGTTAGTTTTTGCTTTTACCGTAGAGCATGAGTAATTCGATTATTTTTGTTAGTTCGCGGTAGAAGCGAATCATTTCTTATTCCCAGTTTCTAACTATGACTGTATTTTCATATATATATATATTCCCAAATTTGCCACTATATATGTTAAGTAAGAGCTTGCTGAAACAGTATAATTATTTTTAATGGCGTTAAGGATACAGTTTTATTACCATCCACAACTTATTAGCAGATACTGATACGCAACTTCTCTTTTCTCAACTTTTTGTAGAAATAATAATTAATAATTTGTTGTAAAACTTCAAATTAGTTATAAATCAAGTTAATATAGTTCCCAATAAATTTCAAGCGGAGAAAAACAAGAACTTCTTTACTTAATAGTTAGTCCCCGCAATAAGTAAAAGCTATGAGGTGTCAGCGTGTCGCAGCCCTCCAGGTCTTACAGTCTGATCTTGACGATGTTGATCTATGCCATAGTGGAACAGGGATCTGGCCCTGTCCTGGCATATTTATAGAGTACCAGTACCTTTTAAGGTAGTAACGCATCATAAAGAGTTCAGTAGTGTTTATGAAGTATCTTATCATAAAACCAATAAATTTCACATTAAATTGATAAGCATGCTATATCTATAGATGATAAATCTTACATAATTAAGTATAAACTGGTAGGAATTAATTATTATAATGTCATTCGATATCTTGATGACTCTAAATCCTACTATATGTCCTGGTAGCAGAGTCTATTTTTCCTTTATTTTTTTGTTTTATTTTTACATCTGTAATGATGTAATCAGGTGAATAACAATGTCATGTTTATGATGGTCAGAGTTTCTGGGGATATGGATGAAATAGCTCACACATAATGGGGAGATCATCTGTCTGATTGGTTGACCTGTTTGTTTGTGTATCTATCTGTGGCATGAGACCAGTTTAGTAAACAGAATTAATGTTTTCTTCAATAAACAATTGTTTTATTAAAATTTCATATCAAAGCATTTGCCTTATCGTTGAATTTTACCTCTATGGTGAAGTTACCTTATTTAAGTTGTACGATAAGTACTTAAATGGATCAGAAACCTATGTTGTGATCAGCTCTACTATACTAAGTATTTACAGTCATATTCATTAATGGTTACACACATAGTTTTCATTGTCTTTTTATTTACAAAAAGACAATGAAAACTATGTGGTGTAGCTACAGAGCATTTTGCAGTCAGTGATTTTTAGAATAGAATAGAAATCAACTTTATTATACACCAATCAAAGTGTGCATACATGGAATACACAGTCAACTTATTCAGTCCATCAATTTACTGCATCTCGCTGGATGGTAAGACGTTAGGGTAAAGTTCATAATATACTGGCCACCATTCCGGATGCTGTTGATTGTGATCCCTGCCTTGACGGCCTCTGCAGATGCTTTTCACTTTTTAAATCTTATTGATTGCCCAATCTCGCACTTACCACACACATTTCTTAGTGAAACAGGTTATGTTGACACCTGTGAATTGTGAAACCTTGATAGATTCATATTTATACAAAATATTAACATGTTTAGCGGCAAGATGAGTTGTACTATGCATAGTTATGTAGATTTTATTCTGAAGGAAGATAGCCTTGAAATAAATTCTGTATTGGATTCACTGGCTTTGTATAAGTTGTAGTGATGTATTACTTATACAATTACAATTAACCGCGGTAGCCTAGTGGTATGGGTAAAGGGCTGCTGAGACGAGGTCTCGGGTTCGATCCCAGGTATTACCATGGCACACACCAATGACTTTTCGATGCTTTTCGAAGTTATGTGTGTATTTATCGCAGGTTTATAAGTGCCCGGTTAATGGCAATAGGCTCGCCACCTATTACATTGGGACCTAAAACATAAACTGGCGAAATGTGGGTGCTAGCACCTCTGCCTACCCCTTCGGGGATATAGGCGTGAGTTTATGTTATGTTATGTTTATATACAGCATGTCCCAGAAGTCGACATCAAACCGGAATCGGCAGTCAGAAGTTATCAGAGAAATATGAAAATCTAGTGAGCATCAAACATTACAATTCAACTAAGCAATTATGACCATTATACCATAGAAATTGTTTACCGCCGGAATCGGGTATACGAAATCATCGGTCCACTCATGTGTTTGATGCCGTGACTATCAATTTTAGATACGCTACTTCATTCCAGTTGCAGGTCGTGGTATCCTTCGGGTTGTGACGACGCAGATCTATTATCTACATCATACATATCCTCACACAGTATGCTCACATAGGTTTGCCAAATAGAGTGACACTTTTTAGGTTTCCGTAGCCAAATGGCAAAAAACGGAACCCTTATAGATTCCTCATGTCTGTCTGTTAGTCCGTATGTCACAGCCACTTTTTTCCGGAACTATAAGAACTAGGCTGTTAAAACTTGGTAAGTAGATGTATTCCGTGAACCGCATTCAGATTTTCACACAAAAATAGAAAAAAAACAATAAATTTTGGGGGTTCCCATACTTAGAACTGAACGTCAAAAATTTTTTTTTTCATTAAACCCATACCGTGTGGTGTCTATGGATAGGTCTTCAAAAATTATATTGAGGTTTCTAGAATCTTTTTTTTTCTATACTGAATAGTTTGCGCGAGAGACGCTTCCCAAGAGGTAAAATGTATCCCCCCCCCCCCCCGTTGTAACTTCTAATATAAGAGAATGATAAAATAAAATAAAAAATTTGATGTACATTACCATGTAAAATTCCACCGAAAATTGGTTTGAACGAGATCTAGTAAGTAGTTTTTTTTATAAGTCATACATCGTAAACCGCAATTAATCAACTCAAATATAAAAATTAAAAAAAAAACATAATTATGTTACTTGCTGCTACGTAACCCTTCATGGGCGGGTCCGACTCATACTTGGCCGGTTTTTATTTTATTTTATTGGTAATAGGCTCGCGTTTGACCACTATCTCACCTTTTGATAAGTGTTGATGTGGTCGAAGGTGGAGCACCTGTTCACTCCAGTCCTGAAGACTTCCAGTTTATAGCTTTTCGGAAACACAGACTCAGATAGGGCATTCCACTCTTTAGCAGTACGCTGATGAATGTATTGCCAAAACGTTTTGAGCGTATGAGTGGAATATCCACCATGTATCGTCGCGCGTCTACTTTAGTAGACATTTCATTGCGAACTCTGACTTTTCTGAGAACCATCTTCCTAGTCAGCACACATCCGACTACATTTACATCTCAATTCTTAAATCAGTATTGACTCATCCATACATTCGACGTGACTAAACCACCTTCGCATATCTATTTTACCCATTGTCGCTACATCCATTTACGTAGTGTCACGGAAGTGCCCTCAGTCCAGCGTGTAGCGACGAATATAGCGTGAAGAATATAATAACCAGCAAACATCTTGACAATGTAGGTACTTTAGCTGCGCGGAAAGCATTTTTTGTGCTTCTGCGTTACACGTTGCACGACGACTAAGGCGCGCCAATTAACAATCACAGATTATATTAAACTTAAATATATATATATATATAGGCGTGAGTTTATGTTATGTTATATAAAAAAACAAATATTTAAAAATATAAAAAATAGTGGCCCACCGGCATCGGGTACAGGGACCAAGCTACCGGTCGTTAGGGCTCCAGAGAGAGGAATCTCCTCACAATACTTGCCGTGTAGAGGAGCACTACCTTCAGCATCAAGCCCTTGACCCAACTGCCTAACGCGAGCCTCTGGAGATGTTGTTGTGTATGATGTTGTGAACCGATACAACTATCGGAACAATAATCGCCGAATCCACACTCCACATGTCGACAACCTCGTGAGCCAAATCCAAATATTTAATTTGTTTTTCTTTTTCGGCTTTTACAAGATTCTCGTCATGTGTATTATATAAAACAAAATCGGGTTAAAAATATCGGTCCACCCGTTCTGGAGTTGTAAATGGTATCACCATTTATAACTCCAGAATGGGTGGACCGATATTCATGATCTTTAATTTTTTAGATCTGTCTACGCCGATACTGTGCCATTAGATACCCGAGCGGCCCCAATAAGGCAATTCTCTCGCACCCCGGCTGACTCCGGGCCTTCTACGGCTTTGAGATGGCTCCCTCGGGATACTATGCCTTTTTTATTTTTTTTACCCCCCGCTGGCCAGCGGGGGTGATTATGTCGTGTCTCGACTAAAACGGCACGGTGTCCTCCTCAAGTGTCCGTTGCCGGGCACCCCGGGTAAGCCCTCGAAAGGATAACCCCAGGGTTGCCGGCGGATACTATGCCTATACTAGCAATTAGTATAAATGAAAATATGAGATATTCACGACATAAATTCAACTGATAGGGTAACCAACAAAACTTGATTTGAAGGCGGAACGCAGTTTGCTGGGTCAGCTAGTATGGTATAATTGACTGATGGAATTCGACAAGTTCGTTTGTCGCACTAGTGTAATGTCGACCTACAGTGTGTCGCACTAGCGTGCATTCGAACTATGGTGAGTCGCAATACAGTTTGTCACACAATCGTTAATCGCACTTCCATTTGTCGAACTCACCTAGTACACTCATTGCTTACATATAAGTATTGCAATTGTTATTGCAATACGTTAAGAAATAAACAAACACAAAGAAATTGTTTGCATACTCATAACATTGACATTATGAATCATTACGTATGTGGGTTATTTGTAGGCGGTTTGATCTTGGACCGGACACATTATTATTTGCAATAATATCTTCGAAAGTTCTTTGTTAGGTAATTTTGACGAGAAACTTTAGGCGCCCGTGTACACGGCACCATGGCCGCGTTTGGTAGACTACTGTTTATTTTATTTGCGAATTTTTGGAAAAAAATCGTTCTTGGGGATTTTTTTTTTGGAAAGGAAAAGAACATTTAAACGATGGAATTTAGGAAATTGAAGCGTTGGTAGTTTTAAATATCCTCCGTATTACAAATACTAGTAATTTATGTTCTCTGTAATATTTATAAGAGTTAACCGCTTTTTACTTTATTTTAATGTTTAATCCGTCTGAGAAATTAGGGCAAAAGGTTGGAAAAAAATTCCACTATAATATCATATGAAAGTTTGGATTGATGGATGGATGTTTGTTCCTCAATTAAGCCAGAATGGCTGAACGGATCTG
Source organism: Cybosia mesomella (assembly GCA_946251805.1). NCBI lineage: Eukaryota > Metazoa > Arthropoda > Insecta > Lepidoptera > Erebidae > Cybosia > Cybosia mesomella. Next base: position 4,949,873 of record OX276417.1, read on the forward strand.
GCTGAAATTTGGTACAGGGATATATTGTAGTCTGGAATAGGACATTGGCTACTTTTATCCCTGAAATAGGTTTCCATGGGAAGCGGGAACGGGATAGAAATTCAACACGGACGGAGCCGCGGGCAACAGCTAGTAATTCATAAATATGGTAAAAACGATTCAGAAACTTGATAGTAATGGCATGGCGGCGCGGCTGCGGTTCTCTTAACTTCAAATTTTTCGCCCAAAATTTCCTTGTGCATCTTTTATCGCTAAATGGATAATATATTCGTAATCACCAATCCCGAAAACGAAACCTATATTGATTTCATTAAAACGGAGAACTGAGTTGTTATGTAATATTTGACTTTCTCAGTTAATTTGCATTTCCAAATGTATATGTAACATATGACTACATGGACTATAATATTAGCAACAAATCTGTAAAAGATTGGCCAAATACCGATTGGCCGGTTAGTTATCCGGATAATCGATGTCTGAATTAATAATTATCTTGTATCTAAACGTATGTAAGTACCTTGAGTGTATGGGTCCCACCAAAATCCTTGCAAGCAGGTACACCTGCTCACTGTCAGGGGACGGTTCCCGTAGTGTAAACCAAATTATGGAAGACACGAGTAAGAGAACGAATACCTGGGCTCCACTATTGCAACCTTTGGATGCAACCGCGATAGACGAAGATAATCATAAAATCATTCATTACATGTACATATATACTCACGCATTTTTCCTTCCGGAGTATGCGGAGGCAATAGCTCTACTGTCATTAAACCTTTTAAGCAAGCGACAAGACCGCTGCTTTGGACCTGTCCTTTTTTCAATACATCACCAATTTGAGAAAAATATAAAATCCTGAAACAAAACATCCACACCAGCTATAATAACCGGGTATCCGTATATTTGGATTTCATAAATCCAAATATACGGATACCCGGTATCTGATTTATTCACTACTAGTTCTACTTAACCAATTGCAACCAAACATACGACAGCTATTAAGTCTGACCAAATAACATTTCCAATAAAAAAACCGCATCAAAATCTAGTTTTTTCGTTCGCGAACAAACAGACAAGATTTCCAAAATGAAATATTTTTGCGTTCAGTAGCGTTCATTTATCATAACCTAAGATTTTTTTATCTCTAATGTACAGACACAACTAATTTTCAATAGCATAATACTCTAGATGTCGCCTCTATTTCTAACTGACGTACACTTGCGTCAGTATATTATCAGTAACAATGATACGGTAAATCCTAAATTGAAACGGACTTTTATTATCAATTCCTTCACGCATACCTTGATAACAGATATCGGAAATATGCTGTTGAGTAATTAGATATTTTTTTTCACTACCGATGCATGAAACTGCGTAATGTGTGACTATTTCATTATTTTTGGGGGCTGTGAGTCATATTTTATTAAAATATTCATAGGATATTTTGTTACCCCAATTGCGGTGAAGGTAGGGTCGTAATTGGTTATTTAAGGCGTTTCCGCTTGCTCCTACTAAGTTCTCCTACTGGTAGGAGCACGAGAATAACCTATTCCTCGTGCTCCTACTGAAAAGTACACTTAGTCCAGGAACACTTAGTTTTATTTCCTGTTGCTCACACTCTTCTCACAATATAGCTTCTGGGTTAGGTTAGGTTAGAACTGTGACCCCAACATAGAGAGAGCCGAGGGAGCGCAGCGAGCGTGCCGTGGCAGCGGCCGGCGAAGCCCCGGAACCACTAGTCCGGAAAGTTGGATTTTGATAGCAAGCTAGTAGCTAGTGTTAAAAAAATATGTCAATCTTTGTTAGTAGGAGCACGAGGATATGCTTATCCTTGTGGTCCTACCGGTACGAGCATAAGGACATATTGGTCCTCCTGCTCCTACCGGTAGGAGCAAGCGGAAGCACCCGTTGATTATAAGTATGTAGGTAAATATGTGCAGTTTTTTTAAGACAGTGGGCAGTGACAACTTCGCGCCAAAAGGCCGTTGTCAAGACAATTGGCGCCAAATTTCACAGAAAGATAAGAATGTATGATTATAGATGCTTACTTTCTGTAAATTTAAGTAGATTTTGTAGTCGGTTCCCCGCGTGAAAAGCGAGTCCCGTTCCCGTGACTTAACTCTAGATTATATAAACACGTCAGAAGACATCCTATGCAATATTCCCTTATTATCACAGATACATACTACTTCATTTAATTTTATATTTTTCGTTCATTTCAGATACCACATCGGGGAGCCTAAATCTCCTTACACCATCATCCACCGCCAGTCGTATCCGGGACTTTACATCACGCATCCAGGAACGGGCGGCTTCGAACCTCCAACCGAACTACTTGGCCAGTCCAACCCCCGTAGCAACACCAGTTCGAACTCCAGAGGAGAGCACTCCAACACCCAGAAAACCTTCAGAAAACCTCCTCAAACCACCCCCCAAAGTCCACATTGACTCTTCCAGTCATAGATCTAGAGGACATCATAAGAAAAGAGACGAAATTCCTCATAAGAAACCCAGTTACTTAAACCTAGCCTGCTCTGTCAACGGGTATAGCAACCTTACCACATACGACTCCAAACTCAGACAAGACATTAATAAAAGTAGGGAGGCATCCCCTATCAGACCAATAACACATACATACCAGTACAGAAGTGAAAATAATTCCCTATTGGTCCCAGTACCAGTTAGCGCCAATAAGCTGCTTGTCCCAACATTCGGGCCCCATGATACTCGCGCTGATTTGACACAAAAAGCGCCTACTAAGGCGCACACAGATCCTTACCTGGTCACTTCACCTTTTAATGTCTATATGGCGGCGGAAAATAAGCAATTGAAAAACGACTTCCTAGGCAATATGACGACGACCAGCCGTCCTTATATCTCCAGCGAGAGTAAAAACTTCGCGAGTTCCATGCTCCATAAAACCGATGAGGTGGACAACTCCAAAGAGATCACCTTCAAATCTAGTTACTCAGAGACGAATTTTAGGAAAACTGTCACTTCTAATGGTAAAGAAAGTAGATTCAGCTCTGAATCCTACACTATTTCTTCAAATGGAGTTTCGAAACGGGTTGAGATAACAAAAGAAAATGGAGAGAAACTCACCAGTCCTATGAAAAGCTTTATCCAGCAAAGGGTAGAAAGGCTATACGGTCCTGGAGCGTTGGCGCAAGGTTTCTTTAACCAGAAGCGTCACAAACTGAAGAGTTCCAGCGAGGATGATGAACCAAAAGTTTTGACGGAGAAGTCTTTGAACACTCCTGAAAGGATTCCGCGAAAAGTTGAAAAACCTCAGAAACTCTGCACTAGTCCTAATGGAGAAATGTCCGACGTTTCCTTACCAGTTCTAAGGCACTTAAGGCCTGAATTTCGCGCACAGCTGACTATACTATCGCCAAAGAAGAGTGTGAAGAATGAACTATCGCCTCAGAAGGTGGAAGAAGACATTCCTAAAGTGGAGAAGACTGAAGTGATTGTTGAAAGTGATGTGTCTGTTACAAATGGTGTTTCTGTGATAAAATTAGACAGTGATGGTGATGAGTCTGTCATTAGTGTTAATGGTGATCAGAATGGTGTGAAAGAAGAGTTGAAGGGTGGACATTACTTCTTGGATTTAGAGAAAAAGGAAACTGAGAGGCTGCTGGCCTTAGCAGCAACTGCCGAAAAAGAATTAGAAGATTTACAAGTAAGTTTATTAGAATTTTTAACCTGTTTTGTAACTGTTCTTCGAATCAGATGTCGAATGTCTGAACACGATATTTTGGAACTTATTCAGGCAGGTTTCATAAGGAAACCTATTCCTTAGCATAAGATTTATTACAGCCAGCTCACCATGGCAATGATTGATTGAATCACAACTTGCAATATTCAGTACGTATCGGGACTTGGGGTGTACAGAACCCTGCCAAATATCTTCGATGTCTAAGCCCACCTCACCTGCAAGTTGGTGCTCCTGCTAAACAATGGACGAGGCTCTGGTGCAGGCTTCCTTCTAAGAGTTAGGTGGTTAGACGGCAGCAAAGTAGAAAAACAAAGCAGACCTCGTGCTTAAAAGTGAACGTAACTAGGAAGTCGCTATGAGGATAACATGAGGGTACGCAGTCACCATAGCTCTTGGACGCTTGCATCACCAGAGTATCTACTAGTAACATGGTTCACGCATTATTAATATTGTGGTGACTCCTTTTTAGTAGACGTCGCTTCCCTCCATTCTTGACGAACTACAGTTTTCCAACTCTTGCATATTTTCCATTACCTTCCTCATGTGTTTCCGAACATATTCTAGAACAATGGAGTCGTAAAAATATCTCAATATTTCACACACTTTATATCATTTGAATGTCAGACCGTGACCTGCTTGTATCGCGGTTTTGCAACTGATATTATATCGATTATGCTTGGATTAGATTTGCATAATAAAATTCGGTTCACCAATTCGAAATCAATCCCTTGGTAGGACTAGATAACTAGGGTTGTCCAAAATAAGTGCCCTCAATATTTCGTTCTTAAATTATTATTTTTCTAATGCTAATATTTCGATTGTAATCCATTAGTAATTCAGTGGTAGAATGTACACGGGACATAATATATTTAAGACCTTACCTACATTCATGTGAATACATGAATGTGATTTGATTTGTATCATTTCATGACATCTTCATCAAAGAGATCAGGAATATATACAGGTAGCCGATTGACCTTGACAAATCTAAATATTATTGTATCCAACGTTCATGCGCGTTACTTATAATACTTATCTTTCCTTCCTTCCTCGTAGCCTCATTTACGCGTGGACATAGTGGGATCAGTCTATAATTTATCCTATTTAAGCTAACTTAGGGCCTCTTTTTGAAAACGTTCTTCTCTACAAAAACTGCAGCCAGACCAGAGGGCCAATTCTGATAATAAAAAGAGGTTCAAAATTCAATCTTAATCTAATCTCGATCTCTAATGTCAATGTGAGAGATTATGAAAACACCTTTTTTGACCTTTGGGAGATTAAGACTGAAACATGAACATCTTTTTATTACGAGAATTGGCCGCCTACTAAAAAAATCGTAAATAACCCTAACAGACGAAGTACTAAAACGGAGTAAAATTTTAACCATATATAATTAATAATTATATCATCATCATCATCATTATCAGCCGTAGGAAGTCCACTACTGAACATAGGCCTTCCCCATTGACTTCCATTTCGACCGGTCTGCAGCGGCCTGCATCCACCGCGTCCCTGCGCTCTTTACTAGGTCGTCTGTCCACCTTGCGGGGCCTTCCTACGCTGCTATTATGATCAAAATTAATAATTTTTATTCAGATATTTAATTTTTAAATCTGATCATTTCTTAAAAAAAAGGTTATTTTAAAATTACAAACAGACACTTTAATATTTTGTATAGATATAGATTATACCCTATCCGAATATTAAGGCGGTACGGTGTTTTTATTGCGCAAATTAAGAAACACGTTCATAAAATTACAAATACCATAACTAGAAACTCAATAGATTTATCCTTGACTTATACGATCGAGACGTTATAATCAAAATCATCATTTAGTTGCGAATACAGGTACTCAAATAGCTTTAAAAAGTTTGGTAATTCGATATTCCACCAACAAGGCATGCAAATTTTCAATTCAATAAAATACAAAATAAAAGTCAATTAAGTAGCACAACTAATTCTTAAACGAGAAAAATTCCAATTTAAGTAATGTCAATGTATAAAAATATGTTAAAATGAAGTAAAATAATGAATAATAATGGTAAGTAGTAAGTAGTCACATTAATTACAAATTTTCTTTAAAATTTTCGTGTATAGTGTAGTATACCATTATTATACATAAGGTAAACAAGTTTAGATAGGTAATAAAACTCAACTGGATTCCTTAGCAAATTCACACCAAGATTGGTAGTGGTCAACAGCTGCTCGGGTACTATAGTATATCATTATTATGCATTCTGTTTGCAAAAAAAAAACTACAAGTTTAGATAGGTAATAAGACTCAACTGGATTCCTTAGCAAGTTATCTTACGATTAAGCTCAATTCACACCAAGATTGGTAGTGGTCAACAGCTGCTCGAATGTTGCTATCAAAGCCAAATCTGATAACATTTAAAAAATATTAGCAATGACTTTGACATAATATACTTCTAGACTGGGAGTGGGGCTACTACAGGGCGCGTTTGGATAGGACTGGAGAACATCAACCATTTGCAGTGGAACCCGCAGCGATAATGTGACGTCTGTAATGACTAGTGACGTGCCAGATCGTTATATTGTATATCTGACGATATGGTCCAGAACGGCTTTTTGGGGCAAAAAAAGGTATTATCATAATCTCTCACATTGACATTTGGGAGATCGAGACTAGATTAAAGACTGAATTTTGAACATCTTTTATTACGAGAATTGGCCGTCGGGTATAGCATACCAAAAAATCGTAAATAACCCCAACAGACGGAGTACTCTCTTTTAAGAACGACAAACAACTCTACCTGAAGACCAGCACTCATGGAGCCAGAGATTTTTTTGAGTTCTGTCGCTCTTAGTGCATCGCATACGAGAGAGTACTAGACTGCCGACTGCCATCTGACTTCCCAAGAAAATGTAAGCCTGCGCCAGAGTCTCGTCCGTCAATCAGCAGGTGTACTGGCTTCCAGGTGAAGTTGACTTGGCCCCGAATGTGTTGGTAGGGCCATAAACAGCCTTCATCCATGCCTCTCTGTCTGTAATTAATATTGGTGTACAATAAAGAATAATGTATCTATCTATCCAAGACTTAAATTCTTTGCTCCAAGAATATGTAACAAAAATATAAGATTCTTAAGTTCCAAATCTATTGACCTCACAATGTAATCGTCAATCCTTGTACGTAAATGGCATGTCTAATTGATTCGGTTTTGTTTCTCAATTAAATTTTGTCTAGCAAACTAGTTTGAGTTCCCATTAGGGTTGCCAGATTTCATTTTTTTTTGTTGCTATGCTAATTATAAAAATATAATAGTGTTTTTTTATTGGTAATAGGCTCGCGTTTGACCACTATCTCACTAAGTGATGATGTAGTCTAAGCAAGAGCACGCGTGCCTAGAAGTAACCTGTTCACTCTAGACTTGAAGACTCCAGTGCTGCAGCTAGAGGTGTTATATTACAGTTACATTCTTTTACGAGTTCTTTTTTGTAACCCATTTCCCGCACTAGGGAATTTTCCCAATTTAACCTTTCCACCATATTAGCAAAAAAAAAACAATAATTCAATCATGCTAGTTATCACTAGTGATGTGCCGGATATCTGATACATATCTGAAGGAGAAGAAAGATCCGTATCCGTTACTTTTTTGGACTAATCTTAGAAAGAAAGAAAGAAAGATCATTTATTCGCATGAAATATGGTTACAATTGGTTCTTAAATCTATAAAGTCCTCATATTTCGCCTATATTAGGCATGCAAATTTTTATTTATTCATTGTCAATTTATTTTTCAAATTTATTCATTATATTATCATTTGTAATTCTTAAATCATTAAAATTGAATGTCATAGATTATACACAAAAAAAATAAAAACTTAGTAAAATATGTCAATTGTTAATAAGTATGTCCTTCAATAACACATTTGTAATAAATATGTGTTATCTAAATAATGTCCTATTTTGTGTCATTCATGAACTCATCTACCGTATAAAAACATTTGTCTGCTAACCACACATATAGTTTATTTTTAAATTTAGTTAGCGGCAGGTCTCTTATTTTATTTGGTAATTTGTTATAAATATTAATTGCCATAGGGTAGCAGTTGGAATGATAATATGTGGTATTTATATTTGGCAGAACTAGCCTATCAGGATACCTGGTATTAAAATTATAATGTTCGCCAAATGTCTTAAAGAGGTGACGATGGTTCTTTACAAATATTCCGCATTCAAATATATACATCGATGGCACCGTTAGAATTTTAAGACGGCGGAACAGAGGTCTACATGAGCATAGTGGCTCAACATTGCAGATAGCACGTATACATTGCTTCTGCGCTATAAAAACTCTGTTTATATTTGTGGCATTGCCCCAAATAGGAATACAGTACCTTATGTTTGAAGCGACATATCCGTGGTACGCTTGCAATTTCTTATTAATTTCAATACATAGATGAAATTCTATACATAGTTGATTGAGTTAGGTAGCAATGATCACGGATGTACTGTACTTGTAACAGTGCCGAAATATCGGATTCTCGAAAAAGATACTAAACATGGTAAATATCCCGTTTATCATTCTAATTTTAATATAGATTACTAGCCCACAAACTTCGATTTAACTTTACCAATGTCTAGGTACGGGGATATCTAGACATTCAAAAAAACAAAATAACGTTCTCTGATATTTGCAACCGCAAATATAACTTTTCAATGGACTAATAGGAATTTTCGCGCTTCTTACTTTGAAAATGACAGATTTCTATTCAACCGTTCATTCCTTATTTTACCCCATAGGGGTAAAATTTCCCGTAACCTTACACCCCGGCGTCTGAAGACCCGAGACGGCGTGCGGTTTTAGTCGGTGCAAGCCCGACATAACCGCCCCCGCTGGCAGGCGGGGGGGTGTCCGAAGGGATTTCCGCACGATAAAAAAAAAAAAAAAAAAAAAAAAAAGGGGTAAAATTTCCGAAAAGTCTTAGTGGATGCTTACAATACAACATATTTAAAGGTCTCACGATAAATGAATAAGCTTAAATATATATTCAACACCAAATCACCAACATTTGTGCATCCGACTTCTGTAAACTTGACTTTGATTAGATATTCAAGATGATAAAACGTTTAACTAATTATGCCGATGTTTTGTAATCATTAATCGATTTATGTAATAAAAACATCCAACACATTCGTGCTAAAAAATATGGCTTACTCTAGCAGCAGAACTTTACCATTAATATTTTTCTTAAACAGCATTTTTTTTTAAACAATATTTGAAACAGGTTGTAATATCGTGTAAAATTTGAGCTCAATCAATGCAGAACATTTGAGTTTTTGAAGTGTACATAAAAAAACTATGGATTAATGTGATAATATATAATTACCATTTGGCATTAATATTATGTCTCAAGGATCCTATTAAAATGCTGGCCTTCTGTTGCTTCTGTTGTATTTAAGTTAAAATTTAATTTTAATATGTAAATATGTTTAAATTGTCTCTCGTTACATACAGAATGTTGTAACAGATGCTTAAATTGTATAATATCATATATGTAAAGGTGTATAAATTTAATAAAATTATGAATCATTGTAGATTTTATACATAACTAGCTTCCCCCACGGTATCACCTGCCGTACTCGATTCTATTCCACCCCATCGCATCAACATTCTAAAGTAAACATACAGCCCTTAAAAAAGTACCCAGTTGATGGCAATAGGCTCACCGCCCAATACTCGGGACCAAAAATATAACGAACTAAATCATCATTCGATAACCATGAGTCGATAAATCGATGCTTAAACAGTCAAAGGAAAAGAAGCGCTTGGTGGTAGTAATAGGGTACATTTTCGAGTGCTCGTTGAAAACCTTCATCCTCATAGCTATTTCCCAGTTTTCGGGCCCGAGGTGCCCTTATTATTTTCGATTGGTATGTCGGCTTTTCGGGTAGCGACTGGCGTCTGCCCTCACAACCCTGAGAGGAACGCCAGCGCTAGAGCCTCGTCTGTTGTTTAGCAGATGTATGGACTTGCAGGCGAGGTTGATTGGGCCTTAAGGATGTTGCTAGGGCCCTGTACACCCTTCAGCGCTTATGTATCATGTTAGTAATATAATGATACTCTTCAATATAATAATGTAGTACAAATGTATTCAAAGCGCAATAAGTAATTTGCAGTTTCTAAAATCCCGGGATTTAATCTCCATGTTTATGATTCCGGGATTTTAGAGGAGGTATTATCAACTCTATGTTACTTCCTTCCTCGAATTTTAGGTAAATATACTCTACCTATTCCGATCTCTGGTAATGTTTTATGTGATACTGATTCCAGAGCCGAGAAGATATCAGTGAGGAGATCTTAGGCCTGCTGCGTGCAGCTTCCGGCAAAGCGAGGCTCCTGGCCACGCAGAAGATGCAACAGTTTGAAGGTAACATACATGTACTCATACCTATCTCCCTCTAGAGTAGGCAAAGACAACAGTCCGCTATCTGCTTCTCTTCTTACATACTTAACGAGCCTCCTTTCTACCGTCGCGTGTCGATGAACTTTCAGTTCTATGCTACACTTGATGGAAATTCCGTCACAGATCTTCTGCGTCAGAACGCCTATACTTTTTTTTTTATACCACTAAGGTGGCAGACAAGCACACGGCCCACCTGATGGGAAGCGGTTACCGCGGCCTATGGACGTGTGCAACACCAGTGGCGTCACACTCGCGGTGCCGACCCTGTAAAGGAAAAGGGATGGGAAAGGAGTTTGGGGAGGGGATGGGAAAGGAGATTGGGCTCCGGAACTCTCACTCACCAAACAGAATGCAACAGTTCAAATACTGTTACTTGGCGTCGATATTCTGTGAGAGGGTCTATACTTACTGTTATTATAACCGAATATATAATATTATAAATAAATAATAATAAATAAATATTCTACGACATTCTACACAGAGCTTTCTGGACCCAAAGTAAGCATAGTTTAACTAGCTTGTGTTATGGATTCCAGAATGCGAATAAACATACTTATATACTTTTTTTTATGTAAATACATATTATACATAGAAACACCCAGACCAATGCAAATAGACATATTCATGCATACAAATATTTGCACTGAGCGGGAGTCGAACCCGCGCCCCTGTCGTAGCAGTCGAATGCACTACCGCTCCGCCACAGAGGCCGTAGTTACAACCGTTAGTTAAGTTGTTAATAACCGAAATTACTAGTTGAGCTAAATTACTAGTTGAGCTAAATTGCTTGTGTTAGGAGACTTAAGAATGGGTTCACGTCGGTAGTGTAATGGCCAGGAACCGAACACGGGACCTACGAACGAAAGGCCGACTCTTTAACCACTACGACACTAAGCAATCAAGTTTGTTTTGTAAGTGCCGTATTGATATATGCGAATTTGTTTACAAAAACATCAATAGTTTTGATACGATGGAAAACATCCACAACATAAACACCCGACACAAACAGCGACTACACCTACCGCCATCAAGAATAAAAATGTTAAATGAAAGTCCCTACTATATGGCAGTTAGAATATTTAATAAACTCCCTAACATTATCAAACACCAAGAAAGTATTACACTCTTTCATAGAAAACAAAAAATGTATTTAATTGAAAAATGTTACTACTCAACAGGGGATTATTTAGGGGATAAGTTGATTTAATAATCAAATAATTGACATTAAGCATTATATTTATTTGGCACAATCTGACATATTAGTATTAGTTATAAGCAATTCAGAATTTGACATATTGTTATTGTTATTCCAACCAATTATTATCTTTGTTGAATCTAATGTAATGTAATTTAATTTGAATTTTTAACATTGGTAAAATGAATAGTATATTATATGAGTCACCTATAAAGTGTGACCTCAATATTGCAATGCCTGAAAAGGGCACTAAGTCCTAAGTACTGAAATATATATGTAAACATCTATGTACACTTAGTAGGCAATGAATAAATGAATAAAAAATAAATGGTCTATACAGAATAAATGATTTTTGACTTTGAATTTGAGTCTAGACGACACTCTGTAGCATGTACTAAAACATCTATTAATAATAATATATCTGCATTCCAGGTCTTTGCTACAACAATCTAAACGAACGGTTAGATGAGCCGTTCCCGACCACCCTAGAAGACCTGCAAGGCTTCTGGGATATGGTGTGTCTACAGGTCAACAATGTGGAAGCCCTGTACCGGCACATAGCTGATCTGAAAGCCAATAACTGGCAGGAGGTACGTTTTGAAACCTTTGTATTGATGATAAGCAGACTATTCAGATGGTAAGGTATTCGTTTCTTCAGCGTTCGGTCATCGTAATAATTGTGGATTCTTAGAACAATTTTTTTTTTAAATGAATATTAGTAACCGAAATAACCCCTCCAGCTAAGCTTAATTGCTTGTGTTAGGAGTGGGTTCACCTCGGTAGTATAATGACCGGGATTCGAACCGTAGGGTCGACTCCTTAACCACCAAGCTACCGGCGGTATATATCTGCTGGAGGAGAACAACTTGCAGGAGGTATGCTTTGAAACCTTTATGTTGAAGGGTTTGATAGGCAGAGCTTGTCCTGCAATTTAAAAAAAAGTAGTGCCGTGCTTCATCATGAGGCTTTCACTTCAGAGCCCAGTGTCCACTTATTCTTTCTCCTCCCTTTTATTTGGCTTTTATGGGAGCCTTCCAACCCGGAGAGGTGCGCCTGCGCCGTCAATCAGCAGGTGTACCGGCTTGCAGGTGAGATTGACTGGGGCGCCAAAGGTCTTCCCTATACATTCAAACGCAGATCTATTCATACTCATAATTAAATTGAAGTGTCTGTTTGTAATTTTAAAATACCAGCTTTTTAGTAAATGCATATGAATGTATGCTGTGTCTGTCTGTTTCACTTGGGTAATCTCTGTAACGCCTGGAGCGATATTGACGGGACTTTCACAGGAAGATAGCAAATGTTATAAGGCGTAAATTAGTCTACTTTTATTTAAGAAAATATTTGGGATCAATCTGATAGTCAACAATAAAAAAATACCTAACAACAGCTGGCTGCCCCTGAGAGCTCCAAGCCGTCGCCCACTTCCGTGACGTCGCCCCCTCGCAGCCGCCCTCGCGCCCCCCCTCAACTCAAGAACGAGAAGGCGCGCCTCGCTGCAGAAAAACGGGAGGCTGACAGGAAGGCTATGTTGGAACACCGGAGGTTAGTAGCTGAAATACTAATTTTAACACTCTTTATTGACTGGGTATGTATGTTTGTATGTGACGGAATCTTTGAATTTGATTTTGGAGCGCTTCAAAACGTCGGATTGATTGGAAATTTTACACACTTATTATGGACCGATGACAATATAAGAATAAATTTTAATTTATTTCATATCATTAATTACTTAATTTAATGAAAAAAGTTTGCTTAAAGCTCAAACCAAACTAAAAATAAACAATAATTGTTAATGACTTTGAAATTAGAATATTTATAATTTCTAATCTTATAAACTTTTTTTTTGTTTTTTTTTTTTAAAAAAGAATATTAGAAACCGAAATTACTAATATTCCCCCTAACCCCTCCAGCTAAGCTTAATTGCTTGTGTTAGGAGTGGGTTCACGTCGGTAGTGTAATGGCCAGGATTCGAACCCGGGACCTCTTTTGATCGTAGGGTCGACTCCTTAACCACTAAGCTACCGACGCTTGATATACTAGAAGTTATTTTCATGCTTCCATAGGGAGGCAATTAAAAAAATAACAAAGTAATCAGAGGATACAGTTTGTTGCAGCTACACATCTATCGTCTCCATCCAAAATTCAATTACACCACTGGATAACTAAAGGATCAAAGAATTTAATACGCTAAGTAAGGACTGTGAGATATCGCGCGCGGCCAAGCGGAAAGCGCCACCATTTTGAGGTCATTTTGCTGTGTATTATCCTATACGAGACGTATTCACGTACAACACACGGCCGTGTCCATAACGCAGCTATACCCCTTTTTTTTAAATACTTTAGTGACTTAATATTTTAATAATTTGTCACGGTATTAGTAAAATGTCTTCCCCAACGCAGGCTCCTGGCCCGCGAGCGCCAACTGCGAGCTCGCGCCGGGCCCAGCGCCGAGGCCAGCACCACCATGGGCATCGAGGGCAGCCAGGTACGAAATACACGTTTCTACTAGTCATCAACTCCACGCTAAAATGTACCCTATTCTCACTGTCGAGAGCTGCTTTTACTTTGTCTGAGATGAGGTTGGCTTGAACTCTGGAAACTTTGGTGGCGTCCCAAAAACATTCGAAAGGCACTCGGTAATAGAGACTCGAAGTAACAAACATCGAATAAGAAAAATAAAAACATTGGCAGGCCTTAAGATGCTATGCGGCCTATGCCAAATCCGACCCTACATCCTAGAACTGTATTCTTATCTAATTTTCTACCATTTCTGTTTACAGGAGGTAGAAATCTTCGTGGGCAAGACCGCCAAGCCATCAAAAGTCGCGCCAAAAGGTGATTGTAAGAGCGCCCCAGATTCGTACGATTCTTTTAACGAAGAGAGCTGATTATCCTGTCTTTAGAATATGAAATGTGTCTAAAAAACTGTGTATATGCGTCTTAAGAAATATAATAGTTAAAAAATTATGAGGTCTTACGCGCTTTTTATATAACTAGAGGACTTTTTTGCTACAGATATTCAGTTCACAAGCTTTTCTTATTAAATGATCTTTTATTTTATTTACGAAATTAATATTACTGTTGATCAGTCGATTTTAAAATATATTTTTTTTATTAATAAAACGATGTAACAAAATTATTTGTCTACTTATGATATAAGTTTTGTATATAACCCGACAAAAATACCAAAAAAAATGTATTATTTAAATTTTTTATCAAGTTGCCATAAGACGCATATACACAGTTTAAAAGATAATGTTAAAAGTCCAGTTTTGAATGAATTTGTATGTAATGTATGCATGTAATTTAAAAAAAGAAATTATGATACTCAACGCACTAGGAATATGGAATCGTATTATTTTGATTTTTTTCACAATAAATTTCTTGTTTTACTCTCATCTTGTTTTGTTGTTTACAATTTTAATTCGAATTTTGAAATCTATTTTTTATCTATGATTGTAGCATTTATTATTATAAAATAAAATTTGATGACATACGGAGCCAATAATCTTGGGATGGTAGAGAGCAAACACCGACTCAATAAGGTTTAAACTCATTCAAATCTTAAAAAAAAGGTTCCATAAGTGGTCCCAAAAGGCGTCGATTTCTTTCAAAAGTGGAACTTTAGCGGTGCTAGCGACAACCTAATTTCAATCGGATTCCTCCGAGTAAGGCGGTCCTTTGAGTTTGACTACCATCGACCTTCCATAATAATGTCAGAATTACATTTATTACATTCAGTATGAGCTATATGTATCACAGAGAGATTTCTAGACAATACATGCAATAAAATCGCTTTTAAAGCTACTCAAACATAGACCTACAAAGATGATGCCAACCTGGTTCAGCAGTTTATTAGTAATATCTACCATATGTGTCCGGTCCGTTATGTGTCTTCTTACTACCGCGAGCCTGTGCTTGTAGTTGTAATAAGATAAACCGCACTCAGCGACGCTAGTGCCGCTGTTTCCTAGGGTGGGGAACATGCTAATTAGACAAAATAATAAGAATACCATGATTAATTAGCTTTATAGTATTAAATAGAGATTACTATATATTACTCTCTCTCTCTCTCTCTCTCTCTCTGTCTCGCTTATGACATCAGCATATTCAAAATGCACTAACCAAATAGCTGGTACAAAGTTTCTCGTAGCATCGTTAAAAAATTACAAATTTAACGGCATCAAAGCATCCACATTATTGCTAAAACCACCGTTAAATAAAACTGTATATATCATCCGTTTAAAAGTAATAGTTCGGAAACAAAAATAATTGTCTCCAAGCCAAAAGTTTTGGTACAGACATCTTTATTTTCGAACGAAACGTAATTTTTGTATTCCAAATATCTTCCTGCCCTTCTTTATCCCATGTTTATTTCGGTTCAGCGTAAAATAACAAAAAAAAAACATGGATTGAAATTGTAAATAATATACATATTATTATACTTCACCATGTAGTGTCTCATAAAAATAAAATTGTACACATTCCTTCAAAAATATTTAATTTGATGTATGATATGATAATATTCTCGCATTTTGTTCTGTACAATAAGCGCTATAATTATAAAAGCTACCAATCAAGTATAAGATATAAAAAAGATATCAAAATGTTGCAATGTTTTAAACAATCTGCGTTCCATTAAAATCCACAATTCAATATTTATTTTTATTATAAAATTATGTATTTCTTTTTATTGAAATTAGCTACAAGGACAATTTAAAAAATCATGACATTTTATAGGTATTGATTTTTTCAAGGGGTTAACTAATTTCAGGTCACTTAACTTAGAGTGAACGGGAAAATTGTAAGAAAAGCTAAAAAGAGTAATAAATTCACCGTCATAATTGGACGAAAATTAAGCGGCAGGCACGCAATATTTTTTCATAACCGTTTGTTAAATAATTATTAAAAATTACATCGCAATATTAAAAATTTGACCTGAATACTAAGAATGTACTTACTAAAATGTCATTGCTAGCTATTTTTTCTGTACTTACTGCAAATACTATAATTTTGCAACGAATCAGTAAGGCTTATAATTACGGGCCAATTTGTTATATAAGGTTTCACAAAATTAGGTCTCTGAATTTGGTTAAATGACTTGGTAAATCCTTAAGCTGGATTTCCACAGTGAAAATCCGTAATAATAAACTGGATTTTCACTCAATGAAATTCAATTTGAAAACACTGTTTAGTTGTTCGATCTATGATTGGTAAATTTTATTTCATGACCAAAAACGTATAGTAGGACTCAATACAAAGTTAAAAAGGTACAGATTTTTTCAGGAATTCAATTTATCTTTTTAAAATTATGCCTATATTTTTCCATATATAAATAGATTTAAAATATAAATTAGCATAGTTTTTTGCAACTCATAAATAATAATGAATTCAATATGATAAAACGGAATTTATAGGAAAACTTTTAACTCCTAGGTGTCTATTGAAGTTTTGTATAAAAGAAAAATCATAAATTTTGGATTGAATTGCAATATTTATAACAAAGAATAAGTTGGCTTCTAGTGTCGACATTGCGAAATGTGAAAATGAAAGCAAAATGGACTGGGAATTTTATATATAATGTTAAATAGTATGTTTGTTATGTTGTGCACACAAGGGTGTTTGATATTGTTAATGATTTTGCGAGTGTTAAGGTTTCGTAGTTGTACTTTCTGAAGTACATTGCACGGATACGGAGATGCGAGGTTTTGCATAGCGTCGCATTCCCCCCTATCATATCCCCTAAGTTGTAATATATATACTGCAATGTATCTCAGAATTTAAAGCATATTATTAGGTAAGATTTAGTTTTATTTAATTTTATTTGTAGAATTTGTACAAAATCTACAGCTTTTCAATCTGACTTTAGTTTTTATTGATCATGGCAACGAGCATTTATACTGCGTTTAGTGAATAAATTTCCAGTTTTCTAGAACAGTGCTTTACTTACCATAGCATATTAATTATGGAATCGAGATAAATATTAAAAAAAAACATTTCAAAAAAATTAAAGTGTTTGTAAAACTAGTAATGTACCTACAGGAATTATTGGACAAAGTTGCTATGCTTATAATTTTTTCATTTAATGTTGCTTTGACAGGATTCGGGTCTGGATTTTTTTTATTTATTTGAAACATTTTCAAGAATTTTCTGATCGCTAATTGTTAAGCGTATTTACTAAATTTTAAGTCACTATATTTATTGTACACATTTAAAACAAATATATATATATATATATATTAATGGATAGTATTTTTTCTAAATTTGTAAAATGAATTACGATGTAAATTGCTGTTTCATCATCATCGTCATTTTAGAAACACTACATCTATCACTTTCAGAACATACTAACGTGTACCTATGTTAGTCCTTTAGAGGGCACATTAAGAATATGCAATTTTACATCGTAATATTCTAAGTAATAGAAACTGTTATTAAAAAATTAAAATCACAATCACCATAGCTTGGCAAATTGGGCATAAGGCATTGGGGGGTAAACTTGCGCGCAGGACGGGAGTGTCATGCACGCAAGAATTTGCCGAGCTTATACACCGATTTATACAAAAATATTTCAATGTGGTAAGCGTATTAAAATTGAAACAATACGTGTATTTAATGAAAATTACATTATCCGCTATAAAATAATTTATACAATAAAGATCATGACATTGGTTTTTGAATAGTTTTATTTTGCTAAACTAGTTTTTTTTCTGTTTATATAGGTCATGTTTTTTATTTCTTCAACTCTTGAATGGGACGCAGAGATTGGATAAATGAGTGATGAATTTTGACACCTATCTGTATAATATATAGTTCTACCCGTAGCGCTGTACCGCTCCCATGGTACACGCTGCGTGGGGAGGGACGGGATAGGAAAGAGCATGAGTCGATATCAGGGACCTTAAACTATGATGACGCCGCCTTCACGTTTGGTTCGTTTGCTGACATTTGGAACGTGACACTGAACGACTTAATACGACATCATGGTATAAGTAATTCGGCCGTCGCTCATATAGTGCCTGGATAATATGTCCGATTTATTATTCAAATTCTAATGAAAAAAAAAATAACAATTTGAATATGTATGTACTATTTTTATATTATTCCAATAAAAAAAACATCGATATTTTCTAAGCGATGTTTTTATACATCGAGGTTTTTTTTCAAATATCGATGTATCCATGCATCGATGTTTTTCTTCACGGTTAAGTCAACGTAGAGTCTTTTGCAATACCATTTTTTTTTTCAGTTCAGACATTCTAATAGTATGTATACACCTCTTATATACTCTTTGGTATACACGGAAGCGAGTGACGGAGGCCTGACGGAAGTCATTGTTTGATTTTTCTTTTTAATTTTCACGGCACCATGCACGGGCAGTGCAGTGGTACGATCAATCTGTAGCGCATAATCTATTAAACATCATCTACAAACAATGACTTCTATGTATAAAAGTGTGTCACACTTCAGGGATGAGGCGGGAACTGGGTACGGGACGCTTCACCATATAGACTCATAATTTTGCCGCCCTTACACTACTTTACAGGTATCAGGAGATGATCTCATATAAAATCGTTTAAAATAAATTAAGTAGGTATACTCTGTGGCTATGACAGCAACTAAAAGTGGCGCCTAAGTTGTGCACACAACGTCGAAAAATCTATACCAATTGCTTCGAACAGTAAGTCCAGTATACATAGAAGTCACTGTCTGCAGATGGCAGGGCACTGTCAACTTAATATTATATCAACGCGATCCCAGCTACCCGGAGTGCAAGGATAGCGATTAGACCAGTTTCCACCTACTCGCTGATTGCCCCACTTTCTTACTATATACGACAATACGAGAGCTTATGGGGTCAGACATAAAAAACATACCCTGAGATTCTATAAGGGAACAAGTAGGTTCGACGGGGTGCCGTGAGGAACTGGAGAAATGGATGAAATGTTCCGCAGACATAGTAGTGGATTGATTTTCTAGCACGATCCTTATTATCGCACTTGTTGACTTGCCAATAATTTCAAGCATTCAGTAGCAACATGTCAACTTTATTACATCTTTACACATTCAGATTTACTTACATCTTCACACTCTTTCCAATATTTTAATTGGGTTTCATACTCATTATCGAAAGCTATTTTTTGCGTAGCCCATTTCTACAACGCGAAATAATCGAAGAGCTATTTCACCGATGAGTTATTTGATCGATGGGCCATTTCATCCAATAGCCACATGTATGACATGTACAAACTCCCATATAATCGATACCTTTATTTTTTTCGTGCGGAAATCCCTTCGGATACCCCGGCCAGCGGGAGCGGTTATGTCGGGCTTGAACCGATTAAAACCGTACGAAGTCTCTGGTCGTCAGACGCCGATACCTACATTCGTGGAAGAAGCCTCGCTTGTTGTTTAGTTAACTAGGAAAAGTTAACTAATCGCTTCAAAATTTCATTGAATAGTAATAAGCCAAGCGAGGCTTCTTCCACGAATGTAGGTATCGGCGCCTGATGACCAGAGACTGCGTGCGAAAAAGAGAACATGAATGATAGATATTCGAAATTCTCCGAAGTATTATATACGTCTCGCGGCGTTTCGGAAATCTGGGACGTGTCTAGGTGGCTCAGTTGTTCAGAGCATTCCCCCTGTAAGGGACTGGTCGCGGGTTCAAGTCCCGTTCCTGTCTAGGTGGCTCAGTTGTTCAGAGCATTCCCCCTGTAAGGGACTGGTCGCGGGTTCAAGTCCCGTTCAGAGCATTCCCCCTGTAAGGGACTGGTCGCGGGTTCAAGTCCCGTTCCAGATGTTCTCTTGTTCCGATCTAGATCTAAGGGGCCCCTATTGCTTCGTACAGTATCTAAAGTAGCCTTACAGGGAGAGTATGACGGCGCTAGTGTGCAGTGGCTGTCAACATCACTGCACTTTATTATTATCATGCATATTGGTTGCAAAGGCTTATAGTCTCAAATATAAGAAATAGAATACCCTCATCTGTTATTTGACTGGGACTACCGACCTCCATGATCGGGGCCTGAGGACGGCAGTTGGCCGACTCGCCGTCCTTACAGAAGCAGGCCGTGGCGGAGGCGTGTCGTGTGTGCCCTACACACGCCTGCCAACTCACCGAAGCGGGATAAAACCCGACCCCACCAGGCGAGGCCGCGGTGGCGGCCAAAGTCCGCCGGCAACCCTGGGGTTATCCTTTCGAGGGCTTACCCGGGGTGCCCGGCAACGGACACTTGGGGAGGACACCGTGCGGTTTTAGTCGAGACACGACATAACCACCCCCGCAGGCCGGCGGGGGGGTATCCGAAGGGATTTCCGCACGTAAAAAAAAAAAAAAAAAGGACAAAGAATATAATGTTAGATACGGGTCGCCGACTAAAATGATGTACGGATAATATAATATATATTCTATTTCAATTATTTTTTTAAGCAATTAGTATGCTTACTTTTTCTATAGATTTAGATCGGAAAAAGAGAACATGTAGGACGGGACTTGAACCCGCGACTAGTCCTTTATAGGGGGAATGCTCTGACCAACTGAGCCCCCTAGATACGTCCCAAAAGTTCGAAATATTCTAAATAACTGATATGATGATGGTATCTGACATTGCGGGCGTATTTCATCCTCCTTATCCTCATACTGAATTATGGTCAAGTTGAATATTAGCAACATATTTTACACGACCGAAATAAATTCTTGCTGTAGAACTCGCTGCATCTCTGTTTATCACACGGAGTAGCGCGCATTATGCTCCTCTGTCACTGCATCGGTACGGAATTTATCTAGGCAACGCATTCCTCCTAGTCAAATAACAAAGAGGGTGTACATTTATTATGCCAAACCTGGTACAACTGGCTTTCACCCTGTAAGGCTATCTACATACCTAAGCCGCCGGCTTGGGTCACCGGGCTTGTTTTGCGTGCTGCCTGGCCGGCGGCTTTGGTATGTAAATAACTTAAAGCGCCTACAGGACAAAAGCCATTTATACTAGTACAATCTGTAGATCAATAAAATAATCACATAAAACAGAATCTTCGCTTTATTCAGCAATTTCCGGTTGAAAATAATAATCAACAAAACTAGAGTGAAATTGATGAGATGACTATTTTTACAAACATTTTTTTTTATTTTACAGCGTTGATATTTTAATATTGTCATATCGCGTTACGTGTGTTTAGCTTAAGGGAAAGCTGACACATTACACACGTAATGCGTTATAACAAATAATGTGTACACGACACAACAGACACAGAGGTGTCACTACAATTAGTACAATTGAGAAACTTATGAGGTACTATATCGTAACCACTTTACTAAGCGTATGTTTTGAGGCCCCAACAATATGGGGCCAAACTTTTTTTTTAACACATTCCATCCCTTTTGTACACTATATGATACTTCCTATACATGTATGTATACACATACTTACTCGCAGTAACGTACAATACATATGCAACTGCTAACAAACAAAAATAACCCACTTATATGTTATTTATAATGCGTTATGCGAGCTTGGCGACATGTGAACGAATGTCTCCTTCATATAGCATAGCTAGATAAAAATCCCATGTTTTTACACAAAACATTATTTATACACATACATACACACACAGAATATTTTTCTTTATTTTTTTTGCTTTTTTCTTTCTGCAAATTTCTAATAATGTGAGCTTATCGGACAAAACGCTTTACATTATTTTTGTATTCCGAAAAAGAAACTACATGTTTCACAGTTAAATGAAAATAATGTTTTATGATCGTTGACAATATGATGTTATACATGTTTTATACATACAACATATTGTACATCCGATTACAAAACATGTATAATGTACACCAAACGTAAATAATAGAACATTTGTCATTTGTTTATTTCTACCTAACTACTACGTGTTTCCTACACGTTTATTTCTAACACTTGAATGGACACACTCTCCCTAATATTCTACAATCATAATACCAATTACGTTTATACATGTATAATAATTAGACTGCGAATGGGTCTATATTGTTTGAACTTTTATTACAATATGGTCACAGTATTGGAATAATAACATGTAATTAAAACATATATTGAAAGAAATTAAAAATCTTGAGCAGTAGTTTTAAAATTGTGTTAAAATCTATGACGGTAGCCCATGCATCTCGCACACCAATATTCTATCTCACTTTACCTAATATTTCAGTCTCGCTTCCGCGCGGAGAGCAGGTTTAAAATCTGTTTAATATATAATTTCCAATAAACAACTTAGGGCGCGTTTAGATACTCAATATATATCGCGATCCTGTCAATTTATATCGATGTTTTTGATGTGCAAACGCAATTCGTACCTATCGTATATAATTGGATCACGATACTGTATCGTGATATTTATTGTCTGCCTATACGCGCCCTAAGATCAGCGAACAACTGCTTGTCATTCCATCGACATTGCTCCGTCCGCAATCAATATTTTGATTCGATATATCAATACCAAAATCCGCTTCAAAAAGTCGTAATACAAAACAATAAAGAGATACATGTTATTTCTTCCAACCTTGTCTAAAACATACACGGATCAAAATAAGACTACGAATGCAAGAACGACCTAGCCAATATCTAAAATTAGTTAGATAGCCTTATAGCCATCCGAAATGGCCTTACATCGATTTTCTATAATGCCATTTTTTTATACCACTTAGGAGGTAGACAAACACTCCGCCCACCTGATGGAAGCGGTTACCGCGGCCTGTGGACGTGTACAACACCAAGGGCGTTATACTCGCGCTGTCGAACCTGCCATCTGCTTCCATAACTACCATTTTCGGATGGCTTTAAAGGACAATACATTTTTGTTGAATGTTAGTTAGGCCCACAGAGCACATATAGAGAGGTGTTGTAATTAGATTTCCCTATGAAAGAGCGCATGGCACGTTGCGGGGGTGAGAATGTGGTGAAGAGGGAGGTTAGATTCTGTCCATTTTTAGGGATTTTCTTTAGAAAAGCCCTATTGCTATCGAGCTGTCGTCGTCGACGTCGTCGTTGCCAATTTTCTGTCACGGTTTTGGGTGTGAAGGAGATGAGCTATCGAGTTGCTGTTTTCAGTAATAGATTCGTGCTGGGGTGAACCATTGCAAGACAAAGAAAAAATCGCAAAAAATCGCAAAAAAAAAACGCAAAATTGAAAATCCCTTGTATTCGGCTGAGCTCGTCTCAGGAATTCAACTTGTTTTATTTTCCATCTACCGGTCAATAGTGAAACAAGTCACTTTATTCTGTGTCGATGTTACAGCGTAGTATATCTTGCACTAGATGTAACAGAGACGTACTCAGATACAAAGTGTCGCCATCTAGCAACGAGTCAAATTGTATTTGGAGACACTGAGGCTTAGGGAGCTGTACAGGACGAACGCCGACAGTACACTAAGGCCACGCCTACTGTGATGATGTCAGTGTAGGCCCAAGAGTTACAGTTCACAGTTACTTAGGCCGTCTTCTCTCTGTATTTTTGGTCTGTGGCTAGGCTGTTCTTGCGTTCGCGGCCAGAAATCACACCAAATGTATGTTAAGTTCGCACAAGAGAAATATTTAATCATTAACACTGTAGTTTCTTCACCAGTACTCCTTTACCCAGCATCTACAAGAAGAACGTCCCTTTCATATTATCTATTTCTTTCTAATTCTCAGTCTATTTCGGATCTCTCACCTTGCGAAGGGTAAGTCCTATACGATATTGGTTCACATATAAATCTGTTTTAGGACGCCCGCGGCCTCGTGCGTGTGCACGCTTGCGGGTGCTTGTTTCGTGCGAATAATATGGAGCTAATTTCGTGCAATTGCACGAAATTCATGCAAAAAAATACATACGATTAGCACGATGTACGAGCGCCCGCAGGCGTATCGCGCATGAGGCAGTGGACGGCCTTAGAATACTGAATAATAGTTGGTACACAGATTATACAAGACAAGACAGGTGGCGCGGCTGGCCCCTAAATAACCAAATCGTATAGCATTAATAGGGCGGGACTGCCTTCGTATAATTGCCGCGTAATATCTTATAAGACATAATATTTTTGTGTGACTTTAGTTGCTGTTGCGCTTCTCAAATTACAAAAAAAAACTTCACATATGAATCTATCTTCCAGAATGAATTTATGTTATACTAGGTTTGCCCACGGCATTCCCCGTGAAAAAAATTGTATAGCCTCCCTCAATAACTGGGCCATCTAATCTACACCTATAAAAATGAATCGCCGTAACGGATGTACGCGCATAACTTACGAACGACTGCATCAAATTGGAATTATTTCCAAGACAAGGTTTGTCAGAAAGATCAGCTCGTTCAAACAAACAAACTCTAATGTACGGAGATGGCCAGATTCATACGGACACATACGGAATAATAAAATATTCTGAAATCTCAGGATTCGATGTTATTTAATTGTTATAACAGCAATACATGGAAGACGTATGAAAATAACAGCTTGGCCATATAGTGTTAACAGAGCGCATAACTTAGAAAAATATGGCATAGCTTGGAACGCGAAATTAATCTGTCTGTCATGCGCTTTCACGCCTAAACCACTGAACTGATTTTGATGAAATTTGGTACATAGACAGTCTACAGTTTGGGAAAGGACATCCACGCGGGTGGAGCCGCGGGCAACAGTTAGTTCACACAAGAGAACGGCTGGTTTCAGAATTCAGAAATAGAAACTGAGTGTCGCCAACGCCTACTTACACGTCAGCACGAAACTTTGATAAGTCCTGATTAATCTAAATCTAGTATTTCTAAACACCCTTTGTACTAAACTGAATGCATGTGTATATTGTGCACATATATACAGGGGTGTACAAGGCTCTAAAAGCATCCTTGTGGCCCAAGCCAGCCTCACCTGTAACTCGATGCACCTGCTAAACCACGCACGAGGTTCTGGCGCAGGATTGGGAGTTCAGGCGGCAGTCGCTCTCAGAAAAGCCGACATACCAATCAAAAACAATAAAAGAACCTCGGGCCCCGTAGTGAAATCGCTATGAGGATGATTATAGTCAAACGATATTGCAGATGTATTAAAAAAAACTACAATAAACAGCAACTAAAGACCACATAACTAAAATTCGCAGTCAAATAAATGATATCCCATACATTTTTTACTTACTATGCCTTCTAAGGAAAGCCGATATTTTACCGCATCGTTTAAAATTACATAGGGCAACACCACCGACAATATCCAGTATAGCAACACTCGATCACGTCAATAGTGTTGCCAGTTATCGTCGTAGACATCTATAAATCACATCAAGTTATATTATATCCGATTTAACATTTTTATACAAGAAAAATAGATGGTATTAATTAGCTAAGGTCACGTATGTTACAATGGAGCTTGGGATACAGACAAATAGGCACAGACATACTATACATATATTTTGACTATGACAACAAGAGTGATCACTATAATTAAATTTCAGTACAATATTTAGGGCTATCGCAGATTAGAGTGAGCCAAGACTTTCTCAAGACAGACTTGTCGCCGTGCAGATCTTGTAGGTATTTGACAGTTTTGTTCGAAGTGTGCGCACTTTCACATGTTTCTAAAGAACAATAGTATGTCTTAAGACGGTCTTGTCTCTAATGGGCGCTCAGCCTTAGTTTGATGTACACAGCGACAACTGAGCAACAGCCGCTAAAATCAAAAAGATCGCAAGTGTTACCAGTATTTTTAACACTTACTCTCTTTCTGTTTCAAGCAGTAGATATGAGAATCGAATAATACAAAAAATCAGAGACTTTTTTTTGGATTTTATTTTATATTAATTAAATTTCTGTGGAAGTAATCAATTAATATATTTTGAATGATCTCATTATCGTCTCAGTGTGTACACACCACGTGACCATCATCGGTTACCAAAAACTAGTTGGTTTCTTTTTTCAACTTTCATCCAAACACTGGTCCTGCCAGTCAACAAAACAATTAAGTAAATATTTTCATTACATATTTATAATACACATAAAACTATATGATACACAGTTATGCGGTTATTATTTTACACATTTTTAATTATTTTTATTTAATTTTTTTATGCTCATACACATTTAAATATACGTACGACGTAGTAACGCGTGCTTTTTATACAACTAAATGAAAAAAAAAACAGACTAATGCATGTTTTCTTTTTTTTTCTTTGCTAAAAACTGGTGAGGATATGCCAGATAGATTGGAAATATACTAATTACAATGGTATTTTGTAGTTTTTAATAAATAATTCAGTTAAGATTGCATTCGACTTATTAATATATCTGCGAGTCCTTATTTGCTATTACCAACCGTTACGGAAACATGTTAAATCGCGCGGGTCTGAGCTGATTATTTCTATTGGCTATACGCAGTACAACGGTATTAGATGCGTTACCTCAGGTAATAAGGCCAGACACGAGAACAGTACATGGTACAGACAGTCGATTAACTTTTTTTTTTAATTCCAAAAATAATATTTATATACTGTTATGGCAGTGAGGAAAGTAAGAATAGAACAGGAAACTTGTTTTAACTAATATTTGTTTGAACTTTTTGAGCTTGCTACAGCTGTCTAATCCTATTAATATAAATATGCAAAGTTTGTTAAGATGTTTGGATGTGTGTTACTCAATTACACCCAAACGGTTGAACGATTGTGGACCTACATTTAGTACAGGGATAGATTATAGTCTGGAATAGGAGATAGGCTACTTTTTATCCTTGGAATAGGTTCCTATGTGTTGCGGGAACGAGATCAGATTTCCACGCGGGTGTAGCCGCGAGCAACGGCTAGTAAATAAATATGCTAAGATTATACAGCACGATCTAGACCTAAACTAAGCATAGCTCGTTATATGGGTTCTAGCATGCGGATAAACATAAGCGCTTCCTTCGTTTACTGCATTACAACTTCAAAGACGGAATTATCGGAAAATATTTCAATAATCTGGCGCGCCCTCACACAGTTCGTTCAATGTATTATCTATGTCACAGCCTTAAATAACTTTACAAGCATGTATGCTAAGTGTAACTATAGTTTGAGACGCAGCAATATATAGAGACTTGAAAATGTATAGCCGTAGATCGAGGAAAAACATTTGTACTATAACATGCTGGCCAATATGCCGATTCAGAAAAAAAATCGTAAGTCTTGTCGTCAATGGATTACGTACGGATGGATTTATCGTCAAGAAATTTCATAAAAGATGTTCTTGGAAATACGTGCTTTTGAATAAGTCTTACAAGTTTGTGAAATAAAAGTTTGTTATATAGAATCTCCATTACATGTGCGACGTTTATATAGAGAGGTTTTTTATTTTTATTTTTACAGTTTATGAGTACACTATGAACAGCAAGTTCAGGATGAATCTATCTCAAACTCATTTTAATCACGCTGCGTTTATATAATATATTAAGTGTTTCTTGTAATAGTAGGAAGGATTTAATGCTGCCAATTGATGTTGATATTAAAGTCTAAATTATTATTTTATACAAGTTGAAAAACTACAAATTATTCATACACATTTTATTTTTCGGAAAATGCCGCTGGTTAATCTCCTTTTCTATTGAAATTGTGATTAAAACTTCTAAAATATTATCAATAATTTCGTTCACATTCGGCCAGCAGCCATATTTTTCGCTCTATTTTGGAATCTGTCTCCCGTAATCCATATACGCTTTGACATAGATAAAACGTCGCGAATGACTCAAAAAAATTTTTTTTTCAACATTTACTACGTCTATACAAACACAAGATTTGATAAAAAACGATGTCTTTCTTAAAGCCAAAGTATTGAATAATATGTGTCTGCCCCTCTGGTGACATATAGCGCTTATATACAATAAATATAATTGAAGCATTTCAAGTCCACAGTAGTATTATTGTATATGAGAAAATAAATTCCTGGGTAACTTTGACTGTTAGGATAACATTGGCCAAAAGTAAGCTATTTTAGTGACAACATATTTAAATTCGCCGTTAAGTGGATCAACCGAAGTCACCCAACAGTCAAAAACACTCAGGCCACTGTACAGCTCCGCTAACTTTTTTTTTTACTTTTTCTGTATTATGAAAATCGAAAAAACGAGATATAAAATTCGATGACAATTTCTCGTAAAAGCTGGTAGGGATTTATAGATTAAAATATCGATCAAATCGTGGAGCACAATTAATGGGGGTTCGGGGTTCAACCGAAAGTCAAACAAGCGGATCGCACTCAATCCTTACATAAAGGAGTCTTAACGTTTTTATTGTTCATTTGTTAAAAAAAGTCCTACTTAAAAACAAAAACTGCGATTAGGTCGTATTAAAATTCACTAGTTATACAATTATGGATGAAATACCTAAATAGCGGGGAGGCACCGTCGCACCGAAACAAACGTGGGTAGTAGCACACTAGTGCGCGCGCACGTGACGTCACGTGACCTCCATGGGCAGCGAGTCGGGCCGCGCCGCGTCCGCGTCCGGCGGCGGCGCGGGCGCGGGCGGCGCGGGCGCGTCCGCGGGCGGCGCCGGCGCGGCGCGGGCCGGGCCCACCAGGCGCGCGCGCGCCGCCTTCAGCGCGCCGCCGGGCGCGAAGGCGATCGCCTGCACCCCGGTGACGTTGCGCTGCAGCGGCACGCCCTTGTGCAGCAGGTTCGCGACTAGCGCTCGAGGCGTGTCCGGACGCAGCGGTCGCGTTCGCAACTGAATCTGTTGTCGCACCGGCATGACCAGTTGTCGGCCGTCGAGGCTGAGGTTGACGCGCCGCTTGTCGTCGGGCGGGCGCGGCGGGGGACCGCGTACCACGTTGACGAGGTGCGGGCCCTTGCCGAGCGTGCCGCCCTTGATCTCGAACAGCTGGGCGACGTTGGTGGGCGCCTTGAGTTTCCCGTCGAGTTGCGCTAGCGATACTACGGCGGGCAGGCCGGCTAGTGCGCGGTTCTGTGCTAACAGCTGAGTACGCTGGCTTTGCGTGAGCGGGTGCGCGGTCAACACCTAAAGAAAGGAAGAAAGAAACGTTTTATTTAGGACTCGCCCAATAAAAACAAAGAATGGGTGTTTGGGAAGGATTTTTAGTGCCAATGATTTTAAGCACCAATCCATTTCTACATACGTTGGACCCGTGTTGTGCAAAAATGAGCCATCCCACCATCTGGCCATAATTAAGATATTGATGCCAAACCATCAAGACTCACTTTATTCAGACAACTAGAAAAATAATAAATAAATTGATTTATAGTTCATCACGTCAGCCAAACGACGCCCACTGCTGGGCATAGGCCTTCCCCAAGGATCTCCACAACGATCGGTCCTGCGCTGCCCGCATCCAGCGGCTTCCCGCGACCTTGACCAGATCATCAGTCCACCTTGTAGGGGGCCTGCCCACGGAACGTCGTCCGGTACGCGGTCGCCATTCGAAAACCTTTCCGCCCCAGCGGTCATCGGTTCTCCGCGCTATGTGTCCCGCCCACTGCCACTTCAACGATGCAATCCTTCGAGCGATGTCGGTTGTTTTAGTTCTCCTGCGGATCTCATCATTTCTGATTCGATCGCGCAGGGAAATACCGAGCATCGCTCTCTCTGTTGCTCGCTGGGTGACCTTGAGCCTTCTTATGACACCCATAGTAAAGGACCACATCTCGTTTCCATATGTATTGTCATAACTGGCAACACACACTGGTCAAAGACTTTCGTCTTGAGACATTGAGGTATTTCGGACGCGAATACATGCCGGAGCTTCCCGAACGCTGCCCATCCGAGCTGGATTCGACGAGAGATCTCTTTCTCGAAGTTGGACTTACCTAACTGGATCGTCTGTCCTAGGTAAACATAGTGGTCAACAACTTCGAGTGTAATGTTCCCAACATTAATTGGAGCGGGTGCAACATGGGCATTGGACATGATTTTCGTCTTATCCATGTTCATCCTAAGACCCACTCTTTGAGAAGCATTACTAAGATCTTCGAGCATTGTGTTCAGGTCTTCCAAGGTCTCAGCCATAAGAACTACATCATCGGCAAACCGTAGGTGTGTTAGGAACTTGCCATTGATGTTGATGCCGCATCCTTTCCAGTCCAGAAGCTTAAAAATATCCTCCAACGCAGCTGTGAACAGTTTCGGAGAGATGACGTCTCCCTGACTCACACCTCGCTGTAGTTGGATAGGATTAGAGCTCTGGTTCTGTAATCGGACTGTCATGGTGGGCATTTTGGTATAAGTACCTCAGCACCTCGATGTACCTGTAGTCTATTTGGCACCTCTGGAGAGACTGCAGCACCGCCCAGGTTTCAATCGAATCGAAGGCTTTCTCATAGTCCATGAACGCCAAGCAAAGTGGCAAGTTGTACTCTTCGGTCTTCTGTATAACTTGCCGCAGCGTATGAATGTGGTCTATGGTACTATACCCTTTCCGGAACCCGGCTTGTTCGGGTGGTTGGAAGTCGTCAAACCTGCGAGCGAGACGATTCGTAATGACTCTCGAAAACAACTTATAGATATGGCTCAGAAGCGAGATGGGTCTGTAGTTTTTCAAGAGAGTCTTATCACCCTTCTTGTAAAACAGCATCACATCGCTTCTGCCCCATGCCTTTGGCGTTTTGCCCTCGAGGATGACTGAATTGAAAAGCTTCTGGAGGACCTTAAGTATCGGCTTTCCACCCGCTCTCAGAAGCTCTGTTGTGATTCCGTCATCACCCGCCGCCTTGTTGGTTTTAAGCTGCTTGAGAACCATTCTAATCTCGTACAGGCTGACGTCCGGGATATCTTCTGTATAGTGTCGGGTAAGCTTGGCGCTAGGGTCTGTAGCCTTGCTTACAACAGGTGTTTGCGTGGAACATAACTGTCCATAGAAACTCTCAATCTCCTTCAGGATTTCAGGTGTTGACGAAATGATGCTACCTTCCTCAGTTTTCAGCTTCGTCAATTGACTTTGCCCGATAGACAGATCTCTCGCGAACACTTTAGAGCCTTTGTTCCGCTCAATGGCCTCTTTAATACGCTCGGTATTAAATTGGCGAAGGTCGCTCGTCAAAGACTTAGATATCTGTCTATTGAGCTGTCGATAACGAAGGGCATCCGCTGAGTTCTGTAGCTTCATTTCGTGTCTCTGATCCATGAGTAGGAGAGTCTGGCTGGAGAGTTTCTTTAATTTGGGACGGCGGGTTTTATAGTACTTAGACCCAACCGTGCGGACAGTATCCAACACCATGTTGTATAGATCGTCCACATCTATGCTGTTCTCAAGGGCTTCGAAGCGGTTTTGAAGCTCGAGCTGAAAGCACTAGGGGTTTTGGATTTGAACCGGTAATGGTCGGAGCGTGGATTTTATCAGTCGCGATCTTTCAAGCTTTACGTTGATATTCAATGTGCCTCTGACCATGCGGTGATCGCTTCCTGTCTTAACAGCGTTGATCACACTGACATCATTGAACATGTGCTTCTTCGTCGACATGATAAAATCGATCTCGTTTTTAACTTTACCCTCCGGACTAATCCAGGTCCATTTGCGGCTTACGGGCTTCTTAAAGAAGGAGTTCATCATGTAGAGGCTCTCCCTCTCCATGAAGTCTGCCAACATCTGGCCCCTTTCATTCCGTTGCCCAAATCCAAATTGCCCCATTCTCAACTCATAACCGCAACGTTGCCCCAACTTTACATTGAAATCCCCCATCACAACCGTGTAGTGGGTTTTATGGCTATGCATGGCTTTAGAGATCTCCTCATACATAGCCTCCACTTCGACATCATCTTGTGTCGAGGCAGGGGGGGGTCACTCCGCCGATCTGCGAGAAATTATAAGTACATGCCGGTGGCAGCCCCGGGGCTGCTTATTCAGTGGTTGCCCCGCCGTGGGTATACGATGTATAAAATAAGGGCAACGAAATATTGCAGAAACAATGACCAAAATTCGGATTGCACGTTTTTAATAGATGAAATTTCAAATGATTCAATAGATGAAATTTCAAGATCAGTTGCAGGCTTAGACGAGAATAATCTATTTACTAGATACAAAGCATTCAACAACCAATCTAGTTTTTATGGCAGCTTAAAAATGCCACCAAAAGATTTTATAGAGTATGTACAAAATTTTGAAACCACTTTCGTAGAAAATTTTGAAAATTGTGTTCAAAGTAATCCAGGCAGCAAACTTATAGAACTTTTAGGAAATATACCTCCACAATCACCATATGCATGTTTCCCAGTGGAATATTTATTAAAATTGTTTTGTAGGTTTCGCATATATGCAACAATTAAATTTAACAACCGGCAATTTAAAGATGGTAAAAAAAAAGTATATAAAAGTAAGACATTTGCAGTTAAGTAAGCAATAAATACAGGTCACGCCCGCGTTACCTTTAGTATTTACTTACGTAAACCAATAAAAAGTAATCAGTAAGTAAATATATTGTTTTTTTTTTATGAATTTGGTTGCTAGCTCCTAGACTATAAAACGCTTATCAGCTGGTCTAAACCAACTGTGACACGTGACTCTTTCTCGAGCGAGAAATTATAATAGGTACCTATCCCTTGGGGATGCGACTGGTTGGATCACCTCCAAGTTTGGTGCACCCTGGGTAACGTGGGCGATGTCGCTTTATTGATTGCTCTTCTGGAGTAGCTGGTGTCAACGTCAACGGACAAGAGTCTGACCAACCGGCCCTTTTCAGGGCCAGCTGACCCCATGCACGAGGGGGTCGGGGTATGGCGGGCCTTCAAGGCCCGCGGGGGTGGTCGCTCCAGGTACCCCTCTGCTGTTATCAGAGGGGACACTGCGAATGGCACAGAGTCAGTCGGGGTGCGAGGGATATGCTCTATGGGTAACCTTACACCCCGGCGTCTGTAGACCCGAGACGGCGTGCGGTTTTAGTCGGTTCAAGCCCGACATAACCGCCCCCGCTGGCCGGCGCAGGGGTATCCGAAGGGATTTCCGCGCATATAAAAAAA
The DNA here is from genome assembly GCA_946251805.1 of Cybosia mesomella. Taxonomy (NCBI): domain Eukaryota; kingdom Metazoa; phylum Arthropoda; class Insecta; order Lepidoptera; family Erebidae; genus Cybosia; species Cybosia mesomella. Next base: position 4,983,144 of record OX276417.1, read on the forward strand.
AAAAGGTAACTATCTCTTTTTGTGCACTACTGTGAAAAAGGGACGGGTGTCGTTATGTCCTGCAACGAGAGTTGCCAAGCAATAAGCATAGTTGTGCTAGACGGGTACTTTATTCTGACATAGTCGATGCTTGCGCCACAGAATAGATAATAGTGCAAAGCTACCGTATCCGCTTACGATCAGGCGGACCGTACGGTCGTTTGCCACCGACGAAGTTTAAAAAATTACAACCCTATCTTCGGCAAGGTGCGGAGTAATGTCGACCTTCGCGCCGGGCAATAGAACTCAATGACGGCGCGGCTGGCGTGCGGTCCGTTGCTAATAATAATTAGTAGGCACGTAAAAAGGCGGCATTCGTGAACATCAAAACAGAGGGTCTTCTGTACTTGTACTATTATTTATTCTGTGGTCGAGGTCGAAGCGTAAACCTGGATGACATTCAGCGAATATCGTTTCGATATTCTGAGTATCAGGTACGCTATCCTGCTCGTCATACTCCCGATGGTAACCATGTTGTTAACGAGGGATTTGTGGACGATGAACCCGACACCACCTAGGGACTGTTGGTCGCCCTCCCGGTGGTATAGTAAGTTACCGGATTGCAGGATTATCGAGTCCTCGCCCTCTCTTCGGACTTCAGATAATCCAATGACATCCCAGTGTAACTTACTAACTGCCTCTTCCAACTCTACGAGCTTCGCGTCGAGCCTCAGTGTGCGCGTGTTGTAGGTTGCCAGATCGAGTCGTCGGTGTTGGTAGCCGGATCTTACCCGGGGATTCTTAGCACCCCCTGCCCCGCCGTTGCCATAGCCGCTACCGTAGCTAGGAACAGCGGGACTGCCGGGGACGGGGGGCCGATTTATTAGGGCCATAATCGCCACGCTTGGCAGGCCGGTTGGCGATCGCAGTCTGGCCTGGTGTTTCAGGAGGCGCTGCTGCCCGTCTCCTGATGGCGATTTCCCTTAGTCGACTTTTACGACACTCACGGGAACAGAGGGGGTAGTGCTATTCTTTTAATGTGCCGGCACTACACGGCACTTTAATGTGCCGGCACTACACGGCACTGATTTATAGTTGTCAGAACAAAATGAGTCTTTGCCATATAAGCATAGAGATTATTTTCAACACAGTCCAGTTGTATAAGCCAAATCGAAATTAAGGCTCCATAGGCTCTGAGGCGAAAGATTCGGATGCAACAGGGAATAACGCTAAATGGAGGTCAGGTGGCAGTAGCTCCACGCAAAATATCAAAGTGCGGCCGTTTCGTAGTTAGACTGAGCGCGGAAAAGGCTCGGAGGATGCTGATGATATGACGCAATCAACGCGCACCTTGAGCTTGGGCGCCACGTGCTGCAGCGCGTGCGCGGGCGCCACGACGAGCGGCGCGTGCGCGTGCGCGTGCGCGTGCGGCGCGTGCGCGTGCAGCACGTGCTTGTGCGCCAGCGCGCCGCCCGCCAGCTGCACCAGCGGCGCCGACACGCGCCGCGCGGCGCTGCTCACGTGCGCGCCGCTCACGCCGCTCACGCTCGCCACGCTCGCCACGCTCGCCACGCTCGTCACGCCTGGAACCAAACATAAGTACTTCTTTACTTTGTAGTTATACGCTAGCAGACGCGTACCGACGCGTCCTATTCGGAGTTGAACAACGTACGAATCGACGAAATATTAAAATATATACCGGGTGAGGAAAAAGTATGGAAACCCTGGAAAAATCGGAAAACCGCACGAGGTTAGTCGTGAAAAAATATGTGGTGTGTGGTGACCTCTGATTTGACCTTGAACCCTTTTTTCAAGGTTATTTCAAGGTCAACGTTATTGTTTTAAATGGGAACCCCTATTTTTTATACGGGAATCGAAAAGAGCATAAAATTTTACGTCCGGATACGTGTTTAGGTATGAGGTTAACGTAACCCCTGATTTTAAATTTCTCGCCCTTTTCGATTCTGGTATAAAAAATAAGGGTTCCTATTTAAAAAAATGAGGTTGACCTTGAAATAACCTTGAAATTGAGGTTCAAGGTCAAATCAGAGGTCCCCGTTGGATTCTTCGTTAAAAATTACCTACCACCACACCACTAAACTAGTGAGACTTTTAAGAAGTCATACTTTGACCTTTATTTGACCTTCAGGGGTTACGTTAACCTCATACCTAAACACGTATTCAGACGTAAAATTTTACGCTCTTTTCGATTCCCGTATAAAAAATAGGGGTACCCATTTTTTTTTTTGAAAGTTATCTAGGGTACCTTTGTTTCACTTTTCCTGGGTTTCCATACTTTTTCCTCGCCCTGTATAATTATAAGGTGTCACAAAATTAGGTCTCTGAATTGGGTGAGATGACTTGGTATCGACAAAATATGTATTTGAAACAAAAAAAAATAATATCGGGTAAAAAAAAAAAAATTAACACCACCAGCGACCAGTGTCACGTGACGCGACGAGCACACGTGACGCTGGTCGCGATTTAGTATCGCGGATGGATATCGCGGATAGTATTCTCGCAGTATTCCCCAAGCGGATGTGTGGGAAATACCTAAATCGCGACCAGCGTCACGTGTGCTCGTCCCTGGTGGTGTTTTTTTTTTCATTATTATATATATTTTTTTTTTATTTTACCCGATATTTTTTTTGTTTCAAATACATATTTTGTCGATTCTTTTTTGATTTTTCGTCGATTTTGTCGAATTCAGAGACCTAATTTTGTGACACCTTATATATTCTATTGTTGATGTATCTTGTACTCTATTAAGGCGAATGTTTTCGACGACGGCATTCTAAAGTTGCCACAGTGAGACGCTGGCGGTCCGCGCCCAGTGTTTCGCGATAATATACAGAAAATCAACGAAGGTTAACTTAAGGTGGTGTTGTAGTATCAACACAAATAATGACGCAACTGTTATTTACATAGAAGATCGTCTATTTGCACTTTAGATAAAGGGAATAAAGCTTATAATATATATAATGCGTCACGTCCTGCCTCTAACACGTACCGCTAGGGCCTGATTGAGTCTCCGAACGCGTCTTATAGGTAGAAAACGTAGACATTTTGAATTTTCATGGTATAATTTAGAATTTGATATAACTTTTATTTTTCTAACCTGAACACAAATAAAACTGGAATCAATTTTGGGTTAGACCAATCGTTGAGAGCAAATTCTGTGGAGGAAACTAAAAAAAATATCCTTCCTAAATGTTCTATGGTCCACACACGGTAAAATCAAGTGGTATTTTAAGCCATGTAACTTTCCGTAAAATGGCGATTTTTCAACATACTTCACAATATCACATTTTGTTTTAATTATATACATACCTGTCACATCCCTCTGCTGTACGGGTACGGCGACTGCCACTGGTGGAAAGGGTCCATTCTGCACTAACACTCCGGCCTGGGTCGATAACAGATGGTTTTGTAACCGAACCTAAAACAAACAATACAAATATGGGCTGTAAAACATTTTCTGTAGAAACATACACAAGATACACCGTATCGATACGAATGGGAACACGTTCTATCAAATTCGATTTATTTTAACGTATTGTATCGATGCATACGATTTTGTATATTTATATAAAATGACGTGACGGAACAAGTCTGGGCAAAAATCTTGACAAATGTAGTCTAAGTGCGCAGTATGAACTTTTAGGTCTCTTTGGTAGTAAACGCGGGACGATGGTAGAGACGCGCCAATCGACCAATCATAGATTATGTTAAAATAATCTCGGGCTCAAAAGGCTCGCATCATTGGTTGATACAGATTCAGAAAGTACAAGATTTTTGCCTCAAGGTCAACGATTATGGCTACCAATAAACATTTAATATGTTATTAGTTCACCTATCACAAATCTAAATCAAATCGTCGTTTGTGTCGTCGCCAAACGAGATTTGGCACAAGTTTGTTCTTTTTAACATGTTAAAAAGTGTGTATCGTTTAACTGTAATACTAGCAGTTAGCCGATCGCGATGAGCGAGCATATATTCTTTTATTTCAAAATCTGAAAACTTCAATTATTGCGCGCGCGAATTTTCCCATAAGTTTCAATGGTAAATTTGTTTTTCGGTGATAATTCCTCAATGGCATGTCCGATTTTCCATTTTATGGTCTCAAAACATGCCCCTAGATTGTCGTTATGACCATGCTAAATTTGGTTGAAATCAGATTTGTGGTTGCAAAGGAGTATCCGAGTTTGTAAGCGGCTATCCCGCGTATAAGAGCTATGCTAATAAGACATAAATATCTGTTAAAGTTAGCATATTCATGCACTCTGAAATTGACAGAATATAATCGTTTTAGTGTAAACTGTAAGCTATAATAGTGACTATATTACTAATAATGAATGAATAAATCGACCAATCCATCGAATAAAGATACTTCTGCAAAATCTCTTCAATTAAATTTTATTATTTGATTAGATTTAAAGTCTGTTTTATACAAAACTTGCTGTATATTTTTTTTTATCTTCTAGACAAATTATTACTTTTATTGTAACACGATAGAGATATAAACAAGTGGTACAGTTCGTATACACATGTTAAGTTTATTGTATGCACAGGTCGAAGTGAATAAACGAATGATAAGTAGGAATGAGACAGCTGGACTAACATAGCGCGGTACCTTCAAGCTGTCGGACACGGCCACCGTGACGAGCTGCGGCGGCGCGGCCTGCGCGTGCGCGTGCGCGTGCGCCGGCGCCACAGCGTCCGCGGCCGACGTCACGGCGGTGACGTCACTGGCGCGCCGGTGGCCCGCCGACGTGATGATGTGCTTCTTGAGCGGCGAGTGCTTCGTCTGCACCGTCTTCAGTTGTACTCCGTGGGGTAGTTGCACCTGGGAAATCTATACAAATTAAATATTATTCAAATCTCTGTTTGTAACGTGAAAATAACAGTTCTTTAGTAAATGCACAAAACTACTAATATTCCCCCTAACCCCTTCGGCTAAGCTCATTGCTTGTGTTACGACTGAGTTCACGTCGATGAGTGATGGCCAGGATTACCGGGACCTCTCGATCGTGATGCTGGCTGTTTCACCACTAAGCTACCGACGCTTTATATTAGTCGTTTTATTTCTTTTGGCCGTTTGTTATAAAGCACAGCAGCCATACGAAATACACACCGACTCGTGGCAAATGACGCCATACTGCCTAGTGTGACTGTTGAAAATCACTTCTCGCTCCCTCGATCGATGGTCTCACTTGTCATTGTCACTTTACTATAGAAATAAATAAAATTGAAGTGTCTGTGTGTAATATAACAGATTTTTAATGATTGCACATGAATACACGATACTTTTTGTGTCTGTCTGTCTGTCTTTCTGTCTCTTTTGAAAGAGGTAATCTCTGGAACGGCTGGACCGATTTTGACGATTTTCACTGGCAGAGCGGTAATATTATAATACGCAACAAAGGCTACTTTTATTAAAAATAATTTTCTTATCCCCTGTAAATGCAATATTACATTCCAATCTTTGTGATCAAAGTGTAAACCATTTGCAAGAATAAAGATAGACATAAATATTGTTCAAATGACGCAAATATGCGTCATTGGCATGGCACGGGATTATTTTGACGCATGTATGCCACGAGTCGGTTAATCAACAAATCTCTCACCTCCTCAATAGTATCTTCTTTCCTCTTCTTCTCAATCTTGATCTGCGGCACTTCGTTGACTTCCTCGACGATGATCTTAGAGTTGGGCACGGGCGCCGGTGCGTCCTTGACCTTCTCCTCCTTGATCAGTTTGGGCGTTTCGAGCTTGACCGGCGGCGGTTCGGGGGTCACCATGTCAACGTATATGGGGTCTTTATCCGCGGGGGTTACGTTCACGACGGTCGAACCGAACGAATCCGCCTGGGGGATGCCAAATTTGCTGTTAGTTTTTTTTTATAAATTAGTATTATGTACAACGTAACAGGTACAAGTTAATTATTTGCATTATTTGCATATGAATTCAATATTGTGCAGCGTTTTCGTCAATTTGTCAAAGTCAATGTTAAATAAAGTCCGTCATAGTCAATTCAAAGTTATATGTCGAAAGTTATATACGACGGCCTCTGTGGCGTAGCGGTAGTGCATGCGACAGCTACGACATGGGGCGCGGGTTCGATTCCCGCTCAGTGCAAATATTTGTATGCATGAATATGTCTATTTGCATTGGTCTGGGTGTTTCTATGTATAATATGTACGTATTATAATCTGTAAGTATGTTTATCCGCATTCTGGAACCCATAACACAAGCTACTTAAACTATGCTTAATTTGGGTCTAGAAAGCGCTGTGTAGAATGTCGTAGAATATTTATATTTTTATTTTTTATGTAGTTTTGGAATCAACACGGAAAATCACGATGCACGGTAATATGCCACTTTTGTGCATTGTTGAAGAGGTCATGTCTCAAAATTCACCATTTTACACATAAAAACTCGAATTTACACTAAATTTAGAAAAAGAAACAATGCCTCGATTTGTCTTTTCCCGCGTAGAGTTACTACTCTTAGTTATCCGTCGCGCGCTTTGAAACTATACTGTGAACCAACCAAATGTCTGCAGAGCGCGATAGCATGCTACAAAACGCCGTCCAATGCGACCGGCTGCAGCACGCTATAGCACAGGCAGAACAATGCGATTCCACGCTACCAGATGCAATTCACACCCTAACTATCCAGAACAAAGAAATTAATAAAAAATGGTAGTATTACCTTTCTCTTCCTCGGGCCAGAGTCGGCACGCCCCTCCGAGCTCTGGCCGTGCAATAAAAAAGAATCCTTGTCGTCGACGTTGTTCACCAGCTCGTCCAGGATGTCGTCCGCAATCGCGATCTTCTTGTCCGCCTCGTCAGCCAGTGCCTTGAGGTCCGTCTCCGACAGAATGCTCTCCACTTGGGCTTCTGTCAGACCTACAAATTACATTCATGCTTAATGTTTTATTTTGTATTAATGGTATGAAGGAATATATCATTAACCGCATGTGATTACAGAAAAGGGAGTTAATGATTATGGTGACTTTTTTTTTCAGATATTGCTATTGTTTATCTGAATGATAATATTTATGTTACATAGCGCAATCTAGACCCCAACTAAGCATAGCCAGTGAAATACAATATATGTAATATGGGTTCTAGAATGTGGCTGAACATAATTATATAGATTTTCTTTTTATCATACACAATGTTCATGCATACAAATATTTGTACTGAACGGAAAATGAACCCATGTTGTCTGACGTAGCAGTCATAAGCGATACTGTCACCTTCGCTTCGTTTTAAAATAAAACAAAACAAAAAAGTGGAGGGCCCTGGTGGCCATTGCGCAGATTGGGTGAAGCTTTTGTCCAGCAGTGGACCTCAATAAATTATGATTATTATGATGATGATGACTGATGATGATGGTAATAACTGATGATGATGATAATAATATCTGATGATGATGATAATAATATCAGATGATGATGATAACAACTGATGGTGATGATAATAACTGATGATGATAGCTAATGATACGAAAATCATAAACTTACCAGTGAAATTGTCAGTCAACAGATCATCCCCGCTGATATCAAGACTGCTGCCACTGTTGTCCGCGTCCTGGTTGATGTCCGGGTACAGTTCACCCAGGGTGAACTCCGTGGTGGTGAACGTGCCCAGGTCCTCCGAGGGAGGCTTCTCGGCCGCCCTCAGTTCTACAGAGATCGGTGTGTCCAGAGCGACCTGGAATTGGTCCTCGTGTTTGTCTTCACGCGATGGTGATGGTGGTGGTGTTTTTGGTCGGAAATGTAACCTGAAATATTAACATAACCCAGGTAACTTTACTGTCGATACATACAACATAATTCCGGACGACTCCTGTTTTTAGAATATTTTTCTTAAGTCATGCTCAGTCCATCAATCGAGTGTGCTTCATTGGATGGTAAAAAGCTAGAGTGAAATTCAGTAGAAATGGACTTCCATTCCATATGCTGACGATCCTAAAATGGTGGTGCCCACCTTGACGGCCTCGACAGATGCTCTTTCACGTGTCACTTAAAGAACCCGGAGGTTGTAAAAAGAAGGAAACATGTGTGCGGGTAGACCATTCCAGTTATTTGTTGTGTGACAAAGAAAGGAAGTTTTGAACCGCGTGGTTTGAGACTTTTTAAGAAACTTTCTTTTTCAATTATTTGTATATCTGTACTCTCGGTTTAGAGCCTCAGCCCATTAATGCTAAAAAATATACGAATTTACTACCTCCAGAGACATTATTCTGATGTATCCCTCTAATACATCTTTTATATATATAAAACAAAGCCGGGTTAGTGATACCGTTCATAACTCGTGAATGGATAGACCGATTTTCATGATCTTTGATTTTTTAGATTTATCTATACTGTGCCATTTTCAAGTTTTCTTTTTTTCTTACTGAAATCTCCATGGTTGCCCCACCGCCCCGCCGGCCAGTGGGGGTATTTATATCCGACCGACCAAAACCGCACGCCATCGCAGGTCTCAAATGCTGGGTTGTAAGGTGGGTTAATAAGGTAATTCTCGGGATACTTATATACATATTGTCGGGGTAAAATATGAGATATTCACAAAAAAATCAGGTGATAAGGTAAACAACATACCATAACTTGATTCTAAGGCGGAACGAAGTTTGCCGGGTCAGCTAGTTTCGGATATAATAAGACTAAGAATAAAAAGAACTCACCATTTTTTCACCTCGCTGAAAAATTTCTCAAACTCCTTCTCTACTGGTTGCAAACTCGCGTCCGAGTCATAACTGCTATCACTACACGCACTATACGCCCTCTTGCGCATCACTCTGTCAATATTGTCCTTCACAACACTGTCAATAGTCCTTGCACTAAATCTAATATCACTTTTAACACTGTCTTGTATGACGTCCGGTAGGATGTCGGCCCTCTCGGCCAGTGTTGGGGTGCCGTTGGGCTCGTCCGAATCAACCGGCTCTGTTTTGACGTCGACGTCTGGTAGTTTGACGTCGACGTCTGGTAGTGTGACGTTAACGTCGTCCGGCACGGGTTCTGTCCACAGGTCCGGGTTCCTAGCGAGGTGTCGTCTGAACGCATGCCTCCAAGGATATTTGCCGCTCGTGTGGTAGTCTCTTGACATTTCTTTTGGCGTTCTATGCGCTTTTGTCTCGAGTTCCACCTAGAATAAATAATTTGTAATGTTAGATTTTATCACGGTGCAGGGAAACAACATAGCGTCTTTCATATTTATCATAACATAAAAACATGAAAGGCTTTTGTCGATTTTTCTTCTATGTATTTGAAGTATGTTAAAATGTGCAAGGGCCAGCTCGAAGGACCAAAAAAGACAATTACGTTGATGGAGATTGACATATTTACTACTTTAATTATATGACAAAACGAATACCTGAACCTTTCTGAGACTATGATAATTATGAATTCTGAACAAGTTTAATTTTTTAAATTGGTAATTTTATGGTCAGCTCGACTCATTTTATTTATAAGTTTTTAATATAAATGTTACGAGATATTGCAACAGCGGTTAACGTGTAGATATATTTTGAAATCATTATTTTCATGAGAAATACCTCCTCGTGCGGCCACTTTTTGTGGCAACCGACAGGCGAAGTCAGTAACAAACGTCTGGCCCTTCCGGCTCGATGATGCTATGCATACCAGCGGTCTTACTGCTAGGGATGCCCAAGAACGTGCGAAGTGGAGGAGGAAAAGCCGGAAGGTAGAGCCGGCGCTCCACGGTGAAGGCCTCGGATGCCATCGGGCAACAACGCTACGAGGACGATGCTGCGAGACATACCTCCTCGTCCTTCTCGCGGCGGTAGTGCTGCGAGCTGGGGAAGCTGAAGGGCAGGTGCGGCAGCAGGTCGTCCAGCGGCGTGCGCGTGCGGTCGAGCGCCACGCGGCCGCCGCGGCACGCCCGGCGCCGCGCGAAGCCCACGCAGCGCCCCGCCGCGCCGCTCGCCGCGCGCAGGGACGTCAGCGTGTACCTGCGCAACTCAGTGTCAACTCGCGGTGCCACACCCCGCACGCCCGATTGTAGCATGCTAGCGGCCCGGATTATAAATTCCTAAAAACAAACCTATAATAGTATAATTCAATACATTTATATCATTGCAGCGCCATCTAACGACGCGAAAAATAAGTTTTTTTTTTTTTTTACATATTACACATCGCCTTCTAAACCCAAACTAAGCAGAGCTTGTCATATGGGTTCTAGAATGCGGATAAACATACTTAGTTACTTTTTTACTTACATATTATACATAGAAACACCCAGACCAATGCAAATATACATATTGGCAGTGAGCGGGAATCGAACCCGCGACCTCTGACTTAGCAGTGTGCTCTACCGCTACGCCACAGAGATCGTTTAAAAATATTTTAAACTATTTTTGAAGCATATGGTATATGGTGTCAAAATTCGAGCTACAGCGATGCAGAACTTTTAGAGTTTTGAGCTATTAAATGTGAATCTGTTCTGAAGAAACAATTTTGTTTAAACGTGATAAACAGTTTAAATCTCCAAAAATTTTCAACAAATATGAAAATAAATTAGTGTAAATGTTTTTAAGGACAGGGCAAATCATTTACTAGCGTCCCCGTTTACTAGCAGTGCCCAGTGGCCGAACTAATTTGTTGGCTACAGTGCCAATAACGCGCACGTTACATATTACTCAATGAAGTGGCGGACAGCATAGATCTTTTTACTTGTTCTCTGAATGAGTTTACGAAAATAGCAATGTATATAATATGTTATAATATTTAAGGACCACACTATTGTATTAGGGTAAACCTGTAAAATTAGTGCTGTGGAGAAATAAATAAATAAAAATTTTCAGGTTGTCAATGGCCATTCTCTTCTTCCTTCATCCGAGCGTCAATTCCGGGTGCATTAAAAGCTATTACTTTGGAGCCCGAGGTCCACTCGCCTATTACTCCCTTCCACAACCTTGGTGAGGCTCCTTACGCAGAATGGCTATTCTAGGTTCCTCTAAATAACACTTACCTATGCCTCTCGTCCACTTCATGTTCGTACATGCCCTGTTTTGAAGGATCCTCTGGGTCCAACGGGTCTCCGTACAGTGTTGATGTGGGCTGTAAATAATAAATATTATTTATGAGCTTTGGATAACCAAAAACAACTAAACCTAATCACTATATCAAAATTTTGAAATAATATAGGACTATTTTATATTTTCCAGTTTGCTTTTTACAGATTTTTTAACTTTTTTCTTAATTTTATGACAAAAGAAGAAAACATTACTAAGCAAATTCTATAACTCTTTTGTTTAAAGGAACAAGCCAAAGCACAAAGAATTATTTTATATCTTCAGTTTATGTTTTTTTAAATGTTTCTTGTCTTAATTTTTGAAAAACATAATGTTAACCAAACTCTACAAAACTTGTGTTTGTTGTATTATGTATTTTATAATAAAGTTCATGAAAAGGAGCTAATCTAAGTCTAATGACGTCACATGACGTCTGAGATTAATATATACGTAAAGAAAAAAAAACGAAAAATTAACCCATGTCATCCCATGTCTCTTAAAAAAAATGCTGTGTTCTATATAACCAGCACGCAAACGAAATCGTCGGCACAGCTAATAATACATACCATTTCGTAGTAGCATCCAGGCTTCCGTCGAAAGGCGAAGGGTCCATCATCAGGCGGCGTCGCAGCCTCCGTTCTGGTGGGCTCCTCCTCCGACGAGGTGTACACGCCCGAGTCTGAGGGACAACCAGCTGCTCACACACTGTCGCTAGCCTCAACATTGTGATGCTGACGTTACCCGAATATAGTTACCGACAAACTTCGTGAACAAACGACTGGAGCACTTTTTTTTGGATTAATATAATCTATGATAGGATCGGATGCACCCCGCCCTGCCAAAGAAACCTAGAAACGCGTTCTGCGCATCTAGAATACATTGTCACGAAGTTTGCCGGTCACTATAATACATAATATCGCATTAGCAAGGGTGAGACAATCAATAAATATCGCGATCCAATATTGTGATATCGGTAACAATAACTATAATATATGTAATAAAATATATAAATTGCGTTTGCACATCAATTTTATCAATATAATATTGATAAGATATCGAATTTCGCGATAATTATTGACTGTCTGATCCTTGCCATTGGCTTTATAGCCAAAAAAAGACGACAATATTATTTCGGTAACTTTATTTGACTTGATTTACCTACGTGATTCAATTATATATGATATTTAATGTGATTTAATTTAATTATTCTTAAGAATGCCAATGTGTAATAGTAAGGATATCGATTATTTATCCGTAAATTTGTTTAATTAACTTGAAAGAAAAGAATAATAAAATAAAATTACATTATACGCCATTTTCTGCGCACAACTTGTGATGGAGACAATAGTGTGATAAGAATTCAAAATATTTCTCGAAATAGTACGTCTTGAAACCCTACCTATTTAAAATTAGCGGGTCTGATCAATTTTGTATGTCAAATTTAAAATATTGGTGTTGCCAGAATGAAATTAGCATAGACACGTTAGTGTTGCCAAGTACAAAATCACAATGTTGCCAAATGTAAAAAATCAACTTAACCTTTCCCAAGCTCCTTTTACGCGAAGCTTGGTCGCCCCCATGTAACAAGAGTCGTGCACGTTCATACACGGTGCATGCACGGTGGAATACGTACCTCTAAGCCCCTGCACAGTCCCGGGCGCAGGGTGTCTGTGTTTCCGTCTCTTGTACGGTCGTTTCTCACGCTGGAAGGCAACACGACAACATAATATCGTACTCGCTCACATATTTTCTTTTAAATTTAGGAGAGAGTAAAATTTGTTTAAGCTCGCGGCTTTCAAATTTGGAAAAAAACTGAATCTTGTACCGGGTTAGCAAGTTGACATTAAAATTGAAAGCTGACGAACAAACAAACATACACTTTTAAAATATATGTTATTGGACGTATTAAGTATACCAGAAATTGCAATTTTAAGACATGGTACGAATACGGACTAATGACTACATTGGACATTGGGTTTGGATAATTACCAATGGTTTAGTTTACGTTTATATTGAGAAAAAAAATTGGACGTCTATACCTTGGTCACTTTGAATTCCATAGTTCCAGAATAGAACTGATTACCTTGGAACAACTAATATAGACTGAAAAGCAAATTCCTCAAAACCATCTGATGCTATTTATACCAGGTGCTAAAGATTTTTGTTTCATTTAAACGACTTCGAGCTAGCAAGGAATTTTCATTTTTCCTTTGTCTGTTCCATCGGATATAAAAGTAAGTGTAATCTACTACTGATATGCGTCTGGTCAAGATTCTGCCCGTTTCGTTTCAATACAATTTCAATGTGAGACTCTTCCCAAGATGTGCTGAACGAAAATAATGTGACATCTTGTACTACCACATTTCCGCAAATAAAGAATTTGAATTTGAACTTTTTTCCTTTATAAAAGAAAAACCGATCAGTGCTATATATACACCCTATATTGCTCCATTCCTCTTTGTAACCAAAACATGATCGCTTATAGAATACTATGGTACGCCCACCAATATAACCAATATCAGGAGCAGAGTCAGCAGATCACATTAGTTTTAAAGAATTACACAAATAAACCAGCCTGTTTATACAATCCTACAAAGTATATAAAGCATAGATCAAATGGTTTATGATGAGTAGATTACTAGAAATTCAATATGATGTGGCCTATTACGCAATCTGAGACTCCGTGGTCCAACATACTAGCTATACAAGACCTCTGGTCGCAAGTATATAATGAATGGGCAGGTACCTGTCTGGGCTGATCGACGGGAGTGGGGGGCGGCCGCGGCGGGTAGTGGGGAAGGGTGTAGGCTTCGCGCCGGAAGTTGCTCGACGATATTTGCACTGAGGTGAATGCTGGCCTGTGGGACACAAATTTAACAATTTTCTATAAAAACACTAACTGTCACAGGGGGTTCATAAATTGTACTGCAAAATATCACAATACGTTTTAATCAGGATCATGAAACGTAACCCATCTTTACCTTTAGCCTGACCAGCTTTTTTCACGTGCGGAGACCGCCACGGGCTTCAACTCGGTGGTGGGTATGTCGGATTCGAACCGACTGAAACCGCACGGTGGTTCTCACATTAGCCATATGGCCGTACCATATGGCTGACGTAAGAGGCAACGTGCGGTACCACGGTACCCTAGAGGAGAAATCACTGGGACCCCGAGCGGCCTTTGCCGCTAACTTTGGCAGCCCCAACGTGTTGTTGGGGATCTGATCCCCCGTCCCCTGTCGCCGGAAACACGATCCGCGGTCACCCTGGGCCTGCTTCCGCTAGGGCGACGGCTAGCCCCAACCGTCAAGTCCAGGCCGGCGCTCATGAAATACTGAGATCGTTTTTTACCTAAAGTAAATGTTGTTGCGTACCCCTTACCATCAACTGGCGTATTCCACTTTGAAAAACCTTGATATAGATCATTATATTTGACTGAGGAAAATATATTACCCATGTGGGCGAAAAGCCTCTTAAATTTTATTTTTAAACACCAATATCAGCTTAGCGATTCAATTAAGCTAATTGGTTGTGTCAAAATAAGTCTCGCGTGGGCTTTTGAAGTCGTTATAAAACGTCCCACATATTTCTGATAGCAAGGTTATTAGGCCGTAAGTCCTACGTGTATAAAAAGGTTGTATTTTTGATCTTAAAATAACATAAATGGGAAATAAAGAATTATGTGACGTAGGAGACGAGCGCTCTACCGCCACGCTCAATCGTCAGTTATTTCTAACAATTATTTATAAATTAAATTCAGCAATCTATTCTATTCTATTCTATTCTATTTTTCTTATGGCAAGCGTTGCCGATTCCAATGTCGACAATTCTGCCAAAGTCAAACGTGCGATGGAGATTTTGTGCGCTGACCGAATAGGGAAACAAAAATGTTTGGCAATATTGGACTAGTTGTGAATCTTCTTGGAGTTAGTAAACACACTGAAACAAAACATTATATATGCATAAAAAACGGGACGCTCACAAATTCGATTACATATATTATACATAAATATATTGACATAATATAAATACCACACTAAACCACATTCAAGAAACGATCATAGTCTGATATCATGGCCACTGATAAATGAGAAACGATCATAGTCTGATATCATGGCCACTGATAAATGACATAAGTGTTCTCAACAGTCGTGGTGAGGAGTGCGTTAGCAGGGAATCAAAGTTTACAGGTAAGGGAATGTTCAGCTCTGTAAGGTAATTGTATAGGTCGGGGGGCATATTATTTCGAGGGCAACTAAAGAAGATGTGGTCCAAGGAACCCTCGTCCAGTCCACACTCACACAAACTGGAGTCCCGTACCCGTATTTTATGCAAAAATACTGGAGAACAACAATGGCCCATGCGAAGTCTGCAAACAACAGATATAACGGTTTTTGACACCTTCCTATACTTAAAAAACCAAGGCTTTGTTGGAATATCTGGCTGAATTGCATAATAGTGTCTGCCCTTCATTTTGCCAGAGTCAGACCAATGGGACTGCCATGAAGCCAACAGTGACCTTCTAGGCAAGCCCAACAAATCATACCCCTGGATATTGTAGTGCCTAAGGTCTGCAGATCCATCTGTGGCAGCACTTTTAGCCAGTAGATCCACAACATCATTGCCTCCTATGCCGGAATGACTTGGGATCCATGCCAATTGAACAATTTTTTGTTTCAGGTCACAGTCGAATAGGCACTTTTTAATTTCCAAGAGGAGAGAGCTGTGTAGTTTGCTCTTGAATGGGTTCTGTTCCAGTGCTTTTAGACAGCTTAAAGAATCTGTTAATATGATAGCCTTATTAATGTTATGCGACTCTATATATCTGCAAGCTTCAAGAACAGCCACACACTCGCCAGTAAACACGGAAGACTCTCGAGGACATTTGAACATTTGAACTATTCTAGAGTTCTGATAATAGACTGCAACACCAGTATCATTATCCGGTGCCAATTTTGAGGCATCAGTGAAAAACCTCTGGAAGCCAAGCCATTGTGCGTCTACTTTCGCATTAAAGGTTGCACCCGCTGTAGTACTCCCTTTGGAGATGCCAATATTCAAAAGGATTTTTGGTCTGAAGCAGAGTACGTTAAAATCATACCTAAATATGGGAAGTTTTTCAGAGCTCAACAAAGGGGAGCCTAGATTCTGTGAAATTTGAAAAGCTTTAAGTATTAAGGGAATGTCTTTATGCCTCCAGTAACGGTTAGTGTAGATGAGAGAGTTTAGATGGGTTAATTTTCGAATAAGGGGGTGTGTATTTATACAAACAACACGAAATATAAAACGGGATGCTAGGTATTGCCTCCTCAATGCTAAAGGGGGCTCCACGCATTCCACCTGCAAGGCATTAATCGGTGATGACTTCATACAACCAGTTATGGCCCTAAGGCACTTACTTTGCACCCTGTCCAGTCTAGTCAGAGCACCTTTATTGCAGGGAATCAGCAAGAATGTGCCATAGTCCATAATGCTACGAATAAGTGCATTATAGACTAACTTCATGGTATATGGGTGAGCGCCCCACCAGACTCCAGCAAGTGCCTTCAAGATGGGGATGACCCGTTCGCACCTTTGCACAAGATAATTGAGGTGGTGTATGCCAGATAGTTTACAATCCAAATATACACCCAAAAACTTTGCCTTCTTTTTCAGTGGAATATTTTGACCCTGAATATTAAATTGGATGTGCGGGATACTTCTTTTTCTAGTGAAAATAACCACTGTGCTCTTTGATGCAGACAGACTCAGACCGTGCTTCAGTAACCACTGGTCCAGAGAATTCAAGGAGACAGAAAGTGATGTGGCTGCCTTGGTAATTGAAACGTCATTAACATATAGAGCCAAGTCGTCAGCGTACTGCAGGACCTGGCAATTACTGTTAAGACATGACCCAATATCTGCAGTATATAGGTTGTACAGCAAAGGACTCAGAACGGAGCCTTGAGGCAACCCCTTCCACGTCCTTCGCTGCCCAAACTCTTCCCCCTGTATCCTCAAGACCAGTGAACGGGACATAATCATTCCACATATGCATCGTACCATCCTCGCCGGAATACTCAGCTCTTGCAATTTCTGCCTGAGAATGGGAAGAAGGACATTATCATAGGCAGAGGCTATGTCGAGAAAAGCCACGACTACAGATTTTTCCTGCGTTAAGAAAGAGCGAATATCCGTGGCTAGTACCCCGACACTATCCATGGTTCCAAGCATCTTCCTAAACCCAAACTGGGAACTCGGCAGTAGCGACCTAGACTCCACAATCCACTCCAATCTGTTCTTCACTAAATGCTCAAGGGTTTTAGCTAGAACCGATGATAATGCAATTGGCCTGAAGCCATTTGGGTCATCAGAGTGTTTGCCAGGCTTCAAAAGTGGGATAATAATTTGAATTTTCCACTGCTCAGGGATCCACCCACTCCTGTAGCAATAATTGATAATATTCAGAAAATATTGTCTGGTACCCCTACCAAAGTGGGTAAGGAAGGAATATGGAATTCCGTCAATACCCGGGGCTGAGTCCCGGACATGACCGAACACCATATCCAGTTCCCGGAGTGAAAATGGTGAGTCATATGGATCTGTTCCTAAGTTAATAGGCCCATATTCAATCTCCTGTATGGAAGGAACATAAGGAGGAGCAACTTTATCAAAGAAAAGTTCAGCAGTCTGACAACCCATAGGAAATGAGTTGGTGCGCGTGCAACCATGCCGGAACCTATTAATGCTTCTCCATACTACCGCCGATGGAGTAGACGGCGACAGTGAAGTACAAAATTTGACCCACCCTGCTCGTTTCTTTTTTCTAAGTAGCCTCCTACATTTTGCACAAATTTGTTTGTAGTGTAATAGATTCTGAATGCTCATGTTTCTGTTGTATGTTCTTTCCGCTTCTTTCCTTTCCCTAACAGCTCTGGTGCATTCCTGATCCCACCAGGGTGGGGATGGAATTTTCCCCCGAACTGTGTTTTTTATTGGGAATGCTAGCTCTGCAGAAGAATTGATAGCATCCATAAGGTTGACTAAGCAATTCTGTACATGATAGTGACCAGACATGTCTAAATTTTGAAAATCTAAATTTGGAAGGTTGTTAACTTTATCCTCCAAGGAGAGAGAGTATTTGTCCCAATCTGGGTTACTTAAATTAAATTTTAAAAGTGGAGGAGAACTTTTTTCTGTAAATGTTTTGTCTGGGAAGGAAATAATAATGGGATAGTGGTCACTACCATGTGACAGATCTGTACAATGCCATTGGGCGAGTGAAGCTAGATCTGGTGAGCAAAATGTGAGGTCTACACAGCTCGGTCGCTGACTAGGTGAGCGGCGAGTAGAGCAACCTGTATTCAAGATGACAAGGTTAAGGTCATCTAAGATTTCAACCAGACCTTCCCCATATTGATCACAGAGCTCAGAGCCCCATCTATAGTGATGAAAGTTAAAATCACCCATAACCAAAACTGGCCCCTGGATGCTCTGGAGTGTGTTCCGCAGGGTAAGAATGTGGTTTCGATTAGGGTGAGCAATATAGATGGAGATGAGTGTGATACCTTCTACCTTACATGCTATAATGTTTATATCATTTGTGAAGGGAGGTGTGGATACAGGTAGCTGAACTACCCTATTGTTGACGAGGAGGGCTGACCCTCCATATCCATCCTGTCTGTCGCATCTGTAAATGTTGAAGTGCGGTATATTGAAGCTGAGCCCAGGTACTAACCAGGACTCAGCAATAGAACAAGCAATAGGCTTAAATTTATTCAAGAGGGATATGAGGTCATGCTTCTTGTGGAAGATGCTCCTCACATTCCATTGTAGAAATATCAGTTGTAAAGCCATTTGTAAAATTTAATAACAGTGACACAAGTTTTTCAGCAACGTTGGACGGTGAACTAGGGTTATTAGGGGTGATGAGAGATTTTAAAATTTGAATGGCTAAATTAATTATGGGTGATAATGAGGTGAACAATTGGGTATTTGGGTTGGCTAAACCACAGCCATTTGGCTGGGTAGACTGGGGGGAACTAACTATATTATTGTGTGCAGCTTTGTTGTAGGAAGGTGAAAGAGGGGCGTGGGTTCTGGGCTTTAGCAAAATGGTCTTACGGTAGGACTGGGTGGGTACACTCTTTGCAGCGTTGGCATAGTTCCGTGAGACAGCTGGTATTGTTTTACTGGCCTCAGCATATGAAATTGACTTTTCTGCCATACTTGTTTTTATTGCCCTCTGCCTCCCATACTCCGGGCAATCCCTGCTATTAGCGAAGTGATTGCCAGAGCAAAGGATGCAAAAAGCCTCCTCTGGAGTTACAAAACATCCATTAGTGGGATGCTCGTGTCCACATTTATTGCAGCGGGGCTTGGACCTGCAGATTGACTCCACGTGGCCAAATCTGCAGCACTTGCGACATTGGAATGTGGGGTAAATATACTGCTGTACTGGTAGAGATGTATAACAACAGTACACCCTTTTAGGCAGTGTCTGCCCATCAAAAGTTATGACACATGTCTCAGTGGGTTTCCATTCTGTGACACCTTCTTTGGAAACCTTGCGGTTGATGCGTCTAAGCTTGAGGATCCTTCCACATCCTGGTGGCACCGAGACATATGACACTGCTTCTTCCTCGGACATGTCAGCAGGTATTCCACTAATAACACCCATACGTGTAATATTGAATGAAGGTAATGAAGCTACATAGTTATTTGTATGCAGGACTTCATTACCCAAAAACGCATTAGCATCCTGAGGGGACAAGAATTCTATAGAAACTCGGTTCCTGCCCACTCGCTTCACTCCGTCTCTCACTATATTGGTTATATTGTTGTTGACCAAAAATATACCCAGAGAAACCGGGTGAAGTGTAGTGCCAGAGTTAGGCTGAGGTTCTTTACGGGCCACATGGACAATAAATGGCGCCTTGTCATTTGTTGTGTAGTATTCACGGGCAACCTGCGTCTTAATTTGTTTAGTTGGACGATTCGGTTGGGTTTCCTCGGATACCGGACGTTTTCGTGTTTGCGTATCAGAGACACCGCACACCACTTCCGCGAATTGCGTTAGCGTGTCGGTAGTTGCAACTGGATTAATAGAAAAAAAGGGAGCGGAACAAAAGGTTGGGGTTCTGGGAGAAGAATCATCGGGAGGATCTGGAGGCTTTGTCTTATCCATATTCAATGGCTATAATCATATACGAACACTTATATAAAATAAAAGGACAACACAATACCTTAGACCAGTTAAGATATATACAATCAATAAGAAAAAGTCACAGATTTGTCACAATAATCACCAAAACACTTAAACTTTCAAGGGCACACGTCCTAACCAAACACACGCCAACTTGCCAGCAATCTATTGTAGTTGAATTATACCCACCTACATTAATATTTATTGCTGCTATGATTACCTGCTTTATATACTAACGTTTAAACAATTATTTATTCAATAACTGAGTGAAGTTATTTATATTTAGATCAAGTATCAGCGAAGATGTCTAGAATTCAATCATGAACGCACTGAGCACAATGAGAGATTTAAAGGCATGAAACATAAAAATTTCTATCGTATGAAACATAGAACTCTTCACGTCGACCAGTAAAAAAGAGCTACCTACAATTAAGAATAATTTTTAACATAATTCTCAAAACCTTTAACAAAACGTTTTCGGACGAACTTTCAACCCCGAGTTATTTCAAAAGTGATTCGTGATTCAAAAGGGCTTTTGTTACGTAAAAGTGATTTAAATTGCGAACACCACCTTTTGCATGTGAATCACCCGACCAAGTCCAATCCAAGTCAAAACTTCGGATGCCACTGGGGTTAACGCTAGGATGTTTATGATTTTAGGTAGTACATGAGCATGTGTGTGTACCTGGGTGGTGGGTCAGGCAGCAGCTGGTTGGCGAAGTCCCCGGCGGCGTAGCGCCGCTCGGCGATGAGCGCGGTGAGGCGCACCAGCTCGCGCTTGGCACTCTCCCTACGAACCACCAGCTCGAGTAACGACAGGGCGCGAGCTATGTCACGCCGCAGCTTTAGCATCTTCTCGTATGAGCTCTCGTCATTTTTCCTAAAAAAAAATGTTTGTTGTGAGTTAATTGTGCGTTCTTGTTTTGTAAATTGCTGTTTGATAGAGAAAAAATTATAGATGAATGATGAATCTGCAAATGGGTTGATCAAAATGGTTCTTAGGGTCCTTTAATTACGTGAGGCATTTGGGGAAGCAGATCTCGGCAAATATAACACTATAAATTCCATTAAATTGTGAGGAAACTGGGTTAAATTAGAAAAAACTCCTATTGGTGTAGTAATAATATAAATAATAAATAAATATTCTACGACATTCTACACAGCGCTTTCTAGACCCAAAGTAAGCATAGTTTAACTAGCTTGTGTTATGGGTTCTAGAATGCGGATAAACATACTTATATTTACTTTTTTTTTGTAAATACATACATATCATACATAGATACACCCAGACCAATGCAAATAGACATATTCATGCATACAAATATTTGCACTGAGCGGGAATCGAACCCGCGCCCCATGTCGTAGTAGTCGAATGCACTACCGCTACGCCACAGAGGCCGTTGCGCCGTCGAGTAGTCACTCTTAAGACCACTCTTAAGACCATACATGAGTTCCTGTGGTTTGAAATAGAATAAATTTTCTTTTACAAATTTGAATGCTTCCCCCTATTTAAGTATTTTATTTTTCGGTTTTCTGTCTGACTGCATGACGTCTTAAATAAAAATGATTAAGTTCTATTTTTATGTTTACCCAACGCAATCAAACAGAATAACGTATTTACACAAAAATATGTATCTTAAATAAGCTGAGATTTCGCGGGAAAGGGTCCTAACCTAATCTCACAATATCTCACCACGAGGGGAGGGTCCAAAAAAGCACCAGAAACGTAACTAATGAACGTGCCCTAGTAAAAAGGATGTTAATTTTTTTTTAAATGTAGATATACATGGACCGCACCCTTATCATGGTCTGCACAGCTTCATAGACTTGTTGGACCTCACCTGTTCTTTCTTGTCTGCATCTTCTCCGTACGCCGCCTGAACGCCAAGTAGGGGTTGTTGGTAGACTGACCCGGCCTGTTCTCCGTCTTCACCGACAAGACCAACGGGTGTTGCTGCAACAACAACTTAAATAAATATTACTAAATATAAGAGTTATTAATTATGACTATTACTAGGAAACTGCGACCAGCTTTTGAGAGCTCAGCGTATACGAAAGTCCACTGCTGGACATGGGTCTCTCCCAATATGCGCCATAGCACCCTTCGCCTTCCGTATCCAGTCTATCCCAGCCATTTTTAGGGATTTTCTTTAGAAAAGCCCTATTGTCAACGACGTCGACAATAGGGCTAGAGTTGTCGTCGTCGACGTCGTCGTTGCTAATTTTCTGTCACGGTTTTGGGTATGAAGGAGATGAGCTATCGAGTTGTTGTTTTCGGTAATAGATTCGTGCTGGGGTGAACCATTGCTAGATAAAAAAAATCGCAAAAAATCGCAAAAAAAAAAACGCAAAATCGAAAATCCCTTGTATTCGGCTGAGCTCGTCTCAGGAATTCAACTTGTTTTTTCATGTCGTCCTTTCATCATACGCAGAACCGTGTGTGGTATAGCCATGCTTTTCCCAGAACAAATGAACTGACTTAACCAGTGCAAGTATGGACTTTGAGTGAAACTGCCAGGAGACCTTACCTCCTTTACTTTTATTCCCTTCGTTGTACTCATCATAATCATCGTCATCATCATCACAGTGTTAGTCTCGACCCAGTTTCGCTTTTGCGAGAGCGACTGCCACCTGACCTCTCAACCCTGAGAGGAAAGCGTGCGCCAGAGCCTCGCCCATCTATTAGCAGGTATGTACCGGCTTGCAGGTGAGGTTAGCTTGCAGCCCGAAGATCTTGGTACGGGCTCATACACTCCAGCTTAACATCAGGCCACAGCCCCGTATTCTTATGAACGTTCAGGGGATTTACATTCATAAAATCTCCACTCAAGCTAGCCTATAGTCCAGATTCATGATTGAGTATCGTTCTAGAATACAGGCCTTAGGCCATGTTCTTTAAGGGGGGCGTGAAAAAGCATCTGTCGAGGCCTTCAAACTAGGGCCACCATTCTAGGGACAGCATCTGGAATGGTGGCCTCTACTCATAGGACTTCTGTGCATTCAATTGACGGACCAAATATTTAAAAAAAACTTACTGTATTAAGCCGCTTATTGAGCCAGTAGTCGTAGACAGCGATGACGAGGTCGTCGTTCCTCTCCAGCAGCAGCTTCGCCTCGTTCAGCGTCACCACCGTCTGGCCCGAGCTCTTTTCCAATTTGTCCATCATCTGTTCAAATTTTAGCTCTGAAACAAAAGAAAAAAGATTCTTAATTTCTTTTTTTTTTCGTGCGGAAATTCCCCCGGATAAAGATTTATTGAATTATATTTGATCCACTTCCCGGTTAGTGATTGAGCAGAAATTTTGCATATCTATATATTTTGCGTATTTGCGTAAATCGCGTGGCAGTGCAATATTATGATGACATGGTGCTGATCTGATGATGGAGCTGGAATGTGGCCATAGGGAGTTCGTAAAGAAACGACACAACCTCATTAAGTTTGGGCTCGTTTGAATCGTCTTGACGAGTAGTTTGTCTTTCAATGGTAACCAAGGCAAACCCTGGTTACTATTGATATGAACACCTTCCAGCCCCATAAAAATGATAGAGCTGGAAGGTGGTCATAGGAACTTTGTAATGAAACGACATCACCCTGTGGCGATACCACATGAGAAACAACAAGCTGAACTACAACCGTCGACTATGTCACAACTACCACGTGATTCCTACGTCACAATCCTGCATCGCGAAAATGTAGTTCGCGCGCTGAGTAACATTTATACAACATCCCAACGACAACCGTTGGGCCGCGGCCCGCCACGCGTGATCACCTTGCCTGGTCGGAGGATCCTCCCTTTGTTGGAGGAATATCACACCCTGTTCCTCCACAACCCCATCAAGTTCCCGCTCAATTGATTTTAAATTTTTAGCTCATTTTATTAACAATAGCATAATAAAAGCTCATTATTAAAAAGTTTTTTTTTATTCTACTTTTTAATTGGTTTATTTTGGCTCATACGTCTGACTGCCCAATCCCGAGAGGGCAACCTGTGCCAGAGCCTCGACCGTCAATCAACAGGTGTACTGGCTTCCAGGTTAGGTCGGCCTGGGCCCCAAGATCTTGGTGGGTGATATACCCAATCTTCAGGTAATTAATATTTAATGTGATTATATAAACCTGTGAGCTCGGGATGCCTCTGCTGTTTCAGCCACCGTTCGTCCTCCGAGTCGATGTCGTACTCCGGCGCCTCTTGCTCCTCCCATAGCGCTGTAACAATAAAATTAAGACTTTATCACACATATAAAATACTACCGTTCCCGCGACCTACAGGAACCTAGTATTCTAGAACAGACTATAATCTATATTTGTGTGAAATCTTATACATATCCGTTCAGGTGTTTTTGCGACAAAGAGTAACATATCCACACTCAACCACACTCATGCATCCGTACAAACTTTCACATTTAAAATATTACTAGATGACCCGGCAAACTTCGTTCAGCCTTAGAATCAAGCTATGTTGGCTACCTTATCAGCTGATATTCGTGAATGCGTCATTTTTAAATTATCCTAATTGCCAATATAGGCGGTGTCCCGAGGGGGGTATCTCACAACTGAAGATGACCCAGAGTCAGCCGGATTGCAAGGAAATCACCTTATTTGGCCACCTTACATCCCGGCATTAGAGACTCGAGACGGCGTGCGTTTTTGCTCCGTACGAGTGCGATAACTACCCCCACTCTGGCCGGTGATGGGGTAACCGTGGGAATTACAACAAAAAAACCACGGAGACGAATCTAAAAAAAAGATTGAAATCGCCCTATATTTATATTATCTACTTTTTTTTCACCACTTAGGTGGCACACAAGCACACAGCCCACCTGATGGGAAGCGGTTACCGTGGCCTATGGACGTGTGCCGAACCCCGTAAAAGTCTTTTGATCCTCTTGAAGAATCTCCTTCAAAATAATTAACAAATACTAATACCACGACCGATGAGGGACATAATATTTGTGTGTGCCATATATTCTCAGCGTATTTAAGTCACAATGACGTCATTACCGCATAATAATTATAACAAAAATAAACTGTAGGTACGCTACAAACGAATGGTTTCATAGAATTATTCTCTACGGTATGCAGCCTTGGAATTTTCCTCCTTCCTGTGTGGTACAGGATATTTTGTGGAATATTATTTCGATTTTACGGTTGGTTTTTGTACAGTACCTACTCGCAACCGGCGTGCATGTAGGAAAACAACTATTATGAAAGTAGAAGCGAAAGGTGTATGAAGAAAAATTATGTCTCTGCTTACCCCAATGGGAAAGAACTTTGTGTATGTATGGTTTTTGAAATAATACAAACCGCTTCAAAGATTGTTTTTATCTATTCAGTATACACTAATAAAATGTTTTTTTTAGTAGTAATAATAACTTTATTGAAATACTACATGTATTTGGATAATACACTATAACATGAGGTAAAACGAAATTGTGGTTTGTATGCATTTTAGAAGACTGAGTGTATTTGTTTAAAACCTTAGAAATTGCTGAATATGTTTCTTAATAAAAGTAAATTAAACATTTAAAAAATATTCGTATCTTTCTTCGTAACCCCAGCGCAACACGTGCATTCTCTGCGACATTCATCATCGCTGTGGAACTACAAACTGCGAGCGAAGGCCCGAAGGCCGAATCGAGTACGTCTAACAGCTGACGGCGACAACTAACGTAATCGAATAACCAGACGCTTGTGTTTATAGACGCACACGTGGTTGGGTAGTCTGCGATATATTTATTCGACTTGAAGTATTTATAAATTGTTCATTAATGAATGTCGGCCTCTGTTATTGCCGCCAAGCCAGCTGACTGTCTTTGTACTGTAGACTTTAAATGAAAATATAATCTAACTAGGAAGTGCAGGGTACTACTGAAATAAATTGAGCCGAGCGAGCAGGACTCTTACTTGAAAATAAGACATATTATCTTACTACGGTCGCCCGCTTAGCTAAGGCCGCGCGCTCGTGATACTGTTTTTTGGTGATTATTCCTCAATGGTACATCGGACATGAACCATCTCGTTTCAAAACACTCCTCAGTGTCCACACTATCACCGTGGTTAATTTGGTCAAGATCGCGCAAGTGGTTACGGAGGAGTTCGGCCACCAACAAACGTCTATGCCGCGTATAAGCAACCCGCCCTGGCTTCGCTTCGGTGTTTGGTAGTTTTTTTTTTACTCAAGTCATCGTAATTTGCACATAATATATAGTCTTTGTCCATCGGGGATAATGTATCTTTCAAATGGTGAAACATATTTTCTAATAAGTACAGTGGTTCCGAAGTTATTTTTAACCGACTGCAAAAGGAGGTTCACTGTTTGACTTGTATTTTTTTACGTATGTTTGTCCGCGATTTTCTCGCGTTTGGTTAAACCTATTCTGATGCAGTTTTCGGAAAAAATTGTTACATTGTGGAGAAGGATTTAGTATACTTGACTGACTTAAGTCAGTTCTATAATTATCAGATATAATGAAATTTTATTTACGCATGAGAGTAAAAATAACATGTCAGTTATTGAAATGTTTGCGTTAACTTCTGATATATTTAGATTGTTTAGAAAGATCGCGTACATAACGTATCTAACTTTACGGGAAAGCCAAATTGATATTGACTGTTTACGACTCTCTCATCGGCGAAACCAAAAGTCAATCTCATATTGTACTTCTCTTTCACCGAATGTTTTTACGACAGTTACTGCTACATGTTTAATTAATAAATATAGTGGAAAGTACAAGTGACTTAATTCAATATGTGTAGCATTGTTCCACAAAGTGCCAGTAGTCAACAGTGTAGTCAATCAATCTGAGTTCATACATACCATCTGAACATGATAGAAAATCAATCCCGGAATACATAAGCCTCGGACTATAAAACAACATAAAATCTAAATGAGGGCCCCATTCAGTAACGCCATGTTTTCAAAACACATGATTTTAATTCAGCTGAAAAGAAAAACGTAAAATAAAACTTTGGTATCCTTGGTAACTTTCAGAATCTCTTATAGTTTGATTGCATTTTCAATTAGATTTAGAAAATTTTATTCTATGCGTTTTCTAAGGTTTGAGATCACACGTTTTAAAAACGTAATTCTATAGGCTATAAAACAATATAATATCCAGCCAGTCTGGTAGTAATTGAGGAACAAAGCGCTAGTTTCGAAGGGGAGTTTGTTCAATTAATTCGCATTCAATTAGTCGAGTGCCAATAGCAGATAAATCAGACAGCTATATCTGGTAGGATTGGATATAAATTGATATTGAATTATATGAAAGGTTCGAAATCGATAATGCCATGATTTATTTCGTAGGTACTTCGAGTATGTGCACCAACGTGGGCGATGACGCATCATTGATTGCTCCTCTGGAGTAGCTGGCGTCAACGTCAACGGCCAAGACTCTGACCAACCGGCCCTTTTCAGGGCCAGCTGACCCCATTGCACGAGGGGGTCGGGGTATGGCGGGCCTGCAAGGCCCGCGCGGGTGGGGGCCGCTCCAGGTACCCCTCTGCTGTTATCAGAGGGGACACTGCGAATGGCCCAGGGTCAGTCGGAGTGCGAGGGATATGCTCTATGGGTAACCTTACACCCCGGCGTCTGTAGACCCGAGACGGCGTGCGGTTTTAGTCAGTTTCCGACATAAGCCTGACATAACCGCCCCCGCTGGCCGGCGGGGGGGTATCCGAAGGGATTTCCGCACATAAAAAAAAAGGTACTTCGAGTATAAACCTTGCACTGCAGGAATTCACAAATCATATCTTTAAACTTATCACTTGGTTTAACGTAATTAACATTCCATTTTTTTAAGTGATAATATGTACATACATAAGTATTCTGACAAAGACGTCAACTTTGATCTGTACACATTTTTAAGGAAATTTGAGTAACCCAATTGTTTTGGTTAAACTTACCTGCTATTGACTTTAATTAATATATAAAAAAATATATATTCTAGGACATATTAAACAGCGCCATCTAGACCCAAGCTAAGCAGAGCTTGTCATATGGGTTCTACGCTTGACTTCGCCCGGTAGAATTATGGGTCCTATTCCGTGGACTTTCCGATATATTTCTTTCATTCAAACGTTTTCTAGACAATTACGCACTCAATAAAAATAAGTGAGTCAGATAGGTGTAGCCGCTTTGAAATAACGCACAGAGAAACAGTTATCGCATAACTTACAAATTAATTATAAGAAAAACTTTACCTCTTTATATTCTATTTATATTATATTTCATCACGAGTGCAACTAGTATACAAAGTCTACGGACGTGCATTCGATAAACACAAGAGAAAGGACACTAACATACATCAGGTTACCCGAATATGAAACCTAAAAAAATAGACAATGATAGCGTTCAAACTTGAGCAAAGATTCCAAGTTTGTAACTTTGAATAAATATTCTTCAAGACGTGACATCGGATAACTTCAGCGCGAACCTCCTCACTTGTATACCCGCCATCACGCACACTAACAAGTTAACCCACACGCAGAACACGGACTCAAAAGCAGTTCTGTTTGGTTCCATGAACAATACGAAACTTATCTATCGGTTGCAATTTGTTATGTTGTACAATGGGAAAATATTGTTTCGTAATTAGCTGTAGTCTGTATTTTATAACGGTTACTTTGAGATTTTCAGTTGGGTGACTGACCCCACCGAGACCCATGGGGCGAAGCCAACCTAACCTGCAAACCGGTGCATCAGCATATTAAAGAACGAGGCTCTGGTGCAGGCTTTGTTCTCAGGGTTGGTAGAGTAGACGGCTTTTTGGGCCACCTTACACCCCGGCGCCTGAAGACCTGAGAAGGCGTTCGGTTTTAGTCCGTACGAGCCCGACATAAACTCCCCCGCTGGCCGGCGGAAAGGTATCCGAGGGGATTCCGCACGTAAAAAACAAAAAATGAAGTGTTGAATATGAAATGTTGATATAGAAGACGGCAGTCGTGATAAGCCATACCTTCTATTTTTTTTTTTTTAACGTGCGGAAATCCCTTCGGATACCCGTAGGAGAAGTAAGTGGACCCCAGGCTCCGAGGGGAAACCCTCGGATGCGACCGGGAACAATGCTAAAATGATGACTTTGGGATTTTCAAACAAAAAATAATTGTGCTACTTTGAGGAGTGTTTCATCAAAATCATCAATCTTCAAGGCAAAGATGAAGCCCACATCTTTTAAAACTATAGTTGACGAGGTGAGGTCGTCTGTTGTACATTTAAGTATGGTTTCTATAACTAGTTTTTACCCATGTACAACGAAGAATAATTTAGAAAACTTCTGAAAGAAGTAAATTTACTACATTTAGCCCGCCTCTTTTGACAGATTCTTTTTTCATAGGCTTTACCAATTGTCTCGTGAATCTGGCAGTGCATTGATTTTGAAGTTCATACTTTGTAACCAAAATGAATAAAGATATTGGATTGATTGCTTTATACATGCGAAAGTTTGTATGAATGGCTGTTTGTTACTCAATCACGCTGAACGAATCTGGAGGAAATGTAATAAAGAGATGGATTATTATTTATAGTCTGCAAGAGCACACAGGCTACTGTAATCTCGAAAATTGGTTCCAGAAGGGGGTTCAACTTAAAGAATAATTTACAAAACACTGAAAGAGGTATAATACTCGTATATATCAGACTAGCTATTGCCTGCGGCTTCACCCGCGTGGAATTCTGATCCGGTTCTCGCTTTCCGTGGTACCGTATCCCACTCCCACAATCTATATAAGATACACAATTCCACAATGCATCATTTTGTTATATATCAAAGTGTTTAGGCAGCGTTTCCGTTGAAAGCTCCCAGACGGCTTATTTTATTCCGACACCTCAAACAAATACCATTATATTTTAGCCGATGTATACAAAAAGTGACAAGTTATATACTAAAACCTTCCTCGAGAACCACTCTGTCCATTGGTGAAAACAGCATGAAAATCGGTGGGGTAATTTATGAGTTTACCGCGACAGACAGACAGACGCAATGTAGGACTTTGTTTTATAATATTTAGTGATATATGGAGTAACTTTTGAGACCTAATTCAGAACACTTTTCCTTAAATCATTATCATCGTCATCATTCTTAGAGTTGTTCCTGGTTGCATCCGAGGTTGTCACCTTGGAGTTCGGTGTCCATTCATTCCTTCTCCTCATTTTGATTAGGTTTATCATCAGGTGTCATCAGAAAACGAATAGCGTCCCTGTTACAGCGGGTCCGTGGCAGTTCCAACAGACTTTATGTGGACAGTGCTATTATGCAGCACTGGACACGCTTTCACATAACCAAGGATACCGCAATTACATATAACCGGTAAGTGTAACAGTGGTATCCTGTTATGTACTTATTAAAAAAAAATGTTAAAATTATTATATTACTGACATAGTTTTTAAGATTATTGATACTAACACTATGGATTCTGGTCTGAAATAAACGAATTTTATTTTATTTTATTTTTATGCAGGTTTTACGGGAGCAATTACCGTCTCAACTCCCAAATCCGAGAGGAAAACCTGCACCAGAGTTTCGTCAATCAGTAGTAGTACGGGCACGCAGGTGAGTTCGACTTGGACTCCACAGATCTTGTTAGCCAATGGTAAAACCATAACAACATAATTCACCTGCAGACCTGCTCACCCCTTTCCGCGTATGTTAATATCCAATACATTTACATACGTTTCAAGTGTAAAACGAGTCGCCTGTTTTAGCAAGTAACCACCATGAAATGAAATACCGAGCTCTTCAGTTATAAATAACACTCAAACCGGTTGAACAATGGAACCCTAAACTTAAAAAAAAATAGCAATATTATAAAGCTTCCCTCTGTACGTTTTAGGTATCAATTTCAATATCCGTGGGGTGATATAACGGTAGTATTGGAATATATACCTTAAGCTGTAAAACATAGGGTGTGTTTTTGGTTGCCTGTTCGGTGTTGCGTGGGTGTTCAGTCAGATGGGTAGGAAAACGTATTGTTACAAATAAATAAGAGTAAATTGGTTTGTGGAGAAACATTGGTTTTATCATCGAAATTAAGGCAGACATCAGTATTCACATTCGTTGTTGGAGGTTTATTTATAACTAAACATTTTGAAATAAGCTTAGGTACAGCCCTTTTATTTTTTTCTTACGTGCGGAAATCCCTTCGGATACCCCCCCGCCGGCCAGCGGGGGTGGTTATGTCGTGGCTCGACTAAAACCGCACGGTGTCCTCCCCAAGTGTCCGTTGCCGGGCACCCCGGGTAAGCCCTCGAAAGGATAACCGCAGGGTTGCCGGCGTACTTTGATCGCCACCGCGGCCTCGCCTGGTGGGGTCGGGTTTTATCCCGCTTCGGTGAGTTGGCAGGCGTGTGTAGGGTACACACGACAGGCCTCCGCCACGGCCTGCTTCTGTAAGGACGGCGAGTCGGCAAACTGCCGTTCTCAGGCCCCGATCATGGAGGTCGGTAGTAATGGTAAACAGTCACTGTAGCGGTTGGTAACCCTGCAAAAAACTTAAACCTAGTTAACATACGGTTTTTGCAGGATAATAAACTTTTTTGAAAATCTTATAATGCATTTTTTTTAAAGCCTAATACTGTGATTTTTTTTGAAAAACTTAATACGGACTGTGTTTTTTCAAATCTAAAGACTTTTGAAACATTCAGTTTATAATACCATACACCGTATTTGGTTAATGTAACGTACCGAAACGAAATACCGTATTTCGTGAAAAACATCTGAACGTATTTTTTTAAGAAAACCTTATACAGTATGCCGTACTGTATGTTCTGTACACACTGAACTATGTACATTCATACATATATATATATATATACTCCCGCTTTTGTCCCTCTGGGGTAGGCAGACGCAGCTGCTGCTTCTGCTTCTGTCCACTTCTCATAAATAATGTAGGAACTTCAGCCAAGGATGAACTTTAACTAGCTTAGTTTAAAAAAAATAAAGTTCATTCTAGGCCTTATAATATCACTTCAGTTATCTAACAACAACAACAACAAACAACTTTGCTAAGCCCGTTCATTTGCGCAAAAAGACCTGACAGATGCTCGACGTTCTTGGCTAAAACCCCTTTGCAAAGAACTTTTTATCATTAAACATGCTGTCACTGCACACAGCGGTGAAGCTGCTATTTTAGCGCTACGAACAAATAAGAGGTTTAACAATATTATACAAACTGAATACTGAAACTGGTCCAAACGTTGCATCGGGCTTTTTTTTAAATATATTTAGGACACGTCAATTTGACTTCACCTCGCCTGATGGTAAGCTGAAGGTAAAGTCTCAGGAAAGAGGGTCACCATACTCACCATTACATACACGTACCATGTTAACAATGGTGGCACTCAGCTTGACAGCCTCATCAGAAGAGGATTGTCGTCGCAGTACCACGTGACACCCACCGGTCCCACTAGTGCTGCGACCACAATCCCCCTGCCCGGCTATGCACTTGCTGACCCCTGAACGCAATCAAACCGAAATTGGATTACTATGGAGGGTTTTCGCAATCGTGCACGGTGGTACCCACCCGGCCGAATTTTGTGACAAATTTGTGTCATCAAATTTCTACCACCAGTAATCCACGCAATGTAATGTTAAGATGAAGTAAAATTAAACCTCGTTAGTATAGAGCTAGTGTTGCCAAACTCACATATTTATTATGACCTCGTCATCGAGTCAATGACTAATAATATTCTCTAGATCTTGTCGTACTAATACTTGGATACAGCCGCAGCGTTGTCCGTCACCCTACATAGGTCCTCAGATAGTAGAGGTGGAGGGTGACAGTGGGCAAGAGAGCAAATATGCGATATGGACTGGGATGGGACCCCACAATCGCAGGGCAGTTGCGACTGGTCAATTTAACCCCATTTTGCCATATTTAAAGAGTTCCAAGTTGGCCACCGGATATGATGTCCAGGCAACAGGTTTTCTTTTGGTCTGATAAAACCTGCTGAGACGAGGTCTCGGGTTCGATCCCAGGTTTTACCATGGCACACACCAATGACTTTTCGATGCTTTTCGAAGTTATGTGTGTATTTATCGCAGGTTTATAAGTGCCCGGTTAATGGCAATAGGCTCACCACCTATTACATTGGGACCTAAACATAAATTGGCGAAATGTGGGTGCTAGCACATCTGCCTACCCCTTCGGGGATATAGGCGTGAGTTTATGTTATGTTATTGTGCACGACACAAATAAACTATAGACACATGTGCCAGTGACACGTAGATTAAGTAAGCGTGAATATAATGAATAAATTATGAAAATGTTAGGTTTACGTAAATTAAAACGTAATTATGTAATAACTTTGATATTAAGCTAAGATAAATAGCTTACTACTGTTAGGAGTTAGTTTTCTGAGTAATTAAGTATGTTAGAGCCAAATTTAATAAAGAAAGTACATTCCCCGAAAAGCATAATTGCAAATATAATTACGTAAATGCATTACTCAGAATCTAACATAACTTCGTATAAATAGGAAATACGACTTTGTATATTAGTATGTAAGTTTAATTACACCCCGCGACTGCCTCCCACACCGTAAGAAGCGAATATGCGCTCCCCCGGCTGGTGCCATTTTATTATATAGTAGCTCGCGGGAGGCAGGGCCCATATATAAGCCTGAGGGGTCAATCCGCCCGTCATTCAGTAACCCGACGTCGCACGGTACAGATGTAAGTACCTATCGTCGTGCAAGTCTTATTGCTACCAATGTACATATATGCTATGTGATTAATATGTAAAACATAAGTTCTATAAATAAATGGAAATGCGGAGGTGAGGTAATTTGGATCGCGGGCCAGCACTACAAAAGACTATAAAAGCAGGGACCATTTGGTAGGAAATTATGGACATGGACATGGAGCAACAAGTAGACAACAAGAGTCTCTCAAGGAACAAGGAAGCTCAACAGGAAGTAGTAGATCAAGAGTAGTGCTGGGCCAAGTACATCCGATGCCTCACTGACGTCAATGAAGTCCACCCATCCAAGTGTTTCATTCTTCGACTCAACATCCATCAAATACAGTCCACTGAAGGCGACCGCGAAGTAGTGGCAGTCTATTTGGAACCTTATCAGGTCATAGTCTGTTACGAACCGCTGGTCCTTAACAGTTATGATGAAACCTGCTGGAACTGGATTTTTATCCGTTGGATTCTTCCGTTTGCTCTCTTCCCCGCTGTGAAGGGGAACACAATACAGTCACGTGATTGATCACAATTTTAAACAGAGAACCAGCACCTTAGGTAGCCAATCGCATTTCAAATTATTTTCGTCTCAGTCAGACGGCAGTTTTTTCTGTAAAAGCCAACTTAACGAAATTATGGCGGGAGGCTAGCTATAAAATGCAATCGGGATTGTCGGTCGGATACTAAGAGTTTCTCTATGTGTGTTTCGCGTTACCAGAAAACATCCCGACGGAAAAAAAGGGTGATTGCCGAACGCAATCAAACATGATTATTTATTATGTTAACAGTAGAAGCCTTATTCGCTCAGCATTAGTTTAGGATACGTAACTTGCAGACGCCATTAGCCACGTAAAGTCAGTTAACACACTAAACCCACGCCATAAGAAATTTATGTAAATTAAATGTGGTAGAGTCAAGCAACAGTCATTTTGGCTGTTGCATGAATGGGCCGACTCGACCGGGGAAGCACCACCCTCTCATAGAATATCGACGCCAAGTAACAGTATGTGAACTGTTGCGTTCCGTTTGGTGAGTGAAAGTGCCGGAGCCCAAACTCCTTTCCCATCCCCTCCATAACTCCTTTCCCAACCCTCCCAAACTCCTTTCCCATTCCCTTTCCTTTACAGGGTCGGCAGCGCGAGTGTGACGCCATTGGTGTTGCCCACGTCCATAGGCCGCGGTAACCGCTTCCCATCAGGTGGGCCG
The DNA here is from genome assembly GCA_946251805.1 of Cybosia mesomella. Taxonomy (NCBI): domain Eukaryota; kingdom Metazoa; phylum Arthropoda; class Insecta; order Lepidoptera; family Erebidae; genus Cybosia; species Cybosia mesomella. The sequence goes on from OX276417.1 coordinate 5,018,246, forward strand.
TGTGCTTGTCTGCCACCTTAGTGGTATAAAAAAAAAAAAAAAAATGTAAATAAGGTTGTTTTTTTTGTATCCACACGTTTTTTGACAAGCTGATTACGTACGCTTTGAATGCGTGTATGGAGCCCCACCTAGACCTTCGGAGCCAAGTCAATCTCAACTGCAAGCCAGTACACCTGCTGATTTACGGACGAGCCTCTGCGTAGGATTTCCTCTAGGACGGCAGTTATTTAAATCCGACATACCAATCAAAAACAATATGCGGACCCCGGGCTGCAAAGTCCAAACTTTGGACACAACTGGAAAACGCTATGAGGCTGAGGACTGCAGGGTCATGTGCTTGCTTGTATAAAGGCTATAATTATTATAGTTTCATATTAAACGAAGATATGAAGGATCTAATGGCCAGGTCAGAAGTACCCGTAACCGGCGTGCATGTATGAAAACAATTATGAAAGTGGAAGAAGCGAAAGGCGTATGCCAAGATCGTAGCAAGTGGAAAGATGTTGCCTCTGCCTACCGTGCCGGAAAAAGGCGTGACTATATGTATGTATGTATGAAATCTAAGCATAGCTGACATATTAGAAACATGTTTTCTTACATATTATGGGGTTAATGATAAAAATGTTGAATTTTGACAACATTTTTAATCGATATCGAATTATTAAGCGTAGCGAGCCGAAGGCGAGCGAAGTGTCTTTGGTTTCAAAGTTGCATTTCAAACAGATGATACTCCTCCGAGACCGTTTGACCGATCTCGACTAAATTTGCCACGGTGATCAAGGAGACATTACTGAATGTCCAGATCGGTCTTACCATCGAGGAATAATCACCGAAAAACCAAATCAATGGAAAAAGTCGACCGGTCACGTTGACCTATTGTTGGATAGGCAAATCTCGCTACGCTTAAGTTTGGATTGATTGCGAAGCTGGTAACCGTCCTAGTGTAAATTATAGTGGGTTTAATGATTGGTACTTCCGTTGATTTAAGATAGGAGTCGAAGTTATTTGATTTTGGTTGTTTGGAACAAGTATTACTAAAATGTAAAGTGCACTTAGTTCATGTTTGTTTTTTGAAAATGAACAGTCAATTTTTTATCTTTCTTTTTTTTTTATTTGTTGTCTTTTTATATAATTTAAGTTTCCACGTGTGTTACTATAATCCATTACATTACTTCAAACTAACAAGTAAAAGTGGACATTTATAATAGGCCTTCTAGTATATATCAGTTTGTAATATATGTAAATAATATTTTGTTATAAACGAAGGAATATTACGTAATTTAATTAAATCTTTAAAAAAAATTGAATGGCGAATGGCTAAACATGGCTGATCAAGTTTTTTGTATACCATCTATGTACCTACCTATTTCACAATAAAGCATTTGAATTTAATAGATTATAGTTTGGAATAGCTTATAGGCTAATCTTTAAGGCTGAAATAGATTCCAGTGGATCGGTACCTGACCAGCTAGTAACAGCAGTAGTATCTAATAACAACAAACCGGTATGATAAAGTCGGCATGAAAACTTTCCAATTGCGCGGCGCAATATTACAATCTGACCTTGCAGCGACGTATGTACATCTATCACAGAACGGGAACAATAGAATTGATGTCAAACGATACATAGATTGGTGTCAAATCAATCCGTTTAACACAGATACACAGAACATTTTCATTGAACTTATATATTACTAGCATCGCCACGCGGTTATACCCGCGTAAGTCTTGATCCCGTGGGAATATCGGGATAAAAAGTAGCCTATCTTACTCAGGTATATGTAGCATTCTAATGGTGAAAGAATTTTTGAAATCGCTCCAGTACTTTTGAGCCAATTCGTTACAAACATATTTATATACAAATCTTTCCTCTTCATAATATTAGTAATGCTTACTACTAGTAAGTGCTTTTAACTCGGAAGTCCGGGGACTCCTCCTCCTTTTGGTTGGTTTTTATGAGAGCAACTGCCGTCTGACCTCCAAACCCAACCTCGAAGGGAAAACCTGCACTATATAGCCTCCGCAATGGCGCATGATCAGCCGGTATAGCGGCTAGCATGTGAGGTTGGTTTGTGCATGAATGAACTCAGTAGGGCCCCAAATACGAACTCTCCCCCCCACCACCACTCCCTCCGATTTTCACAATTTAAGTGTCTGTGCAAAAAACTTTCCTAGGAACCGCTTAAAACCATTCTAAGGCAGTCGTCGTGTAAAAACACGTCCCATAATAATTAATTATCTAAATTGAAGGCTTTATAAAATAATATAAATCACTTCCATTCAGTAACCCTGTGAAACAGAGATTCCTACTAATTAATGTGAAAGTTTGTGTAGATGTTTGGATGGCTGACATTTAGTACAGGGATGGATTATAGCCTGGAATAACACATAGACTACTTTTTATTCCTAGAATAGGTTCCCATGGGTTGCGGGAACGGGTGGAGAATTCCACGAGGATGGGGCCGCGGGCGGCAACAAGTAAGATATAGGAGGTACACAATATCAGCAAAGTACACAACTCGAGAGACCTTCGATAGTAAATATACAGCACTGACGGGGAATGAGTTACGAACCCTCCAGACAGTACTAAATATAAATTACGTAATGTATCGCTTCCCATCTCGTAGTCATCTGAAATAAAAAGCATTTCATCTATTCCCTTGAGAAGTTCACACTCGCTTAATGTTTGTAAATAGCACGACGTTACGACAACCGAACACTAATTAGAAGAATATCAAATTTAGTTGGGTTTCTTTATACAACTCTAGCTTATGCCAATGGCAAGTGGAATACTAACACCAATCCAAAAAACAGGAAACAGGTTCCTGGTGTATCGTGGGATAATAATGTACTATACCCGGTTACCAACATAGCAGAGCGAGTCAGCAAGCTGAAGTGGCAGTGGCCCTGCCCACTCATAGCTCGGAGAACCGATGGCCGGTGGGTCAGAAAGGTTCTTGAGTGGAGACCACGTAACGGCAAGCTCAGCGTAGGAAGGCCTCCCACAAGGTGGACAGACGACCTAACAAAGAGCGAAGGGACTCGGTGGATGCAGGCCGCTACAGACCGGTCGAAATGGAAGTCAATGGGGGAGGCCTATGTTCAGTAGTAGACTTCCTACGGCTGATATGATGATGATACCCGGTCATATTCCACCGGTTGTAATCGTGTCGGTGTAATAGCACATCGATAAATATCGGGGAATTGGTATCAGGGACCAAACCAAGGTTATTTTTTTTACGTGTGGAAACCCCCACGGGCTTCACCCCATCGGTGCCAACAATGGGATGGGCGTGTCGGAATCGGAGCGACTAAAACCACACTGTGTCCTCCCCAAGTGTATATTGCCGGGCACCCCGGGTAAGCCCTCGAAAGGATAACCCCAGGGCCAAACCAAGGTCTTCAAGGCTCCAGCCACCCTCACCTGCTAGCCGGTACTCCTGTTGATCAACTCGGGTGAAGGCTCTCCTCTCAGAGTCGGACAGTCAGACGGCAGTCACTCACGAAAAGCCAAGATAAACCATATCAGTTATGAAGAAGGATAATACTGGGATGAAGAAAGAAACAAAGAAAAAATTTAGGTGGAACACACATGATGACAGGAAAATATAATGTACTTTGGTCTGAATATATTCCGCGTTGCACCAAAACAGAAGCCAGTTCAGCATAATGCCAGGCACAAGTACCTGGCAGTCCTGAAAAGTACTGCCAGGTACCTGAAAGAAGAGGTGCTTCGCCACTGTTACATAAGGCTTTCCGCTTCGTCAGAAATAATATGTAGATACGTATCGAATATTCATAGTCACGTACGAGTAGGTAATGAATATATCACATTGGTATATCCGTATAGATATCTATTTGTAATAAACCAATATTGGAGCGGACAGATAGAAGGCCGACCAACTTCTACTTATTATGGTAATAGATATTACTTTGTGGTTACGATTGTGGGGTGTACTCGTAGATCGAAACGATGTGATGTGGATGTATGATTTAAGGAATCTAAAGATAAGATAAAATATTCTTTATTGTACACCGTAAAAGTAGTAATGTAAATAACATTCAACTTAAACTTACTGTACAATGGGCGGCCTTTATTTTTTTATATTTTTTTTTTATATTTAGGACACGTCAATTTGACTTCACCTCGCCTGATGGTAAGCTGCAGGTAAAGTCTCAGGAAAGAGGGACACGTACCATGTTAACAATGGTGGCACTCAGCTTGACGGCTTCATCAGAAGAGGATTGTCGTCGAAGCACCGCGTGACACCCACCGGTCCCATTAGTGCTGCGACCACAATCCCCCTGCCCGGCTATGCACTTGCTGACCCCTGAACGCAATCAAACCGAAATTGGATTACTATGGAGGGATTTTCGCAATCGTGCACGGTGGTACCTACCCGGCCGAATTTTGTGACAAATTTGTGTCATCAAATTTCTACCACCAGTAAACTAGTTGGCCTTATCGCCAACAGCGATCAATTCCAGGCAACCTTTGGATGGATAGAAACCAAACGAGATGATAAGGACAGTGTACAATAACCAATCAAAAAATGATAAATATTTTAGATAAATAAACAAAATTACATATTTATCACAGTCTTATTTCAAACATATGTACACAATATATTACATTATAAGTCTATAAAATATATATAACACAAAATATTTACATATATACTTACTTACCTATATAATCCGGTATATATATGATAGTCACCTAACGGGAGATGGACACACCTAATGGGACTGATCCTTTAACATACTTTTAAAAGACCGATGACTGTGCTCTCTTTATATGTATTGGCAATGCATTCCACAGGCGAACTGTTAGTGAAAAATTTCTAATGTAATATTATAATACGCTTAGCCAAAAACTTCAGTAACCTGTAATAATCGATGTCATAAAATGCTATACTAGGTCTGCAAGGCGAATCGCTGCTTGCAATGTTGAGCTGAGTGAGACATCGTGATTTGAAAATCAGATTTTGAAAATTTTGAACAGTGATCATTCCTCCGTGGCAAGTCCGATTTCGAAAATTCTTTTTGATAGTCACAACTCTGGACATGCTTTCTGAGCGTGTAAAGTTTGGTCACAGTGTCTCGAGCGGTTATTATGTAATTCCATCTGGAATTTTTTTAACGGTGATCATTCCTCTGTGGTAGCATTAATATTTTCAAAATATATCCATAAACCTTCCTCTGATTGACCTCTTTAATCATGCCAAATTTGGTTCTGATTGGATAAGTAGTTTAGGAGGAGACCTGTGACAAAGAAAATCCTGAAGTCTGGTATGAGGAGCTTTCGCTCGACTTCGTCTCACTCAGCTCAACAAGTAATTTTTGTGAAAGAGAAATGAATGAAGGAAAGTTATTACTTCAGGAACCTTTTTCCCCTTTGTTTAGTATTGCGAATTTATTGATATAGGGAGCGATTGCCACATAAAGCAATCGATTTTTCTTTTTTTATATTTAGAACTTCACTAGCTTTAGGTCGGATATTTCAGTAACTTTAATGCTTTAAAATCAAGTTTAGTTGATTTGGGTCGGGTGTCCTGTCAATCCCAAATGCTTTCCCAAAAATGGGGCACATTTTTCCCATTTTAACTTATTATTTGTTTTGCTCACAACGTCAAGCGGTTACCGTAGCCTATGGAATTAATAATCTGCTGTTTGTTTCATAAGAGGATTTGCGCACTTATTCTAAGTTTCTGGTTGTACCTCCTATCAGGATTTTCGGGGCCCAAGCCAATCACACCTGCTAGCCGGTAGGTACACCTGGGATCCCGAGGGGGCCATCTCGAAACCGGAGATGGCCCAGGGTCAGTGGGGGTGCGAGGGATATGCTCTATGGGCAACCTTACACCCCGGCGTCTGTACACCCGAGACGGCGTGCGGTTTTAGTCGGTTCAAGCCTGACATAACCGCCCCAGCTGGCTGGCGGGGGGGTATCCGACGGGATTTCCGCACGAAAAAAAAAAAGGGTACACCTGGGATATGCTCTATGGGCAACCTTACCCCGGCGTCTGAAGTCCCGAGACGGCGTGCGGTTTTAGTCGGTTCAAGCGAGACATAACCACCCCCGCTGGCCGTCGGGGAGTATCCGAAGGGTTTTCCGCACGAAAAACAAGGTACACCTGTGGATTAACGGACGAGACTCTGGTGTAGGCTTTACTCTCGGGGTTTGGGCTGAAGGCGGCAATCGCTCCCACAAAAGCTAACATAAGCCAAATCAATACAAAAATCGGATCCCGGGCTCCAAAGTACAAGCTTTGGATGCGAAAGGGACTAAGTTTATGATGATGACTGACAAGTTTCTGAAGAAAAAACCACGGCACGTTGCATGAATATACCTCCTTCGTCTTAGTTTACGAGTCCAGATTTGTTCCTTAACATTACTATATTCCAGCTGACGACGCGACGTCAGACGCAAATGGCTGACTACAAGTAGGTACCAATAATCATGATTAATGGTTATTTGAAACCATATGTCACGATAACTTTCCAAACGTGTGCCTAAGGTCTGACAGCAATGAGTTATTTCTCTAGTAAGATATACGGTCACATTGTTTCTAGAACTTTTTAACTTATGACGTTACTAGATGATGCTCGCGGCTCCGCCCGCGCGGAGTACAGTTATCGTTTTTTGGTCATATCTCCGGTCCTACTTGACCAATTGCAATCAAACATACGGCAGTTTTTAAGTCTGACCTAGACCTTTCTAATAGAAAAAACCGGCCAAGTTTATGACGTAATAAAAAATACTACTTACTAGATCTCGTTCAAACCAATTTTCGGTGGAAGTTTACATGGTAATGTACATCATATATTTTTTTTAGTTTTATCATTCTCTTATTTTAGAAGTTACAGGGGGGGATTTTACTACTTTGGAAGTGCCTCTTGCGCAAACTATTCAGTTTAGAAAAAAATGATATTAGAAATCTCATTATCATTTTTGAAGACCTATCCAATGATAAAGCCACGTATGTATGGCTTTGATGAAAAAAAAAAAATTTGAATTTCAGTTCTAAGTATGGGGAACCCCCAAAACTTATTGTTTTTTTCTTCTATTTTTGTGTGAAAATCTTAATGCGGTTCGCAGAATACATCTACTTACCAAGTATTATAATATTCAATAGCATAGGTCTTATAGTTTCGGAAAAAAAGTGGCTGTGACATACCTACGGACGGACAGACAGACAGACAGACATAATGTATCTATAAGGGTTCCGTTTTTAGCCATTTGGCTACGGAACCCTAAAAACCACATCACAATCTGTTCAGTAGTTAATTTAACATAATCCAAGTATTTTTGACAATTTACCGACAACTAATTTACAAATTTATACAGTATAGTAGTTTCAGTGTTTCAGGCATTAATCATCATCATCTTAGCGTTTTTCCTGGTCGCATCGGAGACTTTCATCTCGGAGTCGAGGTCAACTAGGTATTGCTATTCTAACTCATAATATAAAGGTGAAAGTGGTATGTAAGGAACACCACTAAGATCTTCAGGGCCTAAGCTGATCTCACCTGTAAGTTGGTACACCTGCTTGTTAATGGGCAAGGCTATGATGCAGTATTTCCTCTTTGGGTAAGGAAGTCAAACGGCACTAACTATAAAGGATCCTCCTCCAAAAAGGGGGAGCTCAATTACTACAGACTAAAGCGCAAGCTTTAGATGTAACCGGGATAAACTAATTGCCCACGTTCATAGGCCACGGTAACCGCTTCTCATCAGGTGGGCCGTGTGCTTAGCAGCCACCAAATTGGTATAAAAAAATTTGCATTACACTAGTTTATAGTAAGTATAATAATAATTGAATACGTATAAACACAACCAATTTTTTTAAGTTATTTTTGGGTAAAGGAGAAAACACAAAGAAAGAATGGCGAATAACAAAAAGGTCTAAGTCCCACTTAAAAAGTTTCTTGCACAAAACCGACACGTAATTTCTTCAATATCGACAAAAAATGTTTGGCTTCCATTTGTTTGAAAAGAAAAGTCACATCTACCTTCACCACAACTCAAAATAATTAACTACTTTTCTTTACAGCTTCTGTTCAATGTGAAGTCAAACAAATACGCAAATCCGCCAGGGACCAAATTAGCGATGTTTTGATAAAAGCGTAGTTCAGAGGCATTCATTCAGTGAGTTTTTATTGCCAGATTGGGCACTTTGGGCTTTACTTATTGCCATGCGAATCAGAAAAAAGAAGAATACCATAAAAATGTTAATTTGAAATAGTTTTTCTTTTTTTTTTTAATATTAGTAACCGAAATTACTAATATTCCCCCTAACCCCTCCAGCTAAGCTAAATTGCTTGTGTTAGGAGTGGGTTCACGTCGGTAGTGTAATGGCCAGGATTCGAACCCGGGACCTCTCGATCGTAGGGTCGACTCCTTAACCACTAAGCTACCGACGCTCAAATTTTGATGTTCATAAATGTAACATTGTTTGTTTATTTTTCTTCCCGTTTGATTTTTTCAGTTATAAGATCGTTAAAGTGGTTTCAGAAGCGAATAACGAATTTGCAATGTAAGGCGAGATTTCCTAGGGCGAAAGCGGAACAAGCCTATTTTTCTCATTTCTCTCATTGGATACTAACTGCGCCCCACGTAATAGGATACGCCTATGTCCGTCGACTGGACACGTTTCTTAACTCCTTGCACCCAGTTAACACTTTGTCTTATCCCGAATTCGCATCCAAGATATCACGATTAAGTTAAGCAAACATAATAGCTTATTTTTTTCTTTGTGCGGAAATCCCTTCGGATACCCCCCCGCCAGCCAGCGGGGGCGGTTATGTCGGGCTTGAACCGACTAAAACCGCACGTCGTCTCGGGTCTTCAGACGCCGGGGTGTAAGGTTACCCATAGAGCATATCCCTAGCACTCCGACTGACCCTGGGCCATTCGCAGCCCCTCTGATAACAGCAGAGGGGTACCTGGAGCGACCCCCACCCCCACGGGCCTTGCAGGCCCGCCATGCCCCGACCCCCTCGTGCAATGCGGTCAGCTGGCCCTGAAAAGGGCCGGTTGGTCAACTCTTGGCCGTTGACGTTGACGCCAGCTACTCCAGAGGAGCAATCAATGATGCGTCATCGCCCACGTTGCCCAGGGTGCACCAAACTTGGAGGTGATCCAACCAGTCGCACCCACATCGATGCCTTATGCCCATTTCCAACGCAATAAAATTGGATTGCGGCTTATCAGTCATAACTACGAAGCGGCCAAGTTTCGATATTTTCCGTGAAGCGATTGTCATCTGCAATTGGCCAAATGGTTGCCACCACAAACCATTAGCGATATCGAATTTCTGTACATAGTTAAACCACGTGTCGGATTTTTTAGGGCTCCAACTACCCGTAACCACTTCCATAGATTTATAAATATAAATATTCTACGACATTCTACACAGCGCTTTCTAGACCCAAAGTAAGCATAGTTTAACTATCTTGTGTTATGGGTTCCAGAATGTGGATAAACATACTTATATACTGTTTTCTTTGTAAATACATACATTTTATAGATAGAAACATCCAGACCAATGCAAATAGACATATTCATTTATACGAATATTTGCACTGAGCGGGAATCGAACCCGCGCCCCCTGTCGTAGCAGTCGAATGCACTACCGCTACACCACAGAGGCCGTCAGAGATGTTCGTATGGCAACCGGGACCGACGGTTTAATGTGCTTTCCGAGGCACGGAGGGGTCTGAATGTGTTAAGAATGGTCACCCACCCTCAGACTGGCCTAGTTAGTATTGCTTAACTTTGCACTGCGTTAACCTATTCGGTTACCACTTAGCCACTTTCAATGCCTAATAACATCAAATCAAAAGCTCGTCGAGTTTTATAAACTGAACCCCACAGTCACAGTTAATCTACTATAGAAACTTCGAATTAAAATGTAGAAAAATTAGCGCCCCTAAAATTCCCGGTCCAACACGGCACGTTTAATTGAATATAATAAGGGCCTTTTGTGTTCAATATAAAAATAAAATAAAAGAGGGCGCTACTAAAGGGATGCTGCGAAGTAATTTGATTATTTAATAAAATAGAGAAGGGCGGATAATCAAATTTAATAGCACTAAAGTGGTCAAAGTAATGTTATCCTTTACGCATTCTATGCATCTTGTGCCAGCGTTTCTTTTTTAAATTAAGGATCCTAATACAATAGAAGGGTACTAAGAGTGGGAAATATTTATGGTCCCTGCTTATCCCAATAGGAAAGAAAGAGTCGTGACCGTATGTATTTAATGGCTAAGGCATTGGATTTCTGGCCGAGAATTGGCAGCTTTAACGGCCGGTTTCAATAATCCATCTATCCTTTACCAGCAGTTAAAATAGCTACCATTAGTATCTATCGGGAATTTTTTCTGTTTCAATAAACAAAGATAAGCAGAAAATGACTTTGATAGTATTGAAACCGCAGTTACAGATAGATTAATGTTGACATGTTTATCTGGGATAGCTTCTACCTTTAACTGTAGGTAGATTATTAAAACTGGCCGAGGAGGACGAGGCTAGAGGTTTAGTCTTTATACCGATATCATTAATCCTATTTTAAGTTTTATATTATTTTATAAAAGATTCTTCCGGAAAGAAAAATTAAGACAATTGTACAGAAAACTGGCAAATTTCAGAAAACTTAACTATTACTTCAGTATTTCAGTATTCCAAGCGAGCGGAGCTGCGGGCACCAGCTTGTCTATAACTATACCCGGCATAGCCGTTTGTTGGTGGCTGAACTCTTCCGTAACCACTCACGCGATCTTGACCAAATTTACCAAGGTGATAGTGTGGACACTGAGGAGTGTTTTGAAGCGAGATGGTTCATGTCCGATGTACCATTGAGGAATAATCACCGAAAAACAGTTTCACGAGCGCGCGGCCGTAGCTAAGCGCGCGACCGTAGTAAGATTTATTATTTTCAAGTAAGAGTCCTGCTCGCTCAGCTCAATTTATTTTAGTCGCACCCTGCACTGAATTACTAGTAATATTTTTACACAAAATATAGCCTAAAAACCTTTCAACGGCATGAGGGTAATTTAAAATTAACATATACAGCCCGTACGCTCTCGTATCAGCGTTCGTTAAAGAATACCGTACGAGATTCCCAAGCAGAGAATGCGGCTTCATAGCTGGCTAATGGAGGTGGGTGGGTACATAAAAAACTTGTTGTTGTAAAAAATACTCGTTGCTTTCATAGTAATGAGTGTGGAATAAAGAATAAAAGTAGACAAGTCTATTTTTTGTTAACAGCAAGTTCGTTGATTTCCTTGTACGAAGATGCTACACAGGCAACATTGTAGTGCATTCTGAAAAAGAATGATGTAGTAGTAGTAGGTAGGTAGAGTAAGGCAAATATCTTCATTCTACAAGGAACTCACAATGGCTTGTGTTACTAGACTGGCTGTACAGAACATAAATTATAACATACTCGCTGACCCAGCAAATTTCCTTATACAATCAAGTTATATTGAATTTATTGCGTGAATGTCTCCTTGCACCCCGGTATTAAAGACCCGAGACGGTGCGGCGTGATGTTTTGGTCAGTTCGAGCCCGACGTAACCACCCCCGCTGGCCGGAGGTGAATAATCATGGCTATTTCAGCAAAAAAAAATTACAAAATGGCACAGTATAGACTATAGACGAAGACAAATCTAAATAATCAAAGATCGTGAATATCGGTTCACCCGTTCTTGAGTTCATCCCAGTCATCACTAACACGACTTTGTTTTAAATACTTATAGACATAGATTATTACTCTCAGGGTTGGGAGGTCAGACAGCCATAAAAGTCGTAATAAGCCAAAGAATTGAAAGGAAAAGAGGTGGGAGTAAGCTGTCCCCGGCTACATGGTGAAGGCACCAGGTGTAACCGGGACCAACGCTAAGATGGTGATGATTTAAAAAGATGCATAACTCGAGCCGTTTCAAATGGACTCAGCGCCTATAAGTTGGGCTCATTATTGCTTCACAAATCAGATTAACTAAATCAGCTTTACCGAACGCGATTGTTAGATTTAAGTGCCACGGTAACAGAGCGATTAAGGGCAAATTCACTAAACAAGGTCACTTTTATGTAACGTCCGGTCTTGGCCAAATCTACAATCTATCTATACAACTAGCTGCGCCTCTCAGTTTCACACGTCGCATTACGTGCCGTTCAAGTTTGTTCGAACTTTTCCTTACTCTTTAGCTCATCGTGGTCGGATTTTGATGTCTAATAGCCTACAAACCTTACTCAAGAATTGAACAATAAATACAAGAGAATTTTTCAATTCGTACTGGTTTTTCCAGAGATTAGTGCGTTCAAACAAACACCATCACCACTGGCTCCACCGATTTGCATACTTGTAATATGGGTTCCAGAATGCTGATAAATCTACATCATTAAATATATATACGTTTGTAAATTCCTGCATATTATACATAGAACCATCCAGACCAATGCAAATAGACATTTATACATATAAATATTTGCAGTGAGGATGTCGAACCCTCAACAATAGAACGCTTACCGTCATGCCATAGGCTATAGAGGAGGCACCAAGAGATAATTCGCTCGGAAAATCTGCAGGCCGCATTCTGACTTCAGAAACCTGTAGGCCTACCATGAAACGTACATCCGTAATTGCGGACCAAAATTTAAAGCATTTATCCCGCAATCGGGCCCGAATACGGCACGTGACAGTTCATTCGGCTTAAACCCTACCATGTAACGACCCGAAACCGACAAACCGACCGAAAAATTACGGCCCGCCAAAAAAAATGACATTAAAACACAATACTATACGACTTATTTAAAAAAGTCGAAAGATTATCATAAACCAATACAAAGGAAAGTACTTTTTAATACTTTGGTTTATAATAGTTCTTTTTTACAAAAATATATTGTATACGAAAAATTTGATATGTTTGACTCACACTTTAACCATACTGTATGTACCCTTCGGATACCCCCCCGCCGGCCAGCGGGGGCGGTTATATCGGGATTGAACCGACTAAAACCGCACGCCGTCTCGGGTCTCATAACGCCGGGGTGTAAGGTTGCCCATAGAACATATTCCTCGCACCCCGACTGACCCTGGGCCATCTCCGGTTTCGAGATGGGCCCCCTTTTTTTTCTTTTTTTTTTACGTGCGGAAATCCCGTCGGATACCCCCCCGCTGGCCAGCGGGGGTGGTTATGTCGTGTCTCGACTAAAACCGCACGGTGTCCTCCCCAAGTGTCCGTTGCCGGGCACCCCGGGTAAGCCCTCGAAAGGATAACCCCAGAGTTGCCGGCGGACTTTGGCCGCCACCGCGGCCTCGCCTGGTGGAGTCGGGTTTTATCCCGCTTCGGTGAGTTGGCAGGCATGTGTAGGGCACACACGACACGCCTCCGCCACGGCCTGCTTCTGTAAGGACGGCGAGTCGGCCAACTGCCGTCCTCAGGCCCCGATCATGGAGGTCGGTAGTCCCGGGCGTAGATGAGTCTGCGGCCCTCACCATGGTCTCCAACGAGAGAACGTCCACGCCCAGGACCACAGCGAGATCCCGGCGTTGACTCGCCCACGCAGGGCACTCCACCAACGTGTGGAGCGCCGTGTCTTCGCCAGGATCCTCGCAGTGCTGGCACTGCGGCGTTGTCTCCCGGTGGATGCGCCACAGATACTTACCGAAACACCCGTGTCCGGTAACCATCTGGCTCATCCGGTAGGAGAGGTCCCCATGGTCCCTCTCCAACCACTCCTTCATGATCGGTCTCACCGCCGCAATGGTGGATTCCCCCCACCTTGGGTGCTCAAGTCGCACCCTCCATGTCTCCATGAGTTCCTGGCGGAGCAGGGACCGCTGAGCCCTGATTTCTCGAAGCTCCGGCCTATGGCCCCGCTCCAGCGCCTCCTTGCGCCACTGGTACAGCAGCGCAAGGGCTCTCGCTTCCAGGTCCCATGGAGGGGTCCCCGCTAAGAGACATGCCGCCTCGACGGAGATCGTGCGATACCCCCTGATGACTCTGACGGCCATCGCTTTTAACGGGCTGTTTAATACAGCCACGTTGCGGGCCGCCAGAGTCTCCGCTCATACTGGGGCCCCGTACAGGGCCATGCTTCGCACGATCCCCAGGTACAGTCTCCTAGTGGGGGCGTTGGGTCCCTTAACGTTGGGCATCAGCCGAAGATGGGCCCTCTCGGGTTTGGGAACCACGTTGTCCCTGTCTTGCCCCGGTTTGGGGGAGAGGCGCTAGTCGCCCCACCGGACACTTCTTTCGTTCGTGTTTCGTGCGTGCCCGCAGTTGCGGATGTACGTTTCATGGTAGGCCTACTGTCGTATTGACCTCAGTCTACAATATGTCGCCAATCGCTATTCAAATTCAAATCCAAATGCTTTATTCGCTAGAATATGGTGAAAGCACAGTGGTATTGTTCATAATAATATATAGTTCAAACATTCTGCAATAATACATGATAAATATAAATTCTTATATATTTTATTATCATAATTTTATTCATAAATATTAATATTATCATTTATCAATTATCTTAAGTGTCATCCTATATATTTGTCAACTAGATATTCATGCGCATTATAATATTTTTTATTTGATAATATAATTAGGTATTGCGGTCGGATTCCTCTTCCCCACCCCCTGTTAACTTGTTAGCTAACCTTAAAGGCTTTTGGGTTAAATCGTAAATTTTATTAAAGACAAGTGTTTAATGTAGTGTTTATGAGATCATTCGTAAATAAAATATTGCGTACATACAAAATAAGACGTTTTAAATTACATTTTAATTGACATTTTAACCTTCAAAGAAACTCCAAGCCTAAAAGGTCAGGCCAAGGTCCGCCGGTAATCCTGGGGTTATCCTTTCGAGGGCTTACCCGGGGTGCCTGGCAATGGACACTTGGGCAGCACACCGTGCGGTTTTAGTCGATGCACGACATAACCGCCCCCGCTGGCCGAAGGGATTTCCGCACGAAAAAAAAAAAAAAAGTACAGGAAATTTTGTAAGTACTTCTAATTTAAAACATTACGGACTTACAATCCTTTAATCCTTATTTTACACCCTTAGGGGTGAAATTTCTGGAAACCCTTCTGAAAACATAAAACATTGAATAACTGCCAACATTTGTAGTTTGTGGCACTAGCGGTTTAGGCTCTACATTGGTGAATAGGTCTGTCAATCGGTCTGTCAGGTCAAGTGATTATTTATGGATAAAATTCTTTACCTTGGGACCTCTTTAGTAGGTATTAGATGTATTTACCTTGTAAATTAGAGTCCAAACGATTAGAGTACCTAACCTCACTAGTCGAGCTTTAGGGTGAAGGTACACCCTACAGAAATATATAATTACAAAGCAGTACATCAGGTGGGACATTTAATTTGTTGCCACCGCAATTTTAAACTTTATAGCTACATGTTATGGATATGTAATTCAGAATTTCATAAAATTAATTGGAAAGGAAAGTTACAAGGAATTCACATTCATATTTCTACCAATATTTTTAAAGCACTTGAAACCGGCGAGCTTGTATGAAAGGTTTGACAGTAGAGGAAGCCCGTGAAGTGTTAATGGCAGAATCAGATGGCGGGCTGTGCGACAATCACGATACATACTCGTATACCTATCCTTCACACCATCTTTTCTTAACATCTTGACTTAGAATTCTTTACCAACATACGTTTCTGTCTTCCTACAATCCCAGGACAAGAAAAACATCTTATGAGACCGTCAAGCCGAGGTCCAACATTGTTGCACTATAGGTGTCTTTAACAGTGATCCTCATTTAACTTCCCACCAGGCATGATGAAGTAGTATATTGACGTGCTTAAAATAAAAAGACAAGATTTTCTCTGACCAAATTAAGATGGTTCCGTGTCGACAAATGTAGGGAACCCCTAAATGCCATGTTTCATTACAATTATCGCTAATACGGGAATGGGCCACCCGGTAAGTTCGACCTAGGTATGTTAAGCAGATCGAGGACGTTTTATAGAAAGGCTAGGCCAGTAGTACCCGCAACCGACGTGCATGTATGAAGGCAATTATGAAAGTAGAAGAATCGAAAGGCGTATGTCAGAATCGTCGCAAGTGGGAAGATGTCGTCTCTGCCTATCCCACGGGAAAGAGCCTTGACTTGATATTTTTGTATCTATTATCGCTAATGTAACTCACATACTTTTTTTCTGACAACATTGTAGTATACCATATCTCAATATCTCCTTGAAGTAAAAGTATAAAAACTGGACTAAGTTGTATCAAGGCAGCCGTTTCCGACGAGTATAATACAAATGCAGACAGATGGTGCTGAGCTGCATATGGCGGACCGCATACGTCCGGTGGGAGTAAAGGTTTCTTTAATAAATATTTTATTACATTCGTCTGAGGTTTTGACTGGTGGTTTGTGTTAAAAGTTACGTGTAAGCAACTTTATGAAAATGTTTGGTAAAAGCGGTTTTTCTGTGAGCGAATTTAAAATAAAGGAGCTCTGTAAATACTAATGACCGCAAGAATACTCGTATTATTACGAAATTGTTTTGTAGGCGTTTTTTTGTTGGAGGGTGCAGTTCCCCAGCTGTTTCCGAATCTGACGGGCGATTAAGATACAAAAAAGTAATTTCTGTTGTTATCCAATCATAACTTTATGTTATATATATACCGTAGTCCATGTGAACCGAGTTCACATGGACTACGGTAACATAAAGTTCATAAAGTTCGATTTTTATTTTATGTTAAGTATTTTGGCTATTACGGGAGCGAATTCCGTCTAAACTACCAAGCCTATTCACCCTATTATATTATGCTGGCCAATATTGATTCATATCCGGTACAAGGAAACAAGACCTTTTATAATATATGACACAGCGATATCGAAAAATTACGCTGCTGAGGGTTAGCTTACCCCTTATTACGTGAGACCGAAAACAGTTATCGAAATATGTGTTAATATACCTGTACCTACCCCTTTGTAGATATACAGACGTGTGATATAAGTAATTTAGTAAGTAATTTATGAAATTACATTCTGCAAATGAATGACAATTATTGTTTTGACATTATTCTCGGAACCCGCGTGACAACTCATCAATTCTGACACTCCCTTTTCGTTTTGCAGCTGCTCTTATAGAAAAAAAAAGAAAGTGCTTTATAATTGATTCGCAAAATTAGGGTTTTCTTATCTTGTTCACTGTAAAGTGAAGGTATAACTTTCTGATTGCGTTCGATAAATATAGTCAGGTCGCCAATTACCAGCACTGTTGCAGCAAATTAAACAATTATGGCCAAATTACCTTTTAAACCAAAAAATTCTTAAGGAACCTAAGACTTATTGAATAATACTACATTTGTTAACGTTTTCTGTTTGTCTGGCTATTTCGTGCGCATTGGATGCCATCAGGCCAATCCCAGTGGCATCCTCATCCCCGATATTTGTTCATCATCCGAGCCTGGCGCTCGAATATGGCATTTAATTGTCACCAATGTCACTTTCGACCCCTGCATGTCTTTAGTGATTCACAAGATTGAGAAAAAACGATTGACGCAATAAACAAAAATAAATCGATACGTTTCGTCTTTAGAGTACCACAAAGGAACCTACATACATAGGCTCCTTAACTAATTTCCCTCTCTAAATCGCGCAGTCGGATAATAGTCCTGAAGTATATAATAGTCGTAGATATGGTTGTATGTTTCGATATTAAATTTTCAGGCGCGTATTCTAGAACGAAACTCAGTCATGAGACTCTACTCGAAACTAGTTTTAAGTACACATTGTAATCTAGAAGTGAACTTGAGTGGAGATTTTATGAATCACCTGAGAATTCATAATGTCTCCACTCTAGTTCTAGAATACAATCCATACTTAGAAATAGTCTCAAGTCGAGATACATGACTGAGTATCGTTATAGAATACGGGCCTTAAACTATAAATTTATTACGGACAAAAGAAACTAGCATAAGCTAATAGCTATTAAGAAAAAAAAAACACACAAAGGTCATAATCCTTTCTAACAAGCTCACCGATCAATGTCATTTATAATCTAGCACAGTTACAGTGTATCTAATGATAAAGCAATATAGTACTCATTTAAATAGAAATAAGTTTGAGTGAGCTTAAGGACGTAGCTAATGAACCAGTCTTGATGTCAAAGTGACTGGATGGCCCACTAAATTAGATTAAAACAATGTTAGGCCCGGGAAGGAAGTCAAGTGGGCACTCAGATAAATGCAGGAAACCGATTTCATTCGTAGAATGAATTGAATGATGGCTTAAGACTTGTACCTATGACCTATACTGAGATAAAGCACCTAGAATCCCAGAGGTAGCACTGACCTTGTGCGTTCACTCATTGGTCGGCCGACAATCTGCTAATTTAACCTTCTTTATGAAAAAAACTAAGGTGCCAGTTAGGCAATCCGCCGACCAGCAGGATTGCTGACGACGCATCGTACGACGCCGACACGCGCTGACCGGAATTGTCGACGCATCGATTTTGTCATAGCTTTGTTGTATTAGAATATTAATTAAGTAAATTAGTCTTGTAGTACATTTCTTATTGTAAACACTTTTTATGAAATAAATATTTTTTTTATAAATAATCGCGTTCGCCGTTACTTATCTGGCGCAGTCGGTAGGATCGCGACACTCTAACTTCGAATAGATCTCTTCGACCTGAGTGAACGGTATCTATCGTTAGCTTCGCGATCGCAACGAATCTACAGACGGCGACAACCCTGCGGGATATCCGGAGAATTGGAGGTCCTGCTGTACTACAAGGCCCGACTAGGAGATGCAGAGGATACTAGGGTGAGTGCTTGTTGTATTCCCAGTTCCTGTGCTATATTTCCTGTCGTAATCTTGAATGTTAATGTGTTTTTGTGTGTAGGCTAAAATCGCTGCAAACAAATAACATTGAGATATATTTAATTAAGAAAAGGCCTGCTCGTATACACGCTAAACTCGCGGTATACGCTTCGCAGTGCATAATAAGCAAGTATATGATATTGCATTTCCTTTGTGTTTATTTTTAGCCAAAGTCACCAGCACGGTAGTAATATATAGATATAATTGTTTTAACTTCACGCTACTGTAGACATATAGAGGAGGCAGAGAAGTTGGTAATTTAAATACTTGGTAATTATTTTTTTCGATTTTATTAAATTTTATATATAATGGCGACCATTGAGTTAGCCACCTTTAAATTCGTATCTGACCTGTTACCGAGATATGATGGTAACAAGAAAACACTTAATTATTTCATTAGAGAGGTAGAGAATGTGCTATCTTTGTTAGAGGCACCCGTAAGAGTAAACCCTGCGGTTGTATGTTTAATTAAAAGTAAACTGAGTGGTTCTGCCGTCGACGCCATAGCGTCCGAGGGCATAGTAGATAGCTGGGAGGCAGTTAAGGCTGCGTTGACCCGTAGGTTAGGAGAACCACGTAATGAAATTCAGTTGATGCAGGAACTGACCCGCCTGCGGCGCAATAAAAATGAAGACGCCGAATCCTTTGGTAAACGTTTAAGAGAAGTGTTAGATACGCTAAACGTTATCGGTAGGCACTCAGATAAAACATATTATGAAAATATGGTAATAGACCAATATGTGAATCACCTCGACTTCCACGTGTCTATAGGTGTTCGTATAGCGAGACCGACGACCCTTGAAGCGGCCATAGTAGCGGCTAGACAAGAAGAAGCGCGTCTAGCATTTAATAGATTTAATAACAGTTTTCATTCACTTTCTATACAAGCCAAACCGAAAGAAATGCCTAAGCATAACCCCATGTCACCCTTAGCTATCCAACCAGGACATAGTCGTAACTTCCCACCACGTAATAACTGGGCCCCAGACCAGAACCAGCAGAAAGTTCCATGGAGGAACGGACCCAATCAAGGTACCCGGCCTAGTGGCTCAGGAACCTTTAGAAACTCAGGTAATTTTAGACCCCAACCAAATATACCCCGCCAACAAGTGAACCCACCGCAAAAGATATCTGACGTCACCATGAGGTCAGTTAATAAGCCCGAAAAGCCTAGCTTTGCGTCTGAGGAACTTTTCTATACACAGCCCAGTCAGCCCGCTCTAGAACTCGGTTACCCGGATAACTACGAGCCATACTACAACGGTGAGTACGTTAGTAATAATTTACAGGATCAAGAGAAGGACTACAGACAGGAGTACTCGCAGGAGACACCGAGTGGAGAACCAAGCTACCAGGATTTTCCTACGGACGAGACCCAACTGGACAACAGTTAATAAGTATAGTAGACCTCAATCATCATGGGAAAGATCACCTTCCCTACATAGAGCTCCCCGAATTTCAAGGTAAGTTTTTACTGGACACAGGAGCCTCACGATCAATTATATCACCAGATGCTGTAGTAGGCACCAGGTTAGAGGAGCACATCGAAAGCGAACCCTTCCAGGTAAAAACCGCGCACGGTGTATCCTTTCACGAACAGATAGTAGTCTTACCCCTACCACCACAATTTAAATCCGATAAATCTCATAAATTCCTGTTATTCGATTTCGACCAAAAATACAAAGGCATTATAGGTGTGGACATACTGAAAGAATTAGGATGCAACATAGACTTGAAAAACAAGTTGTTGCGAACCACTAATGCCGAAATACCAATTTACTTTGACTATCCCATAAAGAAACTTAAGGTGGGGCCTAACTGCGAGAAACTTATAATAGTAAAAACAAACTATTTAGACGGACAATATATTCATGACGACTTTCAGTGGACAAAAGGACTAAAGTCACCCGCAGCTATTATAACCGTTAAAAATGGGACATTTAGGACTTCTATTATTAACTATACCGATAAACAGCAGACAATTAGCAACAATAGCACCTTGCCCCTTGAGCAGTTACCCCCACAGCTATTAGATAGCAATATAGCTCACAAAATTAACACACTTGAAACTCGTACTGACATTGACAAAGAACTCTGTGAAAACTTAAAGAAAATTCGAACGGACCATATGAACGAGGAAGAGAGACGTGAGATTACTAAACTTTGCTATCAATATAGAGAAATATTTTACTCTGAGAACATACCATTGTCTTTTACTAGTGCAGTGAAACATCAACTGCGAGTAACTGATAACACTCCAATTTTTGTAAGAAGTTACAGACAAGCCCCCCAACAACGTATAGAAATTCAGAAACAAATTGGTAATCTACTAAAACAAGGAATCATACGTGAAAGTATTTCACCATGGTCCTGCCCTGTTCATATAGTCCCAAAGAAACCCGACGCTTCTGGAAAGGTTAAATGGAGACTCGTAATTGACTATAGACGACTTAATGACAGAATCATAGAAGACAAATATCCCTTACCTAATATTAGCGACATTCTTGATCGACTAGGACGAGCTCAGTACTTTACGACCCTCGATCTGGCGAGCGGTTACCACCAACTTGAAATGCACCCTGACGACATCGAAAAGACTGCATTTACGACTGAGAGAGGTCACTATGAATTCCTGCGCATGCCATTTGGCCTTAAAAACGCGCCTAGTACGTTTCAGCGCCTCATGGACCATATCGCACGCCTAGATAAAGACTAACACAACTCAAAAAGCCACTTTTTTCAGGAAACGAAAAAAACGTTTAATTCTATTTGTAGTTATTTTTTTAGAAACTTTAAATGTATAATGTTTGTAAATATCCAATTAATTATATTACTAATTAACGGTTTGTCATGAAATAGCACAATGACCTTAATAATCTAATTTTTTGAGTTAGACTAATATTCATTACTAAATATTTATTCAATTATTTTACTAACTCAAATTGTGTTGATGTTACTGAAAAATTTTGAGATAACGCAGTCTTATTCTGTTTATTTTCTATCTGATCTCTGTCAATATTAGTAGTGTATATCATTTATAATGTTAGTGCATTGTTGAAAAATAAAAATAAAACAATACTGTTACTAGAAAAATATTATTTTTATCAATTATTTAAATTATAAACAAATAAGGATAACAAAGAATTACAATTTTTATATAAAATTTCTAGAAAAACCTTGTAAATCTTTGAATAGGTTTAGAAGCAATTATCAAAATTAATGTTTTGTAATAAAAATCACATAAAAAACAAATACAGTAATCCTATAGCAAAAAACCCTATCAATCCTTGAATAGGTTGATTAAACATTGTAACAAAATTAACACTTCTAATAAATGGCACATAGAAAATAAAACATAATTTATTCTTCTGTTAATAAAAATCTCTATCAGTTCTTGAATAGATTGGTAAAACATTAGCAAAATAATTAACCATTTTAAAGACATACTTAACAAAAGAATCACAGCTCTTTAATACTACTTATGACTATTTCAGTGTCATTTGTTATTTTCTTAAATAAGTAGGTACGATCGCAACAATATGAACTGTTAACTCAAAATAACTACAATTATTGTGTAAAAAGACTAAATAGTCATTACAATCAGACTTTGTTTTGAGCTTCATTATTTATGTATGTAAAAAATCTTAGGAATCAGTCATCATCAACATTTAAGATCAATATTACATGGTAATTTGATCACCAAAGTTACTTAATTTATTATAATCAGACTTTGAACGTTATAATTAGAATAGTATCTTAAAGTTTGTCGTAGTGGTTCAGCAATTTTATCTTTGCATTTTAATTTGCATTTGTCGGTACATGGAGGTTTCACTGCTCTGTTCGGGGCCCTTTTGTTGGTGGAAGTTATATAATTTATATTACGCAGAGCTTTCTTAACATTTGAGACCCAGCATGCAGGGTTTCTTGATCTTTTCCTGGACCTCTGAAGGCTCTCAGTTACAGTTGATTCATTTCATGGTTGAGAGGGGAAGGTTTAGGATCGTTTTATGAAAATGTGACAGTATCTGGTATAGCCAATGGCATCGACTGATTACCCATTTCAGTGTTACTGCTGCTTGAAGAGCTACTAGTACCTGATGGTGAACTAGAGCTAGACGAGGTAGAACTTGACGATGGAGACCTAGAGGGACGGGTTTTTCTACAATTAAGGTAGGTTCCCGCGTTAGTAGATAAAACGAAATGCGGATCAGCATCAGAGTCATCAAAATCGCTACATTCGCTATTAACCGGTGAATATAGAACGATGGTCTCACCTCGGTACTGATAGACGGTGCTAGTAATAGGTTCTAACTCTACAATGTCATTATTTAAAGTTTCCTCAGATGGTTTGTTACTCAGAGAAGGCGTTGCTACCGTTTCTTGCAGGCCTAACTGAACATCGCAAGTTCGATTAGGTTAATAGGCAACACTTTTTCTAACATTAGAAGACTACAATCCTTCATCTTCTGTAAATAAAATTGACTCATTCGAATTAAATCACAAAGACTATACTAACTAAAAAAAACTTTATAATCGATGTAATATCCGCTTTAATTGTATTTTTTCACTCACTGTCAAAAATACAACATCAACGCTAAATAATCCTGAAATCGAAAGATGAATAGCATTTTATTACATTGGAATAAGAGCGAATTTTATTTAAACCACAAATACTCGATCAACTAAAACAATCTAAATTTATTTCAACAAAAACAAATTATTTTCAGTTAGGTAAATAAAAATACTTACATTGGTTCATCAATATTGCAGTAAGTCGAAATAGTCAGATTATCGTCTCAAAAAAATAAAAAATTCAGTCACTAATACTAGACTAATTCAAAATAATTCCAATAATTAATTGCAGTGAATCACGAATAATAAACTAACTCGAAATACTTGAGTCTTTGTGTGCTCGGATAGCGTCTATCCGCGCCGCATCTAGTGATGCACGACTTTTGTTGGCGGGGTTGCGAGGGTATCAAATCTTTAACACTCACTTATAGGGCCGTCAACTTATTATTATTTGACATTTTAATACAGGTGTCTTTGGAGTTTGTGCAGTTTACTACGCAGATTCCTATAATAATAATAACTCGATTTTGAATTATTTTGAATTGTGTTAGTCTTTATCTAGGTGTGCGATATCCTCAGAGGTCTGGATAACGTATTTACATATCTCGATGACGTCATAATAGCATCCACTTCGCTACAAAGCCACAACGAAAAACTAAAGTTAGTCTTTGAACGATTCAAGCTTCATAATCTAAAAATACAGTTAGATAAGTCAGAGTTCCTACAAAAACAGGTTAACTTCTTAGGACACGAACTCACGGACCAGGGCCTTAAGCCTAACAAAGACAAAATCAAAGCAGTCTTAAACTTCCCCATACCACAGACTCAAAAAGACATCAAAGCATTCCTAGGCCTAGTAGGTTATTATAGGAAATTCATTAAGGACTTCGCTAAATTGACAAAACCTCTGACAGCTTGTTTAAAAAAGAATGCAAAGGTCTTACACACGGACGAATTCCTTGACGCAGTTAAGAAATGTAAACAGATCTTGACAAATGCCCCGATTCTGCAATATCCTGACTTCGACAAACAGTTTATCCTGACAACCGACGCATCAGACTTTGCTTTAGGTGCTGTTCTCTCACAGGGAACTGTCGGCTCAGACAAACCGGTTGCATTTGCATCACGGACACTATCCGATACAGAGACACGCTATTCAACCACAGAAAAGGAACTGTTAGCAATCATTTGGGCAACTAAGTACTTTAGACCCTATCTATACGGTCGTAAGTTTACAATCTATACAGACCATAGACCTCTAATGTGGCTTATGTCCTTAAAAGACCCCAACTCAAAATTAACTCGTTGGAAACTAAAACTAGCCGAATACGATTACCAAGTAGTTTACAAAAAGGGCAAACAAAACACCAACGCAGACGCATTATCAAGAGTAAAAATTTTCCATAACAGTATAGACTCCTTAGCAGTTAACCCCGGAGAGGACGAAACTGAAGACGTAAACAGACTATTAGAAGACGTACTTAGAGATGTAGAAGCAGAAAACAACCCGCTACGTCCTAATGATATCAATAGGGACGTGAGGGATGACGATGACATCGCAACCAGTAGCGCTGTGCCATCAAATACTGACAAAGACACAGACACAATGAGCATTACAATAATTGACCCCGACCAGTTAGTTTCGACAAACCACACACAGCCTGATAACGAAAATAATGGCATACCTATACTATCCGACGCAATAGACAAACAGCTTAAACAGTTTTATATTAGATCCACCCCAGGGTCCTCTTATAGAGTAGAAGATAGATCTACTAATTCCAGAACAGTTATTAAAGATGTGTTTATTCCAATTAATAACACTGAGTCCGAAATAATTCAATTCCTAAAAGAACATACAATTGCCAATCGTATCTTCCATTGCTATTTCTACGATGAAAGCCTCTACCTAGCTTTTTCGAGAGTTTACACCACCATCTTCAATGACAGAGGTCCCAAATTAATACGGTGTACGTCGCGTGTTACGGTCATAGAAAATAAAAACGAACAAGAAGAGATGATAAAGCGGTACCATGAGGGTAAATCATCGCATAGAGGAATCCAAGAAACCCATAAACACCTCCTTAGAAATTATCATTGGCCCAATATGTTACTCTCTATCCAAAGGTACATAAACTAATGTGACGTGTGTCTCAGGGCGAAATATGAAAGACATCCTGTGAGACCCACACTAGCTATAACAGAAACACCCACTAAACCTTTCCAACATCTATTCATGGACCTATATTCCACAGGCGGCGCAACATTTCTGACTGTAATAGATAATTTTTCTAAATTTGCACAAGCTGTGCCCTTAAATGCATCTAGCAGTGTTCACATAGCGGAAGCACTGTTGCAAATA
This sequence comes from Cybosia mesomella, assembly GCA_946251805.1. Lineage (NCBI taxonomy): Eukaryota > Metazoa > Arthropoda > Insecta > Lepidoptera > Erebidae > Cybosia > Cybosia mesomella. The sequence continues at coordinate 5,044,044 of OX276417.1, forward strand.
TTTTCTATCTTAGGTTTGCCACTTAAAATCACCACAGACTCCGACACGAAATTCGACAATGACGTGATAAAGGAAATATGTGCCTCTCATGACATTAATATCCACTTTACGACACCCTACAATCCGAATTCAAACTCACCAATAGAACGATTTCATTCAACTATTGGCGAAATCATTAGAATACAACGAATGACCAACAAAGATGAACCGATACAGTTACTGATGAAATATGCTATTATAGCGTATAATAACGCCATCCACTCCACCACAGGTTACACACCACGAGAACTTTTATTTGGTCACACAGCTTCCAGGAACCCCCTAGAACTGTTTTACCCCAGAGAGTTCTACCAGGATTATGTGCTTAATCACCGGAAAAATGCAGAAGCAGTGCAAGAGTGTTTAGCAGCTCACGTATCGAAAAATAAAGAACAGGTGATAGAAAAGAGAAACCAGACAGCCGAAGCAATGATGTTTAAGGTAGGTGAAACAGTCTATAAACAGGTCGCCAAGACTACGAGGAGCGACAAGACAAAGCCGGTATTCAAAGGCCCCTACAAAATCATCCACCTGCATCCTAACAACGTAGCAGAAATTATAGGTAACCACCCGAACTCGAAATCCATAAGAGTTCATTTTAAGCTCTTACGCAGACCCCATCTTGTTCCAGGGTCCTCGTCACAGGAGCCTTCGTGCTCTACGCAGCCGCAACCGTAACCTTTAATCCTGTAGATAATGTAAATGGAATCCTCCTTCTAAAACAAGCTCAGCTTTTGAAACAGGTTGATACTTTTAGTTTGGCTTGCGCGTATAATGTCTCATACTTACACGAAACAGCGCTCAAGCTTATGGTTATATATGCCGAGACTAAACACGCTGAAGACGACGAGGATTTACATAGAACCTATAAGGACCAAATAGAAAGTAGCATAAATTCGATAAGTAAGAAAATTATATTTATAACTCCCAAACATAGAACTAGACGTGGTATTATCAATGGTTTAGGCTCTATAATTAAAACAATTACAGGTAACTTAGATTATGACGACGCCGTTAAAATTGAAAATGAAATATCTGGTTTACGTAATTCAGTCAATAAAGTGGTTACATCTCAGAAACAAACCTTATATATAGCCGAACACGCTGTGGACGAATTTACCAAACAAATCAATCTTGTAAACAAAAATCAACAGAAATTAAGCTCAATATTAAGAAATACCACACGTAATTATAATGGAATTATTAATAAGATACACTTCCTAGACTTATATATTCAAATTAACTTTAGTTTGCAATTACTTTTAGATAAATTGGTAATCTTAGAAGATGCTATGACTTTTGCGCACTTAGAGGTAATGCACCCTAGTATTATAAGTCCCCATAGCCTTATTACAGAGATGATGACCATCCAAAAATTAAATGAATTCAGACCAGTAGATACAGTTAGTATAAAGAATATACACAGTATAGAGAAATCTATTAGTGTAAAAGCTTACAGTACAGAGCACACATTGACATTCATATTAGATATCCCATCTACCGATCAAAATCCCTACGACCTTATCCATCTATACTCCATTCCCGACAAACAAGGCCTGACCATCATCCCCAAAGCCAAATACCTAGCACTGGGAAGCAGCGAGTACTCATACCTGGAGGAAGACTGCAAAAGGATAACACCAGACACACAGCTCTGCCAGTCACTAACGACGCAACCAGTAGAGAAATCTGAAGATTGCGTGGTATGCCTGATCAAACACCAGAACACCAACTGCACCCGTGCCAAGATGGACATCAAGCAAGGAAAGATCCAACGGTTACAGGATAATAAGTGGCTTATTATCCTCCCAGAAGAAGAAACCATAATAACCCACTGTGGCAGGAAGACCGAGTACAAAAGGACCAAGGGAATTTATATAACCAGTTTGACAAGCGACTGTCACCTGGAAGTGCTCAACCGGACATTGAAAACCAACATTAATACAGTGACAATAGACGAGGTAATACCTCTGCCCAGCCAATCAATTGTACTGGAGCAGAGCATCGAGTACAGCTTGCAGTTAGAAGATGTCGATCTGGACAGCATCCACAAGATCATGGACCGTGCCAAAACACTAGAAGAACCCACTATAGACTGGCAAATTATGATGGCAATGCCCAGCTGGTCAACACTTGGACTTTACCTGGCTCTAGCAACAGTAATTGGATGGAAAGCATGGCAATGGAGGCGGACAAAACTAAGCCAACTCGAACTTCGCACCGAGGACGCTGCAAGAAGCTGCGGGACGCGCTTCTGTCTTAAGGAGGGAGGAGTTAGGCAATCCGCCGACCAGCAGGATTGCTGACGACGCATCGTACGACGCCGACACGCGCTGACCGGAATTGTCGACGCATCGATTTTGTCATAGCTTTGTTGTATTAGAATATTAATTAAGTAAATTAGTCTTGTAGTACATTTCTTATTGTAAACACTTTTTATGAAATAAATATTTTTTTTATAAATAATCGCGTTCGCCGTTACTTATCGCATTTCTTTTTTTTTTCTTTTCTCTCGCAAGTTTCACTAATTTCCTTACGCTTAAAAAAAACCATTGTTCTGTCTCAGAGGTGGCGCCTCTGAGCGCAGACGTATTGCTGGGTGAGACAGTTTGCACGTAGTGTGGAATGCCCACCAGCCAATCACTTTGATTAGAGAAGGAGTGGAACTCCCTGTCTGAGACTGTGTTTATGAAAAGCTATAACCTGGGAATCTTCAAGGCTCGAGGGAATTGGTTTTATTTTAGGCAAACGTGTTTCACCGAAGACCACATCACTTATCAGCAGGTGAGATTGAAGTCAAACGTGAGTCAATAAATAATAATAAAAAAAAGATGTATTCTTAGAAGTTCTTAATCATACAAACTAAGAAAGATTTCGCTGCAAAATTTTCGCTAGCTTTTTTATATTTGAAACTAGGACGGCACCCTTAAGACCGTCATCGCAGGTTATCGTTACATTAACAAGATAGATGTCAGTGAATGCCAGCTGTGCGAACGCCCAAAACCAATCTATTGAAAAGAATGCCGATCAATCGTACAATTCACATAATAAATGAGGACCAGATAAAATTGACATATGCCGTCCCTTAAAAATTCGTAAAATACAGTTTATTTAGGATTATTTTTCCTTGTATTCTCGTATACGTTCGTTCGACTCATCGTATTATTGAAACGTTATTGCCTAGCACAGATATCTAATTCCTTGCTCTGTGGTTGGTTTACCCAACTAATGGGTAGGTTTAGGTACCTTATTGACCGAGGGGGGCATCTCGAAACCGAAGATGGCCCAGGGTCAGTCGGGGTGCGAGGGATATGCTCTATGGGTAACCTTACACCCCGGCGTCTGAAGACCCGAGACGTCGTGCGGTTTAATCGGTTCAAGCCCGACATAACCGCCCCCGCTGGCCGGCGGGGGAGTATCCGAAGGGATTTCCGCACGAAAAAAAAAAGGTACCTTATTGAATAAAGAATAGCGCGGTAAAAATTTCGCTCCGTCTTATTTTCCCTTATAAATTTGGTTTTTGGTCAATCTTCTTTCGGCAATCCTTTCCAGATGTCCGAACTATCTAAGCACACCTTTCCCTACCTCAGTCTGCATCTATACTATTATAAAATTGTAAATAAGTTGTGTCTGTACATAGGAGATATTTAAAAAAGACTTGGGTTACGTTAAATGAATGATTCTAAACACAATATTTTTTTTGGAATACTTGTCTTTTTCGCGACAACGGATTTTGATGCTGTTTTGACTGTTAGCAAGATCTACCATATGTTTGATTGCAATTGGTAAGTAGAACCAGAGATATGACGGCATCAGCTAGTCTTCTATAATACTGCAAAACAACACAATACAGACATAAAATATATTGTTTGTGAAGGGATTGAACGAAACCATAACTTAGAATATTATCTTTTACTTAATCCCGAGATATACAAGTTCTGTGAACGAGGACTTTGCCAAATCCCGGCTCAATGTAGCATGAATCAGCCGTAAGTGTGTGGAAAATATAGGCTTGCAAGTCGCTGTAAATCTGAGATTATATCACCACCCCAACAGAATTAGGTTCTATGTCGAAAAAAAGGGGAGGGGGGAGCTTCAAGATATCTTGCCACACATGACAAGAATTTTAATTACTTTGCGAGTCTAGGATACTTTACATATATTTAAAATAACCTAGAATTACATGTTAACTGGATAAGCCCTATCCTTATGGCGTTACACTTTGTTCTAGGTTAAATTATAAGTATACTAGCTGATGCCCGCGGCTCCGCCTCTACGGGGGTCGGTTATCGTTTTTAGGTCATATCTTCGGTTCTACCTAACCAATTGCAATCAAACATACGGAAGATTTGAAGTCTGACCAAGACCTTTCTAACAGAAAAAACAGGCAAACTAATTTACAATTTTCTAATAGAATCCTGTATATATTTAAAGAGGTTATAGGGGACGACCCTACTGCTGTCTTCTAGGAAATTGTCATATTCTGAGCTCATTTAATATCGGGTTTAAGTACCAGTATGCTGCATTTCGTACTTTTTGTGAGATTGCCAGAGGCCTTACCTTCGTTTGTATTCTAACCATCTTAAATTCCTTCCTAAGGCGTCAATTATACAGAAAAGCCAAGAGGCATAAGGCATAATCTTTGTTTTGCGATAGCGTCGATACATAATGGACCAAGATGTCAGTATCGCCAGAAATAACTTTTTTCACAAGAATAAAATGTATGGGATAAAGTAGTGTAGGTTTGTTTGTACCTCGAGTGTATGCATACCTGCTAGCTTGTCTTGGCGGCCATTTGTCACTTATCAGACTTCTAAGGTGCTAAAGGTAGGTTGGTTACGTGCTGGAGGTAAGTAGGTATTTTTGTGAAAAACTTCTCGTTCCTTTTTAGTGGAACTATCGAATGGTGTAATAATTCAGGGGGTAGTTTTTTCCCAAAAAATCATCGGTCATTGATTTTTGATTGAGGTTGTTGATTGTTGAGGGTTTGAGATTGATAACCTGACTGACAATTGACCGCCGAGACAAGTTAGCATGTATGCATGCATACACTCTAAGTACACATCCACAATTCTTTATCCCATACATTTTATTCTTGTGAAAATAAGTTAGTTCTCGGAATACTAGGATCTTATTCTGTAACGTGCGAATGATACGAGGACATTGCTATTATCACGCGAGTAGTTTTTAAATATTTTATAGTGTATGGACAGCCTATATTAGGTGGTAGGCAGTACTTCTGCTGAGATGGCGCTTATTCGGCTTCGTACAATTTTAGTTGTGTATTCACCTTTTAAGTAAGGTGAATAAATAAATAAAATAAAAATAAAAAGTTGTTTAGATTTTCTTTCTGTTGCGCCGAGGCAGGAGGCAGGAGGATGATGATAATGAGATTTTCTTTCTTTCCCTAATCCTTAGTAGTTTTAAACGACACGATACCCAGGGGAAGTTATGCCAGGAACCACACGATATTAATAAAAATGCAATAAAAATACAACGGTAATAACTCATCTAGTAAATCGTACTCCACGACACGTGTGCTACATCACGGCACCACTGAGTGACATTGACTTTTATTACGAAAACGAGCACAAATATTGTGTAAAATGTATAATTATGACATACTGTTTGCCCACATGTACAGTCAACGACAAAAGTAGCTTTACGAATTCCAATTTCTTGATTACCTTAGCCCTTAAACATTTAATAAAATAATTTAAAAAAAAAAGAAATATATTAACTTTGTCCTCCGGGGATATTAAAACTGCTATCTATAATCAATCGACGGTACATGTATTCCAATGTAGTAAAGATTTGTAAATATTTTAGTGTTATTAAACTTTTATCGTTGACTGTACGTGTGTACAACATGTGCGAGATAAACATCGGTGAGCTGTTAACGTGTGAAATGTTTGTCACCTTCGATAACAGAGATTGAAAATTAAAATATAGGCTGTAATGGAGACTGTAGACAGAAGTGAAAACATACACAAAAAGAGTTCTTATTTTTATTCCTATTATTTCTATCCCTTGGGCTTTACCTCAGTATATCTTTTTGGGTGCCTATTGCCATCCTCAAATAAAGATTGCTATTGTAATATAAAATTATTGTGTGTATATGTCCACTTCGAAGCGTCGGTAGCTTAGTGGATAAAGATTCGCGCTTACGGTCGAGCAGTGGCGTAGCAAAGGGGGGGCGGCGGGGGCGGGCCGCACTTGATGGCACATTTTTTGGGGTGACACCCATCCGGACACCCATCCATTTTTTATTTGTACATTTTTCTCAAAGAACAATGTACAAACAAAAAAAAATCGCTAACACAAAAATTTCTTTTTCGGGGATTCCCCCACGAGCAAGCTCAGCTCTATGTATAATTCGGGAATTCCCGCAAAAGTGCCTGACGCTGTCGTGGGGGATTCCCCGTCCCATACTCGCGACCTTTGACGTCTCAGTTGCAAAATTTCTCATTTGTTTCGTGAAGTATGTTGTGTAATAAAAAGTAGTGTTCGATGGGGTGACACCACCAACTTCCGCACCGGGTGCCACCCAAGGTAGCTACGCCACTGCGGTCGAGATATACCGAGTTGGAATCCAGGCCATTACACTATCGACGTGAACCCATTCCTAACACAAACAAATTAGCTTATCTGTAGGGGTTAACGGGTATACTAGTAATTTTGGTTACTAGTACTCTTTAAAAAAAAAAACTGCGGCCAACCCTCTATAACTTAGACCAAAACAATATAGCTTGCAAATTATAGTGTACAAAACGTCTCTGCTCACCCTTTGTGCGATATACAAGCATGAGTACACGATTACACAAGAAACGATATTTCATCTATTGTCTGATCTATGGCGTTGGTGGACGGGATAATAAATGACCCAAAAGTGAGAGTTTCTCTACTAACGACAGCTGAAACATGTCGGACGGAATTCGTTTGCCCTTTGTTGGTGTTAATGTAAATTTATGGCAGAAAAAATAGCTCTGTAGCGCAGCGGTAGGATGTGAGGCTCAAGTGCATGAGTGCCCAGACTTGATTCTCAAAACGAGTAAAGGATTCATTGATTTTCTGTAAGGAAATTTCCAGAAATACTCTGTGGCAGCACGAAGTTTAAAAAAAGGGCACTGAAAACTAAAATTGACGAAATGTTAATTTATGTTTCTCTGCCTATGCCTGGTAATCAACAGCTCTGTAGCGCAGCGGTAGCAAGTGAGACTGCTGTACATGAGCTCCCAGATTCGATTCCCGAGACGAATAAAGGGTTATTTCATTGTTGAAAAGGAAATTCTCAGAGACAGCACGAAGTTTGAAAAAATTGGACGGAAAATTACAATAACGAAATGTTAATATACCTATCTCTACCTATGTGTGGTATTTAATCCGTGACCTCCCGACGTAATGGCTGTCTATTGCCGTCAATCGGACAATTTTTCAGTTTTTACAGACTCGGTGCCTATGTGGATAATAAAACCCAATAACACTTTGCCCTATCTGGGAATAAAATCTGGGATATAATGTACAGAAGCGCTCGCACTCGCAACTGCTGCACTATCGAAGCAAAATACGTAAATGATACAAAGTTAATTTACATACAGAGTATAATTATATACCCCACATTCCTTAAGCCTCACATAAAAAATCATACCCTCTAAAGTTGAAGAGGTCGCGCAAATTGTGTGAAATATAAAAGCAACATTACAAAATATAGGTTGAAGGTCTATAAACCATTATTAGGCCTTTCCTATTACACGGCTGTAGAGTGTGCCACCAGCACAACGATCCCCTATTTCGTGAATATCACATCACCTGGTGAAAATCGAGCATAATATCCTGTCAAATGTGATTGTAGTTACTTACGCTGCATGTGTATGTGCTGCTTGGGCATTTTGTAATCGGGCGGGTAGCATCTCTCGTAGAACTCCAGGTCGCTGACCTGGCATACCTCAGGTGTTGGTATTATCAGACCAGTGCCTGATATTGCCCTCTGAAGATGGTGTTCCTGTGAACAAAGAATAACAAAGTCAGTTTGTTTTTTACGCAAAACTTCAAGAATATCTTATTTTCTATCTATTGAAATTAAGTTGTGATTAATAATTCAGCATTAGCCATATCAGCAATACTAAGTTTTATCGGGACTTTTATGAGAATCCTTCGCCAAACCATTGTCCCTCAATCAGCAGTTGTACCGGCTGGCAGGTGAGGATGGTCTCGGGCCTCGAAGAGTGACGCCAATACACCCTGAGTGAATATCCCCACCGAATTTGTAAATTGTAGAATATCACTACTATACCCAAGTCACTGTGATATATCGTGGGTGTATAATACATCTCTGCCTACCCCTTCGGGGATACAGGCGTGAAGTTATGTTATGATAAGAAACTTTAGTTTCTAAATAAATATACACTCATTCATTCAAACGATCATAGCTATAAACAATATTCACAAGAACATACATTATTTACAGCGAAGTACAACATTCGCTTCAGCAATATGTGCAAAAATATCATAAAAATATGTATCATATAACAGGTGGTTCTGGTATGAAAAATAGCACCTGAAAGGATTTTTTCTCGCAAGAAATATGGTATGGTTAAAAATAAAATGTTGATAAAATTACATATATATATATATATACTCAGCGTTTATCGCCCTGAAAGGGTTAAGCATAGGCCTGTTATACGACCATATATATTGCCAGTAAAAATATTGTGATGAGAATGCGGATAAACATACTTAAATACTTTTTTTTTGTAAATAAATACATATTATACATAGAAACATCCAGACCAATGCAAATATACATATTTGCACTGAGCGGGAATCGAACCCGCGACTTTGGCTTAGTAGTCGAATGCATTACCGCTACGCCACAGAGGTCGTCAATATGGTATGATTACGATGGTATAGAAATAATTGTCTTAAGCGACTTGATTACTCAGGGCAGAGATATTTACTTTAATTTTCGACTTTAATCGATCTGCTAGTGATAGTTCTATAGAACTCTAATAATAAGAAGAGTTCTATGGATAGCTGCATTAAAAAAAACTCAGACTATATAATCTAACTTGATCAAATTCACTTATTGCAAGCTTGCTAGCTTTGACTAATTTTAAGGCCATTGGACTCATACTCGCTTTACAAAGACGCCTACACTTACACCAAGTGAAGCCAAAATACAATATCATTTTCGAGATGAATACATAGATACAGTGAATGAAATATTGCTGTTTATTCAATCCCAAAACAACAAACAAAACATTTTTTTAATGGTATTGAATACGAAAAGTGCTTCTGGCTTCAGAGTTCAATGTATTATTTAAGTATGATTTTTCTGACAACGTCTTATGAATTTTAATAAGTCACAAGCTAACTAACAAAGACGGAGGCGTGTCGTGTGGTCCTACACACGCCTGCCAACTCACCGAAGCGGGATCAAACCCGACCCCACAGGCAAGGCCGTGATGGCGACCAAAGTCCGCCGGTTACCCTGGGGTTATCCTCTCGAGGGCTTCCCGGGGTGCCCGGCAATGGACACTTGGGGAGGACATCGTGTGGTTTTAGTCGGTCCGATTCACATTCGAATCGATGGAGTGGAGCCCGTAGGGTTACCACACGCAAAAAAAGCTACCAAACAAAATACTTTTTATACACCATACCATACCATAGTCATGCCTATTTCCATTTTCGAGGTATTAGGAGAGTACACACTGGGCTCCACAGCTTTGTATGCAACCGGGATTGGTGCTTGATGATGGTGACTCAACATCACCTTAGCGTTGTATCAGTTGCATCCAAGGCTTTCATCTCACTTTCCTCCTTTACTTGTGACTTATGCGGGGTTGGGAGGACTGATTACAGTCGCTCGCTTTTATGGGAGCGCCTGTCGTCTGTCCTCCCAACCCCACTAGGAATAACCGCGCAAGAGCCTCGTCCGCTCGGATGATGATGATTAGACATGTTAGAGTAGAAACAAACCAGAAATTGCATCAATCTTAGTTTAGTCATAATGACTCCCGAGTGTTACTGAACATGTATTAGTAACCGGTAATCTTCGTGATAATGTACTCTAACTGTGCAGATTGCGTTTTATGTCTCTTTGGTGGTACGTTGGCGGAGTGCCCGGCATGGGTGGTGCCGAGGCGGGCCGTCGTGGAGTGGGAGTTCTCTCGCTCGGCCTGCTTGCCTCCTTCTGCGAGCAAGTAATGATCGAGAGGGAGGCGGCAGAGCGGGAGCGCAGAGCCCGCCAGGCGCGGAGTCGCCTTAGACGACACAAGTCGCTCAACGACCTCCGTCCTCCATGAGCGCAGGCCTGGGGGTGACAGGTGGAGCCGCCTGTCACCCTAGCAGGAGGCCGGGGCGGCGGCGCGTTGCACGCCCCTCGTTTTAGTTTTCCGGGAACAAGAAGAGGGACACTGTGGTTCCCAAACTCTAGGGGGCCATCTCGAAAGATGATGGCCCTGGGACAGTCGGGGTGCGAGGGAAATTCCTTATGGGCCGCCACCTTACACCCCGATGTCTTAGAACCCGAGACGGCGTGCGGTTTTAGTCGAAAAATAGGTCTCTTTGGTGAGAAGCGCTGGGCGCGTCGGCGGCGAGGGCGTGCCAATTAATCAATAATAGATATATGTATTAAACTTGGTTTGTTGGTTGATCACTTCTTTTATTGTTTTTTTTTTGGTTGGCCAGTTAGTGCACATGTGCGAACTTTTTGACGTTTGTTCACAAGGTTTGCCGGTAACTATACCACTCGTACAGACTTCCACAATGAGCGGTCTTGTGATTGCGTAACTTTGTAATTGTTCTGAGCTAAAATGGACTCCATCAATGTTAATGTTGTGGTTATACAATTTTGTAACGGCACTAATGGTGACTTCTAAATAGGAGTTAGGTTGACGTCATTATGTTTTGTCGTGAAGCTGTCAGTTTGGCTTCAAATAACTTAAGTGTTTGCACTACGAATGTAGCAATATAATATACAAAACATTCAAAAAGACGGATCAATTGGTCCTGGAGGCCCTGTAAAACTCCCAGGACCTATTGTATCAAAGTCAGTCAGTCTTTATTTTTCAAAATAGTGCAACATAATTACATCTTTTTGACGTCAAATGCCATCTATAGTTTTCGTAAGTACTATGACTGTGTCTGTGTGTATATAATAACAGAGAACCATTTTACCAATGTCTTTGGTCTCTCAGGGTTAGGGGTTCAGACAGCAGTCACTCTCGTAAAAGCCAAGTTAAACCGGCATGTATTAACACCTTTTTTTGGATACAACCGGGATTGGCGCTCTGTTGAAGAAGACAAATCATAAGCGGAATTAGACTTAAAACATAGAAAAAGAATACATAACGCATGTAACCAGTTACATCATAGAACGCATGTAGAATTACATAATTAAGACAATGTCATAAATGGTGAGTCACACATATATTTTGAGTGAATGCTGCTAGAGAAATGGTGAAAGAATACAAATGAGCAGTGCAACAGGAAAGCATGCATGCAAGCAACGTTTATATGTCAGAGTTGGGCAGGAAGTGGGTATTTTGCACGTAACCTGAGTGAATTCAACTTTCGAGATGGTCTAATGGTTGTCTGGGTGGAATCGCTTTATATTCTAGTTTTATTAGTGGTTTATTGTTGAAATAAAACTATTCTATTTCGGGATCAGTGTAAATAATCATTTATTGATTCACGATAGTTTCACCTCAACTTTCGCGTAAACTTCGGTCAATATGATATCGTATTTTATTCTATTTTGTTTGGTATACAATAACGAGTGTAACCTGGCGTAAGCATCTGGCGGACCTTAGATATGACACATATATCTAAAACTATTAATAAAAAATCTTACGGCCGATATTCGTGCAACGTTGTGGACATTGTAGAGATCATCTCTGTCTGGTCCTCTGTTCCTTTTTTTCGTGCGGAAATCACCACGGATACCCTCCCTCCTCCCCCTCGGACTGGTAATGTCGGAATCGAACCGACTTAAATCAAAGGCCAAAAGATATGTCTAGGACGCGCGTCCGTTCTGTTATGTCCGGTGTCCTAGACGTGTCTTTGTGAGCGGAGAGGTTAAGGGATGTGCGGGGTGTTACAGCGACACGTTAAGGACGCTGGCCCATTCTGTTTGTCTGGCGCCTAAAGCAATTCCCTCGTATCATGTAATAACTTCTAAAGTTAGTTTGTTTAGGGTTACATATAGCTAAACTACTTGTGTCCTAAGGAGTGGGCTCAAGTCTATATTGAATTGAATTCGACCCGTAAGGTATCAATCGACCCAACACATTAGTCATTCTCACAAATCGACTTTTGGACCTACGTGACCTGCTCCACCTTTCTGTTGGCCCTAGTTATTAGCTTTTATAACCCAGATAGCGAAAAATGTTAAGGGAGCGTCCATTAATTACGTGAGGCGTTGGGGGGGGTCCAATCCAAACCTCACCCAATCTCACGTGGAGGAGAGGGTGGTCTAGAAAAATCACACGTATAAAAAAGATCCGCAAGAAATATTGTAAAATTGCATGAAATTAACTTGCTTACATACGGTGCGATGTGAAGATCGTTCATAAACAAATGATGTCATCCTTTTATAATAAAGATACGTCGCGTCGCACTAATAATTTCCGGTAAAAAAAATTTCGTTAAACAAAATTACGAATTCTGTTTTTTTTTTTAGGTAGATTTCGATGAAATCGATCTACCTATTGGTTTCTTGACTGCTGTCGAATTTTTAAAAAAAATCTTCATAGGAGGTCTAGTTATGACCCCCTGAGTCCGAAATGACCACTGGTCAAAAAGTTTATATATATATGTATGTATGGTTCCACTTCCCAAAATTTGCGGCACCTCGATCGCTTTCAAACTGCGGTCAAAAATTGCTTGGGTGTAAACTTAGTTTAAGCTCGTGAACGGGTGGAATCCGGCCTAAGGGGACGCCTCCCTTTTGTGAAATCAGTTTTTCCTCAAAATTTCACGTTCCATGAAAGATATTCGAATCGTTCTAATTTTATCCCATAGTATACATGAATACCAACAACTTTTAATTATAAACCTATAAGATTAAAACTTTAACTAAAAGTGGAGGGGGGAAAAACCAAAATTTTTCGGGAAAAAAATCATAACTTCTAACCGGTGAACATTCTTGCAGTCGGAAACATTTTTAATCGATAGGCCATTTTTAAGTCTAAAATAAATGTCTAAAAGATTTTCGCTAAAAGTTACCGTTTTCGAGAAAAAAAAATTAAACATACGGACACAAACAGTCGAAACAGTCGGACACAAAAAAATATGCGTTTTCAATAATCTCACGTGAGATTAAGGGACGAGGGGAGGGAGTTGAAAGAAATAGAACATCTCACTAAGGGGAGGGGGATGGTTGAAATATAGCCAAAATTACCTCACGTAATTAATGGACGCCCCTAACTCCAATTCCATTATCGCGTGGTATCTAATTTGGGTTTGTTTTCCTCAACTCTTGCGTGGTATTTGTCAGATGTTATCACTACATAGTATAAAATAAAGTCGCTTTCGCTGTCCCTATATCCCTATCTATGTTTAAATCTTTAAAACTACGCATCGGATTTTGATGCGGTTTTTTTAATAGATAGTGATTACAGAGGAAGGTTTATATGTATAATAACATCCATTGCACCCGTGCGAAGCCGGGGCGGGTCGCTAGTTATTAAATTATGTTCGTACAGCCATCGTTGAATGTGATTTTAGCTAATGTCGATTTTGGTCATCATCCTCATAGAAATTCTCGGTTGCGTCCTTACATTTTGGAATCGGGCTCAAATCGCAACGAGAGTGTGCTCAATTCGGTATTTTTATGTTGGATATCGACGGGAAAGGTCGAACGAAGACTAAAGTGCACTGCACCTGTTTGATGACACGATGGAACGGCTTACAGTGTCTAACATGCTCTAACGGCCGGTTTCAATAATCCATCTATCCTTTACCAGCAGTTAAAATAGCTACCATTAGTGTCTATCGGGGATTTTTTCTGTTTCAATAAACAAAGATAAGCAGAAATAAATGACTTTGATAATATTGAAACCGTTACAGATAGATCAATGTTGACATGTTTATCTGGGATAGCTTCTACCTTTAACTGTAGGTAGATTATTGAGACTGGCCGTAGATCTGTAACTGAAATAGGTCGTTTTCGTTTCTGTACTGGATCTAAAGTGCCCTGAAAACTAACTTAACACATTTCACATTTTCAATCCACTTAGCTCTAAAACCTTTCATAAAAATAATCAAAATAAAATAAGATAGGAATACAAAAATACTTAACCATCAATTATTTATTGATTTATTTGACATTCAAAATCTTTCATATATTTGAGGGCGACTATATCTCATTTCTCATTATTGGTACTAAAAGAGAAACATTTAACTGATTCTAGAAAGTCACATAAATTGCTTACTGTATACCCACTAGTGCATAGCTCTTTATTAAATGTGCCATGTGTCCAGTACATCATGTGCCAGCCGGACTGACCTAGGCGCTGGTTCTCGACTGGAACCCAGGTGTTTACGAATTATGGACGCCGAAGAGAGAATATTTAATGCGTTAAGAAATTGAAGAGACAACAGCGCAAGTATTTCTCTGAGTATTGATCGTTCGAAATCTTTTTCCTTGAAATGAGATGTTGACGTCTAATTTAGAGGAAAAAGATTCACTTTTGTAAGGTTTTTGAGATTTATCATCCTGTTGATTTTATTTCCGCATGGCTGTCACGTATTTCAAGTGTCTTCTTATTATACAGGTCGGATTCGAAGAGGGAGCATAAATAAAATATCAATTGGCGAGTACCGACGTTTCACAACAAATTAACTTGAAGATTACTTTAAAACTTTAAATATATTAAACTTATAGCTTAATAAATTTAATGTATCTACTGTCAGAATCCTTATTATTATTGGCAGAACAAATTAAGTATACCAAGAAACTCGAGTTGAAATAGTGTCAATTTTTTTAAAACTACTTGTATTATAAATGTGAATGTTTGTGAAGATGTTTGTAACTCAAACACGCTCAATCTACTGAACGGATCTGGCTGAAATTTGGTACAGGGATAGATTATAGTCCGGAATATCACAGAATCAGAACCGCAGGGCCGTGGACAATAGGCAAATTAGAAGATCGGGTGCTATGGCGTATATTGGAAGACAATTGAAAACTTTGTCAACTTGTGGAAACCACATCATGCACCAACTCGTATCAGTGGCACTGCGATCGGTTTATAGTACTTTTTAACCGACTCCAAAAAAGAAACAGTTTGACCATTTAGATGTTTTTTTTAAGAAATTTTCTCGCCCAAAACCAAAACTTTGTGTGCATAATGTATGTCACTGAACTTCTACTAATCGACTGAAACGATTAAGATATAATTTCGTGTATGAGCAGGTTGGATCCATACCTGGATGGTTTAGATTCACCATTGAACCCGGTAGGTGGCGTAGTCGGGTAATATCAATCGAAAGGTCCGGCTATTTTTTATTTGTACCACTTAGTTGGCGGATAAGTACACGGCCCACCTGATGGGAAGCGGGTACCGTGGCCTATGGACGTGTGCTACACCAGGGGCGTTACACTCGGAATGCCGACCCTAAAGGTCTGTAATCTGTCAGATCCCCATACACCCAAAGCAATATTTAATTTGTTACAAATCATATAATGATTAGCTTATAAAAAGAGCTCAGACAATATTTAGATGGTCTTGAGTTTGTAATTCCGCTCCGAGCCCGAGTTTGCCACTTACAAAGACAAGTTTAAATTGGAGAACTTGGACTATAACTTTCTTTCTGTTATAACATAGAAAGGTACCTATATAGGTATAATATTTTATCATTAATAAGCCTTACTTGTTTACTCGGCAACTAAATTACTGAACTTAGTACAAACAACAATTTCTTATCTATCTTTCTATATAAATAAAAATGAATGACCGCAATGTATGTACGCTTATACGCGCACAACTTCCAAACGATTGCACCAAATTGGTATTTTGTTGTGTTCGTTGTAAGAAAATTTTTGGAAAGAAAGGGCAAGGTGCTATAATTACACCGGGGCGAAGCCAGAGTGTGCAGCTAGTTAAAAATACACTAACTGAGAATATAGCTTTTTTGGGATTTACTATGTTATCTTAATATATGAAAAATCTTGTACGTGTGTATGAATCACTGAACTCAAACAGCTCTTTCACGTCCCGCTTAAAGGACCCAGGATTGTGGTAAAAAGGAAATTCCAAATTACAAATCTTAATGTTGCGATAAAGAAAACAGGTACCAAACCGCTTGGTACTGAATGGATTCTTGACACTTTTTTTAAATTGATTACGACTACGTCTGTCTGGACGGATCCAAATCAATCAGTTTGTAGCGTATTGCACTTAAAAAGACTCAAGTAGTACCGTAGGATGTTGACCTTTCAAATTTAAATTTAAAGAAAAAATTGGCATGATGAATCCTTAAAAATTCATTCATAATAATGAACATTGTTTTTATACTCAATTTTAAGATGTGCTGAGGGCGTTGTACCTACTCAGTGTACACAAAGTGTGTGTTGCTGGCTGATGCTTACTAGCGGCACAGAACAGTGAAGCATTTTTGTGTGACGAATAAATAAAGAAATAAAAAATACGATATTCTACACAGCGCTTTCTAGACCCAAAGTAAGCATAGTTTAACTAGCTTGTGTTATAGGTTCCAGAATGCGAATAAACATACTTATGTACTTTTTTTTTGTAAATTCATACATATTATACATAGAAACACCCAGACCAATGCAAATAGTCATATTCATGCATACAAATATTTGCACTGAGCGGGAATCGAACCCGCGCCCCCTGTCGTAGCAGTCGAATGCACTACCGCTACGCCACAGAGGCCGTCAATAGAATTAAATCTTTCAATATAAGAATTTTAAAAAATTGTAATGACGATCATCGCAGGAAGTTGTCAAAAACGAAGCTGCGGTATAAACATCTTTAAAGTTTAAACATTATTTTCATGTCACAGACAGACTCTTTGCGGAAGGTAAAGTGCCTGGAGCTATATGCACTCTTCGGTAAAAATGCACCAACCAGGTCCAAATTGCAAGTCCATTGTCTAGTTTTTGAGTTTTGCGACCACAAACATACGGATATCATATTTTTATTACAGTATATGAGCGCAGGCCTGGGGGTGGCAGGTGAGGCCGCCTGTCACCTCAGCAGAAGCAGGCCGGGACGGTGGGCCGATTAGCACCCTTCCCCTAAACCGGGGCAAGACGGAGACACCGTGGTTCCCAAACCCGAGTGGGTCCATCTCGAAACCGGAGATGGCCCAGGGTCAGTCGGGGTGCGAGTGATATGCTCTATGGGCAACCTTACACCCCAACGTGTTAAGACCCGAGACGGCGTGCGGTTTTAGTCGGTTCAAGCCTGTCATATACATCCCCGCTGGCCGGCGGGGGGGGGGGGGAGAGGGGTCACCGGAGGGATTTTCGCACGAAAAAAAAAGGTATACTATTAAGTAATTTTCTACATTTACATCCGCACGTTCAGTGTGAAACTATTTATATTATAATACTTTTGAAGCGATTCTAAGCTATAATGTTTTATAAACGAAGATTTATCATTGCATTTATCTCAACAATTCTGACATAACCTTCTACGTACATTTACAGTAATTGAAATGTGAAATAATTGAAAAGGATATTGAAACTTGCTCACGGCTCCGCCCGCATGGAATTCTGTTCCTGTTCCCGCTTCCCACGGGAATCTATTCCAATGATAAAATACCTTTTTTTTTTTTCGTGCGGAAATCCCTTCGGATACCGCCCCCGCTAGAGAGCGGGGGGTCTCCAGCGGGGGCGGTTATGTCGGGCTTGCACCGACTAAAACCGCACGCCGTCTCGGGTCTTAAGACGCCGGGGTGTAAGGTTACCCATAGAGCATATCCCTCGCACCCCGACTGACCCTGGGCCATCTCCGGTTTCGAGATGGCCCCTTACTTGCTCTCCACTGTGCCCTCTGCTAATCAGAGGGACACGTGGAAAGCTTCCGAACAGCTCTCAACAGGGCCGTAGGCGGCAGCGTCTCTCCCGCCCTAGGACTAGGAGAGAGGCGCTGCCGTCTCCGTTGCCCAGGGTGGACCGCGTGGAGGCCCCCAACCAAGCACCCCAATGATAAAATACCTATGTGTTATACCAGACTATAATCTATCCCTGTAGCAAATTTCAGCCAGATACGTTGCAAGAAAAAATAAGGCCTCCAGAGAGAGAGGAACTTCCTCACTGTGCGTTTTTGCGTGAAAGAGTAACAAACATTCATACATCCACACTTCCAAACTTTTGGGTTTATAATATTAGTAGGATAGTGGGATTTTACTGCGGCCCTCAGGGTGCTTTGGATGCAATCGGGATAGGCGCTCGAATGAAGTAGAAGATATAATGACAACAAACGCTTGTTTTACTTATGTAATGTACTATGGGAGCGCCTGCCGTTTGACCCCTCAACCCCGAGAGGAAAGCCTGCGTCAGAGCCTAGTCTGTCAATCAGCTGGTGCTCGGCTTGTAGGTTGACTTGGGCCTCGGAGATCTTGGTTCCATTACAACTCTTTGCCAGTATAGTTTAAGTACCGGATAAAACCCGACCCCACCAGGCGAGGCCGCGGTGGCGGCCAAAGTCCGCCGGGAACCCTGGGGTTATCCTTTCGAAGGTTTTTAATTTTGATATATTTTATTTTATTTGATACGATTGGGTATCGTCGGCACCGATGGGGTGAAGCCTGTGGGGGTTTCCACATGCTAAAAAAAAGGATCATAAAAGAACCCTGCATTTATAGTATCGATATTCGAAAGTTCTAGGAAAACCAGTATGCCGCTTGCACACATTATCAATATAGCGGTACATTTTGGATCTGTTCCCACATACTGTAAACACACCCAACGCATCGATAAACAAATCCGCATGGTTACGTCACTATGTCGACAAAAACACAGTGACATCACTGCAGTAATATTTTATCGACAGTATCGTAAGCTTTGGGTGGACTACGATATTGATAAGAGAAAGAAAGTATAGTTTTATGTTATCAAGTATATTGTATGGGGTGTAGTGAACCCCCTACAAAACTTGTTAGTTATCGTCGTTGAGGTGGTTGTAAGAAGTAAAAGGGTAGTTTGACGGTTTCACAGTTTAATTACGTTTAGTTCAGTGGGTCGAAGCCGACTGACGTCGGTTCGATGTCGTTCTAGGTACCAGCGTAAAATGCTGACCCGTGGGAACATGTAAATGTTATTGTACACTGTTGCGGTTTATGTGAACCGTACATGCTCCCAAGGGCAAGAAGAGAAATTGTAAAAGAGAAGTATACAATAAAAATTACAAAAAAGAACTTATTCTAACTTAAAAATGTCATTGTTTATTATCCTTAAATAAGGATTTCTTAACTATGGGTGACATTGCTTTGTCTATCCGCCTGCTGGATTCCGCTTCGAGCTCCACCGAAGCAGCTGATGTCATCGGTCTTCTGGGTATTGGAGTCCGCTCCGCGAGTTCTATAGTGGTTTCCGTAGGACGTAGGGGCGGGAGAGCCGGTGAGCATCGTGCTTTCGTGCGTCGCCACAAGTACACTCCCATCGCAAAAAGCACTGCGCCCGCGAGAAGATACAACACCACGTACTGATGTATGTCATTTGAGGACATTCCGTCTAAGGATAGGTCGTCTCCTTCATTCTGCATCTCTTTAATTCTTTCACCGATACTGTCGAGTTGTTCTTTGTAGTCAGTTAGCCCTTCCTGGGTTATTATGAGCTTACTTCTAGGAATTGTTAAATTAAAAATTTCGTTTATCGGTGGTATTTCGATCGAAAGTAGATCTGGTTGTAAATTAATGTAGTTAGTCTGATGAGTGTTCGAGTATATTGTGAAGGCCTCGCCCTTGATGACACAGGCATTCCCGAGGTTGATAATGCCGGCCTTGCTGACTCGTTCGACGGTAACTTGACGCTCGCAGATAATTCTTATTGTTCGTAGCTCACAGCAGTAGTACATGAACGTGTTTATTTTGTTAAGCTTGATCCACATATCCCGACAGTAAGTTTGTTTAGTTTTACATTGATCCGAATGTTTATCTTTTAAACAAAGATAATCTTTAGATTTCAAATAAAAAATTGGGCGCTGAAGTGGACACATTATCGTTTCCAAATTGAATGGTTCACACCTTCGTAATTCGTTTTCGGACAGTGGTATATATGCATCCTTCTGTAGGTTTATGGCAACGTAGTCAGCTATAGGTTGAACGTTCACCATAATCTTGCGTTCTATAACTTGAGGTATAGTGATCAGTTTATAAATTTCATACGAGTCTCGTGTAATTAATGGGATCTCGACTTCGAATATAAAATATTTCACAGTCATTCTTGCCTGTACCCTCAGAAGGTGGTAGAGCTTCCGTAAATCTTCTTGTAAGTTTTGTATAGGAAGTGCTGAGTCTCTGGATAACTGACCAGAAATCACGTTTAACTCGGCAGTAAGCTGTTGAGGACTTAGCAAGTGTATATTGAATTTCCCGTTGTGAATTCCCGTGATCGTGTCCAACAGCGTCGACAAAAGATCCTTTAGATTTACAAGCAGCCCATTGGCAACAATTGACATCAATGTAAACGCATTATTAATTTGCAGGTTGCTCAATTCAGTCGCAAGTGTGTTCGTGGCCTTATCCAGCGCAATGATATGTTCGGCGTATATTTTATTTTGTTTCTCAACTGACTGCTCCACTCGCTTAAAAATATTGTTTTCAGCTTCCATCACGGATGTTTGGTTCTTCCATAATAAGGCAAGATGCTTTTCGTTCTTCCTGATAGAGTCTATGTCCTTCTCGTATTTTTCTGCAAAACGTGCATCGAGAACTCCAAATAAACTGTTGGCAAGATAACCAATCCCGTCTATGAGCCCTCTTCGTTGTCTATTTGGCTTTAGCTTTTGATCGAGAAGTAGACCGCTGTAGTGCTCGAGCTCCGAGTAAGCGTGATGTAGTTGTAGTAGTACTACGTCACATTGGTTTGGTTTCACGAGGCAGGTACATGTTTTTTCTAATGTAGAAATATAGTTCTTGAAGGTTTGAACTCCTATCCAGTATGGGTTCATGTCGTAGTATATTACTAACTTCCACTCGTCACGAACAAAGTGCATATCAGTCACCTTGTCAAAGTAGATGCTCTGATTGTTATTTATAGATGTAAGGCTGTAGTTACACCGGGTGGGTGAAATGATAAACGCCAGTAGTGATAGTATAGTCCAAATTACGTTACACAACGAACGCTTTCTTATTCGACTTCTTTTGCTTGTATTTTGTTGTTCGTTTTCGTTAGAGTTATCCTTGTTTTCGTATTTTGCTTGATTGTTATCAGTATCCGAGTTCGTACAAATCGGTAATTTAGAAACTTTCAATATGGGACGCTTAATAATCGTACCTTTGGAACGAATACTGACTACTCGTACGCAGTTATCTTTTCCTTCGTGAAGGTCAACTATTCTTCCTAATGCCCATTTTCCAGCTGGCAGGTTTGAGTCGTGTATGATGACAAGGTCGTTAATTTTCAAGTTTTGCTGTTTTTGTAGCCATTTGCTTCGGGGTGTGAGTTGCGTTAAATATTCTGATTGCCATCGTCTCCATACGTCCTTGAAGATTTTTTGGACAAGTTGCCAGCGAGTTCGTTCATCTGTTTCTGTTTCGAGGATAGTAAGTGTAGGGCCACTAGATAGAAAGTGAGATGGCGTAAGATAGTCTATGTCTTCCGGGTCTTCAGTTAATGCCAAGAGTGGTCTTGAGTTAAGACATGCTTCAATTTCTGATAGAAGTGTTGACAGCTCTTCAAAGGTTAGTTTTTGTTCCCCAATGACCCTTCGAAGATGGAATTTCAGGCTTCTGACTCCGGATTCCCATAATCCACCTGCGCTGGGCCAGGCTGGAGCCAGGAAATGCCACTCTATGTTCATGTCTGTAATGGCAGTATAGAAGGCAGAGTCGAGAGTTTCTTTCAAGTTCATATATTCTCGGCTTAGTAAGCGATTCGATCCAGTAAAGTTGGTGGCATTATCACTATAAATGTGGCGTGGTGCTCCTCGTCGTGAGGCCAACCGCCTTAGTGCTGCCAGAAAAGCTGACGAACTGAGGTCGGACACGACCTCAAGATGTACTGCTTTTGTAACCATGCAGATGAAGACAGCAGCATAACCTTTAGTTGTTTTTACACCTCGCCCTTTGTTTGATTTTATATCAATGTAACCGGTGTAGTCCACACCTGTATGATAAAACGGCCGGCTCGGATTACACCGCGCTGCCGGTAGGTCTCCCATTAATTGTTTTTGCATTATGGGTTTATTTCTTCTACACTTGACACAGTTAAATATTTGTTTTTTGACTGCCCTGTTGCCGCCAATAATCCAAAATTGTTTCCTCAATTTAGCTGATGTAAGACGTGGTCCCCCGTGGAATGTTGCCTTATGAGCTTGATCAATCATCATATTGGTACAGTGAGTATTTGATGGTACAATTATTGGATTTTTCTGTTCAGGATCGAGGTAAGAATTGTTAATCCTCCCACCCACTCGAAGTAGGCCTTCTGGGTCAAGATAAGGATTCAAAGGTAATAGTTTGCTTTTTCGGTCGACCTGTTGTTTTTGTTTTAAATTATAGATGTCTTCTGCAAATTCGGTTTGTTGTACGTGCTTAAGAATAATGTTTCTTGCTTTCCTCAATTCAGACGTAGTTAAGTAGCAGGGCTTTTGCTCGTTGCGTGATACCGCGCGAAATATCCACGCGATAATCCGGGTTAACCGAGTCATAGAACTGTTTTTCTTGAGTAGCTGTTCAATGACGTCATTTTCGTGACCTTGTAGCGTAACATATGTTTGTAACCTCTTCATCTCTTCATTTGTTTCGTACGACTGTAGTTTTGTAAATTGATAAGTGGGAAGCCATTCTGGACCACTCCACCATAGGTTATGTGTTTTCAGTTGATTAGGTAGTATCCCTCGACTGGCGCAGTCAGCCGGATTTTCCACAGATTTAACGTAGTGCCATGAGCTTGACGGTATGATTTCCTTTATCTTCTGTACTCTATTCGAAACAAATGTGTTCCAGCGATTTTGATCACCGTTTAACCATCCCAATACTGCAGTGGAATCCGACCACCCGTATAAGGTAACATCCTGTATTGACAAGCACTCTAAAACCTTCTTCATGAGGTTTGATAGCAGTACAGCCGCACATAGTTCAAGGCGAGGTAATGTTATTGTTTTCCTTGATGGAACGAGTCGTGCTTTTGCGGCTACTATGACCACTGTCCCTTCTTTGGTTACAGTGTAGATAACGCAGGAGTATGCGTTTATACTCGCGTCGCAAAATCCGTGTAAAGTTATTTGCCCATTTTTCGTGATTTGCATCCATCTAGGTATTTGCAAGTTGTTTATCTCGAATAATTGTGTTTTAATTTTCTCCCATTCTGTATTAATAGAATCCGATACTCGGTCGTCCCATTGTAAGTCTGTCTGCCACACGCTTTGAAATAATAATTTCAACTTAGTAGTCACCGGGCTGAGCCATCCCAGAGGGTCAAAGATTTTGGAGATTTGGGACAGAAGTATACGTTTTGTGACGGGTTGCCTTGAGGCAGTGTCAATCGTTAGTTGAAACGTAAAGTTATCTTCAGTAGGGTTCCATCGTAGGCCCAATGTCTTAGCAGTTTCGTGGTGGCGAAAGTGATACGCATCTAATTTGTTACACGTCATTTCTTGTGAGTCTTGTAATAGTTGCGGCTCATTTGATTTCCACTTTCTTAAGTTGAAACCACCTGATTTGAGTAGCTCCGTAAGGTCGTTTTTAATGCGCTTCGCAAGTTGAAGGCTGTCCACGGAACATATAAAATCGTCAGTGTAAAAGGAAGTTTCCAGAAGAGCAGAAGCTTCTGGGTAGTTATGCCGTTCGTCTTGTGCCAACTGTTTCAGGGTCATCATGGCAAGGAAGGGAGCTGCTTTCGTTCCATATGTGACCGTAGTTAGTGTATACTCTTTGAGCAGTTGTTCTGGAGAGTGTCTCCAGAAAATTTTTTGATACTTCTGGTCTTCTTCATGACACATAATTTGTCGAAACATCTTCTCCACGTCAGCGGTTAATGCGACCTTGAATTGTCTCCACTTCAAAATTAACGAAAGTAGATCAGTTTGCAAATTCGGACCGCTGTACATACAGTCATTGAGGCTTAGTCCAGAAGTTGTCTTAGCCGAGGCGTTAAAAATAACTCGTAGAGGAGTTGTTGATGAATCAGCACGTTGTACGCAGTGGTGAGGTAGGTAGAAACCCGCCTTTTTGTTAACGCTGCATTCTTGCATATGATTTAGGTCTTCATATTCTTTCATAAATACTTTGTACCCTTGAGATAATTTTTCGGAAGATCTAAAACGTTGTACACTGTTGCGGTTTATGTGAACCGTACATATATAATATGACATCGTCGGTGTTGATAAATACTTACATTGTTTTTTTTTTCAATTATTTTACTTTGATGTTTTTGTATATCCCGAAAGACGTCCCCTCGAGTTTCGCAGTCTGCGGCGAGGACACCGCAGACTCATCTACGCCCGGGACTACCGACCTCCATGATCGGGGCCTGAGGACGGCAGTTGGCCGACTCGCCGTCCTTACAGAAGCAGGCCGTGGCAGAGGCGTGTCGTGTGTGCCCTACACACGCCTGCCAACTCACCGGAGCGGGATAAAACCCAACCCCTGGGGGTTATCCTTTCGAGGGCTTACCCGGGGTGCCCGGCAACGGACACTTGGGGAGGACACCGTGCGGTTTTAGTCGATACACGACATAACCACCCCCGCTATCCGGAGGGTATCCGAAGGGATTTCCGCACGTAAAAAAAAGCCCGAAAGACGTTAAAAAGGTATTTTATGATATTGTAAATGCGAAAGTTTTGATGGATAGATTTGAGAAGAAATCTCTCTTAATTTTATATTCCATTAGCTGTTGCCCGCGGCTTATACCGTTTGGAATTTTGTTCCCCTTCCCACTTACAATGACCTATATGTTATTCCAGACTTTAATCTATCCCTGTACCAAATTTTAACCAAATCCGGCCGCTAGCGTGTGATTGAGTAACAAACATCCAAACTTACAATCATCTTCATAAACTTACACATTCATTTTATTAGTAATAATAATAATTTATTGTTCAGTAACCCGGGGTCTTCTTACTTCTTTTCCTCCTTTTGATTTGGCTTATACGGCTTTTATTTTGAGCTTAAATGCGAAATCTGAAATATAAGTGAACGCTTTCTACGATGGAGCACGTTTACCTAGAAGTTACCATAGATAGAAAACATTCACTAATTATTTGAGCAGATCAGTTTCTAAGTATCGGCATAGTAAAAGGAAAGGTAATACCTAAGAGAAACATCGAGTTCAACAAGGAACTACAACTCCTTAGTTCGTGCGCGTTAAGGAGTTGTTAACGTAATTGAAATAAAACTATTCTTAACGGATTCTATCGCGATTTATTTGGTGTTATTTTATTATTTACACTGAACCCGACGTTTCGGTTGCTTTTCAGCAGCCATGGTCACGGGGAGACTGAAAAAGGTTGTCTTATATTTTGAAGTGAAATTATCTCAAAGTACCCGAACTACGTTGAATTGTTAGTGTACCTACCTATTTACGCAGAAGGAGCACAGTGTCATGAAGTCTTGTTGTATTTTGATTTTACTTGGAATTAATTAAGTGAAGGACTGGGTCCCAACCTGGTGGTAAATTCCAACCATCTTCTCTATTAAAATTAGGATGTTTTTAGTTTCAATAGCCTCGCGGAGCATCTTAGGTTGGAATCGATTTTCTTTAGCGAGTATCTGAGGTTTATTAAATCTTAAGTTATGCTTGGTTGTCGCATGTGCTCACATACAGCAGACTTTGTTAAGCGTTGGTGTTTTATAAGCTAAGCTAAGTGCTATGTATTCTTTATTTAAGTTTTCTTTTAAGTTCCTAACTTAAATTAAGTAATATAATACTATAGTGTTATTCTAAGTTGGAATGTTTTCACGGTCACTTTCAGCGTTCTGTACAACCGATTAAGTCACAACTGGTTTCGCCTAGCGGCATTTTCAAAGGGTCAGTGCAGGTTGCAATATTGGTGTCGCAAGTTCCATCCAGTGCCATCAGTGAACAGTATAAATAGGAATTAGAGTTATTCAATGTGTGTACAGCTAAAGAGTGGAACTCCCTGACCGACTTTGTGTTTCCGGGAAGCTATAACCTGGAAATGGTTCCTTCTAAGCAAGTGTATAATATTATTATATCAATGATAAAAAAACATTGTGAATAACTTTCCGTGATGTTTTGTTCATAGTTATAAGGCGGTAAAAAATCTTCGATGAAATGTTTAAAGTATACGAATTGGCTAGCTAGTCTTGGGTGTACAGAGCCAAGCTGGTGAGCTATTTATTTACAAAAAAAAAAAAAAAGTATGTTCATCCGCATTCTAGAACCCATATGACAAGCTCTTCTTAGTTTGGGTCTTGCGTAATGGCGTTGTGTAATTTGTCCTAAAATATTTATTTATTTATTTATATTGCCTGCCTCCAGACACTTCAAAAACATTAGTCTCTGTACAGACAACATAAGGAACTAAGTAGGTATACATAAGTAGTGGGCGTCTTGAATAAGTGTTATTCATGTTGACTACAAGTGGAGGGTACTTGCTTGCTTGTACTTGCCGAACACTGGTGGTGGCGACACGTATAACAGAAGACTTACATTGTGGTTTCATTGTCTTAGTGCAATATACCATCAATGGATATTGTGATCATAATTGCAGACACCACAAGTAGCTTTTTTTTTTTTTTTTTTTTATTTGCACATGGAAAACTTACAGCTAATACAGTCAAATAAAAAAGCAGATTAGACATCTGAAAGCCAATTAAAAGTTTTCACTTCTAGTTCTGGTATAATACACATAAGTGAAAGCAAATGCTAGCGAAAATCAAAACACAAAAAGAAATTAAATCACACAACACGATAGGTACCTAAGAGCCGAAAATTACTGTGATAATATGATAAATATTGACACATGCTGCACTATACACATTTGAAAAACTTAAGACTTAGAAGTCTTCTTGCTGAGGGCACAATGACTGAAAATGGCATGCATGGCAATTAGTTTTCCCATCATCACCTTGGGTTTCAAGTAGGACAAGGTGGCGCCGACGTTACTCGTGGATAAAATCGTACGGTACGGTAGCGATATGACGATTTGGTGTAAATATTTGTAAGAGGCTCATCCTACTGGTTAATATTTTAAATGTGAAAATTTCTGAATACATTTGAGAAAGAAAGAAAGGAAGAAAGAAAGAAAGAAATTTATTCAATCTGCTTTGAGACACACTTAAAGTATAAAGAAATGGATGGTTGTTAATCAATCACGCTCAAGCGGCTGGACCGATACATAGGCTTCTTTTCATCCCTGGAAAAGAAGTCCATGGGTTGCAGGATCGGGATGGGAATCACACGCGGCCGAAGCCGTGGCAACAGCTAGTCATAAGTGATAAACTATTACGTATTTCTAACAATTCTAACAAAAATTAAAAGAGAGAGAGAGCGGCTTGACTGTATGAATGTATGTGTGTATGAAATTACCGAGATCTTCTCTATTCACATACATTCATCCATATGCCCCAGAAGTCGAACGAAGAATTAGACTAACTAATGACATAAAAAATACGTGCTCAGTAAAGTTGGCAACTACCCTCATTGATACGAGATAAAATAAAATTAGATTCGAAGAGTGAACAAACAAGTGTCTCGGAGGGAAAAGGGCCTCGTGTACGCTAGGGAGGGCCAGAGAATGAGGACGTAATGAGTTGTTTGCTAACAAAATATATATGAACGAGACGCCTCACGAGAAATCAATGTCAAGGCTCTAATCGAGAATTCTTATTAAATTCTTGTCGATTACTGATCGTTGGTCTCGAGTTTGCTGTTTTGCGTTTGCTCGTGTGATACTAGGTTCCATGCCCCAATTCGGTTACTTGAATTAATTTATAGCGGAAAATATCGGTAACATTCATTAAAAAATTAAACATCCTAGGCGTGAATGATGAAGAAAAGGCATAATAAAGGCGTAAGGTATAATCAAAGCAAAATCGCGTACGTATCGTCGAGTTTTTGCTCTGCGATCGCGTCGATACGTGCCTACAGTCAGCGCCAAAGTAGGTAAGATAATGATGGTACATATTTCAAACTTAAATTCCTGAAAGAAATTAAATTAAATTTTTAAGCAATTACTATGTTCCTTTTCCTCTAGATTTCCTATAGATTTTAGATCCTGAAAGAAATTTTCTAAATATATTTAGATCAAAATTAAAAATATCCTAATAGGGTACATGTAAGTCGTTAAACAGCATTCTCATTAAAAAAATATAAATTACTTCGCTCAAAAACCAAGTTGTAAAGTCTGAAAATGGCCATCTACTTTTGACGTTGACTATACTTATGTGTGCGTTTGTTACCTTACCTTATCTGTAGGTATAAGAAAAACCTTTACGAAAATGGAGATTACTCGTATGTATAGTTATTTCCTACACCGTGTGGTATAGCAGGGGGCTGTAGCACTCGGCTCAGTAATTGAAACAGCCAGACAGTACGGTCCAACGCATACAGCCGGCGAATAACGAGATGGGATTTGTACTCGGCGCTCACCAGATTAACGAAGGGAAATGAGAGTTCCACCTTGTTTGTTATCAAAGGGGACTTGAGCTGCAAGAAAGTACACTTACGAGGCTTATATGTATATAACTATAACTTCGTCCGCGTGGACATAGATTTGGGTTTTTTATTTTTTTGCAGGGAGCCCTAATTAAAACCAAAATTAAATGGCATCAGTTATGGCCTATGACATCAGCTATCTGAGAGTGAATCAGTCGTTTCCGAGATTAATCAAGTCAAACAGGCAGACAGACAACACTTTACAAAATGAGTTTTTTTTTGTCCCGGTTGCACCCGGTGGCATTCACCTCAGAGCCCGGAGTCCGCTTTCTACTTTATGTTTAGCTTATTTTGTCTGACCCCAAATTCCCGAGAAGAAAGCTTGCGCAGAGCTTCGTCCATCAATGAACAGGTGAGGTCCTAAAGATATTGTTGGGGCCGCGTACACCCTAAATAATACAGGAGTCGTAGAAGATAATGAACATAGGGTGTTTTGGGGCCCACCAAAATCTTTGGGCTCAGGCCAACCTGACCTGCAAGCCGGTACACCAGCTTTCTTTTGGGGTTGAGAGGTCAGACAGCAGTCCCTTCCATAAAAGCCGTATAAGCCAAACGCAAACGGAGAAATAAATAAATGTGTGCATTAATAAATGTTAATTAAACATAAACATAAACTCACGCCTATATCCCCGAAGGGGTATAGGCGTGAGTTTATGTAGTAGGCAGAGGTGCTAGCACCCACGTTTCGCCAGTTTATGTTTTAGGTCCCAATGTAATAGGTGGCGAGCCTATTGCCATTAACCGGGCACTTAATTATCGCTCGCTTAATAATGTACCCGGTAGATGGCAATAGGCTCGCCCCCTATTACATTGGGGCCTTAACATAACTGACGAATCGTGGGTGTGTAATACACCTCTGCCTACCCCTTCGGGGATACAGGCGTAAAGTTATGTTATGTTATGTCAAACGGAGAAGGAGAGCGAGGTGAAAACCTCGGATATACGACCGGGATCAACGGTAAAATGATGATGATGATGAAAGATAATGAATACAACAAATTTCATCACAAATGCAAATGAAAGTGATACATATTGAATGATTTAGTATTGTAAATAAATGTTGGCCAAGATTAATGGGCTCACGTTGGGCTTAGGGGAACCGCACCCGCTGTGGTTTATGGTGGTTTACAAAGCAAACAAAAGATAATTGTTTCTGATTATTGCAATAATATACGCTTAGAGCTTTATTTTATAATCACTTATATATATATATATATATATATATATACAGCCGCGGTAGCCTAGTGGTATGGGTAATGGACTGCTGAGACGAGGTCTCGGGTTCGATCCCAGGTTTTACCATGGCACACACCAATGACTTCGATGCTTTTCGAAGTTATGTGTGTATTTATCGCAGGCTTATAAGTGCCCGGTTAATGGCAATAGGCTCGCCACCTATTACATTGGGACCTAAACATAAACTGGCGAAATGTGGGTGCTAGCACCTCTGCCTACCCCTACGGGGATATAGGCGTGAGTTTATGTTATGTTATGTTTATGTTATATATATATTATATATATTATTATCCCAGTGATAATCCCGGTTGCATCCAAAGCAGTTGGGGCTGAGTCAGCAGCAGCTCCCACAAAACTAGGTCTGCAAGGCGAATCGCTGCTTGCAATGTTGAGCTGAGTGAGACATCGTGATTTGAATTTTGAAAATTTTGAACAGTGATCATTCCTCCGTGGCAAGTCCGATTTTGACAATTCTTTTTGAAAGTCACAACTCTGGACATGCTTTCTGAGCGTGTAAACTTTGGTCACAGTGTCTCGAGCGGTTATTATGCAATTCCATCTGGAATTTTTTTAACGGTGATCATTCCTCTGTGGTAGCATTAAATTTTTCAAAATATATCCATAAACCTTCCTCTGATTGACCTCTTTAATTATGCCAAATTTGGTTCTGATTGGATTAGTAGTTTAGGAGGAGACCTGTGACAAAGAAAATCCTGAAGTCGGGTATGAGGAGCTTTCGCTCGACTTCGTCTCACTCAGCTCAACTAACAAAACACAAGATAAACCATATTTCGGCGTTTAAAGGATCGACTGCCATCTGATAATGGTTAGCCCAGGGAATCAGACATTTTGCGAATAGGACAATATGCGAATTTCTAACCGGAAACTTTTTTCTTACCGGACTTTTTACGATCGAACGTTCTGCGTCTGAACCATTAAACTATTTGGAAAACTTATAAATTTACATACATCTATATACTAATATAAAATTTTAAATTAGTTGTGTCTGCACAACTGCTGGAGGTATTTAAAAAAATATACTTGGGCTATGTTAAATGAACGATTCTGAACACAAAAATATTTTATCTTGGAATTCTTGTCTGTTTGATTGCGATGAACGCAAAAGCTATGGAACGGATTACGATGTGGTTTTATTAGAAAGGTCTTGGTCAGACTAAAAATCTGCCGTACGTTTCATTTTAATTGGTTTAGTAGAACGGGACATATGACCAAAAAACGATAGCCGACCTGCGCGCGGGTGGAGCCGCGGGTATCAGTTAGTACGTAGCGTACATTTAAGTAGCCACGCCTCTGGCTCAATAAGGTAGGCAGAGACAAAATCTTTCCACTTGCTACGATCCAGGCATACACCTTTCGCTTCTTGGACTTTCATAATAAGTGCTTATGAATTTATGCATTTCAAAAACGTCACCATGAAATTGAAAAAGAATTGGTTATCAGATTAGATAATTTTCATCGTTATATAGTAATTGTATTTACGAATGTTATCAACTGAGTCATTCGGTCATAACATCAGTAACAATAAGAATGTTCGTAGAACATGCAAAATATCGATAGTTTGCTATAAGTCACCAATTCTTCTTTTTTTAAAAAAAAAAAGAATATTAGTAATCGAAATTACTAATATTCCTACTAACCCCTCCAGCTAAGCTAAATTGCTTGTGTTAGGAGTGGGTTCACGTCGCTAGTGTAATGACCAGGATTCGAACCCGGGACCTCTCGATCGTAGGGTCGACTGATTATACACTAAGCTACCGACGGTTATTATACCTTGCGACAAAAATCTTCAAGAAATGTCAACAAGTTCGCGCATGTGCCCTAACTGGCAAGCAAAATCACCAATAAAAGGACTGATCAACTTATGACGCAAGCCGTTTCCGCTCGTGACTAGTTTTATGTATCTAAGATTGGTTCATTGGTGCCCCTCCGCCGCCCGTCGCGCCCAGCGCTTACCAAAGCACCTAAAAATTCATTCT
The DNA here is from genome assembly GCA_946251805.1 of Cybosia mesomella. Classification (NCBI taxonomy): domain Eukaryota; kingdom Metazoa; phylum Arthropoda; class Insecta; order Lepidoptera; family Erebidae; genus Cybosia; species Cybosia mesomella. The sequence goes on from OX276417.1 coordinate 5,076,135, forward strand.
GCGCATCTTGAATACATTGTCAAGATTTTTGCCCACAGTTATACAATATAATAAACTAAAGGTGATATCAACAACTGCATCCTACTAATATTAAAAATGAAAAAGTTTGTGAAGATGTTTGGATGTTTGTTACTGAATCACGCTCAAACGGCTGAACGGATCCGGCTGAAATTTGGTAGGTACTAGAAACTAGGGGGAGGCGTGGAGTACTTTGATGGGGATATTAATAATAATAATGATCTTTAAGTTATTATTAAGTTATTCACACAATTTATCGACATCCACTAGCTACAACATCGTACGACACTATGGGGCTACCTAATCTCAATGAGTGCGATCGACACAGATAGATAAGATGACATTTGAATCGACCGATAAAATAATAACTTTAAATATGTAATTCCATTAAAAACATAAAATGTACATAAATGCAAATCCTCAAAACAAAATCGTTCGTATTGACGCGATCTTGCTCTGCGATCGCGTCGATACATACGATTATGCTTCGAACATACCTTATGCCCCCTTTTTTTTTTTTTTTTTTTTACCTGCGGAAATCCCTTCGGATACCCCCCCGCCGGCCAGCGGGGGTGGTTATGTCGTGTCTCGACTAAAACCGCACGGTGTCCTCCCCAAGTGCCCGTTGCCGAGCACCCCGGGTAAGCCCTCGAAAGGATAACCCCAGGGTTGCCGGCGGACTTTGGCCGCCACCGCGGCCTCGCCTGGTGGGGTCGGGTTTTATCCCGCTTCAGTGAGTTGGCAGGCGTGTGTAGGGCACACACGACACCTACCTACCTACCAACCTTATGCCCCTTATGAATAAATCACGTCTTGAGGATACTTGTATTTTCGTTTTGATGGAATTACACTCTACTACTCCGTTCAAGTAAAATATTACGAGTCTAGATTGAAAAAAATAGGCTCGTGGCTAAGTGGTAACCCAGCAGGCTAGCACATCACAAGCAATTCTAGCCAGGTCCGCTTAAGGATGGGTGACATTTCTTGACACATTGAGACATCTCTGCCTTCGAGAGCACGTTAAGCTGAGCCGGGCAGGGGGATTGTGGTCGCAGCACTAGTGGGACCGGTGGGTGTCACGCGGTGCTGCGACGACAATCCTCTTCTGAGGAGGCCGTCTCCTCTCACTAAAAAGAGGAGGCCTCTCACTAAAAAATAATATTGATAAAGTCTCAGCTTGAGTGCCACCATTGTTAACGTGGTACGTGTATGTAATGGTGACCCTCTTTACTGAGACTTTACCTTCAGCTTACCATCAGGCGAGGTGAAGTCAAATTGATGTGTCCTAAATATAAAAAAAAAAATATATATAAAAGTTTGATGGAATAATAAAAGAAGGAGATGCAATGATATATTATCTAATGCGAGTGAGATATGAGATAGCGACGTTCACGTGTTTGAATACTGTAAACTCCAAAAGCGTTTGGCTTAATTAAAGCGGCGATAGCGAAATGGCGAAGAGACGTTTGGGATTAATGTAATTACCCTTTGCATAATTGAGTTGACTAGCTTAACTGTAAATTTAATTTGACTATAAAATTCTGAAATCTTTTTTCTGTGATGAGTCTTTTATCCATAGTATTAAGATGTGCCCTAACTTTTTGTAAAATTAAATTATGCGAAATTGTCTAATCTAACTCTTGGTAGAAACACAAAATTTCGCAAGATTCATTAGTTCTGAATGCTGTTTATTGTATTTACTTACCGTAACAATCACTAAAAAATAATATTGATAATGTCATTTTTATTTCCAATTGGGAAAATCTGTGTAATTTATATCCATTAATCGGAATTGAAGATCAAAGAGCACCGTGTATTGTACAATTAACATCATGTATTACCGTATTCTAGAACGATACTCAGTCATGAATCTCGACTTTAAATTAGTTTTCTAGAAATAAACTTGAATCGAGATTTCATGAACTTAAATCACCTAAGCGTTCATAAAATCTCGACTCAAATCTAGTTCTAGAATAAAATCTTTACTTAAAACAAATTTCAAGTCGGGATTGCGTATCCTTCTAGAATATTTCGTATCTGTGGTGTAGGGGTTTTTTCAAGGTCGCTGCATCGGCAACAGTAGACATAACATAAATTACAGCATGTACCTATGTGTAATGTTTAAAATTCGTTTTACTCTATTTATAAATAAAACGTGACTGATAAAAATAATACATTTTTAATGTAACCTGTGACATGCTTTATCTATGTGTGTTATGAGGAAAAGATATTTATTTTCAGTTTATCGAGACATTTCTTAGTTTCGTATAAATTGCAAATAATGGGTGGTTTTGGGGCCCAACTGTTTTTTTTTTTTTATACCACTACAGACAAGCACACGGCCCACCTGATGGGAAGCGGTTACCGCGGCCTATGGACGTGTGCAACACCAGTGGCGTCACACTCGCGCTGCCGACCCTGTAAAGGAAAGGGGATGGGAAAGGAGTTTGGGAGGGGATGGGAAAGGAGTTTGGGAGAGGATGGGAAAGGAGTATGGGAGGGGATGGGAAAGGAGTTTGGGAGAGGATGGGAACGGAGTTTGGGAGGGGATGGGAAAGGAGTTTGAGCTCCAGCACTCTCACTCACCAAACGGAACGCAACAGTTCAACTACTGTTACTTGGCGTCGATATTCTGTGAGAGGGTGGTGCTTCCCCGGTCGAGTCGGCCCATTCATGCAACGGCCAAAATGACTGTTGCTTGACTCTACCAACCAAGCCAATCTCACCTAAAAGCCGGTGTTGATTCCAGCTTCGTGATGTAAACCTCGGATGCAACCAGCGACAACGCTAAGATGATGATGAGTCTTAAATGTAGTGAATTGATTTTGAAACCTTCCAACAGTTAGAAAGTACAAGTGGCAGTCCTTAGCGGTGTCATCGACCGTCGCGTCGTCATCGGAGCGTAAACCACAGAATAAGGATGTCGAGGCAGGGGCTTAACGCTCCGCCACACCACTGCCACAGAAACGTATTTTGTTACTATTCTACCGTGTTCTTGTATCTCACATAAGCCTGGACATAACAGTAGGCGGTTAGTCATAACGAATGATTTTGAGTTAACCGATTAATATAATAATAATAATATTTTTTTATATTTTTAAATATATTTGTTATTTAGAATGTATTTTTTTTATCATCATTTATATGTATTTTAAATGTAATAAAGGGAATAATAATAATAATATTTATTTATTTCTCCTCACAAAAAAGAACACAAAAACAAACAGCACAGATATCCACTTAAGAGAAACTATGGTATAAAAAGCTAAATACATGCTCCTGCTTTGTAGTACTCTTTTCTATTGTGAGGAGCTGGCGTCTGATATAAGTTTAAAAGAAAACCTGTGCTACAGATCACCAGGTAACCCCAGGTAACCCCACCCACTAATACACCATAACAACGAAATATACAGAATCTTGAGCATAGATAATGGTGAGCAAAACAAGGATACACATTCACTTTAAAATGGTCGTTGATAATCCAACTTGCAAGTGTTTGTGTGTGTGAGAGGGTGAGCATGTGTGTGAGTGAGGATATTTAGATAATAATATTTGGCGAGTGGGAGTGTGTGTGTCTGTAATATGTAAATATTCGTGAAGGTGAAAGGGCGAAAACTTTCTCACCCCAAGTCTGCCTTGTCATTGAAGTAGCGTTTCAGTAAATAGCGTAAATATGATTTAGTAGCGTATTGGGTGCCACCAAAATCAACCTTATTTGCAAGCCGATACAACTGCTGATTGATAGACAAAGCACTGGCACAGGTTTTTCACTCGTGATCGGCCAACATACACCATTCATGGAAAGAAGGGGTGGAAAAGCGGACTTCGGACTACAAAATAAAAGATTTGAACGCAACCAGAAGTTGAGCCTGGAAAACGATGATGAATGGAAGTTGCTCCCGTAAAAGCCAACTAAGCTGAATTATGAAAACTAAGAATAAGAGCGGACCCCGGGCTCCAAATTCCAACGGGGATCGGCCCTCGAATCGGAGAAGCAGAGCGCTACTCGTACTTTACTAGTAATAAAACCTTTGAAAAAATCAGCCGGTCTTCGGTTGATCAACATCAATTACGAAAATAAAGAAAAACGCAAAAACATAGAACAAATTGCTACCGTACCCAAAATAGACAAAAACGAAACATCACTTAAGTGAATTAATTTAAAAGAAGAGGAAGCTTAAAACTCAACAAAAATACATTATAAAGCACATCTGCTTTATTAAAACATTAATACATTTACGGATAAATTCTTCTGCGCAAGTATACTACCAGGAAAATGAATTAGTGCGGGTTGTGTTAGAAGTAAAGGGAAATATAATATATAAACTTTTTTACTCGAATGGAATAAGAGAAAATTATGTTGCAGAGCGGTCGGGTCGGAGTGAAACTGTAGCTATATTAGAAAAGTTTCTATTGTGGACTTTCTTTGATCCAACGAGTAGTTTAATCGTGAAACATTGTACGTTGGATTCTGTTAGGAGTTATTTGAGCTGTTCTCGAAAATTATGATAAGGTAAACCGTTGCACCCACCCAAGGAGTCATTAGGTCAGTGATCAAGGAGTCTGCCTCAGTATATTGTTGTTAGTAGGTGTAGTATGTTGTTGTGTTTGACGGCCTCTGTGGCGTAGCGGTAGTGCATTCGACTGTTACGACAGAGGGCGCGGGTTCGATTCCCGCTCAGTGCAAATATTTGTGTGCATGAATATGTCTATTTGCATTGGTTTTGGTGTTTCTATGTATGATATGTATGTAATAACAAAAAAAAAGTATATAAGTATTTTTATCCGTATTCTAAGAGCCATAACACAAGCTAGTTAAACTAGGCTTACTTTGGGTCTAGAAAGCGCTGTGTAGAATGTCGTAGCATATTTATTATTATTTATTAATTTATATCATACTGCACTACTGCAACTTAGTAAAAATTAATAGAAAGCTGCGCCAGAGTTAGGTTAGATTCTCTTAAGCCCCGAAGATCTTGGTGGGCCCATAGAGCTACGAGTGTATTTAAATGCATGCATTGACTTTGCTCAGTACAGTTTCGAGTAAATAAAATAAAATAAAAAAGCCATTTATTCTACTACACAATTGCATGCTTATAAATAAATTTAAGGTTTACATTTTAAATCCTTTTGTATCAGTCACCTCTTTGTCCAGTACTACCTATCTCTGGCCTTACACATCCAATGCGGGCCCTACTCTGTTTACAAATAGATTTTTTTTCCGTGCGGAAATCCCTTCGGATACCCCCCCGCTGGCCAGCGGGGGCGGTTATGTCGGGCTTGAACCGACTAAAACCATCTTTTTCTCTAGCGTCCCCGAGATCTTGTGCCGTCTCTGGGGATCCATTCTAATATCTTTTTAGTTCATCTGTCATTTGGCATACGACACGGTTTTGAGTAAAGCTAGGTTTAAATACGTCCGTATATTCATTGGATACAATAACTAAAATCAAGGTGAGATTGAGACTACATTAGTCTTCATTACTACGTTTACGTTTTACGTCTGTACGTCTTGACATCTAGACCTACAAGTAGTGAGATGAACAACAAAAATTTATATGATATTTATGCAAGTTTACGCAAATAACACTAATTTTAACGCATTCTCTCTATTCTATTCTACGGTATCTATCATACCATCATTATATGATGTGAATATACTTATATATACATATACTTCAGTAAAATAATCTTCAAATTCGGTTGTATGTTTCTAAAAATATCATATACACAAAGTGAACAGAAAACCTTGCTTTTGTTCTAAAAGTTAGTCACAAACGTCGACGTTCATAGACTTTAAAACAAAAGCTTAAAGACCACAAAAACTTAGGTTTCGTTTTAGAATGTTATTGAAAGAGAAATCCAACGAAATTCCTGAACGCTATGTAGGTACGAGTAATTGGTCGATCTGTCTAAAACATCTGTCCTTAAACGCCCTTTGTTCTCCTTTCGACTTACACAACTTGTCTGGGAAATAATGTTACCAGAGCTCAACTAAAGCGTCGTTCAGGAGATCGACCCAATTTGTACTATAATTAATGAAAGAGTCATAAGTACCCTAATTAAGCTTAAGTGTGATGTCTCGACGAAGACTGTTTATTATAGGGAAATTATGGTCTGGATTCCTAAATTCAATATACATATTCACTTTGAAGTGAATTACGGTTAAAAACTCTACATTTCGATATCCATGGGGATATACATTGAGCCCCACAGAGATCTTCGCGACCCAGCCAACCTCACCTGCTAGGCAGTACACCTGCTGATTAACAGCCGAGGCTCTGCAGTAAGCTTTCTTCCCGGGGTTGGGATCAGTTGGACGTAAAGACCAAGACAAGTCAAATCAAATCAAGAGGAATGATGTGGGACCGCAGAAACCGGGCTTCGAAGTGCAAGCTTCATACCTCTGGTTCTGACGCTGTGATGATGATGATATTGTATTTCGTAATTCTATCTATGATAGAATACATCAAAGTCTAGAGCCCTATAGAAAACGAGCGAAGCAATGTTGTTATAAAAAACATCATATCCAAAACTCGTATGAAAGATTTCCAGCCAGACAGGTTTTTTTGTTAAACTAACTATGTAATAGAATTACTTAATATTTTCTCACAATCAATACAAAATAAAAAGTAGCTCCATTTGGAAATCAAATCCGAAGCTCGGAAAGGATCGTGAGCGAGGGTCAATGGGCGTAAAGAAAAAAAAAACTGGTTAGGCACGAGTCGGACTCGCGCACAGGATGCCGTACAGAACTGGATTAACAATGGGCTGACCAAATCTGCTGAAGGACCAATGACCACCAACGAATCATAGACCGCAATACGGTGTACAAATGGTGGGACACCCTCCAGTCAAATGAACTCACGACCGGAAAAAAGCAGCTGGGGTGGACTGGATGCCGAAGGCAGAGGATCGGATTGTATGGTGCAGGCTTATGTCCAGCGATTGCAATAGGCTAAAATTGAGGTATGAGGGTGTATGGAACCCCACCAAGACCTTCGAAGCCAAGTCAACCTCACCTGCAAGACAGTACATCGGCTGATTGGAGATCAGAAGGCAGTTGGTATAATAAAGACCGTTTATGCCACATCAAAAGAAGAATGAGTAATCGGTCTTCGGGCACCGAGGTGAACAACGCCCCAGGAACAACGCTAAGATGATGATAAAAGTAAGATACGGAACCCTAAAAACGTGTCTATAAGCAAGCCCACCATTATCTATTCCGAACCAGTGGCTTTTATGTTACGGACCGCGGACCTTCTGAGCGCTGACAAATTGTAAGCGATTTATTGAGTTACCGAAAAAAATATTTTGACAGCCTTTTGAATTCAGTACGAATGTTGGGCCACTCGATAAGTGACTTTTTTTTTTCGTGCGGAAATCCCTTCGGAAACCCCCCGCCGGTCAGCGGGGGCGGTTATGTCGGGCTTGAACCGACCAAAACCGCACGCCGTCTCGAGTCTACAGACGTCGGGGTGTAAGGTAGCCCATAGAGCATATCCCTCGCACCTCGACTGACCTTTTTTTTTTTTTCGTGCGGAAATCCCTTCGGATACCCCCCCCGCGTGCCAGCGGGGGCGGTTATGTCGGGCTTGAACCGACTAAAACCGCACGCCGTCTCGGGTCTACATACGCCGGGGTGTAAGGTTGCCCATAGAGCATATCCCTCGCACCCCGACTGACCCTGGGCCATCTCCGGTTTCGAGATGGCCCCCTCGGGTTTGGGAACCACGGTGTCCCCGTCTTGCCCCGGTTTGGGGGAGGGGCGCTAGTCGCCCCACCGTCCCGGCCTGCTTCTGCTGGGGTGACAGGCGGCCTCACCTGTCACCCCCAGGCCTGCGCTCATGGAGGACGGAGGTCGTTAAGCGACCTCCGGCGCCTGAGTCGCCTGCGACGCGCGGCGAGCAAGTTGCGGGCTCGGCGGGCCGGGAGAGTTCTAAATCTCTCCCGGGCGCTCTCCGCCATATCCTTCGCGAGCATTACATGCTCGCAGAAGGAGGTGGCGGCGGCCCACGCGCTCGCACTCCGCACCATTGCCGCAATCATGCTGCCGAGCGTGAGGACTCCCACCCCGATGGCTGCCACGAGGTCACGCCTCGGCGCCTCCCACGCCGGGCAGTCCGCCAGCGTGTGCAGCCCTGAGTCCTCGCTCGCATCGCAGTGGTGACACTCAGGCGTTGGCTCCTTCCTGATCCGATGCAGGTGGTCCCCGAAGCACCCCTTCCCGGAGATCACCTGCGTCAGTCGGTACGAGAGGCTTCCGTGTCGCCTCTCTAGCCAATCCTCCATGATGGGCCTTACCGCCGCTATTGTGGCGTGCCCTGCGCTTGGTCGCCCAAGTCGTTCCTTCCACTCCACCACGATGCCCTGGCGGAGCTGGGAATCTCCGGTTTTGAGATGGCCCCCTCGTGTTTGGGAACCACGGTGTCCCCATCTTGCCCCGGTTTGGGGGAGGGGCGCTAGTCACCCCACTGTCCCGGCCTGTTTCTGCTGGGGTGACAGGCGGCCTCACCTGCCACCCCCAGGCCTGAGCTCATGGAGGACGGAGGTCGTTAAGCGACCTCTGGCGCCTGGGTCGCCTGCGACACGCGGCGAGCATGTTGCGGGCTCGGCGGGCCGGGAGAGATCTAATTCTCTCCCGGGCGCGCTCCGCCATTTCCTTCGCGAGCATAACATGCTAGCAACGAATAGATTCAAATTTCTGAAACTATTAGTCAATATATTTATACACCGAAGAGGTAGACAGCAGTATAAGTATCGCATACCGATTTATTGAGTTACTCAAAAGTAGAAAAACATTATATTGAAGCCTTTGAAATTCTGGAGCCTTTTGAAGGAAGTAATTGAGGTGATGACAGGAATGTATATAGAGCAGAATAACATGTTGCACCGACCCCAAATATTTTGAACAAAGCTAGCACGTGATGATTAGGGCTTTTTTAATCGACGAAAAAACGGAGGAGGTTCTCAAGTCGACGCGTATATTTTTTTTATGTATAACCACGCGTATTTTTTTACAGAGTAGTCCGATTTTGATAATTCTTTTTTTATTGGAAAGAGTATACTCCGAAGTTGGTCCCATATAAATTTGAAAATAAAAATTCATGTTAATTAAAAACTCTACTATTTACAAAAATATATACTTAGATATAGTTTCATTACTTTAAGTAGTTAGTTATTAAGGTTAAATAAAAAAGTTTTATTATTTTTTGCTTTTCAGTTTTTTCGGCGGTTTAATTTTTTGTTAAAAAGCTTTTTGGCACACGTAATAGACTTTTTATTGTAGTACTTACATACTCATCTCAAAAGCCGTAGATTATATTACACCCCAGCAAATAATATAATATGAGACTCGAGACGGCGTGTGGTTTTAGTGGGTTCGAGTCCAACATAGCCATCTCCGCTAGCCGGCGAGGATTATGCGCGGAGATTTTCGCACTTTTGGGACTTTCCCTTTTACGGTGCTCCAGAAAAATAACCTATATTTTTTTGCTTCAAAAACTTATTATTTCGTCTCAACATCGATTCCCATAAAAGGAACATCCATGAACCGAGGATTATAACAAATCCATAGACAACAATGTTCCCGCGCGTTATAAGCCGTTACTCTTCGTGAATAATCGTCTTCAACCCCAATATATCACGGGGGGAATTATGAGAGTCAACATTAAATGAATTACGACACAATGTTAATATATGTACTTATATTATAATATATTAACATAATTGTTTGGTATTTATGAGACCAATGCGTGTTAATTTATTGTTTGTTGATTGATCGTTTTAATAACATATTAAATAATATGTGCACGCGTTTTAATAGCGCATATCTTTTTTGAAGTCGAAGTACGAATAGCATATCTCGGTCAGGGAATCCCCTATGACTTACAATCAATCAATCAGCCTATTAAAGCCCACTACTGGACATAGGTCTCTCCCAATATGCGCCATAGTACCCGATCCTTCGCCTTGCGCACTTAGTCTACCGTCTTCAGGTCGTCCGTCCATTTTGCTGGGATGCGTCCCACCTTCCGTTTGCCGTTCCGTTGTCTCCACTCTAGGACTACTTTGCTCCAATGGACTCGGTCTTACAGCAGATGTGGCCAGCCCATTGCCATTTCAACTTGCTTATTCTACGAGCTATGTCGGTAAATTTAGTTCTTTGCCGGATGACTTCATTGCGAATTTTAGCCTTCGAAGAAACTCCAAACGTAGCTCGCTCCATAACACGCTCAGTGGCCAACGGTAGTCATAACTGGTAACGCACTGGTCAAAGACTTTCGTTTTGAGGTGTAATACCTCAAAAGGTAAGGGTTAGAAGAAACCATATCTGTAATATTCGATATTAAAGATATTCATGCTGGGCAGAGGTACATACAAGTATCCCAGGCACGGTATAAGCAACCTCCATCTGTTCGTCCTAAGCAACATTGTAAATAGTAATTAGCTACAATTAAAATGTCCTTAATGAAACATTTTCCAAATAACAAAATTTAATATTATGTAAAGCTGGTCCCACGTTTCGTTGCGCGAGAAAACCGGTTCCATACTTATTTGCATGCTCAAATACGAGGCTTTGTTTTCTTTGAATATTTAGAAGCTAGCTTATTTTATGTGAATTTACATGGTGGTAATTATCATGACTTAGGCACTTAAACTGTGGACTTTGGTAGTCACTAATGTTAATGGAAACATCCTATATATCCATGCTATCTTCTGAATACTATTATAGTAATAACTGTCGCAAAATGTCTATACGTGCTCTCCCAAACTATAATCTATCTATGTGCTTAATTTAAACCAGATCTGAAGGCCAATTCTTGTAATCTTAAACTATCACGGAACGAAACGTGATCGCATTGAGATTGAATTATGATCTGACTGAAAATAGGTACTCTGCTCATAAAAAATACAATCCCGCATTGATAGATTTTAGTCTAATTTCAATAAAATCTCAGAAAAGTCGAGTCTAGTACGATCATCATACGAAATCGTCATGATCGCATAAAAATGACAAACTTGACTCATAAAGAGGTTAGAGACTACTAATTACGTTTCACATTACAATATCAATTACAAAATCTAAAAGAATTTGCACTTTTTAACTCTCAATCACGTTTCGATATAATCACATTACAGTAATAAATGTTGGATGTTGAAAACCTTGTTACGAGAATTACTTTGACATTTTTGAGATTGAGTTTAGATCATACTGAACCTTCTGTTCAGCAAAAAAGATATTCCCCTAGAGTAAACTAGGGTTCAGCTCATCCAACTGTTCAAATACAAAGAATAATGTCATCCATTACTCCGTCGCAAAGTGACAAATGAAATTTTAATAAAAAATGGAACCGACTTCAAAAACCAAGTAGGGACTGAAAGTGAAAAATAACTGAATAACAGATTTCATTCAAAGACCAAAATGTGTATAAGACTTTTCTGTTGAAGTCGGTGCCGAACCAAAGAGATATTTTTTATTGCTTTGTTTGGCAGCGATTTTTTGACTTCAACTGAAAAGTTTTTTTTATGGATGATAGGCTCACGTTTGACCTCTATCTCACCTGGTCGTAAGTGACGATGTGGTCTACGATGGATCACGTTTGCATAGAAGGAACCTATTCACTCGAGACTTGAAGATTCCGAGGTTATAGCTCTCCGGAAACACAGACTCAGGCAGGCAATTCCACTCCTTAGCTGTACGCATAATAAATGTGTCGCCGAAACGTTTCGTGCGTATGAGTGGAATATCCACCATGTAGCGGTGGCGCGTCGCTGTGCGTCTGGTCGTTCGTTACTGGAAAGGGCTTGGAGGTATCAAGTTGTGCAATTCCAGCGCACACTCTCCGAAATGCGTATGCAATTCGATAAAAGACCGATAGGCCTGCAACTTTGCGTCGATGTTCAAGCCTCTGAAGCCTTTTCTCGACGAGTGCATCGTTGTTAATGAGCCTCTTGGCCCGTCTCTCTATTGTCTCTAGCGCTTCTAGATGGTATTTAGCTGCGCCATCACACAGATACGAGCAGTAGGTACTCCATACAGGATCGAACCTGCGCTTGGTATAGGTTGAGCAACTGTTCCGGTGTGAAGTACTGTCGCACCTTCGACAGAATGCAGTAGGGAATATAAAACACATTGCCATTTATAACGTTAGTTAGGACTTAGAACTCTTTTTCTAAAATAAAAGTAAGCTAAGTTACACCTTATATCCTACATAGCTATATCTGTATATCCTATATATTAGCCGGAACAAACACAGAAAGACAGACAAAAGTATAAAAAATGATTTCTTGTTATAAGTACCGCGTTTCCATTGATATACATTCATTAAAAAGCTCTTATTTTGACATAACAAACAGATTCTGTACTAAGTTTAGAACATGATTTTAATAAATTATTTAGCGAGCCTCTTGAATTGAGTATCTTTGTAAGAAGTACGGGGAAGAGAAAAGGTTCTCTGCATGAGAGTGACAGCGCTAATTTCGTTTGACCAATGAGCCAAAACCTCGGCCACCATTCGTTTGGATTACAGTGTCTAAACTGTCACTGTGAATAGGGACAAAACCTTCAACAGATTCAAACTATATATATATATATTCGTCCCAAAACCTATAGGGTACCTACTTACAGTTGACCTAGAATTTTGGTTAAAAGCAAGGTCTTACAGCACAAGTAAACGGAAAATTCCGTGAAACAGAAAAAGCTGGAATATTAAGGTAAATTTTGGGACTTACAAGTTTTCGCGAAAATCTAAATTTGCTCAATATTTTTATTGTGTTGACTCAGGACCTTAATTTTTATACCCCTAATAGGGACTTATAGACCTCAGTATTTGGTATAAATTCCAACTTATTAGGTCCACCCGTTCCTGAGAAAATCGGTAGTGACACACGGACAAGCGAGTGATCTTATAAGGGTTCCTTTTTTACCATATGAGGTACGGAACTCTAAAAACACTCGATACTATGTAAGTACTCAAAACGTAAGTACTACGAAGCAACTACTCTTTTTAATAGCCAATAAAACATATTCGTAGAACTTCCACTGCTCTCAGTACTAGAGCATCCTTTTAAATTCGGGTGTTACGTAAACCAGGGTCAACGAACTGAGGCCCGGCCGAACTGCACGGTTACTCGCCAACTAAAGTTTAGCGTGGACGCGTCCATACTTTTGCAAATATTTTTTTATCATATTCAATTTTTTTATGCTTACGACGATGTGATAATGTACTTTTAGTTAAATATTTATAATATACAGAGAATTCTCATTAATAAATAATGTTTTGTTGGTAAAGACAATGGGCAATAAGTTCTGGTAAGCGATTTACAATCGAAATATTGTTTCATAATTGGTGTTTAAGAAACTACTCTTAGCTACAGAAATATTTAAAGTATTTTAGGCGTACTTAAGCGAAGTACACTTTTACACTACAAATGCTTAGACGATTGTAGTACAGAAAGCGCATGTTTAACCAACAACATCATCTCGTCTATTTATTCCTTCTAAGTAAGTGATAGCCTTATTCATTCTCATGTTTAGTACAAAGTTTTGAGGTAGAGTTTGAAAAACATACCTACATTTAGGCAGCTATAGTTGATGGTCCTACTTAATAGGGTCACCCCATCTATAGCAAACTACCAGACAAGTTTTGAGCCCTCCATGTTGCTGTTTAAAAATATCTCTCATAACCCTTAAATTTCATGACCCTGTAATATTTTTAAATAAGTACCTCTGATGAGAACCAAATGTAAAGCAAAAATTAGGATTCTATGCCTGTAACGGGTTGAATTAAATGAGAACTAAGTTTTTACATGATGGATGTTTTATTTTGAAATTAATTTCGGGCGCCACCTGGGTAATACCCAGGAAATACAATTCGGATAGCTAACAATTAAGCAGAACTATGGCTTTTAATCATAAGGCCGGGAGTGGCTAGTCCGCTTAGGCTCAGTTATCCAATGTGCGACGCTTAAACACGTGGCACAGTATCAAAATAAAGGAAATAACTAGGAAATCTAACACTGCTCACTTGCATCCGGGTTATTTTAAGGTTACATTAACATTTTACAAAGTTGGTTACTTAGTGGCACGCGGTACTTGCTTTAGTACATATTTCTATCTATGGCGGTACTTGGGCCGCGTACATAGTACTAAGACCGTAGAAAATTGAAGAAAAGGCCGGAAAAGCGTAGCAGGCGGAGAAAGGGTGGAGAAAGGTGGGTTTTCTATGGCGCAACCCTGGTGACAATATCGCACTGTTTAATAAAAAATAATCTAACCAGATGGGGTTTTTTAACAGAAATATACGATTCTCCTTACCGAAACGCCAAAGGTGAACGACCTGAAGACATCGCTTTCCGGATCAATAAAGGGATCTATAACAATATCAAAACTCCAATAAGCCTCTGATAGGTTATACACGCGGTCGAGAACGAAAATGTAAGGATTCGAACAAAACTCACCAAATAGTAAAACAACGAGGTTTAGGACTCCATCACTATCGCCACTCTTCCATACGAGCACACGACTTAGGAAACCATTTAAAATATTATTTTTTAAAGTCCAGACCAACCACTCGTGTCAGTCCGACCGCCATTGCGGTACGAAAAGCAAAAAATATTGACAGCTGTCATACATATCAAAATCCGTAACGTCAAGCAACGCCAAACGAAAAAACTTCAAAACAAAACTATCCACAGATGCAGTCTAACCAGTGGACAAAATGCCAACCAACAAAGAAAATCATGTAATGTTAGGAATACATTACAACCCGTCATAACCTAGAATTTCACGATGGCGTGGTAGACAAACAAGCGAAAACTTACTATAAAACGTATCCACAATTTTATTTCGGTACTTTTGGGGAGCCAATATCAATTTATTTTTTGAAGCGAAACTTTCAGTATGCACTCTGCACATGGTATCACCAATATATTCTGTGGTATCACTGTGCAAACAAAGGTTCTCCCATCAAACCATATCAAACTTTATTTTTAAGTTTTTAGAATTGATTTTGCAGGAATCAGTAATTGGCGATAAATATTTACACAAATGACATATGGCTATTTAGATATGATATGTAGAACGATATTATGTATACACCACCACCACGCCACACAGTCATGGTTTATTTAACTTGCAAATGCGCCTTTTGAAGGACGTCCATGTGTTTATCTTGGCTGCCATAGCTTGTTGTAAAATACGAGCATTATTTTATTTTTTAATTATCTAATGTGCAATAATTTGGCTGGTTTTCTATTAGGGACCAAAAGGCACCAGGGTAAGTGCCGAATCTATAATATTCATTCCAGGAGACGAGTGGGTCGCATAAAAATAAATTAATATTGACTGGTCCCCAACCAGGGTTGCAATGGGCACCTTTATAGGAGGGGTCGAATCTACGGGGGACGAATATTAATATAAAGACCAGTGGGTTTATCTAGCTGTATGGAATGACTAGTTGGATAATGTATGGAATTTTGCCCAAATTGTTGACATTTATGATTGCTGCTCCGCTCACCCGAATAGTAGCATGATGATATATAACCTTCCTCGATAAACGTGGTATCCAACACAAAATTCGGACCAGTAGACGCGTTTTAGCAAAGAGATTAGCGCGTTCAAATAAACAAAATAACTCTTCAGCTTAATAATGTTATATAATAATATAGATAGGGTCGCGTTTGATCACTATCTCACCTGTTGGCAAGTGATCATGTAGTCGAGGATGGAACGCGCTAGAAGCAACCTAATCACTCTAGACTTAGAGCTAGACACGGGCAGTGGGATTGTGGTCGCAGCACTAGTGGGACCGGTGGGTGTCACGCGGTGCTGCGACGACAATCCTCTTCTGATGAGGCCGTCAAGCTGAGTGCCACCATTGTTAACATGGTACGTGTATGTAATGGTGACCCTCTTTCCTGAGACTTTACCTTCAGCTTACCATCAGGCGAGGTGAAGTCCAATTGACGGGTCCTAAATATTAAAAAAAAGACTTGAAGACAACAGACACCATAAACAGATACACACATTTATAATATTTTGATAAAACCACGATAGATTGAAACTAAATATTTATGGGATCGATTACGTAACCGGTTTGATTTAAGGAGACTTTATTTCTAAATTACCACATAACTCTGCAAGACATCCCAGTTCCATAACGTAATACATACCCGGCTGGTTCCTTCAGCTTACACGTGCAATTTATACAGCTCATTACAAAACTATGAGAAACAGCTACTTTATTGCGTGTAATTAGATTACGTAAGTTCTTACAAGCATTTTATAGTTCAGCGTCGATTCCATTCGTTTTTAATTTGGGTTTTCGTTAGGCTAAATTTACATTGCAGCGGAATGGAATGGAAGCGAATGTTTGCAGCAGCAGCAGCAAGAATAACCATTATTAAAGTTAACAACTCATTAGAGATTTTAAGCTCCACTTTAGGCTTGAGTAATTATACTTTGAAGCGTTACAAGAGATTACGCTTACGAACGGTTTTCGTGGCAATTTCACATAAAGGTATATTATTATTATATTACTTACTTTGATTTGGTTTTTAATTTTTTTGCACAGAACTTTAATTATTTTTCTATAGCAGAAGTAGCCTAAGTTACGCCTCATAATATCAGCTATGGATATGGCATTGAAAATCCTGTCAAAATCGGCACATCCAATTGGGAGATTAGCGTGAACAAACAAACAGACAGACTAAAGTTAAAAAAATCCGTTCCCGCAGGGGGAACGCACAGGTAGATTTCGTGAAGCAATTAATATTATTTTAGAGAACTACGGACTTTAAACAGTTTAATTTTTTTTTCTCGAAAACGGTAACCTTTAGCGAAAAACTTTTCAGACATTTATTTTAGACTTAAAAATGGCCTATCGATTAAAAATGTTTCCGACGGCAAGAATGTTCACCGGTTAGAAGTTATGATTTTTTTCCCGAAAAATTTTGGTTTCCCCCCCCTCCACTTTTAGTTAAAGTTTTAATCTTATAGGTTTATATTTAAAAGTTGTTGGTATTCATGTATACTATGGGATAAAATTAGAACGGTTCGAATATCTTGCATGGAACGTGAAATTTTGAGGAAAAACTGACCGTGAGAGTGCCGCAAATTTTGGGAAGTGGAACCATACATACATATATAGGTATATATATATAAACTTTTTGACCAGTGGTCATTTCGGACTCAGGGGGTCATAACTAGACCTCCTATGAAGAATTTTTTTTTAAATTCGACAGTAGTCAAGAAACCAATAGGTAGATCGATTTCATCGAAATCTACCTAAAAAATCGTGGATTATACATTCATTATACGGCTGTTTTTATTTAACATTACTTTTTTTACATTACAAACACTTCAATTGTATTTATTTGTATAGATTCTACGACACAAGGTAGAGATACCGTTTCTATGTATTCTATGTGACATACCTATAAATATGCTTAAATTTAACATTCCTTGAGAACCACCAGCCTTTGTTCCCTCACAGGTGCTTATCTAAAGCAGAATCCGTGGAAATCCCGACTGAACTCGGCCGCTTGTCAAACAGTACGCAGGAAATCCAATATAACATTATCCACGTTCAACCAGATTACCAACATATGTCCAACAAATTTCATATTATTGGTTTCTTAGAAAGGAATAGTAGATAACCATTTTTTTCTCAAATAGGTATTTCTATTTTCCATGACCTCTCTGAGAGAATAGTATATTTGCTACTTGTCCTTCACTCTTACTCTGTTTATTACTTTCCGAACATTAAGTAGCTGATAATAGGTATAGGTTTTTCTTTAAATTATCTTACGAGTAAAAGTTATGATATTGTATGAAATAGTAGTTTATGTAACTGTCATCTAGGAAGGGGTATTAAAACACGAGAGTCTGTTTATCGAGAGTATGTTTATGCGATAATACGAGTAGGTTGACTCGAGTGTTTTAATACCTAAGTTATATGCAGTTTCATACACTACTTTATCTTCACTCATAGGAAAAATAGAAATTAAACAAAGTAGGTAGGTTACAAGGAAGTAATTTAGCGTGCGCCAATTTTTTCACAGTTCGAACTGCGCATGCGTGCGCATTTTTTTTCATATTCAGCCTAAAACCTTAGACTAGTTTAATGAATAAAAAAAGATAGTGGTGCTATAATGAGTTTTATGATACAGTACACTATAATAAGTTTGATTTTTAATTTTATGTATATGCGTTTATAAAGTGCGTATGTATAGAATCGTCTTTGAATTCGTAATTTGAATTTTTCGATTTGAGTGTAGATAAAATTATAATACCCATTCAAAAAAATAATTGAACTTGGCTTTTTTTCCGTATATACTGTGAGGTTTGCGATGAAAAACGGAGTAGGAAATTGTACATAACGGCAATGGTAATATGAGCTATTATATTTATTTAAAATTCAAACGAACATTGTTGGATTATATATATATATATACAATATTGCATTCATTTGGCCACTGCCAAATGAATGTTGCAGGAACAGCAAACGTTCCGTTGGTGAAACGATCTTTGGTTACCGATCTTTCAGTCAAATTTATAATAGTGAAAAATTATGTTGGGATCCTTTAATTGGTAGAACGAGTTTTAGTAAAATGTAAGGGACTCAATCGAAGCGCCTCCGCCGTCGCGCCCTGCGCTTACTACCAAAAAGACACACATTGAGTACATTGTCACGAAGTTTGTCGGTCACGATATCTTGGGAGGCAGCGTTCTGCCGTGGAATAAATGTATATAATACCCCAAATTTCAAAATAATTAAAGTTCTACTTAGCTAATAAATAAAAATAACAAGACAAAATCATCAAACTCTTAATTTTGCAAATGCATCTATCTACATGAAATATTTTGGCGAATATTTTTTTTAAAGATTGTTGAGGTCAATTTTCTTTAGTAGAAATTCTTAAGAAAAAGTTGCATAAAACAAAATAGCCAGTCATCGACCTCAGAATATTACCTAACTCTTCAAAAATTCATTTGCGTCGGTGGTCTGTGACAAAAAACTGCAATTTCCTCAAAGATTTCCACGGATTATAGACTCTATTCAACCGGCATAGACATAAAATTAGGTTGACAGAGTAAGAAGTTGGAACGTTCACATCATCATAGAAATAGGACAAGTTCTTAGATAACATCTATTTGATGGTTCGACCATCGTATTAGGTGCGTTTAGCATCATTTAATCATTTGGAACAGGATGGAAACTTGTAAAAGTTTTGAAATATTTTTAATGCAGAGTTGTGAATAAAAACTATGAAACAGCAAACGCTTAGAAATTTGACTAGTATCTTATTTCGTACTTCATCGTAATGTGGTGGTAGGATTTAGGCCATTCCGCCTTTATCCCTCTGGGAGGAATTCGCAGGAACAAGTCTGGGTTTTACTACCAACTACTAGTAGTTATCTGTGGTCATCTGTGGTTTTACTTTAATTGATTACATAGAGAATAATCCCCATATCGCATTTGCTGTACATTCCTGTATACCTATCTACCTACTTGTACTACCGAGGGCCTGTGTCGGGGAACAGACAACATTGTGGCTGTGGCCAAGCATCGTGCCGATAAAATCTAGCAAGAAGCCAGAATATTGTTAATAGCAGCGATGAAAAAGAAAAAGGGAAATACTTTGATTTCCATTCAGAAGTCCATATCGTTTAGAAATTCGTATAATTCTTTTTCATTAAAATCGACGCGCACACACAAACAATCGAGTCAATTAACAAAATGCCATTGATGAGAAGTTTGGACAAGATAAATTGCATTTTCAATATACCGTAAACATTTCATTCAGTGGGGTGGGGCCGGCATGCAAGTTTGTACTTTTTTGTAAAACGCATTTAATTTATTCGAAACTTGTCATAAATTATGCTTTTCAGCATTCGAGCCAAATTGTGGAAGTGAGGAGAAGGAGAGCGTGCCCGAGTTCCACGTGTAGGTTTTGGACCAAGGAACTGGAAAACTAAATCTAATATACAAAATTATCGAGTCGCGGTGTTTGCAGTTAAACTCCTCTGAAACGGCTTGACTGATTCTCATGAAATTTTGTATTATGCATACGAAATTTCATGTGTAGGTCTGAGAATCGGACAACATCTATTTTTCATCTCCCTAAATGTTTAGGATAGTAAAATTAAAAAATAGTATTTAGGGGTGTGTATTTCGGTCCTGGGCGTGGACGTTCTCTCGTTGGAGAGTATGGTGAGGGCCGTGGTCTCTGACGCGAGCAAGTGGCACGCCGCCGCCTCTTTCTGCGAGCAGAAAGCAGAAATGCGCGCGAAAGGGAGAGGGAGCGGGAGAGAATCCTGCCCCCCGAGTTTCGCAGTCTGCGGCGAGGACGCCGCAGACTCATCTACGCCCGGGACTACCGACCTCCATGATCGGGGCCTGAGGACGGCAGTTGGCCGACTCGCCGTCCTTACAGAAGCAGGCCGTGGCGGAGGCGTGTCGTGTGTGCCCTACACACGCCTGCCAACTCACCGAAGCGGGATAAAACCCGACCCCACCAGGCGAGGCCGCGGTGGCGGCCAAAGTCCGCCGGCAACCCTGGGGTTATCCTTTCGAGGGCTTACCCGGGGTGCCCGGCAACGGACACTTGGGGAGGACACCGTGCGGTTTTAGTCGAGACACGACATAATCACCCCCGCTCGCTAGCGGGGGGGTATCCGAAGGGATTTCCGCACGTAAAAAAAAAAGGGGTGAAAATACTTTTTTAATTTTTAGATAAAAAAAAAAAAATTTTTATGATACAACATTAGAAAATACATACAACCCTGAATTTTCAACCCTCTACGATCAACCTCTATTTATCCATTGCGATTTTTTTATTTTTAATAATTTCCTTCAATTATGATTCTTTTCTCAATTCAATTTGGTCTTCCGCCTTCGCCGGTCGATAATCGATCAACTATCAATCGATCAGTTCAGACCAGCAAACATCACGGAGTAGGAATGAGAACGAAGCCGGTTTCCTGTCTTACTCGCTATACAGTTTTCGGCATACTTTCATTATCTACAACGCTTTCGATTATAAGTAAATCCCCGCACACTTTATAAGTATATATGATAGTTATTTTTATTGAACTAAAAAAATGTTTCCTCGAAATAATATACATGGCAAAACAACGTTTGCCGGGTCAGCTAGTATAATATATTGATGATTGCATATATAGGTTAATGATTGTAATCATGCGTGTTAATGTAATGGTATCGTAAAATGGCATAAGTATTTCGATCTGACCAGCTTTCGTAGCGCGATACTGCAGTCGTGTAGGTTTTAGACCAACGAACTGGAAAACTCAATATAATGATGTTAATGTAATGGTATAGTAAAATGGTATAAGTATTTAGGTCTGACCAGCTTTCGTAGCACGATACTGCAGTCTTGATTCTTTCGAAGAATAGATGAAAAGCTTCATTTTAATCGTGTGATCGATTTTTCGGCGATTTCATTGGTTGAAGATACACGTAAGTCACGAATCTATAGTACTGTGCTGAAAGCTAAAACAAAAAAAGAGAAATCCACCACATCATCAAACGCAGTGGCAAATGTCGAGATGATTTCTTATGGCGTTGCTCATCTATAGATAGATAGATAGATTAAGCCTTTATTCTCTGAACATGAGATTCGTAACTTAAGTAGTATAATTGACTATGTATAAACTATGGTAACTTTGTTTAAATAATATCAATTCTCAGCAACCAGTTGCTTGTCAGGTTGTCCTTCGACATAGGCCTCCCCCAGTTCCTTCCATACTTCTCTATTGCGAGCTAATCTTCTCTATCTAATCTCACTTTATTTGACGTCCTCTCTGTCTTTTCCCGTTTTTTGGGGTACCAATCATTGATGTCTTTCGTCCATTTTTCTCTGTTTGTTCTCATGTGTCCAGTCTAGACCATTTAAATTTTTTAATTTTTCTGGAAACGTCACTTACTTTCGTTCTTTTTCTTATTCTTGAAATGGTCCACCGGTCTCGTAGCCTTATATTTAACATACTTCGTTCCATGTGACGTTGGCAAGTTGCTAGTTTTTGGTTGTTTTTGTTCGTGGAAGGCCAGGTTTGGCATCCGTAGGTAAGGCATGGGAGAATACATGTGTTGTATAGTTTACTTTTGACTGATATGGGCATGGTTTCATTTTTAACTATTTCTTTTAAAGACCAATAGCGTTTCCAGGTGTTGCTTATCCTTCTATCGATTTCTTTGGAATATTGGTCTTTAGTGGATATTATTTGTCCTAAATATATATATTCGTCGACATACTCGATAACTTCCTGCCTCAGTTCTATTGTAACATTGATTGTTAAATTTAAAGGTAGATTAGAAGTTACAAGTTAATTAAAGGTTTGATATAAGGTTATAGTAAATTAAACATGAGAATAGTTTTACCTTTCATATATTAAAAGTGTTATCAATTGTAAGTGGTCTCAGGGGTGAGTACGCACAGATTAAATTAAAATAGTTTAGGCTTGAAAAGTAGGTATAAGAAGGGATGTGAGGTCTTTCCTTTATTGCATTTGTCATTACTTTGGTCTTAAATGGGTTCATTGATAAACCTGCTTTTCTGCTTTCTTGATCTAGTTGTTGTATCATAATTTGGAGTGTTTCTGGTGTCTCGGCAAATATCACAATATCATCCGCGAACCTTAAGTGATTCAGATTTGTCCCGTTTATATTTATTCCAAAATTCTCCCAATCGATGTTTCTAAATATATTTTCGAGCACTGCTGTGAAAAGTTTTGGCGATAGGGGATCCCCTTGCCTGACACCTCTCTCAATGTTGATCATCTATACTAAACTTCAAACCCTTCAAATGTAATTAACAAATGTTCCTACAAACCGATTAAAATTTCATAGATTTCCTGAATGTTGCGGCGGTTAGTAGATGTGACAGCCTGGAGCCGACAGCTTAACGTGTCCCTTTCAGGCAGAGAGGTTTTGCGGTGTCCAGATTGTAATTCAATAGAAATATGACAAAATACAAAAAATAACCTACTACTCATAATAACTTTAGATAGTGTGGTTTTACCTTACATAAAATATACTTACTAATAATTATTTTCGAGGTGAAAAAGAAATAAAACATGGGGCGAATTCGGTACAAATGAAAATGTATAAGTTTGAGAAGGAGAACGAGTTTCCTTTTTGATTTGTCAGTATTTAGAACTACTAATTGAAGGGCTCGTGGCTAAGTGGTAACCGAGTAGGTTCATCATA
The DNA here is from genome assembly GCA_946251805.1 of Cybosia mesomella. Lineage (NCBI taxonomy): Eukaryota > Metazoa > Arthropoda > Insecta > Lepidoptera > Erebidae > Cybosia > Cybosia mesomella. The sequence goes on from OX276417.1 coordinate 5,099,387, forward strand.
TCAGCCGTAGGAAGTCCACTGCTGAACATAGGCCTCCCCCATCGACTTCCATTTCGACCGGTCTGTAGCGGCCTGCATCCACCGGGTCCCTGCGCTCTTTGTTAGGTCGTCTGTCCACGACGACCGAGTAGGTTAACACATTGTAAAATTAGCAATACTACCCAGGATGGGTGAACATTCTTAACAAATTGAGACCCCTCCGTGCCTCGGAGAGCACGTTAAACCATCGGTCCCGGTTGCCACACAAGTATCCACGAGTATCACGGGTAGTTGGAGCTCTATAAAGTCCAATAACTAGTCTAACTACAGAACTTCGATATCGCCAGTTGGTTGTGGAAGTCAGATGGCAGTCGCTTCCTGGAAAATTTCGAAGTTAGGTCGCTTCGTAGTTAGATAAAAAAGCCGACCCCAACTGAGTGGGGAAAAGGCGCGGAATATGATGATAGAACTACTAATCTATACTCTATACATATAAATAAAATTGGAGTGTCTGTTTGTAATATTGAAATAACCGTTTTATACTACATGTATATGAATATATATACGGTACATACACCAAAATAACATTTTTAACTATTTTTGTCTGTCTGTTTGTTCCGGCTAATATCTGAAACGGCTGGACCTATTTTGACGGGACTTTTACTGGCAGGTAGCTGATGTAATAAGGAGTAACTTAGGCTACGTTTATTTCAGATTGGCTAAGTAGAACTGGAGATATGACCAAAAAACGATAACCGACCTCCGCGCGGGCGGAGCCGCGGGCATCAGCTATTGAACATATTTTCATGTATGTCAACATTATAATCTATAATTAAAATCGCCCAAAAATATTACAATTCACATGTGACTCTTAGTGAGACCAATGCCAACACGTTCGGGAATAGCACATTTTTTTTTCCTGTTGTCTTACAAATTACCATCATTTTGAGGGGAAAAATAATGAATACGTTTGTATACACCGCATTTGATATGCATAACGAGCATACTTTATACAGGTGCTGTCAAAAATTTCCCCTTAAAAGTTGATCCTTCCTGTACATAAGCTTACCCTTTGAAAATTTTCTCTTTGAGAATTACGTTACCTGAGAGGGGATGATCAAGATTCTTAAAGAGTATCAAGGGATGAGTTACAAAAGTTGATCTCCCTCAACTATATCAGGTTTCACTGCCATGGATTCAATTCAAATACTTAGTCATTAGAAACCAATAAGATAGTATGGCCGAATTAAAAATAATGTAACTGACCCTAAATATTGTTCTTCTTTTTCGTTTCAGGGTCGGGGTGCGAGGGATATGCTCTATGGGCAACTTTACACCCGGATGTAGACCAGAGACGGCGTGCGGTTTTAGTCGGTACAAGCCCGACATAACCGCCCCCGCTGGCCAGCGGTTATCAAAGGGGACTTCCGCACGAAAAAAAAAAAAAAAAGAAGGGTTCCTTTAATTTTATTTCCAAGTTGATGTATAACTAAAAAGTAGCCTATGTTACTCAAGGATAAGGTAGCATTCTAATGGTGAAATAATTTTTGAAAACGGTTCAATAGTTTCAGAGTTTATCGATTACAAACAAACAAATCTTTCCTCTTTATAATACTACTACTAGTATAGAAGTATACAAGACCAAGAAAAAAAAAATACAACAGCAATAGTATTTTATTAGTTTTTAAAATTCCGTACCCCTAGTCCGACTAGGTTAGCACGAGGTATCAACACTTTGGGGTGTGTGTTGGGTAACCTCCTCGAGTGCCGCTCCGATTCCGATCCCGCTGCAGTCCGGGGGGAGCGGAATTGGAGCGGCCGGTACACCCTGGGCGGCGGTCAATGGCTTCCCCTTCACCCCTTCATAGGGTTGGCATTGATCGTCGGCCAATACCCAACGTGGCGGGAACACATCGCTCTCCGTACTCCTCTGCTTTCAGAGGAGACAGGATGAGCGATGCTGTTAGTGGTGAGATGGCCCAGGGTCAGCCGGGGTGCGAGGGATATGCTCTATGGGTAACCTTACACCCCGGCGTCTGAAGGCCCGAGACGGCGTGCGGTTTTAGTCGGTGCAAGTCCGACATAACCGCCCCCGCTGGCCGGCGGGGGGGTATCCGAAGGGATTTCCGCACGATAAAAAAAAAAAAAAAAAAAAAAAAAAAAAAGTATCAACACTTTGACCAATACAAATTACATTTACAATTTTCGCCGAGACCAAACCAAATGTTGGTCGTTGGCTGAAATGGTAAAAGTTCAAAGCATCTGCTCTCAAAAATAATAATTTAAGATCAGGTGCGGTTTCTTTTCGTGCTAAAACCCTGCAGAAATACAAACCGCACTCAATGGCTTCCACTGTTCGAACATCAGTGCCGAACGCTAAAAATAACTAGGGTGTTTTATATAGCAGGCGGGGGCGGCCAACGGGGAATACCGGATCGATTCCAGAACATACATCTGCACGGGATTTCCAAGGTCGATAAAAATTGTCTGTGATATTGAATTGGATCTATGGTAGTTGAAGAAAGAACGTTAATTTATTTTATTATAGTATAATCGACAGTGTAATGTGCATTAAGTCGATGATTTTACTTTATCTCTATTTTCACGAAAAGCGTCGGCAGCTTAATGTTTAACGAGTCAGCCTTACGATCGAGACGTCCCGAGTTCGAATCCTGGCCATTACACTACCAACGTAAACCCACTCCTAACACAATCATTTAGCTTAGTTGGAGGAGTTAGGGGAATATTAGTGATTTTGGTTACCCCATTCTATTATTTAAAAAAATACCTGCCCTTAAAAACCATTATTACAATTCTATAACCAAACTCATATAATCTTAAAGCAAATGAAACATATTTCTCAGCTAAGAAAAAGCCGCGGGAGCCTAGTTGTATGGGTAATGGACTGCTGAGACGAGGTCTCGGGTTCGATCCCAGGTTTTACCATGGCACACACCAATGACTTTTCGATGCTTTTCGAAGTTATGTGTGTATTTATCGCAGGTTTATAAGTGCCCGGTTAATTGCAATAGGCTCGCCACCTATTACATTGGGACCTAAACATAAACTGGCGAAATGTGGGTGCTAGCACCTCTGCCTTCCCCTTCGGGGATATAGGCGTGAGTTTATGTTATGTTATGTTATGTTCTCAGCTATATGAGAATACTTGCTTCAGTCTCTTTTATGTTTTAATAAATTCAATAGAAAACATTTTTACATTCGCAGAACTACCCTTTACCAAAACAACTCAACTGTAAAAGAGCGGGAATGTTTCCTTTAAATTCCGAATAAATATTTTTGCATCAAAAGCTCCAACATTTCCCGGTGCTGCCGGCATACCATTTCTGGTTCATGTTGCATTTTGTACTTTGATAGAGATAGCTTTGCTATTGTGTCTCGATTATAGCTTGCAAGTAAATTATTATAAGATTAATTAAAATTCATGTCCATTCAGAGGCCGCCATTTATACATTATGTTAATTGTGTAATGTTTATTTGATTTGTATACATACTGTCAAAAAAGTACCGGGAATAGATCATATAGAAACTCAGTGAGTAGTCCTTTAGTTTGTTCAATGTGCGCCAGTTAGTTCATTTCAAGTGTTTTGCGATTTTCATAATGTACCCAAATTTTTGAACATTGCATCCTTCTTAAATTTTGCCTTGCAAATGGAATTTTTTGTTACATAGTGCTGAAATTGATAAATATGGCTTATGATGAACCGATTTATTTTAAAAAAACTGCCTGTGTCCATATATAGGCAGTTTTTTCAGCAAATTTAAATACGAACGAGGGATGTTGTGGAAGATTTGGCCTCACTTTAGTCAGTCATCATCGTCTTCAAATGAAGTAGATTCGAATACCGCGATGCAGATGCGATGTCGTGCACTTAGAATTTCTGTCAGAAGGTGAAACAGTAAATAAAATATATTATCTGTGCATTATAAGGCGTTTGAGAGAGCTAATTCGTCGGAAAAGGCCAAACTTGCGAAAAGAAAATGCATGAATTTTACACCGCGATAACGCACCATCTCTCAAGCCTATCATTGTGAACGAATTTCTGGTCAAAAGCTCTACCAATAATATCGAACAGCCACCATATTTCTCTGATATAGCTCCGGCTGACCTTTTTCTTTTTCGAAACCCAATTACTACTTTAAGGCACCCGTTTTCAGTCAACAGATAGCATTAAAAAAATCGCGGCGGGTATTGAAGGCGACTCCAAAAAATACGTTTAAAAAATGGTTTTGATGATTGAGTAGTTCGTTGGCGTATGAGAATTATTTCGACTGGGGACTCTTTCGGAGGTGATACAAAAAATTTGGTCGACTAATACATATTTTAAGTTTTATTGAGTGATTCCCGGTACTTTCTTGACAGAGTAGTACAAGAAAGTTTATGTATGTGTATACAACAATATTACACATTGAAGCTTGTATACTTCGGTTCAAAGTTTACGAGAGATGGAAAGTATGTTTGTGATATAAGTTTTGGCTGGAAATCAAGTGAATAACATAATTTTATGAGCAGCCAGAATGTATCTAATGAGGCACGACTGGCTATACATAGAGGATTGCTCGGCCTCACAGTTATGTATGGTAGTGAATGTTGTGTGTGGCAGAAGGTGTTCCTTCTGAAAGTAAACTCAATGCTGTGGAAATGAGAAGTTTGAGAAGTATAACTGAAGTGACCCTGACGGACCAAGTGTGTAACAGTGTGTTAAGAGAACGTTGCGGTGTGGTAGAAGATGTAGTGACCAAGATAGAGAAACGGATGCTTAGATGGTTTGGACACGTAGAGAGGATGGATGAAAGGGGAGTAACGAAACAGATGTATGAGGCGAGGGCTACTGGGCAACCCGGTAAGGTCGACCTAAGCGTACGTTAGCGAATCAGATCAAGGACGTTTTGAAGAAAGGCCAGGTCAGAAGTACCCGTAACCGGCATGCATGTATGAAAACAAATATGAAAGTGAAAGAAGCAAACGACGTATGCCAGGATCGTAGCAAGTGGAAAGATGTTGTCTCTACCTACCCCAATGAGAAAGAGGCGTGATTATATGTATGTATGAAATAGCACTCACATATATAAACTATAATAGTGGGTTACTACTATAACTAACTAACTAACTATAATACCCTGGACTCCGTTGGCCGGGCTATACCCTGGACACTGCTCGAAAGTCTTCATACAGCACTGGTCGCTAGATCCGCGCGTGAAATGGTAGCTAGAGTGCTTCTGTTGAGCTCTCGCTGCAGTCTTTGGGTAAACTGCCTGTTGCACTTCTTTATTAGGTAGTACAGAATAGTGATTGACAAAATGATGATGATGGCGGTGATCAACGTCTCTAGAATCTCTAGCTTCTCATGGTATTGAGTAGTCGTGGCCGAAGCAGCTCCGTTGGCGTTCTGCGCGATGACTACTTGATCCTTCGAGTTTCTTCCTCCCATGATAATTTTTTTTTCTTTCTTCTATAATAAAAGCTTCTTTCTTCTATAACAAAGTCTTCATAATTATCTTGCTCTTCTTTGGTGGTTCTTCAAGGGCTTCAAGGGTTCAAGGGCAAGGTCGCCATATAATAGTGGGTTCTTATGATTCTTAGTAGGTCACATTGTCGTATCAATAAGACGTCAGTTCCAGTTGAAAGGTATGTTTATTCTCCTCATTTTACATAAAGTCATACTTAAGGCTACGTTGACAATAATGCTTACTTAGACATTACGCGACACGTTATATTAACGTGGATCGTCTAAGGTAGGTCCTTACAAAACAAAAGCGTTTATAAAATAAACTACAAAGTTACAAACATACTTCATAAAAAGGTATCAGCCAGTTTAACAGCTTCAAGGCAACGGTAACTAAAGAGCTACAACTACCTACATGTATGAACAGAGTTCCATTCAGAGATTCAGACGTATAGTCGGCATACTGATCATTGGCCATTGGCGAATACTAACTTTTTATGTGTGAATATTCGTTGCAAGTCCTCGTACTACTCGCGTCTAAAAATAGCCTTACGCGATACGTTGCAACGGATATCTCGAATGCCATTCAAAGCAATTGAAAGTATCCTTTACCTGGATTTCTTGTATCAAATATATTCAATTTTCTTTTTAACATAAAAAAAAATAACTTTAAATTATCATCATCCTCTTAGCGATTTACCGGTAGCGTCCAAATTTTACACTTTGGACCGCTTATTATTTTTGATTACGGTCTGACCTCCCACCCCCGAGAGAAAAACCTGCGCCCGAGCCTCATATATGTTGTTTAACAGGTGCACTTGGACCCCGAAGGTGTTGGTAAGGCCCTAAGACCCTAAGCCTATATAAAACATGTAAATGATTTATACTTTTTTTCATGTCAGAGAAGCCGAAATCTTTGCGATTGCGACCATTCCTTCTCTCTCTACTACGCACATAGTAGGAATAGTCGCAAAGCGGATTCTCGGCTCCAAAGTTGAAGGCATCGGATGCAAACGGGACACGCTAAGATGATGATAGACTTATACATGTAATTTGAATGCCTAACTAGAATATACCGTTAAGTACTTTTCCCTTGACAGACAGAGACAAAACCTGCTATTGGCTTTCGAGCCTTAACACCTCACGAGGTTTTTCACACTCATTATACCTTTCATATCAACCGCCGGTTTCCGTCGCCACCATTGCCAGTCCTTTTCTCAAAACATCACAGATTTCATCATCATCATCGTTTGGTTGACTCATTCGTCCTATATTCCCGAAACATTTCAAAATTTTTGTCCAAGAAATATCTCAACATGTGTTGTCTGTGATGCTAACCTCGAGAGATAAAGGCATTTTATGGAAAATATGTCGGCATGCATTTAATATAGGTTCATGGATACCGACAGGACTCTTACAGGCGGTTGTGGCCACACCAACCTCTTTCCATATTCTTCGTACTTATAAATAGTACATTCATACACACCACACCTTTCTCCCTTTAACGTGAATTAAACAGAAAAGGCAAGAGGCATAAGGCATAATAGAAGCAAAATCGTACGATCGCAGATTAAAATTGCGTCGATACGTACGATTTTACTTCTATTATGCCTTATGCCTCTTGCCTTTTCTGTTTAATTCCTCTTGCTATTACAGAGACAACAGTCCGCCAATTCCTTTTGCCGTCATACACATCACGCGAGCTTCCTGTTCTATAAAAAATGTATACAAAGTACAATTAGAGACCTGGATTCGATAAACAATAATGAAAGCGGATTCAAGATTCAAGAACAACGTGACCGTTATCTAAGCATTATCTTCGTAACATGTGTTTTATCTACCGCCCGTCTGGTTGGCTCGGTATACTACTGGCGAGACAGATTTTCACACGCGTTCTTGACCGGTCGTGTCGTAATAATAATTCTTATTTAACAGAATACGCGAGATATTTTCGATATTCTGAAACTACAGCTAAGTAGTTAGGGTTTGTGAACACGTATCTAATATTCAAATAAAAATTATCCATGTAAGCTATTCGAAAATATTAATGGATCGCCTGTTTCGAGTGTCTTATTCGAAAATGCTTTTGGAATCGTTTTTTCGAGTACCTTACTCAAAAGTGTTTTGGAGATCGTCGCTTTGGGGTAAAGTACTAAAAAATGTTATCGGGATCGTATAAAAATATTTTTGAGCACAGCATCGGCTGTTTCCATTAGCTTATATGTATAAAAAATTGAAATTGCCTATTTCGAGTAACTTATCCAAAAATATTTTAGGATTGGTTGTTTTACGTAGCTATCTTGTAAATGTCTCTCGAGTCGACTTTTTCGAGTACATAAGTAACTCGAAAATTTTATTGGGATTGGCTTTCTTAAGCTGTGGTGAACGAAATAACTCGAAAATGTCTTCCTTTCCCTTATACCTACAACTTCCTCATATCGAAGTTATACCGTATATTCTATTGGTAATTCAAGAACGATATTTAATGTAAAGTTTGTCCCTATTCCGAATAAATTGCCTATAATATGACCCCTTTTGTATAACGCATAAGGGGTCTCCGATACTAAGTTGGGAATCAGTACTGCAGCCTATAAATGCAATATACAGGTTAATATAGGGTGCAAGGGGATCGTTACCATGACAACCAGACGAAGCTTATAAATGCACTTATATGTATACTCTACGAGGGGTAACTGGATAACATGGAGAGCAAAACATGTAGCGATATAATCCTTTATGGAAATAAAATTTTGAGGGTTGAGTTTCATCATGCATTTTAACACCAGTAAAGTCGCAAACGATCTTTCGTTTAGATATGTCGTCGCGTAAAAGCTGTTTATTTCTTAATAGTGCGCGCCGTGGCTTCGCCCCGTTACAAATATAGCACCTTACCCGTGGACTTTCTAAAACAAGTTGAATTCCTGAGACGAGCTCAGCCGAATACAAGGGATTTTCGATGTTGCGTTTTTTTTTTGCGATTTTTTGCGATTTTTTTTTATCTTGCAATAGTTCACCCCAGCACGAATCTATTACCGTAAACAGCAACTCGATAGCTCATCTCCTTCATACCCAAAACCGTGACAGAAAATTGGCAACGACGACGTCGACGACGACGACGACAACTCGATAGCAATAGGGCTTTTCTAAAGAAAATCCCTAAAAAATCGTTCATACAAATCTTGTACTGACAATAATAAACACAAAAAAAAAAGAATTATCCTATTTGGTGTAGTCACTGGGTAGTTATGCACGTATATATCGCATATTACCGTATGAAACTTCTCATACTTATAACCATAACATTACCCATTCGTGCCGACCCTGGGGTTATCCTTTCGAGGGCTTACCCGGGGTGCCCGGCAACGGACACTTGGGGAGGACACCGTGCGGTTTTAGTCGAGACACGACATAACCACCCCCGCTGGCCAGCGGGGGGGTATCCGAAGGGATTTCCGCACGAATAATAAAAAAATAAAATAAAAAAAATACCCATTCGTGCCGTGAGAATAATGCTCTAAAAGCAACTAAAGTTAAGACGCCACCGACCAAATACTTCAGACAATCAATCAGGTAGGTTAAGATGGAAGTTTGAAATGCCGTATAACGAATCGACTACCTACACGTTTCTCGTATTAGCTAAACATTCGTTATGAAAACGCTTGATGGACCGCGTAATACACGATTCAATTCTGGCACGGCACGATCAATAAACTCTGGTATGCACACAGCGTTCCAACTCTCAATATACTCTCGTTTGCTAATTTTCCTGCAATACAGGGCTTATTATCTGATGCGGCCATTAATGTATAATCTTGGATATATAACGACCTCTGTGGCGTAGCGGTAGTGCATTCGACTGCTAAGCCAAAGGTCGCGGGTTCGATTCCCGCTCAGTGCAAATATGTATATTTGCATTGGTCTGGGTGTTTCTATGTATAATATGTATTTATTTACAAAAAAAAAAGTATTTAAGTATGTTTACCCGCATTCTAGAACCCATATGACAAGCTCTGCTTAGTTTGGGTCTAGATGGCGTTGTGTACTTTGTCGTACAATATTTATTTATTATTATACCTTCCTAATATTACTGACCGCCTACTTTAACCGCAGGAGCTACAAACTTCGAATTATGGCAGTCGATGCCTTTTATGTAGTAATCATTCACTAAGCAAGGATTTTTGACAATTTCACCCCTAAGGGGGTAAAATAAGGGATGTAAAATATATTTGGTAAGTATACGATCAACCTGAAAGTGACCTATGGTGTGATATGAGGTCGGTTACAGTTTTTTGGTCATATTTCCGGTTATACTTAATCAATTGCAATCAAACATACGGCAGATTTTAAGTCTGACCAAGACATTTCTAATAAAAAAACCACATCAAAATCTGTTCAGTAGCTATTGCTTTCATCTCGAACAAGCAGAGAAAAATTCCAAAAGAATTTTCGTGTTCAGAATCGTTTATTTAACATTCAACCAAGTTTTTTTTCTCTAATATCTGTAATGTACAGACATAACTAATTTACAATTGTATAATAGTATATATAATATCTTGCCTTTAGGTACACAGGAATTCACAGGAAGTCCGGGGGGAACGGAATCGGAGCGGCCGGTACACCCTGGGCGGCGGTCAATGGCTTCCCCTTCACCCCTTCATAGGGTTGGCATTGATCGTCGGCCAATACCCAACGTGGCGGGAACACATCGCTCTCCGTACTCCTCTGCTTTCAGAGGAGACAGGATGAGCGATGCTGTTAGTGGTGAGATGGCCCATGGTCAGCCGGGGTGCGAGGGATATGCTCTATGGGTAACCTTACACCCCGGCGTCTGAAGACCCGAGACGGCGTGCGGTTTTAGTCGGTGCAAGCCCGACATAACCGACCCCGCTGGCCGGCGGGGGGGTATCCGAAGGGATTTCCGCACGATAAAAAAAAAAAAAAAAATGGTACACAGGAATTCTGGGGCTTGGTTATTAGAGGTCTTAATTAAGTTAGGAGAGAGGCCAGGTGATTCAACGCAATGTGAATCAATTTGGTTCACATTACATCCAATATGGCCGCCTTACAGATGAAACGAGTCACTTGTTATACTTATCCAACTAATTAAGGCGGGTTAAACGACGATTAGTATTCTATACTTGATTGTATACATGCAAAATTGAATGAAAAACAGTTTATTGAAATAAAGCTATAATGTAAACCATTGTTATCGAATACTCGTTAAATACTGAAGCGTTTTGTATAAGACGGTTCATTTTGGTTTCCCTTTCGATTGCATAGTGGTATTATCGTATATTACTATTATTTCGTTTTATCATTTTATACATTTATAAATAACCCATATATCACTATTTAAATGTGTTAAAAAATGGGCGAAGTAGCGCAGCGAACTTAGCTGAGCTATGAGCGCTAACCTAAGTGGTGTATCGGAATCCGTTTTGGGTGAGGGGTAGAAGGACAATGCACGACGACGGCTAAGCCACACGTCGCTAATGGTGGGGTAGGTGTATTTCACATAGCAATACTGTTCTTGCATACCTCGTTTCAATGAGTATGTAAATAGCTTATTTGAGGAAGTTTACCTAGTATTTCTTTTCCATCACACACTAAAACCCCTGCGGTTTGCCCTGTCGGAGACCTGAAACTATTCAGAACGCCCGTAAGGTACCTTTTTTATTTTTTTATTTTTATATCACTAAGGTGGCAGACAATCACACGGCCCACCTGATGGGAAGCGGTTACCGCGGCCTATGGACGTGTGCAACACCAGTGGCGTTACACTCGCGCTGCCGACCCTGTAAAGGAAAGGGGATGGGAAAGGAGTTTGGGAGGGGATGGCAAAGGAGTTTGGGTGGGGATGGCAAAAGAGTTTGGGAGGGGATGGGAAAGGAGTTTGGGCTCCGGCACTCTCACTCACCAAACGGAACGCAACAGTTTAAATACTGTTACTTGGCATCGATATTCTGTGAGGGGGTGGTGCTTCCCCGGTCGAGTCGGCCCATTCATACAACGGCCAAAATGACTGTTGCTTGACTCTACCACCATGCCTGCCTGCCTGCCTAAGACCCATCTTTCTTCATTACTCATTACTGCTATAGTGCATGCCAGCTTTATGACGCAGGCACTTTAACCTGTCATACTTACATTGACGCGACGTCCAGGCAACATTGGCTTGGGCGCGCATCGTAAAAATTTACTCTCATTTTTCTCTAAAGCGCCAAAAGAAGTATAACTTCAATAATACAATCCTATTGGTTTATTTCATACGCATATCTGATGGAAAGGCACTCAGATATAAATACTAAAAGTTTTACTTCGTCCTCCACTTCTCAGAATATTTTGTATTCACACAATAGTATAATAATAATAGTATAATAATAGAGCGGCGATAGTCCAGTGGCATACGTAACGGACTGCTGAGACGAGGTCTCGAGTTCGATCCTGACTTTTCATAGTTATGTGTGCATTAATAAATGTTAATTATCGCACGCTTAATAATGTGCCCGGTAGATGGCAATAGGCTCGCCCCCTATTACATTGGGACATTAACATAACTGTCGAATCGTGGGTGTGTAATACACCTCTGCCTACCCCTTCGGGGATACAGGCGTGAAGTTATGTTATGTTACAAACGGTAGAAGATTATATAAAGTCAAAACCTCTGTTTCTAAAGCAAAGAGGTTCTAATAGCTTGAAAAGTTTAAGAGTCGGACATACTTAGGGTTCCTCTTTGTACGATGTGAAAGCGCCTAACTTGCATACCAAGTAAGGCCTTTTGACGTTCGCACATACACGATCAAAAAGTCTTTCGCCAAAGGTAAGGTCAAATTAGGTTAGGAATTCGCACCGTCTTAATGTATTAGGTAGGTACTCCACTAAATTGAGTACTCTAACCTCAACCTTCTTTTCAGACAGCATTTTCTTACATACACTCACGCTATTTCTCCAAGGTAAGAACTTACTGACACTATTTGGTAAGACGTGTGTTGGTTGGGTGGATGGTGTATTTAAACTATACGATCTGTTAAAATTTACTCACTATTATTTGCACGAAACAGGCGTCCGCATGCATACGTCGCAGCGCAGGCACTTATGTAACTTTGTTTTTTTATAACATGTGTACACTAAAAGCATTATGATAATCGGTATTAGTTATCTGTCAGCAATAAAATAATAATATACAGCGTACTATTAACTATTAACTGTGGACAGACGACCTAACAAAGAGCGCAGGGACACGGTGGATGCAGGCCGCTACAGACCGGTTGAAATGGAAGTCGATGGGGGAGGCCTATGTTCAGCCGTGGACTTCCCACGGCTGATATGTCGATGATGATGATTAACTGCTACGCAATGCCACTGTCTCAATTGTAGTAAGTTCGATCCCCAAATGGGACAATTCTGAGTCATGACTCTCATCATCATCATCATCTCAGCGTTGGGTCCCGGTTGCAACCGAGGCCTCCACCTCGTTATGAGTCTGCTTCTAGTTAATTAACGTCAGAGAATATCCAAGTGCGAGGGTTTTAACTAGATCAGACGGCTCAGTCGCCAAACGTCCCTTTCGCAAAGTGTCCATTTCTAACGAAAAGTTTCTCATAGCCAATATAACTCTTAGGCTTTCTGACACACGAGCCCATTATTACCAACCGCACGACCGGTGAACTGAGAACAAGCGGAGTTAGATCCCATTGACCTTATGACACGCACCAAGTTCTATTATTACGAGTAGTGACGTCATAATGCTTTTACGAGTTTCCGTTGAACGCTAGTAGGTTCAATATTGTGTTATGGTTACAAGGAAAAATATTGAACGGAAGGTCTCCACACCACTGTATCATGCTGACTCGATGCATATATATTTCTTTGTTAAAGAGGGGTCATTGGGCAGCACAAAATCTTCAGGGTCCAAGACAAGCTGTCACACCTGCTGATTGCCGGACGTGGCTCTGATGTAGGCTTCTCTCTCGGGGTTGGGGGTCAGTCGGCAGGGCTACTGTAAAAGCTAAAATAAACCAAATTATGAGAAGTAGGAGTAGGAGAGCGGACCATGGGCTCCAAAGTGTAAGCTTTGGATGGAAACGGGATTGGCGCTCAGGTGGAGAAGAAGGAGAGTATAGATAAAGACTTCCTGTTTGTATCTAGAGACGTTTGAAAGCGAAAAAACCTCCACTATAAAAAAAAAAGTAGTAACTCAACAGTGTCTATTTGTATAGTTTCTGTTAGTATTCGTATGCAGGATTGCCGAGCTTGGGAAAGTTTGATACTTGAGGAAGGCTAATTAAAACGATTTCAAAATGCATACTCAACATACATACATAAAGTAGGAAGGAGGCGAAGACCATCATGTTTCTATTCTCATTCATTTTTTTTAGTGCGGAAATCCACACGGATACCACCCCGCCGGCCAGCGGGGGTGGTTATGTCGGATTCGAACCGACTAAAGCCGCACGCCGTCTCGGGCCTTCAGATGCCGGGGTGTAAGGTGGCCCCATAAGGCATTTCCTTCAATGGCATTTCTTCCATGATTGTATTCATACGAACTCGGTTGTGGGTCTTAACCTGGCCTTTCTTTTAAACGTCCTCGATCTGCTCGCTAAACGTACACATGGTCAAGTCGACCCTTACCGAGTTACCCATACATCCTCCTCTCATAAATCTGTTTACAATCTTTTTTCATGATGACTTTGAGACATCCAGATGATACTTTATCGATCATCAATTCAATTTTGACGCGTAATTACTCTTGTAAACTAATAGGTAGGTACAACGAAATGTATGCACGCAGTAGACAGTGTAATTACAGATTCTTTAAGACTGTTTTATCTAAATTTGAAATCGTGTTTATAACTACTCATATAATACTAGTATACTATTCAGATAAGTAGCCGAGGTTTTAATAAATAGTAGTTGAATAAGAAGGTAGGCATTGTTATTTTTTTTTTCTAATTATAAAGTCATTGAGGTATAATGATATGTTGTAATTGCCGACTGCAATTAATTGGTACAAGGGCAAACAGATGATGATGATATAGCCCACCAAATATCATGTCGAAAGGATTTAATAAAAGCGTATTTACAAATGCTTCTTTAGCCCAATAGTTGCATAATGTTGGGCTAAAGAAGCTTTTGGGCAGACAAATTGTGCATACAAGCCAAGTCTCCTTTAGCAAAACACACACACCATGTTGGGCTGAAGAAGCTTTTGGGAAGATAACCAACGTTGCGCGCACCGCCCTGCACTCCCACCACTAAAGAAGTGTTGGGCTAAAGAAGCATTTGTAAACACGGAAAATAAACCAATGACTTCTATGCATACTACTAAAATGTAGATAATGTAAAACAGTTTGTGTTTCCTTTGCTATTTTGCCTTGAAATGAATGTTTTCGCGTTCTTTCTTCTCCTTTCTAAAGTTCTCCGTGAACTGTCCTTAAATTTACACTGCGTTATCAATCCTTTGTAGACTTTGCGGCTAAGTCAGACAACAGTCGGTATGATATTATCCGTAACTTAAAGAATACCTTCTTTTAAATTAAGTATATACGTAGACTGAATAACTGCTTTCACTTACCTGAAACGAAACAAAAAAATATGGTTATTACAAGGTAGGCATGTTAAACTAAAAATCAGGTTTTTAACACTTTCAATCATAACACAACATGATCTAGAGTCAAAATTAGTATAGCTCAGTGAAGAATGGGACGCAGAAACAAGATGAATGAGTTAATGAATTTCGGCACCTATCTGTATAGACGTAAACATAGCGCACTTATTGTAATGTCTTCTTTATAATCATATTTTTATTTTGTGGATCATATGTTAGTTATAAAGGTCTTATAAACCACAAGATAAAGTGGAGCATTTTTGCTGGTCAAGTAGTGGTTAAAAATAAAAAAAAACAGTGGCATTCTGGGAGTGCCGGCTTGAACAATTATGGGTCGTTTATAATTATCGTCATCTTTCATTCCATCTCTCTCCATCCCTACCTCCCGTAGGGACGGAGAGAGATGGACTCTCAGACCCTCACTAACTTCTTCCCCAGCCCTCCCTCCCTTCATCGATCCATCCAGATACAACAAAGATGGCAATGTTATAAAAAAAATGGATAGCCTCTCATTTACGTAGGCGTCTCGGTGACGAATGGTGAGATTAAAAAAAAATATTTTTTATATTTTCATGATTTTTCTTCACCCAAAAAGTGCTCATATGGAAAGTGCTCAACGCGCCTAAAGAAGTTTTCACTTAAACAAAATGTTTTGTTCTGTACAACCTAGTAAAATGAAGTCATTCATTAGAAGTTGTATGATTTAGTAACCTCTTAATTACTGGCGATTGAAAAAGAGTGGCGTAAGTTTTTATTGCCGGATTCTTTTCTCACATGATTTACCTATTGCCTTGCGAATCTGGCAGTAAATGTTGAAACTTTGTTTTTGAAATTCATAAGTGTTACTTTCTGACCTAAAGCAATAAAGATATCTTTCAACATTCCTTTACGTCATATAAGTTATACATATTAGTAAGTAATAAAAAAGGGTCGAACAAGCCCCGGCAAGACAAATATATTTAGACACGAGCGTAACTTCTCATAGATCAAATCGTAAACCATACTTGTGTATTCATCCCTAACGGCTAACTATAATGGTCTATCTATTATATTATTTCTAGACACAAACTGGCTCACAGGTCCGGAGGGGCGGTGTAGCCGGTCTCATGAAAGGTCGGTCTCATTTTTATAGGAAAAATGTTTTCAATATGTGCTTGTGAATGTGATGTGTGATGCCTGGAATTCGATTTAGGTGTTGTTCAAAGGTTCAAAGGGATAGTATAATACTTTTATTTTTTTCAATTCAAAATGATTTTATTAGAACCCGACAAAGTGGAATATACGAGAACTCTCTTCCTTTTCGAGTATGTGTTGTAAGGGATAACGGTTTTCTAAAACGGACCTTTTTTCTTTTTAACGCCTTTTTATTTTTTAAGTGTGCCAAATAACCGACTACATCCCGATTGCGCGTCACGATGGCTAAATCATGCGGCACTGTACATACCATTCTGCCGTCCTAAAGTTAAAAGCAATTTTCACATATTTTTTTTAAACAAATATTTTTTACATTCTAGCGTTACAGGAGTGTCCAACGTTTGTTCATTAGAGCTACCGCTTATTGTATTTGATTGGTATGTCGGCTTTTGCGAGTGCGACTGCCATCTTAGCTCCCAACCCTAAGAGGAAAGTCTTCGCCAGAGCCTCTTCCGTTGTTTAGCAGGTGCACCGACTTGTAGGTGAGGTTCACTTGGGCCTCAAAGGTGTTGGTAGGGCCCTTTACGCCCTAACAGGTGAGCATGTGGATCACTGATTTAAAATAAGCCACATTTCGCAAACTGTCCGAATGGAACAAATTGGCGAAATGCAGCGGCATTTCGCCAATTTGTTCCATTTTGATCCCAGCGTGTCACGTAACTGCGGCAATACACAAGCGTATGTCTTTCCAGCTCGCATGACGTCATCGGTTGTTGGGCATAAAAATTACACGTTCGGTTTTCATTCTTTTTGAACGGGCATACCCGGACATTTCTATTTTTCTGTTCCTTACATACATTTAACGTTATGTTCTGTATTTTACCTACAGTACTAATAAAACCTTTAAAGCTTTTTGTAACGTGAATTTACTTTCAGTAACTATTCTTCATCAGGAGAATAATGCAACATGACATCAACGTTGCCAAATCCTACCCTAAAAGCGATGTCGCCATTCAACATACTCCTAATTTTCCTATCCATTTATATCAAATTACTTGGGAAGGGCCATAGACTCGCACCCTTTTTTGAAACGTGGGTGTGTTATATGACTTTGCCTACCCCTCGGGGATACACAAGCGTAAGTATATGTTACTAGCGGGCCTGACAGAAGTTGTCTTGCAATAAGATTCTAGAACCTGCAGCAACACCTACCGGGTCCAAAAATCTAAAACATTTTAGAACCTAGAGTGTATGGGCTCCACCAAGGCCTTCGGGGTCGAGGCATCCTCACCTGCAAGCTGGTACACCGATGATGATGATGCGCTGGCACAGGCTTTCTTCTTGGAGTTAGACGGCAGTCGTTCCCGCAAAAGCCAAGATAAAGCCAATTACTTGGTGGTAGAGTCAAGCAACAGTCATTTTGGCCGTTGCATGAATGGGCCGACTCGACCGGGGAAGCACCACCCTCTCACAGAATATCGACGCCAAGTAACAGTATATGAACTGTTGCGTTCCGTTTGGTGAGTGAGAGTGCCGGAGCCCAAACTTCTTTCCCATCCCCTCCATAACTCCTTTCCCATCCCTCCCAAACTCCTTTCCCATCCCCTTTCCTTTACAGGGTCGGCAGCGCGAGTGTGACGCCACTGGTCAGTCGGTGCAAGCCTGACATAACGGCCCCCGCTGGGCGGCGGGGGGGTATCCAAAGGGATTTCCGCACAATAAAAAATAAAAAAAAGTACAGACATACAGGTAGGTACAAGAAAAAAAATCTGTCACCAATGATGCCGAGGAGAACTTGAAGGTCTTAAAACGACACGTTAAAAACAGTACAGTTTCTGGCCGCTCAGCTGTTAGAGGGATGGAGCACGGTGTATAGCTCCATCTCTCTCCATCGATGCAGGTACTTCGATGAGTAAACGTATAATTGTACTTGGGTTAAAATGCTCCATCGCTAAAATGTACAATAATATACTGTGGTCATAATGTTTTCGCGACCTGAATGATCGTATGACAGAATACGACAACGTCAAAATGTACAATCGACCTCTCTGTAATGGTTAAAGTATCTCACGGTTTAAACGATCCTATGACAGAATACGCCATCAATTGAATTCCTGGACATCCTATTTTTTATGTGCGTCACACTTTGTCCCCCAGTGCCTCCTTGTGGCACTGTAAATAAATCAAGAAAGAGTACTTACTCATAATGCACATTATCGCTTATTTACGTTTTGCAACTTTCAGAATTTGACACGTTTGTAATTTGTCATATGCTTTTCCTAACAATTGCTCATTAATGAACTATTTGACTATTGTACATTTTGGCGATGGAGCATTTTAACCCAAGTACAATTATACGTTTACTCATTGAAGTACCTGCGTGTCTCCATCAACTGAGCGATCGAAAACTGAATTGTTCTCTCGGTCTTTATTTGCATGTTAATGGAATAAAGTTGGTACTTTAATAGAATAAAGCATACCGCAGGGGTGTATGACGCCAAGACCCAATTCGGTACACCTGCTAATAGACGAACGAGACTGGGGGCGTAACGTGCTCTCTGAGGTACAGATCCTAAGACTCACCTGGTTAATATTGCTTTAAGTACCACTTAGCCAAGAGTACGAGTAGGGATCTTAGCCATAATACTATTCACTCTCTAGTCTCGTATACTCCAAATGTTGTAAATTAGTATGATAAGCTTAAAACCTAACCGAGGTACGAAACTTTGTTAATAAATTATGAAGCTTTTATATTCCGCCATTCAATGAACATAACAGGATAAAATCGATGGGCCACGTGCCACGTGTCTGTATGCACGTTGAAAGTTGGCGAGTTCAAAGCCGTTTATATGAAATTTCGGTTCGGTACAGTGAGTAGTATGGTGCTGACATATTTAGCTTAGGTTATATTTTGTGTGTGTTATGGGTAGAATTGTATAACTTCGATTTGAATTAATCAAAATTGTAAATCAATTGTGTCTGAACATTGGAGATATTTAAACAAAAATATTTGAGATATGTTAAATAAACGATTCTGAATAAAAACATTTTTTTTCCGGAATTATAATTATCAGATATCATTACGTCATCAGAAAAACCCATTTTGACCATATCGGTCAAAATCTCACAACCTCAAAGTCAATACTACTCGAAAGTACAGCACTGATTGAACGCGTAAGCTGAATATGTTTAAGCTCGCGAAGGTGTAATCATCCGGCAATGGGTAAGGATTCCATTAACGGTAGAGAGATAAGGGATTTAAAACCAAATTAGGTAAAAACGGCCCAGAATGTCGTGCTCGGAGTCATTCAATTTTATGGATGACGAACGCCGCAATAAAACCTTCTGGGAGACATTTACGATGCAAATCTAATTAAACTGTATACTGGAAAGCTACAATGCAATTCATCCAAAGGTTTTCTTTTATATTCTTCCGGTGGTAGAAGAAAGTAGATAGCTGAACCTGAATTAGGCGTTAATTATACAGAAAAGGTATTTTCAAAGAAAATTGTACGTATAAACACGATTGCAGAGCAAAATCCTGAACTGAACTGATCCTGATACTGAACTCCTGAAATAATAGTCTTTTATACGTACTCGTAACTAGCTGTTGCTTGAGGCTCCACCCGCGTGGAATACAGATCTCGTTCTCCTACCAACAGGAACCTATTTCCGGGATTAAAATGCAGCGTATGTGCTATTCCAGACTATACATTTAATAATCTTCGTAACCGTTCATCCGTTCTGGCGTAATTGAATAAGAAACATCCATCCAACCTTCAATGACCTAGTAAAACAGTGAATTAGTCTGTGAACGTGAGCTGATCTTTACCAATTCTATTATTGCCATGAGTAAGATTTAAATTGGTTTGGGAGCCTTAGTTTCTGATGATTACACACTGAAGTGACTGGAGTAACAAGCCCGCTACCTATGTGAAATTGCCTAATACTCTTGGGGAAATTTAAGATTGCTGGCTCGCAAACTTCCTATACTTACACAACCCACGCTGCCCACAGAAACACTAGGGAATTAACAATTGGAAGGAATGCTTGAAGGTGGCATGAATAGAAGACTATAACAGAAGCATTTCTTTACAGTGTTCACGTATTAGGAGACTACAGTTTTCTGCTACTATGGGACTGGCCCAAGTGGCCCAAGATTTGGACTGAGGCTGTTTTAATCCGTAACTTGTTGTAATCTGTACTTACGTTTTATTCAACGAAATTCATTGATTAAAATGTGATACAGCAGTCGAGGTCTAATTTGATCTCGGTACAGACGGTATCCAGCCTAAGAGTAACTATGGTAGTTGGCGAGATAACTACTAAAAGCCTTGCACCTTCCGGGCAATCATATCCATTGTTTTATGCAAACATTACCAAAGTTCCAGGAAAAGCATCGTGATAGACAACTCCGGTGTGAATAGACATTTAATTGAGTCTGTTGACGAAATATCCAAGATCTTTTAAACCTACTTAGTTCTTAGTTTCTATATCATAATATTACTGCATATTTACTACTATATATTACAAAATGCATCGCGGAGGAATTCCACGATGCATTTTAGGTTTAAGTTTCTTTTATTTTAGTTTTATTTAGCTTAGTTAGATTTACAAAATAATCGATGTTTTATTATGAGTTAAATAAATATTATTATATAAATAATAATAATAAATATTCTACGACATTCTACACAGCGCTTCCAAGACCCAAAGTGCTTACTTTGGGTGCTAGTTTAACTAGCTTGTGTTATGGGTTCCAGAATGCGGATAAACATACATATGTTATGTTATTTTATATATATCATCCGCATTCGTGAACCCATAATCCAAACTACTTACATAATGCTTACTTAGCGTGTATCTACCGCTGCGTAGAGATGTCTTTGAATATTTACTTATTTTAACTAGCTGATACCCACGCGCAGGTCGGTATTCGTTTTTTTGTTATATATTCGGTTCCACTTAACCAATCGCAATCAAACATACGTAGAATAGATAGTAGAATACATAGAAAACAAACCTTATCAAAATCCGTTCAGAAGTTTTTGCTTCCATCGCGAACAGACAAACCGATAAACAGATAAACAGACAAGAATTCCAATTCCAAAAAAATATTTTTGTGTTCGGAATCGTTCATTTAACATAACCCAAGTATTTTTTTTTATATCTCCAATGTACAGACACAACTAATTAATTTTTTTTTATTAGTATAGATGAAGAAAAAGTAAATAAGCTAATACTACGGCTACAACTGTTCACTACATACATATAGATAAATATGAGCTTCATACAATATTCGAGGCTCAACACCGTCGCCGCATATAACAAAAGGTTCAATATGAGGCAAGAGCAACGTCTAAACAAGCCAAATATGTCGCAAGGTAAGAAATAAGCCCGCATGTATGCAGTAGTATTTGAGGCAAGATATAGCACATTACCTCTGCCGAATGTAGGACGAAGGGGCTAGTTTGCGTCATTCAATGTGTAGTCTAAAAGGGCAAATGGGATTTTATTAACATTAAATGTATATGAGAGTCTGTTTCCTAACAAAAAAAATGCTTTACTAATATTATAAAGCTGAAGAGTTTATTTGTTTGGTTGAACGCGCTAATCTCAGAAACTACTGGTTCTAATTTAAAAGTTATTTTTGTGTTGGATAGCCTATTTATCTAGGCTATTGGCTATATATCCTTACGCTACTATCCAGGGGAGTATTATTATCGAAGCAGTAATCATATATGACAAAAATCGAGCCAATTTCCATACAATATTATTAATATATATGTGACGGCCTCTGTGGCGTAGCGGTAGTGCATTCGACTGCTACGACAGGGGGCGCGGGTTCGATTCCCGCTCAGTGCAAATATTTGTATGCAAGAATATGTCTATTTGCATTGGTCTAGGTGTTTCTATGTATAATATGTATGTATTTACAAAAAATATATATATATAAGTATGTTTATCCGCAATCTGGAACCCATAACACAAGGGGTCCGTAACTAAACTTCGAGAGTTAATGTTCGATGAATGGAAAGTCGACAGAACGTTTGATCGAATATTGCTATTTCGAATGAACCGTTTATCGCCAAACGCAACTTCGACTGAACGTTTTATCGAATATTTATTAATCGATGGATTGCTGTTTCGAATGAGATTTAGACATGACTGCCATAAACTTTCCGGACTACTGATTCCAGCGCTTCGCCGGCCGCTACCGCGGCACGCTCGCTCGGCTTGCGCTCTGTTGGGGTCACAGTTCTAACCTAACCTAACCCACTTTACTAATTTTCGGACATTAGTCCATCGATTGATAAATATTCGATAAAACGTTCAGTCGAAGTCGCGTTTGGCGATAAACGGTTCATTCGAAATAGCAATATTCGATCAAACGTTCTGTCGACTTTCCATTCATCGAACATATAACTCTCGAAGTAAAATTACGGACCTTAACACAAGCTAAACTATGCTTACTTTGGGTCTAGAAAGTGCTGTGTAGATTGTCGTAGAATATTTATTTTATTATTTACTAGCTGACCCGGCAGACTTCGTACTGCCTCAATCGATGACAAACCTTTTAAACCTTCTCTGGACCTCCACAAATAATTCAAGACCAAAATTTGCCAAATAGGTCCAGCCGTTTTCGAGTTTTAGCGAGACTAACGAACAGCAATTCATTTTTATATATAAGAGAAAAGATTATTTATAATATTGTAAAACTAATAAATTACAGGAATGTAGCTATGGGTTAAATAGGTGCCACGGAGTATCGAAGTATGTCACGGGCGAAGTGCGTGGGACAGCTGGTGTGAAAATAAAAGTGGATTTCAACAAATGATAGGCACCGCGATCAAGCTGAATTGAACTGCTTTACTAATTTTTTTTAATGAAATTGATTGCGCGAAACGAGAGAATTCAGTTTAGTTGAACAGAATCTTTAAGAGGAGCGTGAAAAAAAATCTGTCTAGACCGGTAGAGATAACTATTTTAGTGATCGACAGTATCAGGAATGGTGGCCCGTATCTTTTGGACTTACCATCCAGCGGGGTACAGTCAATTGACGGACAAAATATTAAACAAAATCAGTAGTGCAATTCAAACAAGATTGTATGTTTGTTTGTTACATTCTCATTAATCTCTGTATCGAATTTGTCACCAGGCAAAGACGCAACTTGGATCTTAGAACAGTACTTTCGACCTTATTTACTTCGGTTCTGACTAATTTCGTTCCTGTTTGTCGTGGGCAAAATTAAAATATTATATTATAATAATGATTAAAGAAAAACATTTACGTAATTCCCTCATAACCATCCGGGGTATCCGAAGGGACCTTAGCACGGAATAAAATAAAATAGGTACTGTTGGGTAGTCCCCGGGGGACCATCGCGAAACCGGAGATGGCCCAGGGTCAATCGGGGTGCGAGGGATATGCTCTATGGGCAACTTTACACCCCGGCGTCTGTAGACCCGAGACGGCGTGCGGTTTTAGTCGGTTCAAGTCCGACATAACCGCCCCCGATGGCCGAGGGGGGGGGGTATCCGAAGGGTTTTCCGCACGAAAAAAAAAGGTACTGTTGGGTAAACCCCCAAAGACATACGAGAGAAAAAGATAACCCACAACACTTGAATGTTTCACCACTGAAAAGGTAAAAGGAAAGGGCCAACACCTTCGGGGTCCAAGCCAACCTCACCTGCTAGTCGGTGCACCTGCTAAACAACAGACGAGGCTTTGACGCACGTTTCTCTTTCGGGGTTGGAAGGTCAGGCGGCAGTCGTTCCCGGTAATGACGACATACCAATCAAAAACAATAAGCGGACCCTGGGCTCCCAAAGAGCAACTCGGAGATCGCTATGATGAAAAATAAAAGGAAACACTACACATCTGCTCAAGCAGTTACGGTTTCACAGCATCTATTTAATTTTTCATTAGTGATTGTCACCCGACCCCACCAGGCGAGGCCTCGGTGGCGGCCAAAGTCCGCCGGCAACCCTGGGGTTATCCTTTCGAAGGCTTACCCGGGGTGCCGGCAACGGACACTTGGGGAGGACACCGTGCGGTTTTAGTCGAGACACGACATAACCACCCCCGCTGGCAGGCGGGAGGGTATCCGAAGGGATTTCCGCACGTAAAAAAAAAAAGTGGTTGTCACAATGACTGGTGAAAATTGAATTAGGTCAAAGTGTTTTGTGAAATGCGTAGCTTCATTAATCGTCATCTTCAATATACGTACGGCACACCCCTATAACGACACGTCTCGATTTACACAACGTAGATTACGCAGATGTCTGTGCTTTGAGGTCAACATATTAAGGTCACTTAGCATAAGACTGGAAGGTTTAGGCGCAGATTTTTAGAGAAATTAAATGACAGACTAGCGAATTGTCAGGTGTTAGTATTTGGTCAGAAATGATCAAAATCGCAAAAGGTAAAGCAGCTGTCGTTTGACAGGTTCGCGATATAGATTAGCAAAATGACAGCTTCGCAATATGACAGATCCGAAAAACGTCAGATCTGAGTGTTATGAGAGTACCTGGTAGCACTCGACCAGGTACTCATTTCATGCTGATTTCTTATTCTCAGTTTCAGGCCATACGTAGGTAGCAGTGTGGGAATAGCAGTTGAAAAGGAGAAATTTTGTGTGTAATTGATTAGGATAGAAAGAAAAAAGGATTTATTCTAAATGCCTACGAGATAAACATACAAGAAAAGAAAAATACTACTAAAATAAAAGGAGTCATTCAGGCAATGAGTTATTTAAAAATGTCAAAAGCGAAGCATTTCATATGTTATTTTCTTCAATTTTCTTTCTTCTACTTTCATCAAGCCCAAGCCTATGTCTATGTTGCGGTCCTGGGCGTGGACGTTTTCTCGCTGAAGACCATGGTGAGAGAGGTGGTTTTCGACAGGAGTAAGTGGCACGCCGTCCCCTTTTTCTGTGAGATAGTAATGCGCGCGAAAGGGGCAGCCGAGAGGGAGCGGGAGAGAACCCTGCCCTCCGAGTTCCGCAGTTTACGAAGAGGACGTCGCAGACTTGTCTACGCTCAGGTCTACCGACCTCCACGATCGGGACCTGAGGACAGCAGTCGGCCGACTCGCCGTCCTTACAGAAGCAGGCCAAGACGAAGGCGTTTCGTGTGTGTGTTCTACACACGCCAACTCACCGACGCGAGATCATACCAGATCCCATAGGCTAGGCCGATGGCCGAAGTCTGCGGGGAACCCTGGAGTTATCTTATCGAGAGCGTACTCGGGGTGCCCGACAATGGACGCTTGGGAAGGACACCGTGTAATTTTAGTCGGTTCTTTTACATACCTACCTCATCGCTGGCACCGGTGGCGTGAAGGAACCTTGCTTCCACAAGGAAAAAAAGCAAAAAAAACCCGAAGCCTCTATAGTGCAAACCACTGTTGATCACACCAAAGTAAGGTAGTCAAGTCTTAGGATTCCATATTACATAACATACAATATACAGAATATGTGCGCCAAAGAGCCATTTGAATAGCTCACGTACTACACCACAAGATTGTTTCCTTTGCATATAACATTTTGTTAGACCTTATTCGTTACAATGCATGTGGGCAACGGTATGATAGTACGTAGCTACATCAACATAATAAATAAAAGTCAAGGGTCTCATTGTAATGATAAATATTGTTGCATGCATATAATTGTATGCACATGGTGCTTGTAACAAAAAAACTATAGTATTTTTCCATTTTATTTGTGTTTTGTTCTGACTAATCTCCGAAGTGTCTCGCCATATTTTGACGGGATTTCACTGGGAAAAAAGAGGGTAGTTTTAACCACAATGTCAACATTATATACACGTAGTATTTGTATCGAGAACGGAACCCCCAAAAACTCCGAAATATTTTATTCCGAATTTCATATAACCCAAGAAATGTGATTTTTTTTGGGATTTTCTTTAGAAAAGCCCTATTGCTAAGGAGTTGTCGTCGACGTCGTCGTCGACGTCTTAGTCGTTGCCAATTTTCTGTCACGGTTTTGGGTATGAAGGAGATGAGCTATCGAGTTGCTGTTTTCGGTAATAGATTCGTGCTGGGGTGAACCATTGCAAGATAAAAAAAAATCGCAAAAAATCGCAAAAAAAAAAAAAAAACTCAAAATCGAAAATCCCTTGTATTCGGCTGAGCTCGTCTCAGGAATTCAACTTGTTATGGTATTGATTGAAACTTTTCATTTTTTTACGTACATGTTGAGAACTACGCGGCAGGGTGGTCCATTGAGGGGGAAAATTTTTCATTATTTTTGCGATAGGACGCACCGTTTTCGAGATATTCTATAAATCGATTAGATGGTCGGTCGAGAAATGATCTTTCGAGATTTTGATACATCGAACAATGAGCCTTAGCGCTGCCGATGATTCGAGCTTACTGTTATTCGAGATTTTGATGCATCGAGGGAGTGAACTCTCGAGCTCATTATTTATCGATTTCAAGTACTATCGAGTAAACGTTTTCGGGCAAGTGTTATTCGATCTCGCGTCATTCGATTTCAAATAGGGAACCCGGGCTCGGACGTGTGTGAACGAGTTCATATAAAATGTACACAACTAAATTTTTTGAGCCCCTGAGGAGGCACGGCCTATCCACGGCCCGGTCACGGCCCTGATTTGTGTGAATCTCAATAGGTCAGAGTATTCCCTCTAGAAACTGGGGGCTGGTCGAATCAATCAGTCCGGACACTCAAGACATGTCATTATGTAACTATATATAGATATTTGAATATGTTCTACTACATTTGTCGCGGACTGTTCTATAAGGACTATTTCAATTATCCCAATACGTGTAACTGCTGTAGTGGCTGTATTCCACTGCGTGTGTCCCCGTATAGATTGTTCAAACCAAAATAAAACAGCTGATTGGCGTAGTGACGAGCGATGTTTATGCAGTAGCTTATATATTTCACAATATTTCGTAACATTCTCACTGTATATACATTGATGTTCTAGAAGTTTCAGTTGTGTGCGATACGATTGTTGTTAGTTTATGTCTATACTATTATTGAAGCGCGATAATGAAATCAGTTTGGTTTATTTACGTCCTTTTTTATGAACTGTCCGACTTCTGGGTACGGGGCAATTCCAGACACCCTCCACAACCCTCTCTACAATTAGTAAAAAATAGGAAGTTGACTGGTGCCGAAAGTTGCTTAAAAATTTCGATAATTTAATGTGGCGGAGTAATTAAAAAAGAAATGTTTAACAATAATTGTAACATCATTGTTGCTGTGAGTTCGTAAGAATTTCGGTAGATGGCTCCAACGTCGACCCAAGATGTTGGTATAGTAGAATTTTGACTTTCCAGAGTAGCAGCATAGGATGATACCTGGAGGCCTCACCTAGATCGTTGGATCCCATCTCAACATCACCAGCTAGCTGGTACACCTACTAATTGAAGGGCAAGGCTCTGGTACAGCCTTTGGGGATTGGAGGGTCAGGCGTAGTCAACTTGTCCACAGGCATGTAAACATTATTGTGTCTAAAATGTAAAACAAAAATACCTATGTATGAGACATATATTCAGGGTCAAACGCACTTGAAACCGCCGAGCTTGTTTGAAAGGTTTAATGACAGTAGAGGAAGCTCGTGAAGTATGTAAGGACAGAAGCAGATGGCAGTCTGTTGTATCATTGACAGTACAATACTTCGACGTGTAACGAACTTCGAAAATACAGATCGACAAGTCATTGCTTCGACAGACAATTATTAGACAATTAAATATTATTCCAAAAATAAGTAAAGTGGGTTAGGTTAGGTTAGAACTGTGACCCCAACAGAGCGCGAGCCGAGCGAGCGGAGCGAGCGTGCCGCGGCAGCGGCCGGCGAAGTGCCGGAATTGATGTTTCTATTGATTGGGTACATATTTAATTAGGTAGGACACATTTTTTAATACATTTCAGAGCATAATTATTTTGGGAGAATGTTAAAAAAATCTGTCAAACTAGTGGTCATTCGAAGATGTGTCTTGTTTAAGTATTGTCTGTCGAATAATCGTCTGTCGGAGTAGTGGTAATTCGAAGGTGTGTGTTGTCTAATAGTTGTCTGTCGAAGCAATGACTTGTCGATATATGTGTTTTCAAAATTCGCTACATGTCGAAATATTGTACCGTCTAAATTCAGTCCGTAACTCCTGTTGTTTCTGCCTACCTTGGAGTTAAAGAGGCGGAGTATATGTATGACTATGTACCTATGTATTGTCTATAATTTTCGTCCCATTTCAGAGCTTACCACTAAATTTATGAAAGCCGCTGTGGCAGTGTAACGAACAAAACTTGTAACTAAGCTAATAATACTAACAGTTTCTTGGTGTTATATTAACTTACAAGAATTTATTAGTGTTACTAAGAACGTTTGAGCTTCTTCCAAGGAGAGTACGTTTTTATGTTTAAACTAGCTGCGCGCTCTGGCTTCACCCTGCTGCAATAATAACATCTTATCTGTGGACTTTCCTAATTTCTTCTTTCATTCCAACCTTGCCCTGACAATACCGTAAATAAAAAAAATCCGTTCCCGCAGTGGGAACGCACAGGTAGATTTCGTGAAGCAATTAATATTATTTTATATAGAGAACTACGGACTTACACACACAAGTAAACACAGTAACATTTTTAACATGTTTAATTTTTTTTTCTCGAAAACGGTAACTTTTAGCGAAAAACTTTTCAGACATTTATTTTAGACTTAAAAATGGCCTATCCATATAAAAATCCGTTCCCGCAGGGGGAACGCACAGGTAGATTTCGTGAAGCAATTAATATTATTTTTTAACATGTTTTATTTTTTTTTCTCGTAAACGGTAACTTTTAGCGAAAAACTTTTCAGACATTTATTCTAGACTTAAAAATGGCCTATCGATTAAAAATGTTTCCGCCGCAAGAATGTTCACCGGTTAGAAGTTATGATTTTTTTCCCGAAAAATTTTGGTTTTTCCCCCCTCCACTTTTAGTTAAAGTTTTAATCTTATAGGTTTATATAATTAAAAGTTGTTGGTATTCATGTATACTATGGGATAAAATTAGAACGGTTCGAATATCTTTCATGGAACGTGAAATTTTGAGGAAAAACTGATTTCACAAAAAGTGAGGCCCTACCGTCCCCTTAGGCCGGATTCCACCCGTTCACGAACTTAAACTAAGTTTACACCCAAGCAATTTTTGACCGCAGTTTGAAAGCGATCGGGGCAAAAATGCGAAATGAGAGTGCCGCAAATTTTGGGAAGTGGAACCATACATACATTATATATATATATATAAACTTTTTGACCAGTGGTCATTTCGGACTCAGGGGGTCATAACTAGACCTCCTATGAAGATTTTTTTTATAAAATTCGACAGTAGTCAAGAAACCAATAGGTAGATCGATTTCCGGTAAGGCCCATCATGGAGGATTGGCTGGAGAGGCGACACGGAAGCCTCTCCTACCGACTGACGCAGGTGATCTCAGGGAAGGGGTGCTTCGGGGACCACCTGCATCGGATCAGGAAGGAGCCAACGCCTGAGTGTCATCACTGCGACGCGAGCGAGGACTCAGGGCTGCACACGCTGGCGGACTGCCCGGCGTGGGAGGCGCCGAGGCGTGACCTCGTGGCAGCCATCGGGGTGGGAGTCCTCTCGCTCGGCAGCATGATTGCGGCAATGGTGCGGAGCGCGAGCGCGTGGGCCGCCGCCGCCTCCTTCTGCGAGCATGTAATGCTCGCGAAGGAGGTGGCGGAGCGCGCCCGGGAGAGACTTAGAACTCTCCCGGTCCGCCGAGCCCGCAACTTGCTCGCCGCGCGTCGCAGGCAACTCAGGCGCCGGAGGTCGCTTAACGACCTCCGTCCTCCATGAGCGCAGGCCTGGGGGTGGCGGGTGAGGCCACCTGTCACCCCAGCAGAAGCAGGCCGGGACGGTGGGGCGACTAGCGCCCCTCCCCCAAACCGGGGCAAGACGGGGACACCGTGGTTCCCAAACCCGAGGGGGCCATCTCGAAACCGGAGATGGCCCAGGGTCAGTCGGGGTGCGAGGGATATGCTCTATGGGCAACCTTACACCCCGGCGTCTGTAGACCCGAGACGGCGTGCGGTTTTAGTCGGTTCAAGCCCGACATAACCGCCCCCGCTGGCACGCGGGGGGGGTATCCGAAGGGATTTCCGCACGATAAAAAAAAAAAAAAAAAAAAAAAAAAGGTAGATCGATTTCATCGAAATCTACCTTAAAGAATTATCCAATTTGGTGCAGTCGTTCGGAGGCAATTCCAGACACCCGGGTACATACATTTCACCAATTCCTTTTTATTTATTAGATTGTGAATGTGACCTGAAACCTGATTCGCAACTCAATCTTATGTCTACTTCGGATCATGTTCTACCAAAAGCCTGAGGGCCCTTACCTGCAAGCCGGTACATCTACTGATTGAGGGAAGATTTGTAGAAGAGTAACTGGGATTGGCGCTTACATGAAAAAGAGACGTGGAACGGGGCCAATGCCAGTATTTTTGCACACGGTGTCCTTAAAACAATTATTTTATATATTAAGCATGGAATTCTACGACTTGACAAAATAGTCCATTGACAATTAGTTACTAATGGGGTTGCCAAAGTCAGAAAACGCAATTTTATTTTTTAGATGCCAAATAACTTTGTTATTTTATTCTACGACTAAAACTTACGGAATCAAAGTTATAGCGAATTAAATTCGCAACAAAACTGCCTTTACAAAGTTTCTGTGCGACGAATAGTTCGCCTGATAGCGCGTAAAAACCATTCGTACCTCTTTTTAGAAGATGGCGCCCTAGGGTTGCGTCCACGCAAACTTGGAATTAACTTTACACTAACCCCCTCTTGATATCCAAATTAAATGGCGTTTATATAGACTTTTGCACACTAAACCTGAAAAATG
This sequence comes from Cybosia mesomella, assembly GCA_946251805.1. NCBI lineage: Eukaryota > Metazoa > Arthropoda > Insecta > Lepidoptera > Erebidae > Cybosia > Cybosia mesomella. The sequence continues at coordinate 5,130,469 of OX276417.1, forward strand.
TTTACCATTTCGATGGGACTAAAATACAAATTACAAACTCGTTATTAAATAATGACGTAAGTATTCAACCGCTTTCATTGGACGTTCGGATGTCATTAGTTCATTCGATATTCTTAGTTGAGTGGATTACATTGACCTAGCAGCACTAATGCTGCTCAGATTAGATCTCAAGTGCAAGCTCAAGCCTTGCTGTGATAAAATTATTTATAGCTAAGGCCCTGTTCCAGTAAGCTAACTAGGTAACAAGTGATAGTAACTAAAACTATAAAACCTACAGTACACTCGACGAAAATGTCATCGCTGATTCTCTGCGTCGGAACTTCAATACATGTTATTGCATATGAATGACCAGAATGACTAATAACGGGCACACTCAAGGAATTAAGAAAGTACTACCTAGCCTACCCCAATGGGAAAAAGAGGCGTGACTTTATAAATGTACCTACTACGCGGATAATCCGTCGCTTCATATCGTAGCGTTCCGACGCGGAAGATCCGTAATGTAAGATCCGTCATGTGTAGCGTAGGCCAAGAATCAAACTTTCAGTACTTAAAAAAAATACCTATATTTGCCTCAAAATATTCGCTATTTTGATTCCTTACAATGACACTAGCACAATTACGACGAATCTAACGACATAATCATTAAAATCGGTTCTGCCGTATAGTTGTTACGGGGAAACATAGGGACGGATACACGTACATAGTATACATACAGATCAAGCACATTATCCTCCATTTTTGGCTGTAAAAAGGACGAAGCCACGCGATAGAGAGAGACGCCTTGATAGCTTAGACGGCAATTTTACTTTTGAAAAAAAATTAATAATGAGATTTATATAATCTGATCTCACGATACGCTGATAAATGATGTCGTCGATGTATTAATATCATTTTCACAAGATTTCGTGATGCGTGATACGGCGAATGTAAAGGAAATTTAGGGCCTCCTGAAAACCGCATCAAAGTAATTAAATTGGACGAGTTGGTAATATAATGAAGTTACTGCCTTCCTTCGCAAATCGGGTCACATGACAGTAAGAGAAGAACTGCTTATAAAAAAGAAAGAAAGCATTACGAACATAAATATTGTGGATCCTGATAGAACTATAAGTAGATATTTGATTCCAAAAATATACTACCTTCTAAACTATCTAAGCAATCAACTATTGATTATTAATATTGTGTTTAGTTTACTCTCGGAGGATATAATTGGCAGTTTAGATATACCTATATTGGTGGTATTCATTCTTTAGACTTGGACTAAACGTTACCAACACGCAGTTTTTAGTCGAAGTCGCTGAGCACTAACGAATTTACAAACGATGTTTATATTGAAATAATAAACAATTGATTTATAATTATTTTTTTAATCTTCAGAGAAAAATTTAATATTTCTCAATTTCTGTTAATTTTTCATGTAAAGTTTTATAGCTATAAAACTTTTTAATTATTTTTTTTTCTTTAATATACCTATAGCGACTTAACACTGACTTGACTAGCTTAAGCGAATGCAGCTAATTCTTAATAGTAGCGACATAGTAATTAACCTGCCATGTCAGCCCCAGCTAGTCTGAAAAATAAAACAGTCTTTTCAATCTATTGTGATCTCTTTGAACCGCCACGCCGCCTGAGTGGCGGAAGTTAGCCTTTGTTGACTACCATGCAAACTATATTGCACTTAATTGCTAGGTCCTGAGAGTCGAAGTGTCGACATAGGTAAGAATCTATTTGCAACGCAACACTTATTCTGTGTACTACTTTTCCCTCGAGTCAATGGCAATCATCATTGTCATCTTATCGTTGTTCTCGGTTGCATCCGAGGCTTTCACCTCGGAGCTCGGGGTCCACTTACTTCTCCTGTTAAACCAACATATATTAGGCTTATACGGCTAACGACAGTGGCTGCCCACTTTCCTACCAACCCCTATAAGAAAGCCTGCACCAGAGCCTCGTCCATCAATCATTAGGTGTACCGGCTAGCAGGTGGGCTTTGCTTGGAACCCGAAGATCTTGGTCGGGCTTCAAAAGCCATTAACAATGGCAATATTTAATGGTATTAGATCTGTGCAGTCAAAAAATCGGCGACATTGAAAGCCACCTCAGTCGTTTCGTGCGGATCTTCAACTGTGCAGGTGTCGGGGCACAGCAGGTACGACAGGGGGTGGTCCATCGTTTGCAGAATTGTACCCCTTGTTTAAACATAACATACATACATAATTTCACGCCTGTATTCCAGAAGGGGTGTGCAGAGGTGTATTACACCCACGATTCGACAGTTATGTTTAGGTCGCAATGTAATAGGGGGCGAGCCTATTGTCATCTACCGGGCTCATTACTAAGCGAGCGATAATTATCATTTTTAATACACATAATTACGAAAAGTCAGAGGTGTGTGCCCGGGGCGACTGGGGATCGCACAAATAAATAAGTATTCTAGGACATAATAATATTACACAGCGCCATCTAGACCCAAACTAAGCAGAGCTTGTCATATGGGTGCTAGAATGCGATTAAACATACTTAGATACTTTTTTGTAAAGAAATACATACATATTATACCTACATAGAAACACCCAGACCAATGCAAATATACATATTTGCAATGAGCGGGTATCGAACCCGCGACCTCTGAAATAGTAGCCGAATGCTCTACCGCTTCGCCACAGAGGTCGTCAAACGTACGGTCGTACGTTTGCCCCTACCCTCTGCATCCAAGTACCCCATTTCATCCGGTTTGCCCTATCCTGTTTACTTACTAACTGGATAAACGGTTCAATAACTTTAATAACTTTTGAACTCGCATTCCCTTTGACCTTTAAGTAATCAACAAGTACAACAAAAACAAAATTCCGTTAATTAATAAAACGAATGATAAAAACAATACTTTTAACAAGATAGCAATATTATTGTGAAATTATTATAAAATATATAATTACCTATGACTTCTTAAAACAAAGTATGAATGTCTCTTAAAGTGCATTGTTTTCTTGTTCGACAATAGCACCCAAACTATTGTCGTGAAACTTTCGGGATTTAATACCTACATTAAATATTATTATAAATATATTTAAATAAAAATATTTTAATATATCCCATCTCATAAGTACATAAACAGTATTTCCCTTAAGATATATAAATTAATAGTTTATCGAAGAAATTTGAAAATCTGAAAATGATCATCTATTTTTGACGCTGACTATACCCAATCCAAATGAAACAAAGGTAAACAAAGCATAGCAAAATTCACAAATAGGCTTATAACTTATTCGTTTGTGATAATGTCGCTCGATAACGAATTTTCCGTTCGGTATTTCAATTATGTCTCTGTGATGACATCTGTCGCTATTCTAAATCAGTTTAATTTCGGTGGCGCACCAATGAACACGGACACGTGAATTGTATATTAAATGAGATCAAATGGAAATATTTGATGGTTCAGCAATTCGCAAGTGATACACTGGTGTTATCTAAGCTGCGATTATGGTTTTATTTATTTACTAGCTATGCCCGCAACTTAGTCCATGTGGACATAAAACTGGGTTTTAACAAAAAAAAATACGCCGAAACCTAATTATTTTTCTATAATTAAAGAAGCCTATGTTACGTCTTATAATAATAGCTATCTGCTAGTGTAAGTGCTGTTAAAAACGGCCCAGCCGCTGCAGAGATTACCTAATTCAAACAGAGGGACAAAAGTTTAAAAATTAGTTATCGTACGTTATATATATTATAATATAGATGCGTATCGATACGCATGCAATGCGTTTGTCCCGTCACTATAAATAAGCCCGTGAAAAAGATTTACGAATAGGAACGCTTTGGAAATTGGAGGAATTGATTTCGAATATAATATTAGACATTCCGAGATATTAGAATTAGAATAGAAGTGATTGAATCTTCTCTCAATGGGGACAATGTACCTTTCATATTGTGAAAGAACTTTCCAATAAGTATTCCGAAGAATACCCTATAAACAAACTCACATAAGTCGGCCTCTCTCTTTATAATATGATTTTATTAGATATACAGAATATCATTATTTTAACCTCACCCGGACAGAAAGTACTTTAAATACTGGAGATAGCGAATTTTACTACAAGGAAACATTCCTTTATTTTTAAAAAGAAACTAAGGTTTGACATGTCCTTATTGGATCAAACCCCTGAAATAAACAAAGATTTTAAAAAATAAGCTTTCAACTATTTTCGGGAACTCGGTAATCGAATCGGCTGAAATTCGAAAAAATAAAACCCCGTACTTTTGTAATCAATCGATAAGGTCCATCATAAGGATGTAATCTCTCATTTCTCTTTCCTTTCATGACATTCGTGAGATCGAGATTAGATCAGAACTGAAATTTGATCATATATTTATTACAAGAATTGGCCTTCAGAACTGTTCTTCTCTCTCGCTCTCGTAGATCGGTCACATAATCACAACATGACAACACTGGACCTGCTAAAAACCGATACATAAATATCTTATTGGGAATTCCACTCTGAAGAACAGCACGCTCTCTATATTTTGCAATACCAGGGGTAGGTTTCAAAATGTAATAAACCATCTCGCTAAAATTTGGCAGACTTTGCAAGGTTTCAGACCCAGACGCGCACGTTCGAACGAAGTTTTCCTTGACTTTATACGAATTCTTTTCAATGTAAATTGCTCCATAATGAAACATTTATTCAAAACGACAGTTACAGTTTTTAATTATTGGATACATAAATTCCTACCTATTTTGTGTGGATGGGTCATGGGGAAATCAATATTATTATAATATTGATTTTAATATAATTAACAACCTTTAGGTTTATAATGAGTAGGAATACCGTTTATTATAAAAGTGTGATAGCTAGGTAACCAATCAGTCTAAAAAACTAGACAATTGATAAAGGCAAACCGACAAGATCTACGTACAGTTATGTTCACTAACAACATTATTAATTTGAATATATGGCATAGAGAGCATTACCAACGGCCATCAGACCCAAGGCAACCTCATCTGCTAGTCGGTGGACCAGCTAAAACAAAGGTCGAAGCTCTGGTGTAGGCTTCCGTCTCAGAGTTGGGGGGTCAGACGGCAATCGCTCCCGGCAAAGTCAACATACCAATAAAAAACAAAAAGCAGTCCTCGGGCTCCAAAGTGCAAACTTTGAGACAATTTATGATATATATATTTTTGAAATCACCCTTTAAAGCTCTTCATTTTGATAGCCTACTCGATAAGTTCGAGTGAAAATATTTTTTAACAACATACATTTTAGCACCAAAAATCCGCCATATTGTTTTTTTTTTAATTTTGATAGACCCAGTAGCACTTTCACGTAAATACGAATCTAACGACACCTCTTAAGCTAAAATCCACCGAGCCGTTCAGGTTGCAGAGCGTGCCAAACCATTGTACATACATACATTCATATTCTCGAAAACCGTCGACAGCGCCAGATAGGGAGTGCCCTTCTGGCGCTGTCGAGTAATTACAGCTTCTCCGCGTCTCGCTCCGCCTGCTAGTTTCTTGCTTAATCATAGAAACCGGTAAACAGTGTGACAAATAAAAGCAACATTATTAATCCTCATGAACTAAGAACCTCCTTCTTGGAAGTCTGTTCAAAACTAGTAATTGTAGAGCAATAGGGGTCAGTTTATAATACAGCAACAAAATACACATTCCTGTGTCATTAAATATCGCAATAACGGCGCTGGATCGGATCCAATAGTTCGGAACATAACAGTAACAGTTGTTGGGTATCGAGCCCTTCATAGTTTCGCTTCTATATAAATATTATAAGTACATAAACCAGTGATTTTCAAAGATTTTCGTAGCACCACCTCATTGAAATAAACAAATCATCCTATCCTACCGATAATTATAAATGTGAAAGTTTGGGAATATGTTTCGATGTTTGTTACTCAATCGACGGAACGGATCTGGCTGAAATTTGGTAAGGGGATGGATTTTAGTCTGAAATACACATCGGCTACTTTTCATCCCTGGAATAGGTTCCCATGGGTTGCGGGAACGTGATCAGAATTCCACACGGCTCCGGCGGGTAACAGCAATCAATTATATAAATTATTTATACTTGTGGAAAACCTCTCTGCCCTCATATTTGCCCGTGTTGCCGGGGATTCAGATACGCTCGACATGTAGTTTAAGAACCGATTCCTCTCTCCCCTATAGAGAGATGCGCTGAAACACGACGCACCCCCAACCTAGGCCTATTTCTGGTAGAGTCACAGCTGGCCCGATCCTTAGCTCATAGGCCTGCGCTCGTGAAGGCCGGAGATCGTTCTGGGATCTTCGACACACTTAGCGCATTGTACAGCAAGGGAGAATACATAATTCACAAAGTATTATATAATATATATATATTATTATATTCGCTAAATATTTATAATTTGTGACCCCCTCGCGCTTCACTTTGACTACTACTGATCTTTAATGTATACCATACACATCTATAATCAGTACAGCAGGTTTAGTGGAAACGCTGGGTTTCAATACAGTCAGCGGCAGATTTCTATCTAGTTTATAGTGGGTTCTGATAACATCATCTGTATCTGTCGGGAACGTGGGTTTTACCAACAGCGTATTAACATTCAGAGCCAAGATGTGTTTGTTAGATATTCTTTAAGAATACAAAGTATAGTTCAGCGAAAGTCTGAATGTAGTTTATTGGAAAACACTTTTGGAATCGATTGTTTTGAGGATTCCGTAATCGAAGGATAACCAAAAACTGAGCCATATTTAGCGCACGATTTTTGAATCGCGTCAAAATTATGCCATACTCTTGAATAATTGGTAAGCCCTGTATGTTTCATACTTAATCACGCCAGGTGGCCTGTGGTGGAATTTGATGGGCAATGAAAATATAAGCAGGTAGCTAATTGGAGGTCTGTTTTAGCCAAACTTTCAGGTAGGAGTGTAGGACGTTTAAAAGCTAAAAAAACGTGTGAACCTTATCTTAGACAAAGATACGCTGATTAACTGTTATCACTTACCTGAAACAAAAAATAGATATGGTTATTACAACATACAGTGATATAGAAAATACAAACGAGTTGTTAATTTTATTTAGTAACTTGTTTGATCAAGGTCCAAACGATGACTCAAATTTATTAAACTCATATTAGATCTTTTTTGTTATGTAGGGCACGCCGATATGACTTCACCTCGCCTGATGGTAAGCTAAAGGGGAAGTCTCAGGAATGAGGGTCACCAGTGCAGATACAAGTGATACTACAATGGTTGCCCTCAGTTTAAAGGCCTCATCAGATGCTTTTTAACGCCCCGCCTGAAGGACTCGGGATTGTAGGAAGAAGGAAATAGGTGTTTCAACAAAGCGGCGATAGCCCAGTGGCGTACGTAACGGACTGCCGAGACGAGGTTTCGAGTTCGATCCCCATTCGCCCCGGGCACACACCTCTGACTTTTCGTAGTTATGTGTGTATTAAAAATGTTAATTATCGCTCGCTTAGTTATGTGCCCGGTAGATGGCAATAGGCTCGCCCCCTATTACATTGGAACCTAAACATAACTGGCGAATCGTGGGTGTGTAATACACCTCTGCCTACCCCTTCGGGGTTACAGGCGTGAAGTTATGTTATGTGGAAACAGGTGTTCTGGTAATCTTTTTATAGTTCGGTGGATGGTGCTTATTTCAGCTGCCATGAACATGGATAGAATCCGCTAAAATAGTTTTATTTCGAACAATATTCGCATATTAGACTGCAGTGTGTATCAAGTACTTGGCCCGGAAGGGATTATAAGTATAAGTTTGCACGTTGGAGCCCAGGGTCAGCTTATTGTTGTTGATTAGTATCGCTTATCCGAGCACGCCAGCCGTCTGACCTCCCAACCTCCCAAATCGTGCACACCTACTTGGCTTGGGCTTCAAGGATATTGGTAGAGCCCTGGAGCCTTACCACGGCTCTCTTATAGCAATTCAAAAACAATACAGTTCAGCTGAGGGAGCGAGATGGAGCTATACACGGAGCATAGCTCTATGTATCTGCCTCAGCTCAACTGTATTGCTTTTGAATTGCTATAAGAGCGTCTCCGTAAGACCCCATTAAAGAGTTCTATTCTAACATCATTGTACTGTAGTGTTCGGACCTCGTTCGATCACTACAGTTCGTTGACCTGGCCATCATGTGTCAGAGATTAAAAATAAATGTTTGTAATTTAAAATGAGTCTAGGGAAGAAAAACAATCGCTTGGGGGACCAAGCGGCTGACAGCGGGCGACTTGGGGCGCCGGCATCGCCCGCCGTCCGAAGAGAAGTCCTAAATATACTGATTGTAGGCTCAGTCCTTGAGCAGAATCCGCGATTCCCTACAGTTCGTTTTAAACATAAACATATTCGCGTAAAACCTCCCTAAACTCGATGTAGGAAGTTTTTAATTAAATAAATGATAATATAAAGTTTAATCCTTGTGTTTTATCTTTTCATCAACACGAGGTATTGTGGCGTCCAACCCCCGGACGCTACAGTACTGCATCTGTGTCGTCAAGGTGTGCAACATTGTACACTGATAGTGAAAGCATATTGGCCCACCGCCTGCACCCGTCTATTTATAACAAATACTATTCTATTGTTCATTACTGATGCTTATAATAATAATATTTACTTCACAATGTTAACACAATACGCTACGGAATAAACGATACACAAGACAACATGTAATAAATATTAATGTTACAATAGAAAGTAACCAAGAATAGGCTGGGTGTCAAATCAAATTAGGCTGAGCGCTCATTAGCGACCAGACACGTGTCTCTAATCTGAGCTCAGCCTTAATCTTTATTAAACGTCAATTTGGTAAGCTCTGATGAGTTGTTACAAGTCATGACAGCATATTGTGCTATTTTCAAATAATATACCTATACTATGATTGGTTGGGTTGAATTCTGAAGAATGATTAAATATGAGAAAATAGGCGCTTATTCGTTAAACAACGTACGAAGCTCTGGCGCAGGCTTCCTCTCGGGCATGGGAGGTCAGACGGAGTTCGCTCTCATAAAAGTCAACAAACCAGTCAAAAATAATAAACTGACCTCGGGCTCTAAGGTGTAAATTTTGAACGCAACCGGGAAATCGGTAGGAGGATGATGATGATTCTTTATTTCATAACATATTTATTAAGTTAAACATTATATTTGAACTATGTATTAGAAACCAGCCAATTCTGATTTAAATTCCAAATAAACTGCGATCGGAGAACTGACTCGTAGCCTTTCATGCAGCAGTAGTAAGCAACATACTTTTATCTTCGCATTCATCAAATTATCAAGATCGGTCAATCCGTTTGACTACTTCGCTTGTAGTTTTATCGTAAGAAATAAAATAAAATATGTTAAGAGATGAAACTGATCATTTATTCATAGAGTTTGTCAAAATATTCATATTCTTGTAATAATATAATACGTCCTTTCCTTAGATCATGAACAAGTTTTTTGTATAAGTAAACAGATATAGATTCTATATCTGTTTACTTATACCAAATCTTTAAATATACTTCTATGTGAAGCAAAATGTGTCCTGTAGGTAAGTTCAGTGGATTTGTCCTTTCTGAGAGTAATTCAGGCTGAATTTCACTGATGAATACAAACGCGTTAATTTCAATTTCAACTGCGTTAGAACATCTTGTAAAAACTAAGTTTAGTTAAATAAATTTGTCATTAGCGAAATCCAGCCTTATTTTCATTTTCTTAATGAAAAGAAAACGCTCTACAAAATCGAAGCAAGTCGATCTTAGCCGGACTATTCTTCTTCGATGTGCCAAATTAAAAACCGGGTATAGTTAAGGGCAAAAATCTTGACAATGTACTCTAGGTACGCAGTAACGAGTTTATAGGTCTTCTTGGCGCGCCAATCAACCAATCATAAATACATCAAACTAATCACGGGCTAGCTCAAAGGGCTCGCGTCATTGTTTGATCTGTCCTTTTATTGGTTTTTTGGTTGACCAGAGTGCAAATGCGCGAATTTCTTGACGTTTGTGCAAGATTTTTGCCTCCAGGTATACTGTAGGCAGATGAATGCAATGCTGGTAAATGATAATTCCATTTTCAATTCCTTCAGTAAACGATTGCTTTAACGATAAACCTCTAGAAATCCGTTCGAGCCGCAGACTGGCTGCCGGCCAGAACTTTAAATGTGTGAAATGTTGTTTCATGTCTGTTCAATGTTGCTACGATTTTAGATTAAAATGTTTAAAGCTTGTGGAGGGTTGTAGTTCGTACAGAGCCAAATGGTCTGTTTCTGAATTGAAAAATTGGATTTGTGCGTCGTCAACGATTATTGACGGACAGAGCGTAAGTACGAAGCTGTGCGTAAGTAGGCTTTGACGAGACTCAACTGCAATGTCCCATGCAGAAACTAGCCATGAGATAATAAAAAGGAAGACGGACCCCCTAGCAAAGAAATTATATTTAACAGTAGATAACTTCGGAATATAAATATGGAAAATGAATGAGGCAAATTAACATAAAAAGGGGCCAAGTGCGAGTCGGACTCGCCCATGAAGGGTTCCGTAGCAGCCAGTAACATAATAATGTTTCTTTTTTTAATTTTTATATTTGAGTTGATTGAATGAAAGGTAAATTGCGGTTTACGATTTATGACGTAAAAAAAACTACTTACTAGATCTCGTTCAAACCAAGTTTCGGTGGAAGTTTACATGGTAATGTACATCATATATTTTTTTTATACTTATCATTCTCTCTTTTTAGAAGTTAAAAAGTGCCACCCCTCCCCAGGGGGGGGGGGGCACTTTTTACCACTTTGGAAGTGTCTCTCGCGCAAACTTGTTTCGAAAAAAGAAATATATTAGAAACCTCAATATTATTTTTGAAGACCTATCCTATCTATAGATCCAAACGTATGGGCTTTATGAAAAAAAAAAAATAAGTTTCTGTTCTTAGTATGGGGAACCTCCAAAATTTATTGTCTTTTTTCTATTTTGGTGTGAAATTCTTAATGCAGTTCACAGAATACATCTACTTACCAAGTTTCTACAGGATGGCTCTAATAGTTTCGTAAAAAAGTGGCTGTGACATACGGACGGACAGACAGACATATGACGAATCTATAAGGGTTCCGTTTTTTGCCATTTGGCAACGAAATCCTAAAAACGGTGCGCACAGTAAGGTATGAGAGGAACTTCATTCCGCACACACTAAGGGTTCCTAATTTCGTTTCCCTAAGTGATTACAATGTGGGTCTGCCACCTAAATGGTATAAATAAAAGGATATCTGCAGAATCGACTGGTTCAGTGTACTTTTTTACGGTACGAATCCATTCCATACAATCACTACCAAAACTTCGTACGCCAGGTTCAACAGCAGTGACTCACGAACACACCGAGTAATGACACTCAGGAAAGTAAATGCACATGAACGCTAATGAAGATACTAAAGTAGCTACGAGTATGATATCCGTTGCGTTGTTTATATACATTTAGTCCCATAGAAGCAATAGCCCATCATTGACCCTGGCCTCATTAAATGCTAATTTAAGAGCTCACCGTTTCGCACTCGCTATAGGAGCGGTTATCGATCTCAGACAAGTATTAAGAGCTTTGTCCCGAATTTCAACTAATTAATTCTATATCACAAACAAGCTCCTGGCGGTTTGTCAAAGTCGAATTTCATTTATTCTGGATAAAATGGCACAAAACGACAAAAAAACTAGGCTAATATGGGTCTTAACCACCGGTTCGAAATGCGGCCCCGTCCTGAGAAGACTCCGCCAAGAAACTCCGCGGGTTGTTTTTTTGATCTATTTACAAACATGTTTACTTAACTTAATTAGGTACAATGTTTTGTTTAAGTAGCATAGAGGAAACAGTTCATATCTAAGCTTGTTGGTCGTGTAAATATTCTAGAATTTTCTATAGCCTTTTTAGCAAAGTTTAGTTTTAATTCGATTTTTTATTTATTAATAGGTAGATCCTTTATTTCATTAGGAAGCTTGTTGTATAAATGTATACAGTTGGAACTGCCTGTTACTACCTTGAAAGGAATTACTGATCTTGTGGAGTCGACTAACACAAACTACAAGATTGTTTTTTTGTCTCTACCTTTCCCGAAGGAGGAAATGCCTGAATATATGCATGTATCACTTAGATGCGACAATGGAAGGAGCGGTATTAATCCATTTAGTCCGAATCGACATTGTATGTTCTGCACAGTGGTGACATTTTAGTACCGTTCGTTTAGTTCCAAATAGTAACTACGTATAACATTCATCATCATAATCTTAGCGTTGTTGTCGGTTGCATCCGACACTTTCACTACGGAGCCCAGGGTCCTCTGCTTTAGATTTGGTTTATACAGCTTTTATGATAGCGACTGCCATCTGACCTAACCACGAGAGCGACAGAGGTCTCGTATAATATTAGTGTGAGTGAAAACGTTTTATAAATTCATGTAATATCGATTGTGAGTTACAGCCGTTCGTTGGGCTGAATCTAGGTTGAGTCAGCTTACCTTTTTAAATATTCAGCCATTGTCACTAGTTTTCACCATCACTAAAGCATTCAACTAGAATTTACTAACTGTAAGATGGTGGACATTGTGTTTAGTTTTTCGGAATTCACAATGGAAAAAATTACACGACAAAAGGATTTTTTCTTCAGAATATATGCCAAGTGCACAACATAGTAACTATGCAACCTGTGTGACACTGTTACTATGGAAGGTAATTCGAAACAAACTAAACTACGGTCGATATCTATACTAGAGGCCTAGACAAAGCCACATTCTATTGGCTATATAGCCAGTGGAAAAGTCCGAAATGTATGACATGTCACGTGTAACAAATAACGTCACTCCCATGCGGACTTCCTTGTATTTGCTTCGAAGCGATTCCTCTAGTAGAATGTCACTTTGTCTAGGCCCCCAGATGTCTATACTAATATTATAAAGGAAGATGCCGAATTTTGTTGAGTTTGTGTAAAGAGTGTGGTGGTGGGCGTGAGTATGGTTGGGGTAATTTTCGGAATCACTACACTTATTGGAAAAAATATTTTATTATTTGAAAAGTACATTATCCTCGATGGATATAGGCTATATATTGTCTAAATTAAAAAACTCGTATAAACTGAAGCCAAGCGAGGGCGGGCTGTTAGTTATGAATATTCTTAAGAAATTCAAGAGCAACCATCAAAACTGATTCGAATTTTGAAACAACTAGTATGCTACCTTAAAATAAAACAATTTTTAACGGATTCTGTCGCGATTGATTTGGTGTTATTTTATTATTTACATTGAAACCGTCGTTTCGGTAGCTAACTTTCATTTAAACAACTTAAGACGTATCATCATCATCATCACAGCGTTAGTCTTAGTGCACACAAAGCTTGTACTTCGGAGCCCGTGATCCGCGCTTCTACTCCTTCTCTTAAATTTGCTTATGTTGGCTTTTGCGGGAGCGATTGCCGTCTGACCTCCCAACACCGAGAGGAAAGCCTGGGCCAGAGCGTCGCCTGTTTATCAGCAAGTGGACCGGCCTGCAGCTAAGGTTGGCTTGGGCCAAAGATCTTGGTGGGTCTCAAAAACACCTTAAGATTTATTATACCGTCTTCTGCATGGTTTTTCGAAAATTAACCGTTTTATTTTTCTTGTAATACCTTTTTTTTTTTTTTTTTTTTTTTTTTTTCGTGCGGAAATCCCCTCGGATACCCCCCCGCCGGCCAGCGGGGGCGGTTATGTCGGGCTCGAACCATCATTTGTTTTGTTTTTGTTCTCTTTATATACAATCTTAGCTTTAACATGCGCGTCCATATCAATAGCCTGTCTACTATATACTGAATACATTACCAGAAACTAATATATAAGTGGAAATTTGTAATAGGCCCTATTCTAGTATCTATCTATTTGTAAACTAACCATTAGCTGTAAGTTTCTTTAATATAATAAATAAATAAATAATAAATAATTAAATAAATACTTAAGAGAATTTCAGTTATCTAGAACAAGTCCAAGTAGCTAGGCAGAGTATTCGTCCTAGAAAGAGACTGTCGTCCAATCCTTTGTTTTTTTTTACGTGCGGAACTCCCTTCGGATACCCCCCCGCTGGCCAGCGGGGGTGGTTATGTCGTGTCTCGACTAAAACCGCACGGTGTCCTCCCCAAGTGTCCGTTGCCGGGCACCCCGGGTAAGCCCTCGAAAGGATAACCCCAGGGTCCGGTCGTCTATTCCTAAAGAAAGAGTATAACATCTTCATACAATATATTTTTTTTAATGTCAACGCCAGCGGCAAAGATTTATTTATTTGGTAATATTCGGTCGGTACGCGTCAGCGAGCAGCTGGATGGGACACGAATTGTGCGCCTGAGGCTTCGAGAACACACCAATACCTAGATTACAATTGCGTGCATCTGAGAGTTTTTGAAAGCTGTTCGCTTCAGATTTGGTATTAGCCGAATAAACTGCTAATAGAAAGAAAAGTTTGACGGATTTAGTATAAAAGTTGGCTTGAAAAAAAAAATCGCTGTTCTGAGCTGTCTAACCTTGATATTGGATCTTACTCACCGAGGTCAATGATTATAGTACGCGCGTTTATCAACAGTTACTTCGAATTATAATATTTAAGTTGTGCTCAAATTTATGCTGACCCAGGTAGTGGTATGAAGATCATTTAAAGTAATGCAAATTTTCGCCTACATCCCGCTTGGAAAATTTCCTATCTCCTTAACCTCATGAATTAGCTAAACAAATTTAATGATTCATTCAAATGATTTCATGAACTTCTTACATTTGGTACCATTTGGACAAACATCATCGTAATTTCTTTAAAGAGTCACTTCCAAAACGCTACAAAATATGATATTGCAGAGGTCGGTTATCGTATCTCCGGTTTTATTTAACCAATTGCAATCAAACATACGACAGATATGTGATAAGTCTGACCAAGACCTCTCTTATAGAAAAAACCGCATTAAAATCCGTTCAGTTATTTTATACGTCCATCGCGAACAAACAGACAATAATAAAAACAAAAGAATTCTGTTCAGACTCGTTCATTTAAAATAAAGCAAAGTTTTTTTTAAAATGGTACACAAGTGATGTTTGCAAGGTAAATCAGATCTCATATTCAGCCGGTTCTGGTGCACAAATTTCACATTTTTTGTTTCATGTAACAATCAAATACGTGCAATGCAATTTAAATAATTAATGTTAGTCATTAAAATATCAAATTCAAAAATTTGTCAATACTATAATAGCACTTATTATATAGCAGATCCTTTAAATTCTTTTAAACCAAATAAATATTTAAAAAATTCCAACTATCAGGCATTATTGTAGATATTTGGAGCTAAGGAAAATATAGTGTACTTTGCTTAGCTCCAAAAATCTACAATAAGATAACCAATGGTTGGAATTTTTTCCACAAAAGGCTTGTCCTTAGCTCTTCGGATACATAATGCATCCTTACGTCTATTACGGTTTACGACTTCACAGCATGGAAGTGTAATTCTGTAGTGTAATTTTCAAAGTTGATGTTAGAGAAGTAAATGGCGGATGTTGTCTTTGTCTATCTCGGAGGGAGAAAAGTTAGTTTTTTGAAAGATTGTCAAAAGCAACTTTCGATAGAGCGGATAATAATAATTGCCCAGAAATATTGTTCTCGTTATTTCTCTTTCGATCTCACAAGACAAGTAGTGTACCAAGAGCGGTTTTCGGTCGACAGTACAGTACTTGTTTTTTATAGGTCATTCATCTTTAGATCGTCAATCAAAGTCGAAATTATAGATAGTTATATGACTTGGTAAATAAATAAATGATTCGTAAAATCGTTTCGTCAATTAAAAAGAATAAGCATCGTTCAACAGTCATTCAAAAGTCCCCGATTCTTCAATAGGTATATTGAAAATTTATAACGAGTTTGCTACATACCAACCAATTAAAAGTTTCAGATCGTGTTTAGGATGTCGAGTGTGGAAAAAACCTGGAAATCAGGATTTTTTCTCATATCGGTCACATCAATATGAGTTCACCTCGCCTGATGGTAAGCTAAAGGTAGTCTCAGGACCAATCTACACCAATAATGCTACAATGGCGGCATTCAGCTTGACAGCCTCATAGTATGCTTATTCACACCCCGCTTAAAGGACCCTGGACTGTAAGAATATAATAATCAAGACTAACTGATTTAACTCTTAAATCTCGTTTACTAGTCTGGAAATTGGTGTCAATAAACTCTCCCATATTATGACCAATCAGGTCACATAAAACAGTGCCGTGATTGTTTATATAATTTTCAATTATGTTGAATTATGTTCGAATTATGTTGAACCTCTTCACAGCATTTTGGCGCACAAGCGATGGCTGCTTTTAAAGATCCTTTTGATTTTATAAATGAAATGGAATGAAACATCTAGTAAATGTTCATGAATAAAAAGGATTATATTTCTGGAACATTTATTTTTTCCGATAGATGTATTTTCACATTTGTTTTAACATCGTAAGGTACAGGTTTTCTAGGGATATGTATTGAGCGCATCAATAAAATTCAAATCGTACCAAAAGTATCACAAAGCTGTATAGAATGCTTTTGGTGCGATTAAAACTGGGCGCTAAGTGGTATGGCCACCCATGCCATATACATTTTCGGAATGAAAATAACATAAATGAGTACTACGCATTAAATCAAAACGAAGTACCATCTTTATTACTAGCTATTGTATACTTCAGTAGCATTGTTATTTGACTTTGTTTACAATACAATTCACGGACAATTTACATTTTCCGTTTCAACAAAACAAGCGAGGCGCCTACATTTCTTGGATACTGTTTACAATAGAAAGTATTTATCAAAGAAAAATAAATTAACACAGCCACTTATATACATATAAAAGGCATTTGCAATTTATATCTTTAATAGATCTTTACATAGAAAAATATACAGTATCCTTATTATGTTTGTATTCACCAAACTCATAAAGTAGTCGATGGATTGGCTTGAACTTTTGAAAGATTGTGTGCGTTGGTAGTTTAGTGGTTACAGTGTCGATCATTACCGATGTGAACAGTGAACCCACTCCTAACATATGCAATTTAGTTTAGCTGGTGGGGTTAACGGGAAAACTAGTAATATCGGTTACTAACATGTTTAAAAAGGACTTATTTTTTGCCAAAAAATTCATAGAAAATAAAATATATAGATTTATATACATTATTATTGTATACCGAAATGCCCATGAAAACGGGACCTATTTTAATTGATATTAGACAAAGACAACCAATAATGGCCGGGTGCTTGTATGCTACCTTATATAAAATACTAAGAGGTGCTATCCTATATGAACTTCAGATATAGTATCTGCGTGCAAACCATTATAATAAAACAGTACTCGTTTGCCGCTGACTGTCGCGTCTCTTTTATTAATCTTAGGCATGTCTACAGTTTACTCGCCACGTGACCGTCTGTCTGACTCACGCTCATTCAACGATAAACGTAGCGTCAGCTGGCCTGTACGCACTCGGGATCCTGTTATCGCGAAGTTTGTACGCTTTATCATCAAACTGAACTAAATTAATTATTAACTAGCTGTGCTTGCGACTTTAAAGGTTTTTAAGGTTAAAGAAAGACAGACAAAAATTTATTTTTGTTACACAAACGTATCGTACGTACACACACTGATAACAATTAATTTAAAACCTGTTATTGTAAATATTATTATGTATAAACAGATACTTCAATTTTATTTATTTGTATAGATATAGAATTAAATAAAATAAAGTCGCGTGTTGCAACTCAACCATTCGCAATAGCTTATTAGGTAATCTGTGATATTACGTTGCAAGAGCCAAGAGGGGTACCAATGAGGGGCGTCGCGTCGTTCTGTGCAGTCCGGGCGCGACGGCAGGGAGGCCGCGTGGGGTAGTGGCCGGCAGTATTTTGGTTATTACTTGTTTAAAATAATAATAATTAGAGATTTACGTATAGTGCGTTAATATGTTGCAGAAATTTTCGTAAATAAATATAATCATATTCCTCTCTGGATGTTTATCCGCCGTCTAGAACTTTTTTATGCGGACATCCCTTCGGATACCCCCCTCCCGCCGGCTAGCGGGGCCGGTTATTTCAGGCTTGAACCGACTAAAACCGCACGCCGTCTCGGGTCTCAAGACGCAGGGGTGTAAGGTTGCCCATAGAGAATATCCCTCGCACCCGACTGACCCTGGGCCATCTCCGGTTTCGAGATGGCCTCCTCGGGTTTCGGAACCACGGTGTCCCCGTCCTGCCCCGGTTAGGGGGAGGGGCGCTAGCCGCCCCGCCGTCCCGACCTGCTTCTGCTGGGGTGACAGGCGGCCTCACCTGTCACCCCCAGGCCTGCACTCATGGAGGAAGGAGGTCGCCGCCGCTTCTAGAACCTATAACACAAGCTAGTTAAGCTATGCTTACTTTGGGTCTAGATAGCACTGTTTTGAATGTTGTAGAATATTTATTTAATACTACACTTAGTCAATTATTTTTAATGTGAAATACACGAAGCCGACCTTTATACCGTGACGGCACACGGTATGAGCGTCATATATATATATATATATATATATATCAATCAATCAATTAGCCTATTGCAGTCCACTGCTGGACATAGGCCTCTCCCATTTTACGCCATAGCACCCGATCCTCCGCCTTGCGCATCCAGTCTATCCCATATATATATATATATATATTCAAATATATTTCATAATCATCATATTTTTTTAAAGAATGGGATATCAAATTACACCGATGATATGAAGTCGCTAGTACTGGTTTAAAATTAATGAATCAATTTCTCCAGTGTGAGTAACCTAACTTTTATGCATCTAAATTAAAACTATAGCATGATAAAAGCAACCTAAGCCTAAAAAACTTGTAACTAGAGGTGACCCACGTTATAGAATGTAATTTGTAACGCTACTCCCTAGGGTGCTCCAGCAACCTTAGTTGCCAACTGATACGAAAATTAAGTAACTATATTGTTGTTTAACTAAGGTTTTTTCAAGAGCGGAGGCACCCACCCCCTCAGTCGGGCGGCCCTAATAACGAACGGAAAACCTCGTTATGCCTTACCTCCGCAATTTTCCTTTTATACAACCTCAGAATAAGTTGAAAAGGGAAGTCCCACCTAGATTAAGCGGCCTCAAAATTTAATTACTGGCATTTTGTATTCAAACACGTTGTTTGTAAATGAATTTCGTGGAAAACATACAAATTTGTTATACAACTTTTTCTAAATATAAAAAAAAATTAGAAATTTGATGGCGAAATTATACGTACACCTTATTGAATTATTGCGATGAAAGAACCTTTGATACTTGATATCTTTTGATGGCGATTTATTTTTATTAGCAACCCGGCTCAGCCCAGGTAAGATTTGATTTACATTTTTTCCAAAGTTTATTAAAGGTAGGTATTTCTTTAGTTCCGTAAAGAAATACCTTATCAAGGGCTAAAAACCAGAATCTAACGATAGCAAATCCAAGGCCTTATATTTTTTGTTTATTTGTCATGTTTGGTGACATCATCTGATCACCGGTTGGAGTTTTGCCCGTGACCTTTTAAAGACTTTAGTATAATCTATGACACACCGCTAACGCTGTCCCCGGTAACACCTCGTCGTTGCATTATATAGAAGAAAATGATTTTTGTTATTTATACCGCCTCAGTAGACATTGGAAACCGAGGAAGTATTAGACTCGACTAATTTACTATTTGTCCAACATTTAAATGGTATATATGGCTTCATAAATATACTAACTCAAAAGGATAGACAACAGTCCGCCATTTGCTTCTGTGCTTACAGATCTCACAAAACTTCTCTACTGTCGTTAAATCTTTTATACCAGCCGGCTCAGAGTGGATTTCACCAATGGGAACACAATTCTGCTCTATAACTTGATGAATTTAGTTGAGTCAAACGTGAGAACCCAACTTAGTTGAATTTAAGCTCACAATAAACAGCGAGGTAGTATTTAGGGCTTAGATTAGAATATAAATACAGATAAAATGTAGTATTAATTAATATTAAAAGTGGCTAATTGTAAAGTTTGAAAATGCTTCTGGCCTAATGACTGATAAGTAATTGTTTTACAGGTCTAACCTTCAAGATATTAATGTTGAGTGTCATTAGACTGCATTTCAAACATTGTCCACGTTACTTGGATAAATTCATCTGAGAGTCTAAGCCCTCCCAATTGGGTCGGCTTTCAGTCTAACTACGAAACAGCCAAACGTCGATATTTTCTGTGAAGTGACTGTCCGACCTCCAAACCTACTGGCGATAGTGCAGTTCTGTAGTTAGACCCGTTTGTCGAACTTTTTAGGACTTCAATTACCCGTAACGAATAAATAAATAAATATTCTACGACATTCTACACAGCGCTTTCTAGACCCAAAGTAAGCATATTTTAACTAGCTTGTAAATGCCACCGATGTTCGTATGGTAACCAGGACCGACGACTTAACATTCGCTCTGAGGCACAGAGGGTCTCAATATGTTAAGATAGGTCACTCATTCCAAGACTAACACGGCTAGTGTAGCCTAACCTTGCAATGTGCTAACATACTCAGTTACCACTCAGCTACGAGTCCCTTATTTTAGTACACAATACAAATTTATAACGAGGCCGTCTGCCTGCTTGGGCCGTCTGCGTGGACTTTATAAACCCCGGCCCCGGTTGCACAAGCCCAGTTCCATTAGCGTCACAGATTTCCAAGTGACGTCAATAATTTAAATTAGGAACGAACTGTAGTATTGCAATTTCAAGCTATCAATTCGATTTTCCATTTCCCCCTGACAATCTTGAGCGTAGAGCTCTGCTGAGCTGTCAAAGACTATGGTTTAAATAATTACTAAATTGTAATTTTGCTCTTAATTCTTCGAGACGTATAACTTGAACAATTCACGGACGTAGGGAGTTGTAAGATTTTGTACAAAGAAAAGGAAATATGTTTCATGAAAACAAGAAGTATAAATCTTAAGGCTTTCACCGCAGTGATCGACGAAACGTCTGGAATTCAAGTTTCCAATGGACCACGGCCAAACAGCCCGGGAGCAGTATATTCTACAAAAAACAAGAAGTGTTTTAAGTGCTGACCGAATGAATTCAGGGCTTCCCTAAAAAGCCCAAAATCTCCGAAAAAAACATTACAAAGTTCAATTAATTTTTGCTTCTATGTATAATGTTAGCCTTCGTCTTTTGGAATACACTTACAGCTTACCATCAGGCAGGGTAAATCATATTGAAGTACCCTTTATAAAAAAGCCTGTTAAAAACATCTCAGTTTTAGCTTACGTAAACTAATAGCACATAAAAAAGAGGAAAATATTTGTAAGTACGCCTTAATATCGGTGGAGCCGAGTTGAAGGTCGTCTCCTCAAATAGATTAGCCGATAACGAACGGATAATATTTATCAGCGTCCCATAGGACACTGACTCATTAATTACATAGGTAACGTACAATTAATTTAACAACCATGACTGAGCCGTATTAATGAGGGGGAAGGACAATGCATTTATTATGTATGCGGCTGGATTACAGGTCAGGTACTAATTAGTACACCGGTGGTGAATACGTGGACCGAATTCAAATAAATTTTCAATGAAGATTTTTTGTATAGTGGGTAATATTTTATTTTATAATGTTGTTATTAATTAATTTAATTGAATATGTACTTTCAATGATCTAATGAACTATTCTTCATCTATACTATAGTATGAAACTGCACAGTCGTGTCTGTACATTGGCGATATTTAAGAGAATACTGACTATGTTAAGTTAACAATGTCGAATCATGTTTTTTTTTTTGGATTCTGTTCTTCTATTCGCGATGGACGCAAAAACTACATAATAGACTTTAAAATGTTTTTTTTTATTCATTAGAAAGGTCTTGGTCAGACTTAAAATCTGTTGTTTGTTTGATTAGGTACAATTGATTGATTAGAACCGGAGATATGACCAAAAATCACGATAGACGACATCCACGTAGTCGAAGCCGCAGGTTTTAGCTAGTTTTAGTATAAAATCATTGGTTTAGTTAAAACACATCTCGCCAAGCTTCGAAAAACCTTCAAAAATATTATAGAGTTCTCGGTTGTTTTTCATCATTGTCATACTGAGTGTTCGGCAATTTTTAAAACGCACATGATAACTACGTAAGTTATTTGACCTGTGTAACACGTGTTACTCTCGCATAATGTCTCGCATAATGTACACATTTATATTGTGGTTTATGTTGCTTTCATGATCGAAACGATCGATTGTTACTTTGACAACTTTTGAGACGAACTTCTTAGCATTCCATGGATTCACCGTGCGGGTGCCGTGTTCATCTTGTGGTAAAGAGAGAAAAACTCCGAGCAGCTATGCTATTCTGAGAGAACATAACCTAACGGGCCCAAACTATCTCATTATAAAACCTAAATGTATATTTACTTCGGATCGGATGACCGGTATTGCAGCACGAAAAATACGAAAACCAAAACATTGATTTTTATTATTATGGCAACTGAATTCCTGCTGTTTGACGTTACAAGTCAATATTTTTTTTACCATAAAGCGAAGCGGATATGTTGTGCTATGCCGGAAACTATTCTTAATTCTTTATTGTACCCATAAAAAAACAAAAAAGGATTACAAGTAAAATAAATAATGTACAAAGGCGAGCTTAACTCTAAAAGAGCTCTACCAGCAAACACTTGAGCAGTAGAAGAATCTATTTTTTATTTTAATTTATATTATTACAGATCGTTAAAATGCAATGTCAAGTTGACAAAAATTTGCATTTTTGACACCTTTTTGCTTTTAATAAGATTTAAAAACTACAAATGCTGCTCGAGACATAATAAGTGCTGCGTTTGGATACTTAGGCCCGTAGAACGATATTTGGTCATAAGTCCCGACTTGAAATTAGTTTTAAGTACAGATTATATTCTAGAAAATTTTTTATAGCAATCCGTTGTACATACAAACCATTTATATATTAGATTACTTTTACCACATATTATATTTTCGCAAAATAGAGTATCAATATATACAGATAAACAAAACTAAATTAATAAATAAAAATATTTACAAGATTTAAAAAAAAAAGGAAGGGAAAGGAAAAAGGGGTCAGGTGTCGAAGAATTCCTCCCCATCGATGTCGACTGGTAACGTACCCAAAAGGCTGGCGGCATTACCCCGTTGGATGGCAATACCAATCCTTTGGGCAAAAAACAGGCCAGCCCTTTGGTCACGCGAAGCATCGACCAGTCGCTTTGCAATTTCCGTGTAAAGCGACCGTGCGCTCGGACCCCACGAACCCAACGTTTCGACCCCAAACGGCTCAAATATATAATTGTTGGTTATATTATCATATTTGCGTCGTTTGAGGGTCTCCGCAGATGCCGCAGCAGCACAGGCGCAGCCCGTCGTACTTGGAAGATGGGAAGGCGCAAGGGTGTCGACGCATGTTGCGTCCCACACCAAAGGCCTGCCCATCTTCCAAGGCACCAAAGACATACCATCCGGTCTCTTGCCATCATCGCGCACCAAACCAACTGGTTCAAGGATGGCTGGGACGCCGACGGTGACAAGAGCCCGGCGGATTAAATCATTTAAGTGTGCATGACTTGACATGCGTCCTGCGCTCTTGCTGCATGATAGGCCGTGGTGCCCGAGACTGTCGACTGCTTCTCCGCAGTGACAACGATGAGGAGCAACACAGGGAGCGCCTAAACGAAGACAGGCTGCAATTCTGAATGTCGTGTCGTCCAACATGGTGCCAATGTTGGACGACGGAAGAGCCTGAAGCCACACACCAGACTCCCATTCTCCCACAGCCAAAAGGCGAGCACGCTCTGCAACATTAGAGGACGTATTAATTAATTGCTGTCTTAAAATGTTGCAAAGCGGCTCATCCCACTGTCTCTGGGAGCATAGGTTGGTGGGCAAAACAGAATTTGGGCAAAACATTTTCCAAGCATTTATGGCTTCGGCTTTGCCCGGCACTTCAGAATTAACCAGTGTGGGTAATAATATTTTCCTGGTTAATTCCTCTGTGCCATGGACCGAAGCCAAAAATGCTGGTAAGCTCACGTCGGAAATTTTACGAACGCCGAGCCCACCCCGGCGAACCGGGAGAGATGCTTGGAGCCAGGCTCGGTCGTTCAAAACGGCGTTTAAAATTTTGCATAGGGTATTTTGAATAATTTTATCCATCTTGTCTAAAAGTGCCAAATGTTTAAAAAATTGAGATGAGCGCAGAGCATGTGTGAATTTGGGGACGAAAAGGCAATATCTGACAATTGTAAAAGCCGAATGTATGTTAATTTGGAGGAGACGGTCCGAAACTTCATTAAAATTTTGTATTCTTTCTTCAATGAAGGCATCATAGGCATCTTCGAAAATCGGGCACCCTAGGAGCCGGAGTGTACTTTTATCTTGAACTTTTAAATTTGGTGCCAAAGCGTTAAATTTTGAAATTGCCAAATATTTGTCAATATTATCGTTAAGGTAAATTTCACATTTTGAGGGATTTAGTTCTAAACCAATTGTCTTAAATTTATCTTTCAGAAAAGTCAAATCTTGAAGTACTGTGTCTATATCTCCTCCTAGAGTACCGTCATCTAGATACCAGATGTTAAATTTTGAATTTAGCTGTCTAATGATTGGATGTATCGATAAACTGAAAATGAGTGGCCCAAGCGGGTCACCTTGTTGACACCCGACCGCTGACTCTGAAATATTTTCCTTAAAAACCAATTTAGAAGGGTGTCTGTAGCACTGCCAAAGAAACTTAAAAATTTTGGGAGTTTCTAGCTTGGCCTGTGTCAACAAGGTGTCCCTGTTAACTGAATTGAAGAAATTATAATAATAATATTAAATAATATTACGAAATAAACTGATTACTGATTATATTCTAGGCCTAAACTTAAGTGGAAATTTTATGAACGGGCAACTGATTTACGTTCATTAAATCTTCACTCGAGTTTACTTCTAGAATACAATCTATACTTAAAACTAGTTTCAAGTCGGGACTCATGACTGAGTATCGTTCTAGAATATGGACCTCAGAGATCCTCTTTTAAGCCCATATTCAAAAACGAAGAATATATATACATAGCTGAAAGAACCGCTTTTGATAGGTATTGCCAAGTTGGGGTGCGACTGGTTGGATCACCTCCAAGTTTGGTGCACCCTGGACAACGTGGGCGATGACGCATCATTGATTGCTCCTCTGGAGTAGCTGGCGTCAACGTCAACGGCCAAGAGTCTGACCAACCGGCCCTTTTCAGGGCCAGCTGACCCCATTGCACGAGGGGGTCGGGGCTAGGCGGGCCTGCAAGGCCCGCGGGGAGGGGTGGTCGCTCCAGGTACCCCTCTGCTGTTATCAGAAGGGACACTGCGAATGGCCCAGGGTCAGTCGGAGTGCGAGGGATATGCTCAATGGGTAACCTTACACCCCGGCGTCTGTAGACCCGAGACGGCGTACGGTTTTAGTCGGTTCAAGCCCGACATAACCGCCCCCGCTGGCCGGCGGGGGGTATCCGAAGGGATTTCCACACAATAAATAAAAATAAAAAAAAGGTATTGCCAAGTTGAAAATACTTTAAACAAATGCAGATATATTTCACAAGCGATTGCTTGGCAACGTGCATATTTATGCATTACTACGATATTCAGTTCCAAAACTACAGAGCAACGCGGATATACCCAGTGCCAAGAAATTCATCTCCGAGTGTAATTATACAAGAATTCGTGGACAAAGATCGCTTTTTGTGCCACCAAGATAGCAAGGGTAACAAACGGCGCATCTGATTACAACAACAGAGATATCATTTGTGTGTTGATGACCCTGATGTAGTAATTTACAGTCACAAGTTTAAGTAGCAGTATACTCCGTTTTGTACGGTTTGTGAGAGTGCCAAAGGTTTTTTCCTATTCTACTGTTTTACTTTTTCCTACTCAAGTTCAAAAACAAGTTGAATTCCTGAGACGAGCTCAGCCGAATACAAGGGATTTTTTTTTCTTTATCTCGCAATGGTTCACCCCAGCACGAATCTATTACCGAAAACAGCAACTCGATAGCTCATCTCCTTCATACCCAAAACCGTGACAGAAAATTGGCAACGACGACGTCGACGACAACTCGATAGCAATAGGGCTTTTCTAAAGAAAATCCCTAATAAAAGTTCTGCGTTAAGTTCTTTTTTTGTGGGACCAAGATAGCAAAACGAAATTATACATAACAGTATTATTTATGTCAATACACTTTCATTGTAAAAATCGCTTCAAAAATCGTAAATTGAGCCTATGCGGGTCCGAGGAGGTTCTAACCGGTTTTTATTTACTCTTTCACTTCCCCTGTGGATGGCAACGCATAACTGACACCTCTGGCGTTGCAAGCATACAAACCCTCGTAAAAATATATTTCTGTACAAACTCAAACTTAACAAACAATAAGCTAAATAAAACTTGTAAAAAAACATAAATCGCGGAAAAATTACGACTTTGTACAAGAGCCAAACTTTAAGTTAATTAATTCGCACGAACCCTTGGCGCCGGGGTATCATAAAAGTAATGATGTTACCAACATAAAAAATCTTATTTCTAATGTCGTAAAATGTTTTCTAACGGTCCGAATTTATTAATATATTGCTGTAAGAAGCTTGTTTGACGTGGTTGTTGTTATCTAACGTTACATTTGATAGGTTTATTGATGAATATCAAAAAGCCTTGGATAAGCTGATGGATATCGTTATTTGGAAGCTCGGTTTATAGCAAGTCATGATTCCACTAGTGGATTTAGGTTGCATTTCACCAGTGAAAATCTGTTCAACTACACTAAGTTCTCACGATACTTTGAGTGCGCTCGTTAACGCATTATAATTTTCAGTGAACTCAGTTACTTACTATCTTGGTTTAATCAGCTCTTAGGTTACCGCGTGTAGTCGGGGTTTAAATTACCAAACGTGTCTGTCATTGGCCACCACAGCTGACGAGCCATTTAGTGATAATGTTCATGTTCAATGCTCACTGTATAAAAAATCGTTGTAACCACAGCTTGTCTCTTATTCACTTGATTATCGACCGACAAGGTTGAACGCAGACTAAGTAGGAACACGAAATGGCAAAGAAAGCTTGTCCACTAGTTTGGAGACACGCTGGGTCCGGCTGGCTTGTATCTTTATCAATTAGCCTATAACCATAACCCGCCATAAGGCGAAATAACCAAATTCTTTACCCTCTGCATCCAGTCCGTTCCAGCTACCTTTTTCAGGTCGACAGTCTGTCTTTTCTATTTTGTTTTTGAGACGTCGCGCCGTGATCAGATTAAAGCTGGGGCCCGATTCAGGAACGCCACGTTTTAAAATGCGTGCTTTCGATTCGATTAGTAAGAAAAACTGTAAAAATATTTTTAGTATTTAGTATGACCTGTCAAGGCAAAACCTACCTTCACTTTAGTGAGGTTATTAAACCTTTAGAACCACTCATAGTTGATTTCGTTTACAATTAGATTTTGAGATTTTAATGTTCGTTAGTTTTGAAATCATACGTTTAAAAAACGTACTTTTACTGAATCGAGCCCCTGACTCGACTTAACGACTGTTTGAAGAGGATAAGCGTTAATGATAACTTAAATCTCATTGAAACCATGTAATATTTACTTAATCGAACGTGGGATGATGATCGACAGTCCGATGAAGTGATGATAGCAGGCAGATTGCGTATAACACGTGGGTGGGATTCGTATGCGAATGTATGAACACAGAGGCCGCATGGTTCTACTCCGTAGTATATGAATTCGATGTCAAGCCTCACTCAGATGGGACAACTCACTTTGGGTGTGTTCGGGACCTTACAAAAGGCTTCGTATCAGCGCATACAATGCCCTATCAAGACCTTCGAGTTCAATGCGGTTGGTGATTGAGAACAATGATCATCATCATCTCGATGCTGTGTCGCGATTGCATCCGAGGCATCCAGTTCAGAGCCCGGGGTCCGCTTTCCGGTTATCCTACTCCACTTCGCACAATCTTGGCATCTATAGCAGTGACACCGTTAGCATGCATGTCATCCCTTACAATGTCAAACCAGCACTTATCCACTACGGAGTGCAACTCGACATCCAATTCGTTACAGATAGCGCTATTACAGAATACAATACTGTAGGTGGTGGCTGTACTGGAGATAGATATTTAAATTTAAAAAGGTCATTACTCAGGTCGGGAATAGAATCTGTAATAGTCGCAACACTGTCGCTATGAGACCTATCCAGGTTTGTTGAACAAACGAGGCTTATGTAGGAAACTGTATGAAGAATGAAATGATCGTAGAAAAGCTCAAGAGGTATGTAAGGAAAGATAAAAACCAAGCGCTGTTGCCTACCACGGAGTAAACAAAACGTGGATGAATTATACTGATATAGGCATTACATACATAACATATTATAATATGTATGACCGAAAAGAAATGCTAATATGTATAGCAAACTGAGAAAAAAGGCTCACCTGAACAAAATGTTATTATTTTTCTTTGAGTTTGGCTATGTTACGTGTTCGACGAGACACGAAGACACGTAAATATTTATGTTACGTTTTATGTAAAGACTTATTCACCCAAACGGATGTTACTTAAACGCGTCTAGCTCTAGCGTCTTGGCCCTCGAATATTTAATAATAACCTTTATAACTTATAAAATATTCCATCAAATTTTCATTACATTGTCAATGGAAACTTTACTTAAATATTGAGTAATCGAAGAGTATGACGACACAGTTTCGTATCAGAAACAAGTTCTATTATAACCTAGTCAGTACCTATACAGTTAGCAATGGAAAACTTTTGTGATTAATTAATTCTCTACGTCGGACCATACATAAAATACGAACAGACAAACACCACCTGTGACTTCATTAACTGATGACTGAGGGGCTCGTGGCTACGAGTAACCGAGTCGCTTAATACATTGCAATGTTGAGCGATACTAGCCGGGTCAGTCTTAGAATTGTTATCTATTCTTAACACACTGAGACCTAAAAAGCCCGACAACTAGTCTACCTACAGAACTTCGATATCGCCAGTGGGTTTCGGCCGCTTCCGGTTCTTAGTCAGACAGAAAATCCGACCCAAACTGAATTGGGAAAAGACTTGGAAGATGAACGGCTCTCTCAGCTTTATGTCTTATCTCGGAGACAACGTCTAGTTCTAGTTGGATGACTCCGAGAGAACCGCTAACAAGCAATAAAATCGGTTAGCTCGATCGGTATTTTTCGGTCAAATATAAAAGTATACAATAATCTGAAACTTTTCAATTTGATCAGATCGATGTTATGTGTAGGCGGAGTTGGTAACAAACAGCTTAAAGTATGTACTATAACGGTTCTTAGATCAATAATAGTATGTTCTGAGGTCTCTTTCTATTAAAATATTCGGTGGATATATAAAAACCTGAAAGCTGGGGGTCTACCAATTAAACGTACACTAGAAACTTTAGCCGTGCACGAAAAACGAACAAAAGACGTAGCATTCCGGTACTTTTTTAACAGGACTAATCCCGCCCACATTCCCACAACTGTAACTCCTGTACACCAAGATCAACAGTAGTAACCCACGAACACACCGAGTAATGACACTCGGGAAGTCCCAGGGAAAGTTGAACTACGGCACGCCGCAATAGCGGCGGTAAGGCCCATCATGGAGGATTGGCTGGAGAGGCGACACGGAAGCCTCTCGTACCGACTGACGCAGGTGATCTCCGGGAAGGGGTGCTTCGGGGACCACCTGCATCGGATCAGGAAGGAGCCAACGCCTGAGTGTCATCACTGCGACGCGAGCGAGGACTCAGGGCTGCACACGCTGACGGACTGCCCGGCGTGGGAGGCGCCGAGGCGTGACCTCGTGGCAGCCATCGGGGTGGGAGTCCTCTCGCTCGGCAGCATGATTGCGGCAATGGTGCGGAGCGCGAGCGCGTGGGCCACCGCCACCTCCTTCTGTGAGCATGTAATGCTCGCGAAGGAGATGGCGGAGCGCGCCCGGGAGAGATTTAGAACTCTTCCGGACCGCCGAGCCCGCAACTTGCTCGCCGCGCGTCGCAGGCGACTCAGGCGCCGGAGGTCGCTTAACGACCTCCGTCCTCCATGAGCGCAGGCCTGGGGGTGGCGGGGGAGGCCACCTGTCACCCCAGCAGAAGCAGGCCGGGACGGTGGGGCGACTAGCGCCCCACCCCAAAACCGGGGCAAGACGGGGACACCGTGGTTCCCAAACCCGAGGGGGCCATTACGAAACCGGAGATGGCCCAGGGTCAGTCAGGGTGCGAGGGATATGCTCTATGGGTAACCTTACACCCCGGCGTCTGTAGACCCGAGACGGCGTGCGGTTTTAGTCGGTTCAAGCCCGACATAACCACCCCCGCTGGCACGCGGGGGGGTATCCGAAGGGATTTCCGCACGAAAAAAAAAAAAAAAAAGGGAAAGTTGAACTGTTTTGAACTCGCATCGAAATTAATCAGAAGTAGATTGGAGCAGTTAGAAATATAATTACCAAACGAGAGAATAGAGATAAATAGGCAAATAACAAACATAACATAACATAACTTCACGCCTGTATCCCCGAAGGGGTAGGCAGAGGTGTATTACACACCCACGATTCGCCAGTTATGTTAAGGTCCCAATGTAATAGGGGGCGAGCCTATTGCCATCTACCGGGCACATTATTAAGCGAGCGATAATTACCATTTATTAATGCACACATAACTACGAAAAGTCAGAGGTGTGCCCGGGGCGACTGCAGGGGATCGAACTCGAGACCTCGTCTCAGCAGTCCGTTACGTACGCCACTGGGCTATCGCCGCACGTTATCCCAGTAACGTGCGGGGTAGGTAATAGGCAAATAACCTATAAGATAAAGCACCACGGACATATGGGTCCTTCCTATGTGATTCCAATAATTACGTACAAGAAAAAAATGTATCTGAGTTTGTATATCCGCATTCTAGAATCCATAACAAGCTAGTTGAGTTGAGCTATGCTTACTCTGGGTCTAGATAGCGCTGTGTATAATGTCGTAGAATATTTATTTATATATGGCAGAAACGCACGGAAATTTACCCCAGTTGATACGATACCTTTTTATTTTTTATTTTTTTTCGTGCGGAAATCCCTTCGGATACCGCCCCCGCTGGAGAGCGGGAGAGCGGGGTCTCCAGCGGGGGCGGTTATGTCGGGCTTGAACCGACTAAAACCGCACGCCGTCTCGGGTCTTAAGACGCCGGGGTGTAAGGTTACCCATAGAGCATATCCCTCGCACCCCGACTGACCCTGGGCCATCTCCGGTTTCGAGATGGCCCCCTTACTTGCTCTCCACTGTGCCATCTGCTAATCAGAGGGACACGTGGAAAGCTTCCGAACAACCCTCAACAGGGCCGTCCTCGCCTCGGTCGGAGTTGGCCGTAGGTGGCAGCGTCTCTCCCGCCCTAGGAGAGAGGCGCTGCCGTCTCCGTTGCCCAGGGTGCACCGCGTGGAGGTCCCCAACCAAGCACCCCGACAGTTGATACGATACCTGTAAACTATTCTATCGACTAGCATTTCAGTACTATGATACTTCCGATTTCTTTCGGCAAAGCTGTCTTTGGTCCCCATCACGGGATAAAGGCGTCTCCTAGTACCGATTGCCAGAAACATCACAACGTACATTACAATCATGATAAACCTCCTGACGTCATCATTATGTGTGAAACGTATTTCTATTTATGTTTATCAAACGATTTGATGACATAACGAATCTTAAATCCAAATCTGATTTCTGATATTCCTGCTTGAATAATGTCTTGAAGATTTTAATTTTCGCGTTTGATTAGACTTGGATTTTTCATCGCGACCCTAAAATGCGAATGTACGTTTGTAGGCTTACAGGTTTATTATTGACAAACGATAACATATAAACACAATATGAAGGAAATATTACATGAAAAATAGTTTTACGAGCCTCAATACAATAGTCTTCCATACAATCATTACCTATTATTATGTTAATCCTCGCCGGTGTAAACGCTACGCTAGTATTTAACAATATCGTAGTACACTCATCGGTTTCGAGAAATTAAAACATAAATATACCGCTTTATCAATGGCTTATCTAATCGCGCAAGAGCAAATGCGTCGTAATTTTATATTCGAGATCTGGGTTGGGTTTTTACGATACCTATATAAATGATGCAATGCAACTGATGATACTACACACTTACCAAAATATCACTATCTAGTACCTAATTAGTTGCAGAGCCGCCACGTTAAGACGCAAAGCCAGACAACGTCCATCAGCGTCAAAAGTAGATGATGGTTGCACAGATTTTAAAATTAAAATAAAAATATTCTAAAGAGCCCATTAAGTAGATAGTAAATCATCATTTTGATTAAGAAGGTGGGCCGTGAGCTTGTCTGCCAACTGAGCGGTATAAAAAAAAAATATTTTGTTCATAAACTAATTTAAAAAAATCTGCGTAGGCTAGACCCTGATGCTGGCCATGGTCGGCAGTGAGTGTGTGGAACGCCACCGCCGCTGTGTTGCGCGCGTAAGAGCGGCAGAAAAGGTACGGGAGAGGTATAGCACTCTCCCGTGCAGTAGAAACCGCACCGTGCGGAGGCGATCGCAGCACGATTTCCGTCCTCCATGAGCACAGCCTGGGGGTGACGGTCGTGGCTAGCCGTCCCCAAAGCAGAAGCAGGAGCAGATGGCGGTGCGGCCCTTTTTTTTCATTCCCTTGATTTTCCTCCTTAGGTGCCAACACAAATACATGTGTGATACGTTTGCGGTTGTTAATATTCATTTTATAGGTTAAGTACAAAATGAATATTAACTCATTTTATAGGTTAAGTACTAAGAGAACGAGTTACAGATTAAATTGGAAAAAATTAACATGCTGTGTTGACTAGTGGCAAAGACTGAATACAAAAAAAACTAGCTGACAAGAGCTTTGTCAACAACATATTCTTCCGAAAACGTAAACAGAGAAAAAAACGTTGAAATTCATGTTATATGAATCGTTTGCCTCTTGTTGCCCCAATTTGTTGGAAAAGTGCAGGGATATGTTCTTATTTGGTTTACCGTGTGTACTTGTTGATATGCGTACGAAAAGAATAAGTGCTAAGATAACTAAAGATAAATTAAATTGGACAATGTAAACTTGTTGTGGCGACACCCACATAGTTTAAGACAAAAAAACCGCTTAAAATCGATCCGCCCGTTTAGGAATGATGCCACAGACAGATACCCAAAAAACAGGTCAAACTTATAACACCCCTCGTTTTTCGTCGGGGGTTAAAAAAGGCCGTTAAATGATATAGAAATAACCTATAGTGTAAATAATGACATCAACGCATGTTAATTATAGTTACAAGTTCTGTTTATCCGCCAGATTTATGCTAATCATGATGATGAAGTACCTATTTCGTTAACATCCTTTACCGTGAGTAATCGCTCACCATCAGACGGACGTGTATCTTAGCAGTTTAGGAATCATATGGTAAATCATTTATTTATTTATTTTTTACAACTATGGATGGATGTTTGATACGCCATTACGCCAGAACGGCTGAACAGGATCTGGATGAAAAGTAGCCGCTGGGAATAGCTAGTTTGTAATATTAGCGAGATTTGATTTCAAGCGTATGAATTAAGTAATTCTTCTATTTATTTTCCTTGATTAATATGAGTCCATAAAATATTTGCATATATTGTATCAAAGTGCCAACCACACTACATTCAATGCAGTCTGATAGCTTATCAAAAATTTGATTGCCAAGCGATTTTATCGTGACAATATTACGACGATAAAAAATATTTAAGTCATGATACCAGGCCCCGTGCACTCTCATGTCGTGAATGGGGAGAACTTACAGGTAGGGTTGGCACGTGCAAACACGAAATTACTAAAATTTATAAGGCTTCTAGGTTCTAGGGTTACACGAACTGGTGTCGTAACACAACGTGATGTCAATAATTAAGCATTCTTTGCGTGGTTTCCTTCTAAAATCGAATTACAATGACTAAAACACCTATGTAAAATGTTAATTTCTTCCATTCCCAGACTTATTAAAAAGTAGTGTTAAGTGAAAGGTTTAATATTATACATATAAGGACGGTTTCTAAAAAGTGGATTCAACTATGTATATGTTTCGCTCTATTTATGCAAAAATGAAATGAATGTAATACAAATTTTCCTGTTCTTAAATGAAAATGATTCAGAAATATATGTTTAGATACTTTCTATAGAGACTTTCTGGCGTACGCGTAACATACCTAAATTGCTGTTTGTCCATTTTAGGGTACCGTTTTTTGCCTTTGGCAACGGAACCCTAAAAATGGTCAAACAACTTTTAGATTCATTATATCTGTCTGTCTGTCCGCCCGTATGTCAGAGCCACTTTTTTCCGAAACTATAAGAACTATGCTGTTGAAACTTGGTAAGTAGATATATTTTGTGAACCGCATTAAGATTTTCACACAAAAATAGAAAAAAAATGGATCTATGGATAGGTCTTCAAAAATTATATTGAGGTTTCTAATATCATTTTTCTCTAAACTGAATAGTTTGCGCGAGAGACCCTTCCAAAGTTGTAAATGTTACTACTTGCTGCTACGGAACCCTTCACGGGCGAGTCCGACTCGCACTTGGCTGCTTTTTTGTCTCTGCAGACTTTCTTCCTACTCAGCTCGTTTAATATATTATTAAATAAAAAATTTGAATTATATTATATAATTAGTTGGGTTTAGCTTTTAATACCTATTGTTTTTTTTTTAATGAATTGTGCCATAAGTATTTGTTTTAATACTATCTTTTCAATTAATATTTTATACCTAAAATTGTTTTGATATTTCACATTTGCCAGGCGTTCCGCGATGGCTTATTATTTTTTATTAAAAAGGCCACTGGAAACAAGTATTTTCGTTAACTTATCCAACTAAGCTAAATGTGTTAGATGATTTTAATGTTTTGTAGTATTTTTCGCTCCCTCTTTAAAAAAAGCAATGAATACAACTGTCTTAATTCAATTGTGTAGCAACCCTGATCGCTATGGATAACAGCATGTACCTTACAGGCCAATCAGCTTGTGAAGCAGGCTAATTATATACCTTGAGCCTATTATGGGACATAATATCTTCGAAAAGGGTCTTGCGTTCTGTGGTGTGTGTGGTGTGTGTGGTGTGGTGTCGACGATATAATCCGTGTTTTGGTGCCTTTTAGGAGCGAGTAATTATTTTTTTTACAGCAGACTGAAACGGACAATTCTTTCGCAATCGACTTAAACAGTGTTTATTTCACTTGGTCCACAATTCTGTCACGTATTGTCCTTGTCCTGTTTTTCTGTTTGTTTTCCTTATATGGGTGCTCCTACTACATAATTATTGGTACTATTCTGTTGGTTATTTCTAGCATCTTGTTTGCCTTGTAATATTGTAAAAATTACTGGTGATTATTAAGAGTTATTAGATTATTAAGTTGCCGTAGGTTTTAATTGCCAGATCGTTTTCTCACAGGCTTCACCTATTGCCTTGCGAATATATAAATATAAATGTAGAAGTATTTATTATGATGTTCAGAAGTTTAACTTTTAGGATCTAAATTGATAAATTGGTATGTAGAAGGGTTATTTACAAATTGAGCTGTTCACGGTCACATAAAAAAAATCTTCGAAACTTTGTGTAAATAAAAGTTGTCGTGCCTTATAGGTTGTGTAATAGTGGGTAGATATAAGGTATATTTATATTCCTTGCTACCCTTATGAGTCGGAAATACACCGTTGCCGGGATGTCGGAAATAACTGCAACTCATCAGGTTGGCCCCACAGGAAGTAATTGTTATCTTCGTAACAGAAAACGCAGTACTAAACAGAACTCCAGGTTCTTAGTTTTATGACTCGTCTACGGCCGAAAATAGATTATCCTGTACATTCATCGTTGTGGTTTTTTATATGTAGTTGACCGCAACTTCCTTTTTAAAATAGGTAAGTAAATGTTAGGGAAAAAGTATTTTTATATCATAATACATCATAAATCCGACTGTGTTACTCCGGGAGAGGCAGAAGTGTCTAACACCCACATTTCGCCTATATTTTTCAGCCCTAAGTAATAAAGGGCATACCTTGTACGAAACTCGCGAAAAGTGATGGAGCAGACCCTTTACCCTACGTCACCGGGAATCAATTGATAATCTATGTTGGACTGTTGTGGCTTATAATAGTATCCACAAAAATATCGAGACCAGTAGTAGCTATCTATTCAATTATGGTATTGAAATAATCCATTTTACATAAATACATATACTCACGTGTTTCACCCTTCGTAATAAAACTTAGAGAAAACAGCCCGTCATTTGCTACTACTCAACTTTCTTCTCAACGTCTTTACATACTTCAACGTCTTTAAAACTTTCATGCAAGCCTACCGGTTTCAAGTGGTTTATACTACCCTAGACATACGAATTCCACAAATACCCTCAATACATAAAACGCACAACGGTTTCAAAATTACTGTACTCTACCTCCACATCTTCAATTTCAGAGTAAAGTCCCTAAAGGCTCTTGTATCTTTGAAGGGAGTGTAGGCAATCTTTAACCGAACAAAAGGGCAACGAGAGGCACCAATTTATTTCGTTTGTATACACGTATACGTTCTGAATTATCTTTTCAGAAAACGCAAGATTTGTAATAATAATCTTAGCGGTAGCTCAATGCCGAAGTGTAACAATAATGCGTCCATGTTTTATTCATCTTCATCATCATCATATCAGCTGTAGGAAGTCCACTGCTGAACATAGGCCTCCCCCATCGACTTCCATTTCGACCGGTCTGTAGCGGCCTGCATCCACCGAGTCCCTGCGCTTTTTGCTAGGTCGTCTGTCCACCTTGCGGGCGGCCTTCCTACGCTGCGCTTGCCGTCACGTGGTCTCCACTCAAGGACCTTTTTGCCCCAACGGCCATCGGTTCTCCGAGCTATGTCTCCTGCCCACTGCCACTGCAGCTTGCTGACTCGTTCTGTTATGTTGGTAACTCTGGTTCGTCTACGGATGCCGAGACGTGGTCTCTCACTATGGGCCTCATAAGGAAGGTCGGGGTCACACAGCGAGCTATGGAACGGACTATGCTTGGGGTTTCCCTACGAGATCGAATGAGAAATGAGGAGATCCGTAGACGAACCATGTTTTATTGATTGGTGCTAATTATTAATTTAGATTGAAATTCCTGCTACCTGACACGTAGAGAGGACGCACGAATGAGATTGACGAAACAGATTTATGAAGCGAGGGTGAAAGGGCAATCCGGGTCTCCCTAGGCCATACGTATGTAAATGAGATCGATAACGTTTTTTTACAGAAAATGTGAAGTAAAGCGTAGGTATAGGTAAGCGTAGATACGCAACCGACATGAATGCACCACTTATGAAAGTAGACGAAAAAAAAAGTGTAAACCAGGTTCGTAGCAAGCGGAAAGATGAGAAAAAAAGTGTAAACCAGGTTCGTAGCAAGCGGAATGATGAGGTAGATTGTCTACCCCAGTGGCAAAAAGGCACGGCTCTATGTATGTAAGAACAGATAGATTGTCAAGTCCAAGGCTTTCGTATTTTTTTGAAATCCTCTGAGACTAGTTATTATATTCCCCAGAATCTTAAAAATTGTGGGTCTTAAAACCTAAGTCTTGTGGGATGATAATGAGATGCTGAACTGGTTTTCTGTTGCAGCAGCTATGAGACTCGTGCCTTCCTTAAATTGCACAACTTTCTTTACATCTAATATTGTTATTTAAAAAAATATTTTCCTGCCTAGGTTTTACAGTCACTGTGCCATGCAAAATTTTTGTATACCTATGCAGTAATATATTGGTGTTTTTTTCTTTCTTTGTATACAATTTGTTGAAAATAAAATTGCGAGTAAATCCACGGGGTGCAGTAAGTAACATAAAGGAAAGTTAACTTGAAGTATGGGAAGCTTTTATCCCAACAAAAGATCCGATAAAAGCCGTCTCGTAAATCATTCGCTCAAAGACTGTCATATTATTCTATACAAAGGCACCATTGCTTGCGAATTAAAAAGTAAGGGTAGCAAGTAGCTATGGCGAAAGGGGACATTTTTTGAGGGTAGGCCAACAAGGTTTAAGATCTTCTGATTCAAGAGATCTTAAAATCTATGTAATTCAATTTTTTAAAGTAGTTAGGTGAAATGCTAAGTTTTTTTTTTAAATATTCTAGTTAATATTGACCGTCCAATTTCTCCTTGACCTTGTACAGAAAATTAATAAATAATAATAAATAAATAAAAAAATAGCCGCGGTAGCCTAGTGATATGGGTAAAGGACTGCTGAGACGAGGTCTCGGGTTCGATCCCAGGTATTACCATGGCACACACCAATGACTTTTCGATGCTTTTCGAAGTTATGTGTGTATTTATCGCAGGTTTATAAGTGCCCGGTTAATGGCAATAGGCTCGCCACCTATTACATTGGGACCTAAACATAAACTGGCGAAACGTGGGTGCTAGCACCTCTGCCTACCCCTTCGGGGATATAGGCGTGAGTTTATGTTATGTTATGTAAAAAAATATTCTACGACATTCTATACAGATATTTCTAGATCCAAATTAAGCATAGTTTAACTAGCTTGTGTTAAGTCGGTTCATACACGACATAACCGCTCCCGCTGGCCGGCGGGGGGTTACCGAAGGGATTTCCGCACGTAAAAAAAATGGGTTCTAGAATGTGGATAGACATACTTAAATACTACTTTTTTTTTGGAAATACATATGTAATATACATAGAAACACCCAGACCAATGCAAATAGACATACATACATACAAATATTTGCACTGAGCGGGAATCGAGCCCAGGGGGCACCTGTCGTAGCAGTTGAATGCACTACCGATACGCCACAGAGGCCATAAGACCAAATTAGATCTGCTATCGGGCATTGATCGTCCTGTTAGGCCTTAAAAGCGATGGATGAAAGACGACTGCATGTTGCGTATGCGAATGTTAACATGAAAGTTTGGTGTGACAAGAATGGATAGAACAAAGAAAATACATAACAAGTCTGAAAATTGTGCCGCGCCAGTGAATGAAAAGTTGATAAGTAAGCGACTGTCATGGTATGGACAGAGTATGAGAAGAGAAATTGTAAATATGTATATTTGCATTGGTCTGGGTGATTCTATGTATAATATTGTTACAACGATCGTCGATATCTCGGAAACTACTGATCGAATCTTCTAGAAATTAAAACGCATTGTTAATGTCGAAGTACTCTATCGATCCGTTTAGAAAAATCCAGAAAAGTCAATACAAAATCACACGCCCTTTTGTCTACCTATACCAACTTTACCTACAAATCGCGATAAAAAGGGCATTCACCTCTATCGTCGGCACGACTGTGTAGGTACTTATTTTCTCGAACGCCCCAGTAAATACCTACTATTCTCGAACGCTCTAGTATATTCTACCCCGCTTATTAAGAGGTATAAAAGGACGCCCGGCTATCGACACGAAGCAGTTAATTTTCGAAAGCGAAAGTGAACACATCTTACCGAAGTGAACCAAGAGAGTTATACCTGCGACTTAAGCAACGATTGTGGACTACTGTGAACTGCTGAGCGACTTGAACTGTTGAAGAGTACTGTGTGTGCTAGTTATTTAGTTGTCTAGTTTGTGGTGAGCGAATAAACCTCTTTGTTGTGTAAACGGCATTTAATTTGTACCCCGCGCACGTAACAACTGGTGTCAGAAGTGCGATGCCGTTATTACCACGTGAAGACGAAGGGCGTACTCCACGGACCAGACGTCAAGTGGAAATGGATGCTGCACGTCAACGGAGCCTTGAAGAGGAAGGGCATCAGGCCGATTCTGCTATCTCAGCGGGAACTACGGCAGCACAAGATGGAACCTCGTCAGATACCAACATGATGACGCTGCTGGCTTCTATGCAGCAGATGATGCAGGCCTCCTTGCAAGAAATACAGGCCAAACAAGAGGCCAGTCAACAGATGATACAGGCCAACCAAGAGGCTTGTCGACAGACGATGCAAGCCTCCTTGCAAGAAATGCAGGCCAACCAAGAGGCTAGTCGACAGACGATGCAAGCCTCCCTGCAAGAAATGCAGGCCAAGCAAGAGGCTAGCCGACAGATGATACAGGCCAACCAGGAAGCTGTCATGGGTAAAATCGATGCAGGCATCCATGCACTGGGAGATAAAGTGAAGAACCTCGAAGACGGATTGCAAAGGCTGAGTAAGGAAGTGGCTTTGAAGACTAGGGCCATGGAAGACCGCTTGCAAGAGCTTGAGAAAGAGATTGTCAGGCTAAAAACCTGCGGACCTGTTGCCGTGACCTCACCATTAGTAGCGAAGTTCGACCTACCACACTTCGATGGAACTTCCTCGTGGACAGCCTTCAAGTACCAATTTGAGATATTGGCAAAAACTAAAGCCTGGAGCAACGAGGAGTCCCTTATGGCCTTGACACTTGGATTACGAGGAGATGCCTTAGTAATACTGGAAACCCTGCCGCCTGAAGGTAGGACACTGGAGTCTCTGATGGAAGCATTAGACACACGCTACGGTGACAAGCACCTGGAAAATGTCTACCGAGCGCAGCTACGCGAGAGAAAACAAAAAGCTGGTGAAAGCCTCCAGGAATGGGCTGTAGAGGTTGAAAGGCTCGTTCGTCGGGCCTACTCATCGACACCCGTGATGATCGAGACCACTCTACTGGAGGCCTTCCTAAACGGTATACGGGACGCAGAAGTGAAAACTAGTGTACAGTTGCGTCACTGCCAGACCTTAAAAGAAGCACTGGCTTATGCCCTCGAGGTGGAAACCGTACGGCAGAACGCCGGGATAAGTAAGGTCAGGGAAGTCAAGGAGGTAGTTGCAGAGGCGAGGAAGCCGCGGTATGTCCCAACGTGCTATTCCTGTAGAAGGAGGGGCCATATCCAGTTAGAGTGCCCTTGGAGGAAACGGACTAGGGTCACGGACTCCTGGACCCAAGTGGAACATGGAGTCAGGGAGGTCAAGGAAGTAGTTGCAGAGGAGAGGAAACGGTGGTATGTCCCAACGTGTTATTCCTGTAGAGGAAGGGGCCATATCCAGTTAGAGTGTCCTTCGAGGAAACGGAGAATGGTCACGGACTCCTGGACCCAAGTGGATCAAGATGTTCCGTTAAAACTAAATGTCGCCAGGGCCACAGGGCGTGCGCTGGCTGGTCGATATGAGGCCCCAACCATCACTATAACTCAAGTTGGCAATGCTGATGCTTTGTCACGAAGGCCGTGTGTCGAAGATCGCAAGCATTGTCGGAGGAACGAAGCCCGAGAAGAGATTAAAGTCATAAAGGTGAATGGACTTGACGACGAATGGAGTGGAAGCAGTATGAAGAAGGCGCAAGAAGATGATGATGATCTACAACCTATACTGCACTGGAAACAACTTGGAAGCAAACCCCGATGGAGTGATGTATCTGCTTACAGTTCAACTACCAAAAGCTATTGGGCCCAGTGGGACAGCTTAGTTCTGGTAGAAGATGTCCTGTATAGGAAATGGGAGTCTAACGATGGTAAGGAAGTAACCATGCAAGTAGTGGTACCACGAAGCAAGGTGGCCCCACTCTTACGGCACATCCACGATGGTGTTTCTGGCGGCCATCTCGGAGTCAAGAAAACCCTGGTTAAAGTGCGACAGCGGTTTTACTGGCTTCGTTGTCGGGAAGATGTCGAGGATTGGTGCCGTAAATGCACTGCATGTGCTTCGGTTAAAGGACCGCCGACAAGAAGCAAAGGAAAATTGAAGCTGTACAACGTTGGAGCACCGTGGGAACGTATCGCCATTGATGTTGCTGGACCTTTTCCAACGACTGATGAGGGTAACAAATACATCATAGTAGTGCAAGACTACTTCACTAAGTGGCCGGAAGTATTTGCGACACCCAACCAGGAAGCAGTCACTGTAGCCAAGAAACTAGTTCAGGAAGTGGTCAGTCGATATGGCGCACCTATGGAGATCCACTCCGACCAAGGACGGAACTTCGAGTCTGCTCTGTTTCAAGAAATGTGCAAACTCCTCGGTATAAACAAGACCCGTACGACTCCAGCGCACCCACAGTCAGACGGAATGGTCGAGAGGTTTAACCAGACGTTGGAAAATCACTTGGCTAAAGTTGTCGACGAACACCAAAAAGATTGGGACCAGTACATCCCACTGTTCCTGATGTCCTATCGATCTGCGGTGCATGACAGTACGGGACACACTCCAGCTAAAGTAAATTTTGGTCGAGAGATAAGGCTACCAGTGGATGCAATAACCGGCACGCCACCCGAAAGTCCTAAGCCCGTAACGGACTACGTGAGTGAACTTCAAAACCGGCTGGACGAGGTGTACAGAATGGTACGGGAAAACAATTTGAAGACAGGTATAAGGATGAAAACCCGGTACGATAGAAATGCAAACACCAACGGTTTTGAAGAAGGAACACTGGTATGGTTTCACAACCCGCTACGCAGAAAAGGGAAATCTCCAAAACTTCAAGCTCGCTGGGAAGGACCCTATACGGTTGTCACAAGAATCAATGACATCACCTACCGCA
The DNA here is from genome assembly GCA_946251805.1 of Cybosia mesomella. Lineage (NCBI taxonomy): Eukaryota > Metazoa > Arthropoda > Insecta > Lepidoptera > Erebidae > Cybosia > Cybosia mesomella. Next base: position 5,173,081 of record OX276417.1, read on the forward strand.
TTAAGAAGGGCCTTAGGGGAAAACCAAAGGTAGTCCATGTGGATAGGTTGACGCGATATCATGGAACAAATGATGCTCGGGACGAGCATGATTAAGAGGGGGGTAATGTTACAACGATCGTCGATATCTCGGAAACTACTGATCGAATCTTCTAGAAATTAAAACGCATTGTTAATGTCGAAGTACTCTATCGATCCGTTTAGAAAAATCCAGAAAAGTCAATACAAAATCACACGCCCTTTTGTCTACCTATACCAACTTTACCTACAAATCGCGATAAAAAGGGCATTCACCTCTATCGTCGGCACGACTGTGTAGGTACTTATTTTCTCGAACGCCCCAGTAAATACCTACTATTCTCGAACGCTCTAGTATATTCTACCCCGCTTATTAAGAGGTATAAAAGGACGCCCGGCTATCGACACGAAGCAGTTAATTTTCGAAAGCGAAAGTGAACACATCTTACCGAAGTGAACCAAGAGAGTTATACCTGCGACTTAAGCAACGATTGTGGACTACTGTGAACTGCTGAGCGACTTGAACTGTTGAAGAGTACTGTGTGTGCTAGTTATTTAGTTGTCTAGTTTGTGGTGAGCGAATAAACCTCTTTGTTGTGTAAACGGCATTTAATTTGTACCCCGCGCACGTAACAATATGTATTTATTTACAAAAACAAAGTTTATAAATATGTTTATCCGCATTCTAGAACCCATTTGAATGATCTTTGTGGCCTTACCTTATCAGACGGAAAAATTATTTCCTATGCGGATGACACAGTTCTCTTGTTTTCTGCCGAAAACTGGGAGGATGCTTATAAATATGCCCAGGCGGGTTTTAATACCGTTTGCCACTGGTTACAGGACAATAAACTGACACTTAACGCAGAAAAAACTGTCTACATACCTTTTTCCATGCGTAATAATATCTCACCAGCTCTGTCATGCTCCCTGCTCGCTCATGTCTGCTGTAACCATGAAATATGCCGATGTCCTTCTCTCACTGCTGCTAAGGTGGTTAGGTATTTGGGCATTATGATTGATAATAATCTTTCTTTTCAGGACCATATAAACTTGATTACTACGCGTTTAAGACGGCTAATTTATGTATTTAAAAATTTAAGAGATTTAGCAGATTCCAAATTAATTAAAGAGATTTATTTGGCACTCGGGCAATCAATAGTGGGGTATTGCATTACGGTGTGGGGAGGAGTACCAAAATCAAATATTAAACCTCTTGAGGTAGCTCAAAGAGCTATTCTCAAAGTAAGCACTTTTCGACCTTACTTATTTCCTACCCGTCTACTTTATCAGCAGTGCGAAGTCCTTTCAGTTCGTCAATTGTTCATATTGCTCACTATAATGAAACAACACTCAAGCTTCACTTTTGATAAATGCGCCTTGAACTCCAAGCGACGCAAAGACATAGTTTTTTCAAATAGGCCTACATTTAAACACCAATTTGCAAATAAATATTTTCCCTTCCTAGGCCCATATCTATATAATAAAATTAGTAAAATTATTGACATACAAAGTTTAAATTCTAGAGAATGCAAGATGAAGCTGTTTGAATTTATTATTGGACTCAATTATGAAGAAACCGAAAAATTACTAGAGGTACCAAAATAATCTCACTCAACCTCCTACATACACACATACACTAACATACCACACACGAGGAGGCTTACTCTACACTACACAATCCTATTTCTCACAATACTGTTATGTGTTATTAATTAATTAAGAATGTTCTATGTATTAATATCATTATTTACTTTTTTTTTTTTTTGTAATACAATTATATGACTGATGATTAAATTAAATTAAATTAAAGATAGGTAAAAAGAAACTATCTGATTTATCTAATAATAGTAAGGATTCTTCTTTTTTTTTATTTTTTTTATTATTTTGTATTCATTACATATCTTAAATTTATGAGATCTTTGACATATTTTTGGCTTACAACCCTATATTAGCTTTATTTACTTGTATTATGATGGAGGCTGTTGTCTGAAGCACAGATATTAGGTTATCTAGTTCAGACATAGTTGTTTTATTGATTGTGGTAATGAGCTGTATATTAGCTAAGTGAAATTCTATCTTAGAAAATAAGTTTTTGTTTGGAAAATAAAATTATTATTATTATTATATGACAAGCTCTGCTTAGTTTGGGTCTAGATAGCGCTGTGTAATATCTAATAGAATATTTATTTATTATTTAGGTATGAATGTAGAGGGCTTTAGGAACATAGGTACGCCCAAGAACGATGGATGTATGGCGTGACAGATATAGGAAGGAAAGGAGTATAACTAAGAAAATGACGTCTGAAAGAAAAAATTTAAGAGTACCCCGAATATCTAGGACAAGGTCAGGGAGACGATGATGATTTTTGTCAAAAGTCTCGGCCCTGTTACGTTATTGTACGTACGTAAATATGGTCACAATAGACCTCAGCCTAACTCTTTCAGGGATATACAGATGTGAGTAGTCAGTACAAAATAAATAAACTCGGTCAAGAAGCATGATGACACTTATCGAATTACGGACGGACGTAAGCCAGATGAGCTACTGCCCCACAATCTCCCTCGATTGCCGGAACTAGTGATTAGGGATGCCAGATGTTTTATTTTATGTGTGCAACGTCTTGGCCATAAATATTTGCAAAACAATATTGTTAATATTTTGCGACACGTCTTTACAGTTATAAAACTGTAAATGTGTGTTTGTTAGGCTCAGCACAGATTAGAGACAAATAAGTCTTAACACAGACTGGTCGCTGTGCAGATGTTGTAGGTAATTGACAGCTTTGTTTATGAAACAGTTTTGTTAGAAGTGTGTGCACTTTCATATTTTTCTGTAGAGCAATAGTCTTAAATCTGTCTTATCTCTAATGAGTGTTCAGCCTTAAAGTCTAATACTAAAATTGTTTATTCTGTACAGACTACATTAACGGAACTTATAAAACGTTAAAGAAAAAACAGATTACACTAACTATTCTTAGTCTTCTAACAAACATAACTTAATCGAATTACAATGTTTTGTGTGAATCGTATTATAATGTAGTGTACGTAGTTATTTCCAAGCTTGTTTGTCATCAAAATATTCTTTAATTTTATCATAATTTGGATTGAAAACGAGTCCAATAATGGGAATTGGTCTCTTTTATCTCGACAACAAGCGAATCTTCGAATCATGATATTAATAATAAGTTTATTCATTTTGTTTCACAAAGGTTCTTAATATTATCAATAGTAAATTATGACATGATTATGACTAAACCTTTGTGAGAGACTGATATCTGAACTAGGAGGATCCTGTCAGACAGAATGTTTGGCTTAAGCGATCGCAAGCCATTTTGAAAAATAGAATTACCTATGCATTTGTTTATAAAAGCCCGTTTTGTTAACCTTCATTTTCTTAAACCCTAAAAGGTTCCATACCTCAATAGTAAAAACGGAACTCTCATAAGATCACTTCATTTCCCGTCCGTCTATCATCAAGATCTTTCATTAATCATTAAATTTGGCAAGAAGCATGGTCTTTAGCACAAATAATGGAAAAGATTCGAAAACAGTAAATAGGTGTAATATAGTAATTTATCTGTCTGTCAAGACCTTTTTCTCAGAAACTCGTAAGTATCCTTAAGATATATATATGCCATCGGAAACTTTTTTGTAGACCTATAAAAGAGGAACAATAGCACTATACATTGTTTTGTTATGTCTCAATGAGATCAGGCAGCATATTCGATTGAAGCTCTCAGTCGGCTTGAGTTCTTGATTTTGGACAATTATCGTTATATTTCAACAAAGTAGGGTGGGTGTACCAGAAGCAAACCGATTAAGCGATATTTTGAAAGTAATTTTGATGCTGTAACTCAATTTTCACAACAATCATTACATAAAAAGAATAGCGTTCTCCTTGTATACCATAGAATTATATAGCTTACTCCGATTTTCTTAATAGCTGTTAGGTTTTTTTTTATTTAAAAATTTATGTGGACAGTCCTAATGTGCCTAAGGTTGACCAGATTGTATCAGTAATAGACCAGACATTGTGCCAATAGTAAACCAGTAAATAAAATGATTGCTTTTAATTAAGGACATTTTTATTATTAATACTAACAAGTTCAGTACTTAATGATCATCACAATTTTCATCATAATTTTCATCAATCTATAAGTTTTAAGTAATACTTAAATACTACAGGCTTATAATGTTGTTTAACTAATTTAATAACTAGGTTTTAAAATAGTTAATGAGATCCTAAGAGATATCACTTACACAAGTATAACAATTATATACTTGTAATAAAATATTTATGAATTAACATTAATAAAAAAATATGAAATAAAAAACAAAGTACCTAAATACTTATAGAAAATTTAAAAAAAGACAATTAAATTTTTGGCATGAATTTATCCATTTCAGGAATTCTATAAAAACCTCGACTATTAGCCAAGGTCGGAACTGGGATCTTCTCTTCTATCGCATCATTCATATACCAGATTTTATCACATTGTTCTGGCCAACGAAAAGTATTTCCAGCAGAAAATGTCATAGTACTTATCTCATATAGATCACCATCAATATTCTCTACAATCCCTGGAAAGTATTCTCCTTCATACTTGACAATCACGTAATCACCTTTCGTTGGTTTAGCAGTGACCTCCAATGATTTATGTACAATTAAAGGTACATTATCATCATCAGAGTCTGAATATATTCGAAGTCGTCTCATCTTTCTCGGAGCTGCAGGTATTTCTTCGTCTGAACCTGTGGCCTTTTTTTTATTCTTCGTTGCCATTTTTCTATTAGCTGCCTTACTAGCCTTTTTTTCTTCTTGCTGTTTCTTAATGTTTTCTTTTTCATTCCAATATTGCATCCATTCGCTGCTATTTACTGCATCAGGTAGGCGAACTTTCTTACGCCTTTTCTGATTGCCTTTAACTGGAGATTCAGATGGCCACACAATTGCTGATGCAAATGCAGGGCTTATTGGTTGAAGATGTTTTCTCGTAGAAGGAGATTCTAACTCGATGTGCTTTGCGTTCATAATAACTGAAGATTCAGGTTGAGATGGCGTTCTAATATTTAAATAGTCAACATTGCTATTAAAATCCTCGTTTATTTGTTCTGTTGTTATTTGCTGATTTTCTTCTAAACTAACGTCATTTTCATGTGGATTAACATTTTCTTCCAAAGTGGGTATATTTTCTTGCATTATCTGTAGAGTTTCTTGCGGTGTCTGTGGATTGATTTCCAAGTTAGGGTCTTGTTCCTCAGCTACTTGCATTACTCTCTTGGCTATTTTCTGCCACACATAAAACAACTCCTTTGCTGATTCATCGCCAGTCCACGAAGAATCTTGGTTTGCACGAAATTCTCGAACACGGGAGGAAGACATCAATGATTCGAAATATAATAAATGTTCAGGACCAATAACAGCTGGTTTCTCTTGTAAGTCGTGTCGAGTAGTATCAGTCATACATTTTTCGTAGCTAATTGCGTTAGCGTCGAATGGATACAGACCACATTTTCTAAAACCATTGCAGATGACTTCTTTTGAGAGATCATTGAATGTGGCTTCTAAAATGGGTGCAAATAGAGCTTTGGTAACGCATCGATGCCCAGTTTTTAATTTCCAATCATTAACAATTTTCTTCCAAGAATTTTTCAGTGGTCGAAAAACAGATACGTCAGCTGGTTGAATGATATGTGTAGCGTTCGGATAGAGTGAATATAAAATAATACCATTATCTTTACACAATTGAGACACTTCTCGATTAATGTGAGACTTGTGGCCATCTATCAGCAACAAAACAGGAAATTTTGTATTGTTTTCTTTTAATTTTGGGATGAGAGTATTTGCTATATAGCCGTAAAAAACTTTTGATGTCATCCATCCCTTTTCTGACTTACCAACACTCCATTCTTTATTAATTTGTCTAACGATTTCGGATGGAATTCGTGCATATGGGTATATAATTAAGGGTGGTAATATGGTACCAGATGCTGCAAAGGTTCCCAGGACGGTTATATTTTCCTTCTCTTTTTCTTTGATTTCATAAAAATTTTTGAATCCTCGCGGACCCAACACTAAACCAGAAGAAGGGCTAGTTTGGAATCCGGATTCATCTGCATTTATAATCCTTTCAGGATCTTCTAATATGTCAGCTACGCCCTCAGCAACTAAGTAATCTTTTAAATTTGCGTGCCATTTTCTCAGAGCACTTTCCGTTACCAGACTTCTACATATGTTTATGGATTCTGCATGACGAGTAGCTATATCTGGATGTCGTTTTAAAAACCCGGAAAACCATTTTCTGCCTGGAGTATTCTCTTTAAAGGGATTTGGTCGATTCTCTTCGGTTATAATTTTCTTAACAGTGTCAACTACCATATCTTTATTGACTGGAAATCCTTTTTTTGCCATCGCTATAATCCAACTTTTGAGCAACGATTCTTCTTCCTTGGTCAATATAGTAGGAGGTCCCATTTTTCGTTGGACTGGGTACTTCAGTTTAATTTTATTTATGACGGTAGTGTGGGGAATATTATATTTTCGGCACGTTTCTCTAATTTTTGCGCCCTTGCTTATCTCGTCTATCGCTTTAAAGACATCTTCCTCCTGATAATTGAAAAACGTCTTTTTCGGCGGCATTGTATCTGTATAAAAATGTGGGTGGTCAATTACTGGAACAAACTCATAGTATAGATATCACCAGTAGTAAACCACTGGTCTACAATGGGAACATTGCGAATATTTTAAGGGTTTTATATAATAATTGATTGCAGTATATTAAGTAAATAATAATGTAAAAGAAAAAATAAAAAATATTTCAAAAAGCTAAATCACCAGTTGTAGACCAAATGGAATATTACTGGAACATCATTGAATCCGTGTTCCATTAGTTTACCAATACTACTATTAATTGAAATTAAGCATTTTTTGTGGAAATAAGAGGTAATATTATTGCTTTACACATCACATTACTCAATTAATTGGAAAATAAGTTACGACGATTGATATAAACAAAGATTTAAAAAGATTAAAAAAACTTACTGTTGGAGTGTCGCTTAATAATATGGCCGCCCAAAACGAAATGAACGAATGGCGTTATGAAAAATATGTTGTTTGATCATGTAGATGGCGTATTCATCGCACTTATCTATGACTAAATGATTGGTAAAACTAATGGCAGTGCTACCAACCGTAAAAAAGTGGCGGAAAATTCAACAGAAGGTTAATATTTTGATGTGAAGTTTGAAATGGTGTACTACTGGTTCTTGGTGTGTCACTGGTGCAACCACCCTAGTATCGAACTATTAATTAACTTTCCGCTTGAATCACTCTATCTGTGGATGGAAACCGCTTCCAAATCCGTTGAGTAGTTTAGAAGTTCTTAGCGAACTAAACAACCACAGCGAAGTAAATATATTTATTTCAATCGTAAGGGAATTAAAACCCATAGGATTAGTTCCCGTTGAGCTATAATCATGCTATTTTGCAGAAAGTAAAGTCTTATAGCACAAATAAAGGGAAAAGAGCGAAAACCGTAAATATGTAGTTACCCACATCACAAAAAAGTTATCTGTATATCTGTCTGTAGCGACTAGAAGCTCTTCAGCAACGTTAAATTCACCCCTCAATCCAGTTTTGTACGAAACCCTCAGTGCGCGACTCCGACTTTCACTTGACCGGTTTTTTTAACGTCATAATGAGGAAGCAACTCCTCACGCAAAGCAATCGTACCCTCGTCATTCCCACTACGCTACTGACAACAAAATATCAAATTTTAAAACAGCTTTCCTCTCAAAAGCATCACAATATTAATCTAAAACCAAATAACCTCCTCGCCTCGTACGAACTTCAGTTATTTTCTATTACGAGAGAAATTCCACCCAACGTCAAATGTTGGCCAAACACGCTAACACCAGCGGACATTCGACAAAGTTCAACAACGGTGATATATTGCCCATTTACCAGGTGTAAAACGGTTATGACTCACATTGTTTAGCTAAAATCTCATCCGAAGCCGTTAAACGATGCGTTTATAGCAATATATATGTGTTTCGTTTGGCATATTATGCTATTTAACGATACCTTGTACCCATAACTTAACCCGAGGATTATCTGGATTTTGGATAAACTACACTATGCTTTATTGTACACCTGTAAAAATAATACATATAAAACCTACTAAACTCGACTATACTATGTACACACGGCCAATGAAGTTAGTATTACCCCTTTACATGTCAAAGTCAAAGTCAAAAACCATTTATTCTTTATAGACCATTAATACGGAACTTACAAAACGTAAAAAAATTAATGTAATGTTTGGCAAATGGACCACCGGTTCGAAACGCGGCCCTGTCCTGAGAAGACTCCGGCAAGAAACTCAGCGGGCTGTTTTTTTTTGGTCTATTTACAAACATATTTACTTAACCTAAGTACAATAATTCGTTTGAGTAGCATAGAGAGAGAGAGCAAACAGTTCATATCCAAGCTTGTTTGTCGTCTAAATAGTCTTGAATTTTATAATAGCCTTTTTGGCAGAGTTTACTTTTAATTTGACTTTTACATTTATGAAGAGGTAGATTCTTCATTTCACTAGGAAGCTTGTTGTAGAAGCGTATACAGTTACCCTGAAAGGAATTACTAATCTTGTGGAGTCGACTATTACAAACCACAAGATTGTTTTTATGTCTAGTATTTACGTTATGTATATCACAAAACCTTAAAAAATTGGAAATGTGTCTTCTAACATACAAAGTTGTGTGAAGGTGAATGTAAAGGTGTATACTTATTTCCTTGGCCGTGTGTACCTACGGGCGATCTTATATCTTGAAGTGATTTCTTCCAGACAATCTTGGTGTGGACCTGGGTGACCTTAAAGTATATCTTGTGGTAGAATGTACACTGAGTATAGAGGGCTCTACCATCATCTTTGAGGGCCTTACCTGCAAGTGGCTAAGCAACACACAAGGTTCTGGCGCAGACTTTCCTCTCAGGGTTCGGTGGTCAGACAGCAGTCGCTCACGGAAAAGCTGACATACCTATCAAAAACAATAAGCGGACCCCAGGCTAGTACATTTGATGCAATTGGGAAATCGCTATGAGGATGACGATGATGGCAGAATGTTTTTTTTTTTATTTGTTTGTCCTTTTCATAATCCTATACCACTCGTTTGATTACGATGCGATGTAACTTTGGTAAGATGTTGTCGTGTATGTTACCATTGGAGGTTTCGAGAGAGGAACCAAATCAGTACTCCGTGCGGGTGGAGCCGCAGGGTTCGCTTGTAATACAATAAAATAGGACAATGTTGAATATATTCGTCGTCATGTGGTGCAACAAGATTTTACTGCACATTGTTTCCCTTAAGCGCTCCCTTCCGAGCCCTTTATGCGTTGCTTACGTCATCCGTTCTATATCGCAGGTCACCCTAGGGGCGGACAATTTCATTTCATTACGGGCTAGTAGCCTGCAAGTAAACTGTTGGCAAGGTGCGCTCGTTAGCAGGTGATGCGGAGGTCATTGACTTTTGAAACAGATGATAAATGGAGTAATTTTCTCTAGTGTTTTTACACTTACCTCAGTACCTTCTTTAGCTCTGTAATTTTGGCGATTAGAAAAGAGACGTCACCAGTTTTTTTTATATTCATTGATTTACTTACTCTATTTTCACGCACGAGCCCTACGTATGAAATTACGTCAGATTGTGATCAGAATATAATTATACGATATATATTTTTTTGTAAATAAATACAAATTATACACTAAAACACCCAGATCAAAAAAAATATTTGGGAGCTATTCAGCCCTTCCTCAAAAAAAATGTTACGCCACACACAATGATTACGAAGTTTTTTCGTAGAAACCTGTCCCTAGGTAGAAACATATGCGGCTTATGAATAAAATTAACATTTCCATCGCTCACAAGGTGTATACGCATCGCTGAATACAAATCGATATATTTATACTTTACTAGCTCGTGCCCGCAGCTCTCTCGCGTGGAATACTGTACTTCAGTATTCGTTAAATTTTTAAAAGTTTCTAGTTTTCTGCACAATTCTCCTCAGTTTTTCTATAACCTTCTACGAAGAAACCTTAAAAAGTAAAGATTAATGAAATAAATAAAGTCGTACTCAAGTTATAGCGTGACCGAGATAAACAGAGATTTATCTTCTATACTAGTATAAAATTGTAAATTAGTTGTGTATGTCCATTGGAGATATTTAAAAAAAAAACTTTTATGTTAAATCAACGATTCGACTACATTTTTTTGTGGAATTCTTGTCTATTTATCAGTTTGTTCGCAATGAACGCAAAAACTAGGTACTGAAGGGATTTTGATGTTTTTTTTATTATAAAAGTCTTGATCAGACTTAAAACCTGCCATTTCAATTGGTCAAAAAGAACCGAAGATATGACCAAAAAATGATAACCGACCTCCCCGCGGGCAGAGCCGCGGTCACCAGCTAGTTTTATATATAAATCCAAATGTTGAGATTATAAACACGAGGACCGTGTCTTCGAACGGACATTTTTATTCACGGATATTACCGTTTTTATCTTTATGCCTGATTTTTGTATTAATGTCCGTTGGACATACGAAGTCTTAATGGAAAATATACATTAAAATGTTAAGTTTATTTTGATTTATTTATGACAGTGATTTCAAATAGGTTTAAAGTTCATACATTTTATTGATAGTGACCTGGCGGCTCTAGTCAGCATAGATATAAAAGTAGCACAAATCGTCGAAATCGTATCGACTAGATTTAGAATAGAATACCTACTAGAATATTCTAGGACATTCTACACAGCGCTATCTAGACAACATGTAGGCATAGCTTAACTCGTTTGTGATATGGGTTCTAGAATACGAATAAAAATATTTAGATACCTTATTTTGTCTAGAATAGCCAGTGTCACTTGAAATGATATCCAATCATCACAATACATCCAAATTTGTTCAGGTATTAGAAGTTGTGATGAATAAAGAAACAAACATACTAATAAACCCTTTAAACATCACAATTCTTTTCTTTCCCCTTACTTTTTTCAGGCAGTAGGGTCAACTTAACCGCCCTGATAAAAAAATAAAGGTCGCATAATATCACTTGGTCGACCGGCTTACGTAACTTGAATTATTATTAAGTACTAACACCGTTTTCCAAAACTTTCACCATTTTCCGGTCTCAATATGCTATAGAACCTTTACCGTGCAATAAATAACGTGCCAAAATTACATTTCCGAACGAAAGTACATTCTGAAGTTAATTACATTTCAGCGCAACAAATATTTAAACAAATTAAAAGCAGCAAGTGTGGTTCAATCGGCACACCGAGGGTAGAACACCTAACTTTTGATTAATAAAGGATACTTTTTTTTTCGTGCGGAAACCCTTCGGATACCCCCTCGCCGGTCAGCGGGGGCAGTTATGTCGAGCTTGAACCGACTAAAACCGCACGCCGTCTCGGGTCTTCAGACGCCGGTGAAAGATACCTACAAATAAATGTATTTCTAGTTGGGAAAACCTAGAAATACATATGTTGTGACGAGGGTGGACAGAATAAGTTTAAGATATCAAGTTTCAAAGGAAGTTTGAAAGTTGCAACAGTTAATGAAAAGTGTAAAAGTAAGCGGCTTCCATGGTATTATATTATGAGAAGAGATGAATAATGTTGTCCGAAAGGTCCAAAATATGAATTTGTAGGCTCTGTAGGTCCATGAAGGAGGGCATGGCAAGGAAGGGAGTAATTTAGGAGATGACGTTTAACAGAAATGAGCGGTCGAGAATGTTGTGCCAACCGGTACAAGGACAGGCAGATGATGATGCTGAGAACCATGCTTTATCACATAAGTTGGCTTGACGATTTCCAGTTTTCTTGAATATTCAGTCCATCAATTGACTGCACCCTGCTGGATGGTAATAAGTTAGGGTGAAGTCCCGAAGATACGAGCCAGCATTCCAGACGCTGACGATTCAAAAGCGCGGCGAGAGTATATCAAGCCCTTATTGAACTCTATGCAATACTCGTATATACAGATAGACAAGTATGTATTATGTTTTTGGATTATACGTGGTGAAATGTCAGAGATCACTATATCACGCAACTACTTAGTGTTTAAAAATTAGGTTTATGTTACAACTCATTGTCACAATCGTTGAAGGTCATCCTTCTTGCCGTTGTGGGGATTGGCAAACCAAGGAAAAGTGATAGATAGTGTTCTCTATCAATATTTGACTTCCATCATGTAACGCCCTTCTTATTTCATCTATGGCTAATCATCCGTCAAATTTAGATTTTCCAGTATGCTATCATCTCTTTTGCATTCTCAGTCTTTCAAAACTTCATTCGGTATACAATAGGAATAGAATCCACTGGTAGTTTGAAATTCTCACTTGCAAACTGTAATCAGCAAAAGTCGTGAACCAACGTGTGAAAGTTCGTGCATTTCTCCGGTTCTTACTAACCAAAAAAACCATAAAAGGATTGATCAACCAATGATTCAAGCCTTTTAAACCCGTAATTGGTTTAATATATAAAAGTTACATTTTATATTGCAAAAGTCGAACACAATTTAAATTGTTTGGATTCGCCCAAATCTCGTCCGCCAATCAGCAGGTATACCGGCTTGCAGAAACATCAGCTGCAAGCTTGACTTGGGCCCCGATTATTTCCGTACACACAAAAGATAAATAAAATTAGATTGTGTTTTGCCTATTTGAGTTAATAACTTCATAACATTTGGTTCTACGACTAAAAACACAAGAATCAAAGTTAAAGCGAATTTTATTTGCAACAAAACTATTTTTACAAGTCGTCTGTGCGAGGCTTAGTTTGACCGATATTAGCGTAAACCTCATTCTTTTTTTTTCAAGATGGCGGCCGCGGGACGTGGGTTGTGACCCAACAAACTTGGATTTAACTTTACACTAACCCCCTCTAGACATCCAAAAAATAAAATTGCGTTCTCTGACTTTTGCACGCTATACCTTAAAACCGAAGAGACCTAAAAACGCGTTCTGCGCTAGAGTACATTATCAGGAAGTTTGCCAGTCATTATACATGTTAGGTGGGACTTAGTCTGTGCGAGGGATATGCTCAATGGGCAACCTTACACCCCGGCGTCTGTAGACCCGAGACGGCGTGCGGTTTTAGTCGGTTCTAGCCCGACATAACCGCCCCCGCTGGCACGCGGGGGGGTATCCGAAGGGATTTCCGCACGATAAAAAAATTAAAAAAAGGTGGGACTTAGTCTATGGAGTAACTGCATATTTACACCGCAGGTCCGCCTCATCTATGAAAACCCATCTAGACCGGTTTTCAAATAGTTATATCAACACTAAAAACAGAAAGACCTTATCGATTCTCCAATATACCTAAGAGTTCAAATGGTACTTTACTGATAATGTACACGTAAAAGTGCTTGCCCCAAACTCTCGCATTGAGTAATAACAAAGAAATAACGGTCTTACTTATACGAAGCTAGCAGATATATTTTACGTAATCTACATGTATATTATCTTACGCGGTTATCTTGTAGTATACATGTATACTACAAGATAACCGCGGTAGAATAGTGGTATGGGTAATGGACTGCTGAGACGAGATCTCGGGTTCGATCCCAGGTTTTACCATGGCACACACTAATGACTTTTCGATGCTTTTCGAAGTTATGTGTGTATTTATCGCAGGTTTATAAGTGCCCGGTTAATGACAATGGGTTCGCCACCTATTACATTGGGACCTAAACATAAACTGGCGAAATGTGGGTGCTAGCACCTATGCCTACCCCTTCGGGGACATAGGCGTGAGTTTATGTTATGTACATGTTTACTAAAAATAGAGCTGGAGTGTTTTTTTGTTTGAACGGGCGTATCTCTGGAAGGACCAATTTGCATTGGATAGCCCATTTCATTTTGGCTTGTGTGCAGAGCCTTACCAACACCTTTGAGGCCCAAGTGAACCTCACCTGCTAGTCTGTGCACCTGCTAAACAACGGTCGAGGCTCTGGCACAGGCTTTCGTCCCGGGGTTGGGAGGTTAGACGGCTTTCGCTCTCGAAGAAGTCAACAAACCAGAAATAATAAGTGGACCGGGAAATCGCCAGGAGTATGATGAGCCAAATTTTCGAAAGGTTTTAGATACAAGTTTTACGTAACAACTAACATGAAAATGCTTCATAAAAAAATAAAACCGACTTCAAAAACTACTAAAAACAAGCACAGAAAAAAGAAAAGTGACTGAATTACAGATTTGATTCAAAAGACAAAAATACGCGTAAGACTTTCCTTCTAAAATCGGTACCAAGCCCGAAACACAACTTAGAAATTCAATATTATTCGAGACATCTGATTCCCGTTTGGGTTGTGTGGCTAGAAACGTGGAGACACTACGTAGGTACGCTTACAACATCATCGCTTGCGCGGGGAGACATATTCCCTAATGGCACCGACTTCAATAGAAAAGTCTTACGAGTATTTTTGTCTTTTGAATTAAATCTGTAATTCAGTTATTAAAATTTTACTTATTTCTCCGTTTTTAGTGAACGTAACTTAATTCATATAGTACCATCCGGACCCGAGTGCTAAACCATACCAGATGTTGAAAGAATTTTTAAAATCGGTTAATAAACTATGGATATTTATATACCGAACTGCGAACCCATTTAGGGAATATAGACGTGAAGTTATTTTATGTCATAGCATAAACAATGCTCTTGATAATTTTTTGATTGTTCGGTGAGGAAATGAGTTTATCGCATTCACTTTATCAATTTATGAATCATAATTGATATTTAAGTACGTCATTATAACAGCTTCATCGATAACGGTGTTCTTATCTAATATTATGAAAACAGTGCGAATTTTCTAAGTTTGTATGTATGCGGAAGGTAAATTTCGTTATTGTTCAAATTTAAAGTTACCGGTGGCCTGAGGGCTGGTTTAATGCTTGTGCAGAGATTTGGCATTGCCATTGCAGTGGAGATGTCGCCAGCTCTTTGACACCTAAAATGAAGGATTGCATAATATATTCTGTAATGATTCCATATTTTAATAGCTGATACCCGCGGCTCCGCCCGCGCGGAGGTCGGTTATCGTTTTTTGGTCATTTAACCAGTTGCAATGAAACATAGGACATAAGTCTGACCAAGACTTTTCTAATAGAAAAAAAACCGCATAAAAATCCGTTCGGAAGTTTATGCATCCAGCGTGAACAAACAGACAATAACAAAAAAAAAATTGCGTTTAGCCACTAGACAAAATGACATTCTACTAGTGGAATCGCTTCGAAGCGAACCTTCAAAAGTCGGATATGTATGGGAGTGACATTATTTGTTACACGTGACATGTCGACAAATAATGTCTCTCCCATACCTACATTTTGGACTTTTGCAGGTTCGCTTCGTAGCGATTCCACTAGTAGAATGTTACTTTGTCTACAGGCCCAGAATCGTTCATTTAACGTAACCTAAATATTTTTTTAAATATCTCCATTTAATAATTTATAAGATTTGAAAAATTGTTTCACTATTTAAAAGGCATATTATTCTGGATGGACATAAGCTACTATCATGTATTGTATTTTTCTTTATTAATGACGTTTGACCACTGTTTCACCTGCTGCTCCAAATCAATATCAAATATATTTATTACTTTAAGTCACAAGTGGTAATCCCACAACAAATCATTGTCGACGATGGGACACGCATGCCTAGTAATAAGCTATTTTGACAGATTCCTAGGTTATAGTTTTTGGAAAACAAAGCCTCGGTCACTTAGCATTTACGCATAATGAATGGTGTTACCAAAACATTTTGTACGTATGAGCGGAATATTTACCATGGCATGTCGCCGTACGTCTCGCCGTCGTTTCCATTTGAGGCTTTCACTTCGAAACCCGGGGTCCGTTGACTTCTCCTCCTCTTAATTTGGTTTATGGGAGCGACTGCCATCTGACCTCCCAATCTTGTGAAGAAAGCCCAGAGCTTAGGCCGTCAATCAGCAGGTTTGTAGGTGAGATTGGCTTGGGCCCCGAAGATCTTGGTGGAGTATACATATATTGTAAATCAGCCTAGTAAAAATCCGAAGTAAAGCGAGGGCGAATAATGATAGTATAAAAATACTTTGGCACATTATAACCACACTCGCTAACACTCAAACGCAGATCATTCAAATCTAAAAGATATTCTCGGCTACTCATAAATAAATTATACGAACCTCGTTATTTAGGTGGAATATGTGCATAAAAATGTACTATGTGAGGATCCCAAAAAGTGGTGTGAAAATATATGAAGTGCGTCTTGGTTGTTCAATGATATAATAGAGTGAATGTGAACTTAATGTGGCATAAAAGCCTCTAATCTGTCTTTGTCAGCGAGTCAGCGGAAAAGTTGCAGGAAATTGTGAGCAAATAAGACATTTTATATTACAAAGAAAAAGGAATGAACGTAAATGCAAGACGAGAGCGTTTATCAGTGTACATAACGCGTGCAACACCAGATGTTTGAAGGCGGAACCATCCTTCGTTATGTGTCATTTGTTATTCGCCTTAATCGGTTGCATGCGACGCAGTGTACACTGCGACAGTACTTCACACCGGAACAGTTGCTCAACTTGTACAAAGCGCAGGTTCGATCCTGTATGGAGTACTGCTCGTATCTGTGTGATGGCTTAGCTAAATACCACCTAGAAGCGCTGGAGACAATAGAGAGACGGGCCAAGAGGCTCATTAACAACGATGCACTCGTCGAGAAAAGGCTTCAGAGACTTAACATCGACGCAAAGTTGCAAGGCCTATCGGTTTTTTACCGGATGCGTTTCGGAGAGTGCGCGCAGGAATTGCCCAACTTGATACCTCCAAGTTCTTTCCACCAACGAACGACCAGACGCACATCGACACACAATCTTACGGACTATGTTAGTAGTATATTTTTGTGATTTAGGTATGTACAAATTACAATAAATTGAAAATAATATAATCCTTGAAAATATAAATGAAATAGTAATACTGATAATAAAATGAATATTGAAATAAAATTATAAATTGAATATTGAAATGAAATTGATGAATTTAATGACTTATTTATTAGTAATAAAAGCGCGGTAGCCTAGTGGTATGGGTAATGGACTGCTGAGACGAGGTCTCGGGTTCGATCCCAGGTTTTGCCATGGCACACACCAATGACTTTTCGATGCTTTTCGAAGTTATGTGTGTATTTATCGCAGGTTTATAAGTGCCCGGTTAATGGCAATAGGCTCGCCACCTATTACATTGGGACCTAAACTGGCGAAATGTGGGTGCTAGCACCTCTGCCTACCCCTTCGGGGATATAGGCGTGAGTTTATGTTATGTTGTTATAAAATTGAATAGTTGCACTAGGCAAATTTATTCAACTGCATTTAGTATATGACTACGATATTTCCCAGTGGGACAGTTTCAAATCCGAGCGGGAAATTTCGTTACGCTCTCCCGCCTACAATCTTGAATAGATTTAATAAAATATCTGTGTACGTTACACGATGTCGAAATAGGCCACTTAAGTTACACAGCGGGGCATAGAGCACACCTCTATTGTTACAGTACAGCCAGCAAGTTACGCCCACTTTCTAAAACAGCGTTTCCTTTTTAAAGCTACGGAACAGTATACAAATAACTTGCAGATTTACATAACATAACTTCACGCCTGAATCCCCGAAGGGGTAGGCAGAGGTGTATTACACACCCACGATTCGCCAGTTATGTTAAGGTCCCAATGTAATACGGGGCGAGCCTATTGCCATCAACTGGGCACATTATTAAGCGAGTGATAATTAACATTTATTAATGCACACATAACTACGAGAAGTCAGAGGTGTGTGCCCGGTGTGTGTGCGACTGGGGATCGAACTCGAGACCTCGTCTCAGCAGTCCGGTACATAAGGACTGCTGAAAAATGAACATCCAGGACGAGACCTGTCCCTTACAGAGAGAATACTATGACTGACAGAGCTACATCCATCTTCAGTAATTCTTACGTACTACGGGTTCAATCCCCGTCTAGGATGTTTTCTTATTCCGATCTAAATATATAGGAAAAGTTATCGTCTCAACGTTGATCCCGGCCGCATCCTAGGCTTTCACCTTTGGCTCAGCATAAGCGAGTGCAACTGTTGTGTATGAGGTCTTGGGTTTGATTCCTGGGTCGGGCAAAAGCCTCAATAGCAGGACGGAGTCAGAAAAAGTACGAATGATATGACGGCAATAGACCACACCTAGCTGTTGTCCACGTGGAATTCTGATCCCGTTCCCGCTACCCATGGGATCCTATTCCAGGGATAAACAGTAGCCTATATGTTATTCCCGACTACAATCCATCCCTGTTCCAAATTGCAGCCAGCTACATTTAGCCGTAAGAGCGCGATTGAGTAACAAACATCTAAACTTAAAAACATCATCAAAATCTTTCACATCTACACTAATATTATAAAGAGGAAAGATTTGATTTTTTGTATGTTTGTTCGTAACGAATAGGCTCCGAAACTACTGGACCGATTTCAATCATTCTTTCACGTATAGAAAGCTACAATATCTAGGAGTAACATAGGGTACAATTTATTTTCAAAAAAATTAGAGATCCGTAAGAAAATCGCAATATTGTAAAAAAATATATAGAAAAATGAAAATCTTTTTAGGCGTGCGCTGCGTAAACTATTGATGATAGAACAATATGATGTACTACAGGTTTATAGCAGGTCGTTTTATAAAAAAGTCCGCGAGGCGATATCTGTTATAAGGTGATGGTGGGGTGAGAGTGAGAGTGGGAGTGGGAGTGCGAGTGCGAGTGGGAGCGGGAGTGGAAGTGGACGCAATAAGCGACTTCCACGCGAGCGGAGCCGCGGGCAACAGCTATTTATAATAATAGTACAGTAGGATGAAAATGCTGTTTAATTACTTAACTTTCAAATATTGCTATTTACATTTTGATTAATACCTATATAATTAATAATTTTCATTTACATTTTAAATTTTGAATTATGTGCAATAATCATTTACTTTTGACGCCGACTATACGTTTCCCTTTACCTTCCAAACCGCAAAAATACATTTCTTTTTTTTATTAGACATGCATGCCACTTACTCAGTAACAAGCATGAAGGCTGCGCATTGTCACGCTGTATGCATGTTATAACCTCATTAGTTTATCAAGATGTGTGTTACTCGTTACAGAGAGGCCTAATGATGTAATAAATAATAATTGTCCAGTATCACACGTAATAATTATGATAACCTGAGTCATCATCCTCATAGCGATTTCGGAGTTGTGTCCAAAGTTTTCATTGTAGAGTCCGGGGTCCGCTTATGGCTTTTGATTGGCGAGTCGGCTTTTCCGAGAGCGACTGTCATCGCTACCCTGAGAGGAAAGCGTGCGCCGGAGCCTAGTCCGCCTAGCAGGTGAAGTTAGTTTGGGACATGAAAGTGTTAGTATGGACCTTCACAGTGAGGCGTAAAATATAGGTGTATAATACAAGAAACAGACTATAAAATCAAAAGGAAGTGGCTTTTAACCTTGTTTGTATGGGAACTAGTGCGATCAGACTCTCACAGACTTGACACAAAAGAGTGACGTAATTGTAATAATTATGTAACAGAGAAAGCTTCAAAGTAAATGTCAGTTAGTAGCCTGTAAATTATGATAATTGATGATTAGATACATAAACGTAAACCTTCTCCCTCCGGGGTAGGCAGAGATAAAAAGCTCACCAGTTCACAAGCTACCTCTACTGTCATTAGACCTTTCATAGTGAAAATTGGTACTAACTATATAAGATATACCTCGATAACCTATTTAGTTCCGGTGACATACTATTATTGCGTAATGACAGTAACTAAAAAGGATTTTCTAGTTTGGTCATCGCTCTTTGGCGCTGTTGTTAGAAAAATATTTTCACTCAAACTTATCGAGTAGGGTATCAAAATGAAGAGCGTTAAAGGCTCATTTCAAATATATATATCATAACTAAAAAGTATACAATAAAATTATTAATTAAAAATAAAAAACCCGACTGCGCTAAAAAGACCGAAACAAGTTTGATAGCACCCCATCGGTGCCAACGATGAGATGGGTGTCTGAATTGGACTGGCTAAAAGCACACGGTGTCCTCCCCAAGTGTCCATTGCCGGGCACCCTGAGTAAGCCCTCGAAAGTATATAACTGGACATAAACTCGCGTAAAACTAACGTATTCCCTAATGGTACCAGCTGCAAACATGCATACATGTATCTAATAATAAATAATCTACGACATTCTACACAATGCTATGGGGCCATTCATTTATTACGTAAGACAATTTTTTTGCTAGTTTTTGACTCCCCCCTCCCCCTATACAAGAAAAAATAAGAATAGGCTGACCCTAATATGATATGGAATACCGATGTGTAATATTAATTACGTAAGAATCTAAAGGATAAAATGAATACTCGTTTGGTTTATTGTAATGTTTATTTTTCAAAGTAACAATTTTTAGGAATGTTTATTTGTACATAGGTAAACACATCCAAGCGCAATTCGGCACTCGCACGGTTGCCCGCGCTATTAAGTATACTTTTAACTTTGCGCATTTTTGTGATCTTACGTAAGAAGTAACAAGACTCCCTCCCACCCCCTTGTAAAAAAAATAAGACATGGTCGACCCCCCTAAATCGTCTTACGTAATTAATTAATGTCCCCTATCTAGAGGCAAAGGAAGCATAGTCAACTAGCTTGTGTTATGGGTTCTGGAATGCGGATAAACGTACTTAATTATTTTTTTGTAAATACAACGTATTATACATGGAAACACAGAAATCAATGCAAATATTCATATTTATGTAAACAAAATATTTGCAATTAGCGGGCAACGAACTCGCGGTCGCTGCCTTAGAAGTCGAACTCTCTACCGCTAGGCCACAGAGGGTGTGATTGTTCTTGCATACAATGACTGTACATATAAACGTAACAGCAATACTTCGGCTCAGCTGTTTATCGTATGGTACATGAGTCAGCGGCGTAAATTATCTCTACAAATACTCATTCACATGATCTTTGGACTTGGGAACCTGTTGTATTGTTACCGTCGTAGTAAGTACTTTGTACAGTCAGCGACCAAAGTTGTTAAATGCATACCAATTTAGTAAATCACTTTACCTATTAAACATTCCGTGAAATAATAAACACAATCCCACTAAAGATTTAGATCGGAAAAAGAGAACATCTAGGACGGGACTTGAACCCGCGACCAGTCCCTTACAGGGGGAATGCTCTGACTAACTGAGCCACCTAGACAAGTCCCAGATATTCGAAATTCTCCGATATATCATATACGTCTTAAGGCGACGTTCGATGTTCTCTTTTTCCGATCTAAATCTTTAGAAAAAGTAAGCATACAAAATGCTTAAAAGTTTAATTGAAACAATCCCAGTAAATATTATAAATGTGAAAGTTTGGATGGATGGATGGATTTTTGTTTGTTACTCGGCTACTAACGGCTCAACAGATCTGGCTGAAATTTGGTATACGAGATTATAGTCTGAAATAACACATAGGCTACTTTTTAGGGTTCCGTTGCCAAATGGCAAAAACGGAACCCTTATAGATTCGTCATTTGTCTGTCTGTCTGTCCGTCCGTATGTCACAGCCACTTTTTTGCGAAACTATAAGAACTATGCTGTTGAAACTTGGTAAGTAGATGTATTCTGTGAACCGCATTAAGATTTTCACACAAAAATAGAAAAAAAAAGCAATTAATTTTGGGGGTTTCCCCATTCTTAGATCTGAATCTCAAAATTTTTTTTTTCGTCATACCCATACGTGTGTGGTTCTATGGATAGGTCTTCAAAAATGATATTGAGGTTTCTAGTATCATTTTTTTCTACACTCAATAGTTTGCGCGAGAGACACTTCCAAAGTGGCAAAATGTGCCCCCCCCCCCCTGTAAATTCTAAAATAAGAGAATGATAAAACTAAAAAAAATATATGATGTACATTACCATGTAAACTTCCACCGAAAATTGGTTTGAACGGGATCTAGTAAGTAGTTTTTTTTAATACGTCATAAATCGTAAACCGCAATTTACCGTTCATTCAATCTACTCAAATAAAATAAAACCATTATGTTATTTGCTACTACGGATCCCTTAACGGGCGAATCTGACTCGCACTTGGCCGCTTATCCCTGGAATAGATTCCCATGGGAAGCGGAAACGTGATCTGCAATCCACGCGGATAAAACCACAGTACAACTGGTATACAATAAATTAATCCTATTAGAGAAGTAATTACGAAAATACATTAATCATTTATTTCTGTATTTAAATGTAAAGATCGTTGGTAACTGATTTTTCCTATAATATGGGTCTACTTTGTTGCTTTGAGTATTTTGAGTAAGTACATATATATTGTCTACCCTTTTTTATTAGCCCTTTCGGACCGGCTCTTAAACTTCGAAGAAATTTGTAATTATGAACTTGAATCTTGGGTAATTTGAGACCGCAGATTACGAATCTGCAATAATTTTCCAAATTTTCCTCCGCCATCTTGGAAAATTCATATACGAACAATTGTATCATCGTGGGCCCTTTATTTCCTACGTACAATTGTGGGGGTCACAATTGTATCAAACCGGGCCCATCATGACTTGCGTACGAACGTGCGTGTCACAGTTGTATCAAATCGGGCCTAACACCTGCTTTTTTCCGTTTTTCGGAATAGGGACTATGAATGAAATAAACATGAAAATTACAAATATTTATTACCAATCACAGCCACAGCTTGGTTCTAGTTGAACGTTAGTAATAATCAACAATTAATGCTTTTAATGAGATCAAGATTAACATAAAAAGAGATCAATTTTCTCAAAGTTTAACAATCAATATTAATTAAATTCAGTGAAAATCAAAAAAGCAATTTCGGTCTTTGTTAAGGCACAAGTAAATATCACACTTTGAGCAACGACAACGACTACGACTAGTGCAGCCAGGAGCACGACAGCAACGAGGCTGCTTCAGGGTGTCGAAGACCGGCCAGTGGTTAAAACCGTCGTACTGTCGGTCGATTGTGGGAAGTGACTTCACTCTGTATTTAGAAGAAGAAGGCATATCAGCAAATTCCAAATCTTCCCTTGGTCTCTTTCTCGATGGGCCATTCAGCAGGTGGTCACTAATAGACAACCGGAATGACAGTAGATCCATAATCTCTTTAGATCGCCGCTTATTTGCTTTGCTGACTGCACGATATTCGAACCAAGAATTTACAATGGCCAAATCAAACATGTGTATGATTACCTTCACCGGCCACTTCCTAGTTTTACGCCATGTACGATAAACTTCCATCATCTGGTCGCATATATCTACACCGCCCATGAAAGAATTATAATTTTTGACAATAGCTGGACTTCGATGTACCTTTTCCTCTTTTTATCCCATCTTGATACCTGGGTTCGCGGCTCTGCTCCAAAAGCAGTTGAGGTCATGAGTACTCCTTTATTATCTTTCCATTTTACGACGCTCAAGGTGTTTTCCCTGTTGACAACCTCCTCATCTTCTCCTCTAGCCATCCTATTATCTTTCTTGAATTCGAATAGTGTTTTCTTCTTCGTATTAAATCTATTGGCCATCAAGTTCCTGTTCCTTCTAATTTTCTTTTAACTAACTCTTTCATCAACGGCAGTGAGGAAAAATACCTATCAAAATAAAGAAAACTGCCTTCTGGGAGTGTATTGGCCAAGCGGCGAATTTTGGAGTTGGTGCTACTGTTGTATAACAACAGTAGCACCAACTCCAAAATTCGCCGAATCAGGTAAGTTGGTAGTAGAGCCTTGATAAATTTCGAAGTCTAGAACTTGGCCCTTGTAGGTAGTTAGCACGAAATTCTTTAATCCTGCTGGACGAGGTTTGTTTTTTACGACTACCTTTAAATCGCACCGACCTTCAAAAGGTATCATTTGTTTATCAATTGAATAGTTACCAGCATCTCTTGGCAACTGCAGGCATCTGTTTCGGACGGCATCGATAACAGGCTGCACCCTCCATAACCTATTTTTGGCTTGTTCCTCAGTCTGATTCACCGCTGTCACGTCTACACAATGCAAGTTTGTCCTGAGAAGGAAAAACCGTTCCCTAGACATAGCATTTGCAATCGGGTCATACCTTTATTTTTCGCTCCAAATCATCTTTAGTCTTGGGAATTTTATACACCCAACAATGGCGTGTATTCCGAAAAACTTCTTTATATCCAGTAAAGAACAAATAGGTTTCATTTGTATACCGGTATTAGCCATATAATATTGATTTGTGGTCAAAGCCATCTGTTCCATGAGCTCGACAGTGAAATAGCGCTCAAAATATTCGTATGGAGTTTCAATATCACCTGGCTCACGAACAGCATCTTCTGGAAAGGGTTTTCCGTTGAAGGGCTTCTTCTGCCATCCTGCTAGCATACTCAGAGGTATGTTTTCGTCATCAGTTTCTTCACCTTCATCAGAAGAAGACGAACTTGAAAAGTCGGGAATTTCTTCAGTAAAGTTATCAAAATCGATTTCGTCGTTATCATCACCTTCGTCCCCAGAATCAATGAGCATATTTGCGATAGTAGCATCGTTTAGAACCGGAAACATGGTGCGGAAACTGTAAAAATCGAATAATCATTAGACACTTATAATACGGCTGAGGTAATGTACGGCCCACCTCGATACAATTGTGACAATAAAGTTCGTTAAGCCGTTACGTCAAAACATTTGCTTGCCAACAGTCACTGTTGTCATAAGAACATCCTATATTTAACTAATTTTCTAATTAAAAACTCGTATATTACTACACTTACAATATAAAACAATAGTAGGTACTTACTTTCGCCAAGTCGGGGAGAGCAATCAGTCACAAAGTGTACAGGTTGAAACCTGCTCGCCGACTGCGCGACGGAAAAAAATTGCGCGGGAATTGAAAGTTCGCTTCCCGCACAAACGTACGATACATGGCCCGTCCACTGCTAACGTAAAACGAATGAGCTATTCGCGATTTTATAACCCGCACAATTGTATAAGAGTGGTCCGAAAGGGTTAGGATTTACCCTGTACAAATTATAAAGTAGTTAAAAATAAATTTAGAGTTCAGCAACTTTATTTAATACTCATTTGTAAATAATGATAAGCATACGGTCCAACAGACAGTAAGCGAATATCTAAGACTTTATATCATTTTCGCAGTGCTGACCCCCCTAAAAAGTTCTTATATTAGGTCGTTACATATGAAATTGCCGTTTTTCTTGAAGAAACTGGAGGAAACCCAATTTTCAGTACTAACATTTTTGCATTTTTTTTTAGGAATGACAAATCCAAATTTTATGATGTGTATGAATGAGACAACATTAAGCTAACAAACAGAAAATTTTATTACATTTTTGAAAAGTTACAGCTGTTAAGTAATACGAAATTTATCATTAAAATGGATAGCATTTAAGTAGTACTGTTTTTGAAGATCGAATTAATTTTTCAAGCGGCCAATAAAAACAAAATTTAATACAGAGTTGAAAAATCTTGAAATCAACTTTCAAACAAAATATAAATAGTGGAAATAGCTATTAAATTACAGGAATAACGAACTCATGAATTTGTAAGAAAATTTCGGCAATTTCATAGGTCTAAACCTCGTATTTTATACCTCTTTTCGTTGATTTATAGACAATTTATCAAAAAACACTTTCAGGTAACAAGCCACTTGATATATATACATCACGTCTCTAAGCAGAGACGCAGGGGGGTTGTGGTCGCAGCACTAGTGGGACCGGTGGGTGTCACGCGGTGCTGCGACGACAATCCTCTTCTGATGAGGCCGTCAAGCTGAGTGTCACCATTGTTAACATTGTACGTGTATGTAATGGTGACCCTCTTTCCTGAGACTTTACCTTCAGCTTACCATCAGGCGAGGTGAAGTCAAATTGACGTGTCCTAAATATAAAAAAAAAAAAAAAAAAAAAAAAACATCTTTCCCCTTGCGACGATCCTTGTATTCTTCTACTTTCATAATTGTGTATTTTCATAAATCCTCGGGGGTTAGGTGTACTCTTCACCTGGCCTTTCCTTAAAATGTCCTCGATCTGATTGACATACGTACGCCTACGTCGACCTTTACCGGGTTGCCTATTCACGCTCGAGTCACTAATCTATTATACAGACAAAACAGGATATCGACTAGAGACAAGAAATACCTGTGTCACAGCACAGCGGTGATGGTGACTCAGCTAGTCGGTCACCGAAACACGAAGCAAAGAGGTGGTACAGTCAACGACAAAAGTTGATTAACACTAAAATATTTACAAACCTTTACTACATTGGAATACATGTACCGACGATTGATGTATAAGCAGTAGTATCATTCCCGGAGGACAAAGTTAATATATTTCATGTTTTGTTTATTTTATCAAAGGTTTAATGTGATCTAGAAATAGGAATTATTAAAGCTACTTTTGTCGTCGACTGTACGTGTATTGTCCAAGGTAGCACCGCGCATACGTCTTGTGAACGCTCTCATCTACGCAGAGTATGAATAAAAACCCGGAAAAACTGGTCTGAGAAGTGCATGACGAGCCATGCGCGACAAATGGCGTAACGTAGAGCAGTAAGAGACAAAGGTATGTTTAACAGCAGTTTTAACCAGAATGAAACGACGGTAAACGTATTTTTCAAATAAATGTTAGTTTTGTATTCTATTCTATTTTTCAGAATGGCAAGCAGAATCTATGTCGACAATTCTGCCAATGTTAGTAAGGTCAGTCGTAAGGTGGAGATTTGTCATGTGAAGATACTTGAGTGAAACCAATTTGGAAAATATTTGACTTTTATAAAGCTATTAGCTTTGAATAAAGGTAGTTCGATTATAATCTACATACTTCTTGTTTAGAACGTACAGTTAAAACAAAAAATCGTTTAAGATACGAAAATTATTCTGATTCTAAAAAAAAAAAGTCTTTTACTGGGTGGAAAAATAGTAATAGTAACACACTAATTAACATGTATTGATTAAATTACTGCACAGTCGTTTCGTAACTTTAATTTATTATTAATCTATACTAATATTATAAAGAAGAAAGATTTGTATGTAGGTTTGTAACGAATTGGCTCAAAAAGTACTGGAGCGATTTCAAAAATTCTTTCACCATTAGAATGCTACATTATCCCTGAGTAACATAGGTACGTACTTTTTATCCCGATATTCCCACGGGATCAAGACTTACGCGGGTGAAACCGCGTGGCGATGCTAGTATATTATAAATTTACAATGACACCGGCTCAAAGAGTTATTTTTCTCTTATTTTTAACATTTGTAGTGAAATGTTTACATCAATATATAATCAAGCCTGTAAATCCTGAAGTAACGCCTACTTCAGGATTTACAGGCGTGATTATATATCAAACTTCGCACAAATTAAATGCGCTAATTTCGAAGCAATGCTCATATAAACACGCGAATATACATTGAAATACCTTCATTTACTATGTTGTCCAGGAATACATAAGTAAATGATTAATTTATAAAATGAATTGCAAAATAATAGACAAAGTATTGTATTCAGAATACAGTAGGTTAAGGAAAGGAATACAATTAGAAATAATTGACCAATATATATTACTAGCGGACGCCAGCAGCTTCGCCAGCGTGATTATGCATGTATTATATACATAAATCTTGCTCTTGAATCACTCTATCTACAAAAAACCGCATCAAAAATAACGTTGCGTAGTTTAAGCATAAATAGGGACAGACAGACGGGAAAGTGATTTTGTTTTATACTATGTAGTGATGCGGTGCAATATTTAACACCACTGAAGTACTTACTAAAGTCAATCACAACAGTAGCTTAGTAAATTCTTATCTATTCATCACTTTAGCTCTTAAATATTTCATTAAATAATAAAAAAACACATTATATATTATTTTGTCCTCTGGGGATTAAAAAATCACGTACACATCAATTTATTAGTACATTTATTGCTAAGTTTTTTTTTTTAATATTTTAATGATAAGCAACTTTTGTCCTCGACTGTACCTAACTTCGAGAAACTTTTTTTTACTTGGTTCTTTATCAACGTAGTAAAACTAACGGTCCATATTTATATCATCGTTATCACTCTCATTATAAAGTCATTACTATCGTATGCACACGGATCTACTAGGTACATATTATTGTGGGGTGTGTGTTGGGTAACCTCCTCGAGTGTCGCTCCGATTCCGATCCCGCTGCAGTCCGGGGGGAACGGAATCGGAGCGGCCGGTACACCCTGGGCGGCGGTCAATGGCTTCCCCTTCACCCCTTCATGGGGTTGGCATTGATCGTCGGCCAATACCCAACGTGGCGGGAACACATCGCTCTCCGTACTCCTCTGCTTTCAGAGGAGACAGGATGAGCGATGCTGTTAGTGGTGAGATGGCCCAGGGTCAGCCGGGGTGCGAGGGATATGCTCTATGGGTAACCTTACACCCCGGCGTCTGAAAACCCGAGACGGCGTGCGGTTTTAGTCGGTGCAAGCCCGACATAACCGCCCCCGCTGGCCGGCGGGTGGGTATCCGAAGGGATTTCCGCACGATAAAAAAAAAAAAAAAAAGGTACATATTATTGTGATAATTTTCATCGTCATTATCCTCGCTTTCGATCAACAATATTGGTATTGTTGATCGAAGATCCTGGCCCATGATTTGGAACCGCGATTGGCGTTCGAGTGATGATGAGTATTGTACTTTTTTTTAAAGATAACTAACATAACATAACTTCACGCCTGTATCCCCGAAGGGGTAGGCAGAGGTGTATAACTATTAACCGAAATTCTTACTATTCCCGTTAACCCCTCCACCTAAACTAAATTGCTTGTGTAAGAAGTGGGTTCACGTTGGTGGTGTCATAGCCAGGATTCGAACCCGGGACCTCTCTATCGTAAGACCGACTTCATAACCACCGAGACTTATATCAGAATCTCTAATTTGATCTAATATGGAAATTAGTAAATAATAATTTTCATCTTTAGATTTCAGATTTAGATAAGATGGGCCATTTTTCAATAGCATTATAGTATGAAACATTACAACACAATTTGCAAATTTTTTATAGTTACAGCCTGCAAGCACAATAAAGAATTATTGTACACCATAAAAACAGTCGTATGGATTATTGTGAGCATTATAAGAACTTGGTCAAATCCTACATTATTTGCTTGCGCGAAGGGTTCCGATTATTGTACATTTCTAGAGGAGATTCATTTCATCAGAAACACCAACAGAATCCAGCCTCCATTCCCTGTTGGCTTTATGTTGGCCCACCAAAAAAAAAAGCGTATGCACGGCACGTACCCACTCAGGTAAAGTCTTGTACGAAACCGAATTGTATGTTTGACACCAACGACTTACGAATTTCACATCGTTAAAACGGAGTACTTTTTCAGCAAAGATTTTATTTCGTCATAACACGGGGCCCAAATTACTACCTGAGATATTGTTAATACTGTGAGACCAAAGAATTCCACTTTAATATAACCTCCCCACTGCTCATTATAATCTATCCATCCATTCCATTTCGGATACTACCCATTAACCTGGGCTAAAACTGTTGACTCTGAAAATTCCTCTGTATTCGGGCACTAGACGCTTAAAAATATGGTCATATTCATTGAGCTCTTTGAAAATCAATAAATTTGTAGCATATTCCAATATTATCCGATAGTATCCCACCTACCCATATACTAGACTTGGGCCCAGTCCCACCCTGCCGCCGAGCCGTAAACAGTATCAGTGCGAGCAAAAATTACTATGCCCTACCTAACTTTCAGCTGAGTCATGGGTACCTCTTTTAATTTAAACCCGACTCGCTTCTACCTGAATACCAAATTGAAATCCTACCTCTGTCCCTAGAACAAATTATACCACGTCCTTTCTGCACGAAAAAAATGTTGAACGGATCCGGCCTTTAATCAACTGTGAGTCATTCTTTGCAAGATCGTGCACTAGAATAACACCTGCCGAAGCAAGACACAACCAGCTGTCAAGCCATGAGCTACTTCATCGTAATTAGTACTTAATAATGTACTATTTATAACTTTTTTATATTAATATCGTAGCTTATTGGTTAAGGAGTCGGCCTTATGATCGAGACATCCCAGGTGGTAATCTTTGTCATTACACTACCTACCCACTTCTAACACAACCAATCTAGCTTAGCTGGAAGGGTTAGGGGGAATAATAATTCTGGCTAATAATAAACTAGCTATATAGTTGTTCCGCGCCCGGCATCACCCAGCTTCTTAATTTACCAGGTAATTTATCAAAATTTACCTTCATATAAATCTTGTCTAAAGAACGCAAGAAAAAAGAAATCCGTGGAGCCATTCTCAAGTTTTCAGGTTAGCATCAAAGTTAAACATTCATTTTTATTTATATATAGGTTTTCACTGATAGTATTAATATTGTTTTCAGGATAAACAAAATCTAATATTTCGGATATCATGTAGCTTACAGAACGTAATGACAAGGAAAATACGCTTCATGAAAGATAAATTAAATACTAATGTAACATACAATCGGAATCAACCAATCATAGATATATATAAAAATAATCACGGGGTCATAAGGCTCGCGTCATTAGTTGATGAGTCTTTTTATTGGTTTTTCGCTTGGCCAGTTACTGCAACTGCGCGAACTATCGGGAATTTCACTCTAATTGATATAAAATCCGCATAGTATGTATGTGGAGCAGGGAGACAGCCTCTGTGGCGTGGCGGTATTGAAAGCGGCCGCTACGCAGGAGGCGCGGGTTCGATCCCCGCTCAGTGCAAATATTTGTATGCATGAATATGAGTATTTGCATTGGTCTGGTCGTGCCTCGAGAGCACGTTAAGATGTCGGTCCCGGTTGCCATACGAATATGTATGACAGTCGTTATAGGGGAAATGGGTGAAATGGCCCCACATAGAAGGGCTGATCACCCGTCTGGTCAAACGGCGTCCCCACTGGCAGTGTATGTGGAGCAGTGTCCATATGTCCCTGTAAACTATTCAGCACCATACTTATATTCTTTTGACCAAAAATTACACTTTCATAATTATGTTGAGCAGTGTATTCATTGTAATATTACATCAATACACTTGGTGTTTGGGGGCCTCACCAAGATCTTCTTAGGCCGAAGTCAATCTCACATGCAAGCTGGTACCCCTGCTGATTAACGGACAAGGCTCTCATGCAGGCTTTCCTCTTAAGGTTGAGTGGCCAGACGGTAGCCGCTCACACAAATTCCTAAATAACCTAAATCAAGAGAATGACTAGGAAAGTGGACCCCGGGCTCCAAAGTAGAAGCTTATATATTGATAAAGCCGGGACTATCAAATGGTGACGATAACATCAATACATTACTTCTATTTGATAACATTAGCTCTTAAATAATGTTATAGTGAACAAGTGTTCAGACCCAGAGTTGCCTTATAAGTACTATTACAAAAGTGTCATTATGGTACCCCAATGACAACATTGCATCAGTTTTTGTTATCATTAGGAGATCATTTCGGTACCATTATAATATAATAACTCAATATGGAGTATGGTCAATTTAACAAGTACTCAATTTACGAGTACTAAATTACAACCACACATATACATAAAAACAATATGGAGTTAACAAGGTGAGGTCATCCTAACAGATATTATATCAAGTATTTGATCTCAAGTTGAGAGTACCCAGTACCAATAGCTGAAATAAAAAGGCTTATAATGATTTTATTGTTATACAATACCTTGAATATACCCTAGACCAGAGGGCCACTGCTAGTAATAAAAATATGTTAAAGATTCAGTTTCAATCTATTCCCAATCTCAAAATATTTTTATTATTTTGGACATCTTTTTATCAAGAATTTGCCTTGTGTATTAAACGTTTTGCTATGCTGATAACTACTTTATTGATATATATTGGGATTAGTTTCAGTAATAAAATAACACTAAATAAATTGTGTTACAATTTGAAAATATTGTTTTTATTGCAATTTTTTTTATCCTCACAGATACCCTAATAAAATTAGGGATATATAACTAATTAAATTGGCTGGAATGTATGTAATAATACATTTAAACATGGATTCTTCAACTTACATACATACAAACACACCTCTTTCCCAATGGGGTAGGCAGATAGCACATGTTTCCACTTACTATGAGACTAGCATACTTTTTACTCATTATATAAAATTTCTGATCAATATCTTTTGAAAGCTTTTATGGATCTAATAAATTGTTCATATAATAAAATTACATTCATACAGAGGCCTGAACTGTTCTCCTACTGGAGTTAGCAAAAACAACAGCCTGCTATTAGCGTGCTTCTGTCCTTACACACTTCACGAGGTTCCTATACATGCAATAAATCTTTAATCCAAGCCCGCAAGAACACAGTTTGACTTAAATACTTTAAGTTTCATAAAATTAGTTAAATATTAAAGTTCTATTATAACAAATCCATGTTTAAAGGTTACACTTCATTATTTGTTAAGAATGATAGTGTAACATTATAGGCAGCTGATATGAGTAAAATGTAGTTCTACTCATTCATTAAAAAAAATAGACTTAAGTGACAAAACATGTCTTACATTAGTAAGAAGTTTGATTAAATAAAAAACAAGCATTTATTTTTTCATCTATTTATATTTTAAATTAAACTATATTTTTGAGCTTACACATTAAATGTAAGCCATTATTCATAAACTATTGTTGAAAGTATTATGTAAAATAATTACATGAAATAGCTTCGATGCTAACCGGTGAGACGCTTGCCGGCACCCATTGTTTGTAAACAAATAACATATGACCCGGCGTCCAGCGCATTATCACCTTAACACCCCAAAATCTACAAAAATCAATCAATAAAATCCCAAAATTCCAGCTAAATCCATTCCCTTAGAGCCGAGTAAATACTAAGTAAGTTAAACGAAGTCGTAGTGTGTTAAAATCACCATGTGCTCATTTGTCGCGCCAAAATTTGACAATAACTTTGGCAAACAAGTTTCAGTCAAATTATTTTTCATCGATTATTTTTCTGGGTAGAAATTGAGAAATACGAAATCTCTCGTGTGTATCAGACGCCAAGCAATAAGTATTTTTTGAAAAAATAAATTTACTCACGAATTAATAACGCCCCTAGCGGAAAGAATAAGAAACATAACGTAATGGCCGACACACAGTAGTTTCCGATGACTTAACATCTAAATGCGCAAAATACTTACGCTTTCTTCCTCTTTTTCCATTCCAGAGGGCATCTGAGGTACTGCACGGTTAATCGCCGAGTAGTCCGGTAAATCCGGAAGCTCCTCGGCGAGATATATGGGCATTGGTTTCGACGCATCCAGGGCCCTCGCCCTAAACGAGAGCTTCGACATTTTGTTGACAGAACAAAACACGCTAGCGTCGACACAAAAATGCACTTATAAAACACTTTATAGCTCCACTGGGAGGTCCCAAGGGACCGTAAACTAAACTTTGCACACTCTAGTTCGTTCCCATGATTAATTTTTGCACGCACTCAGTCACAATTAATGAAAAACAATAACGAAACTTTACATATTGAGCGTACTTTACAGAAAGCCATCATGGCGGCTTTCCGTTTGGCGGACGACCATGACCAACTTCCACCTAGTACGACGTGCGCGGGAAGGAAACACGCGGGGCCAGTTTTATCATTTTTTATACTCTTTAATTAAATTGTACGAAAAGCCTCTAAGTTTATCAACATATAGTTATATAAAATTTTCAAATAATTTTAAATGGAATAATGTAAAATAGTTGCGTAAATTTTATTTTAAAGATATAAAAGTATAAAAATGACGCTGGAAGTTACTTGTCATACTATAGACTATAAACTTTTGGAGGTACGTTTCTTTCTACGAAAGTGTGTTATCAGAAGTTTCATTTCCTAGTAAATGTACATATTGCACATAGATTCAAATAATGTAAAACTATGAATTTATTTTATTAGATTATATTAAAATAATAATTACTTATTAATTTATTATATTTAAAACTTAAAGGTACATCCCTTGAATTTTTTAACCAAAAACAATAAACCAAGTGCGAACTTTCCGAAGTTCGTTAGAAATAAAGTAAGAATATTGTTATATTCTTCTTTCTATAAACATTAATATACTTTTCCTATGTAGACGGTTTGTCTAATAACTAAATTATGAAATAAAAATACTGAGAGATTTTTTTTATAATTACTTTCATGTACCCATTCACGACTATAACGAACAATGTTTTTATTTTGAAGTTATTTAACTGACTTTACCGAAGAGTGTATAAGACTTCACGGACTGTTCTATATTATCCACGACATTGGACGCATTTAAATTCTTCACGACATTATCGTACCATCTACGTCACGATGCTCCAAATTCCCGCCACGATTTTAGAAGGAGTGTCTGTGTGCAACAGCTACAGCACGATATAGTTATCGTCCCCGGAAATATAAAAAGCATCTCCATGCCGTACATTGTTGCCCTGTTGTGTCGTGGTCGTGGCGATAAATCGTGATATACGATTATATCGTTATTATTAAAAACGTCCAGTTCCTCATGAAGCCCTTGCCACCAAAAGAGATGAAATAGAATGGAGGATAAAGGAGAAATGATTGTGATTAGAAAAAGTTACCGGCGAAAAAATGACGCATATCAGGACCCTCATGAATTTAACGGGCATTCACGATATGCTTTAGATTTTTTCTAGTTTCATTACTAACTTATTATATACTAGCTGACCCGGCAGACTTCGTACTGCCTCAATCGATAACAACTTCCATATTTATTCACCTTTTAAACCTTCTCTGGATCTCCACAAATAATTCAAGACCAAAATTAGCCAAATCGGTCCAGCCGTTCTCGAGTTTTAGCGAGACTAACGAACATCAATTCATTTTTATATATAAAAGATTGTGTACCTACGTCTCCTTACTTTTCTTACATGCACGCAGGTTTAGGGTACCTTTTTTTTGTGCGGAAATCCCTTCGGATACCCCCCCGCCAGCCAGCGGGGGCGGTTATGTCGGGCTTGAACCGACTAAAACCGCACGCCGTCTCGGTTCTACAGACGCCGGGGTGTAAGGTTATCCATAGAGCATATCCCTCGCACTCCGACTGACCCTGGGCCATTACCTGGAGCGGCCCTCACCCCCGCGGGCCTTGCAGGCCCGCCATGCCCCGACCCCCTCGTGAAATGGGGTCAGCTGGCCCTGAAAAGGGCCGGTTGGTCAGACTCTTGGCAGTTGACGTTGACGCCAGCTACTCCAGAGGAGCAATCAATGTTGCGTCATCGCCCACGTTGCTCAGGGTGCACCAAACTTGGAGGTGATCCAACCAGTCGCACCCCAGGTTTAGGGTACCTTGACCCGAGCTTTCCTTAAAACGTCCTCGATCTGATCGGCATACATACCAAATATTCTTTATGTAATTTTACTCTTCATTCAAAGCCAATCTCGGTTGCATCAAAAGTTTGGACTTCGGAGATCGGAGTCCACTCTCCCTCTAATACTTATATATAAATTTAGGTTTATTGCCTTTTAGTGAGCGACTGCCGCCTGAACCCCCAAACCCAAGAGGAAAGCCTGAGCCAGTGCCTCGTCCGTCAATCAGCAGGTACCTTTTTTTTCGTGCGGAAATCCCTTCGGATACCCCCCCGCCAGTGAGCGGGGGCGGTTATGTCGGGTTTGAACCGACTAAAACCGCATGCCGTCTCGGGTCTAAAGACGCCGGGGTGTAAGGTTGCCCATAGAGCATATCCCTCACACCCCGAAATCAGCAGGTACCTACCGTAGAGTCCCCGAGGGGGCCATCTCGAAATCGGAGATGGCCCAGGGTCAGTCAGGGTTGGGGGTACGCACGGGTAAGGGATTTCCGCACGAAAAACAAAGGTACCTACCGTAGGTTGCTTCTAGTTGCTTAAAATTCCGAAGTAGGTAGCTTACTTACTTATTACTTACAGCGAGGTAATATAATTAGAAAAACTGAATTGTAGACAATCAGTGAACGTATATAAATAAAACTACAAATTGCTGAAAGAATGCTTTAATTTTTATTAAAAACTATATATACAATAATATTTGCAGCATTCCCCCGACGTTTTACTAAAAAAATAAATCCAGAGCATACATCTTTGGAGAAAAAAACTAAACGATAATCGCGGTTTTAAATAAAGACATGTTAGTCTGTGTCTGTTTACAGCAGACCTAAATTAAAAAATATAATTAAATCATACTTAAAGGTCCGATGAACCAATACTAAAAAGGTCCGATGAACCAATACTAAAAAGGTCCGATGAACCAATACTAAAAAGGTCCGATGAACCAATACTAAAAAGGTCCGATGAACCAATACTAAAAAAATTGCTAGTTATATTTCATGTGAAATGCTTTTATAAACCTTCATATTATTGATTTAATTGAGAAATCAGTAGTTGTTTTTATGTCAGAGGGTAGGATTCATTTTCGCAAGAACAAGATTATTACTTATTGTTGAAATACCCTCATAATTGGATAGGTAGGTACCTACACTTTAAATCATCTTACCGTTGATTAAAAATAATTCATAGGAATCCGGTCAATAAAAGTTTAATTTTTACTTCCATGAAGTTGATAATTACAAGTGTTGATTTTTCCCGCCAAAATATTCAAATAATTCTGATTTACTTAATGACTTCTTGGGCAGAACAAAAAAAATGGTATCGCGAAAGGCCTAAACCCACCGTCAACCACGTGCAACTTTTAGTAGCTGTCATACATTTGCCGAGGTTGAGTTAAGGACAGCTAACAGAACCTGAATTTATTCTAAAGATTTAGATCGGAAAAAGAGAACAGCTAGAACGTAACAGTTGCCTTAAGACGTATATATCGGAGAATTTCGAATATCTGGGACGTGTCTAGATAGCTCAGCTAGTCAGAGCATTCCCCCTGTAAGGGACTGGTCGCTGGTTCAAGTCCCGTTCTAGATGTTCTCTTTTTTCGATCTAAATCTTTAGAAAAAGTAAGCATACAAAATGCTTAAAAATTTAATTGAATTGAATTTATTCCTTTGAAAGCAATGATATTTCTTTTTTAACTGCCGCATTAAAGGCGTTATTAGATGCACAACGCACTTACGGTTAACTGCAATGCGGCCAGCTGGATGCAGTCCAGTTGGCCGCATGCGATAGGGTATTTTCCAGAGCGTTGTGGGTCTTAGGGTTTAGTGGACAAACCTAAGCTACCACGAACCGTACATCTGAAACTTCGAACTACATTTACGTATTATGAAGTTACTTCAGATTTCTTTTGGTAGGGTTTAGGCCGAACAAAGCGTCCCGTGCCGTCTTCGGGTCCCATTGCGGGATAAACGCCTTTCACGGTAAGTATTGCCTGAAACTTCAAATGTACACACGGCCAAGGAGTTAAGTATACACCTTTACAAGTGAAATTGTATGTGAAAGTGTACTCATCTTTTTACCCGTGTGTACGCTTCATGACAGGCCTAAAGATATTTGACCTTTATAATTTTGGAGGTATTCTGGACAACCTGCCTCGCTTGACCACTTGACTTGTACAACGTGGTTTTTGTTTATTCCTACTAAATCACCAAGAAATAATCTAACATTTTATAACAAATAACGACAAATTTTAAAACGGTTTCTTTTTATCGGCGATGGAGGGCCGTTTCAAAGTAGGGAACGTTAATAAGAAAATGTGAAATTTAAAAACTTGTTCGCGTATGTATAGGGTAAATTCTGGATTGGACAGATTTGAGAGTTTCGAGCTTAAGACAGTTTTGCTAAGCAGCATTATAGCAAAACTCATTTGTCAGTACATTAGATAGGTAACATTAAATACCACTCTGATTGATTATTCCGAACCTGACCCGGTTGCGGGTTAGGTTAGAAACTTGAAAAAAAAATGTAATATTTGTTCCGAACGTAACCCTCTTCCTAACCTGACCCGACGTCTCGTTCCTATCATAGCCCGAATTGCCACGAAGGCTTAACGCGGGAGCTCGGCTCCTGCATTAAGCCTTCGTGGTTATTTTTTTTATAACCATGTGGAAATAATTCATTTTCTAAGCTGTTTGATTAAATAGCTAGGCAAGTAATTAAACATATCTGCGCAATTCGGGTTATGATAGGAACGAGACGTCGGGTCAGGTTAGGAATAGGGTTACATTCGGAACAAATATTACATTATTTTTCAAGTTTCTAACCTAACCTGCGATCGGGTCAGGATCGGAATAATCGACACTGATGGCTCGTTTAGTAGTAACCATGAGTTGTAAAGTAACCAAAACGATTTCTTGATTGTCCATACAAACGTATTATTTATTCAATGATTTTTTATTTCCTATGAATTCCTTTTGAGTGTGATTTTTTTATTTTACCAATGATTAAATTTGGTTTTACTGACGATTAATTTATTTTAAGGATGTTAATAGGTTTTTCGTAATGTATACACAAGAGAGAAAAAGTTGCATAACACTCAAGTGACATTAATAAGTATATTAGAGATATTGTTCTACGCGTATGAACTTGGTCCAATGCAGGATTATCTAATATCTTTCTTTCTTCTTCTTTTAGTTAATGGCTTCTGCAGTAGAATCACCGCAATTTCGCCAATCTCTAGTAAAATATAATAAATGTTTATAAAACTACTTTTTCTTTACTTGTCTGTACTATTTTCCACATATATTGAAACTGTCTAATCCAGAATCTTACGTATAGCAAACAAGTGAAATAAAGAATCTTTTAACTGTCCTTTTTATAGACACTACTTGCTACATTTTGAATTGTGTCACTAAAGCCTAGTTCGGATTAGGCTAGTAATTTAGAACAGTAGCGATTAATTTAGTAGCTAAATATGTGCGAACTATAAAAGAATAGTCGAGTAATTTAGTAAATGATTTAGTCGAGTCGATCCATTTTACTCTATTTTTTCGGGCGAGTAGCGCCTCCCACCACGCATCCGTGCTCACTGGTTCACCGGCTAAACAAGTCCGAACCTGTTGATTAGTCGAGTTCATTAGTGGCCGCCTGGCCGCAAATTCACACAACTTTCGGACATTCTCAAACTATCGAAGTATTCTCCATATTCGTACCCATAACTTCTTCTTCTTAATCAGACAAATTTCCTCATCCACTTCTTCTAAAATAGCCATTACGATTAGCTTAATCAGTTTATTCATTCTATTGCGTTGCACCCCGTTCATCTTGTACAACAACACTCACTCGTGTACTGTACTAAACCGTAATGCGAACGATTTCTGTGTAGTAGCGAGTAGTTTAGCCACTAAATTATACGCTACTCTACTAAATTACTAAAGCAGTGCGAACTAGACTTAAGAACAAGTAGAACGAAATACTTCAGGGTTAAAGAAAAATTTACTAAGTTGCAAACCATTAATATCAAATAGGAGAGCAATATAATTGACTACGATGCGGTTGACGGATTGTTAGTTTGTGTTATGAATCTAGTTGCCACAAAACAATGTTTTCTTTTAATTTTGCATAAAAAGATATTCTTTCTGTTTAAAATTTGCACAACATTTTTATCAAGAATTGCACTTTTTTTTAGATTTGCACTAAAAATGTGTTTTTTTAACTGTTTTATTGCAGTCCGTTTTGCAAATGCTAGAACTGCTATTCACTACGACAATAATAATCCGAATAATCTTAATATATAATTCTTCTGTACGTGTTTGTCGGCTGAAATTTCGCGTGTATATTTATGTGGGTTCCTGGATGGTTTGAAAATACAATTAGACCCGGTAGGTGGTGCTGCTGTCGGTGTCACCAAATGCTTAGCCGGGCAGGACGACTCTGCCGGGTCCGCTAGTAATATTAGAAAAAGAAATGCGCGGCAATATCTTATACATTCGATTTTTATACTACGAGGCAAAATTGCTAACTTTATTATGTTCCATATATATTGTTAGGTTTTTTTTTAATTATCTTTATAATTCGAAGTCTTAAGCTTTCTTATATATAAATTTTGTTATATAAACGGCCTTATTTGAGTTTGGGTGAACTCATCTAAAGATACTTATCTAAATAATTGGAAAACCCTTTTTTTTGTCAAAACCCATTTAAAATTCAATATCTAACAACAAATATTACTCTAAAGCTATGGTAGAGAAGGGATACCAAATAGAAAAAAAAACATATTGACGCGAAATAATTTATTAGAATAAATAGCATTCGCGTAATATTAGAAGACATTTGTTTATCACATTTACATTTCTTGATAATCTCTTGATATTATC
The DNA here is from genome assembly GCA_946251805.1 of Cybosia mesomella. Taxonomy (NCBI): domain Eukaryota; kingdom Metazoa; phylum Arthropoda; class Insecta; order Lepidoptera; family Erebidae; genus Cybosia; species Cybosia mesomella. The sequence continues at coordinate 5,213,403 of OX276417.1, forward strand.
ACGTATAATCCTTTTGTGTGGCAGAAAGTGTATCGACATTATAGCGTGATACAAATAAGTGCTCAGACAATCACGTTATGGCGGTAATATACATGTACCCACATGAGAATGTCCCTTAGTGAGTTAGCACTTTTCTAAACCACAAATGTCAGCAAGTGCTTTAGAATAAAGGTTACATGTATTGAAGTGCGTCAGTAATTTCAAGCTAAATTTTAAATGTAATGAAGGGCGTAGACGCATTTCAAGCCATGCTTCCACGAGTTCACCCAATACCCTGCGGCTAATCAAAATTGTCACGTATACGACCAGCATAAAAAAAAAGAAATATTAACATTTGAGTATTGCCACGTATATATATGTATAAATACTATATTGTAAGCTGGTTTAGTAGTTTATGTCAATTTTAACGTTCAGTTTTAAACAGACTATTAATTTTGCTTTATATCTAAATATAATTAAAATTAATGGAATTTGATATAACACTATTGATGGAACTACAAAAGTACAAATTTTCTAGAGTTTAGCTATGATTCTAAAGGTTTTGTGTTTCTGTATGAAGTTTGTACAAAATAAATAAATTATCTATATAACACACTGTTTTCTGAATGTTATGTATGGGACTCGTTAAAAGTAATCATACGAATCCAAATACAAGAGGTTTACTAGTAACTACGGAAGAGTTCCATACGATGTTCCATGAGGCTCCATCGTGTGATCTTAGTTACCAAGTCGGGTACCAAGTACGGGAGTCGTCAAAACCAAATTAGCTGATAATTGTTTGACAAGTAGACCTAAAAGATTTGTATTATCGCCCTGCAGATTTTATAATCAGATCAGGTCGATGGCAGCAAATTATTAATATTATGTTGTTGCAATAGTTTAGTCGTAAGGACAATTGGAAATAGGTTAAAATTGATTACAAAGATTTTACTAGGAAGTTAGAGTTCAAGCTAATGAAAGAGTGTTCAATAATAAAACATGAAGTACCCAGTTACCCACCCAAAAATTAATTTGAAGTCATCTTTATATATAAAAATGAATTGCTGTTCGTTAGTCTCGTTAAGACTCGGGAACGGCTGGACCGATTTGGCTAATTTTGGTCTTGAATTATTTGTGGAGGTCCAGAGAAGGTTTAAAAGGTGCTATCGATTGAGGCAGTACGAAGTCTGCCGGGTCAGCTAGTTTTCAATATAATACGTATGTGGTATTTGCTTAGCTCTCGAAAATGGTATCCGTGGCGAAAAAACTGAAAGGTATTGGCGTTTATTGTTCTCAAAAAGAAATGAAATTACTATGGTTTTAACTGCACGTTGAAAATTATCTTGTTAGCACTTTTATTGGCAAGAAAAGAAAATCTGAATTCACACAAAATAAAATGTTTACGTTAAATTGACATAAAGCTACTAACCCCCACAGGGTAAAGCATCCTATTGTTGGCACCTCGTTCAGTTATTGGCACTTTTGGTTTAAAGCGAAAAACAATTTATCTTTCGTGTGTTCCGTGGTGCGTAATTCTGCAGATTTTGCGGCCCGGCAGACGACTAAGATGTGAATATATCGATTAGTTTGGAAGCCGCGGGTCCGACGCACCTCTAGGAACTCGTCTGCACTTCTACGAACGACACTCCTTTCACGATGCATGGATGCGGACTGGTCCGCGTCCGTTTGCAGTATTACTTTAAACCAAAAGGGCTAACAACTGGTCAGGTGTCAGTGATAGGATTGCTCACCCTATAACTATTTTAAGAAAGCTTGTTAGCTCAATTGTATCGGGTAAGCCTTGCGACAAATAAATATTAGTCCAGTTTTAAGTACAATTTTATTAAAAAGCCTGTCAAACTCGTAAGGAATAGTAGTAAAAATAATAGAATGCTAATTCCTTTGCAATATTTTAGTCATCTGTAAAAATGACGTTATTCTGTAGTTGGATGTCGTACTATTAGAACCTTTATTAAAATCAGAATCAGAAAAAAACATATTACTGCATCTTTCTTCAGCAGACCAGGCGTGTTTTGTATTAAATTTTTAAATTTTCAAATTTACAAGTATACTTTACAGATATTTTTTTTTTCTTTGCAAAGTTCTGCTAATTGTCAAGTTTTTTTTTATTAATATAGCAATCATAATCTTTTAAATTTAAAACTGGACTAAATATTATTGTTTTCGTAATAAAATCAACTTACGTATAGACAATACAACAATATATATAAGTTTACAACCATTATTTACCTGAATCGAAACATTATATCACATTTTTCAAATATTAAGAAACCTGGCCGATTCTCTGCTAGTATGTTTATCTTTTTACAAAAATCATCTTTATTTTATATATAAATACATTGACTAATGGAGCGTGTTCAGACAAACGGCCAACTGTTGCATAATAGTGTGCCAACATTTGGACAACTGTTGGTAGATGCGCAACTACAGTATACGTACAAAATGGCGACCAAATAGCTTCAGTGGCGCAATTAGTCTACATTACATGTGTTGTGTCCTATATCATGTGTTTTATCATGTACGAATAAAATTTATTCACTGTTGGCTGGTATCTGAATTAAGAAATCGCAGTTGAGTATCGTCGAAGCCTACTTACGCGCAGTGTGCAGTACGAAACTACGTTTAAGAAGGCGTTGATGAGACTCAACTTAAATTTCTCAATTCAAAAAACCGTAAAGGCGTATATAATTAAAAACATTTTTTCAGTACTCAAGTAACATACGTTTTGTGTAGCATAATATCCATATCGTACATTTAACCTAAAACATGGGCCATGCGAACAGTGGCTATTCTGAACACACTATTTTGTTCGTGGCGGTAGTTTTGAAACTATTTAATTCGGTTTCAAAACGAACTAGGTGCGAAGGCTAGCACATTGTATTTAAAATCAAGTTACACAAATAAACTATGTACATTTAATAGAACTAGCCTTACGGAAAACTTAATAATTTTTTTTAACAAAACGCTAACGTCTATCTAAAATAATAAATCGAGCTGTTAACAATTTTGTAGACATTTTCGTGCTGCTGTAACAGCTAATCGCAAATTTTAAGGGGGTACTTTTACAAATTTCATTGCGGGTAGTATAAAACAGACTTTGATATCAATGACTTCTAAACTATATGCAGAAGTGTCAAATTTCATGAACTCATTTATCGGGTCTCTACGTCCCGTACTTCTCCCCTCTCACCCCCGTACCAGTTTACAATTTTTGTTCTAAACAGCTTGCCTAGTAGTATACAAAGTAGTTATTGTGTAATATTAGGCAGGGGCGTGCCTATACAGCAAAGGGAAAAAAATGTGTATTTTGATATCCTTAAGATTCGTTTTCTTTATTGTTTATTACTTTGAGAAAATTTCACACAATTTTAATGTATTATTAGAACTATATCACTGTCATATTATTTTTTTGGATATGTCCAATACTAGAAAATATTTTCTTGCACTGGCGGATGTTACGGAGCGTAATGTAACATTCGCAGCGAGCATGTCACTACGGCATGTACGAGCAGCTCGTTGCCTGTCTTTTTCCTCGTACTGACTGACTGACTGCACGAATGCTCGCTTTGTAACATTTACGCCGATTAACACCGATCGCAGTTTTTGCTTGACGAACCAAACTATCACTATTCGTTGAATCGTTCTTGGTATATCTGAGTTGCAGTCGCACGAAAAAGTCACAGCCCTAATGATATTATTTTTTAAAATTCACAATTGTCTACCTAACGACTCCTTAAAACTAACTTTCGATACCTTACATCGTTTTTGCTTTTTATTAATTATCTTTTTTTTGCAATTCATTCATCCAATCATACGTCGCTACGTCATAATATTTTTTGTTGTGTATTTTAAATTTAATATTAACACCTAATCAGAATTATTCATAAGAATCGTCATTACATAAATAAGATTTTATCGTAGTGCATCGATATCGGTAATATTTTATCGACACTCGATACGAGAAGCAGTGACGTTGGCCGTCTCTATTCTAACTATCGATGATTATAAAAAAGAATTGGACAAAGCTTTTTTTCTTTAAGAAAACCAATGTCACTGTTTCCGCATCGTACGATATATCTTGGGCCAGCCAGAAATGGGGAAAAATACTATAATAATCTAGACAGGCCCTAATACCTACAAAATATACACTTAAACATAAATTATTTAAAAAAAAATCTCACCATTTTACAAACAACAGTCACTAACCAACAACAAACCGGACAGTTGCGATTTTTTTTTTGTCATTTTTACTAACGATTTTTTGGTCGTACAATCCGGTTGACTGTCGATTTTTTTAAACATGGAACAACATGATACACCAATGTCGTATATATTAATAATTTAAAGAAAAACCTAACGAAAGTATGCTAAATTGTATCCCTTCACTTGATTTTAACTTTCTAATCAAAAATCAGTAATCTGCACTATTCTACATTAATAAACATAAATTAGCCTTCATAAAAAATATACCACACTGGTGTACCACTAGTTCCGAAGCCCATTCATCCCTGCAGGGTGGGAGACGGCGTCTACGGCCGTTTTATTAGTAGCTAGCATCCCCGCACCTAAGTCCCGCCATTCGTTAACCACGACACGATTTTGGCTCAATAATCAATCAGTCTGTTTACCAACCTATAACGACACAGCCACATCAATGTATTCGCAGGAAACATGCAAATAAAATTATTCAAAGATAAACCCACATGATAGTGATAATCTTGTCGTATACAATGCGACTGTCGTTACAAGTTTTGAAATGTGACATTGATATAATTAAATAATACAGTCACCGAGGGTGAATAAGGTCAAGCCAAAATCGCGCCTATAAAAATAGAGAAGAGAAAATTAAAAAACAGTTAAACAGTGAAAAAAAAAAGTTTTTAACCGTAGTTACACTACACTATTGAGGTCCGATAGTTGTTGCTTGAGGAACGTCGACACACGAAGCGCTACCGCGGGCGGGGCTGTGACGTCACTTGCCCACGTGACCGTTCCCCAACGCCTGCTCGACGACCTGCAAACCGTACGACGTGGTGAGCGCACAGCCGTGTGTCGTCGTTCCTAATGAGGCTGCAAGGGTTACGCACAGCAATGGGACTGGAAATATCGAGATGTTTCAAAATAAATATAATTCACTCGATCTCTGGTTTAGTTATTACAAAATTGAGCCCATTCATTAGATTAAAAAAAAATGAATGAAAAAAAAAAGTTTTTTACTTAAATCAGCAAAAGTCAATATCTAGGGCAAAACTTGAGCGACCAACTGAGCTGCTACCTGGATCCATCCTGAATAGCTAAGACGAGTATATCAGCTATACAGTTAGTCAGATTATTACTCTTAGGAAGTGTTCAAGCTCCGTCCCGGATGTTAAAATTTTCCCCGATTTCAATTAATAAAATAATAAACTTATAAAATTCGAGCTCAATTTCTATTAAACCCAACACCGGGCTAAAGATAAAAAATCCCATCGCTGTGTGTTTTTATACACATCTACAGCTCGGATTGCTTGAATAGGATCAAAAATTTTATAATTGTTGTAATCCGAAGTGTAATGTGCCTCCCGCCACCACGGTTTTAAAAAGCGAGGGTACCCAGCGAATAATGTGCGTTTTTTGCAACCCATTGACTGTTTCAAATGGTATTAAATTTGAAATAGTCAGAGCCCCAGGAGGTCACGATATACACAGCTGCGCGCAAGCTATCATTTAGCTGTTACATTTAAACATCAATGAAAAATACAGACTTGCCTTTATTGTTAAATGATGAAAAAAAGTTTGTAGTTTCAGATGTTGGTTTGACTAATTATACGGTATTTATTTGAAGAGTATGTTAGGTGGTGTGAGTATGGTGGTAGTGAGTAGGTAATATTTTTGACAAAATATGTCAGAATTTTTCAAATATTTCAATAAATCTTTAAGATATAGTTGAATCTTATTTAACAGTATATTATTTTCTATGAACCAAATATTTTTTCAAAATTTGTTGTTACAAAATGGGTTAAATGTAGTGGTTACACTACATTGAACTCTTTCGTACAATTTAAAGTGGTATTTAAGTAATGTGGGGCAAAACATACATCATTGGCACCAGCCCAGTTATTGGTACTTTTGAGTTTAAAGTAAATATACTAGGAATCTATTGATGTAAGGTTGTCGTTGTGAAGAATATTATTTCTAACAACTAAAGTAGCGGCACACTGGGCAAACAAAACAATAATTTAAAAAAAACAATGATTCCTTGTTTCTTCTTCATTTTAAACATAAAAATGCCAACAACTGAACCTGTGCCAATTATAGGTAGGCTTAACTTTTTTTTTCGTGCGGAAATCCCTTCGGATACCCCCCCGCCGGTCAGCGAGGGAGGTTATGTCGAACTTGAACCGACTATAACCTCACGCCGCCTCATGTCTTCAGACGCCGGGGTGTAAGGTGGCCAGAAGGCATGTTCCTCGCACCCCAGCTGACCTGACAGAGGTAGGCTTAACCTATGTTAAGTTTACTTTTATCTTTTGAAGCCTGTCATAGCGAATCAGACCAGACATTCAATGAAAGCATTTTTTATGGGTAAACCAAAAAAACTATTACAGTATTCTAAATTTCATCATATTCCACCGTATTCAAAGTCAAACCACATCTGTTGTAAATTAAGATTATATTGCATCATTTTACAAATAAAAAAGGTTCAAAAATTAATAGTCCATATACCTTCAGACATTAAAATAAAATAAAAAAGTGTCATTAGGTAATGCAACAAGATTTTACGTTGCCACATGTGACATTATACACATTAAATTTGTACACAAAATGTCACCACATACAAGTCTCTAATTCCATACAAAAAAAAACTGCTGAAAAACATAAATGATGGCATAATAAATTGTAGTAAAAAAGTCAAGCATTTGCAAAAACACCTAAACAAAAAATTAGAGACGTTTTAAAAAAAGAACAAAATCACTACGAAAATACACAAAAATCACTCAAAGCAAAACTTAAATATAACAGCTAAATAATAGTGAAAATAAAATGTGCTATTTCACAGACCAAGTGGAATGAACCGTGTGGAAGCCACATAGTAATAGACATGCATTTTATACAACAATGTTAATTTTATACATAAACTTTACTTATTAATTTAAGTTCAAGAATTCAGTAAAACTATAAAAAAAAATTATAAATATGTTTACGAAAGTCTTTTATTATCTGACCGAGAACATAAAAACGACGCCACCTAGGAGTTGCTAGATGGAAAATACCCAACCTTTGTAAATAATCGGGCCTCCCCAAAAGGTTTTTATTTTCCTTATGTTGTAATAGTAGTTAATACAACTATTAAAACATAAAATTCAAAACTCGTCAAAATACGAAATCATAGTTTTTAATCAAATAAAAATCGTTTTTAAAACATATTAAATTCGATAACTTCAATTTAGCGAAACTATAGTAAGGTAAAAGAGACGTTATAAAATATGTAAACACACTATCCTTTTCTACAGCGAGCGATATGTATGTGTGTCCTTTTCACTCACACGTAATTAGATAAGATCTAAGATCTCTCCTATCGTGGGTTTACATTTTTATCTCGAACCGATGACCTTACTTTGTTACAAAAATATAGGTAATCTGTTTTCATGATTTAATCATAATTTGATACCACACAACCATTTATTGAAACACGCAATCGGGAAAAAAATAATTATGACGAAAGAGAATGATAATAGAAAATAGCACTTACCGGAACATAGATGCAAAACGTAAGTAGGTATAATATTTTGAGATAGAACAATAATATAGTACTGTCATCTCAAAATTTAATTGTAAGTATGTATTTTAGCACGAATAAAAGTATCAAATTATGGTTAAACATTACCTTTACAAAGCAAATACATTTAAGTTTATATTACTAATATTAAAACAATATTAAATTATTAATCAGTACCAAATTTTAATTTTGACAGCCTAACCTGTATACGATTACGAGTATTAATATTTCTGGACTTAATTTAGCTTTTAAAGAAATTCCAATGTAGTGTTTAGTTCTCCATATTGCTTTCGACCGCCATCTTATTCTACTGTCAAATCTTCTGTATAATACACCATGATGAGCACGGTTAGGTTAGTTATTATTACTAGCCAAAATATTCAGATTTATTTATTTCTTGCTTGTCGAAATACTGTCAGAGGGCGCGAAAAATAAGTAAATTTAATTAAATTTGAGCATGGATGCAGACATACATAGGTTCCTCTGCACTGTGTATACGAGGGTCAAACTGAAAGTTCTTAGAACTGGCCACTTATAAACAATATAATAAAAAAATAATTCTAAAATTTGAAAATAGAACTCTTTGCCAATATTACTGAGTATATATTTCATTCATTTATCATTTGTTTTACGATTTGGCGGCAAATTGAAAATTGTCTGTGTCACGTTAACATGAATTTAACACGAGAAAATTTTCGTGCAATGATTTTTTATGACTTTCGATGTCATTTAAGTCAACAAGAAAGTTATGATAGACTACGATTGGCCTTTCACGATGAAGCCCCATCTCGTGCGACTGTTTACAACTGGTTTAATGAGTTTAAACGTGGTCGCACTAATCTCACTGATGATTTACGTGAGGGACGGCCTTCTACGGCGACGACTGAAAATAACATCTGTGTTGTGCGGCGTATGATAGAGACTGACAAAAGAGTGACCTATCAGCAGATTCGGACAAGCTTAGGCATCGGTATGAGTCAAGTGCACAAAATCCTCCACGAACATTTAGCGGTCAGGAAGCTTTGCGCCCGGTGGATACCTCATAATTTGACTGAGGCCTCAAAAACTCCATCGTGTGGATTGGTGCCGTAAAATGATTGAAAGATTTAACGGAGGTGACTCTAATGCTGTGTTCGACATACTAACAGGTGACGAAAGCTGGATTTACTGTTATGATCCTGAAACCAAAAGACAATCTGCTCAGTGGGTGTTTCCTTTCGAGGAGTTGCCAACTAAAGTGAAGAGAGATCGAAGTGCGGGAAAAAAAATGGTGGCCTCGTTCTTTGGAAGGATAGGTCATTTCGTAACAATTGTGTTAGAGGATCAAAAAACAGTTTCTGCAGAATGGTACACTACCAATTGTTTGCCACTTGTCTTGGAAAAAGTTCGAGAGAAACGACCTCGCAGTAGGATCCTCCTTCACCACGACAACGCCTCGTCGCACACCGCCAAGCGAACGATCGACTATTTGGCGACATCAAACGTTGAATTACTGGGTCAACCGCCGTATAGCCCCGACCTCGCGCCTTGTGATTTTTATTTATTTCCAAAAATTAAAGAAAAACTTAAAGGAAAGCGGTTTATGAATGCTGAAGAAGCGGTGGCTGCGTATCGCGATGCCATTGAAGAGACCCCTAAGGATGAGTGGGCAAAGTGCTTTTCCCAGTGGTTCCATCGCATGCAGCGGTGTATTGACGTGAATGGACAATATTTTGAAAAGATATAATAAAACTAATAACTGGCTAATGTAATCAGTTTTTGATTTTCTAAGAACTTTCAGTTTGACCCTCGTATTATATGTAATTGAGGTAACTTGTAATCGTTTTAATTGCGAAAATACATATTTGATCACGAATATGCTTTGGTTTTTTATGGATGTGTGTTTTGATTTACTTCAGAGTCTAGTTCAATCTTCAGCCTAATCACGATAAACAAGAGGGAAGGAAAACCACTATTAGAATGCTTGTTAAAATATTGAGACGCTTTATTGGGAAATTATTTCAAACTACAGAAAACAGGTTGTGCAGTTTCTCCTTAGAGGAAAGGGGTATATTGGGTAACAAGTGAGCTATACCTCTGGTATGCCAAGCTTTCATAGAACCCAGTACCCTCACAATCAGAACAGGTGCTTGTTTGGAGATTTAACTGTTCATTCTTTCAATTTCTATTCGATTTATAGTCATTTACTTATTTTGTAATTGAAATAAAACCATATAGTTGATATCTTTGATAGTAGTTTTAGAAAGATGGCGGCCGGTCAGTTCTAATTCTAGAACATTGTTCAAACTAAATTATGCGAGATAACTACATTTTAGTAATAAGCATTGATGTATAAAAACAGCAATTCAGGTGCGAAGTATTTGAATTATATGACAAGATATTTTCTAATAATAAATCAAATAGTTTGTGTGGTATGAAAATTTAAAATGTTGAAATATTATTATATTATCTTTAATCAATGAATTGTTGGAAAACTTGGAAATAATTTATTAAAATACCAGTCTTCATTATAAGAAGCAGTCCGAAAGCTCGTTTATAAAATGGTATCCATTCAAAAAATTGTAGGTATCGCCCGCACAACCTTAACGAGACTAATCGGTGGATATCGGTAATGCAGTCGAAAATAATTTCAATCGTTTTTTTTTATTTGTCAGAATTAGAGGAATCTGTAATTATTATGATGAAATACGGTTCAATTTGGAATTTAAACCATTATGTCGCTCGATACAATATATTTTTAAAATGACTACAGATGTTTTTTTTTTTTAATAACAAGTTTCCCTAGTTTAAAACGAAAGATTTTAATATAAATATATATATATATTTAATTAGTAATTTCTACTGACCTACTTTTTAATCTTGACAAGAACGACAGAACATTTAAAATTTCATTTTAATTTATACATCAACGCTTCAAAGAATATTGAAAAAAATTTTTTCACTGATTATTATTAAATCTATTCCTAAATAATTAGCCTCTTGTAACTTACATGATTTTTGTTTGAAAATGAGAAATGCACTTTCCTAAACGAAACATGATGATTTTACAAAAAAAAACTATGATCTACTTAACTTATAAAAATATGTCCTTAAGAACTATAATAAACATTTAGGACTTATACAATCAAAGTATTTTGTCATTTAACACAAGCTATAAACAAGCTTTTTAAGTACTTTTTTTTCAAGAAAAAATATCAAAAAATAACATTTTCTTAGTTTTCCTAAATGGTAACATCCATGGCACCACTATTCAGATGTGTTATTACTATACTTACAATAATTTACAGAAAGAAAATATGCAAATCGTTTTCATGGATTTAAAAAAAAATATTTTTGTATCTTTTAATTAAACATTAAAGTTAAAATTTACAACCAGTATTTTATAAAATACTGTCTACTTTTTGCTGCAAAAGCTGCTACGCAAATATTTCGTTTAGTCGGAAAATATTAATTGACTCTGAAACAAAAATTCTCTACTGTTAGATTCTTTTTTTTTTATAAGCTACGAAAACATTTGTAAAAGTTATGACAATGCTGTAGTTTAAAATTTTGCTTCAATGTTGCCAGTTTACTAAGGAACGATAAAATTATTAACCCTGTATTTTTTTTAAATTTTTGATCATTTTTGAGCAGGCATTTCTATTTACACATTTTTACAACCTAACCGATAAAATATAAACGAGTCAACTTTATTTGTAGAGGAAAACAACAAAATTAATTTTATTTATAATACAATTAAAGCTGAAATGGTAATGTGTTCAGATAATTGTCACAAACGAAATTGGTAAACAACAATTCTATATAAAATATACTATTAACTATAACCAAGGAACCACAGAATATAAAATCAAGAGCCTTTAAACTTTATTAATATGTTAAACAAGTGTCGACAAACTCTCACATCCTAATTTTCAACAGAGAACTAGCCCAAAAGTAAATTTTGGTTCATAGGCAATTGCGTAGAGATTTTTATTTTTATGAATTTGAGTAACTAACATTACAAACAATCCCCTTAATTCCTCCAACTAAGCTAAATTGCTAGTGTTAGGAGTGGGTTCACGTCAGTAGTGTAATGGCCAGGATTCGAACTCGGGACCTCTCGGACGTAAGGCCGACTCCTTAACCACTAAGCTATCGACGTCCTTGAATTATGTTGAATTATGTTGTTTTTGTGGCGACAGCTGAGGGACATTTTCTCTTGATTTCGTATTCTGTGCCATTAACTACACACAACTTATCAATAAGCTGTTATAAATAATACAATACATTATAACAGTTCAATAGCGTAATAATTCAAAATGGACAGTCATTTAGGAATGACACTTAAGTGAAATATTTAAGGCAATAAATAATTTCTCTCGCGTTTAAATTTCTAACACTAATAAAAATATCACGAATATAATATGCAGTTACATTTATATGTGATGTATATCATTATACAATTGTGTAAATATATTTGTATTATGTATATAAATAAGCCGTCAAGCGACATATAGCATAAAGCTGTACTGTAAATATTATAAAGAGAAAAAACATGTATAATACTTTAGGTAAATGTATTTAGAACTTTCAATATATTCTTTTTATCTATAAATCACACGGACAAGTAGAGGTTGAACGAAAGAAGATTAATGAAACAGATTTATGAGGCGAGGGTGAATGAGCAACCCGGTGAAGGTCGATCTAGGCCTACGTATGTCCATCAGATCGAGGACGTTCTAAGGAAAAACAAAGTGAAGAGTACTAGCACCCAGCGAGCATGTATGAAAACAATTCTGAAAGTAGGAGCGAAAGGCGTATGTATGCCAGGATAGTAAGTATAAATATGTTGGTTTTGCGTACCCTAATGGGAGGATGCGTAACTGTATGTTTGTATGGTACATATCATTAGTTTTATAAACTTTAACGTCATCTCTGTTTTCAGCATCCTCCAAGCCTTTAGAGGATTGTTGAGATATGTTTAGGTGCAAAAAGTAGTTCCTTTCCACTTATAATACTATTGCACAAAGAAGCATGTATGAAAACAATTCTGAAAGTAGGAGCGAAAGGCGTATGTATGCCAGGATAGTAAGTAGAAATATGTTGGTTTTGCGTACCCTAATGGGAAGATGCGTAACTGTATGTTTGTATGGTACATATCATTAGTTTTATAAACTTTAACGTCATCTCTGTTTTCAGCATCCTCCAAGCCTTTAGAGGATTGTTGAGATATGTTTAGGTGTAAAAAGTAGTTATAATACTATTGCACAAAGAAATATATGTCCTAGACGCTTCTAAATACATTTACTACTAAAAATATACGAAAAAAGACCCTGCGCTAATCATCTTTAACAATTGTACATGGCTGAACATTTAGAACTATAGTAAAAATTGTATACATAATTGTATATGTATTCTTCTTCAACAATAGTCAAATTAGCATACAGTAAACAGATGCCAAAATAAAATCACTAAATGTGATTAAGTTGTAGTGGCACTTTTCTAAAACTACATCAATATTAAAAACAACTTAGCCCTTCGAATCCAATAAACTTAAGCTCAGTTTTGACACACTTTATATCCCTGCTTTGTATAATAATATCTTAATAATAATATTTAATATGTACATTCAGTGTTGTGCGAGTGAAAAACTAGCGCCGAATAAAACAATAATTTCAAAATTTCTAAGAGAACTAGCGATCTACTCCAAACCTTGGATATTAGACTAAAACCTAATTTGTGACGTAGTTTACTCGGGGGGTGGAGGGGGGACGGGCGGAGGTGGCATAGCCGGCAGCGGAGGTTGCGGGGGTTGTACAGCCGGGGGCCGAGGAGCGCAGAGTCGCTGCGGCGGCTGCGGATGCTGAGGGTGCTGCGGATGCTGAGGGTGCTGCGGAGTGTACATGTAGTTCTCCATGCCGTAGTAGTAGCCCTCCATGGGCATGCCGAAGTACAGCGGCGGCGGCGGCTGCACCATGAAGTAGGGTAGTGGCTGCCTGTAGGGAGGGGGAACAGTCCAGGGGCCTACCTTGGGGTGGTGCGGGGCTCCGTTGTGGCGCGGCATCTTGGGCGGCGGGCCGGCGGCAGGGGCAGGCGCTCGCTTGCGCGACGAGTCCAGTACCTCTCTTGAGATCTTGATCTTTAGGCTCGACGTCTGTGGGGGAGGGGGAGGTACAGCCAGTCGTTCCTTCGGGATCTTAATTTTCAGACCGGGGCTCGGGCTCGTCGGAAGCTTCTCCTGCTTGATCACCATCCGTATCGGGACATCGCTAGGTTGTTCGGCAGGCGGTGGCGGCTGCGGGCTGTCCCGCCTCTTATCTTTTTTATGTTTCTTCCTTTCCTCTTTTGACTTGTCACGGTCTTTGTGTTTGTGTTTATCTTTCTTTTTCTTTTCTTTCTTGTGCCTGCTGTGTTCGTTTGTTTCCACTGCGGGCTGTGGGATAGGTTCTACGGGTTGAGGAGGAGGGTGGACCACGATCGTTGGAGGCGCGGGCGGCTCGATAGGAACTTCGCGTTTCACCTCTGGCGATTTGCGTTCAGTGACCACTGTGATCGGCGCCGGTTTAGCCAGACTTTCTTTTAGTAGATTCGACACCTGAGCGGGGTCAGTTTCGATGCCATTTAAGGGTCTTCCGGGCATTTCGGGTTTACGTTCGGGCCCGCGCGTTTTGATAGAGCTTCCTCTCTGAGAATCGCGGATAACGTTCTCGTACCCAGGAGTTTCATCTAATTTTTTGACTACAGGAACTAACTCCGGTTCAGAATTAGACATGACGCGTTGTCTCTGTTTGGGATGCTCCTTCGGAGGTGGAGACGAAAAAGGGGAGAGTATTGCAGGGGGTTGCATTTCTCTGATCGCAGTGGTGGGGTCAGGCCTTTTCCTGTGTGGACTGGGCGGCCTCTGCTCGGGTCTCTGTACTTCTTGAGGGACGAGTGCGGGAGCAGCCGGCGCCGGCGCAGGGTTTGGTTGTCGCGAAGGTGGTTCGGGCTTCGGCCTGTGCGAGGGTTGGGGGGGAGGAGGCTGGCTCGGCTGTGTAGGGGGCTGCTGGGGCGGCGGACGGCGTGGTGCCTGTGCTGCCGCAGCGGTGGGGTTGATCGCACTTTCTGGCGAGAATAGAGATGGAGGGCGAGTCCTTTGCGGCACGATTTCTGGTTGTGTCTGAGGGGGATGTGAGGTAGACGCGGGTGCCGTGGCAGAGGTGCCCGGTATCGGTGGACGGTGATGTCTGTGGTCGTGAGGTGGTTTTTGGTGATGTGGCTTGTGTTGTGGCCAGGGGTGGTGCGGTTTGTGGTGATGTTGGGTCGTCGGCCTTTGGTGGTGAGGTGGAGGTTGCGTTCCTGAAGGTGGTCTACTCGCTCCAGGTCGCTGTTGAGCCGCTAAAGCTTGTTGTCGTCTCTCTCGATCTTCTCTATCCCTTTTCTCTCTATAATGGTTGTAGTCTATTTTCTGAGGTGGCGGTTGACTTGGTTGTGCAGTGGTTGCGGGTACATAGCCCCCAGGGACTGGTTGGCGACGTCTTTCGCGTTCGTACTCTGTAAGAATATTTTGGAAGGGATATGTTAGAAAAATTCACTCACGCTTGTGTATTCCCAAATACACAGGCGGTAAGCAGAGGTGTATTGTGTTGCTACTAAGATTATCTTAATTAATAAACTCAATAACACTGCACGATCTGGGAATTGAAACCGATATTTCAAGATCAGTTTTACCATAATAAAATTTCTGTTAAATATTGTGAACTTGACAACATTTCTTGTAATACTAACCTTTGTCAAACGATTTGTCTATCTCATCTGAGCTAGATTGGTGATGCTTCTTATCAAATGGTGAGTTAGCTACGCCAGAACCTGCTGTCGCCAATGAGTGTGGTGAACTGCCGTCAGCTGTGGACCAATAAATTACAACAAATTTAGAACAAGTGCAACTTAAAAAAGCCCAAAGATGTATAAGTGGTCCCAATAGGTTATATTTCCTAGAGCGATATACCCAAAGGTTCTATATCTTGCAGTCATCTACCCTGAGGTTATGATCAAAGCTTATACACCCTGCAGTTATACACATGAAAGTCATATACCCCAAGGTCACATACCAGTGATATACACCTAAAGTTCATATACCCAGAGAAGTTAGCTTTTTCACTATCGCTATTGGGTTATAAGCTCTATCTTCAGAACCTATAACCCAAATAATATCTTCACAAAAAAAAATCACCACTAAAGACAAATAAGCTGTCTGTTGTCTGATTCTGTAACCTGTTCCCATGTCTGTTAACCTTAATACACTGGAAAACCAATTCATCGTTAAGTTCTCTTATTTGTATTTAACAATTGATCTGGTCTGTCTACCTACAATCCGGGAATTATCTTGTGGAAAACTTATATGTATAGTTAGCGTCAAAAGCAGATGATCAGTTTCAGATTTATTTTTAAAGTTTTTAGCAAAGTAATTTATATGTCATAATGAAAATGCTGTTTAGCTACTTAGTGAGCTCTATTTAATTGTTTAAATGTGGGTAAAATATAATGAATTAATTTTCATTTAAATTTTTGAAATCATCATAATATTTTGACACTGACTGTACGTAGGTGGTCCGAAACTTACCAGCTTTTACGTTCATCATCTTCCTTTTGAGCCTGGACGGGCACTTTTCAAAGATGAGCAGGAACTCCGCCGTGAGCCGTTCGAGCAGCTCCGTAGTGACCGAACGATCTACGTACGAGAACCAGTGGCGACCCTCGTTCGATTGTGGGATCTGATAGCAAAACGGGCCTTTTATTCAAAGGGTACACCGCTTTTCTAGAGTCCTTTATATGTTGGAGGTTCTCGGACACATCTTCAGTGTCAAGAAATTCTCAGTAGGGACACGGAAATGTGAAAAGTTTCGATTTGATGACAATTTTCTTGCTCCTTATTACATGGGACGAAAAATGTAGTTGATGAAATGTAATATACTCATGCCTACCCTATTTTTTTATAACTTGGAATACAAAAATATGTGCATGATTTTTTTGAAACAATCTCTACTATATAATTTTCCCGGGAGAGCAGACCAGTCTAAGGAAGGATAGGGCAATATATAATTGGACCTGTGAACACTGGTTTTTTTACCATTTAAGAGGTGTACGGGCGCAGCCGGGTTTTAAGTAGTTGTGAGGTTTAAGAAAAGAAATATATGCATGAAATAACATTATTATTCACTAGCTCTTGCCCGCGACTTCGTATGCGTTAAGTTCGGAATAGATCAAGGTATCAAAGATATATCCCAACCTTGGTGATCATTGCAGTTTTTTCTTAAGGTTTTGGGTTCAAAATCAGTAATTTAACAAACCCAAGTTTTTTAAAATATTTTCAATGTACAGATCCAATGTCCATACAATATCTCATCTAAAATAGTATAGATGTGACGACAAAGACAGTTTTTTTTGTAATCGAAAGAATGTGTTAAACCCAGCTACGCCCATGGTAAGCAGCACTGTAGTTAAATGGTGCCTCTAAACGCTAACAACAATAAAAATTGGCTCGTGAACTCTTATCTATTAGGGATAAAAAAAGGTACTAACTGTTAAGAAGTACTTACCGCCCAGTTGCTCCATTTGGAAGCCAAATGTATACAGAAGCAAGCTACAACAGTCGGCCTGTACTGTAAGCACATCGTCGTCAAATGTAGGCTGTTTGAAGCCATGAAGTACGATGTCTGTGCCAAATCCTTTGGTGCTGTAAATAAAAAAAAGTAATGATAAAAAAAAAGTAATTTTGTTGAATATGGAATGGGAATACACTATGGAATGAGGGTTAAGCATGAACCGTTCCTTGTTTAAAAAGGATGTAGGTTATAAATGTGCTAGGTGAGGTATGAGATTAAACAGATAATATTAGTTGGTATATTAAAATTAGCAATAGCTTTATAATAACAGTTTTGTATTTTCGACTCTTAACATGTCAAATAAGAAGAGATACTAAAGTTTTAAAATGTTTGTAAAAAAACTTTTAAAAACTTAATAATTCCCTCAATTCTCATATTTGACTTTATTTCGTCTAATGCCATCTAGCGAGGTTTGTAGTAAAAGCGCCCTGCGACTAATTGATTATTTTTTCAATCAATAGATTATTTGTTTAATCTTCACTTTGTTTACTATTCCAACTGATTTCTAGTTACGTCATTATTTTCTTGCATCCTCTATGACAGATTTAAATTCTTACAACATGGAAATACATATCTACTTTAACTATTTAGAAATCTGTTTGTTGTAACGTACTTTCCTACAATATGTTTCATCCAGTTTGTGAAAAAAAAAATGTTGGAAAGAAGGTTGAATTTTAATTTAGGAATAACGGTTAGCTACCACAAGTGAGCAAACAAGCACGCTTCCCATCTGATAGCAAGCGATGACCGACATGTCATGATAATTTTATTGTATCTGAAACATTAAGCTCCTATGGTTGTGGATGTCCTCATGCTGTCCCACTTAAATAAAACACACGGTATATCCTGAAGGCACACGTTATTCATGAATGACCCTTCACCTTAACTCCCTCCTTTTTCTACTAAAGATGGTGTTTTAATATAATGAACTACTAATTCAACAGAAATACAAATCCGCGGTTTAATTATCACACTTTTCAGTAAGAAAGGTTCAAATCTGTCATGAATGTTGTATAAAGTTTCATACCTCATTTACCCCGCGACTTCACCCGTGGCATACGTCGTCCCCGTGACACCCATTTAACCCATACATGCCCGTAATATATTAGTTCTACAATAATATATAGAAATTTGCCAGATTTGTTGACATTTATGATTACTGCTCCGCACTCCCAGGTAGTAGCGTGATGATATATATCATATAACCATAACATAACATAACTTCACGCCTGTATCCTCGAAGGGGTATCATATAACCTTCACCGATAAATGAGCTATCCAACACAAAAAGATTTTTCAATTCGAATCAATAGTTCCAGAGATTACCGCATTCAACCAAATAATCTCTAGCTTTATAATAAATATAGCTTTATTAGTTCTACAATAATGTATGGAAATTTGTTGACATTTATGAATAATGCTCCGCCCTTCTAGGTAGTAGCGTGATGATATATAAGGTGTCACCAAATTAGGTCTCTGAATTTGGTGAGATGACTTGGCATCGACAAAATATAGTATTTGAAACAAAAAGAAAATATCGGGTAAAATAAAAATATAAAAAATATAAAAATAAAAAAACACCACCAGTGTGCATTTTGAATATTAAACAAGCCCACTCTTGTACAAGTGGACTCGTCTGTCTACAATTTTTTTCTGGTAGGATCTTCCACTAACCACCTACGAAATCTTAACCGCGGATCAAAATCTGTGGTAAGGACCTCTTGCACCCGCAGGAAGTGGTAGGCGTGCAGTCCTCCTCGCAGTATTCTCCAAGCGGATGTGTGGGAAATACCTAAATCGCGACCAGCGCCACGTGTGCTCGTCGCGTCACGTGACGCTGGTCGCTGGTGGTGCTTTTTTGAATTTTTTTTTATTTAACCCGATATTTTTTTTTGTTTCAAACACATATTTTGTCGATAACAAGTCATCTCACCAAATTCAGAGACCTAATTTGGTGACACCTTATATAGCGTATAACCTTCCCCGATAAATAGGCTATTCCAACACAAAAGTTCCTGAGATTAGCGCGATCAACCGAAAAAAACTCTTCAGTTTTATAATAAGTATAGATATAGATTCACCGTCGTGAAGCGCATCACATCTTCCCCTTCGAATATTACTACTACATAGCGATCACGAACGCTCTGTCAAGAGTGTACCGGATAAGAAGAGCTAAATGAGAGTTTTTGTGCTGTCAGAGGGTAGAGTCTTCCTTCTGACAGCTCAAAAACTAAAAAAGAAGGGAGGGGGAATAGCCTTTGGTCTTTCCGGAAGACTAAAGGCTATTCCTGCTCTGCAATTTCTTTCTTTTTAGGGTCGGCAGCGCGAGTGTGACGCCCCTGGTGTTGCACACGTCCATAGGCCACGGTGACCGCTTCCCATCAGGTGGGCCGTGAGCTTGTCTGCCATCTGAGTGGTATAAAAAAAAAAAAAGGAGATTCATTCGGTTTTTTTTTCAAGTCAAAATGGTAACAATAAACAGTCAATATCAACATTCGAGTACTAATCTCTGTTGCATCCAAAGCTACTTTAGAGCCCCGAGTCCGCTCTCTTTCTCTCCCTTTCCATAATTTGTTGTATTCTAACTTTCACGGGAGTGACTGTAGTCATATCATCCTCATAGTTGATTGCCCAGTCGCGTCCAAAGTTTCCACTTTGTTGCCAAAGGTCCGCTTACTGTTTTTGATTGGTCTGACTACCGCCTGACCTCCCAACCCCGATGGCCCCCCTCAGGCTACTTTGGATGTAATACAGAAACAATTAACTCAGTAACCTTGAGTGGGTTGCTTTATTGAAAGTAGGCAGACTAGTTAGTCAATATATACAAATTAGCTTAAAGTAGACTTTGATCCAGTCAAAGGTGTTAGAAGAAAAAACAAGTTGAATTCCTGAGACGAGCTCAGCCGAATACAAGGGATTTTCGATTTTGCGATTATTATTTTTTTGTGATTTTTTCTTATCTTGCAATGGTTCACCCCAGCACGAATCTATTACCGAAAACAGCAACGACGACGTCGACAACTCGATAGCAATAGGGCTTTTCTAAAGAAAATCCCTAAAAACCCTGATGGGGGCTGTACACACTCGTCGAGGCACCCTAAGACAAGCCGAGAGCGATTATCTACACGGTGCTCTCATCTTGTCTCGCTCTCTTGTTCTCGCCTCAGTCGGTCTCGATTACTTGTCGGTTTTTGCGCCCGATACAAATGATTCATTCATTAAGGCGGGAATCTTCAGTACAACTGACAAAACGAGTGTGTTCATTCATGCTCTCGTCGAAGGCTTCACCGGGCGAGACTCTCGTCGAGACCCTCTCGACGAGTGTGTACAGTCGCCATGAAAAAAGCCTCCGCCTGAGCCTCGTCCGTCAATCAGCAGGTGAGTTTGGCTTGGGCCTAGAACTTGATTGAAGATTTTGTCATTATTATAAAATACTGTCCTCAGATATCTAATGAGGAAACTATATAGCTATATCTATATACAGTAAGTGGTAGAGTCAAGCAACAGTCATTTTGGCCGTGCATGAATGGGCCGACTCGACCGGGGAAGCACCACCCTCACACAGAATATCGACGCCAAGTAACAGTATTTGAACTGTTGCGTTCCGTTTGGTGAGTGAGAGTGCCGGAGCCCAAACTCCTTTCCCATCCCCTTTCCTTTACAGGGTCGGCAGCGCGAGTGTGACGCCACTGGTGTTGCACACGTCCATAGGCCGCGGTAACCGCTTCCTATCAGGTGGGCCGTGTGCTTGTCTGCCACCTTAGTGGTATAAAAAAATATATACCTAATATAAAACAAAATCGTGTTAGTGATGACCTGTATAAACTGAAGAACGGGTGGCCCGATTTTCATGATCTATGATTTTTAAGATGTCTTCGCCAATAATGTGCCATTTTGTATTTTTTTTGGAGTTTGATTAACGGAGCGGTAGTGGTTATATCGGACTCGAACCGACCGCAACCTCACACCGTTTCGGGTGTTCAATGCCGGGGCGCAATGAGACTTTCACGAAAATAAATTCAGCTGATAAGGTAACCATCATAACTTGTTCTAAGGCGGAACGAAGTTTGCCGGGGCAGGTATTTATATATTTTACTGTATATTCATGTTTAATTAATTTACATAACAAGAGGAGACTCATTATATTGTACTTAGTATCTTTTTTTTTCTCGTGCGGAAATGAATCCATGCATGAGTCTCTTCGGATACCCCCCGCCGGCCAGCGGGGGCGGTTATGTCGGGCTTGAACTGACTAAAACCGCACGTCGTCTTGGGTCTACACACGCCGGGTTGTAAGGTTGCCCATAGAGCATATCCCTCGCACCCCGACTGACCCTGGGCCTTCTCCGGTTTCGAGATGGCCCCCTTGGGTTTGGGAACCACGGTGAACCCGTCTTGCCCCGGTTTGGGGGAGGGGCGCTAGTCACCCCACCGTCCCGGCCTGCTTCTGCTGGGGTGTCAAGCGGCCTCAATATTGAGTTTTAAATGCAATTTAATTATGTGATAAGCTTGTGAGAAATGAATGTGACAAACTCAGGCACTTTTTTAATTGCCAGTAAATACATCACAAGGCCAGTAAATACATCACAAGGCAAGTAGCAGCGGCTAGAACGAATACATAAGCGATGACGAACTGACTTTTCTATACCATTCAACTAAGGAACTCGTCATCATCTTAGCTTTGTTATCGATGGTCCAGGATTCACGCACCCTTTCGATTTCGCTTTTCTTAGCTTTTATAGGAGCAACTACCGTGTGACCCCTGAATCCGAAAGGTCTGCGCTAGTGTCTCGTCCGTCAATCAGCAGGTATAGATAAGCAGGTGAGGTTCGCTTGGGCTCCGAAGATCTTGGTAGGGCCCTTTTATACAACTGAGGAAGAGAGTGGTACTTACTCAGTACCGACTTCAGAAGTAGTATGCTGCATTTCATACTGTTAGTGACAGTGCCGGCTTTACCTACCATCTTTTTATCCATACCTAACTTAACCTATACAGGTGCCAGCGTACAGTCAGCGTCAAAAGTAGATGATCATTTTCAAATTTAAAAAATATAATTTTAGAGCTAAGAAATTTATACATTCTGTTTAACTATGTACGCTCTATGAAAATATATAAAAAAAAATTGTTTCATAATTTTCATTTAAGTGTTTCATTTCGAAATTTGTACAGTCATCTACTTTTGACGCTGACTGCAAGAGTGGCACTTCTGGAGTTGCAAGTATCATAGACCAAGATGTGTGCTTGTTTGCTAAATTACGGCTTATGTGGCGGCTATATTAAAAAACGGCTTATGTGGGACGTACAGGTGAGTATAACAGCTGCAGCCAAACTCTAAGCTATAGTTATAAATTCAAATCGATAAAGTGAAATACTAGGATGGGATTTGAACCCGCGGCGTTCCCTTTCTAGGGAGGACATCAATTAAGCTACCTAGACCTGACTCTGACTCGTCTATATAACTCAGGGCGACTTAGGAGCAATTTGTTTTTTATTAAACTATATTAGTAACCGAAATTACTAATACCCCTCTAGCTAAGCTAAATTGCTTGTTTTAGGAGTGGGTTCACCACGGCATTGCCAGGATTCGACCCCGGGACCCTAAAATCGTAGGGTGGACTCCTTAACCACTAAGCTACCGACGCTTAAATTCCTAAGAGCTACGTAATTTTAGAAGACAGGGCGCTATGGCGCTTTTAGGGGAGACCTATGTCCAGCAGTGGACTAGAATAGGTTGATGATTATGATGACGTAATTTTTATGAAAATCATCACCCTTCATAACTTGGAAATACTAAAATATATACGGCTCTTCACTATAGTCTAACCTAGCAAAGCCTTTTTATATAATATACCTGTTGCAAATCATAGGAAAAAAGAAAAAAAACATTAAAAAAAGCTAAATAGTTAAATGAGAGAATGAATTACTTAGTTTTTAGTTGATTACAGTTTAACATATATCTAAGTTTTTATTTAGTTAAGCTAAAAGCTATGTATGTGAATACGTGAATTGCGGGACGCATAACATGAAGTAGGGTAACCAATATGCGGCGAGTACATGGATGTGATTAGGGTGACACACATACAACATATTTTTTACCAATCCACATACCTTTGAAAGATTTTCTTATACATTGCCTGTTGATTTTGCTGTATTTTTTTTAATTTGATCAAGCGATCGAGTCCGGTGCGGTATACGGCAACGGTCTCGGTTTTGGTCCCATTTTAATAGAACGCGTGGCTGCCATTTTTCTGTGATTATTATTGTCAGTTAAAATTTAAAGTTTCATGCTTCCATCAGGCAGAATTCTTCTCGAATGTTTAAAAAAAAATTTTATTAATTTTGTGAACCTTTTCTTTTGTAAAAACTTTATGTCCAAGATTGTGTTGATTAATTTTATAAACAATCTTTAGGAATAAATCAACTTTCGGAATTTAACACAATAAAAATATCAAACATACCACACAGTGTATGATCTGTACGAGTCGTTTCCAATATAGGGGATTTATATAGGTAGAAAGATAAATTACAGGGTGAAATAATAATAATATAATTTTTGCCTGCAAAAACATATTTATTTTATTTATACAATTTAAGGAACATACAACAAAAGAATGGAAGCCATACGTTATACATAGATAAATTGTTGTCCCGTAGCCAAAATTTACTCTCAAATAAGAATATAAATATTTTTTTAGATGTATCGTATGTAAATAACAGGTGTACAGGTTTATTATTTAAGTGGCCCTGCCCAGGTTACTCTTTAGTCACCTATACATACATAAAGTATTATTTCTCTGCAGCCTTATAAACTTTGCGAAAATTTAACTTCATTTAAGATGCTGTAAAATACTTGGAACATATAACAGTAAATATATACATATTATGACACGATATCTACTCAACACGCGATCAAAACCGACTAGGTTAAAACCAGACCGTCCCGAATCAGCCACCGCATTACATAATACGGAACTCGATCGACAAGTTTGGTGCGCAAGACATCATTTTATTCCCGCTACCCGTGGCCCGTGACGTCATCGCGCTCGACACAATGTTAGGACGCTTGCCTCACCTTTGACAAGGTGACACGTCCGTACTACGTGAGTGTGAGGGTGGTCGATCGCAACATCGAACCCTAATGTCTGTAGGAGTACGTTCTCGTTGAATACCAGGTCCTGCGCCTGAAACAATAATATAAAAATATATTAGTAACATTGTATTTAAATCACATTCGTCATAATAACTTTTAACAATAAAATTTGCTCGTGGGTAAACTTTCGCGTTCATGATATACAATAGTGTTTACGGGCACCTTTGGATTGCTGACATTTCCTCCAGGTTACAGGCTGACCTGTACACATTATTGTATATTACATAGTCCGTCAAAGCGATGACATTTTATGTCAATGCCAGGTCAAGAGTACCCGTAACTGGTGTGTACTTCTTAACGTATGTCAGTCTCTAAGGCGATACAGAAAACGCATAATCCAAGTAAAAAAACTACGTGTCGACGCGATTTTGCTCTGCGATCACGCTCGCCTTAAACTCGTTTTTTCTGTATAATTGACGCCGTAGGCGGAAGAAACAACGACTTTGCCAGTCACAAAAATTGTTGCCGTTTTATTTCGACCAACAATTCTAAAATATCTTGTAAATTTGGTCACAGTATTTCATTTTTTATTGGGAATGCTTTACCTCGCGAGGTTTATATTATAAACAACAAAATGCTTGAGGAATCGGTGGCAAAAGCCAGCAATAAATATGCTATATTTAAGATTTGTCAGATTTTCATGTCACATGTCACATGGTGTGGTCTAAAAATAAAACGACGATCACATCCTGTCTAGAATGACAGCGACAGCAGCTTCCACCTGGCCTTTACTCCCTTAGGTCATTGAACTTTATGCTACAAAGACTCGCGCACTGACTTTTTTAATTCAAGTAATGGACATTTGTAAATGAAGACAGGTGTGTCCAGTATGTACACCTGTTCACTTGAATCAAAGGGAGTTTTCATTATGATGTTGAACCGGTATTAGGATGAATTTTGTATGTGATATTGAATGGTAATGAGGAATATACTATACAGCTCTCGTGGCATTCTTTACGTAAACCTTTGCAGTTGCGTAGACTTTATATTACCTAGTAAGCAGTTCTATTTGTATGCTGCCCTATATTCTCAAATCTCATAACTTTGCCTACATTATTGATACCAATTTCCTATTAAAATGCATGTTCCAGTATTGTAAGACACTCACCTGTTCTTGGTACTGTTCAGCAGTGAGCGCGTTCACACTCTCACCTCTGTGGAGGCA
Source organism: Cybosia mesomella (assembly GCA_946251805.1). Taxonomy (NCBI): domain Eukaryota; kingdom Metazoa; phylum Arthropoda; class Insecta; order Lepidoptera; family Erebidae; genus Cybosia; species Cybosia mesomella. Next base: position 5,239,101 of record OX276417.1, read on the forward strand.
AACATGCGCCACTTTTATAACATACTCCAATTTTCTTGGCTGCTCCTCCACCTGTCAACAACAATTCATTTATCAATCACATTGCGATATAATAACCTGCACAAAAGTAACTGAATACTTGTATAATTTACAAATTCTTTACATAGAAATACTGGTAAACAGTTTTGATGAGTAGATATTTTTGTAATTGTCATCTGGGGATATTTTCTAGCAATTCCACAAAATGTAAATCGAGTATTTAGTACCCTATGATTCGAACTTAGATCTTCAATATACCTTAGCTGAAGAGAGCGCCTTTTATTATGAAATTTTGTTTAAATAAATATAACAATGGACTAAGTAACAGTATTTTCATAAATCCAGAATCATTAAGTAGGCTAGTTTCGGTAGGTACCTGCTGCCAACTCTCTTCCCTATTTCATTATAACTTGTAATGGTTTTTCTTTTGTTGTTGGTAACTATTAAAGCTTAACTTAAAGTAACAAAGGAGTTGTACCCATGGGGACGAAACTTTCATAAAACAATATAACTACTGTTAAGGAAGGAACAGACCTATCTGACTCTAGAATAAAAGTATAGTGAGGCCGTATTGAAATCATAAAAATTACCTTTTTTACAAACAATAGACAAGCCTCCAATTGTATTTTCATTGACTTTGCTAGTATCTTTTGTTTAACAATCTATTTCTCTCACAATACATCTTCTAGAATAGTGAATTCGTTATTTTTTATACAAAACTAGCTGTTGCCCGCGGCTCCGTTGGCGCGGAGGATAGTTATCGTTTTTTGCTCATACCTCCGGTTCTACTTAACCAATTACAATCAGACTTATGGCAGATTTTAAGTCTGACCAAGACCTTTCTAATAGAAAAAATCCGCATTAAATTCTATTCTGTAGTCTTTGTGTCCATCGTGACAAATATACAAACAGACAAACAGCCGAAAATTAAAAAGAAAAATTGTGTTCAGAATTGTTTATTTAACATAACCCAAGTTGAAATAAAACTGACGGAGACCGTTCTCCCCGTGACCGTGGCTGCTGAAAAGTAACCGAAACGTCGGGTTCAATGTAAATAAATCGCGATAGAATCCGTTAAAAATAGTTTCAATAACCCAAGTTTTTTTTACCGTATGGGGGTGACAACTCCAGCACGTGTTGTTCAGGAAGAGAGAGGTTGGTACGAAAGGGGCATCATTGCTAAGCTGTTCTGAGAACTACTAGATATATCAGATATTAGAAATCAGATGTCTGTGTTATTTATCAGTCTGTCTACTACAAATTGAGTTTGGTCTAGATAGATTGGATGGCAAGATATAGTTCCAAAATCGAACAATTTAGATTCTTAAACAATATATCAGTATTATTAAAAAAAAAAGCACTGCAATGTGTTTCCAACAAACAAATGGATTGATTTATAGCTAATTATAATATTTTGTAATCAATATTCTCCAGTTTTTCCTTTTGTCCTCTTGGACTGTTTGCTACGGTTTTGTAAAGCATGGAGTGTATTGCATGGAATTTCAATACATCAGACTAGACACAGATTTTTTTGGTAATTTTTATGTTATGTTATACTAGTGTACTCAGTGGTAGAAAAGCTAACGTATTCATTATTTACTTTATTAGTAAAACAAACAGTATCTAACAATTAATTGATAACTGCTAATACAACTATAAACCACTTATGAGTTTTCGCATATTTAGTGCACAGTTAGTACGGATATGAGCTTTTGAATTATTTAGATTTTTAAAATACAGCCAAAAACCGATTCAAACCACTTTTTAGAGATAACGCGACTATAGGAGGATGGACTTACAGATCTAATTCCTTCTAATTTATATATTTTTGCTATCTACAAACCCGCGGTAGCCTAGTGGTATGGGTAAAGGACTGCTGAGACGAGGTCTCGGGTTCGATCCCAGGTATTACCATGGCACACACCAATGACTTTTCGATGTTTTTCGAAGTTATGTGTGTATTTATAGCAGGTTTATAAGTGCCCGGTTAATGGCAATAGGCTCGCCACCTATTACATTGGGACCTAAAACATAAACTGGCGAAACGTGGGTGCTAGCACCTCTGCCTACCCCATCGGGGATATAGGCGTGAGTTTATGTTATGTTATGTTATGTAAACCCTCAAAGTGTGTTTTCCATACACACAATATATTTTAAAAGAGGTAAAAAGTCCTCATTTCAAGTATGTTTCTAATAAAAATAAAATCCTCTTGTTCATTGGCATCTTTGCGTAAGTTCAAAGTAACAACAGGTAGTGTTTATAAAGCAAACAAGCCTTGCCGTGGTGCTTCTCTCATTAGCGAGTAACTGTGCTAAAACTGAGCCAAATATTCAGACAAGAAATCACAGTTAATTTTTCTAGTAGTATATGAACTGTGAACTAGAGATGCACACACGCATCAATTTGTATCGATACGACAATAGTAGTTGTTTTTTTTGCATATTTGATTGTGCGATAGTTTTTTAAAATTAGGTTTAAGATAAATTTTAAGAAAAATGTTTAAATCAGAATAAGCTAGGTACATAATGTACATAATATAAGAGAGAATTGATCAATAATACTTTTTTCTTGGTCTCAATTAACCACAATACGTAGGTCGTCATTTTTGAATAATGCATCAAATACATTTACTGTTATAAATGTTGTCCATGGTAATTTCAAAAATAATTTTTATTACATGTAAGTTACTTTTAACATAGTGATAACCATTGTATGACAGTGTAAAACAGTATATTCCCTGATATAGGTATTTTAGTACAGATCAAAATTTTAGATTTAAAAAAAAAATTAAAAATCTTTATTTCTTTAACTTGTACAATTTTAAACATATCCATGACGAGACGTACTTGTACTTGTGTTAGGATACCCCCTCTTCCATAACAGTTGTTATATAAACTTGTACATAATACCTTACTGTACCAGGCTATATAGTAAGACTAACAAAACATGTATATGTAGGTATATATATAAAACTACATCACATGCTTGTGTAAATAGGATTATGAAATAGTGTTCATAAGGACCTCCGTTTCATCATAGCTTTTACTTTGTAACCATACCAGTAGCGTCTTTTTGCATTTGTGGTAATTCATATGATATATATCAAGATGTTTATTTATTGTGTTGTATAAGTGTGCCGATTGTCTAGCAAATTGTCTCCTAGCATAACTACTTTTTACCGCGACAACAGGAGCAGCAGAGTATTTGCGCCTTCTATTCACAATGTCACGATTATAACTTAATGAATTATGTAATTTTAGGACAGCGTGTAGGATATATAGTTTTCTAATAGAAAGGAGATTACTAATTGCATAAAGTTCACTTGTAGGGAATCTATATGGCTTACGGTACATAACTTTTAATAACAATCTTTGTGTTCGTTCCAGTTCTAAGGTTTTAATTTTGGTAGCCCCACCCCATATGGCTATACAATAGGTTAATACGGATTGCGCTAGTGAGATGTAAATTTTATTTAAGAGGTTCTTTGAGGCGATATGTCTCAAGTTCTTAAAGGTCCATACTAGTTTTCTGGTTCTGGACATCATCATTTCCATGTGACAATGCCAGGTTAAACGCTGATCCACCATGACGCCTAAGTATTTGGTTTGAATAACTTTAGTAATTGCGTTGCATAGACAATTACCACTATCCTTACACGTGTGAATTTTTAATACCAGGTCGTTTTTAGGTTGAGTTGAGTTATATTTAGTGAATGTTATGTAATTTGTTTTTGCGATATTTAAGGTGAGAAGATTAGCATTCAACCAGTCAACAATTTGGGAAAGTTCTTTTTCGGTAGTTTGCTTCACAGCAGCCCAGGTGTCACCAGTGAAAACTATTGCTGTGTCGTCAGCGTAAGAAAAAATTTGTCCTCCAATGTCCTTTCTATCGCAGAGACTGTTGATATATATTAAGAACAGAGTAGGACCAAGATTACCGTACTTATAACGTTTTATCGATGCTGAAATTACTTGCATTGCTCGACCCTAATGCCAAATGTCTAAGAGACGCCAAAGGGTATCTCACAAATGAAATCTTTCATAGAACTGTGTAAATGCTTTAGTTTTTGTTTGTGTTGTGTTTTTTGATAAGTACCTGACTAAATTTCTACTTCTTTTTGTTCATTAATAAGTATCGACTTTTGTATACACTTACCGAACCTCTATTGTTATTTGTTTTGTAGTTTTGCTAAGCAGAAAAACGTTAAGTCTTTTGTTATTCAGGTATTTTGCTAGCGAGATATTTTTTCTAACGTCCGTCGTATTATAACTAGAGAGACCGTAATCTTAGCAATCCATGGATTCTCCGTGCGGGTGCCGGGTCCATCGCGTTGCTGAGTTGGGAACTCGGGACAGTGCCTGGGACTTGCGACCCAAGTGTAGGTTTAGAAGGGGCCCCTTTTGTTGATGTACATCAACACTCACCTTCACTACCCAAGTTCCCCTCCCTGCCTAACCAAATTTGATACGAACCTACTAGTGCCGCCTTAGACATTCGTCCTAGTAATGAGCTTATTGTAGCTCTCGATAGGCCTAGATCTTTAAGTAGGTTATAGAGAGATTTTGCTGGTATACCTCTCGCTCCCACTTCCACTGCATACAAATTAACCACGTAACGGTTTTTGATTAATTCGTTTGTGAGACCATAGTATTTATTTTTCTTTATTGTGTGGTCCTTCGGTATATTTGTTTCCCACGGTACAGTAAGTTCCACAAGAACCACATGTTTTAACCTCTTAGAATAATATAGTTATGCATTTTAAAACACGAAATAGACTCGATCTGAATCCTAAGAACCAAAGAGTGCACGAATATTGGTTTATTTAAATTATTTTGCTGTATTATTGGGATGGTTTCGTGCTAGTAAATTATTTTTTTTGCTGCTAGTGAGCTACAATGTATTAATTTCTGGAACTGATTTCATTTAAATTATATTAACTAACAGCTAACTAGTCATCAACCTCACTCGGTTCTATTCAGACAATTTGTCCGACCATTTTTTCTTATTGTTCGGCCTATAACCTTCCTCAAGAACTAGGCTTCCAAATGCAAATTTGAATCCCACTGCAGGTATTTTCAGAGATTAGCGCGTTCAAACAAACAATTTCTGCAGCTTTATAATTAGTATATAGATTTGAACTCTAAATTTAAGCAGTATATTATATTACTTGACTATTTAATTTCTTCCGCGATTATATCTTTAAGGAATCTCTTAGAATTGTATATTACCTACAACTTGACGTAATAAATAAGTACATAACCTGGGAATTACACTTCCGTCTTCAGTTTTTTTTAATGAGGCTAGGTATTGCTTGTATTCAAAAATGTGATAAAATCTGTCAGTCACATTAACATGCAATAATCAGTGAGTGCGAACCTGAGCATAGTATGATTTAAGTCAAACTATGCTCACGTACACTTTTGACTTCGCGATAATCATCATCAGCAGAGCCTTTTTCCTAACTCAGTTGGGGTCGGTATCAGTTATTGAGATAAAATATATCTACCTCATTTTCTTCATCATCATAAGATCATTGCAAAAAAACTCATGATTTCCTCCAGGGTCCGCTATTATTTTTGATTGGTGTTGTTTTTATGAGAGCGACTGCCGTCAAAGTCAAAGTCAAAAACCATTTATTCTAACATTAATACGGAACTTACAAAACGTCAAAAAAAAATTTTACTCGTCTGACCTCCCAACCCCGAGAGGATAGCCTGCGCCAGAGCCTCGTCCGTTGTTTATCACATGCACTGACTAGCAGGTGGGGTTGACTTTCGCCCTAGAGGTGTGTTCGTAAGGCCCTGAAACTGTTTGTAACGGAATTCGTGACATGTAATTTCTACTAAAAACGAGAAATGAAATCGTTGCTACGTACCTTTGCGGCGAGGAACAGCGCTGCTGCGGCAATTGCATTCCGGTGGAACTGCGTAAACGAGTGGAAGGCGAAGAATCTGTGCATGTATACTATCGCTGTGTTGATGCATAGTTGAGAACTGTAGAATACTGGTTAAGGAAATATTTGTCTAATAAACACATACATTAACATTTATATTTAATACCAAAAAGTATATTAGTAACGCCGATATTCAAGACAGGATTCGAACTCGCGATTGTCTGAAACTACATAACTTATTTCCAACTTTTAAACTAAAATAAAAATGCTTCTTTCTTTCTTCACTTCAAATGTTAATATGATAAAACAATAAACGGAGAGCGCAATAGCAGTCTGACATTTCATACATCTCTAATCTTTATAGATAAACTAGCTGACTCGGCAGACTTCGTACTGCCTCAATCGATATCAACTTCCATATTTATTCACCTTTTAAACCTTCTCTGGACCTCAAATAATTCAAGACTAAAATTAGCCAAATCGGTCCAGCGGTTCTCGAGTTTTAGCGAGACTAACGAACAGCAATTCATATATAAAGAAGATAGCATTTGAAAAGAAATAACATATTTTGTCATTGTCCCTAAATTTTAGTCTGTCAGTTGATTTGTCCTTACATGCCTCACAAGCTTTCTGAGAAGTGATTAAACCTTTCATATAAGCCTGCCAATTTCAAGTTCTTCTTACCTGCCGTTTCTCAAAAACATTACAATTTTATCGAAGTTTAAGCCTAATAAGTGCGTTCATTTTATCAAAAAACCTTTTTAGAGATAGATATCACAGTGTGATAAGTATCTGATGGAAACATAAGTATTTGATAAACATTTTTTGCCATTACAGGCAAAAAATGTTGTAGCCTTGTGATATTTCATCCAATACGTTCAATATTTCGTCTTTCCTAAAGCATTCCACCATTCATACATGCAAGACAGATATTCATTTCATTCAAAAAAAAAAACAAGCATAATCTATTTTTGCTAGAAATTCAAACAACTTACAACTCCTGAAACAGGAAATGAATAAGTTAAAATATATTTCAATTTCAGACTGCACCCACGCTGGGATTCCCCTGTCGGAAAAACCGAACATACCGATTTAGAAGGAAGCTTTATATTATTGCTGCAAGCATTTTATCCTTCGCATTTTCGTCTGAGTAAGCAATAACCCGTTCTCTTTAGTAGGTACGTACAGAAGAATTAACATGAATTCCTATTATAATTAATTATTTTCAACCAAAATTAGAGTTAATTTTTGAATACTGTCAGCAAACTGTCCAGCATTTGACCTGTTACCTGTGAAGTAAGGTAAAAATTCGTCCTTTAATCTTGAAAATAGATCAAAAAAAAAAACATATTAGTCCATTTTTAATACTGTCAGCAACTTGGTATTTATTTTATTTAAATGTCTAGTAAGATAAAATCCCTCCCTTTAACTTCCACAGACAGATATAAAAACGTAGCATCAATAAAAAAAATTACATCTGTATTTTACTGCGTTTGTTTTTTGTGCCAAATCAAACATCCTACACATACGGTCACTAGTGGTAAATTAACTGTTAAACCAACCTCTTGAACTAAAATTGTCAATGATTTGATTTGTAGTACTTATGTGTTTGTATGTTGAGTCAATGACCCAAGAATGTACAAGGGAAATCTTAAAAACATTGCTGCCGAGTATTCTATGGATTTGGCATACACGAACTAGTACACAACTTAGTGTGGAATTTCATGTATTTAGTTATTCGGAACGATTAAATGTAAGCCAAATCATGTACTAGAAATCAGTATTAAGGAAAATACGCAACAGTTGGGTATGTTTTCATTATACAAGATTTTATTTAACTTGCTCTGTATGTATGTTAGTGCGGGTCAAATCTTGCAACTGAATTTTGAGGCAGTTATCCTCAACCGATTGAGATGAAATTTTGCACGTTTTTGTTGGATGACAATGCAGAAATATGGAACCATTGAGCTGGTCTGACGATGGAAGGAGGTCATAGCAACTCATAAACTAAACAAAATAAACCTATCGAGTTTGAGCTCATTTGTTTTGCCTTGACAAACTCTGATGTGACATGGTATTCAAGGTCTGATGATGGAGTAGGAAGGTGTTTATAGGAACAAGATAAACCTATCTAGTTTGAACTCACTTGTTTTGTCTTGACAAACTCACTGATGTGACATGGTATACGGTCTGATGATGTAGTAGGAAGGTGTCCATAGTCCTAAGTTAAACAAGATAAACGTAATGAGTTTGGGCTCATCTGTTTTGTCTTGACAAGCTCTCTGTTGTTACATGGTATTCATGGTCTGATGATGGAGTAAGAAGGTGGCCATCAGAACTCCTAAGCTAAACAAGATAAACTTATCGAGTTTGGGCTCATTTGTTTTGTATTGATAAACACTCTGGTGTTACATGATGTCCAAGGTCTGAAGATAGAGACGGTAGGTATCTAGAACTAAACAAGATAGGCTCATTGTGTTGAGCTCCATTCGCTGGTCTTGGCAAGCACTTTGGTACATTACATTACTAAAACTAAAAAGTTGAAAATAAAATAAATTAATTTCGTTTTAGTACTACAACAGATATTTTTAATTAAAGCTTGTTTAAAAAAAAGTTGTTTTATGAATTATTTTTGTTCACATAAGTAGCTGCAGATATTTTCTGAACTCTTTTTCGTATACTGCGTTCTCGTTAACGTCATTTGCATTATCTAAATAGATGTAGGTTATCAGATCGTCCAGTACGAAATAATATAACATTTTCTGTATTTTGAGAGCACGTTTAAATTCCAAACCTTGTCCCAACTAAGATGGTGTTATTTTTCAGTCTAACGGCCGATTTCGATAAATTCCTTATAGCGACTACCATCTGACCTCCACAACCCTCTGGCGATATCGATGTTCTATAGTTAGACTAAGTTGTCGAAGTTTTTAAGGCTCCATCGACCTACCAGTAACTAATGCCACAGATGTTCAACTGGGACCAACGGCTTAACCTGTCCTCTGAAACGTGGATTAAGTGGGTCATCTTACGGTTACTATGGTAAATCACGGCCTGCCTGATAATTGTTGGCATAACTCGTGCTTTACCACCTAAAGGAAAGGAAAAAAAATAGAGATAAGACCTCACTGAAGGAAATGCAGTACAAAATACTTGATGGTTCCCAAAGAAGTTTCCTTGTATCTCCTATGGTCACGATTCTCCCTATACTGACATAGTAAAAAAAAAAATACTTTATTCTAGAAGCAATAGAATTTATTGACATGAAAACACTGTCCTTCGACATAGGTCGATAAGAGCAACGTACAATAAATTTTATGAATCCATAATAAGTCTTTCTGCCGTAGACGAACCAAGGACGGGGAGAAGGTCAGGCCGACGAGCTCATAAAGTCATTGGTAAGGTCAATCAATATCAGTGCGGGAGTTACGGACGTCAATGTTTTGTTTCCGAATCATTATTGACTGTATATAAAGGAAGTTTTAGTGTAGTCAATAAGGAAATCTTACTGTGAGCGTGTTAGCTATAGAACATTTTAATTTTATAATAAATTGTATCTTATTTACTTCATAATAAACAAGGTGGCAATAAGTATACAGTTATCTCATAAATATGAACGCTATGAATAATATTATCAGTTACTTACATCTTATTAAATTTTCCTTAATTTTCTCAAAAAATATAAAACATAGGATAAAATGTACATTACTGACAATCGAACCTGGATTTCACTGGTGGAAATCCGTGTAACTACACTGATTTTTTATTATTTAGGTGCTTTCATTGACATTACTCAATTCAATAAATCTTCACATGGTATCGCAGTTTATTTCCCCTTGATATTGGTTCTTATTTTTGATTATTATTTTCGTCGTTCTTTTTCGCGATATTTACTCTTTTATACCAAGAACCAAGTGTCGTAAGTGAATTATGACCTTGGTTTTTTCCTTACACTGTATAAAATATGACTCGAATAAAGTACATAATATATGTCGCATTATAACAACTTCAAGGTCACAACCTGGTAATTTGCTTTACTATTTTCACGTTTTACCGATAACGCAATAACTGAACAGAACTACTGATTGATTAAGTACACGAATGTGTGCTAGTACTGCGATTTTTATTACCTAAATACGATTTTTCAATGGCCGATTAATTCACTAACATCTGAATTACTCTCTTTTTATAAATATTATGATTGTGGAACAAAGTTACAACTGCAGCTGATTAAACAGGCTTTCTACTTCTTAGGTAAAACCCGCACAACGAAATTACGTACCGCGATTTATATGTCTTCTCCATCTGCGCTTCAATCCCGGTTACGTCCATAGGTTACACTTTGGAGCCCGAGATCTGCTCTCCTCTTAAAATGTTAATATATTTAATAATTTGGGTTTATTCCACTAAACTGGGATAGACTGGATGCGAAAGCCGGAGCATCGGGTGTTATGGCGTCCAGGGGCCTCACCACGAGGCGCTTATAACAATACAGTTCAATTTAGCGGCGTTAATATTTAGCTCAACTGTCCAAAACGGAATTGTTTTAGGTGCGTCGTAGTTATCCCGTAGCAATAGGTTCAAATGAATAATTAATAGCACTAAGATGACAAACGAAACTCTAGCATGTCGCCTAGACGGTTTAAATATCACGCGCACACGTGATCGAGCCTGTAAAACTATTAAATGTCCATTTTAAAGAGCCCTATAACTATGATGGGAGCAATGCTAGCGTCTGCGGTAGGAAATGCCTTTCGAACCGCCCATGTACTAAATGCCATTCTGGTTTTAAGCGTACCCATGAAGATAAACCCCTGTAGACAGGCGATAATGGGGGTACATGGATCTCAATATATACAGTAAGGAAAGGCCAGGTCAAAAGTATCCTCAACCTGCGAGCATGTATGAAAACCATTATGAAAGTAGGAGAGGAAGATCTATAAATATAATAAAATCGTAACGAGGTGAAAACTGTATATTGAATATATTTTCAAAAAAATTATTGCTATGTGATTTAGGAATTACACCAATGACAAAAGTGAGATTTTTTGAATTTTGGTCTCATCTGCTTTTTATTATCGATGTCCGAGCATTACTTGCAAACCGCTGAACAGACTTAGCTTAAATTTTGAATGAATATTTTTCTAGGGTATCGTCATAAACTACGCTATATAGGTATCATATATGTCATCAATATATAGGATGGAGCAGCAGCGTAAAATCGATCAAATTATTTATTATTATTTATATTTCTTTATTATTACAAAACAGATCATCACCAAATTCTGCGATTCGATAGAACTCAGACATAGTCAACGTTCGGACTATAATTCATCACGCTATAGCTAGAAGGTGGTGAGCAGTAAAATATGAAATATAATAAATATCTTTGATAATAAATAAACAATCACGCTATTATATTAGGGAACCGAGTAGAATTACTTTGATTCGGACGACAGCTGGTATGAATATACATATAGTCATCTTTCATCATCCTCCGAACCTTTTCCCAACATAGTTGGGGTCAGCTTTCAGTCTTTCTACGAAGCGACTGAACTTCCATATTTTCCGTAAATCGACGGCCATCTAACCTCCACAGCCCACTGGCGTTACCCCATGAATATAAATAGCATAGTAAGTACGAAAATATTTAAGACTGACTGGAAAAATATAATTGTTATAATTTCTATTATTACAAAATTCTAAAGTAATTTAATCACCAACAACATAACTTAATCACTGACTCTTGGGGAACAGTCCATGGGCCAATTGTTCTTTGGGTGAAAAGTTATTGGTCAAAACATTCTGTTGGTTAAGCATTCACTGACGTAGAGTAATGCTGGCGAAACGTTAGTGGATGAAAAGTCCATTGGACGAAAAGTTTATGGTTTAAAGATAATGTTGACCAACGGTTCATGGACCAATCGACTGTTGGTAAACCGTTTCAGAGTGGATAATATCGTTACCATTTCGAGTATGAAAGGGACTCCACCAAGACTCTTTGGTGCCCAGCCAGCCTCAAATAAGGCGCGCCTGCTGACCGAAGGATGAGGCTCTGATGGGGCGCCTTTTCGGGTTTGGATTGACCAAATTAACCAAATCTTAAAGCATACGGACGGGCTCCAAGGCGTAAGCCTCACCCAACATTAAGATGATGATGAATGCCGTTACCAGTTCACCTGGCATTACCTTCCATATCTGAAGATTAAGTTAAGGTAAGGTCGTACATAACTAAAAGACAATGACTCATACACGAGGACGACGAAAAATGTAAAGAAAAAATACACGTGCTAATTTTTAAACGAGAAAGTTGAATGGGGTGAGCAAGATGGCAGTTTTTAAGTGAGTTGCAATTAACGGTATATATAAATATTTCCAGGTAAAGGAGAAATTAAGGTCACTGCAAGCTAAGGACGAGGACATCGTCAATGACTTGACAGCGGACCGAAAGACTTAACCGGAAATCGATACGATATTTTAAAGTTCGATTTGTGAAATGATATGCTTCGTATGTTTTTATGATACTATTTATCGCCCTACGACAGCGATCCAGGAACATATTCTCAGGATAAAAAGTAGTAGATATATGTGACCAGAATATAATGTAATCTATCTCTGTGCCAAATTTTATCCCGATCCGTTCCGTTCCCGTTCCGATCCCGTTTTTGGTAGACACAAAAATGTAATTGAAATCTAAATATAGGTCACTTTTGTCTGCGTTTGGTAAACTGTACTTCACAAAATGTGAAAGTTAAATTTCGCAGTGTACTGATGGATTAATAAAACGTGGGCCAGTGAAACCTAATAAAAAATATAGGTAACTTTATTGAGGTTACTCCAGTTAAGCTAACAGCTTGTAGTTTAAGAAATTTCCGTTTGCATTATACAACAATGTAAAAAGTAACTACCTATACTAGATATTAAAAAAAAATACTTATTACAAATTAGTACCTAATAAGAATTTAAAAAAAAAACCTGACTTATGTTAAGTGAAGGATTCTGAGCACAAAAAAATATTTTTTGGAAAACTTGTCTATTTGTTCGCGATGGACGAAAAAACTACATAACGGATTTTGATGCGATTTTCTATATGAAAGGTTACAGACTTAAAATCAGCCGTAATTTTGATTACAATTGGTTACGTAGAACCAGAAATATGGCCAAAAAAACGATAGCTGACCTCCACGCGGGCGAAGCGAAGGAGAATAAGTTTTTGTATCCAAAATGGGAAATAGGCACCTGAAAATGTCTTATCCCATTTGAAGTGAAATTCCAAATTTGTAACGATCATGGTTTAGGCACTGCTTGAAAGGAGTATCAGGGCAAGTAATATAATACTATTATGAATGCGGTTTAAATGAATGGACAAATTGTGACTCGATCACGCCAGAACGGCTGAACAGATCTGGATGAGAAATTTGAAACAAAGATACTTTTTGTTAGATCGGAAAAAGAGAACAACTAGAACGGGACTTGAACCCGCGACCAGTCCCTTACAGGGGTAATGCTCTGACCAGCTGAGCTATCTAGACACGTCCCAGATATTCGAAATTCTCCGATATATTATATACGTCTTAAGGCGACGACGCGGGTTCAAGTCCCGTTCTAGATGTTCTCTTTTTCCAATCTAAATCTTTAGAAAAAAGTAAGCATACAAAATGCTTAAAAATGTAACTGAACAATGATAAATTTTAGTCTGGAATAGCACATAGTCTACTTTTTTTCCGGGACCAGGTTTTTCTGTGGATTGTAGGAACGAGCTCAGTATTTCCAGCCTTTCAAATATGTATCCATACACGAAATTCGTTACGTTCATCATAAATAAACTGACACATCAATAGCGAATACCGAACTGAATTGCTCATTCAGTTCTTTTTTCTTGTAAGATGTCGAGGCAAGCGGTGACACGGCCTACTTTCAGTAACAAAACGTTGCGTAATTGAAAAGAGCGCGAACTATAGGATTAGTGAAAGTAAGTTTCAATTTTAGGTTACGCGAAATCCACGTGAACATATACTAAAGCGAGAGCGTTGCTACGTGCTTGGCAGGGCGCGTTTAGCTATATTGGGAGCAGACTGAAAATTGACTTTTAGATTGGCAAATAACTCGCAACCTTTTTCTTTCGAGTGTCTGCGCGTCGCGTCGGCATTTGTAGTCAATATGTAAATTTCGTGTGGTCTACCATTTGCTGTAAATGTTACGGCGTATGAAATGTAAATTGTAAATAAATATTTATTAAAATCCTGTCAAAAATACGAACTAAATTTTTATTACATTATGAAAATGTAGTCATATATAATACTAGCTTTCCACCCGCGGCTTCGCACGCGACCCGCGACTTCGGACTTCTCGACGTTATCCCGCAAGAATGTGATATTTTTCCGGGATAAAAAGTAGCCTATGTTTCTCTCCAGACTACAAAGTATCTGTGTCCCAAATTAAAGCCAAATCCGTTAAGCCGTTTTGACGTGATTCAGTAACAAACATACAAACTTCGAAAACATCTTAACTTTCACATTTATAATATTACTAGCTTTTGCCCGCGGCTCTGCCCGCGTAGATTTCGGTTATCGCGACAAAACATAGCCTATGTCCTTTCCCAAGGTCTAATCTATCCCTGTACCAAATTTCAGCAAAATCGGTTCAGTGGTTTAGGCGTGAAAGCGTAACAGACAGACAGACATACAGAGTTACTTTCACATTTATAATATTAGTAAGGATATATGGAAGGACCCAGTCATACATATTTTGAATATTTTAATTGACTAGCTCATCAGGTACTTAAAAATCATCGATAACAAAATTCCACCCAAACAAACTACACCATGAGCATTCTAGCGCCAATCCGGTTGAATTAAAAGCTTGCTCTTGGAAGTTCAGGGTCTGCTCTTCCATAATTTAGTTATATTTTTTCTACGGGAGTGACTGGCGTCATACACCCCGCCCTTTTTTAATTTTTTCGTGCGGAAATCCCTTCGGATACCCCCCTGCCGGCCAGCGGGGGCGGTTATGTCGGGCTTGAACCGACTAAAACCGCACGCCGTCCCGGGTCTACAGACGCCGGGGTGTAAGGTTACCCATAAAGCATATCCCTCGCACTCCGACTGACCCTGGGCCATTCGCAGTGTCCCTGAAAAGGGCCGGTTGGTCAGATTCTTGGCCGTTGACGTTGACGCCAGCTACTCCAGAGGATCAATGATGCGTCATCGCCCACGTTGCCCAGGGTGCACCAAACTTGGAGGTGATCCAACCAGTCGCACCCCCATACACCCCGCCCTAAGAGGAAAGCTGCCAGAGCCTCATCCATCTATCAGCAGAAGAGGTGGACTTGGGTAACTTGTACATCATATTCACCAAAGCGAGTTAACAAAAACATGTGAATAGATAATATTTTGCAGAATTCCATCCAACACCTGGTTCTACATATGGTCATTATAATAATGAGTCTATTATGGAATTATTGACTATTGTTTAGTAGCTACGTATATAATGTTACAGTTACCGTACAAAACAACTGTGAGTCAGACATTTTTCTTGCAACTGTTTGCCGGACCACACACAATAGGCGTGTTACCCATTTATCTTGGTGATTCATGGTGCAAGTGTAGTAGTATCAATGATTGAACTAGTACTAACCGTTTTAAAAACTTGTTCAGTTATGTCTGGTAAATCTATACAAATAAATAAAATGAAAGTGTCTGTTTGTAATATTTAAATAACAGATTTTTTATGAGTGAACGTGAATATGTACACGATACTTATGTCTCTTTAAAAGAGGTAATCTCTGTAACGGCTGGGCCGATTTTGACGAGACTTTCATTGGCAGATATGTTATGTTACAATTCGTAACATAGCCTACTTTTAATTTGGAATAAATATTGGGTTCCGCGCAAAACGTAACTAACTACTAAACTAAACTAAATATCGAAATCCATGCCGCGGCCACAGCTAGTCAAATATAATCGCGACGTGATACCTAGTCAGAACGAAAGTACATAATAATACATGCTACTTCCTACTAATATTCATCATCGTTTTAGCATTGTTCTCGGTCGCATCTGAGGCCTTCGCCTCATAACCCGGAGTCCGCTTACTCCCTCCCCTCCTTAAAAAGTATAAGAAGTGAAATGTGCTCTCTGCCTACCCCATTGAGAAAGAGGCGTGACAGTATGTATGTAATAGGTTGGTGATCTTTCCACGAAGTCCATTGTAAACAACAAGTTATGTTATCAAATTAGTGATAGACATTATTAGTAGTTCATACACATTGATTATGAACTCAAAACAAATTGTTATTCATATGAGTGCTTTGATACCAAGGATTTTTTATTAGTCAGAGAGATTTATTAAAAGAATGTTTTTGAACTACGTATGTGTGTATAATATGTCTGGCAAACAACTTGACAATAGACTCTGACCGCTCAGAAAGCATTTTTAGGGATTTTCTTTAGAAAAGCCCTATTGCTATCGAGTTGTCGTCGACGTCGTCGGTGTCGTCAACGTCGTCGTTGCCAATTTTCTGTCACGGTTTTGGGTATGAAGGAGATGAGCTATCGAGTTGATGTTTTCGGTAATAGATTCGTGCTGGGGTGAACCATTGCAAGATAAAGAAAAAATCGCAAAAAATCGCAAAAAAAAATCGCAAAATCGAAAATCCCTTGTATTCGGCTGTGCTCGTCTCAGGAATTCAACATGTTTTTGGTTGGTCCGTGTAGTGCACATTTACGAATTTCCCGACTTTTGTTCAAGATGTTTACTGGAACTTAATATCATTTTAAAAGTTAAAAAAAAAAGAAATCAAGGAAAGGTGGACTATGAGAGCAGACCCTGGCCTCCAAAGTTTAAGTATTGGATGCAACCTGGATTGGTACTTGGGTGGGAGAAGGTGAATAATCCTGAAAAATTCTCATATTGAAAAATCTCTCATTCTACTTGCTTGCTAACTTTATACAATCTCAACTTACAAGTTAGCATTGATAAAACGCATATACTGATCAAATTGATGATATATTGAACAAGTTGAATTCCTGAGACGAGCTCAGCCGAATACAAGGGATTTTCGATTTTGCGATATATATTTAATTGCGATTTTTTCTTTATCTTGCAATAGTTCACCCCAGCACGAATCTATTACCGAAAACAGCAACTCGATAGCTCATCTCCTTCATACCCAAAAGCGTGACAAAATTGGCAACGACGACGTCGACGACGACAAGTCGATAGCAATAGGGCTTTTCTAAAGAAAATCCCTAAAAAAAGGCATGTCAAAGCACTTGAAACTGGTGGGCTTGTATAAAAGGTTTAATGACAGAGAAAATTTGTGAAGTGTGTAAGGACAGAAGCAGATAGTGAGCTCTCTCTGCCTACCCCAGAAGGAGAAAGGCCTGATTATATGTATGTGAGTATATGTGTTACCCTACTTAATATTATAAATGCGAAAGTTTGTAAGTATGTATGGATGTTTGTTACTCTTTCACGTAAAAACGGCTGAAGGGGTCTGGCTGAAGTTTGGAAGAGGGATAGATTATATAGTCTGGATTAACCTTGTAATAGGTTCCCATGTGAATCAGAAGCTGCATAGTACAACTAGTTATCTATAAATGGTATTGTAATAGCAGAATAACTGTTATATTGATTGATAAACTATAAAATATTACAATTCTAAAAGCAGAAAGTTACTAGAATAAACATAATATAGGATATTGCAATTGTGCAATAAAATCCTCCTATCAAGAAACATGTTGTGACAAATCAGTAAGATAACATTGATAAAAGCAATATTGATTATGTTAATGTGTATAAAGATAATATTTTTTGGCATTTTCCTATCGAAACTTATTATTACTACAATCAGTCATAGGTTGACTGATTATAATATTGTTTTTTTTTTAATTTAAATACATACTGGCCTTAATTTTCCTTAATACGTCATTATTGTCAACTGCACCTCTGCCTACCCCTTCGGGGAAACAGGCGTGAAGTTATGTTATGTTTGTCAACTGATGAAGTCCTTTAATTCATTATTGCCATCACTAACTGACTTGCCATAACCTATCCTAGCTTTACTCTATCTATCACATTTAGGCCTAAGTATTAAAAGGAAAACGTTTAATACCTGTATCCTCCCATGCATCACCTATGGATGTGAGACATGGTCTGTCACCAAAGATCAACAGGAAAAGCTAGCAAGGTGCCAACGAGCCATGGAGAGAAGCATGCTGGGTCTTAGGTTGCAGGACAGGGTAAGCTGCACCAAGCTCAGATCTAGGACCAAAGTCCTAGACATCCTCACCACCATAGACTCGAGGAAATGGAGATGGGCTGGCCACACAGTGCGATGTGGGCTAAATAAGCCAAAAAGTTACTCTGTGGTACCCTGAGAGATGGGAAGAGAAGCAGAGGTCGGCCACTGAGGAGATGCGAAGACGACATCAAGCTCACTGTAGGCCTATTCTGGGCTTGTGCAGCGAGAGATAGTGCACACTAGAGGGAGTTGGAAGAGGCCTATGCCAAAAGGCATACCGAGACAAGAGATCTGTTATAACTAACAAAAGCCCCGGAATAAAAAAGCTATATTAGTAACTTATTCTGACTATAAGCAGCATTAGTCAAGCATCAGTCCCTCTTGCACCCTAAGCTTGCCATTCGGAGCCCCGGGGTTCACACACCTACTGTGTTATTATTTGACTTCTCTTGACTTTAACAGGTTTGGGCCTTCAACCCCAAGAGAAAACCCTCCACGAGAGGATCGTTTGTTAATCAACAGGTGTACCAGCTAATCTTGGTGGGCCACACACACCCTAAGTCAGTCTATTGTATAAAAAATTCAGGAAGTAAATTAAAATTGCCATACTTTTAAGCGAGCCTACTTTCTTATTAATTCTTTATTGGGCTTTCTCGGCTTTTTGCCAAGGCAACATAAACATAAACAAAAGATCAATATGTCAATTAGACACAAAATTCTGTACATTTATACCAATAGTAAGGTTAAATAATGTGGGTATGGAGGTCATGGACTCGACATTGTCAATGTTTCAACATACATAATGCAAGGTTTTCTTACAATAGCCTGAATTAACTTAATGATTGCACAAAGATTACCGACAAGTAATATGTTGCTATTTGAAAATTATTAAAAAAATTGTAGTATGTGGACATTGATTTACTGTTTTTAAAATCACAAAAAAATAAACCAGTTTTAAACTCTATGTAAATTGTTGAGAACTAGCAACAGGGATTGTGATTAATATTAAAACTATAGTATAACAGGCTAATGTTTACGATAGACACTGGGAATTTGGGGTTTAAGTCCTACAAACCACTATTATAGATTTTGTGAACCTATCCATGACTTTAGTGTTTATTAGATATACATATATTTCGGAGGAATAGGTTCTCTTAACAACTGCTTAAATTGTGCTACAGAAAGAATTGCATTAAATTCTTCAAGCAGCCTGGATGAAGCATCTGAAAACATATGTGAGAGAGTAGTCTCAGATGTTGATAAGATTGCTACAGTACTGCATAACATTGTGCAACACTGAGACTTTCACGACAAAATACCCCCAAGTGACCAATTATTGACAAATGTTCAGCAGTAAGTGATGATAAGTAATTATTAAGGTTCCAAGAATGAGAATATTCATTATAATTTTGAAATCTTCAACATCAATTTAAAAGGAGAAACTATAGAACTGTAAGATTGAAGAATGTATTGAAACCTGGTTTCGGCTTGCGAAAACTTCTTTGATAAATGACAGTTAAAGAAGTTGTTTAAGGCGCTGTCTGCACCCAAACTATATGGTAGTTTATGCTTATTTTTTGTCTCTAAGATTATTTCTCTCTCTCTCTCTAAGATTACTGATGCTACACAGTTGATTTATTTTATATATACAGGTAATTATCTACTGTTCACGCACATTCAAAAACATTTTGGATAAATAGAGCAGTTTCTTGTTAAAAAAATTCAAACAAATCAAACAGATAAATAAATCATTTCAAAAATATGACAGATTTCAGGATATTAATTTGTAGATATTCCAGTAGCTGATTAAATTTTCTTTATAATTGCAACAAAAAATATATATGTCATCGCTAAAAATATTGAGATAATTGAAACGAAAAATTTGTTTCAAAGAGTGTTTCTTTGCAATCTTTTTAACCAGAAACGGCTCTATTTATACAAAATGTTTTTGAATGTGCGTGAACAGTAGATGATTAGCAGTATATATAAAAATAAAACAACTGTCTAGCATCAGTAATCTTAGAGAGAGAGAGAGAGAGAAATAATCTTAGAGACAAAAAATAAGCATAATTATGGTAGCTTATGTGTAGACAGCGCCTTAATATGCATGTGTTTCTGCTATAGGGTTAAGTAGGAGAACATGATTCATGAGTGTCTTATATCATTAACTATGCAGTGGTAATGCAAAATTGGCATATTGTATGTGTAGAATTCTTTTCAATTTGATTTAGTCCCAAGGTAATGGTGCGTAAGCCTATACAAAGACGGGGACACAATTTAGTCCAGTCAAGCTGGTTTAGTTAGGTTTTTGTTCCACTAGCATCTGCATTGTTTATATATAGATATGGTTTACTAAGAACAGATATTGAATTGAAAATTACTTGTTGCTGACAGTACTAATAAAACAACTAATGAATTACCTAATGCACCCACAATTCTTGGAAGTTCAACGTTTTCCTCAATGGAAGCTAGACATAATTTAAGACAAAAACCGGTCCCAATTTATGTAATTATGATGAAACATGATAACTTGCTTCGACTTGAGAAAAATAGATACAAATATCGATATTATACAAGTTTATCTGCTAGTTCGTTTGAATACCAGAAAAACGCGATAAGGTGAATATCACGACTATTTAACGAAAACATACAAGCGTAGCGCGTGTTAATGTAAAAACATTTGTATTAAGTAAATTTAGCTCGGGCATGCAGGTCGATCACTCACAGACCCTACGTCACACGCGCAGGCGTCCCGTCGATACACAGCTGTAAGATCAGTGACCTCGAGAAAAACCACGCTATCACGCGTGACCCTAACCTAAATACAAACATTTTGATCCTTTTTTTAGTAGATTCATCTATAATATTATCCTCGTACCTGTAGAGAACGGGGCGTTACTTACTGTCAGGCGGGAAATCCCACACGATCGAGCGAAAGTGGCCGCGATGACGCCTCGGGCCAGTCAAAGTTTCATCATCATTTCACTGTTATACACTATCACAAGGCACTTCATATGCAACAACATGCATTTTAATGCATGCTAACTATGATTTCATATATAAAAACATGCTACAAACGCATGTTAAACGCACATAAACCACATGACTCGACAAAAACATTGAACTGAAAACACCACATTTTGAAAAAGGATACACTTGAAGCCTCTGGCCCATATCTTGTATTAAATTGGCGGCCTGCTGCCGATATGCCAATTCTTTATCTGCATCTAAACCGCATTTTCTGCTTGGAGAATTCACTAATTGTTCTTTTGTAAAATACCATTTTTCTTGCCCTCCAGCCATTGAACGGATGTTCCGACTGCGCGCGAGAAAGCACGACGGAGAGCAGAGCTCCGTCTATGTGCTTGAGTGGAAAAGGGATAGCGCTATGACAGCGGAGACCGGACGTGGACCACGTTACCATTTGAGAGATTTAAAACCAATAATTTAACATTTTTATTGTACAGCACTGTTTGTTATCACTAATCAGCACTAAAAATAATGATTTTTTTGAAAATAGGTCCATAACCATATAACGGTTGATAAAAATTCATCGAAACTTTTATATCTTGATAGGTATTCTCATTCGGACGCCATTGTAAAACTTGGTGGTTAACGTAGAAAGATCTCCGGTGACAAAATGTGGATCTGCAACAATCACAGGTATTTTTCACTATTTCACTATGTTTCATTAGGTGGTGTAGACGTTTCTGTTTCATTTGAGCATATTTTTTTTGAAAATCATTAACTTTTTAACGATATTATAGAACTTTAAAATTACGGACCTAAAAACTCTGTCACACCGTGCAAATGGCCGACGCACCACTGTTTACAATATACTTTTTAAATTTACTATACTCTTGTAGCAATGCGTTAGTTGATGAGTGGAATATCTAATAATGATTGCTTAATTATTAGTTAATTTTTAAAGGCATTATAATGTCATTAGGAACTTATCTATGTTGTTTTTAATTAATGAGAAAGATAGTTGACTACACTAGTGACCAAGTGAACAATGAATATTTTCGCGGCTACGTGGATTTATTTTGTACACTGTGACGAGGCGAAAACAAAAAAAAAGTGCTAAATTACGCAATAGAAAGTGACTTCGTATTAAATTTATTTAAGTTGTTTACTGTTTGATACAAAGTGCTTAATAATAAACATGTTTTCGTTTAACAAAAGCGAAAATGTTAAGCAGCTGTTTGCTCATAATATCAGGATTACCGAATGTAAGGGTATTTCTGTTAGCCGTAGATAGATTTCGTTTCATGTAGTACCTAAATATAGTTATTGTACATACCCATTTCATGTAATCGTTTTGTTTTGTTACTGACAAAAGTATAATTTATGCCGGTAAGTGCTTGTACTTATTTAATAACCCAATCTAATTGTATCGTCATAGTTAAGGTGAAATATATTTTCCTTATGAGTAATAAACACAAATAAATCTATCTCCTAAGTATTAAGTAAATACAGGTACTGATAGTACCTCTGTCTATACTCACATCGATTTATTGATCGATAGTCAAAATTCGCGCGCTAATGGCAACTACCCAATCAGCATTACAACCTATCCAAAGCTTGCACTTTGGTCCCGGGGTCTGCTCCCCTACGTTTTCATCTTATTGTGACTTATTTTACTTTTACGGGAGAGACTGCCACCTGACGCTCTTAACCTCAAGAGGAAAGCCTGCACCAAAGCCTCTTCCGTTAAAACAGGTGAAGTTGGCGTAGGACCCGAAGGTCTGGCTCCTCATACACTCAGCTATCCACCCTTATCCAAAACGATGTTGTAGTACCATGTTTGTTTCTCATAAATCTTAAGAGGGTCTAAAATTGGAAACCGAGTACCACCTAGCATCGAGTAAACCCAGACGGTGTCTTCGACATGAGACATATTTCCGAAGAGGTGATTTTCTCGCGGAGCGGATTGCTCGCAACTTCTGGCAGATCTTCGAACCTTACCTCTTGAAGGAGAGCAAATCCTTTTCACATATTGAGGGGCTCGCACGGATCACAAGCGTGGGTCCTCCGGCCAATTAATAAATGAATATGCTAGACCCAGTTGCCCACTAAAGTGATTTTTCATACAAATTTTCGAACTCGCAGTTTCAAAGAGCCACTGTTACTGTCCGTTGCTGGTCAGGGTTATAGCAAGGCCAGACGGTGGTCTGAATAAGACCAAATTTGCCATCTATAAATACATTCCTAGACATCGTAACCGTTCACCCCGCTTGTGGTGATTGTTTATAAAGATTTTCTTCCTTACAACCACCCCTACGAACTATTCTTGTCTGTCTGTGCCAGACGATATTCACCGTTTTCAAAATAAGTGAAAGACGGCATACTCGTCATCCTTCTCGCCGTTTCTTGCAATGATCCGCAAGTCAGAGCACACGTGTAAAAACGGATTAACCCAAAACTTGAGCCACTTCCGCCGCCCAGAACATCTAGAAATAGTGGCAACACCTACCCTAATGAAATTAAAAAAGACTACTGCTTCTATTGCCCGTGATGTACTACAAAGAGGTTCTATCGTCATCATCTTAGCATTGCTCCCGGTCGCATCCAATGCTTTCACTCCGGATGATAGCCCAACGAGCAAAAAGCGGTTTTATAATTATCCTAAGACCAATTTTCAATAGACTTATAGCGAACTCATAAGAGCTTACAAGCCCGGAAAAGGGCCCACTTTATTAGTGTATTCAGTTTTTTAACAGTCTAATAGTACCCTCATGGAATTCAACTCACGACTGTAACAGCCGTGTAGCAGCATTTTGTAAAACCATACAATCCTACGAAATCTAATAATAGTCTCTTAAAAAACTAAACTAGATTGTTATGCAATTCATAACTCTTCTACAAGTTCTCATTTCGTTCAATTCGTTCAGTCAATCATTCAGTTATCAATATTGGAAGTTTTACACGCTCCGTGATAGTGAAAATTACTGAAAACTTTATTAAAATATTTAATAATAATATTTTGGACATTAATAAGGTAAGTTATATGATAATTCTTTCAGGTGTTCGTATTTTATGTTAATCAAAAACGTACAGCGAACTCGTATTTCTCGTGCAACATACCAAGTTTCTGGTGAAAATTTTAAAGCCCCTCTTAAAATAAGTAATTATACATTCGTATTCATTAATTTAAAATAACAAAATGTTCCCCATTAGTCATTTTCGGTAGCCATTTTTAGTTTAGCATTTCGAAGTGTTCTACTATACCACTATAGACAAATTCGGTTCTATAATGCCTCATAGTCGCTGCATTCACTCGCCATGTTTTTATCTTTTGGGGATCCGTGGTGAAATAAGAAAAACGCTCAATATACAACCTAATATTGAAATAACACCTGTAGGTGGTATTTGTGTTCAAGAATATAAGCAGGTATGTATTTATTGACGATTTGTGTAAGTAATTAATATTTTTTGATTTAATGCGTTTTTGCTGTAATACTAACAGTACCTACAAGTTTGTCATATTTATTCATGAGCATAATCACCACCTAAGCGGTTTGATGTTACTTCAGTAATATATACAACAAATAAATATATAAGTCTGGACACTCTCACTCACACCAATCATCTAGCCTCAAACTAAGCAAAGCTTGTACTATGAGATCTAGGTAACGAATATGAGTACCTATATCAATACATTAAAAAATATTTAGGTATATATAGGTTTGAGGGACGTTGCGGTGTACCGTAAACTGAAACAGGTGGCTCAGTCAACGAAACAACAACATTCACAAAGAATTTTAAAAAAAGTTTCAGTTTTGTTGACTGAACAACCCCTTTCAGTTTTCGGTACACCATCCTTAACGAACAAAAATAAACATATAAACATAATAACATCCATGATTCAGGAACAAACATTCGTGTTCATCACATAAACATTTGCCACGCGGGATTCGAACCCGCAACCTCTGCATCTTTAGGCAGGGTCACTGACCACTGAACCAAACGGGCTATCAATGTTATTAGGTTTAAGTATATTTAATTTTATTCCTATTATTTGAAGGTGTCAACGAGCTGGAGCAATGGTTATATTTCTAGATATCGACCGGTTTTTGACCAGAAAGGATTACCGTTTATTAAAAAAATTAAGTGGCCTTGGGTTACAACGCATTTTGTACTGACAGACAAATGCTACGGCTGTGGTCATGAAGTCTCTAAAGACAGGCCATTACATTTTATTATGAATCAAGAACTTATAATATCACTTCATAATCAAGATAATTTTTGGTGTGAAAACTGTTCTATTTATACAGTTTATAATCACTACCCAACCGATGAATGTGAAATTTGTAGTCAAATTTAAAACAAAGTGTCATTATCAGCAACAAGTGTAAGTTTAACTTATGTAATATGTCTTCTTTTGTAGTATGTCTTCCATTTTTGAAATTTTTCACACGTTCGCTCACTCTGAACACTGAGTGTAGGCACAGATTAATAAATAGTTACTACGTAACAGATACATCACTCCCATACAAAAGCGAAAATACCTACCTTATATTAACCTACAAAATTTTAATAATAATACCTGCTGCTCAGAACGAGAAGAATTGTACCTTAACACACGTTTATAAAGTCGAGATTGTGTTGCCCGCCGTGCGAGTGACGCCATAGTAAGAATGCATTAGGGTTGTACCTATGATGATTATTGTAATAAAACGAATGTTATGAATCAACCATGTTTTTTATTAATCAAATATGTTTAAGTTTTATATAATGATTTATATTGTTTTTCAAATTCTTTTGCCACTCGAGTAGTTTGGCAAATCTTTTAGTAATTTCATCTTCACAGCTGAAGCTAAAATTTTCATAGAATTCAGATTCTTTTGATTGGACTTCGTTTTTTATCCTATCTAATACATGCTGAAGCTTCCTTCTTTTTTTTTCTGTCTCCTTATGTTCTACTCGAAGTTTACGTTTCCTGGGTGTATCAGACGAAAGCTCTTGTTAATTTGTGCGGAACCCTCGCCAGGTTCACTCCATAATTAACGACCGGCAATATGGTTTTAGGCCAAAACGGTCAACGGGTGATCTTCTGGCGTACGTCACACATCTCTGGGGTGAGGCTATGGACAAGCATGGCGAGTCACTGGCTATCAGCCTTGACATCGCCAAAGCTTTCGATAGGGTCTGGCACAGTTCGCTTCTTGCCAAGCTCCCGACCTACGGTCTGCCATCTCGACTGTGCAGCTGGGTTGCCAGTTTTCTGCATGAGCGCAGCATCCGAGTCCTTTGTGACGGCCGGGCTTCTGAGTACATGCAGGTTAATGCTGGTGTGCCTCAGGGGTCCGTCTTATCGCCCACTCTCTTTCTTCTTCTGCATATCAATGATATGCTGTCCGTGGGCAGCATACATTGCTATGCAGATGACAGTACTTTGCATGGGCGTTATCTCGGACATTCAGCGGCCAAGCAGACTGACATCGAGGAGAGAAGACGGCAACTTGTCATTGAACTCGATCAGGACCTAGACCACATTTCCCAATGGGGATCTGAGAACCTGGTCCAGTTCAATGCCAAGAAAACACAGGCATGCGCGTTTACAGCAAAGGTATCTCCTTTCCTTCCCCTCCCAACTCTTCGGAACACACCACTACCACTGCAGGACAGTATCAACATGCTCGGTATGGATGTTCGCTGCAAACTTAATAATAAAAATTACATTGAGAGCGTTATTAAAACAGCTTCTCGTAAACTCGGAGTGCTGAACAGGGTGAGGCGGTTTTTCACGCCGGGGCAGCGGTGTCTTTTATATAAGACTCAAATCCGTCCCTGCGTGGAATACTGTTCTCACCTGTGGGATGGCTCCGCTCAGTACTTACTAGACGCTCTCGATAGATTGCAGCGACGGGCAGTCCGGATCATTGATAGTCCTGAGGTCACCAGTTCTCTAGAATCTCTGCAGCTGCGTAGAGATATAGCCTCCTTGGCAGTATTCTATCGCATTTACCATGGTGAATGTTCCGATGAGTTATTCCAATTGATTCCTCCTTCTCCTTTCTTGTCCCGAACAACACGTGCAGGACTTAGGTGTCATCCTCATACAGTGCAATCGATACCATCGCGAACCAAGCGGTTTGGTGACTCCTTTTTTTGTCGGACCATAAAGCACTGGAACGCTTTACCCACTCACGTGTTCCCTTCTACCTACAATCCTGGGCTCTTTAAGCGGGGCGTGAAAAAACATCTGTTGAGGCCGTCTAGGTAGGGGCCACCATTCTAGGGGCAATCTCTAGAAATGGTGGCCACTACTTTTTGGACTTTACCTCAGCTTACCATCAGGCGGGGTACAGTCAATTGGACGGACTAAATATAAAAAAAAAAAAAAAAAAAAAAAAAAAAAAAAAAAAACTTGAACTTCAACCGGCTCAAGATCAGAACGTGTACTTTTCACCATTTCTTGATAGGTTTTTTGAATTTTCCTTTCATAGTGACCACTTCTTTTAAATCTTTTCCATTTATTTAAATCCATTTCAGAGAAAAAAATAGTAGGTAACAATGTAGTAGCAAGAAATTACGATCAAAATGGCCTACACAAGGTCGTACTGCGAATCAAAAGAACTATTTTGGCCTAAACCGCTTATTGCAAGGGTAAATAATCTTATAATGATTTTACCAACGAATCAATAAGTGTTTCTTTGACAATAACAGTATTGAACTTAGCTCGTATAAAATCATTACACTTATAATAGTATATGGCAAGTATGTTATTAGTAAAAGTAGTATCATTAAGAGTGTTTATAAGCTCGCATTAAAGTAGATTCAATTACGACTTACAAATACTTTTATAAAACTACTTTATTTGTAACGGACTCAAATATTGTACTTATTAGCGCTTATAAAACTAAGTAACAAGTATAAATGGAATCAAGTGTATTTACACTTATGGGCAGCTTTAATAGGAGATTCGGGTCTATAGTAGCCTAATAAGCAATCTTAAAAGCGCTTACAAGTGCTGCTTATAAGAACCTTCATTCTTAAGTCTGGTTGCTCTTACTAAAAGCTTTAACAAGAGGGTGCGGCTAATAGTGATCTAAATACATAGTATTATAAGCCCTTAAAAGGCTAATTATCAGAATAATCGTGATCAAATACCAAATAGCATTATCTGAGACGCATATAAGATTAATTGCGAACGCCAAAATCAAAATAAGAATCTTATAAGTGTCTTATTCCTATAACATATGTGCTCTGAGACTATTTTGCTTGTTGGGAGGTCTTCAGCATCCTTGGCAGTGAGACTCATCATATTAGCGTTGTTCCTAGTTGCATTCGAGGCTTTCATCTCAGAGCTCGACTTCGGCTTACTCCTTCTCCTTTTAATTTTGTTTATACTGCTGTAATGGGCCCGACTGCCATCTGACCTCCCAACCCCAAGAGGAAAACCTGCGCCAGAGCCTCGTCCGCCAATCAAGCGGTGTACCGGCTTGCCGGTCCAGAAAGCCCCATACATCAATTGCATTCAATATTCCTCGTTCTGTGAAATCATCACTCATGTTCTATCAATGTTTTTTTCAGTTAAATCTTCAACCACAATGTCACAGCCGCCACGGCAGGTGATCCATCTTCCTAAAGTCAGGATGTTGAGTCGCGGAGGTCGACTCTCGTCAGGCGTTCGGATCACCAATGTAAAGTCTATTAAACCGCCAGACCCAGATGCAGTGAAGAAACAAGAAGAAGACAGACTTAGGGCTCAGGTATTGTAATTTGCGATTAATTATTTAAAGCGAAGCGTAATAAGAAACGTTATGATATGCAAGATACAGTGACCAGGAATGGTTAGATGGTTCGGACATAAAGAAGATTAACGAAACGAATTTATGAGGCGCGAGTGAATGGGCAACCCAGTCAAAGTCGATATAGGCGTATGTTTATCAGACGGAAGACAAGTTTAAGGGTAACGTAACACAAAGATAAAAACAATTTATGAAAGTAGAAGACGCGAAAGGTGTGTGCTAGCATCGTAGCAAGCGTATATATGTTGTCTCTGCCTACCCGATTAGGAAAGAGGCATGATGAATGTATATAAAATCAGGAATGACTCTTCAATCTATCTTTCACGCAGAAACAGACTACGGACCAGACAAAGTATATTAAAAAACCAATGACCAACCATATACAGCCTGTGTCAATAATGTACCTTTCAAATGGTGAAAGATTTTTTCCAATAAGTGCAATGGTTCCTAAGATTACCCCAGACGTATAAACAAAGTCACAAAATTCGGCCATTCTCTTTATAATACGAGGGTCAAACTGAAAGTTCTTAGAAAATCAAAAACTGATTACATTAGCCAGTTATTAGTTTTATTATATCTTTTCAAAATATTGTCCATTCACGTCAATACACCGCTGCATGCGATGGAACCACTGGGAAAAGCACTTTGCCCACTCGTCCTTAGGGGTCTCTTCAATGGCATCGCGATACGCAGCCACCGCTTCTTCGGCATTCATAAACCGCTTTCCTTTAAGTTTTTCTTTAATTTTTGGAAATAAATAAAAATCACAAGGCGCGAGGTCGGGGCTATACGGCGGGTGACCCAGTAATTCAACGTTTGATGTCGCCAAATAGTCGATCGTTCGCTTGGCGGTGTGCGACGAGGCGTTGTCGTGGTGAAGGAGGATCCTACTGCGAGGTCGTTTCTCTCGAACTTTTTCCAAGACAAGTGGCAAACAATTGGTAGTGTACCATTCTGCAGAAACTGTTTTTTGATCCTCTAACACAATTGTTACGAAATGACCTATCCTTCCAAAGAACGAGGCCACCATTTTTTTTCCCGCACTTCGATCTCTCTTCACTTTAGTTGGCAACTCCTCGAAAGGAAACACCCACTGAGCAGATTGTCTTTTGGTTTCAGGATCATAACAGTAAATCCAGCTTTCGTCACCTGTTAGTATGTCGAACACAGCATTAGAGTCACCTCCGTTAAATCTTTCAATCATTTTACGGCACCAATCCACACGATGGAGTTTTTGAGCCTCAGTCAAATTATGAGTTATCCACCGGGCGCAAAGCTTCCTGACCGCTAAATGTTCGTGGAGGATTTTGTGCACTTGACTCATACCGATGCCTAAGCTTGTCCGAATATGCTGATAGGTCACTCTTTTGTCAGTCTCTATCATACGCCGCACAACACAGATGTTATTTTCAGTCGTCGCCGTAGAAGGCCGTCCCTCACGTAAATCATCAGTGAGATTAGTCCGACCACGTTTAAACTCATTAAACCAGTTGTAAACAGTCGCACGAGATGGGGCTTCATCGTGAAAGGCCAATCGTAGTCTATCATAACTTTCTTGTTGACTTAAATGACATCGAAAGTCATAAAAAATCATTGCACGAAAATTTTCTCGTGTTAAATTCATGTTAACGTGACACAGACAATTTTCAATTTGCCGCCAAATCGTAAAACAAATGATAAATGAATGAAATATATACCCAGTAATATTGGCAAAGAGTTCTATTTTCAAATTTTAGAATTATTTTTTTATTATATTGTTTATAAGTGGCCAGTTCTAAGAACTTTCAGTTTGACCCTCGTATACCTGTATATTATATATATCTTGGCTAAACCTAAATGTTTCTATCCGCAAAAGTGACGAACCGGCCTTATGTTCATTTATTCTTTCGACCCCTTTTTCACTGTCTAGGCATCTCAGACTATGGTATCCTATTTTATGCTATAGGCGTCACACTGATCGGCGCACGGCGTCTGAACACAACGCACAGTTACGTTCGCAATGGACGATGACGTTTCGTCGTTTTTTTGGGCAGAATTTAGGCAAATCTCGCTATTTTGGGCAGTGACGCTAGACACGACCTGCAGACTTAAAAAGCCATATTCTACGAGTATCTTTCATCTATAATATCAATATTTGCATATTTTATTACTTAGAAATCATTTGCAATATTATTTATTAATGTTATCATTTTAAGGTCTAAGTATGTCGCCTACTAATCTGCGAATGATGATTTTATTATAGATGGAACATACGATGTCGCCTTTTAGGCCTGGCTGACGCTGCAATGCTTCGAAATAGTTAGAGACGCCTCACAAAGCGTTTGAATGCCGTTTACTACGTGAATGTTTACCGGCGTTTGATAGGGACCGCCACAATATTTTACTATAGTATGCTACGTCGCAATGCTAAGGCTATGGTCTCCTATAAACAGCGTCACGCCGCCTTACGCAGTAGCAGAATGCTTACTATAGAAATATACTGCTGTGATCTCCTTTACACGCTGATATCGCCGATCCTAACAGTATATTTCTATAGTAAGCATTGTTACGTATTAAATATATTGTGGGTCGATGACGTGAGGCCGATGGCGTTTATAGGAGACCGTAGTCTAAGCATTGTGACGCAGCATACGGCGTAGCGCTGTAAGCAACCCATGGCGTTTATAAGAAACCTTAGCCTAAGACACGCGTGACGCTATTCAGCAATCCACGCAGGGTGTCACGCGTGGCGTGGCGTTTTGCGGCGCGTTAGACGTTTTTTCCGTTTACGGAGCGGCACATACCGCTGCATTACAAGCAAACATGTAAATTACTCTCCATAAACGCATCCGTTGACCGCCCAATGCAACGCAACGCCCTACGTCTACGTTAATGAGACCTTAGGGGTACAATTTTGAAAGATCTCGATACACGTGTACATTTATTTCTAACTAGCTAGCCCACCCGGGCTTCACCTGTGGCGTATTTCGAACACCTGTTGCATCCCTTTAACCCGTAAATGCCCATAATTTATTAGTATTAATATAATGTATAAGAATCTACCGGATTTATTGAAAATGCAAATGATCTGATTAGGCTGTGCGTTGATAAATGGTTGACAACTAGTTATTTTATGTACCTATATTATCAATTATTTAATTAAAAGACTTCATCCTATTATATTATAGGTAAATCATTTGATTTACAATGTCCATATTACTGGTTTTCAATTATTGAATTAAAACTGCTTCATTGTATTATTTTTAGCAGGCTTTAAAATGCCCATAATTACTAATTATCAATTATTAAATAAACCACTTC
The DNA here is from genome assembly GCA_946251805.1 of Cybosia mesomella. Taxonomy (NCBI): domain Eukaryota; kingdom Metazoa; phylum Arthropoda; class Insecta; order Lepidoptera; family Erebidae; genus Cybosia; species Cybosia mesomella. The sequence continues at coordinate 5,271,314 of OX276417.1, forward strand.
ATCATATTTGAATTAATTTGCTTTAAAATGTTAGTAACCATAATTATAGAAAAGCCATTACCTTATTTTAAAATCCCACACAATTCACAGATACACATAAACTCGCGGACACAAAATTTCACGTTAAACGTCCGTCACTCGCGAATGCCGAATCAAAACTGCCGTTCGGACGCTAAATATTTGCACACTTGTTCGCGCAAACATTTGCACGAATGTTTGCCGGATCTGCTATTGTTTTGTACAAGTAATTATGTATAGAATACACCTATTTCTATGCTAGGTTTCACCAATCAAATATTTAAACCGTTTTCAAGTAAAATTGCACAAAATTGTTGGCAACATTGCACACAAATTCGCTCATGCGTTCAAATATTTGTGCAAAATGCATGGCACAGTGCATGATGTTGTTAGAAAAGATGGATGGATAAATTGCGTGAAAAATAATACGTGGCAAAGAAAGGAGTAAATGAGTTGATGACGTCTGGTGGGATAGCATAGAAGGTGTCATGTAGCGCTGACCCTAATTAATTTCAACAAGGGCAGGAAATCCCCTCGGAAACCCCCTGCCGACTAGCGGGGGCGGTTATGTCGGGCTTGAACCGACTAATACCGTACGCCGTCTCGGGTATTCCGACGCCGGGGTGTAAGATTGCCCATAAAGCATATACTTCGCACCCCAACAACTGCAAAGGTGCCCATTATGCTGGCTGCATTGCCCCTATCTATCGAATCAACTATTAGTTTCCACAGGGTAGTAATAAGTACTTACCTAATCTAAGTATTACAGTTAACGGGATATTTTACCATGTGTTTCTAAGAGTGTCCGATATTTCGGCACTTTGCAAGCGAGTTCCTCCGTGATCATGGCGCTTGCAACAGTGCCGAAATATCGGGCACTCTTAGAAACACATGGTAAATATCCCGTTAACTCTAATACTTATCTTAGTGACCATGATAGTTTAAATACTTACCTAATCGTTCGAGGAATATCGTTAGCCGGTAAAACTAATTACATATGTGCTTATACATTAGACGTTAATTAATAAATAACATTACCATAACAGACAATAATTGAAAAATAATGACGACATATTAGTCGGAGCGATTATTACACTTATACTTCGTTAAGTAAAAAAAAAAATAGTATTTTGATAAGCTCTTAGTATCTTTATTTTTATACTAGCTGTTGCACGCAGCTCTGCCCGCGTGGATCTATGTTTTTCTTCCCGTAACATCTATCCCTGTACCAATTATCAGTCAGATCCGATCAGCTGCCTAAGCGTGAATGAGTAACAAACATCCAAACGTCGAAACATCTTCCAAACTTTTACATTTATAGCGGTAGTGAATTAGACTGCTAAGCCAGAGACCGCGGGTTTGATTCCAGTTCAGTACAAATATGTATATTTGCATTGGTCTGCATCTGTTCTATGTTCTGTTTCTTTCACTGATATGTATTTATTTATAAAAAAAAATTATATAAGTATATTTATCAGCATTCTAGAACCCATATGACAAGCTCTGCATAGTTTGAGTCTAGATGGCGTTGTGTAATTGGTCCTACAATATTTATTTATTAGTAGGATAGGGCTTGGTGCACAAAAGAAAGCGATCATGTTGCCTTCGTAATTCATCTTACACACTAAATATCAAGTTACTAGGTACTAATATAGATATAATCTAGCCTTTATTCCAAAGTCAACATATTATGCAGCTCTTGCGTTCTTGGAGTCTAATTTATTCAACGCAGTTACTAGTTTAGTACAATACTATATGAAATATATGTACCTTTTTTTTTTTTATTATCGTGCGGAAATCCCTTCGGATACCCCCCCGCCGGCCAGCGGGGGCGGTTATGTCGGGCTTGCACCGACTAAAACCGCACGCTGTCTCGGGTCTTCAGACGTCGGGGTGTAAGGTTACCCATAGAGCATATCCCTCGCACCCCGGCTGACCCTGGGCCATCTCACCACTAACAGCATCGCTCATCCTGTCTCCTCTGAAAGCAGAGGAGTACGGAGAGCGATGTGTTCCCGCCACGTTGGGTATTGGCCGACGATAAATGCCAACCCTATGAAGGGGTGAAGGGGAAGCCATTGACCGCCGCCCAGCCGCTCCGATTCCGTTCTCCCCGGACTGCAGCGGGATCGGAATCGGAGCGACACTCGAGGAGGTTACCCAACACACACCGCAAAATATATGTATCTACATATTTAAAAACTAAAATGCATCTAAGTATGTTTATCCGTATTCTAGATCCCATATTACAAGCTAGTTAAACAATGCTCACTTTGGGACTAGTTAAAACTGTAAAGTATGTCGTAGAATATTATAGATGTGAAAATTCGTGAAGATGTTTGGATGTTTTTTACTCAATCACGCTGAAACGGCTGAATAGATCTGACTGAAATTTTATACAGAGATAGATTATAGTGTGGGATAACACAGCGGGTTCAGAACTTCACGCAGGCGGAGCCGTGGGCAACAGCTAGTTCTAAACATCCATCCTCACAATCTTCCACATTTATAAAATGAGTAGTATTTATAGCATATTGCACAGCAATTATAATATTAGAAGAATTTATAAATTATAATATCAGTAGGCTTTATAACAGGATTAATAAGATTTTCACATTAATAAAATTTGTAGGATTTATAATTTATTAATTATATTAATATATATAAAATTTATTAAATAAATATATATAAATATTAATTTATATGCGGCGATAGCCCAGTGGTGTACGTAACGGACTGCTGAGACGAGGTCTCTAGTTCGATCCCCAGTCGCTCCGGGCACACATCTCTGACTTTTCGTAGTTATGTGTGCATTAATAAATGTTAATTATCGCTAGCTTAATAATGTGCCCGGTAGATGACAATAGGCTCGCCCCCTATTACATTGGGACCTTAATATAACTGACGAATCGTGGGTGACGTGTAATACATCTCTGCCTACTCCTTCGGGAATACAGGCGTGAAGTTATTTTACGTTATAATTTTATCACGTCACTAACTTCTCTTTCTCTGTACATTACAGCTGCAACAAGAAATAGTATCCCGTTCGCGTACATGTGCGCACAAGACCTATGAGTGCACTCTCCCCGTGCTGACCGGCCGTCAGTACTGCTATCGGCACATCCTACGGGACCCTACCGCGCCGTACCGACAGTGCGCACATACGTATAACAATGGAGAAAGGTGTCCTATGCCCGCCCCTGAGGAGCAACGAGACCCGAGAGACCCTGGGTAAGTGATTAATAAAAAAAAAAATTTTAGCAAATATAGTTCTCCAAGGAACCATACATAAATATAGTTATCCCATCAGGGTTAGGCAGAGGTCTATGAACACTCAAATTTCACCATTCTCTGTCTTTGGTCCCATGTAATTGGGTATGAGCCGTTTACTGGACACTTGATGACACTGAACTTTTTTTTAAATATTTGTACCTTAAGCTGAGGTGAAATCCATAGAGTAGTGGCCACCATTCCAGATGCTGTCCCTAGAATGGTGGTCCTTACTTTGACAGATGCTTTTCACGTCCCGGCCTCGCTCAAAGGACCCGGGATTGTAGGTAGAAGGGAACACGAGGGGACTATCTATGTATACTGTACTATATATACTATACTAGCCGTCAGTACTACCATAGGCACATACTACGGGACCCTACCGCGCCGTAAATATAATGAACCAAGAATGCATTCAACAACAGAAATGTTCAGTGTTACAACACTGGTTACAACACTAGCTAGACTACATACTTGGGTAGTCTGTGTTTAAGAAAATAACAGATTTCCTTTCTGATTAGTCTGATTACACATCGTGACACGTCTTAACATAACAATTAGAAAATTGAATTTTGGTTAAGGTACGTAACAGTGATTTATGTACGAGTGTAATAAACTTTTTCCACTTAAAATCTAATAAAAGTTAACGTATATTTAGAAAAACAGTATCCATGCATATAAGGGTGGGGGAAGCGAAGGCCTCGGATGCAACTGGGAAAAACACTAAGAAGTTGATTCGATAGAGTAATAATCTGTATCTCTATTGCAGCTTGTGCTTCGAGCATGCGCGTGCGGCGCTGTGCGCCCGACAACGTAGCGCGGCGCCCGCCCCGCCCGTGGTCAGCACCGAGACCCTCCTGCACCAGCTGCAGCACTACGTCAAGTTAGTATTTACTCTCGCATGTATATCGCTAAGGGGTTGCTAGAGATGTGTTCACACCCACATTTAAGACCGCGAGTAGGTGTTTGGGGCCAAAACAACCTCACCTGCAAGTCGGTACACCTACTGACTAACGGACGAAACTTGATATTCCAACCCCGCAAGGTTTCCTCGCGGGGTTGGAATATCAGACGGCAGTCGGTCCTATAAAACTATAATTATAAGGAAAGACCTAAAGGAATGAGTGGACCTCGCGGTAAAAGTCTCGGATGCAACCGGACAACAATAGGACACCATTTAGATAAATGTGTACTAGACCGTTCTTGCGCTTGCGTTCTCATTCCATCAATTCGGGTTTTCGAAATACGGAACAAGCTTATTACCATTTAAGAATATTTTGAGGATATTCTAACATAAATAGTCTTTGCTAAGGAAATCGAATCCGGAATCTCTTACACATCACATTCGCTACCGTTGCATCACCAAATCCTTTGAGAATTAAAAAAATTGTATTTGCTTTTTACTAGTACACCCGTAACTACTCAGTACAGTAATAGTGTGGTTTTTTTGTAATGTTACTAAATATAATTGCACCATAAGATAGTACAAATAGTACCTTTTTTTTTTTTCCGTGCGGAAATCCCTTCGGAAACCCCCCCGCCGGCCCGCGGGGCGGTTATGTCGGGCTTGAACCGACCAAAACCGCACGCCGTCTCGGATCTTAAGACCCCAGGGTGTAAGGTTACCCATAGAGCATACCCCCCCCCAAACCCCGACTGACCCCGGGCCATCTCCGGTTTTGAGATGGCCCCCTTACTCTCCACTGTGCCATCTGCTAATCAGAGGGACACGTGGAAAGCTTCCGAACAGCCCTCAACAGGGCCGTCCTCGCCTCGGTCGGAGTTGGCCGTAGGCGGCAGCGTCTCTCCCGCCCTAGGAGAGAGGCGCTGCCGTCTCCGTTGCCCAGGGTGCACCGCGTGGAGGTCCCCAAGCAAGTACCCCTGTACAAATAGTACCTTTTTTTTTTTTTTTATCGTGCGGAAATCCCTTCGGATACCCCCCCGCGTGCCAGCGGGGGCGGTTATGTCGGGCTTGAACCGACTAAAACCGCACGCCGTCTCGGGTCTACAGACGCCGGGGTGTAAGGTTGCCCATAGAGCATATCCCTCGCACCCCGACTGACCCTGGGCCATCTCCGGTTTCGAGATGGCCCCCTCGGGTTTGGGAACCACGGTGTCCCCGTCTTGCCCCGGTTTGGGGGAGGGGCGCTAGTCGCCCCACCGTCCCGGCCTGCTTCTGCTGGGGTGACAGGTGGCCTCACCCGCCACCCCCAGGCCTGCGCTCATGGAGGACGGAGGTCGTTAAGCGACCTCCGGCGCCTGAGTTGCCTGCGACGCGCGGCGAGCAAGTTGCGGGCTCGGCGGACCGGGAGAGTTCTAAGTCTCTCCCGGGCGCGCTCCGCCACCTCCTTCGCGAGCATTACATGCTCGCAGAAGGAGGCGGCGGCGGCCCACGCGCTCGCGCTCCGCACCATTGCCGCAATCATGCTGCCGAGCGAGAGGACTCCCACCCCGATGGCTGCCACGAGGTCACGCCTCGGCGCCTCCCACGCCGGGCAGTCCGCCAGCGTGTGCAGCCCTGAGTCCTCGCTCGCGTCGTAGTGATGACACTCAGGCGTTGGCTCCTTCCTGATCCGATGCAGGTGGTCCCCGAAGCACCCCTTCCCTGAGATCACCTGCGTCAGTCGGTAGGAGAGGCTTCCGTGTCGCCTCTCCAGCCAATCCTCCATGATGGGCCTTACCGCCGCTATTGCGGCGTGCCCTGCGCTTGGTTGCCCAAGTCGTTCCTTCCACTCCACCACGATGGCCTGGCGGAGCTGGGACTGCACGGCCTCGATTTCTCGAGGCTCGGGGTGTACAAATAGTACCTAGATTGTGATGCGCGTGCGACTCGACTCAGGATTCAACTGCTGTCCAACTGCTTGTACCAAAGGTTTTATTTTCCTCGTGAACAAACTAGGCATTGCAGTTGACCCGCAAAATTTCTTACTAATTGTAGTGTAAGACCGTCACTATTTGTAATGGAGGGTAGGTGTTTTTATTTTGTTACACTTGTGGGTTGCTGCGCCAGTCAATATACGAGTTTAGTCAGTTCAGTTACAATACTAATATTATAAACTAGCCGTTGCCCGCGTCTTCGCTCACGTGGAATTCTGTTCCCATTCCCTCACCTCATGGGAACCAGGGATCAGGGCCAGGTCCGTTAAGCCGTTAGAGCAGGAGAGTGAATTTGATTGCAAGTATCACACAGACAGATTATGACCTGCACAAAGGCCTGGTACGACTAGGGAAACCTACTTATTATTTTAGTAATAGGTTCATTTGAAAAAAAATAATTCAATTCTGCTCTAGTGTGTTCTAATTTAATTTTCAAATGTATCAGTGCAATAAACAAACAAAAATAATCTTTGAAATTGGAATCGGTCACAAATGCTTGTCTGAATCTGTGTTACCGTTGAAGTCTAGAGTGAATAGGTTGTTTTTAGGCAAGCAATTTCCATCATCTATACATATAAGTACCTGTCCTAACTGACTGACTGACTGATTTATCAACGCAGAGCCTGAAGCGCTGGACTTACAAATTTGAAATTTCTTCAGTAGTAAGTTGTAGGCCTTAGTGGCCTATTATTATATTTTTGGAAATTTCTTTCCTAAGATAACAAATAACTTCAAATAAGGGATTACCGTTTGATTGGAAGTTCATCATTTTCGAAGTAAGAAGCACGAAAATTCATACACCTGTTAGAAATGAATGAATACATTTATCAAATTATTTTTAAATTTTTCTTCTACGTGGGTGATGTAGGGGTTGAAAATTTATACCTATGGGAAGTTCGTCACTTTTGCAGATAGAAGCATGAAAATTCATATACAAACTTCTGGTTAAAAATAAATGATCACGCGTATCAGCGTTTTTTCAAATTTTAGCCCGTCTGGGCTAAAATTTGAAAAAGTTTGAAATAGTGGTTGAAACTTTAGTTCGTCACTTTAAAGATTCCATGAAAATTCGTATACCTACTTCTGGTTTTAAATTAATGTACATGCATTATGGTGTTGGCGGCATGCAAAGGCGGCGCTGCAATTAGGTTATAGGCCAATTTTACGAATATATACCGTGCGAAACCGGGTCTCGGGCCGCTAGTAGAACCATGTCATTACTGAACAGGTGAGGTAGTGGTCGAACAATATAGGTATTTAAACTTTACCATGTGTTATTTTTAGTGTCCGATACTCGAAAGAACACATGATAAAATATCACGTTAACTCTAATAACAATAAAACAGTGCTCAAATGTTGACCTATCAATGCTAAAAAAGGAAACTTGGGTTACGGAAAAGAATTACAACAATTGTGATTGGTCGATGACCACACTGCTCCTCTTGCCTCGTCCGCTGCCTCAAGGCGCATTTTAACTGGTAATTAGCGTCCGCATACGGGGTGCGCTTTCATGCGTGTCGTGTTGCATATGTATTTTTTTGCACGACTTTTGTGCAAATTTATTTACGCACGAGGTAGCGACGGCCTTAGGCTTTTGAGGGCAAGTGAATTGATATAATGATTTGGGGAACAGGCCTAACAGACGGGAGGTACGGACGCTAAGGTATGCCTTCCTCACTATAGAGTAAAAATACATATAAGCTAATGTGAGCGAAAAAAGTGTTACCCTCTGTAAGTCCGGTTGAAATAGACAAGAAAACAATGATTATAAAAAAATATATGTTATGTTTTTTATGGAAAATTGCATGATCTAGAACTTTATAAAATATACGATATTGAAAGACCTTTGACGTAGTGGTAGAGCGTTCCTCTGCTACGTTAGAGGTTCTGGGTTCGATTCCCATTCAGTGTCAATATTTGTATGCATGAATAAGTCTATTTCTCTATTTGCCTTGGTCTGGCTGTTTCTATGTTTATGATGTATGTATTTACAAAAAGAAATGTATATCCGCATTGAAGCACCCATATTACGAACTATGCTTAATTTATTTCTAGAATATTACATAACATAACATAAGTTCACGCCTGTATCCCCGAAGGGGTAGGCAGAGATGTATTACAAACCTACGATTCGCCACTTATGTTAAGGTCCCAATGTAATAGGGGGCGAGCCTATTGCCATCTATTGGGCACATTATTAATATTATTGGTCGGGAATATTATTTACTATATTTCATGGTATACTTAAAACCTGTACTCATTTTCAGGCTCTTTTGCGGGAATCCCCGAATTATACATAGAGCTGAGCTAGTGCTAGTGGAGGAATCCTCGAAAAAGAAATTTTTGTGCTAGCTATTTTTTTTTTGTTTGTGCATTGTTCTTAAAGTCGGGAGACCGGGTGGGTGTCACTCTAAAAAAGGTGACACCCGGTGCGGCCCGCCCCCGCCCCATTTGCTACGCCACTGGCTCTATGCGAATCATCTACTAATATTATAAAGAGAGGCCGAATCTCGTGAGTTTGTTTATATGTTTGAGATAATCTACGGACCTACCGCACTTATTGGAATAATTCTTTGAAAGCTACATTATCTCCGATGGATATGACTATATGTAATGTGTAAACTACTCATATAAACCGAAGCAAAGCAAGGGCGGGGTACTTGAATTAAATGTCTATTTTGACTGGACAACACAGATGTGCTTTAAATGTAACATTGATAAAATTACGTCTGGAGTATTATCCTATTCTATTTGTTTGTATTATTTAAAATATTGAATGTTTTATTATACTGAGGTAATTATTTTATCAGAATACTCTTTATAGCTATGGGCAAAAATCTATACAATATACTCAAGTTGCGCAGTACGCATTTCTTAGGTCTGTCTCTTTGGTGGCAGCGCGGGGAGCGATGGCGGAGGCGCGCCAAATCATGGATTATATCAAACAAATCACGGGCTCAAACGGCTCGCGTCATTGGTTGATCAGCCCTTTTGTTAGTATTTTGGTTGGCCGATTAGTGCACATGCGCAAATTTTTTTGATGTTTGTTCAAGATTTTTGCCAATAACTATACTAAGCTTTATTTTTTTTATGTTTGTTTAGTCAAATTTACTGTGTGCTGCGCTTGAGACAGTAATACATATATCGCTTTCTGTGTCCGAACAATTGTTTTGACAATGGGTAATAAATATTAACATAAATCTTGTGATATTACAGACCGGAGCGCCCTCGCACGACGTCGTGTGCGTCATCAGTGTCCGTAGTCAGTGATCCTGCTGAGCAGGAACCAGTCACGCCTCAAGCTGTCGATCCGTTTAGTAAGTACTAGCTGTTGCCCGCGGCTCCACCTGCTTGGAATTTTGATCCCGTTCTTGTAACCCATGAAAACCTATACCAGTGATAAAAAGTAGCATTTGTGTTATTCATGCAGGAATCTATACAGTTCTTGCATGAAAGGCTTAATGGCTGTAGAGGAAGCTCGTGACGTGTGTAAGGACACACTTCCAAGCATATTTTCCTCTCGAGGTTTGGAGTTCAGACGGGAGTCGCTGCCTAACTCAGATAAACCAGTCTATAAGCAGAAGAAAGGCATAAGAGCGAACCTTGGGCTCCAAAGCACTAGCTTTGGGTCCTAAGAATGTAATCTAGAATTACTTGTGTTATTTGAAAATCATGTTCAGTATTTGACTTTTACGGTTTTCATGGAAGAGTCTGCCGTCTGACTTCCTATCCTCAAGTGGAAAACCTGCAACAGAACCTCGTCAGTCAATCAGCAGGTGAGGTTGGCCTGAGCAGCGACGATTTTGGTGCAGCTCCATAAACTCCCAAGGAAGTAGGATTTAACATCACGCCGTAGCCCCTAGGTGTTGACCAATAAGAAAAAGTAAGAGACATGGGCGGACGGCCGAATAGCTTCCATTGTGATGTTTAACGAAAAACAACCAAATCCTTTACAGAACAAATTGACGCTACATCTATGAATGCTGCTTATTCCGCTTCCATCATGGAGTACGCGAGCTGCAGCGACAGCGACGGTGACAGCGTGACCCTGGGCCCAGAGGGCAACTGTCGCGCTGGGGACGACGAGGATCTGTCTGACGCTGAAGACGCTCCGTGTGAAGAACAGCCATTGTGGTAAGCGCAAATAAACCTTTTAGTGAAAGGCACAGGAAAGTCAATGATTAGGGGATAGCTGAATAGGTGTGGGTACAGGAGTTAGTTTGGGGGCGATATATGTATACAGGGCGTGGCTAGTAAGGCAAATATACCGGATAGGAATAGGTACTTAGCAAGTTTTATAGATCCTCTTCCCCTCCCCCTCCCCCGGCTAGCGGAGATGGTTATATCGGACTCGAACCCATCAAAACCTCACGCCGTCTCGGGTGTGATGTTTTTGTGATGGGTCATGACATGATAGAATTTGGCGACACTACTTTCCATACTAACGAGGTGTAATAAAACTATGACATTTTATATTCCGTGATAATAACGGCCGTTCTATATTAGTACTTATCTACCAATCTCTCCTGTCCAGGCGCGCGGGTGTGTTCACAGCAGAGGAGGCAGTAAGCGAGGCCATGAACGTGCTGCGTCTGCTGCAGGGCGCCTATGGCAAGCAGATGCAGCGCCTGCGGGTCTTACTGCAGACTGCCCGCCTAAGATATCTGCAGCAGCTCAAGACTGAGAAGGAGCAGTACTGTAAGTCTGAGGGTGTTCATAGGGCCCCACCAAGATCTTTGAAGACAAAACAATCTCACCTACAAGCCGGTACACCTGCTGATTGACAGACGAGGCTCTAGCGAAGGTTTTCCTTCCGGGGTTGGAAGGTCAGACGGCAGTCGCTTCCATAAAAACTGTATAAGCCAAAACTAAAGGAGGAAAAGTTGTGAGTGGACAGTGGACCCCGGGCTCCAAGGTAAAAACTTGGATGCAACTGGGAACGACGCTAAGATGATGATGAGTAGCTAAAGGATTAAAGAATTCGTTATGCTGAGTGAGCGCCCCTAGCACATACACGTATTCACGTTAAACACACAGCTGTGGCCACGAAACAGCCACACGATCACACATCTTTTTTATTTTGATTTATTTAGGAAACAGTAACAGTTTTACAACAAGAAACAATCGATACTTGTAGACTTAGTTTCATAAAAATATAAATTAGGTTCGATAAATTACAACAAATATACAAAATCAAGAGTACATAGGTACAGTCATGAACTCGCTTAACGACCTCCGTCCTCCATGAGCGCAGGCCTGGGGGTGGCAGGTGAGGCCGCGTGTTACCCAGCAGAAGCAGGCCGGGACGGCGGTGCGACTAGCGCACCTCCCCCAATCCGAGGCAAGAGGGGGATCCCGTGGTTCTCAAACCCGAGGGGGGCATCTCGAAACCGGAGGTGGCCCAGGGTCTGTTGGGGTGCGAGGTATATGCTTTATGGGCAACCTTACACCCCGGCGTCTGAAGACCCGAGACGGCGTGCGGTTTTAGTCGGTTTAAGCCCGACATAACAGCCCCCGCTGGCCGGCGGGGGGTATCCGAGAGGATTTCCGCACGAAAAAAAAAGGTACAGTCATGAACTGAAGGAAGACAACTAGGCAGGTACTAGAATGATAACAAAATCGGGAGATACAGTTTGGTGCTACAACTAAGTATCTATCATCATAGCTAAAGGATCAAAAAGTTTATTACGCTTAGTAAGGACTGTGATACATCGCGTGCGGTGGTTGTGATGTTTTAACTGCTTATTACCCTATACGAGACATGCCGCAGACCACAGCCGCAGCCGCCCACTTTTTGTTTATTTAGGTCTTTTTACGGTCGTTTGCGTAGTTTTATTTCATAAGCAATCTAACTATTGCTGAATATATTCCATAGTTTAGTTGTACAATTTAGATGTATTTACTGCTAGTTACTAAATTCGAAACAATTATTTAGCTTGCCACACAATAATTTTGGCCACATACTCTTTCAAAAAAATTGTAATATCAGAATATCCTGCACTTGTCTTATCGAAAAAATAATTCCCGTGTGTGTCTCCATATCTAGGCAGCATCAGCTCCATGGCGCGGGGGGCTGCGCTGACGGCCCACGAGCGGCGCCAGCTGCGCAAGCTCAAAGCCTTCGCCTCCTACCATCGCCGGACCGGGACTGATGCTGTACTGGCCAGGAAACTGCTACACCGGCGAGCCAAGGTACATCCCCTTCCCCTCTCTAAAAGTAACCTCGCTGTTAGCAACTGAACAAGATCCCTTTTTTTCATGTGTACCCTTAGTTTTTCCCTCGATGAAACAGTGGAAACTAAATTTTAACGGTTGTTCCCTTGGCCGTGAAACCCAACCAAATAATCAACATGTTGTTATATGATACAATAAGTACCTAATTACGAGATAGATAGATATAGATACGTTGATTTGCATTTACGCATAATATAATATAATATACGCATAATATTTAAAAAGGGAGATCGATGCTACATAAAGTCGTCGAAAATTCATGCTAAAAAAAGGATTTAAAAAAAGCATATGTATTTTTTTATTTCACTTGGGTGTTACTTACGTAGCTTACTGTACCGATTGTCATCACTTGAACATGTAAAATGACGACATAGAAAAGCATTGTTGTTTTATGTACTAGTGATTAAGCGAATTGAAGCGGCGATAGCCCAGTGGCGTACGTAACGGACTGCTGATACGAGGCCTCGACACGAGGCCTCGAGTTCGATCCCCAGTCGCCCCGGGTACACACCTCTGACTTTTCGTAATTATGTGTGCATTAATAAATGTTAATTATCGCTCGCTTAATAATGTGCCCGGTAGATGGCAATAGGCTCGCCCCCTATTACATTAGGACCTTAACATAACTGGCGAATCGTGGGTGTGTAAATACACCTCTGCCTACCCCTTCGGGGATACAGGCGTGAAGTTATGTTATGTTATGTGATTAAATTATATAGAGTAATCTCTGTAAATAACATGTAAATGCAGTTCGAAAATGCGCGATTCTATTTATTTTATAATTTTTCTTAACATTAATTTTTGACGTCAATATGTACCTCAATACCCTCTGTTAATGTGCAAGTGCAAATCAACACATTGTAGAAATGTATCAATAGTACTTCAATGATGACCTGAAGCTTTCACCGGTCCACTTACTCCTCCTTTTGGTTTGGTTTATACGAATTTTGCGGGAATGAATGCCGTTTGTCCTGTCAACCCCGAGAGTCCAGCCTCGTCCATCAATCAGCAAGTGTACCGGCTTGCAGATAATGTTGGCTTGGCCCCAAAGTTCTTGATGGGGGGTTTTATACGTGGTTATATTTCACATTGCCCCACATAACCGTGTTATCCGTTTGTCTGTTACTATTGTGTTGCGTATAGTACTGTAAGTAAATATTCTACGACATTCCACACAGCGCTTTCTAGACCCAAAGTAAGCATAGTTTAACTAGCTTGTGTTATGGGCTCTAGAATGCGGACAAACGTACTTATATACTTTTTTTGTAAATACACACATATTATACATAGATACACCAAGACCAATGCATATAGACATATCCATGCATACAAATATTTGCACTGAGCGGGCATCGATCCCGCGCCCCATGTCATAGCAGTCGAATGAACTAGCGCTACGCCACACAGGCCATCAAGTATAGTGTCTCCGCAGGTGCACGCCCCGTGCCCGCGGCCGGTGCCGTCGGTCGGCCGCTGTTCGTTCGCGGAGGGAGGCGTGCGCTGCCCGCTGCACGTGCTGCCCGCCTCCAAGCACTGCCTCAAGCACATCCTGCACGACCGCCACCAGGTAACACCTACTCCCTCCCTACTCCTCCTCAGTTGGGCAAGGCTCTCAGGCTAACTACGAAAAGGCTGAACTTTTCCGTGAAGCGATTGCCATCCGACCTCCACAACCGACTGGCGATATTGAAGTTCTGTAGTTAGACCAGCTTGTCGAATTTTTTGGGCGTAACGAATGCCACAGATTAAAATTAAAATTATAAACGGGATATTTACCATATTTATTATCATTTTCGAGAATCCGATATTTCGGCACAGTTACAAGTGCCATGATCACGGATGTACTGAAATATCGGATTCTCGAAAATGATAATAAACATGGTAAATATCCCGTTTATAATTTTAATTTTAATGTAAATGACCATGTCAATCTAGAATCATATAGAATGCTACAGAGTTTCGTTTGAAAACGAGGTACGAGGGCTTTACGTCGATCGAGGCACGTTGAGTTCTCGACATGTTAAAAACTATCCTTATTTTCAGGGCTCCCAAATAATAAAACCATTCCTTACAAAGAACATCGTCATGATTATCTTAGCGATAATCTTTTGAATCCAGACTATTGATGTAAACCGGACACTTCTTCGTGGCCTGTACTTTACTGTTGAATGAAGCAGTCTTACAGAAATAGACTGAAAGATTTTTATATTCCACTTCACCGGGAAAATCTTCTCATCTATATTTCCCTCCATGTTTTAGTTGCATGTAGCACATGGCGATTTTAGAAACCACAAATTGTATTTTTGATGAATGTTTTTTCTATCATTGGTGTACAATAAAAATATATGTGTTATTGAAATGAATTCTTCTTTAGGCGCGTTTGGCATTTTTGTGATAGAAAAAGCAATTGAATTCGCGACACTGTTACCGTTACCGACGCCTCTGTAAATATTTTGTCCAAAAAACAAGCTAACATAGTATACATCTATTCCAGGTGTTGTTCGCGCCGTGCGGTGACATCCGCGGCGTGACGTCGTGCCGGGAGCCCATCCCGAAACTGCCCCTGCCGTCCTCGTCCTGCCGCTACCACACCGACCCGCCTGTGTACACTGTGTTTACACTCAAAGTAAGTTTACTTTCATATTCTATAGTATTGTCTAACTTCTAGTGCCACTAATCTCTTGCCTACTGTTCCCCTATACCTGTACTATCAAGGATCTGTGTACGTCAATGGAAAAAGTTGTGGCTGTGGCCAAGTTAAGGGTCGACTAAATTAAAAATATCTAGCAATTGACTCGATGAATAAGAAGACTACTCCTGAGTACCCCAGTGGAGTGTCACCCCAACAGAAGCAGGCCGGGACGGCCGCGGGGCGACTAGCGCCCTTCCCCCAAACCGGGACAAGACGGGGACACCGTGGTTCCCAAACCCGAGGGGGCCATCTCGAAACCGGAGATGGCCCAAGGTCAGTCGGGGTGCGAGGGATATGCTCTATGGGCAAATTTACACCCTGGCGTCTTTAGAACCTAGACGGCGTGCGGTTTTAGTCGGTTCATGCCCGACATAACCGCCCCCGCTGACCGGCGGGGGGGGGGGTATCCGAAAGGATTTCCGCACGATAAAAAAAAAAGGTACCGTGTATATGTAATGTGTGTTGATAATGCTCACCATAAATAGAATCACCAGACGCCAATATTGAACGTAGACTATAGTAGGAACGCGGAAAACTGATGCACTGAACCAGATTGCCGATACGCTACGACGGATGTCTTGCGGTATTGAGCCTACACTATGTCTGTGGATGCGACTCACTGGAAAAGAAGCTGGTATTTCGGCTTGCAATACCAGAGATATCACTTGCATTGCCGCCTCCAAGGAGGAAGGTAATGGGAAATGAGATAAAGGATAGGTAGGGAGCACTTTCGACACTCACAAATCGTACGATATATTTATTTATTTATTTATTTATTATACACTTTATTGTACACCAGGTGAACATAATATACATTATTACAAGTATTATAAAATTAGAGGAGGAAGCAGTACAATGGGCGGCCTTATCGCTTGAAGCGATTTCTACCAGGCAACCTTTGGATGGTAATGTGTCGGTAGGATTGCGCGATAGTTGTTTGGCGTACTTATAATTGTAGTTAAGTATAATAGGTACATAATATACACATAAATGTAATTACCTAAATTATATCATTTATATATAAATATATATATACATATATACCTACATATATTATAACATATACTTATATATAAAATATACTACACATAGTTACCAAAAAAAAAAAAAATTAAACGCATTTTAAACTTTAACTTGCAGTAGAACGACATGTTTACAGCGATAAATAGTGTTCCCTCACCATAGACTTAAAATTGGCTAAATTCAGTCAATATACAGTTACGTATGTGGAAGAATCGATCTTAATTGGTAACTAGTTACGAATAACCAAACTAAATATCTTCCGTAGCTGTTTAGGCTTTCACGGCCGGCGTTGCATGTAGAATATACTGCATCCGGGCTGTACAGGTCCGGGCACCGATGAGTGCGTATAACTCTCTCCCCCGCTCTCTCACTCCGCCCGGACTAATACCACTGAAGTTGTCGACCGCAGTGATCGATGAAACGTTTGAAACACAAGTTTCATATGGACCACGGCGAAACAGCCCGTAAGCAGTATATTCTACAACTTCCGTAGCTGGTTTCGAACCATAATTATGAACATAACTAGTTACGAAAAGCCAAAATAAAAATAAAAGTCCTATCGTCTTGACTCGTGTAATACACGAGTATAGGTTAAATTATTATTATATAGTATAAATTTTAATCACACAACATATTTTACAGAAAGACGAATCGGACAGTGATTCTGAGTCCCATTCAACATCAGATGCAGAGTCTCACCACACAGAGATCGCTGAAGAAACCGCACATAACACCGACAATTCAGCCGAAGACAGACAGGACATCGCCGAGGTAGTATTACCCCCGGAAGCGACATTCCAATGACAAATAGCCGGCCTTGATCCAGCTGACGTACTCTGGATGTGGTCTCAAGAAGAATAGAGTATTTTGACATTTTGGAAAAATAAATTAACTTAATAATTAATATACCTAAACTACCACACGTCATGTTCCTCGCAGGTGTGCCGATTAAGACCTGCTAACTTTTCCTATAAATTTAAATCGAAATTTTTTAAATAAAAAACGGGTATAGAACCTGCCAGTCTCTTTCTAGGGTAATGCTCTGACCAACTGAGCTACCTGGATAGTCGAAATTCTGTTCATCGTTGTTGTCTCGATCTTGTTGTGTCTCGATTGCATCCGAAGCTACACCTAGCGCCCAGGGTCCGCTTACCTGCTATTTCTTCTCCACTACCCAAGATCTTGGGCAGTCGAAATTCTTCAATACATCACTTACGTCTTAGGGCGTAGATGGCTCCAGTGACGACTAATCGCGGGTTAAAGTCCCGGCCTGGATGTTGTCTTTTTCTGATTTAAATTTATAGAAAAAAAATCACAGGTTGATGTGAGTGTCCGTTTTGAATGTAAGATATTCTGTATTTGGAAGTATTGTAAGTTAAACCATGTAACATAATAATATAAGATTGTGTGTTAAAATGTAAGCTGACGTTGAGCGTTCGACTGCAACATTAGGGTCACGAGTTCGATGCTCGCTAAGTGTACATATGTGTGAACATAATATATCTATTTGCATTTTTTTATATGTTACTATGCATAATATTGTATATCAATCAAAATTAGCCTGACAGGAATGTTTGGAGGAGAATGACATATTGTGCTGACTCCAAATAAGTGGGGCAAGGGCAGGTTGATGATGATGAATTAAAATTAGCCTATCGCAGTCCACTGCTGGACATTGGCCCCTCCCAATTTGCGCCATAGCACCCTCCGCCTTCCGTATCCAGTCTATCCCAGCTACCTTTTCCAGGTCGAGATCGCGAATCGGTAATATTGTATACTAGCTGTTAGCCCCGGCGTCTTTCGAGAGCGGATTATTCTCGAGGAATTTTCTAATTTTCGTTCATAAGTATATATAATCGGAATTCCGGAAACAGCTCCAACAATTTTCGTGAAATGTAGTATACAGGGGGTTTCGGGGGTGATAAATCGATCTAGCCAGGATCCATGTTTAGAAAACATCGAAAACAAAACCGAACTGAGCTCAGTCACCCAGATATTAATATATTTATATAGATAGGTAACATAAGCTTCTAGAATACATAGCCAAAGCTATGCTCAGTTTTGATATAAGAATACTACGAACTGTACAATTTTGCAAATCGTTTTAACTAGCAATGCATATACAGGAAAAAGTATGGAAACGCAGGAAAATTCGGAAAATCGCACGTGGTTAGTCGTGAATCAAAGGTCACGAGGAATCCAACGATGACCTCTGATTTGACCTCGAACCCTTTTTTCAAGGTTATTTCAAGGTCAACGTAATTTTTTTAAATGGGAACCCCTATTTTTTATACGGGAATCGAAAAGAGCGAGAAATTTTACGAGTGGGAACAATTCAATTCCGAAGATAGCATGATCCCTAATCCTCCTTTTAGCGCTACCCAGGAACAACGACGTGGACGTAGAAGGAATCTGTTCCCTTCGGGTTGCTTCAGGGGTTACGTTAACCTGATACCTAAACACGTATCCGGGCGTAAAATTTGACGCTCTTTTCGATTCCCGTATAAAAAATAGGGGTTCCCATTTAAAAAAAATAACGTTGACCTTGAAATAACCTTGAAAAAAGGGTTCAAGATCAAATCAGAGGTCACCGTTGGATTCCTCGTTAAAAGTTATCTAGGGTATGACCTTTGTTTCACGACTACCACGTGTGGTTTTCCGAATTTTCCTGGGGTTCCATACTTTTTCCTCACCCGGTATATTGTAATAATTTTTCTTCATAACATTACCAAGTATCTACCATCTTATTATGTAAAACTCAAGAATAAAATTGTATAAATCTGAAAGACTCGCATTCTGACAAGCATTTAACTATTTATTGTGTGTGTGTGTCATGAAACTCGAAATCTGTAAAATATGTGTATGTTGAACTGTAATATTGTATTTCTCATGTCTATGAATCTGTATTCTACTAAGTTACTGTCTGTAAATATTGAATTAGTTATATATTATAGGCTTATAGTTGTATTGATGTGTAATATGTGTTGAAATTATGACTCGTACAGTCGTAAGAGGTACATGTATGATATTTTTATTGATTTGCATCTCGAACATGTACCTTACAATACCCAACTTTCGATTTGGTACGTTGGTGAGAGTTAAAGTGAGAGTCCGGCTAAGATTTGTTTCGGTTTTGTAGACCGTTGTCTATATCGTACAACGGATTGACAGTTTAATACTTTTATAAAGTAGTTAAAACCGTCTGTGTACATAATATATTGAAACTGTAGCTCTCACCGGACTTTCACTCTTCCCGACGTACCAAATTTGAACCTATTCGACGCTCTAAAGATGGATATGATAAGATTTTGTTTTGATTCTTAGGGTCAATTCCCACTGAAAGAGCAGCGGCTGGCAGCGGCTTTTTGAAACAACATATTACAAATCATTTTGAATCTTATCCACGTCTGTTAAAGTTCATAACATTTAAAGTTAAAAATTAAAAATTCCTTTGCTTTTGAATTTTGCAAAGGATGAGACAGCGCGGTGCCTCGAAACTGCACGAACAAATTCCGGCCGCTGATCTTTCAGTGCGCATTGACCCTTAAAATCACAAGAGTGGTAATCAATTTGGAAAAAACACTTTTGATTACTTAACTTAGATCGAATAACTTGACATCTGTACTTTTTTAGTTTCATAAATACTTTGTGATATGCCAATCCGAAGGCTGTTGAAGACAAATTACGTATTATTAAACATTAAAATAGGTTGAACTGCGTTTAATAATATTAAGAATCACATTGTAATGAAAATATGATAGTGAGATTATTATTAAACGAAAATGCATTTCATTTAAGATCTGAATTTTCTGGAACACAGGAAGTGTATAATAAAAAATCAATAAACCTTATGACCCAGTTTTATTTCACCCAGTTTATCATTTTAGTGTGTACCTATTCATTTTGCTTCCGAACCTAATCTATTAATAAAGCTGAATATGAATAATTTTTACCAACAATCTCTAAAAACTGATAAATTGGGTCCCGACCCGTCCACCCACTGGAGTTTCCCACTGGTGGGTGGAGGGATAATTCACGATTACCCCTCCACCCACCATGCAAGTGAATGGCCGCTGGGTCAAGCTTGGATTAATGCCTATTTAGCAGGTATCCATACTTATACTCAAGCTACATAAAGTATAATTCAAAAATCTTGACAATTTGCGTAGTCCATCCATCCAACGACAACTGTTTGCGAAGTTAGTTTCCCAGTTGTAGCATCGAGCTATATATGGTTTAAGTTATAAGGTTAGTGCGGGGGCCTCGCTAGAACAAACTTATTTTGGCGGTGCCTCCTCTATATATCTACAACGAAGACATCTGCCGAAAACTGTTTGCACACAGATTTATAGTCGTTAGTTGCCGAGTTGTAACATCGAGCGATATATGTTTACCAACTAACTCTCTGAGTGATCAGGGGCAATATTCTATTTGACATCGAGTTGTAATCACAGTCGTAAAGGGGAAAGTCAGTGGATTTCAATTGTTTGAAATAGTAGAAAGAACTGGCGTAAAACTAAACCAACGATGCGTCGGCTAATATGATACGGTTCGGTTAGCGCCAAAGATGTCAAATACAATAAGGGGCAGTAATCGAAATCGGTGATGGTGGCCCCGTCAGAATAGTCACACAAAACATTCAAAGAGCTCGTGTCATTGGTTGACCAGACTTTATTGGTTTTTTGATTGGCCAGTTAGTGTACATGCGAGAGTTTGTTCAAGATTTTTGGGTCTTAGTATGGATGTGCTTAACGATCTGTCAGCTTACCCTGATTGCTATCTGTTTGCGGACGAATGGGAGGATGTAATGCGTGTTATCTCTTATATTTTCCGAGAGTAAGTATGCAAGGGAATCTTCCATACAAATTTGAGATACCTTTTTTTTTTTTTTTTTTTATCGTGCGGAAATCCCTTCGGATACCCCCCCGCCAGCCAGCGGGGGCGGTTATGTCGGGCTTTGCACCGACTAAAACCGCACGCCGTCTCGGGTCTTCAGACGCCGGGGTGTAAGGTTACCCATAGAGCATATCCCTCGCACCCCGGCTGACCCTGGGCCATCTCACCACTAACAGCATCGCTCAATCTGTCTCCTCTGAAAGCAGAGGAGTACGGAGAGCGATGTGTTCCCGCCACGTTGGGTATTGGCCGACGATCAATGCCAACCCTATGAAGGGGTGAAGGGGAAGCCATTGACTGCCGCCCAGGGTGTACCGGCCGCTCCGATTCCGTTCCCCCCGGACTGCAGCGGGATCGGAATCGGAGCGACACTCGAGGTTACCCAACACACCCCAAATTTGAGATACCTGCTTTATACTATGTTATGTTGTGTTATGCTATGTTAATTTTTAAGTTAAGTATTTAATATAATTGGTCATGTACCGTATTATTTAACTATAAATAAATTAATTAATTAATACTCCTTATCTCAAACGTTTAATTTCTGAAAAAATTACTTATATCTGGTGGTCAGGGATCTTGAACTATTATTATAAGAAGTTCGTGTTTCTACAAGGGACAAAACAGTATAGCGTATATAACCAAGTTACCAGAGTTACGTACTTTCAGGCAGTGTGGAAACTCCCAGCGGTAGGAGAGATTTTGCCTTTCTGTGCGTGTTTTACCGTCTATATAATGGTATGTGTTCAGAAGAATTGTTATATATGATGCCCACGGCCACATTCTATTGTCGCACCGCTCGCCACAGACAGGGAATTCATCCTCACACGTTGCAACCGGCAAAGGTACGTGTAAGTAAGATATAAAAGACACTTCATTCCGCGCACGTTCAAACTGTGGAATTATCTCTCTGCTGTGGTTTTCCCAAGCAACTACAATATGGGGTTCTTCAAAAAGGGCATTAGAAGGTTTCTACAGGGTCGGCAGCGCGAGTGTGATGACCCTGGTGTTGCACACGTCCATAGGCCACGATAACCGCTTCCCATCAGGTGGGTCGTGTGATTGTCTGCAACCTAAGTGGTACAAAAAAAAAGAGACCGGGTGCCATAGGCACAATTCATATTTTGTCTACTTACTTTTATATAAACTACAGAATTATAATATAGTAACCGTGCTCTGCGGTGACACCCGTCCATTCGCATAATTTGAATAATTCTATTATTCGGCTGTTATGGGTCGGGGCCTGTGGTGTTCAATAGGCGATGGTAAATATACTTAATAGCGCAGTTATAACCTTCTCCAAGAACTAGGCTATTATTTTTTCCTAATCCCACTGGTAGTTTCAGAGATTAGCACATTCAAAACTCTTCAGTTTTATAATTAGTACCTTCACTTTAATGATTTACTTAGTTAGGGAAGCTCCCTTTCTTGTTTCCTTACTCTACTGAATGGAGTGTGAGTTGTGACAGATACAGTTAAACTTATTAAGCAAGGTAAATACGGCTAGACATTGGGCTCTAGTATCTGCAGAGGGCCAAAGAAGCGTAATGTCGTTTAAATTTCCCCCGAAATTCAAAATAATACCTATCAAGGCCTACTTATTCAAACCTAAGCGCTATTACCTAGCGCCTGCGGTCAGTGGCGTAGCTCCTTGGGTGGCACCCGGTGCGGAAGTTGGTGGTGCCACCCCATCGAAAGTAAAAAGCAATAAACTTTCTATTTAAACTATCATGGTCACTAACATAAGTATTATAGAAATATCGGACTGTGAGGGTTTTATATTTAATAAAATATATACATGACCAAATATATTTATTCTATTTTACATAACAAAAGTTATCACCATGGAAACCCAGCGAAGTAGTAAACTTTTCGAATTAGGGATGTGTCACAATAAAATCAGAGATTTTTAACACTCCTTCTCACATCTCTAATGTAGACCCATGCTGCTTCTAAGGCGAACAAGTCTTGGACCTGGTAAAGCCTTGGTTAACAGATCCGCCTCCATATCTTCTGTAGGCTGATAACTTATATGCACGACTCCTTCTTTAATGCAATCCCTGATAAAATGAATCCTTAAATCTATATGTTTCGATTTAGAAGAAACCATTGGATTTTGACTCAATTTTATCGCTGCTTGATTGTCGTTAAGTATAAGAATCTTTTCTTGATGAACATCAAGATCGTTGAACAAAGCCTTTAGGTATACAGCTTCTTTAACAGCCTCCGTAAGCGCAACATATTCTGCCTCCGCCGTAGATAACGATATACTTTTTTGCTTTTTACTTGCCCAGCTAATTGTTGTTCCAGCAAATTTAAAACAGTACCCAGAAAATGATTTTCTGTCTATTTTGCATGAGCCCCAATCAGCATCGGCCATGCCATATAACTTCTCACCAGTCTTTTTAAAATTTAAACCGACATCTTTTGTGCCTTTAAGGTACCTCAGAACACGTTTTGCAGCTTTGAAATGTGTCTCGTCAAAACAATCATTGAATTGAGAGAGATAGCTTATAGCAAATGAGATATCTGGCCTTGTAGCTACAGACATAAACATTAACGTGCCAATTAAATTTTTGTAAGGTAGGTCTACTTTACTGGTTTTATTTGGTGTCAAGGAGATGCCTGGTTCCATCGGTGTAGTAGTAGCCTTGCAATCTTCCATGTTAAATTTTCTAAGAGCCTCATCTATTTTCTGACTCTGTTCAATAATGATTTCTTTGTCCTTATAAGTAACTTCCATGCCTAGTATGCGTTTTGGTTTTCCTAGGTCTTTCATTTCAAATTTATTATTTAGCATTTGTTTTATTTCTTTCAATTTACTAGGGCTTGAGCACGCAAGTATTATATCATCCACATATATGCCAATTATAGCCCTGAAGTCTTCTGCTTTATATGTATACACACAAGGTTCTGCTTTAGATGCTTGAAATCCAATATTTCTCAATTCAGTATCTAGTTTGATATACCATTGCCGACCTGCTTGCTTAAGTCCGTACAGTGATTTTAATAACAAACAAACCTTTTCTCCTTCTATGTTTTTAATGTCTGTTAGTATTTCTTTTGCCTTCTTGTAAACTGTCAAATCATCAGACTCAATTTCAGTAACGAGAATCTCTCGGACGTATTTTTCTACATAGTCAGGTAATTTCATATAATTATTTTCTTCAATATCACCGTTAAGGTATGCAGTAACAACGTCCATTTGATTCAGGTGTAAGCCTTCTTCAATAGCTATACCAAATATAGTTCGTATTGAACTTAATTTTGCAACAGGTGCGAATGTCTCGTTAAAGTCAACACCAGGACGCTGTGTGAAACCTCGGGCAACGAGACGTGCCTTATTGGTCACTCTGTTATCTGGATTTATTTTCTTTTTTAATATCATTTTATAATCAATTATTTTCATACCTTTCTCTTTCTTAATAACTTTCCATGTGCCGTTTTTGATATGTGATCTTATCTCGGCTTTTATAGCATCATGCCAGTATTCACCATCTTCATTTTCATCGGATATGTAGGATATCTCTGAGACTAGGTGACTTTCATCTGTCTGGTCCAGTATAAAATCTCTGGTCCACACGGGCGGACGCCTCTCTCTTTGCGGCCTCCCATGTTCAGGTATTTCAACAACCTCTGATGCGTCATCGTAAAACTCCATTTCTTCTACCGAAGAAACTTCATCTTCTTGCTCGTTGAAATTTTTTAACGTATTTTCCTTTTTATTCTCTGTTATTTCAACTTGTATTTGTTGTACCCTTCTATCTTTCTTATCATTGTCTTTAATTTTGTTTTCTTTTTCAGATATTCGAGAGTATCCCTTTTCGTTAATAAGTTTATCATAGTTCTGACTTTCTTGTTCAAAATACATCTTATCTATGACTTTTATGTCCCTGCTTATCACTACATCATCGTCTTCGGGTATGTACACTCTGTAAGCCTTTGAGGTCATCGAGTATCCCATGAATACGCCTTCTTTAGCATTCTGGGTCAGTTTGCCTCGTTTGTTCTTTTTTAAAACAAAGGTCTTTCTGCCACACACGTAAAGATGCTGTCCACATGGTATTCGGCCTAGCCATTTCTTGAAAGGTGTTTCGCCATTCAGTGCGTTGGAAGGACTACGATTGATAAGGTAGTTTGCGGTTGCTACCGCTTCCGCCCAGAGCTTTTTAGGTGCCTTGGCCTCGATCAACAGACATCTGGCTTTGTCTAGCAAGGATCTGTTCTTCCTCTCGCTAATCCCATTTTGTTGAGGGGTGTAAACTGTGGTCAACCTTCTTTGGATGCCATGCGATTTGAGAAAGTTATCGAATTCCTTATTGCGATATTCTGTGCCATTGTCGGTCTGCAGGTTCTTTATTTTCTTGTTATGGAACGTCTCAACTTCATTTTTGTATTCTTTGAAAACATTGAATACGTCACTCTTTTTTTTAATAAAATAGATGTGACAATACCGACTGTAGTCGTCTGTGAAAGTAACGTAGTACTTTGATCCTGCCAGTGTATCACATTCAAAAGGTCCACAAACGTCGCTATGAATTATTTCCAGGTTATCAGTTGTGTATAGA
Source organism: Cybosia mesomella (assembly GCA_946251805.1). Lineage (NCBI taxonomy): Eukaryota > Metazoa > Arthropoda > Insecta > Lepidoptera > Erebidae > Cybosia > Cybosia mesomella. The sequence continues at coordinate 5,296,892 of OX276417.1, forward strand.
TCATCATGTCTTATGAACGGTAACCTGGATAATTTACCTTTGATGCAGGTCTCACATGTTTCCATGTCTTCATCGTTTAAGTTTAAGCCATACATTAGGTTATCTTTAGCCATTTTCTTTAAGTCCCTTTCGTTTATGTGGCCTAGTTTGCGATGCCGCTCCATAATGTCACTGCCATTTTTGGGTGTGTAGTTTGCAGTCTCTTTTCGTTCAGCTTCGAAGTAGTAAAGATCATCTTTCTTTCGAGCAGTCAGTGTCATTACACCGGTTTTTTCTACGACGTAGGCTTTCTCCTTTTCAAAAACAACCTTATGTCCTCTGTCCGTTATCTTAGCGACGGATAAAAGGTTAACTGATATATCGGGAACATACAGGGTGTCATTAAAATTGTAGCCATGTTTATCGGTACTTATAGTAACTCTTCCTTTACCTTGAATTCTAGCAGTATATTTTTCTGATGCCAACTTTAGTGTACCATTTTCAGGGGTCATGTTAGAAAAATTAGATTTTTCACCGCACATGTGTGACGAGCAGCCGCTATCTAGACACCAGACATTTTTATCGGTATCTGGATTCACAGTATTTAGACAAACGTTATAATTGTATTTGCTTCCGTTGTCTTTTTCATTAGTGTTTTTCTTCTTGCCCCAACATGTCTCGATACTATGGCCTTTCTTTTTACAGCTCTTGCAGTACAATCTTTGCCTGTTTTTCTTGATTTGATATGCTTCTGAGCTTTCAGGCTGTTCATTTCCACTCCTTGCTTGGTATTCTTCCAGAATCTTTACTTTCAGATCTTCAGGATTAGGCAGGGTGTCTCGAGATTCGATGGCTATTCTAAAGTTCTCAAAACTTGTCGGCAGACTGTAGAGAAGCATTATGCTAAGCAGTTCTGGAGGTACCTTTATATACATATCTGCGAGTTTGTCTACGATATCCATGAAGTTATTTATGTGGTCACGTATATCTTCTCCTATGGTCATTCGCTTTAGAACCAACTGTTTCAATAAGGTAGCTTTCCTCGCAGGCCCAGTGCTTTGGTACGTAGCTTTCAATTTTTCCCATACAGCTTTAGATGTAGCGCAGATTTTAATTTGTTTTAATTCAGACGGTGACAATAAAAGTAGGATTTCAGCCCTTGCCTTCAAGTCCTCTTTGTTGAACGCCGATCTCGCCGCCGCATCCGTAGCTGGTGGTAACGTTTTTTCGCCGCTTACGATATCCCAATAGTCATTTTTAATCAGGACCGCTTGTGCTTGCAAACACCACGTATCATAGTTTGACTTGGTCAAAGGTTCTATATTACGATAGCTCGAAGTTGATGTCATTTTTCATAATTTGCATATAACCACGGACTGCTACCAATTTGTGAGGGTTTTATATTTAATAAAATATATACATGACCAAATATATTTATTCTATTTTACATAACAAAAGTTATCACCATGGAAACCCAGCGAAGTAGTAAACTTATGGAATTAGGGATGTGTCACAATAAAATCAGAGATTTTTAACTGGTGGTGCCACCCCATCGAAAGTAAAAAGCAATAAACTTTCTATTTAAACTATCATAGTCACTAACATAAGTATTATAGAAATATCGGACACTCTTAGAAACACATGGTAAATATCCCGTTAACTCTAATACTTAAACTTTCTATTATCTATCACTACTTTTTATTATCTATCACTATAGAATAATACACGTTTAAAAAGAAATTTTCGTGCTAACGACTTTTTTTTTGTTTGTACATTGTTCTTAAAAGTTGAGAGACCGGGTGGGTGTCACCCCAAAAAAGACAACACAACAACAAAGAAGAAAACACGCGAAAAGAAAGAAAGAAGAGTTTATTCAGCCAGCTTTAGGATACTAAATACATCAAGAAAATAATAACCAGATTACAACAATAGTGAGTATCTCGATAGCGTGCCGAATAGGACCTGGTTCAGAATAATGCCACGCTGGGCGCTGGTTTTCAACCAGGCCCTTTTCGAGCCACGAATCTCAATCAGCTTATAATAATATTAGAACAGTAGCACGTGTTAAATGCAAAGTAACACAGTAAGTAATAATACTGTCCGTCTTCGCATGCAATTAGATTAAGTCGACAAATCCGGAAAGGAAAAGGACGGTGTTCGCCAACCACACATGAGGAACAATAACATACAACATATAATAACATATAACAACAGTAGCATTCGTATCATATCATATCCAGGAGAAATTATCAGATAAAAGACATATCAAGCATAAAAAGAAATATCGAGGCAGTGTTGCATTTTTTAAATTTTGTGTAATTTATGTCTATAAAACAATGGTGGATTTTTAGATATAACGTCATCGACAACGTGCACAAGTGTAGCAAACTGCACAGAAGGCTGGATTTTGACTTGACTTTTGACTATGAAGGACTCTACTTGACTTGATTGTGACTAAATGACGAAAACACTGCGTGATACTGAATTCATATGCAAATTACTTGTTTATGGCCGAATACAAGGCTTCTATGCCTGCCAAAGCAAAAAAAAAAAGTTATTTCATGCACATTTTTGTTTTCATAAACCCCCTCTGAAACTGAAACCTGGCTACACCGCCGCCGCCGCGCCGTGCCGCCGCGCTGGTGCGTTAACATAATGGGGTGAACGGGAACGGGATCGCGAAGTTCCCTTCAATTCTAAACCTGAGGTAGGCGGTAGGCAAGAAGCTTCGGCTAAACTGCTGGCCTACCGTGAACATATCCAATTTAGATTGAAACTCAAAATAATGTTATTTCGATATAATTATTTATCCTCGCATACCTCTCGACAAGACCTCACATTCAGAAATACTGATGGTGGCAAGGCAAGAGCTGTCGTTTCATATAATTCTAAAAGCTACAAAAACGATGACATTCATTCCGTAATAAATAGGTAATACATATCTTGCAATCAATGTAATTAATACATCTTTTTTAAATAAGCTTTGCCCAAAAGCCTTGTATCCAAAGCACACACGGAACAGAATGGAATACACGGAAGTGACGGAAACATGTTGTCGTTTGACTCCCAGACTTTCGTACTAGTGACAGTTTTTGATGAATTTCTCTATATAAATGAGTTTCTGATGATA